>OZ018323.1:34661140-35968640 GCA_963969495.1 Ceratothoa steindachneri | reverse complement strand
TTCTCCTCTGAACAACAAGGGGGAAGGGTGAGAACCGTTTCTTGGCGAAGGGCTACAAAGAACAATGGCTGTTTTACGTTGTTCTCTTCCTGAACAACGAGAGGGAAGCCTTAAGGACTTGACGTCACGAAAGGCTCGAACCTTTGGCACTCAAGGGATATTGTTCTCCTTCTGGACAAGTAATGGTGAATCTCGAGGTCTAGGTCCCTGGGCGCACAAAATGAGAGAGGGTCGTGGTGATGTTTCGCGACGAAAATCTGGATCTCCAATCTGATTTTAGTGGTAAAGTTCCCATCTAAATAGTCGAGACACTCCCTTGGCGTGGCGGGACAATGAAGTGGGAGCTTCGAGGGAATGAACAGCCAAGCCTGGGAACAATGCCTTATCTGCCCATAAGCCTAACTCAATCTGGCGAGGTCGGCGTATGGGGGCGAACGGGGAGACGATAACCTCCTTGTTTAAACATTGACATCCGGTGGCTGTGATAGGGCGCCAAGCTTCGACGCGAAGGTGCACGTGGGAGCATCGTAGTTTTAAAATAATATGTGATAAGAGTTGAAACTAACGCTGCTCAACCCGTTCTATCACACCCCTCCATTCCGGGAAAGTTGTCACTTCGAAAAAAGAGAGAAGGGACAACGATAGAGCTCCGTTGTGTGGAACTCGTTTTCTTGTACCAACCGTACCTTCCTGCACATAACTCGTATTACCTCAATACATATGATTATTTTGATCTTTAGATTACAGGGGAAAATAACCTTTAATACAACTTAATAAAAAAGAAGGGCATGGAACAATGAAATGATATAAAATTAGTAAATAAGGGACAAAATAATTTATACGTAATTAATGGGTACAAATATATATACATACAAAAAAAATAGACATTGAGCGTTACAAAATTCAGACCTATACATTAACTAATTATATTACAAGAGAATCTAACTTAAGTCGTACAAGACGGTATATACCTACATGGAGATACTAATTCTATGAATACAATTACTCTACGCTATTCGGTAACGCATTCCTACTGAGTGCGTCAGTGACCTGGTTATCGGAACCTTTTATATAATTTATTTTAAATTGATACTCTTGCAAGAGTAAACTCCAGCGCATGATGCGGCCGTTAGAGTGTCGCACATTCCTAATATAGGCTAACGGACGGTGGTCGGTTCCTATCTGAAATTCTTTACCTATCAAGTACATCTTGAATTTGTCTATGACCCAGATAATTGATAGAGCTTCCTTTTCTATAGTGGCATATCTCTTTTCGCGTGGTAATAATTGACGACTAGCATATGCAAC
Organism: Ceratothoa steindachneri; assembly: GCA_963969495.1. Classification (NCBI taxonomy): domain Eukaryota; kingdom Metazoa; phylum Arthropoda; class Malacostraca; order Isopoda; family Cymothoidae; genus Ceratothoa; species Ceratothoa steindachneri. The sequence goes on along the minus strand of OZ018323.1, from coordinate 35,967,332 downwards.
TGGATGACTCGTGCCGTCATCCTCGTATTGAAGGAGTACACCTCCAATGCCTTCGTTGCTCACGTAGGTCTTAATCCCAAAGGATTTTTCCGGGTTGGGCAACTTTGAAAATGGGGGCAGAAATGAACTTACTCTTGAGCTGATTAAAATGCGAAACAGCGACATCATTCCAACGTAAACGATCGTGGAAATTCTTTTTTTGAAGGGGGCTGAGGGGGGCCGAAATTGCAGCGAAATTCGGAACAAATCGCTGATAGTGAGAAGCTGATCCCAGGAACGATCTTAATTGCTTCTTTGTAATCGGTAGGGGCATGTCGGCGATTGCCTTAATCTTGTTCTCGTGGGGACCTAACTTGCTTTGTCCTATTTTGAAACCCAAAGATTTGATGGTTTCGTGGGCAAAATCGCATTTGCGGGGGCCAATGGTGAGGCCATTTTCGCGCAGTCGCTCGAAAAGAGCTAATAGTGTGGTTAAATGGTGACTCCATTTGAATAGTTCTTGTAGCTGACTCTTTTGATGTGGTGTCAGCTGCGCGTCAATATCCAGGTCAGAGGGTTCCAAAGACTCGCCTGGTAGGGAAGAAGGAGGGTAATCGGCATCAGGTTGGGTGCACACTATCTGTATTACCTTAAGGGACTCCGCGGGGTAATCTTCTTCAAGCGCCGATATTTCGTCCAGTTCTAAGAAGGTATCTCCATGGGCGCGTTGGGGGTTCTTTTTTTCTTGGGGTCCACAGACTGTCTCCGTGTCCTTGTCTTAGGCCTTATCGCCTAAGTGTGTTAGTAATTCACACTCCTTTTGTGCCGTCCTAAAGTCCTGGTTTGTGGTCTCCGAGAAATCGGACGGTATCGGGGTTCTGATGGGGACGGGTTCCTGGGTTTCTTTCTTATCTCGGCCTCGAGGAAGGGCGGCCTGAGAAACAGGGTCGAAACTTACTTGGGGGCTTTGTCCTATAAGCACGGAACAGAATTGTTTGGGTGCTGAAATGACTTCAGCCCAGCCATCATAATATTGACACTGCAGGTAACATCTAACGACGGGGAATTGGTTCGCCCGCCCAAGGTAGTCATGTACCACCGCAAATTTTTCGTGGATAGGGTCCACGGGGAGAGGAGTTCGTCGGACACGATAAAACACGTACATTCTGTGTCCCTGACGATAGTCGATACTCGACAGCCGTTCACACTGCCCTCCTCAAATTTCAAAGTTCCCGATGAACTTTTATCAAAAACAAATTTAATGGTGGCCTGACGGAGGGGGAGAAGTTTCTGCTTGGGTCTGCCCCACCGGGGGAGCCGGGGTTGCATTAATCTGGTGAACTTGGTGGGCTGGTCCGCTTTTAAGCCTATAACTTTGGGGGCAATTCCAGTTCATATGGTTTTATACACCACAGGTGAAGCATATGATTGGTCGCTTCGGGAAGAGAGATGGAGGAGAAATCTTAACGGGAGGTTTGAAGTCCCGTTGTTGGTTTTTGGGAAAGAAGTTTTGGGGTTGTACGGGGCTCGGAAACTTCGTCGATTTTCCTGTGAAGGGGCGCGAATCCTTCCTTCTTTCCTTGTAGGGGGATTGGTGAGAAGTTCGATTCTCCTTTGGGTATAAATTATGGCTTGCGGCATAGACATCCGCTTCTTCGGTACATTCTTTAAAGGTCTGGCACCGACGATCCTTGACGAACGCGCGGATCTCCGTCGGCAGTGACGCCAAAAATTGATCTCGCAACACGAAGTCTGTTAAGGACTCGTAGTTCGGATCAACCTTTGAGGATTCTAACCAAAATTTAAAATTCCTCTGAAGAATGTATCCGAATTGACGGAACGTCTGTCCGGGTTTAATACGACCTCCTCGAAATTCTTGGCGGTAGAAATCGGGAGTCATATTATGAGCGGTCAATAACTCAGCTTTTAAGGTGCTGTAGTTAATTGTACACTCAGATGGTAAAAATATAAAAATTTCACGCAATTTGCAATTTAACAAGGGAAGTAATCTGGCTACACCTTCAGCCTCCAGATCCATCTTGTTGATTTCGAGGATCTTTTCGAAGTTGGCTAAAAATGCTCCGAAATCCTCTGTATCCTTGAAATTGGGGAGCTTTAGTGAGAGATTGGGGGGGGGGGGGGGCTTTGGAACGGGAACTAGCGGACTGTATCTCTGCTTCAACACGAGCTAATTCAATCTGATGGTAAAGCTCTGCTTGTCTTATCCGTTCCTCTCTTTCTTCTCGTTGAAATTCTCTTTCTCTTTCTTTTCGTTGGATTTCTCTTTCTCGTTCTTCTCGTTGGATTTCTCTTTCTCGTTCTTTTTCTTTTTCTTCACGCTCTTTTCTTTGCTTCTCTTGAACGTACTCAATTAGTTCTTTTTCGGAAAGTCCCAAGGATTCTCCTTGCGCTTTAAAGATTTCGAACTGAGTTATCTTTGCACTTTGGGGCACACTAGTCAACCAACTAAAATTCCTTGCAACAAGAATTATGCCTCTATAGAATTAGCCTACCTAAATATGGGCACTGACCTATTCGTACTTGGTTTCTCAATCTAAATAACCACTGACTAAAAACACAAAAAAAAACACAACAAATTATTATCACAGTTCCTTGAACTACTCCAGCTTCTTAAGTTTCCAAAAAAAAGGGGATAGCAATCGTTAAAACAAAAGGGAACTAGTATACTCTATTATTGTAACGAATAACACTATGCTTTACTCGACTGAAACCAGTGTTTGCAAAGATATAGCGTTAAACCTTACACACATGATAACAAATTTAAATAGTATATATATATATATATATATATAAATATATATATATTTATATGTCGTAGAATTGACTCCCGACGATATACCATATATCACTATTCGTTGAGGGAACTTCTTTAATTATCTTTAGAGTGCGTTAATGTCTATGGCCGATATTATGTATCTTCAATATGCTTAAGAAGTGGAACTGAGCTCAAGGATAATAATATTGCTATCATTAATAAAATAGAGTTTTATTAATAATAACTAACAACAAAAACAAGACGGAAAATATTGACATAAACAGAGTATGGAAAGGGTCGTGGGGGCTCGGAGCTAATCCGAGGATTAAAGGATTTGAAAAGGTAAAACAAATATAGAGTTAAAGAGATAGGATGTTTCGCTAAACCATTTAAAGAACAGGATAGAATTAACAAAAGGGTTAAGTACTCAAAGGTGACGTTTGGCTTAGGTAACTTTATACGAGTGGTGCAGTGGAAGGCGACGTGAAGGAATTTTCGGTCCGCTGGCGAGTTCCAGCCGAAGGGGGGGGGGGAATAAGATGATCCTGACGTGGCGTCTTGGGAATGAGAACCATTTCTTGACGAACGGCTTGAAGAACAATGGCTGTTCTACGTTGTTCTCTTCTGAACAATAGAGGAGGGTGAGAACCGTCTCTTATCCTCGGGCTCAAGAACAATGGCTGTTCTAATGTTGTTCTGCTCTAAACAACGGGGGAAGAGTGAGAACCGTTTCTTGTTGAAGGGCTCAAAAGAACAATGGCTGTTCTAACGTTGTTCTCTTCCTGAACAACAGTGGGGGGGGGGGGGGTGAGAACCGTCTCTTGTCTACAGGCTCAAGAACAATGGCTGTTCTAATGTTGTTCTCCTCTGAACAACAAGGGGGAAGGGTGAGAACCGTTTCTTGGCGAAAGGCTCAGAAGAACAAGGGCTGTTCTACGTTGTTATCTTCCTGAACAACGAGGGGGAAGCCTTAAGGACTTGGCGTCATAAAATGCTCGAACGTTTGGCACTCAAGGGATATTGTCCTCCTTCTGGACAAGTGATGGTGAATCTCAAGGTCGAGGTCCCTTTGCGCACAAAGTGAGAGAGGGTCGTGGTGATGTTTCGCGACGAAAATCTGGATCTCCAATCTGATCTTAGTGGTAAAGTTCCCATCTAAATAGTCGAGACACTCCCTTGGCGTGGGGGGACAATGGAGTGGGAGCTTCGAGGGAATGAACAGCCGAGCCTGGGAACAATGCCTTATCTGCCCATAAGCCTAACTCAATCTGGCAAGGTCGGCGTATGGGGGCGAACAGGGGGACGATAACCTCCTTGTTTAATCATTGACATCCGGTGGCTGTGATAAGGCGCCAAGCTTCGACGCGAAGATGCACGTAGGAGCATCGTGGTTCTAAAATAATATGTGATAGGAGTTGAAACTAACGCTGCTCAACCCATTTTATCACATGGTATATTTAAGATTATTATAAATATTTAGTTTCAAATCAAAAGTTTCGACAGTACATTGTGAATATAATTTAAAAAATAACCAACAAGCCAGGACTCGAATTAAAATTTGGAAATTCACTAATAAAGGTTGATTTACTGATATTTCGTTATTATGACAGCTGATTTTATCAGAATTCCAATCAATATTTTGATTAACCCATTGGAGCCGAAAGTGTATTTTTTAAAGTATTGTAAAATAAGTTTGTAATTAGGTTGATAATGACACAAATATCCTTTATTCACAAAGGAATTATGGCCAAGGTCTTTAAAGATCCCTTCGGCAGTTGGACACAATAATATCGAGTAAAAATATTTCAATGGTCTCAAAGTGAAAACAATATTTATTCTTTCTATATGCAATATATATGATCAATTCATTGATGAATTAATTTAGTGTTTGAAATCAAAAAAGTGAACAAAAAATAATCAATTATTCCTCCCAACTAAAATTGAACTTGGAAATGTAAACAAATAAAATAATTGCTACTAAATAAAATGTTTATAAATATGGTATTCTTTGAAACATTTTGGATGTAAGCCAATATGTCACTTCTCACAAACAAAATTGGCCTTCACACGGCATAACATACACACTCTTCTCTTTTCAATATAAATAATCCAATGATCTTTCCCATCGTAGCTTGCATTGTTTCGCAGATTTTGCGAGATTCTTTTCCCTTGCAAAGTTGGTGTTGCATAAGATTTCATATATGTGATGCAAAGGTTATCTATGAAATCGAGAAGTGAAATTTTCTTTCCTGTTTCTTGCATAAGGCAGTGGGCGTTGTTGACAGTGACTGATAACAGGTAACTGAATATGGGCCACCACCATTTTCTTTGGCGCATTCTTATTTTATAAGTTCCGATATTTTGATCCATCATGTCAACATTCCCCATGTGTTTATTCTAGAATTTGTAATTGGCATGCTGTTCCACATCTGCACACTTCTTTAGATTTTTTTTTATAGCGTTTTGTTGTTCCAATTTCGTGTGTACCAAAATTTGTTGCTAACATGACATCGTTGTTGTCTTTCCACTTTTGCACAAGTATGTTTGAACTCGTTGCAAAATCCAATGTTCTTCTTGCCTTTTTTTTCATTTCATTCTTGGCACGTGCCCATCGCACATATGCCTCTCTCTTACAAGTGCAGAAGAAGGAAAATACTCGTGAAGTAATTGTCAAAAAATATTTTGAAACCTTCATTACTAGGAATATTTGCAGTGTCAATCAGCCTTAGAAATACATTCCCTTCTAATCCAAATTGGCTGTGTTTGACAGAGCCGTCAAACAGTGGTGCCGACCAAAATAAGGTATTATGCTTTCATCAATAGCCACGTGTTCTTAAAGTTCTCTATACAGCAAGAATTTTTCTTGAAGATGTTTAAACAATGGATGAAGTTTCTCTCTTGAATCTTTATCTTTAATCTTTTTATTATCAGTAAGATAAAAGTTGTGCAATATTGCTAGAAACCTATTACGACGCATGTTTTGAGAAAGGACTGTTGGTATGTGATCACCATTATTTCAATATTTTTTTTATTTGGTTGTTGAAAAGTAATAGATAGTAAGAGACCACCACAAAAAACATAAAGTTCATTTTGTTCCAAATTCAAATTTACATTCTTTTGTTGCGCAGACCTATTCGATTCTTCAATTATAAGCTTACATAAAGTATCATCAAAAAATAGTTCAAAATAATCGAGGGGTTCTTTGCATTCAACTAAATTGTCTATTTCTCCCATACGTCCCTGTGTGTGAGTCCATTCAGTGTTGACAGTGGATGTGGCATTTTCTTTTGACCAAATACATCTTTTCTTTACACTCTTACCTTCTTGCGATTTCACCTCCTCTATACATTTTGTAAACAGATGGTTACCTCCCTCTCCAGTTGTAACCTGACACTCTGCATTCAATATACCTCTTTCTAGATGTTGCATTTCACCCAGTGCTTCATCATCAAACTTTTCGCTGTCTTTATCAGAAACCAAGTCTTCTTCCGGAAATTGTAAGGCCAAGCATCCTTGCTCTTCCTTTTCATAAGATTCAAAAAGTGAAATGGCTTCATTGACTGTCAATCTGAAAAAAAACAATATATATATATATATATATATAAAGAGAGAGAGAAAGAGAGTGGTAGAAAGAGTTATACCTAAAATTATAAAAGAAAATCGTTTCACCAAAGAAAATGCTATATACGGCAAACTTGCATAAAAATGTATGATTTTTGGCTCTAATGCCGAAGAGGTCTTTAAAGACTTTTCAGAAAAAAATGCAAATTAAAATTAGTTAACTGATACTTTTACACAAAAATAGTATTTAAACCCTGAAGTAGGCATAGATTGTAAGGAAAATATGGAAAAAAATTCAAAAACTACTGGTAACTTACCAGAATTTACAATATTGCTTACCTAGGTCCTTTATAACAACTTTCTGCCACCATGTTTCAGCTTTGAGTGAAAATCATTATTTATTAAAAAGCTAAATCCCAGTTTAAATTCTGATTCAACTGCTTTTTCCCTTCTCATTTCAAAAATCACTCAATTTTTTCACAACCTACCAATCTTTAACCGGTTTCTTCTATAATCTTTCCTCAGTCTGTTCTTTTGCGGTCCACTAAATGTGACTAATATTTTTGTGTACCGATCAATTGCTCCGATTAGTATTCTATATTCATCCATATTTATAGCATATATATTTAGTGTCAACAGTTTTCAAATGATTTTTTCACATTTTCAATTAATTAAATAATTAATTACTATTTCTGCTTCTTTAAGTGACTAATATCTGTGTCAACCAATAATTGCATCAACTAGTGTTATATTTATCCATATTTAAAGTACCCATAATTGATCCATATCTAAAGTTTCAATAGTTTTCAAACGATTTGTCAAAATTTCCATTAACTAAATAATTTATTTCTAATCCTTGTGCGCAGCATAATTTTCGTATTCTTAAACGTGTTCTAAATCTATTTTATATACCAGAAGATGGGTAAGGTACCCGAAACGTTGTATTTAATAAAATGAGAAATTTTACATGTCTCATTTTGGGATTTATCCTCAACCTATATATATATATATATATATATATATATATATATATATATATATATATATATATATATATATAGATAGATAGATAGATATATATATATATATATATATATATATATATATATATATATATATATATATATATATATATATATATATATATATATATACATATATATATCTATATATATATATCTATATATATATATATATATATATATATATATATATATATATATATATCTATATCTATATATATATATATATATATATATATATATATATATATATATATCTATATCTATATCTATATCTATATCTATATCTATATATCTATATATATATATATATATATATATATATATATATATATATATATATATATATATATATATATCTCTCAAAGTAGCACAAGAGAATGATAAAAATGAATTCATTAAACCGTTTACATTGAAATGAAAAACGGAATAATTTTTCCTAACAGTAATATTTTTATTACTTTTTTTCGAAAAAATCCGTGCAGGAAAGCGATTCGAACCAGGCACACTAAGGCAGCAAGCACCGCTTTAATCACAGTTAAAAGTATGCCGTTAGTACACTATGCTGCGCCTTGCGTAGCGTAGTGTACTAACGGCATAGTTTAAGATTAGCGTAAAAGCGTAGTTAAAAGTATGCCGTTAGTACACTACGCTACGCTATGCTGCTTAGCGTATCGTACTAACGGCATACTTTTAACTGTGATCAAAGCGGTGCTCGCTCCCTCAGTGTGCCTGGTTCGAATCGCTTTCCTGCACGGATTTTTTCGAAAAAAAGATAATACAAATATTACTTCAATGAAAAATAATACCGTTTTCTCTTTCAATGTGGTTTAATGAATTCATATATATATATATATATATATATATATATATATATATATATATATATATATATATATATATATATGTATATATATATATGCGGTTAGGTAAGAATAATAATAAGAATTCCTTAATGTGCTTGAAAAGTCTCCTGAATTTCCTCAAGCCTTGGCAACAGCGTTACATATACAACTAGGCTAACATCCATTTCTCTAGAAAGAGAAATTTCGAAATTCTTTCATTTAAGCTAACGTTTACCTTAACCAAAAATGAGAAATCTGGATTTCTTCGCAGATCTTCGCCCTTCTTAATTTTTGATAAATGAAAAATAATTTTCTATGCAATGCGGTTAGTTAAAGGTTAATCCGTTAGAAAAGTGAATATATATATTTATATATATATATATATATTTATATATATATATATATGTCGTAATATGGACTCTCGACGATATATCATATATAACTATTCGTTGAGGGAACTATTCAATTATATTTAGAGTGCGTGGTTATCTGGTTGACCGATATTATTTATCTTTAATATGTTTAAGAAGTGGAACTGAGCTCAGGGATAATAATATGGCCATCATTAATATAATAGAGTTTCATTAATAAAACTATCAACAACAAACAAAACGGAAAATATTGACATAAACAGAGAATGAAAAGGGTCGTGGGAAATCTGGGATGGTTCGCTTACTCATTTAAAGCACAGGATAGGGTTGAAAAAAAGGTTAAATACTCAAAGGTAATGTTCAGCTTACGTAATTAAAAGTTGTTGTGCAGAGGAAGGCGACTCGAAGGAATCTTCGGTCCGCTGGCGAGTTCCAGCCGAAAGGAGGGGGAGGGGGATTAAATGATCCTGACTTGACGTCTTGAGAATGAGAACCGTTTCTTGACGAAGGGGCTTGAAGAACAATGGCTGTTCTACGTTGTTCTCTTCTGAACAACAGGGTAGGTGAAAACCGTCTCTTGTCTATGGGTTTAAAGAACAATGGCTGTCCTACCCTTGTTCTCTTTCTGAACAAAAGGGGGGGAGGGTGAGAACCGTCTCTTGTCTACGGGCTCAAAGAACAATGGCTGTTCTAATGTTATTCTCTTTTTTAACAACAGGGGGGGCGGAGATGAGAACCTTTTCTTGTCTACGGGCTCAAAGAACAATGGCTGTTTTTAACGTTATTCTCTTTCTGAACAATAGGGGAGGCCTAGTTTACTTGGCGTCTTGAATGCTCAAACCTTGGCACTCAGGGTATATTGTCCTTTTCTGGACAATGTTGGTGGATCTCGAGGTAGAGGGCCCTGGTGCACAAGGTGAGACCGGATCGGCGTGATGTTTCGCGAGGATAATCTGGATCTCGAATCTCTCCTATTGGTAAAGTTTTCATATAAATAGTCGAGCCATCCCCTTGGCGTAGGGGACAATGGAGTGGGGGCTTCGAGGGAATGTCCGCCTGCGCCTGAGAACAATACCTTATCTGCCCATAAGCCTAACTCAATCTGGCTACGTCGGCGCATGGGGCGAAATGGGAGGAGGAGATGAACCTCCTTGTTTAAATATTGACTCAGTTGGCGCGATAACGCGCCCGGCTTCAAGGCGAAGATGCACGTGGGTTGCAACGTGTTTCTAAATAACATGTGATAGCGGTTCAAGGCCGCAACTTACTATTGAAGTTAAGCGGCCTTAAACCGTTCTATCACACATATATATATATATATATATATATATATATATATATATATATATATATATATATATATATATATATGAAAGATAATGGTAAACCACAATAATTGAATCAAGTTTTCACTTATAACTCTCCGACTAGTTTCGGCAAGATGCCATTTTCAACTAATAATGAAGAAGCTAGGCAAGGAACACAGAATATATAAGGTAAGACACATCCTATATATATAAGAGAAAGTTCGGAATGAGGCTGGAGCTTAGGATTGGATATTAAAAATAGGAGATTTTCCTCCTACTATCATGATAATGACATGAAAAATATTTTTAATGTTTTTGTTTTAACTTATTTATTAAAATCCGGGACCATCTAAGAATTAACAGACCTGGACTCATCTTCTCCAGATCAGCTGGTTAAAATAATTTACCCTGAATCTTGTTTGTTTCTAAGAGATAAAATACATTCAATTCAGGAATATAACATATATAACAAATTTCGAAAGCTAAAATACCTTTCGATAACTCTTAATAGACAAGTATCCTAATTAAAACATTTGTTGAAGTGATATCGAGCAACATATATACCAAAGAACCATTAAACGCGTCATGTTTAGATTTTAATTCAACCAAACCTTATTTAGCTTTGAAATACAAACAAACTGGAAAGTAAGCTAGTAAAGAGTAGGCGCCCTCATGGACTTTAGGGTTATGTCTGAAATCAGAAATGGATTTGGTAGCATACATAGTCATTTGATTGCAGATATGAAAAGAGGGTCAAGTTTCATGTTAGTGAGGTATGAAGCCTTTTTATGTACAAGCTTGGCCCTGACTGTAATAATACACCTTTAATGGTTCATTAATTGAAGCGGATAAAGTTTATATTTCATTTAATTATTCTTAACACTCTTCAACAGAACAGAATTAAAAAATAGCTGCGCAACTTACTATTCCTACTCACCAAAGTGTTGTCTTCAAATGATATTTCCAGAGCAAACTTCACCCACCCACCAAACTCAAAGGCTTTCTGGTGGATCTGTGCTCGCTTTTTATTTTTTATTCAATAAATACTTTATTCCCTTTAAATGTCATATTCTAAGATTGAACTAAAAATACTAAATTCATTGTTAATTGAATTAAGAAAACATTGGTGAACTCTCTGTTTATCGATGAGGAGGAATGTATACAGTTTTGAGTATATAAAAAATAATCAATCTCGCAATGCGTGTAGCTAATGAGGAACAAAATTTAGTGGACATATTGCAGAATAAACAACCAATAACAAATTATACAGTACCAGAAGCATAAAAGACAGAAGATATGTAGATTCAATTTTGCACATATTGCATCGTATCTGTATTGTACTCAAACTATTAAGCAATGTGAGTTAACGGCATCATAACTTCTATATTTTATCCAGGGGACCAATAGCAGAACCTTCTAAGGCATTTTCTTTTCCGTCTCGCAAAAGTTAAAAGAGAGGATTTTTGAGTAATTCTGTGCAGAGGATCTATGCGGAAAAGAGTGGATTGAAATAACAAACTTTTAGCGGCATTTATTTTCTTTTAAGAGTAGGTAAGTGAACAAGCAAGGTTCCATAAAACATTTTGCTTTAGTTCGATGAAATGCATATACAGACAAAGACTCTTTAAGGTAGAATATATAACACTTACATACCATTGAGTGCTATTCCTGGAGAGTTCAGGATCACGTGAGGTCTAATTTTCCTTAAAAGTAGAAGTTTAGAAACACCCCTCTTTGTCACTAGGTACACCAGGTCAGTGCCACTTTTACGCCCCCACCGTCGCAAAGTGAAGCCCCCTCGTCTTCAAACCCGCCGAGTACTGCTGGCCACCAGGTAAACATTTTGTTCAATAAAAGGGCCCCTGGGGCCCTCCAATTTGAAACTCGAGCATTAAATGGGTGCCGGATATCCAACCTTCTCCTCGATACAGGGTGCACGTACATTGTTGTATCCGATGAACTACTTTCCCTTGTGGCTCCGGACCCCGATAATTTTGCCGTAGTGCATGATTACCTGGGACGGGCCAATAAATTCCCCATTGTTCACTGCTAGATTGAGTGCGCATATTTAACTGGTTGGGTTGAAGCCATTGCAGCCCCATCAAATTTTCTGTGGTCCTAATTGGTTAGTCCCCTTGAATTTCTTAGGCCTCCTTGACTAAACCTGTTACTACCCGTTCCCGCGCGAAGAAGGAACTAAAAGCCCCTACACCTCTGGAACTCCGGTGTGCCCTTAAATTCCAGAGTGCGATGAGCTATGATAAAACTGCGACTAATTTACTAAAGAACATCGATCAAGAATGCAATAAGATAGCACCATAATTTTGCAAGGAAATTCCTTAAGAGTGGTCGTAGGAAAATTGTGCTTGGAAAATGGTCTATGACCTAGGGTTTATGCAATTCATGTTTGCCTCGTTAAAGGGTTATATTGCCATGAAAATTGTGTATTTCACAATTTTGTAGAAATTACATATATACTCTATGTCAATTGATTGAGTAAAATTTGTCTAAATAGATAATTGATCTTAGTTAGCATAGACAGCCAAAATTATTGTATTTCATTTAGCTTGTTACTGTGACCAGATTATTCCTTTGAAAAAGTAAAATTATCATTTTAAAATACGATAAAATTCAGTATTACATTTCACGTCTTTTCTTCCCAAGTCCATTTTTGTATATGGCTGGACGAAAGCTGGTAATTCTTCCAATAAAGAGTATCGTAAATTCGTAACATCTAAGGGAACAATTTATTGGGCATTCACGGCAAAAGATGTCTAAGCAAATTTTAATCCAATCTAATATAACTCGTAAAACGTAAAAATATCAATAAAATTATTTTTGGTTTTGTGTATACATAAAACTGGCCTCCGTTTCAAAACGTTTTTTAAAGGTAATAGATATTACAACTGATTTATAATCATTTTTGCATGCTGAAGGTATGAATTTAATTAGTTTTCTTTGATCAGGTTTGTTTGCTCAGATATCCTCAATTTATACATATTAGAACCTATTTTCCAAAATAGCGCTATTATTCAACTGATTATTACTTCTGTTTTGTTACATCTAGTTATAAGTAATCATATATAACCTATTTTATTCATCTTTTCAGGTCTAGATTCGTCTTACAATGGATCATACGTGAAAGAATCATTCGAATAGGAGTTGTTACATTGCGAACGTTACCTTGACAGATCGTCAAGCAAAAACACGGATTTTGTGAAAAAGGCATATCATGATTAATATAGACTTGAACTAGGTGACCATGCTAACTATTTGCTCGCCATATTTGCTCTAAATATGTTTGGAAAATATACGGGATTGGAGTAATAAGAAAAAGAAGAGTATGCCCCTTGGAGTCTCAATTGTGTTGCAGGAAGTCAAATATCACGCCACCGATTGCTACTTTTGCATGACAAATCTGAAAGGCATTAATCGCAGGAAGAAGCACTATGTTCAATACCACAATGTTTTTATGCTATAAAACCAGTCCCAAAATGCCCCCGATCTTCCTGTTCGTAAACCTGCTTTTACCATGGGTTCTAGCTCTGATTTCGAAGTTTGTGTCACTACAGATACAGCTGAGTTTTACGCCTACAAGACAGAAGAGGGAGACCAGTTGGTACCATTTATACAAGCCAAACGTAACTATATGACACGAGAGCTAAACTTTTCCAAAGAATCTGCTTAGCTAATAGGTTCCCGTCTTCAATAGAAATGTATGCTGACACAATGGACAACATTCTATTGGTATCGGGACCGCGAGAAGAAAACTTTTCACTTTTGATGAATCCTCTTTACTGGTCTACTGCAACAACATTGCTGACAAGCTAAACTTAAGGGACCTGAAGTGGAATAGGGACTTTTCATTGAGTCATCTAACAGAAGTCTCAATGCAGTTCTTCTTAATAACGGCAATAAGTTTTACTCGATCCATGTTGGTCCATCAACTGCAATAGAAGAAATCTGCAACAGCATGGTGCGTCTAATTTCTCCTTTTAACAATCAGAAACATAGAAGGCTGATTTGTGGAGATCTAAATGTTGTTGGATTCATCCTAGGCCTTGAAAGTATGTAAAAAAATTATTCCTCATTTATGTGCTTGTGCTACAGGCGTGCTGACTACTAGCATTATGTAAGACAAGATATGTATTATAACCCAGTTCGCACAACTTTCTTTCTCACCCTTTGGTTTAACCGAGCAAGATATATGCCACCACCCTGAACATCAAACTCAGTTTGATGAAGAACTTTTTCAAGGCAATAGGAATTAAAGTTAGATGATTTGCTTTCCTCCGTCAGAAGTTTACACGAGGTAGCATGGAAATGTAAACTTCCTTGACAACCACAGAAGGTGGTTGATTAGTTAATGGGGAACTTCTGTAAACTTGGTGCGCGCATGTCAGTGAAAATGAATTTTTTTCGTTCCAACTTGGACTGTCTTCCTGAGAATTGTGGAGACTTCAGCGAAGAACAGGGTTAGCACTTCCACCTAGATATCCGTGTGATGGAGGAAAGCTACCAAGAGCGTTATGATGCCAACTTTCTTGCTAACTAGAATTTTGCATAAAAAAAGGATTTGATGTCTGCTAGGCCAAATCGAAGTCCCTGAAAAGACTATTCATCTACAAATAGCTTTTGCTGTATGCTTTACTCTTTTTGTAATCAATTAGAACGTTCTGTATAGCTACTATGTGTTAACCAGTTCAAAATTTACTATTCTGTTTGCATTCGTCTACAAATAGATTGGAATATAGGAATTTCTGGCCTATGATTATATCTCTCAAACTTGATCTGATTAGATTAAATGGGCATGATTTTCTGATTCAGGGCGATAAACTGACCTAAAATCAGGTACGAGTATTATGTGTTAGACCTGGCAAACAGCGGACACCAGTGTAATTTATCATGAAAATATATATTCATAACCTATGTCATATAGCATACAGCAGTATATGAGAAACATGGAAAATAATTTTTGCTGCGTGCAATACCATGAAGAATCAATAATTACATTCATTCCCATTCATCATTCGATCATTTAATCTGTCGAAAAAATGTTCGTAATTTTATCCGATGCAAATTTTCTCGATTTATATTTGTGTTGATTTTAACCAAATTTTTTTAATCGCATACGGTTATTTATAGTTTCTTCCTGTAGACCTTTCTTTATTTTAGCGAATTTCAGGTTACGTTCGTTTAGGTTAGAGAGGTTTAATTTAATTTCTGTGAGGATAAACAAAAAGTAATTTTGCGAAAGTTTAACAAATTGCCCATAAGTGAGATCGGCCAAAATTTGCGCTACAATATTTTAAAAAACAAAAATTCTTTTGCTCACTTCTGTAAAATTTATAGGCAAATCTCCAAGATATTTTTTTTTAGAATTTCCTCTAACCTGCAAATGTATCCAATTTGGGGGGGAAAAAGTTTGAGAAAATGTATTTTCTCTAATAACTTCCCGTGCAAATATTTGTTTGATCTGAATACTGCTCACTTTGCTGAAACATTGGGAGAATGATCTAGGTTAGTTTAACTTTGCCTAAAGTAAAATCAAATTAGTTAACTTAATCTAACTTAACATGAGGTAATCTAATTTAACTAGGCAACCAATCCTTACAACTATTATAAAATTATATGCTTGACCTGACTAATTAATTCTGGATAATCGTTTGTTATAAAAGAAATTTTCGCAAATTTGGCACAATTGCCATGTCTAGAAATTTGGGGAAGAGTTTAGAAAATTCGCTCGAATCTTTTTCGAGAATGTAAACAATCTCCCTACATTATAAGGTATAAAACTTTATTGACTAATCATAGATAAATTTTTGACCTTCTTCATTTAATTATGCAACGAGGAAAATCCTAAAGTTATGGTAACATGGAAAATATTGTTAAACTGTTTGATGTAAACATTTTTTCGATTATTTATGACAATTTGTTTAGGCATCCAAATAAAAATGATATAACATCATATATGAGCTTTTTACAATAATGAGGTGATAATAGTTCAAGGTCTAGTGTACTTACATACTCCATAGTAGTAATATATATTGGTGAAAATCACAAAAGAGTTTACTTAGGGTAATACACTTTAACCTATTTGTATTATAAAATCATTGGTGTTTAGCAATTTATTAAGGTAAAATTGAAACTATTTTTTAAAATTCCTTTTTTATTAATCATAATTATTGGTTTGTTCGTAGATACTTTAAAATTGTACCCATTAATTTAAGGATAATCGTATAAAGATTATTTAAAAAAAATTCTCTAATAGCCCAAGTTGGTTTGAACCATAGGTAGTACCGGGTATTAGACAATCGAAACTCTACCCATGAATCCCAAAAATTATATATGAAAAATGAATAAGCAATGAGCGTGGTTAAGCAATCCTGTTTTTTTTTACTAACCATTTAATTAAAATTAGGAAGAATAAAATTTCTTCCTTGATTGGTTAATTGCTTCAAAAACATAATAAAAAAGTGCTCATAATATTGGGGGGAGCAACTTAAATTCAAAATTAGGACACGGTTGCATAAAAAGTCCCTGTAAAGAACATTACATTCATTGCTTAACCAGTCTAGTATAATTGGATTTATATATTCTGACTCGAAATTGCATGCATTCGATAAGTTGGGTTATGTTGGTTCTACTGAACCCTATTATTTATTATCTCGCCGAAAAAATGAGAACATGTTAACTATTTGACACAACCAGGTTAGGATCCATGTTTCACATGTTTTATTTGACCATTTTTAGTCTCGTGCACGCGTTTCCATAATGTACTATGTTGGGCGGTGTGTGGGTAAGTGGTATGGCATCCGTTTTACTTTTCAATGTTGTTTTGCAATAACATCGTAACTATTCGGCCGATTCTTACGAAATTTGAAACCCTTATACTTTTTACATTTTCTTTTCTGATGATATAATTGACAAGATTCTCCTAAGGTTAGTCCGGGAATTATTGAAAGTTTTGAAGTTCTTTAGGTTATATGGTGATAAGGTCATAATTCAGAATAATTGAGAGCACAATATATGTCTGTTGACCTTGTTTTATAAGAGTGCATTATTGATTAGGCAGAAGGTTGCGATGCAATTGCACTTTCCTTTCAATAATAAGTGTATGATAGGTCTATTTCTACCTTGTAAATAAAAATAACAATCTTCTCTGGAAAATAAAAAAGAATAGCTATCCTTTTTTTCATGAAGAATGATTGTTTTTTTTTTCACTTAAATCCAGGGAATAAGAGGCAACTTACGAAACCAGGCCAAATCGTTATCAGTAAAGCCTCATAAACGAGGCATAAATATTGTGGAAGTGTTTTCTTTACTTAAAATAAAAGCGTGACCTCTGACACACAAGATCTTTAAAAAGAGTTATGTTTCGAAGATGGTGAAGAAAGAAGAAATGAAAATGCGTGCATGACATTTAACAGCGGATCTTGCTTGGGGCATTGGTTCCGAGAGGGCAAGTTATCCTCCAGTTGTGAGTAGTAGCATAGTTTGCCATGCTACACTTGAATCTCTCCTGTAGCATTCACTATACAAATGCCCCATGTTGAATGATCTAAGGTCTTACGAATAGAGTTTTTTCCTTACTTTACGTACAATTTAAAAAAATATGCAATGATCTCCTATATGATTTTAACAAGTAATAGAAAGCAATATAATCTATATCTTCAAGTTAGTGGTAATCCACTTAAGCGAGTCGAAAGGAAAAATCCTTGATATACCCGTTAGAAATAAACCTAACTTTAGGCAACGTGTAGATACACTAAACTTATTATGATTCTTTCCGTGGCGAGGGTAGGATTTAAAGCCTAATTTATCGACGGTGAGTCCGTTGTGCTGACTTCTATGCTATCGAGGCAAAGTTGCCAAATTGCCATACTAAACTGCTTAAATAGCCTCGTACCAATATTATGTTAATATGTTGGTGATATTTAGATTATTTTCACATGATGTCGCTCTTTACCAGAATTATATATTTGCCATAATATTCAACAGTACTTATTCTAACCTCACCAGCCCTTCCAATGATTCTCTCTCAATGCATGTAGAGACACTAGCACTAGAATGAGGTCTTTGTTGAAGTTTTTCTGAAGTTTGTTGCAGTTCACAAAATTTCAGCCCTTTACCTTATTTATATAAGAAATATAACCTAAGTGTTGAAAAATTCATCAATATTTACTCGTCTTTAAAAATATTTTAAGCAATAAGGCAAGTCATGCGCCAGGAACTCCTCACGCCAACATTTATAACTTTTATTGTGGCACATTTTCTGTTTTTGTCTTACAAAATATTATTCTAAGTATGTATATAATATTCGGTAAGTTTGTTTATTTTAATTTTACGAGCCCATCTGGCGACTACCTACTAGGGCAGAAGTCACTGTTTTCATATCCCAGCCTATTACTAGTATATATTACCAAAACAAATAACTAAGTAATTAACGAATAATAAGGATAAAAAGGTAAAGCAAAAAAATCAACAATAAAAACAAAGAGTAAACTTAACAAGAAGGAAGAACGCTCTAGCGTCGATCATAAACAAAAATAGAGGTGCGTAACAATCGAAGTCTTTAATATCGGTTTTAAGGGTTCCTGGCGATTTGCTTTTCGTATTACTTATAATCTTTTTAAGGAAGAGTAAATAACAATGATTTTTTCCAACTCAAAAGTTATACTTCTTAGATAAATAAAACTACAGGATGAAATTTCATGAATTCTACTGCTTGGACTTCTACTTTTTTTAAAAGTTCTAATTAAAAGGTATACTAATCTTTAGAAGCTAACAATGCTTATTTTACGATAACCATAAACGCTATAAGCAGACAACACAATGCTAAAATGTAAAACAACCCCTTAATATAAAGTAATAAGAAATGCAGCAATCAATCATTGAAAGTAAAGCGAATTTTCAAATAATACAAATGAGTGGTTGAAAAAATAATTTAAGATAAAGGCGTAAGCAAGGAACGCTAAACTCACGGAATCAAATAGAAAACGCGTCTGCCAATCTTATAAAAATTGGGTGATTATTATGAAAAAGGAAAAATAAACATTGAGACATTAGTTTATGTAATCAGTTACATCCATGATTATGTACATGCAATCAGAATGGAATATTAGTAAAAAAAACAGCAGTGTAAGAAACAGGAAAGAATTTGTTATTGTTAGCTTCTTTGGAATATGGGTCACGAATTTCTTTTTCAGCGTAATATATTTACTAGGATTTTAGTCTGCTTTTTCTCTTCCCTTTTCTGCTTCTCTCTTTCAATGAGCAAAAAAAAATAATTTACTTCTACGAAATTCAATAACTATAGTTCAGTTAATTATAGTTGTGAGCCCAAAATATATGAATTAGAAGCTATGTAAATCTTAAGTACATAGTTTGGATAATAAAAGTACATGTATAAGTTTTATTTAGGCACAGATCTTCACAACAAATTCTATATAAAATTAAATCCTAAACTTCTTTTTCAGCCTAATATATTTACTAGGATTTTAGCCTGCTTTTTCTATTCCCTTTCTATATTTATACTAGTTTTATTGCCAATTAGAAAATAAAGATTTGGAAATAAATAGGTAAATTGATACCACGATAGCACCGCACCGCCTTATTTAGGCTATTTCCTACCAAAATGATCATTTTAAAGGTACTTTTGAAATTATGGGCTTCGCCCCTTTAACCACAATTGATTCTGAGATTAGACCCCCCAATCTTAAATAAACTAGTAATATTCATAATTTGAAAGTCAAACATTAGATTCGAAATGTCCATATAATATTTTAATTCAGAAAGATCCCCTTAAAAATGATATAGAGTATAATATTATGCAATTCCAATTAACGATGTGGGTACTGGCTCCCAAGATCTATCTATTTTTTTGTCCGAAGTTAGAAAAGGTAGCAAAATATCGATAAACATAATTTAAACAGAATTGCACAAAAAAAGTATTTATATGGAATTCTATGAGCTGAATAGCATTTCCTTCACAACATTTATTGATTAGAAGGCTCTAAAACTCCGCAAATGACCGCACTATCGTCCTCTCATTTTACCCAATAATATATGTTCCTAACTCTTATCGTTAGCAAGTTAAAACTTTGCTACTTTTTATTCATCTTGCTAAAATATTTTAGAACCTTGTGCACTTGTACACACACCTAGTGCCTAAAAATAATGCTCAAAATTGAAAATAGATCATTGACAGATACAATCAATTTCCAAAATCACAAGGGTATTATTTGTGCACCAAAAGGGAATATATTTTATGTTAGTAACATTTTGCTAGGAAAGTAACTCCCAGATATTATCTTCAAGATTTGTATGGAATTCAATCTACATCTAAGTATATATTTTGTTTACTCACTGTCATAGAATGCACCTCTTTTTGTTCTGAGAGTGCTAAGAGTGCTAATGTTGATATCTTAAAGAAGAGAGCCGTTGAAAACACGTAAGGATATAGAGAAACACACAATAATCCCCTAAATAAACTTATATTTTAACTTTAACAATTGAATACACAAAACTTAACCATTAACCACAGCAATACTCCGAATATTATAATACACAAGAATTAATTAAATTAGTTTGACCCTCTAAAATTGGTTAATTCCGATACGCACTTCAATATATAAGATTTAGGCTTACGGACTCTACTGGAGGTTAAATACCTCAGGAATGTTATCGTCTCACGACTCGTGCCGCCTGGCCAGATGTAGGTGGGCGGGATCACGAGGTCCTCTTAGCGAGGGTAGCAGCTGGGGGGTCCACACGGTATTCTGGAGGGAGGGGTTTCTTCAAGGCCGCGAACAATTACGGTGCTCTTTGCGTCACCAAGGTAGTCGTGGTCTCTTTGGCGAGAGTGAGTCGAACTTGGTTCTTAAACCAAGTTAACTTGGAGTGCGGTGTGACCACCGAGTAACGAGCTCGAGTGGGAGCTTTTCTCCTTCGTTACTTAATTCCTCATGGGCGAGGACTGAACTAGGGGAGCGTCTTCTTCAAGGGCGAGGATAACGGAGCGGGGTTTCTCTGGCAAGAATAAATTGAACTTTAAGGTCGTTTTAGTAACCAGGAACTAGCTCGAGGATGAGCTTCTTCTAAGTTCCAGTCTTCCTCAAAGGCGAGGATAACGGAGGGGGAATTATCTGACGAGAATAAGTTGAACTTGGTTCCTCAACCAAGTTAACTTATGAGTTCGGTGTGGCCACCGAGCCACGGGCTCGAGGGCGAGCCTTTTCCTTCTTCTTTTCCTAATTCCTCAAGGACGAGGAATACCCCTGGTGTTTAAGATGTACCAGAATATGAGGAGTCTCTATGGCGAGAGTAAGTTAAAATTAACAAAGTTAACCTAGCGTTTGGTTTGATAACCAAGGACTAGCTCGAGGATGAGCTGATTCTTAGCCCCTTAAGGTAGGTAGCCGTGCCTCCCTTGCAGAGTACTTCTTGGTCTGGCAAGCCAAGTAAACTACCAATCCAGTCTAGGTAGCCCAGGGTCTTAATTCCGAGGACTTCCTCACCTGAAGACTGACATATTCTACCAATCCAGTCTAGATAGCCCGGTCTTAATCCGAGTACTTCGTCACCTGGAGACTGACGTTTTCTACCAATCCAGTCTAGGGTAGCCAGTTCTTAATCCGGGGACTTTGTCACCTGGAGACTGACGTATTCTACCACAATTTTCCTCAGTGTTCCTTATTTATACCTCTTCAGCCCACTGGGGGAGGGTAAGAGGGTGGGGGGGGGCTTGAGGACGGGCCCAGGAGGGTTCTTATGCCAAACGGTTTTTCTCACCAAGTCTTACATCGGCTCCTCGTTAGCCTTCGAGCTTGTGAGAAATACGTCTCTAATTTCTTACTTGAGGTTACATTGAATCTCACTCTCGTAAGAGAGATCCTGCATTTTAACCTTTAGGTCTTTCATAGCGACGAGAGGCAAGGCGCTGTGGTTAAGCACTTGACCCGACGGTGCTGGGGTTTGGATGTCTTTGGGGTAATCGCCTCGTGACTCCACTGCGAGAGAACAGGGGAGTGACGATTCTCTTACACTCACCTTTGCATTTATTTATCTTCCATAGTTTACTTTCTGGTTAGTCGTTTGTCTGCGTTTTTTGTGTAAATATGATACGAAAATTAGCGTAGCAATTATGAAAGTAGATCCGATCTAATTACAAATTAACTTGGGCAGAGAATATTTTGATCATGGATAGGGAAAATCTTTCAAAAGAAGGCAGTCACACACAATAAAAACACAATTTATATAAATAGGTATATATTAATGAACTATATGATATATTTTTTATGAATTGCAATGGCACAAACAAGATATTTCGGCAGATATTTGAAATAGACTAATAAATTTGATAATGGAATATATGAATGAGTCCTAGAATTGCAAAGGCATAAACAAGACAGCGGCAGATCTTTTAAACAGACTGATTTATTTTATGACTAGAAAATTCGGAGGTAACGAGTGTAGTTAAAAAACATGATAATGGTATTTACAAGAAGTGTGAATCAAAATAAGGAAGATGAATTTTATAATGAGGATGACGAAGCAGAGGATGTCTCATTGTTGGGGCAATTGTTTTATCCAGCAATACATACGAGGGGCAGTTAATAAGTTTTGCAATTTGGATATAAGGAAACGAGATATGAGAAAAAGTGTTTTATTATTTTTCAATATAACTACCCTCGACTTCAATGTACTTGTGCCACTTTTCCCTGAGGCTTCGAATTTCTGACAACAAGAAATCTCCCGATTGCTGGTCAATCCACTTCTGGACGGCGAGTTGGACATCTTTATCGTCCCTAAACCAGCGTCCACGCAGTGAAGCCTTGAGCTGCCGAAATAACAAGTTGTCGCTAGGGGCCAGATCTGGACTGTAGGTGGGATGGTTGAGCTCCTCGAATCCGCATTCGCGCAAGTCATCTTGTGCAACTCTAGCCTTGTGGACAGGGTTATTGTCGTGGAGGAGCAGGATACGTCGTGTCAACTTGCCGCGCCGCTTCTGACGGATGTACTTCTTCAACTCAGCCAGTTTCTCGGTGTAATATTGGCGAGTAATGTTCCTTCTACAAGGCTCATAATCCACCATCAACACTCCCTCAGAATCCAAGAAGATGGTGGGTCCGGAACTTGATAGATGTCGGAGAGCCCCTGTGCTTCCAGGCCATGCTTTCGAGCTAGGTCTCGGGATCCCAGTGATGGACCCACGTTTCATCACCTATAACTATGCGTGACTTGAATCCCGCCGGGTCTTGGTTGTACAGGAGCAGAAGCTCCTCTAAACTTTGTCGACGCTGAAGTCAATCATGGGGCGTGAGGTTTTGCGAGGTTTCTAGGGACCCAACGGGCAGAGACCTTGGTCATGGCCAAATTGTTGTGAATGATGTTGATAACACTTCCATGTGATATTTCAAGTTCTCGCTCAATTTCTTCGACCTTGACCCGTTGATTTTCGAGGATCACCCTCTCCTTACGGGCCACATTTTCCTCGTTGGTCACGTCTGATTGGGGTCCTATACGGGGGTCATCTTCAAGGGACTCACGACCATGGCGGGACTTTCTCTTCCAGTGAGCAATGGTTTCATAGGAAGGGGCGGTGTCGGTGTACACTGCACCTATACGTTCATGGGTCTCTTTTGCATTCTTGCCTTTCTTGGTCAAAAATTTGATTACTGCGCGGTGCTCAACCTTCTCCATTGTTGAAAAATTGTGACTGACGATCTGCGATCAGCTACTGCTTCTTAAATAGACGAGGCAGGAGCGTGCGGCTGCAGGTCCTGACTTATCATAACTTGTCGTAAGACCTCCACAAACAGCCATCCCCCTTTTCTTTTTTTTGCACTACCGATTCGCAAAACTTATTGACCACCCCTCGTATATTACTAAAGAGCACGATGTTCCCTGTGTTGCTCTTAAACTAGTAGTTATATGTTGCCCATTAGCCTTGAGAAACTGAAGGAGTGCATAGGTTTTGTTCTGTATTCATGAGCATATAGGGACATATTCCCATCTTAAGTAGAATTATAATGTATAATATGAAGAAAAACTCTTTATAGAGCCTCTATATACATATATGCACAGATTTATTTGTCTTTTTGAAGGTGTAAGGCTTGCCAATTATCGTGATATAAGCGCTTCTCTGTCAAATGATCGTTCAGCTGCACTAAGCGAAATATGGTGTCATTCACAAAATAAATTACGGAAATTTTATCGCCTTCATTTAAAAGTAACAGTGGATGATAACCTTGTGACTACAAAGGTATAATCTTTCGTCAAATATTAATTATTTTTAAACATGAAAGTACCGAGGAAAAAGAAAGATAAGAAGATTATGAAAGATTGAGAAATTGTAGATGGCGGACCAGACTACCTATGCATATTTATTAGTTTTTCAAACTTAAAGGATCATAAAAGAAATTATGACTGATTTTTTATTTTGGAAAATTCCGAGAAGAAAACCCCCAATAGAAATAATAAGTTAGCATGTGCTTAACCTGCAGTCATCATAGGATATACTTTTATGATAAGAGAGGAGACGCCTTGCTTAAAACTTTGAATAGTTTATCCTTAGTAGAATTACAGTTAGGGCATCTTTACGTTTAATATTTAAGTTTTTAGACGTTGCCTCTTTAAATGTATACGTAATAATGAAAAGTGATGGCTTTCCTATCAAGACAAACCTTTTATGATAATACCTCATTTTTAGCTGAAATTTGCGCGCAGAGACTGCGAAATGAATGTCCTCTCCCAATTGCATCGGAGGAAGATATAAGGATTTTTGTACCTCTTCCTCATAAAAATACATAAAAACTCATATGTCAGAAAAAACATGTTTTTCAGGAGATGTTCCATTTGTTCTAAAGTATCAAGATCAAAATGCAACAAGTCTTGCAAAGACAATATGCCCTAAGCAATTGTTAGAAGTCAGTTCATGTGTTTTTTCTTCTTATTTATGCATAATACTTGCATAGTATTATATTGAAATGATATGGAAAAATGCTTGTAAAATAATCATATAAATGTTATTAAATTTTACATGATTAAAATTTTTCAGATGGAAACAAACGGACTGTAAATAAAGGCTCCTTATAAATGCATTTTTGTAATGCGAAAATTAAACCTAATATTTTTTTATGTTTTTATTTTAATTTGCTCTTTCCAATAAGGTATACGCTCATACATAATTAACGAGAAAATTATCAAAGAAAGCGTTTGTGCTTTTTGATAATTTGCATAGGAAAGAAAATATAGAGTAAGAAAATTTTCCAGGAATATCTAACAATACTACTAGTTGAGCAATGTTGATAATGGTTCCTGAAAATATTAGTTATCTTGTTAGAATTATGTTGCCATAAAATACCCCCTCTTATTTACTTGAGATGAGGCGTGGAAGAGGATCAACGGCGTGAACGTAAACAAACCTTTTCCAAACAATAACTCTACTAACCGGCGCCGGTAAACCTCAATCTTCACTGCTTCCCAACACCTTAATAAACCCTAAAGAAAATCAAGATCACTTAACCACCCTCAGGATCTGACACAACTCTACAACCTCCAACCAACGTGCTTTTCGCTAACTGCTAGCGAACCGGTATGGTTTCTTCCTTCTCAGCTGGACCAGACAGCTCATTCCAGCATTGCCAAGCACACAATTTTTCGCTGTGCTTCTCTATAACTAGAAAGTACATTAGAATAAAAAATAAGACTGCTTTAAATAAATGAAAAAACGAAATAATTAATGGAAATATAAATATAATGATTAGCAATTCTTAATTTTGTCACTTTTTCAGACAGAAAACGCTTCTGCATCACTTACGAGTACCATAATTCGTTAATTTCCCTAATGATTTTAATTTCCTTGTAATATTAGAAACCACTAGTACTACCAAATCATGCTCTTAAAGGTTATTAAATAAGTCGTTAGTGATTAGCTAGATTCTAATTTTTAATCTTGGTGCTTTAAACGGTAACTTGCCTAATAATTTAGAGCTGCATCCTATTGCTCTCAAATTATAGAATTTCCCACAACTAATGTCTTGTTTTTTTTCAATTATCTTTAATCTACATACTTTGTTACATCACTTTGCGTATTTATTCTGTCCCCTCCGTAACATTCTTTTTCGATATATGGCGAATTTCTCCTCGAATTCTTTCACTTTATTCGATATAAAATTTCTAATTAGTTTTAATATCAAATGACATCCTGTAAACCAATAATTATTTTTACACATAATCAATCGTGCTATACTTGTTCTTTGCTCTATTTCTCATAGAATTCAAGCAATCGTTTATCTTTTAAATTCTCCATTTCTTTATTTAATGAGTAAGCTACTGCAATTGATTGCTCGAATAAATATGGTTGAAGATTAATGATAATTATGTAGTGCCAAGCTTCTTCGAAAATTCTTATTCTTATCTTACGTCCTCTTTGGTCCTGAGTATCAATTTTGACTTTCTCGTAGGACCATTGATCGCTTACACTACTTAATTACACACATCTATACTTGAAAGATGAACTTCCGTTAAAGTTTTCATTCTTGTCCATGGTCAGGCGTGGACTCATTTCTTCAGCTGGTCACCTTTCTAGATGGAACCCAATCTTTTTGTTGTGATCAATCCTTAGCTAAAGCCCACCTCACATCTTCAGTGGACTTTATTTGAAAAACAATGATCCGTCCGAATGGGAAGTTCACAGATAATATCTGGAATCTTTGCGTGAGTAAGTAGAAATGCAACCGCTTCAATTTTTTTTCAATAAGCAATACTCTCATCACAGAGTACGATCATTTTTTTTATCTCTTTCTAGCCGCCTTGATATTATCGACTAGCTCAAATGTCCTAAATCATTCACAGTACGATATCAAATGGCTAAGAAAAGCACTCTCCTACTTGACCTACTAGAGTTTCCCGCTTCCTTTCTTTTTACCCGTTACACAAAAGCTTCCAAACTTGACAAAATGAAATAATTTAGATACTAACACTAGATTTTTTTGTGTTCACCTGATGTATAATATTGGGTTGTAACACATTCTTTGATGCAACAACAACCAAATATACTGGGATATTCATAAAACTAAGAATATTCTTAAGATCACTTTGCGCTAAAATTATAGTGACCAACTGTCATCAAAGCTTTTTTAGATATAAGATTTAGGTGAATTATATCGAAAAATATTTGGCATACTGAAATCAGTGACGGTAATTATTACTGTACTCATCAATACAAGATTTATATGGAGAAAATTGTTCATCAATATCTCGCATCAATTCTCATGGTTTTAATTTCACAATTTCTTTCGTTAGAATTCGATTATGTAATACATTAAAGGGATTTGTGGTAGGTGAGGAAAAATATTTTTCTCGTCTTCTGGGATCAAATCATTATCAAATCTATACAGCTAGAAGAGTCATGGCTCGCATAGGGGAGAACTTAAAATTTAACTCAACGCAAATTGAAAAATGGCCATTTACTTAATCAAACGATATAAA
This sequence comes from Ceratothoa steindachneri, assembly GCA_963969495.1. Taxonomy (NCBI): domain Eukaryota; kingdom Metazoa; phylum Arthropoda; class Malacostraca; order Isopoda; family Cymothoidae; genus Ceratothoa; species Ceratothoa steindachneri. Next base: position 35,939,975 of record OZ018323.1, on the reverse strand, counting down.
AAAGCATTTGAAGGTATAGCTGGTAAGATAAAAATCAGATAAATGATAAAGAGTCAGCGATTCATAATGATCATTGGTTTCTAGAGTATGAAAAGGAAAAGCTACAAGAAATCTCACCAATTATGTGTAACGATATGAAACAACACATATGTCTCATTGGAACAATCAGTATTTAAGGCTTAATACACTTGATTTGAAGGAATTCTTAGAAATATAGAAATATACTTTTTTTTAGCGACAGCAGTAAAACAAAACTGCCTCGAGGCAAAGAATGTCCAAACGTGAAATAACTAGGGGTTCTGTATGAAATACAATAACATGACATAATTTCAGCTATTTAATAATAGCAATTTATGCATAGCAGAGCACGGCTTTTAAGAATTTCTGCTTGTTTGTTTGTTTGTGTTTTGTGTCTCTCCAAGACAATCACTTTGGAGACGCCAGCAATATCATGATATCTCTCTCATTCATTTGATTGATCTCTTTCCTGTCTTGCTTTCTATGCCTCCTTTCTGCCTCATTCTGCTTCAGTATCATTACGACGAGAGTGCGAAGATCAGTCCACGTAGTTTATTTTCATATTAGTAATCAAATTTTATAACTAAAGTGCATATTTTTAACATCTTATTTCTAACTCTATATAAAAGTGCGACATTAAATTCTACTCACTGATCCGATTATATAAAAATGATTGAAGATAGTGTTAAACAAGCGTGATTTCCGAAATTAATACATGTAATTACTCCCAAAATACCATCCTCATTTTTAGTCGCGTGTGAGTCTAAAGGCAGGCGGGCGACTGTACATCTCATTATGTAGCTCGGTACCCGTTTTGTTTTTTTTCTTTAGCATTGTAGGTATTCCGCCGATTCTACTGAAATTTGAAACCATTATGTTGATTTACACTTTTTTTCGAATGACATAGTTGTCAAAGGTTAGCCCGGGAAATATTTTGTTTGGGAAATAAAATCATAACTACTCTGCCATTCTACCAAAATTCGAAACCCTTATGTTGTTTTACATACGTAAAAGAATGACATAAAGGCAAAAGTCCTTGCAAGGTTAGCCCAGGAATTATTTTGTTTTGGCAATAATAGCGTAACAATTTATCCGATTCTAACGAAATCTGAAACTTTTATCTTGTTTTATATTTTTTTTCGGAGGAGACATTTGACAAAGTCTTCCAAAGATTAGATAACGTCAGCAGCTTACAATCAACATATGTATAACCGGAAGAATAAAAAGCAGACCAGTGCTGTCACATATAGAGGGGCTTTCAACAAGAATGCTCGAGCTTTATCAGGCAATAGTAGCCATGTTGTTGAAGCGACATCTGGCAACCTCGCTGTGAACTGTTCAGTAGTTCTTGGCAAGTCAGAATGGAAGTTTATAGCGTTAAGCAGCCTGTGCATTTTATTAAATATCATTTTAAATATCAGTGCTCCGTTCGACAAACGTTCCGCGCATTATGTGATTTCTATCCTCGCCACATTCGTCCTGCCGAGTCCATTGTTCGACGCTTGGTGGCCAAATTCGAGGCAAAATTATCGATCAACAATCAACCAACACCCATACGTCGCTAAAACGCAAGGTCTGCTTAAAATCCCCCTCTCGTAAATGAGAGTGAACGGGAAAATACGAGGCAGTCAATTTCTCGTCGTTCACAAGAACTTGGCCTTTCTGCAAGTTCAGTTTGGCGAATTATGCGTAGGGACTTGGATCTGCACCCGTACAAAATCCAGCTTACCCAGGAACTTAAGGTAAACGACCATAGACAACGCTCTGTGTTTGGGAAATTGGGCTCTAGAGCAGTTGAAAGTTGCCCCAAATTTCCCCCAAAAAATTATCTCCAGCGACGAGCCTCATTTTTAGATGAATGAATTTGTGAACAAGCAAAATTGTCGGATTTATGACGAGAACAATCCACATGAGATACACCAACACCAATTTCATCCCAACAAATTCACTGTTTGGTGCGGATTTTCGTCTAACGGAATCATCGGTCCGTATGTTTTGAGAATAAGGATGGGATTTCCATAACCGTAAACGGCGAGACCTACAGATCGATGATAAGTAACTTATTGTGGCCTCAACTGGATTATATGGATACTGACAACATGTGGTTCCAACAGGACGGACCTAGGTGCTACACTGGGCACGCCACGATAGACATTTTGCACCAGCGATTTCAGGGCAGGGTCATTTCGCGTGGCGGTGACGTCAACTGACCACCGAGATCATGCCATTTAACGCCATTAGACAACTTTCTTTGGAGCTATTTAAATCGCAGGTCTATGCGAATAAGCGGCAAACAGTTGATGTCCTCAAAGTCAACATAAGGAACACCATCCAGCAAATTCAGCCAGATTTATGCAAAAAAGTCATTTAAAATTGAACCTCCAGAATACGTTCCACCAAGCGAAGACGCGGCGGACATTTGAAAGACGTCATATTTCACACTTAATGCCATAAAATGTACTTTCAAATTTAAAATATATGAGTGGATATATCACACACAACTTGTTTTATTTACATTTAAATTCGAGCAACCTTATTGCAAGACCATTTACAATTTAAAAGGATAAAGTCTACAAGAGTTAGAAATTTCTATCTTGAATAGGTAAGGATCCATTTAGCTACTATCCATCTCGCAAAGGACAGCGTTTGAAACCAAAGAATCGGGAACGTCAGAGTACACCAAATAAAGCTCGACATCTAATCATCAACACTAAAAGAAGAGAGGGTAGAAGCCAAAGAACTGTGCATCTAGCGGCAAATATTGAACTGCTTTATATAACATTTCCAAAAAGAGTGCAAAATATATGGAAAAAAATATACCTTTGCTCAATTATTCCCAGAAATCATCACCACCAGACGCCCTGCAAGGAAGGTACCTACAAGACAAAACCTTTTCAGAATGTATGTAAAGGCAGCTTAACTTAGGCGCATGATTCATAATATTTTTCAACCTGTTCCACTCGCGCGCCCACCTCGAGGCTATAATCTGCGAGCAATCTAGGACTGACTTATGTTGGAAATGTGTCCAACCTCGCGAAAAGTACGTGCACGCGCGCCGAATAACTTACTAAGGTACTTTCAGAAAGCAGTGTATCTAACCTCCGACTGCGTTGAACAACGTCATGAACACTTCTCTGGCGAGCTCGTATGAATAGGGGGCCCCTTCCCTACTCGGCAAAGATCCGTTCTGGACATCGTTCAGCGAGGACCTGCTGACATTACACCCTGCCAGCTTTAATACAGATTCCTTTCGCTGCTGCCACGATTTTTGCTGTCTCAAGACTCGTATTGCATTTGTTCATTTTTGAGAAGCCGATTACTCTTTGTTAGTTAAGGGTATCCCTCGTCACTCTACCACCTCCGCCATCTTGACCACCTTCACCCTTGGATACTTGGCCATCGAGTATTTAGTCACCCGTAGATACTTCGTCATCTAGAACTTATTCACTTGTATCTTTTATCCTCTAGATCGCGCCGCTCGTGTGTTACTGGTCATTTTAATCGTTACTACCCGTGTGTTCTTCGTCCCTTTGATTTCCGTCACCTAAGTGTTGCTCCACTGCTTTCCTATTAACTATTTAAAATATTTCTTTCGTCTTACGTCCTTTAATTTATTAAGTGCTAGTCTCTAGACCCATTGCTTTTGTGTGAAGGACAAAGGACGGGGGGTGGGGTATTCTTTTTATACCTCTTAACTAAGTAGCGTAGTTAATTATTTTTAACGACGCGTGTCGTTTCGGCGCAAAGTGTTTATTTTTATAATAACCCTTGTACTTCATTGACAGGTTATTTTTCCCTTTTGCAAATAATACGGTTGAATTTTCCTGTGTATTTATTTTACTCTTGCGGATATTTGAGCACCATCTTGGTAACCTTTTTAGTAACCTTTTTCTTGTGTTTATTTTTAGGCTGAAAGAACCGAGTTCCTCGTTTGCCCTCAAAATGTACAAGCAAAGACTCCAGGTGTGATAAATGTAAGAACGCGGAACAGAAATGCCGGAACTACGGGAATGCGCATAGAAAGCTAGTTATGTCGTGTCAACTTAAAAAAAAATGATATAAATAAAGAAAATGGAAAGCACCGAGGAAAGAGCAAGAAAAGAACACACATTACAAGCCAGCAAAAGTAGGAAGAACATAGAAGGTATCTGCGCCACAGACATCGACATTCAACATTGATGGAAATCTGAGAATGGCCTTTATACTTTGCATAATGCATGCACATTTTATTAATATAGCAAAGAAAGTTTCCTACGCCAAGGAACTAAGTACCGTACTAGAGAAAAACGGAATCAAAAATACAAAACTTAATGAAAACGAAACGAAGACGGAAACCAAACAAGATACCGGAGTAATATCTCAAATACGATAAGGAAGAGAAAGAAGTGATTATACGCACGCCGCAAACACAAGGATATATCTCAACATACGTAGTTTTTAAAGAGTAGAGATACAACTCGTTAAATTAAGGAATAACCTTTACAATGGAGCACTACTTGACAGCGGTCAAGTCAATCAAGCAAATAGCACAGAGATTAAGTGGCATAACTATTGTACACTTGAATAACGCACTGAACAACGTGCAGGAGTTGATAATAAAGATCTTCAATGCCTCTTTGATTTGAATAGTAGATATTTTCTTCAAGCGTTTGAAACGGCAAAGATGATTTGTTTACTGAATCCGGGTAAACTATAACCCCAAATTGAAACTGACACTATTAGAGTTTCTTGGATAACTCTTAGAAAAGCTCCTAAAGAAAGAATTCAAAAAAAGGGAAAAAGCAAGAATCTTTATAACCTACAACAACATGGGTTCAGGGGCAATTGAGGGACGGTACCGCGCTGGCAATTATAACAGAAAAGATTGACAGTGAAACTGCGCGCGGCGACCATGAGGACATCAGACTTCACGATGTTACCAAAGCTATTGAGAAAATGTGGATCTCAGCCACAGTTACATAGATAAACAGGTCACCTCGGTATTAAGGGCCAGACTAAGGCACAGGATAGTAATTAAATATGACAAGTATGAAAACAAATACATACATACACATGAAAGGGAGTTATATTTTTTTAATATTATTTTATTTTATAGTATTTTTATAAATCTTATGCTAAACATTGCAATAATTGCTAAGTGTTTATCTAATCAAACTTTAAATAAGTCTATTCTTCTGCTGTTTACTACATCGTTTGGTAAATTATTCCACTCATTAATAATCGAGTAAGTGAATTAGTTTTTTATTACATCCAGAGTAGCTCTTTTACCCTGAAGCTTCAAATCATGTCCACACGTAGAACAATCCCTTGTTTGTGTGAACAGGTTATTGTTATTAACTTTGTTAAATCCTTTAAGTATTTTGAAGCACTCCATATACTGCCCCCTTAGTCTTCGTTTTTGACGGAAAATAGATTGAGTTTTTTTAACCTATCGTGACAATGTTTGTTACTTAATGAGTGGGACCAGAATTGTACAGCTTATTCGAGATGAGGCCTGAAAATACTTTTATATAGTGGCATAATTATCTCCTCGAATATATAAGTAAAGTTTCTTTTTAAAAATCCTAGTGTTGTGTTAGCTTTCTTTGCAGCAGCTGCGCATTGGTTTGATGTTTTAGGGTTTTCTGTAATTAATACTCCTAAACTTTTAACTCGCGGGGTTGTGTTTATTAAGTTGCCTTGCATTGTATAGTTGTATTTTTGTTTTTTATCCTCATTAAAAGATTTGGCATTTGTTGATATTGAATGTCATTTGCCATTTTTCTGATAATTCGGTAATTTTATCTAAATCAGCCTACAGGCTAGCCTTGTCTTCTTCGTATAATTCTGAGTTACCTATTTTCGTGTCATCTGCACACTTAGATATGATATTATTTATCCCAACGTCTATGTCATTGTGTATATAGTAAATAATATAGGCCGCATGACTGATTCCTGAGTAACACCGCTGCTATCAGATACCCATTCAGATTCCATACTATTTATTATCACTCTCTGCTTCTTGTTTTTTAAACAGCTAATAATCGACCCATATATATCACCGTTAATTCCTAGTGTACGTACATTGCTCATGTGTTTCTGGCGGGGAATTTTGTGAAAAACCTTTTGGAAATCTGGGTATATTATAGCTAGTGCTTTAGTATCGTTATATAGGTTAAAAATATTATGGTAAAAGTCAATTAGGTTTGTCAAGCACGATCTTTTAGACGTAAAACCATGCTGGCTATCTAGTATTAGGTTGTTATTTTCAAGGAACTCTACTAGTTTGTCTCTAATGATCGTTCTGAGCAACTTTCCAACTATTAACGTTAAGCTAATGGGCCTGTAACTACCTGCCTGGTTTTTACATACCTTTTTAAAATTAGGTGTGACGTTAGCTTCCCTCCAATCATCAGATGGAGGAGGCATTCGAATTACAGGAGGGTGTTCCCGAAGGTGGGTATAAATTCCCAATTTGTACACCATATACACCATAGATCTACCTTAACTGCCACAAGAGAGTGTTATGTAAATCCAATTAGCAGAAGTCATCACACATATCATTACCAGCAAGAGAAAAAAAACGAGACATTGTATGGAGGACAGCAAGAGAAATCAAGCACTTAAACGCCTACGAAAAAAGAAATAAAATTAAGGCGAACAGAAAGAAGATCAAATTGCTCCACGTAAACCTGAGAAAAACAGCTGTTGTATGACTAGATGGAGAGGCACATCCATATACCATAGAAGGGCAAGTCCACAGACGTAAACTAACGACAAATGGATATACCTCCAAATTAACACAGGTGTTGTCGGAAGCAAAAACGACCCTAACAACACCGCACAGATTTCAAAACTTTTCACCTAATTTCGAGAGCAACTTTACACAGCCCTCGCTTGCTCCAAGATGCTTAATCCCATAATCCTTGCACATACATTAAGCAATTAATAAATAAAAAAAACGAGAGAAGAGAAAACTGGGCCACTAGATTAATTACAAACAAGAGAAGTCAAGATCAGCTAACATCAGAGGATCTACAACGGAGAACCACACTTAGAACTTATAACTAAAGTCCTAAATAAACGAGCAAGAAGCCTATGGGAAAAGTGAACGATGCATTAGCCGAGGAGGAAAGAAATTAAATATCTCTATTTTAGAATGACATCAGTCAAATGACATATAAAAAAGATTTGACGGAAGTATAAGAAACCAAATAAGAGACATTAACTCAATATATTGATAAAAGGAGGAAAAATCCCCAATAAAAATACCTATTTCGACAACTAAACTAAAAAAACAAGACAACTGAACTAGAATAAAACGAATTTGCTAAAATATGAGACCAATAAGATGAACAAAATAATGAATAGCTCGATGTGGAAAGAAAGAAAAAAGGGGTGGGTCCTGGCGACCCCTCCCTACACTCTTCGTCCCGTTCTACCGTGACAAGCTCTCTCGGGAGTTTGTGGCAAAATAGTTTGTAACCAAGTGTGTCAATTGCGGAGAGCCGTAACATGTTTCTTCGAAACAATGTGGTGCATATCTAATTGAGGAAGACATCCTGGCCGTTCATGCCCAAGATCCTTTCTCATTTAATGAGGCTAAGAATTTGGGCATGGTCGCTCAGCGATGCCTGGGACGTTTTATGCCCTGAAGTTATAAAAGACACCATCTGCACCTGGCCCCTCCATGTCTATAAGCAGGGTCGTTTCCGTGCTCAATAGGAACTCTTCTGCTGGCTATTCCAAGCACGGGCTCTCACATGGCACAGCTGGTACAGCTGACAGCACAACAGGTTCACACCAAGTCCCGGCTATAAGCAGGTATCGCCCATTTCCCCTTCGTGACCGTTTCCCATGTTGCAAAACGGCCGCGCACATCATCCGAGATGGCCTTGAGGCCATCTTCTCGGGTTGCTAAACTGCTTCATGGAGGTAGGACAGCAGTAAAGGAGCTTTGGCTCCTACGCCAAACGAAGTGGTAGGCTGGATTAGTCGAAGTTAGTGGACCCTCCAAAGGAGGCCGCCCCGCTTTCAAAGCCCCCCCTCCCAATCCCGCCTGCTTAAGGGTTTGAGGCAGAGAAAGGAAAAGACTTACATGGCAGGCACAACCTCCCCAGATAAGTCATAGAAGGCATTAGCGCCTTCAGCTCATTGTCCGGCTAAGAGCGCCCGGAACTCTGCCTCCGGGAAGCGTACGGCCACTCCCGTTATGTTCTTCTATTCGAAGTAGCCCCACGCATCTCCTCTGAGTTATGCCTGGAGAGCACATTCCTTCAATGTAATTGCCACGGACTCCAGGCCTACTTGGAGGAGCTGCCTAGGCTCGTCTTGTCCCGTTATCCCTTAGCTATCTTTTTGCAGGATACCATACACGGCACGTGTCCCTTGTCCACCCACTCTGTGTATAAGGTTTTTGCGACCGCATCACCAAGTAATGGGGGCAGGGCAGGAGGAAGCACTATTTACACCCCGGAATGATGTATCAGTCCTTCTCTTTTCTTTGAATATGTCCTTACAGGCAGTAGCAGTGCAGCTCCACTTGGGTAGGAGGTATACTGTTATTTTTGCATACATTCTACCGTAAGCAGTCTAAACGCGGAGGCATTTAGCCGTGCCGTAGCACCATTGCCGAGGACTTTTCTATCAATTCCATGTATCAGGTCATTTCTGACGCTATTGACGCACTGGAGATAACTCTCCTATATTTGGATGAGTTTACGAAGCACTGCCCGAGAACGGCTTTATTTTTCAGTCTTGATCTATCTTTGTTTCCTCTGGATGCACAGCCTATTTTTAGGTGCGGGGTAGTTGATGACCTCCATGGTAGTTATCACTTTCCCATTCAAATATCACTTTCTGGGCGCCTTCCGCCAGAGAGTCAGCCCTGGGGATGTTTGGCGCAGGCGCGGATGCGGTGCTACGCATTTTAAGAAATGAATGATTTCTCCGTCCCAGTGGAGGAGTTTAGTTCGGTTAATGAGACCTTTGAGTTCTTCTCCGGCAACGTCACGGCACTGAGTATAACTACTATTCTTAGAACCTCTGGCCGTTTTTGCACACCGACCGCTTCCGTGGTTGTCAGATGATTGAAAGGCTACCCCCAGACAGAAGCGGAATATCTATACGCGCTATAAGCGTCCCCTGAACCATTTCACTCTCGGTAAATTTCGGCAAGCTAGGGTTATGTTCCACTATGTTTCTTAGTACGCCCCCGTTTTTCATGGTAGGCATACATGTCTTCACTTAAAGGGAAGATCCTTTTAGAGGATAGTTTGTGACGAGGGAAAAGGATGTGAGGCAAGTTTTCGAAGGACTACAATCCCGTTCTCCAGGAGAATGGGACCGGAATCTCGGATCCCGCGTCCATGGTGGAGTCCTTCGCGACCGCTTAATCGGCATTCTCTTCACGTGATGCTGCTCTGCCAGCATTCAATGCGAATGGAGATATCGCAGAATTTCCCAACTGAACATTACTTCCAGAGGCGGAGAACTTTTCAACGACAGGTTTACATACAGTGAGTTGCGCTATGCTCTTACTACCTGCGCGGGCACCAACTGTGAGCCGGATGATGATCTTACGCCATGCTTCGAGATTTGGGTGAGCTTCGCATGGCCTTTCTGTTAAATTTGTTCAAGAGGATCTGGGTAGAGTGTATACTCCCAGACTCCTGTCCATTCGCAACCGTGTTAGCCTTTCGAAAACCAGAGAGAGATCACTCTACTTCGGCCGCTTTCCACCCAATCTGTCTATCCTGCGTGTGCTAGTTAAGGGAGATTAGTAGATTTTAGATTACCATTTTTATATACAGTGGAGGCCACCTGTCTTCATCACAATGCGGCTTCTGCAACTTCCGCTCCACTTTACATGCTTTGCTCTGACTGGAAAAGGCCGTGTGCCAGGCGTTCCTTCGTATATAACACTATGCCACGATGTTTTTCGATCTGGAGAAGGCTTATGTACCGCATGTTGATACGATACGATGGAGAGTCTCCACAAATGGGGCAAGTATACGCCTACCGATCTTTATATCTAAATTATTGCAAGGTCGTTGTTTTCGCGTTTGATTGGGGGGATGGTATCCCTTTCCAGCCCAATGGAACAGGAAGAGGGGGTCCCACAGGAAAGTGTCCTCAGATCCACGCTCTTTGTCCTGAGCATCAGCGGCATCACTTCGGTGCTGCAAGAAGATGTTCTCGATACGTTCTACGTGGACGACTTCAACAGGCATTGAACCTCGGATTTCGCTAGGCGGATGCACACAGGCTTCAGTTTTCCTTGGAAAACCTTAAGGCGGTGCCCTTCTACCGGCATCGACGGCTTGATCTTTACACAAACTTTTCTCTAAATGGGGATTGCATTGAAGAGGTGGAATCACACCGTTTCCTTGGTCTTGTATTTGGCAGATGCCTCTCCTGGGAGGCTGACTTTCGTAGGCTTAGGGCCTCTTTTACCGGTGTCATTGATATTCTTTGCACTGTGACATTATCGATCATTTTTCAGTTCGAGCCTCGACTACGGATAAGAGTTTTCTGTATCTGCAGCCGAGCATATATTGCAGTAGTTATACTCGATTCACCACACTGACCTTCGCCTGGCGACCGGAACCTTCCGCACGTCCCACATTGAGAGCATAATTGTCGATGCTGGGGAGATGCCACCTACACTGCGCCGTGAGATGTATATTATTCGCCTGTACGCGCGAACCCGTCGCCTCCATCAGTTGCCAATGGCCCTCACTACATCCGCAGCTGATCTCAACGGTACCAATACCGTCAAGAGTCGCCAGTCATACTCTAAATCACTTTGGGTTTATGGCTAGGAAACGCCTTCGAAAACTCGGTATAGTTATCGGGCCGAAGGCGCCTCTGGTTCTGCCCAGAAGCCCTCTTGGAGGGAACCTTCTTTGACTATTTGGCACCACGTCTCTGCTCCCAAAGCTTCTACAGCGACGGGAGTATTAGGTTCCACCGTTTTGGAGCACACTTCGTTTGACGCTAAAACCATTCCGGTGTATATGGATGGCTCCAAGTCCCAAGAGGGGGTAGGTTTCTATGCCGTATCTCTGTTTGAAATAAGTGGGGCTCTCCAGGTTCTGCGTCAAGATTGTGTTTCATAGCGCCTGACAAAGCACCCTAAGTGTTATCAGAGCATTGGAATCTCTGTGTCTCGGGATTCATGATATCTGTGACGACATGGTTTTGTAGATCCAGGTAAATGTCAAGATTATCTTCGGCTGGGTTCCTGGGCATATAAGAACTCCTGAGAATGAGTGCTATGATCAAGATACCAAAGAGACCGCGAGGACAGGGAGATCAGACCAGCATTTCACTCTTCCTCACACAGATTACATGTCAGGAATACTGGCAGCTCTCCGAGGTGCTTGGTAAAGAAGATGGGAGGCAGTCGAGCGGGACTTGCGCCACGCCACTTCCCATGGACCTACACCCCAATGCATCGACGGCTTTAGTTTGCGCTCTGGCGTCTTCGAATTGGACAAACTCACGGGACGCACCGCCATTTGGTGAAACGCTCGCCTGCGCCTTATTGTGGCGACTGCGTTGTACTACAGACTGTTCGAGACATTCTTGTTGAATTTCCCAGTCTGGGTGATCTTCGCGCACGTTACGTGTACCGGAACCGGGATAAACGGGGTCACTACCACGTATCCCTTATACTCGACTAATTCTTGCACACAGACTTGCAAACTTTGCGACGTTTTTGTAGGAGGCTGGACTCCTCCACTTAATTTGACTGTTTAGTGTAGGTATCATTTTCTTGTGCCAGGGAGTGGTAGACCTACCCCAGAAGCCGGAGCACGCTTCTTTTTGTTTCATTTTTGCTTTCTTTTCTTTATTTATTTGTTGTTGCTGTTTTTTTGTCTGTTTCTTAGCCTATTGTATTTTTATCTTTGGTATTTGCTATTTAGGTCTTATTTGTTTTATAATCTAGCCTACTACTAGGCTTTTTTGTCAGTACGGCGACTTTGGCCCTAATAGGCAGATGCCAGATGGCCTTTAAAATTGAAATAATAAAAGAAATCGACCTTCTCTCTTTCTCTTGATATTCTCGAAGTCTCTTCCAACTCTCCCTTCCTGCTCTCACTAGATCAGAATCAGAGATGATTCAAATGATAACATCGTTCGATTGCATTTGTTAAAACACACGATCCTATTCAACAGTCCTCTCCGCCAGAGATTCACTGGCTCTAAAGTCGAAGAGGACGCTGAGTTGGGCTTGGAAAATCATCGCATGTGTGGCAGCGCGTTTTCTGCCCTAGGTTAGATTCTGTTACTCCCGCATCAACTTCTCAAAAAGAAATCCATCCTCTATGTAGGAATCCTTGCCCTTGTCCAGGAGGCGCAGAAGGCTTCACAGGTTTTCTTGAATCCTTCCGAAAAAGGTAATTTCTTCTTCTGGTGAAAGAATTGAGACATGCGGAATATGTAACCTCGTATTTTAAGCCGTGCAGTTGAGAAAAACTCGACGGGACCCCTAATGCACCCCATCCTCTCCAATTCGCATATTAATGCTGAGGAAAACAGCGGCAAAAGAGAGAAAGCAAAGATGATATTTTGCGCCACCTTTAATTGTGCATAAAATCATTTAAAATTTGGCACACAATTCAGGCAGGAAAAGTGGAATAAAAATACCTTGTGGAGTGCACTTCCTTCAAACTTGTAAAATTACTATGTATATTAAGACCAGGTTAATATATATATATATATATATATATATATATATATATATATATATATATATATATGTATATATATATATATATATATATATAAGTAAAAAAGAACTCCCGTAACATCATCGTAAACAGCTTAGTCAACGATCTTAGACTTACACCCACTGATTAATGACCTCTTTCCCGTTTTGTGTTTCTTTCTGCTTTTTCTTTTGTTGTTTTCTGATCTGTACGCTATTTATTGACTCTTGTAACAAGTGCATTCTCAGTATACGACTGAAGAGGGTATGATAAACTATATACTGAAACTAGTCTCATAAATTAAACTCTTGGCTCCTATACAGTGGTTTCACTATCATATATATATATATATATATATATATATATATATATATATATATATATATATATATATATATATATATATATATATATATATATAATAGTGTAGTTGAGTAGCAGTCTTTCTTGAATGCAAATTTTGTTGAAGACCATTGTCTATTTTGCCTTAATTTATTTCCTTTGGCAACTTTCTCTTCTTCTAACTTTTTTTTTGTTTTTGATTTCATCTTGTAGATGGTGAAATACTTGTCCAGTATTCATCTCTTTTTTTAAATGAATGTGTTTGGTAAAAAACAAACTAAATTGCTAAGCTTTCGATCTTATTCGATCATCTTCGGAGCGTTTTGGAATTTCCTTACCGATGTACTGAGTAAAGTGAGGATCTGGCAGAAAGTAAAGTGAAAGAAAACGATTTTTAAGGGATATTTATTCGCCTTGGTTAAACGTAAAGTTAGAGGAAATAAGCCACTCTGGTTCGTGGAATTTTTAAAATAGTTTTAATGTACGATTTCAGCTTGTCGCTTGACTGTTGAGGGCTGGCTTATCTTCATTTATTAATATGGCTTCTAAGATGTTAAGCCTCGGTTTGTAACCATTTTTCTTTTAATAATGGTATTATCAACGAGCATATCTCTCTTTAGGTTAATATTATGTACACTCTCCATAATATTAACCTAACGAGAGATATTCTCGTTGACAACACGATAATTAAAAGAAGAGAGGTTAATAAAGCGAGGCTTAACATCTTAGAATCCATATTAATAAATGAAGATAATTGATGGTATAATCCCTCTTTGAGAAATTTGGATAGTAGTAGATAAAAGATGGTGAAATGGGGGTGGGGTTGCCCTTGTTTTAGGGGCATCGCTGGCATGCTTTATTTTTATATAATTATTTTTCCTATGTGAAAATATTACAGTTGTCTCATGTTTTACTCTGTATGTGTTCTTCTTATTGTTTTCCTGTGTATTTGTTCTCCTTTTCTCGTTTAATCTGTATTCTTGTAACTGTGTTGTTGAGCTTTCAAGCCTTTATTAGCTTGCGTTTGAGTTTGTACCTGGTGTGAATTTTCTTTGTTTGTTTTCCCGTTATGTTTTAGGTTTTCGTGTCATACTATGTGTTGTTATGTTTAAGTGTAAATTGGTGGTATGTTTTCCTCCGAACAGAATTTGGTGCTTGGGAATCGCCGGTTACGCCTGACCTGCCCGTGCAGCCTGGCAGAGATGTTTATCCTGCGTCCAGTTCTTCTTAACTCGAGTATGATATCATTGGCCATTGTAGACCAGACATGTTTGGCTAGTTTCTGGGTTGCGACATTTATCGACTCCAGCTTCTGCCTGCGGTACAGGTGCCTGGGCTGAAGTTGTTCCCTTCTTCTGCATTTGTTTAGGAAGAGGGATGCAGAGTTCTGTACTCGTTGGAGCCTTTTCATAGTTGTCTTGCTGGCCGCTTGAGTCACTACTGCAGGGTAGATAAGCTTAGTCCGGATGAACGACAGGTATAATTTCCTGATGTTCACCGAGCTAAGTTCACTGATCCTATATAGCTTAGAGATTTCTCTCTTCGCCATATTCTGCCTCTCCATGGTCGGAGATTTTTAGGCCCGGGATGGTGCCTAGGGCGAAATAACCAGCCATAAACAGTCAAGGGACTAGCTGGAATCGTACATTAAAACTATTTTTAAAATTCCACGAACAAGAGGGGCTTATTTCTTGAAACGTTACGTTTAATCAAGGCGAATAAATACCCCTTAAAAATCGTTTTCTTTCACTTTACTTTCTGCCAAATCCTCACTTCACTCAGTACATCGGTAAATGAGGCAAGAAATTCCATAACGCTCCGAAGATGATCGAATAAGATCGAAAGCTTAGCAATTTAGTTTGGTTTTGACCAAACACGTTCATTTGCAAAAAGAGATGAATATGGACAAGTAATCCACAATCTACAAGATGTTTTAAAAAGATAGTTAGAAGAAGAGAATTTGCCAAAGGAAATTAATTAAAGCAAAATACACAATGGTCTTCAACAAAATTTGAATATATCTAGAAATAGAATAGGAATATGAAGACCCAGGTGATTACACTAATCATTTATTTGACGGACGTTTCAAGCCTTCACTAGGACCAGTTTCAGCGACTGTGTAGACCAAGGAGAAGGGAAAGGAACATTAACGATAATATTAGTTTGAGGAATAAGTTCTTGCGTTTTTTTTAATGTTGTGTTCATTTAGGTTTGTTGACGTGATTTGTGCACATATTAAGAAACAATAATAAATAATGACAGCAAAATTTTCAAAGGTTAGGCTACGTCTCTTAACAGCGTAGACTATTAGGTTTTGATTAGGCTACGTCTTGAATTTGAAAAATAAGTCATTGCGGTTTATTTAAAAGTTGTGTGAAATTTTTTTTTTCTGTACCCTCAAAATGGAATGTCAAGTTGAAACAAAGGCGCATTTTTGACAATTGTTGTTATTCATTTTCAATCGAGACGCGTACAAGGCAATCGCAACCAAAGCTTGTCACGGGATTAGTGCTGTGTACGTAGAAAATGCTTTATCAGAAAGGACAGCTCAATAGTGGTTTTCACCTTTCAAAAACAGTCATTTCAATCTTAATGACGAAGAACAATCTGGTCGCCCAATTAAATTGGATGAAGATCGATTGAATGAACTTCTTTATGAAAATACTCGTCAATCGACTAGAGAATTGGATGTACAAGTCGCGTGTAATTAGAAAACTGTAGTGAATCACCTTTATTCGATGGGGAATGTTCAAAACTCGGTGCATGGGTTCCACGCTCTTTGAGCGAAAGCAATAAACTTCAACGATACACGATTGCCACAGGTTTGCTTGCTCGTCACAAGGCTACTCGTGGATATTAGGAAAGATTTCTTAACCGCATCATCTCTGGCGACGAAAAGTGGTGTGTTTATGTCAACATGAACCATAGAAAACAATGGCTTAGCCCCAATAAAAAAAAACACTTCCGCGATTAAAGCAGGACTTCATGCACTGAAGACGATGCTGTGTGTGTGGTGTGATTGTAAAGGCATCATTCTTTGTTGAGCTCTTTGCGAACAACTAGATTGTCAATGCATAACTCTATGTTCAAAAAATGTATCGACTCGCTGAAGCTCTTCGTGAAAAGCGACCTCATCGACGTTATGGAGTCCTTCTGCAACACGTCAATTCCAATGAGACAAATTGGCATTGTCACAAAAGACGCCATCCAAACGCTTAATTGGGAAATCCTGCCGCATCCTCCATATTCTCCAGACTTGGTTCCATCGGTTTTCCATCTCTTCCGATCACTTTCCAACATTTTGCGCGGCGTTTCGTTCAATACTGATGTGGAATTAACAACCTAGTTAGACGAATTCTTCTAGTCAAAATCCAGTGTTTTTTATTACAGAGGCATCGAAAAACTAGTTGAACGTTGGGAAGAAGTCGTAATAACAACGAAGAATATATTATTGATTAAATTGCATATTGTTATCAATTAAAAATTAAGTTTTTCTAAAATTGTTAATGGTAATGAATAAATTTGATTAAACCGCAAGAACTTATTCTTCAACCCATTAGTTGAAAGAATGCATTAAATAATGGTTAAAAAAGGGGATGAAGACAAGTTAAAATAATAAAATTGACCATTATTGAGATTAAAGTAAAAACACACATAAAAATATATAGAATTAATTAATACTATCCAGTATAATTTTAAAAAATAATAGAAAGAAGTGAAGTTGTAATATAAACTTACTTGAATGTCACATATTGAAAGTAACTGGAGTAAACAATAAAATAACCTATTATATTACATAAATTATAAAAAAAACCTGAAAACAAATTAGAATGAATTAAACAGAGTGACTAACCTTTACCATGGTAGATAAGAAATCAACTAACTAAAGATATAAAAACTACTAGCGAGATTTGTTCGGTTGATCGGTTGACTAGTTAATGTATTGAAGTGTTAGTAGGTTATATAGTGAATAGTTTATTTGCGGAGGGGTAATTATTTAGGTTTGGATTTAATTTATCGATGTAGAGTGACTCTAAGATTTTTATATCGAGAGAAGTTAAGGCTGAAGATAATATAGTAAATGAATTAGGATTAAGAGGATGATGGTGATACTCAGAGTGTTGCCTAATGGAAGAGGCGTGAGGTTTAGAAATGGGAATACCAGTCCTATGAGACTAGTATTCCTACTACATATCAGATTCCTAAGGAAAAAATCAATTAAAAGTATATATATATATATATATATATATATATATATATATATATATATATATATATATATAATGAAAAATATCGCATTAAGGTGATGTATATCAAAGGGAGATAATGGTAAACCACGATATTTGAATCGGGATTTATTTATAACTTTTGGATTAGTTTCGGGAAGGTGCCATTTTAAACTAATAATGAAGAAGCTAGGCAAAGAGCACAGTATATATAAGGTAAAATACATCCTAAATAAATGAAACAGCAGGAAACAATCTAGATAAAAATAGACCCGAAAACAATCTGGAAAGTTGCTACTCTAGTCTTTATATATTTGTTAAGTTTATATTGCCCTTCACATAAATTAAAATTATCAACTTCGTTAAAGATGATGGATTTAGCAATTCTCCTCTTAATATAATTGTTTGATTGATAAATGATTTTTGCATGGTAAAAATCAATTATTTGGTCGTGCGTTTGCATGTGCGTAAAGAGACTTGAAGAATTCATACACCTTCTTGTATCAGCTAAATCTTCTTTTATCCTCTTATTAAAGTTGCCCGACCACATTTCTTTCTCTTTTTACCACTGGTCTACTTTCTGCTGTCTATCCACACACCCTTTCTATCCCCTCACCTGCATACTCTTACATACCTGAGCTAGGAAAGAGCTCGCTCAGAAAACAGAAATGAAAATAGCAATTGTTTGATAGACAGGAATTGGCCGACGCGAGATATTCTTAACAGTTGTTGTTTTGGGAAGTATTCTACTGGTGTCTTGCGACGCCAAGAATGATTGAGACCTTCAAAATTCTTGCAAGCACAAACCCCAATCCTAAGTTATGGTCCTAGTGAAAAAGGTAGGGATTTGAATGCTTCATTGACTACATGGCGGATGCAGAGGTGAGCTAGTTGTTCATCAAAATCACAAATTGCAGGAAAAGACAAATTTTTACCTTGATAACCGCAGTGCGATGGTACCAAGGGAAAATTCTTCCTAAATTGAAGTTATTTCGGTGGTCAGAGTTTACCGAAAGGCGGAAATAAAGTTGAGAACGATATTCTATGTGAGTTGAAAGTTTCTTACTTCCAAATTCCCGAGTCAATTCCTCTACTGATTATATTTGGCTGTATAGTTTGCGCTGAAGCAAGGATGTTCAGTAGTAGGAGAGTTTTACGACCGCAGCTGCAGTTGGTAAAGATAGCTCACACTATTTGGTGAGCTCGTCCTTGCAGTAAAGCAGGTTGATTCTATCTGGTAATATGATTGCTTGGTATATTCCGCATCCCTTTCCGTAAGAGAGTACATATTTTAGCATCAGTTTGGCAGAAGATGCCATACTAGTTGATTTTAAAATTATAGATTGTTCCCCGGATGATTTATATCTTTGCTACATTGTTTATAGTCCGTAACATTTAATCAGAAAGTATATAGTATAATAATGCATAATTTCGAAATAAATGTTCCTCGCCAATCGAGTCTGGACAGAGAAACGTGTAAAAGACCTCCGACTAGTAATATTGTGCAACAATAAAAAATAACCTTTTTTAAGGGTATTTTTTCCGTAAATCGCGAATATAGCAGCCGTCTCCTTCTGCAACCCTCCAGTTTCTCGTAAATTACCATCTTACTTATGTTAAATACACTGATCGTTCCGTAGAGATTGAATGCAAAGAGTATTGTGCCGAAACTGAAAACTCTAAAAATTACATATAAACGGATTTTGATATAATTTTAAGTGGGTATTCTTAAGGTATTTTTCAACCTAACCTAAGAAATTTATGAAAGTGCACTTAATATTTTATTAGTTATTTGGATCCAAATCTGTGGTAACTGTTACGTAACGCTTGATAATTTTGAAACTTACTATAAATGTTTCCTACTTTAGAATTCCCTATTTATTTTTATTTGCTGTTTCTATTTATATTATTTTTCACATAATAAAGTGTTTTTTCTTTACAGGAGACAAAGCTAAAGTTCCTAGAAATAAACAAAGTTCCCCAGAGAATTTCTGTAATTTATGTAAATCAATTACATTAAAACAATACAAGAGACAGTTGACCTAGCATGTGGAAAAGATATATGAGCTTCACTTTTGTTACAAATTGTTTCACCAGGATCAATGCTGAGCACTTCACATATGTTCAGGCAGGTGTAAACATTCCCTTTATGTCTGGGTGAAAGGCAATGGGCCGGGCGTCATGTTTGGCATACCAATGGTCTGGTGGAAGCCAAAGTACCATTCAACGGCTTGCTACTTCTGCTTAACAGATATTAAGCGGGGAGAGGAGTATTCAATATGTATTCTTTCTTGGTCTTTAATGTATCTCAAGAGATATATCAAGTGAAAAGATTAAAATAGATACTATGTTGTACTTTCACTATTTCTGAAAGCGATCAGAGTAATAACCCTTTTAGTCTGATTTTATTTTATTTCACTGCAGGTCGCAACAGAAAAGTCAAGAAATCTATCATGTATCCATATCTTCAGTCTGCTATTCCTCCATTTTGACATTCAAGTGCGATTCCTGTATCACAGCTGCACTCTGAACTACCAAGCGATGAAAGGAGCAACTCAAACGAGTCAGAATCTAAAGGTTTAGCATATCTAGCCCAGATTGAATCTGATAAGAAACTACACCTCATTATCCAACCAGAACTCAATGATATAGTTCGTGATCAAGCAATTACTAAGCAACAGAGAGAACTCCTGGACTCACGTCTGCAACAATGGAACCTGTGTGATGAATATGCTCAAATTTCGGTATTTAGGAAACGTTCTGCAGATCTACATCAATTCTTCACTTTTGAAAACAACTTGTGTTAGTGTAATGTTATCAGAGGTCTATCCAATGCACTTGAGCTGACCTATGAACCAAATGAGTGGAGGATATTCATAGATGCATCCCTTGACAGCATAAAAGCGGCTCTGTCGCATATTGGGAACACCATGCTTTCAGTTACAGTTGCTCACTAGGTCATTTTAAGAGAGACATATGGAAACCTTGCTTTTATTCGAGACCGCATAATTTAGAGGGAGCATAAGTGACTAATTTGTGCGGACTTGAAATTAGTATTCCTACTTAATAGGCTGCAAACTGGGTAAACTAAGTGTATGTGCTTCTTTTGCAAGTGGAACAGTAAGGCTAGATCAGAACATTATGTACGCTGAGAATGTTCACCTCGAGAAACTCTAACGACTGGATGCCATAATGTAATTCATGAGCCACCTGTTAAGAAGGAGAAAATCATTTTGCCACCACCGCATATAAAATAAAGGCTAATGAAGTAATTTACGAACGCATTGCAACATAACTAGCCATGTTTTAAGTATTTAAAGCAAACTTCCCTAAAATATGTGATGCCAAGATTAAAGAAGGCATTTTTGTATGCCCTCAGCTAACGAAGAGTTCGAGGCAACAATAGATGAAACTGAGCTATCGGCCTGGCATGCATTTAAAGATGTATGCAAAAGACCTTTGTGAAAGCACCAAGGGCCTCGGCGAGAGCGTATATTGGAGAGCTTAATCAAGTGCTACCAAGATCTCGAATGCAATATGTAACTGAAGATACACTTTCTTCATTCTCATCTATCCTTCTTACCTTAGAATGCAGGAGATGTGAGTGACGAGATTTGTGAGAGGTTCCTTCAAAATATAGCCTGAATAGAAAACAGGTATAAGGGTAAATAGAGACCTGGTATGCTGGCTGACTTCTGCCGGAACCTGAAGTATGACACACCTGTGACGTCTTAATTTCAAAAAAATAAATAATAAAATGTAGGTTAATACATTAATACATTATTATGCTAAAAAACATGCTGATTCATTATATATTCATGAATTAATTATAATGGACACATTTGCTCGGACACTCGGAATGAAATACAGTTATGGTATCGTGGAATTCGGTATCAATTGCATAGTTATTAAATCGGTAATTTAGGAGTAAATGTTACATGATGAGAATTTTTCCGTTATAAAATTCGAATTCAACATATTCAACTTCATAATAAAATGCACATGAGATCTAAGTTTTTTCTTGACACTAAAATTCGTTGTACAGTGTAATTAAAAGTGTTTTCTCTCTGAGCGATTAAGAAAGTTCAGGTGGCGTTCCCTTATCCTTCCTTGCTCTAAAGTGAGCAGCCGAACTTCGCATCCGCTATTTCCCATCCTCTTTGTACTCTTTCAAGCAAATCTCAAAGCTTTCATTTCTTCCAGGACAACTTGACATTCATAGCAATAATGGGCTACGTAATGAAAAATCTTGTCCATTAAGAGAGTTCAACCTTTGGTGGAATACCCTAGAGACCATAAATTTCTCCATTTTTGCTTATCATCTAAAATAATTGACTTGCTCATAAGTCACCGCTTTCACTCTCAAACACTCATTCGCATAATCTATCCAACTATAAAGAAGTCTGCAAAAATCGCACAGACTGAAACTTACATTTTCACTGTTCTCATTCGGAAGCTGTCATTTTCCTTCCATTCCCTTGCAACATTCTCATAAACTGCTGTCGTAGGGAACATACTCTGATGCCAGTTAATGGCACTTTCCCAATTCAAACTTAAACATTCAATATTGCTGTTTTGAACCTAAATTTCAGAAAATTATGAGAAATATAGAGTAACTTCCTCAAGTTGTGCTTATCCATATAACGCTTGTAAAATATTTATTCCTTTACCACAAAGCAGAAAATTATGAAGAACATGATTATCAGATGTTTATTAACCTGTATAATTGGAATGCTAATATTAGTCTGAGAGTACATTTTTCCAGTGTAAATTAGGTAGATTTTCAAACAACAGTGCATTGTACTAAAGAAGAAATTAACCGCGTCAATATCGATTAATATACGAGGGGCGGTCAAAAAGTTTTGCGAATCGGTATGGCAAAACAGAGGAAGGGGAATGGCTGTTTGTGGGGGTGTTAGGACAAGTTATGACAAGTCAGGACCTGCAGCCGCACGCTCCTGCCTCGTATATGTAAGAAGCAGTAGTTGGTCGCAGATCGTCAGTCACAAACTTTTAAACAATGAAAAAGGTTGAGCACCGCGCAGTGATCAAACTTTTGACCAAGGAAGGCAAGAATGCAAAAGAGATCCCTGAACGCATGGTTGTAGGGTACACCGACACCGCCCCTTCCTATGCAACCATTAATCGCTGGAATAGGGAGTTCCGCCATGGTCGTAAGTCCCTTGAAGATGACCCCTGTCCAGGACGTCCGTCAGACGTGACTAACGAGGACAATGTGTCCCATGTGGAGAGGATGATCCTCGAAAATCGATGGGTGAAGGTCGAAAAAATCGAGCAAGAACTTGAAATATCACATGAAAGTGTTATCAACATCATCCACGACAATTTGGCCATGGCCAGGGTCTCTTCCCTTTGCGTCCCTAGAAACCTCACGCCCCATGATCGACTTCAACGTCGTCAAAGTTCGGAGAAGCTGCTGCTCCCGGACAACCAAGATCCGGCAGGATTCAAGTCATGCATAGTGACAGGTGATGAAATATGGGTCCACCACTGGGATCCCAAGACCAAGCTCGAAAGAATAGCCTGAAAGCACAGGGGCTCTCCGACCCCCATCAAGTTCCGGACCCAACCCTAAGCCGGGAAGATCATGGCCATCGTCTTCTTAGATTCTGAGGGAGTGTTAATTGTGGACTATGCGCCTCAAGGAACGACCATCACAGGCCAATATTACGCCAAGGAACTGGCGTGGTTGAAGAAGTGCATCCATCAGAAGCGGCGCGGAAAGTTAAGACGTGGTGTCCTCCTGCTTCTCCACGACAATGCCCCTGTCCACAAGACCAGAGTTGCACAAGTTGCCCTGAGCGAGTTCTTATTCGAGGAGCTCAACCATATCCCCATCAGTCCAGATCTGGCCCCTATCGACTACTTTTTATTCCGCCAGCTCAAGGCTGCACTGCGTGGACGACGGTTTAGGAACGATGAAGATGTCCAGCTCGCAGTCCAAGAGTGGGTTGAACAGCAGTTGGGAGATTTCTGGTTGTCGGGAATTCGAAGCCTCAGGGACAACTGGCGCATATGCATTAAAGTCGAGGGTAGTTATATTGAAACATAATAAAACACTTTTCCTCCTATCTCGTTTCCTTATATCCGAATTGTAATACTTATTGACCGCCCCTCGTAGACTTAAAAAGCAAAGCAAGGAAAGTATGAAGAGAGATGAAACATAGACATGATCTCAAGCTACTGCTATTTTCTCAAATGTGACTGTTATAATCAGACACATAACATAGACACAAAAAAATAGTACCAATGATTAATATGCGTAAATTTGCTTACCTGAATATCTTACCTCGCAGCTTGTTATTGTACTGTATTCAAAGCTTGTAGTTATTTCGAGAGTGGAATTTCATATGAATTCAGACAATTTTTTTTTTAACCTAGTAAATCTAATCCCATATTCGTAATCGATATTAAAATCCCCACCTAAAATGCCTGTAATATCTTCAGTCTAAACATACGGTTGACCAAATTTGAAAATTAATTTAGGAAAGATAGATTTATTAATGACCTTATAATATGAAATTTAGAACAAAATTTATCCAGCCTATATTTTCAAGCCCACATTGATTTGCTCATTAGATTATCGCAGTCCAAATAACTACGTAAGATTTATTTGGTTATTAATTTTATGTGTTGGAGTCCGATCGGATATTATAAAATTTCATGTGATATACGATTCCTAGACGAATGTATTAAATCGTATAATACTTGGCTTTCTCACGTAGCTCTACCAGTTCACATTTCCATTGTGACATTTCTTTTTCTTCCTAATCCCTCCAATATTTATTGAGAAATTTTTCTCTTTATCTCTTCTCAAATAAAAATCAATGTTCCTTGAGGATCTATAACATATTAATTTACTGTTTGGTCCTTTTTTAAGGTGGGGAATTGCTCGCGGTTCCCCATCTACCCTCTTCTCCACCCACGAACAGGATGAGACAGAAAGGGAGGAAGCCTGCAGCCGACTTAGTGGAGAAACTTCCGACATTTGGTTCTCAGCTCAAGTGAATTTAGGGGAAAGTGCTTAGGAGGGAAATCCTGAAAAGGTTTCTTACAAAGTTTGAGGAGGAAAGAAAAAGATGAAAGAAATAGAGCTAAAGTTTAATGTTCTAGAAGCCATGATGAGAAACCTTTGTAGAAATAAGTGAAAAAGGAATATTTTTCATGCCTGCAGGATATGAAATACCTTGCGATTAATGTGGATTCCAAACCACCATAATGCATTTACTCTTTACTCATTCTTCCTTTTTTTGACGCTCAAAGTCCTCAAGTTCCTCTGGCTAGTAGTAATCGTGAGATCTAACTATTCTCAGGCACCTATTTGTTTCATGTGTTTAACATTGTGTATGTATTGACATTCATCCTTTTGGATTCATTCCTTTCGTTCCTAAATTATGTATTATTTTTATCTGTTTAATGCTGTTTCTTTATTCTTTTCTTTGTTTATGTTGGTATATTTGTGTTTTGGTTGTCATATTTGTTGTCTTAACCGATTAATGTCGCTTGGCAACTCGAGTTTCCACTATTGTTTTTTCGTTAGATGTCGGACAAATTTATTTACTTTCAATTAAATTTTATTTCACGTCGTCGTACAAGCCTACAATTAGGTAAAACACTATGTTTGGCAGTGCTGTGCTCACAAAAATTAGATGTACAGTGATCCCTCGCTACTTCGCAGTTCAACTATCGTGGATTCACGACTTTGCGAATTTTTTAAATATTTATATGGAAAATATATCGTGGAGTTTCTGGAAAATTCTAGAAAAATCGCGATATATTAACACCTAAATATTTCATTAAATCCATTAAAATATTAATAATAAATATTATTTCTTAGTCTAGGAACAACAAAACAAGCGTAAAATAGCAAAAAAGCATATTCAGGTGTATTTGAACTTGTAACTCACATTACCGAAAAAAGAAAACTATCTAGAATGCGATGTGTATACAGCACCCGCGTATCCTCTTGTTTCTTACCGCGGCCATTTCGCTTTAAGCTTTCGCGCCGAGTGGTTTACTGTACTACTATACTCTGTGCTGTGTGTGATTTTTTTGTTTGTTTGCGTTGAACTTGGCCCCAGTGTTTTATCCCGCAAGTCAATGTGTATCTATTAGAGAAGGGCTTGCTATTCGAAATTCTTCTTATGTATAACGCTGGTGGTCAAGCTACTGATCTGTCTCATGAGGGCATTCAGAATGAGTTCCTGCCGCCCAACACTAGGTCACTCTCTCTCTCTTTCTCTCTCCCTAATAAAGAAAGTAGAGGGAGAGGTGACGCGCCTTTGTCGCGGGAAGAAAGCTTGTGTGTACCTTTGATTTTTCAAGCTATGTCGGCGGGGGTACCGCTTCTGGAAACCCCTGGTAGGGCTTCCCTTGTCGATTTGGTCGGAAACGAAGCTCCAGACTAAGTGAGTCATTCCTTCCTTTCTTACTTTTATCCTATCTCTCCCACTTCTACAAAAAAAGCCTACTCCTATCATGTCACTCTTTCCCTTTTTTTCCTCTATCTACATATAAGGACCTGGCAGCTACCTCATGCGTCAGAAGAGAGGCTTTGGAACCTCTATAAACAACGCCAATCGACGCTCACTGGTTGCGAGAGACTAGGACTAGAGGTATCCTAGGCGTTGGGGAACAACAAATGTGATGAGGGTAGTGCCCCGTTAACCCCTTCCCTGGCGCCCAATTATTGACCATTCCCAGTGAACGCTGACGGGTGCCTCTGGTAGTATCGGTCCGAGGTGATGGCCCTCTGTTCCCAGGTTGGTTGCCAGGCCACTAAAAAGCCTTGGGTCGAGTCTCTTGGTGTGGCGGGATGTCCATTGAACGCTGCTCCGAGATCTTGGCCGTCGTGAAGGGAACTAGTAGGAGTTTAGTTCGGGGTGTGCTCCGTTGTTCACCTGGTAAGAAATCGATGGTTCCTTCGTGGACCGTCAGTACTGCTTGGTTGGGAGCCACGGCACGCTGAGGTTTGACGACTCGGTTGGACGAACAGCAGCACAATGAGCGTGCCTTCTGAAAGATCCGAAACTTCTCCGATCCATAGGCGGGAGCAACTCATGCGGGGCGATCTCACCACACCCTTTCTTTTTTATTGAGTGCTCACAAAGTATTCAAAGATATTAAGTGTTCAGCATGACTGGAAAAAAGGAACTGGTGCGTTAAAATATATCTGCTTGACATGCCAAAAGGACAAGTGGTGGGTAGATTTGCTGGAGGGGTGTTTCTCAAAATACCACCCTGGAAGTATCTGCATGGACTGCATCTTAAGGGCAGAACTTCAGGAGCTTAAGGAAGTTTTTAAATCTTCTGCGGAATAAACTCGACGGCTGGTAGAAGAGGTGAAATTCCTCGAATCTGAGCATGTGACCAAGGTAGAGCAAGAGCATCAAGAAAATCCGAACGACGCCGATGGCTCCTCTGTTGAGCCCTCAAGCACCGCGTCGATAGAGATAGGCCATCCATCCGACGTCTCGGAGCCAGCTGCTGCTAGGGTTACTTAGGGTGTCCAAAAGAAGAAAATGAAGAGTAAGAAAGGAAAAACAGTAGATAAAACAGAAGAGAAAGTAGAAACGGAAGAAAAAACGAACAAGAAAAAGAAGAAGAAAAAACAAAAAAGTAGGGAAGAAAGAGGAATCGAAAGAGCCCATACTGAAAGGGAAGTCTCTGTCCTCTGAACCCAAATGCGCGAGGGTCATCGTGATCGGTGACTTCCAAGCGCAAAATCTACAACCCTTGCTAGCGGCCCGCCTTCGCACCAGTGGGAAGGTAAGCTGCCCTCCAGGAAAGGAGGACGGAGAAATAAGGGTGGAGGCTGAGAAATCCCAGATCTCTGAGAACTCAGTAGTTGCCCTCATGGCAAGCAGCAATAATCTCTACCTACAAGGTGTTAAAGTAGGCGCCAGCGGAAAGGTCCTGACCACGGTAAGGAAAGGAGTTGACGACTGTGGGCTAAAAACTCGCAGACGTGTCGTGGTCGGGATACTCCCAAGACGAGGTCCATCCCGTAATGCTCACGCGAGGAACGTCTCCATAAACTAACGCCTAGGAGATCTTTGTACGGCGGAAGGAGTCTTTTTTTGTAGACCCCTACCGCTTTCCTTAAAAGGGTAAGCTGTACTTGCAAACATTCTCCAGGATGTTGTAGAGCGGACCCAAAGTAGTGTCAGACCCCGAGTAAAGGAGAACGTACGCCAGTAAACCCGTGTTACTCCAGGAACGACCTTTTCTGAAGTCACAAAGAGGGGAGTGACCCCACCAAAGAGAAAGAAAGCGGGAAACGGATGTGCGTAGGGAGTCCTACAGTCGGCGACTCCCTCAAAGTTCTTTTGTTTAATGCGAGGTCTATCAGAAACAAGTTTCTACAACTTCGTGGCCTCGTAGCAACAGAAGAACCGGAGATGGTGGCCATAACGGAGTAGTGGATAAAAACCTTAGGCCGAGATTTTGAAGGTGAATTCACGATTCCCGGTTACCAGCTCTTCCTGAAAGATAGGCCAGACGGAAAGGGTGGCGGTGTGATGTTGTATGTCAAGGATACTCTCAACTCAACGGATTGCAACATTGTATCCGACCATGAACTACTAGGTGTTGACCTAGAGATAGGTCCTGCCAAATACAGGACCCTGGTGCTTTAGAGACATCCTGCCCAACTCGTTGAAAAGGACAGAGATCTGTACCAGCTACTAGGAGAACTTGTCGAAGACAGAGTGTGTATCGTCATAGGAGATTTCAACACACAAGTTGACTGGAAAACCAGAGAACCCTGTGGCGAGAATGCACTACTCCTGGAGTTCCCGAACAACGAGTTTCACACTTAATGGGTGAGAGAGCCAACGAGAGAAGACAATATCGTCGACTTGGTTTCCAACTCTGAGGAAGACATCGTTGAGGACCTCTCTGTTGGCGAAGAGCTCGGTGGCAGTGACCACCGACTAATTAGATTTGTAGTCAAAGTCCAGAAGGCAGGGCCTGCAACTAGTAAATCGAGGAAACTCGATTTGAAAAGAGCAGACTTTGCAAATCTTCATGCTGGACTGACTGACTGACGCAAGGCGAGAAGTGTGCGATGTTGTTGAAGACTCGTGCAAAAGTTTCAAAACCACATTCATGAGTCTTCAATCACGTTTTATCCCTCTCAAATGTCCCTATTGGTCTTCTGTTCAACCAAAGTGGTTTAACCGAGAAATCGGCCAACTGCTTAGGGAGAAGAGAACTGTGCACCGGCAATCGAAGATCTTGGGTGACTTTGATGAATATCGGAGGCTAGCCAGGAGAGTGAAGTCCAGCATAAGGGCGGTTAAGCGGTCTGAGGAACCTTCAGTGGCGAGACTCTGTAAAGAGAATCCCAAGGAGTTTTTTGGGTATGTGAACAGCCGTAAAACACCCGTCGGACGATTGGCCCTTTGAGAAATGAGGAGGGGGCATTAAGGCATCAGATGCAGAAAATGCTAACCTCCTCAACGCCTACTCCTCTTCAGTTTTTACTAAAAAGTGTGGTCTCATCCCCCAGCTAATAGATTCCTACTCTGGAGGATATGGACTTCCCCGAAGGGGAAATAAAAAAGAAGATCACTGACCTAATGACGAATAAGTCACCTGGACCGGATGTGTTTCTACCTAGAGTGTTAAAAAAAGTGCGCGATCAAGTGTCACGACACCTGAGCGCAATCTACAACATGTCAATCCGGATCGAAATGGTTCCTAGAGACTGGCGTGAAGCGGAGGTGACTCCTATCTTCAAGAATGGAGACCGTAGCCAACCGTTAAACTACCGACCTATCAGTCTGACTTCGATAGTCGGTAAACTCATGGAAAGCATGATGGTGGACAAAATGACGTCATATGTAGAGTCAAAGCTGCTAATAAGGAGTTCCCAGCACGGCTTCCGAAGGCAACGGTCATGCCTGACAAACCTTATGGAATTCTTCCACTTCGTTTTTAGTGAGCACGATCCAGACAAGGCGGTGGATATGGTCTACTTAGACTTTCAGAAAGCCTTTGATAAGGTACCACACCGCCCTCTTCTCCGGAAAGTGCGAGCGCTGAGCATAGACGGAAAAGTAGCCGGCTGGATCGAGAACTGGCTAAGTGGCAGACGGCAACGGGTGGTGGTGAATGGACAGGCTTCTGAGTGGGTGCCTGTTACTAGCGGGGGGCCTCAAGGTTCTGTCCTGGGACCACTACTATTCATCATCTACGTCAACAACATGGACCGTGACGTGGTTAGCAAGATTTCCAAATTTTCCGAAGATACCAAGCTTGGTATGAACGTTGCATAGGATGGAAATACTGCCTCCCTGCAGGAAGATCTTGGGAAGATTGGGGAGTAGTCGGACACGTGGCAAATGCCTTTTAACGTGGGGAAATGCAAAGTGATTCATATCGGCCACAGAAACCCCCAATCTCAGTATATCCTTAAGGGCACTGCTATTGATTCCACCGAAACTAAGAAGGACATGGATGTAAAAATCACTAGCGACCTCAAGTTCTCAAAACAGTGCAGTGTGGCTAAGAAAAAGGCCCAAAGGATGTTAGGCTATATAAAGCACCAGTTTGGATATCGTAACAAGGAGATTGTACCGTGTTCGTACAACTCACTTGTCCGACCGCACCTGGAATATGCCGTACAATTTTAGAGTCCTTCATTTCGATAGGAAATTTCGAGATTGGAACGCGTACAAACCAGGGCAACCAAGCTGATTCCCTCTATCAGACATAAAAGTTATGAGGATAGACTAAGGGAATTGGATCTGTTCTCGCTGGAAACCCGTAGACTGCGTGGTCAGCTCATCAAGGTTTTCAAAATACTTCGTGGATTCGACAATGTTGACTACCGGGATATTTTCACACTGAGTGAGTACAGAACGCGCAATCACGGATTCAAACTTGAACTGAAGCGTTACAACCGCAATCTGTATGAAAATTTTTCCTTTACACTATCTGCGGTAAGTGGAACGCACTTTCCTTGGAAGTTGTCAACAGTTTATCTGTTTACCAGTTCAAGTCAAAACTAAACAAAGTCTTGAAAAGTGGCCGTTTAGGGGCGCAAAATAATTGAGAAGCCATGTGCCCGCTCGATTGCTAGTCTAAACGTACCCTCCTTGATTGGACCGTAAGGTCTTCCAAGGTACCTTCTTTTCTTGTTGTTATTCCTTGTTGTTACTTATTCAACCAATGGACCAGTGGGTTATCAGGGCGTTCAAGGCCCTATACACGAGGAATGTCTTGGCGAACCTGGTTGCTTCTGTGGATGCCGCCCAAGAAGACGAAGACAAAAATTTTCAACTTAAAGACATACTGGCGGCAGTACACAATTACTAATTGCCTCCAAAACATCCAGAAGGCATTGCAAGATATGAAGCCTGCTACTATTAACGCGAGCTAGAAAAATTTGTCCCCTGAGGTTAATTACGACAAGGGATTTACCTCTGCCGAAATCCAACACTCCGCAGTACAGAAAGCTTTGCAGTCTGCTGCGATCATTGGAGTTGACGGCTTTGCAGACATAACCACGGGGGACATGGGCGAGTTATTAGACTGTCGCTAACCGACAAAGACCTTAAAGACTTGAGGAAGTCGGCCAGCGAAGAAGAAGAAATGCAGCAAGAAACAGAAGAAGTTGTCGACAAAACTGGTTGACTTTGGAACGGCTGGCCAAGCTCTGCAACCTGGCTAAAGAATTGAAAGAGGGGTCACAGGAATAGTACGAAGATATGGTTGGTTCTGTGAAATTTTGCAACAAGGTCGACGAAGTCATGAATATCTACAAGATGCTCTTAGAACGGAAAAAGAAGCAGAGGCAGCAACTTCCTATCAAAATGGTTTTGCAGCCTCGCAAAAAATCGCCAGTTCTTGCTGCTACTACTACGGTTGCTCCTTTGGATAAAGTGTAAGAGGTGTCCCAGGAAAGGGCACTGCCGTCTGAAAAGACGTAAAATACAATACTCAGCTGCACAGTTGAAATCACCATCATCATTCAACTTCTTTCGTGGTGAGTACAGTAACAATCTTTATTTTTTTAATCTAAAGTGTTAATGCTTAACAGTTATCATTGTTATTAATAGAGTACTGTACTGTAATGGGTTGGTTGTTAAGAGTACATGGAGGTTTTTAAAAGTGTAAATACACGTTAAATAAATAATGTAAATAGGGCGTCCCTACTTCGCAGAAATTCAGTTATCGCTGCCGGTCTTGGGACCAATCTACCG
This sequence comes from Ceratothoa steindachneri, assembly GCA_963969495.1. Taxonomy (NCBI): domain Eukaryota; kingdom Metazoa; phylum Arthropoda; class Malacostraca; order Isopoda; family Cymothoidae; genus Ceratothoa; species Ceratothoa steindachneri. The sequence continues at coordinate 35,908,463 of OZ018323.1, read as the reverse complement.
CGATAAAGGAGTGATCACTGTATAGCTATTGTATTTATTTACCCGCGTTATACGCGAGCCTAAACATGGCTTCTACACCTCTCACCAAAACGTAAGTAATTTATTTATATTTTTGTTTAAGTTTCATAAAAATGGGGTATATTAAATCAATGAATGATCATATTATATATATATATATATATATATATATATATATATATATATATATATATATATATATATATATGTATATATATATATATATATATATATATATATATTATATATATATATATATATATATATATATATATATATATATATATATATATATATATGTATATATACATATATATATATATATATTTATATAGTATGTATCTTTATATTTGTAGGCTGGACGTCAATGGCATTTTCGACATCCTTGAAGATGAAGAACAACGTGGTGTCGGGGTAACTTTTCTGCCCCCTGAAGAGAAGGTTTTAGCGGGTTCAAATATTGACTCCGATAAAAGTGACAATGAAACAGAGAGGAACATAAAAAATATGCAACTCAGAAAAACTTGGATTCATCTGCCGTAAATCGAGACAACATATTGTCATTCATTGCTATTTTAATACTCTCTGGTTATAATCAACTCCCTTCTAGACTCTTTTATTGGAATACCGGTCCTGATGTGTATAACATTTTAGTTAGTGAAAATATGCAACAAGACACATTTGAAATTATAATGCGCGTTCATTTTGCTGATAACCAGTATATAAATGATGATCTCTATTATTAACTTAGTCCTATTTTTGAAAATTTAAATAAATTATCCAAAATTGCTGATCTGCCTAAACATGTTTGTGTTGATGAAGCAATTTTGCCATATTATGGGAAGCACGAAACAGTTTATCAGGGAAAAGCCAATACGGTTTGGATATAAACTGTGAGTTGAATCTGGTTCGGATGGATACATAATATTTCATTCAGAACCTTATTGTGGTAGCTCAACAAAACTTTCGTAACTGAGTTAGGTCAAGCTGGAGATTTTGTGTTGGGTGTATTTAAAAGCGCAAATATAAGGGCTGGATAGGGTTTAGATTTTGATAACTTGTTTACTTCGTTTTCTCTTATAAATGATCTTTTAAACAGTGGCATTGCTGGAATTATTACTATAAGAGAAGGAAGATTGTGAAATGTACCATTATCAGCTTCCAAAATACTAGAAAAAAGTGAAAAAGGTTATCTTAATTCGGTGTGTACTAATGATCAAAGTTTAATGAAATGGAAAGACAATAAGGTGGTGGCAGTTACTTTAAATAAATTTGGTGTTGATCCTAAATCAAAGTTCTCCCGATGGTCGCGAGTTGATTAAAATAGGAATTGTAGTTCCTATGCCTAATGCCATCGAAGCATATAATAAGCATATGGGTGGATTTGATCTAATTGATCAATTCATTGTGAATTACCGCATCCGAATTCGATCTCGCTAATGGTGGTGGTCATTATTTTCTTGGAGTATCTGCTGTTTTTCTCTCAACGCTTGGCTTTTGTATATAAAATTTTGAAATCCTATTTTACTTTGGGAATTTTTAAGATAAATTGTGCTTCAATCATTAAAGAAACATGAAACAAACAAAAGAAGACCTAGACCATCAACTAACAAGATACGGGAGTTGCAGGTGACGAAGTAAGCAAGGATCATTTTGATCACTGGCCAGGACCTCTACCCTCTAAATAATCAAGATGTAACCATTGCACAGGGAGAACGGATTATGAGTGCAAAAAATGTCATGTTCCTTTCCATATTTATGCATGGAGCCATATCATTCAACATAATATAGGTGTAAGCATGTTTTTATAATAAAAAAAAAAGAATTAAACTATTTTTATTTTCCCATCGCAAAGTGTTATGCCCTGTATTTGTCATTGTAAATAAAATAAATAATTCCAAAGGACTATTTGCTTTAGTTATTACACTAAAATGAAGTTTACAAAATATAATATCAATAACTTAAAAATTAATTGTCGGCATTAATGGGTGAATCGTGACTATTCCATGATAGTACCTTATGTTCAGTTATCCTAATTCAGTTCTCATAATTCGATTGTCTTCCTTTGGTTCTCATAATATAGTTTTTATTACGTATTCTATATTTGATTCTATTGTGTAATTTTTCATATGTGGTATGGTTATTATTTTTTACTAAATGGTGAATCGTAATGTTCTTTTTGCTGTTATTTTCTGACTTCATCACCTAAATATATGTCTTTATCGCTCCTCAACGTTGGTGGTTGCCATATAGATTTGATTTGCGAATACCTGAGTGAGGTTGTTAATTTTATCCCATATACTCGTATCTTCCTTTTCTTTCATGAGGAGCTTACTTAGATGTTGAAATTTGTCCTTTTTGGGTACGTCTCTTATTATTGTCATTTCTCTTCTCTTGCTATTAGATATTAATCGTAAGGCGTTTTTTGTACCCTGTGCATATCCTTTAATCTTTTTTGTGAATTCGTATGCAATGGTATTGGTGGATATTTTAGTGTTTCCTTGCCCATATCCCATATATAATTTCCCCTTATTTTTCAGAGAGATTCATCAGTAGAATAAAGTAATTGTATAATTGTCTTGTTCTTTCTATCCATTCTTGCTGATGGTTTATTTATTTTGTTTATGTCATTTTTACACCCAGAACTTTACCTTCGGGTACATAATAGCGCCTTTCAATTCCATTTAGAATATCGACACTTTTTCTTTGTGCAATAGGAATTACGGTAAATTTCTGAATGCTTGCCCGTATTTTCCGTTGCCGTTAATCGTGCATGTTTCCTTCATTTCTGGTGGGGGACATTGTACTTAGCTAAAATGATTCGTGAACTGGATTTCCGCATCCCTGGTCTTACTGGTACTGGCATGTCCGGTGTATATACTAAATATAACGTGACCCTCAAACACCAGCCGTGCAACACCCAGGCTTCCATTTCAAATCCTGGTCCCTCGGAATCGTTAATTACGATCTTAAATTTTCTTTCCGTGATTGCCTAGTTGAGTGGAATAGGGAAGTATCTGTCGTGTAAACTTGCATTAACGATGCTTTTAGTGTTATAGTAATGGCATTCGGGGCGAGTAGTGAAGATAATGTTTGTAAGCCGTCATGGTCCTGACGTTTTCTGCTTAAATGACTTAATTGCTGTCATAATTTCTTCTTGCATTGTTATTGCCCCTAGTCTCACTTGTTTTTCCTTCTTCTGGTGTACTGAATAGGCTGCAATTATGCTATTGATGTTACTCCGTAGGAACCTATGCACCCTTTTCCCTTTTCTACACAGAACCCTTTATTTTCTTGAGATGAAATTAAGACAACTGAATTCCAGTGCCGGGTAAATTTTTGTTCAAATCCCTGATTTAGTTCCCATTTTTCTTCCTCTCTTTGAATTTTCATTCTTGTTTTGGACTCTTACTCTGCTTATTGGTCGCTAATATTCCTTTGCTGTTATGCTTAATTCTCTTTGCTTAACAAGATCATACCAGTATTTTGTTGGTGTTAACTTATTAAGTAAATCATTTCTGTTTTTAATCTCAATTCTTTTAATTTTTCGATCCTAGGTCCTACTAGTCATATTGTATCATATTTTCTTTTATTACTTTGCTTTTGTTTGTCATTTCGGTGTTCCCCTCGTGATGTTCTTTTACTTGGAAACATTTTTTAGGTAGGTTTCTCGAGTCTCCGGCCACCATATCATTCTTTAACCGCTTCATCTCTTCCTCTATCTCCTCGAGTGAGGCATCTGCTAGGTCTTTATAGATATATACATTTATATCTTTGAAATATTTCCTCCATTCTGCCCTGTGATATTGCTTCCTTATAATTGCTTGTACCTGTATCGGATTTTAATACGACTGGAGCAGTGGTCCTACATGGTCAATGCTTGCAATGGGTACCAGTTTAATATGACAATTTAATGGCATACCATAGCTGTTAAAAGTATGACTGGTTTTGTAGCGGTAATTGTTTTAATAACCGAGGGGTGATTTGCTCCCTAACCTTTTACAGGGTGTTTTCTTCTAATATCAATTCTAGGTTTCTGCCAGCATAATCTTTTGTTTAGTATCCGCTTGCTTGGCATCTTGCATTTGGATCTCCAAGAGTATTGTTGGGTGTCCTTGTATGAATATCGTTATGAAGTTACATATGTACTGGTAAGAGATTTCTCCTTGGTGGTTGATATCTGTCGATATTATCAATGGAGTTATTTCTTATTCTATTTTAACGGCAATATATATTTCGTCTGGAATTAGTAGTTTGGTGTACTTGAGATCTTTTAAGTCCTTTTAAGTCCTTTTGGATTATAATTATCAACCGACAAAGTGCACCATTATAACAATTCGAAATTAATGCGAGATATTAAGAACACCTAGCTTTATATAAATCTCGTAGGAATGCGTCTAGAAATGATTGACTTGAATGATTATAAAATATAATTTTCTTTTAGAAATTTAAGAGTAAAGATTTGATATCTGAAATACGTTTGACGATACCTGTTTGATGTACTGCTAGCATGAGATCTTCATGATGATATTCATAATTTTATTAATGATCCAAAATATTAGGTATTGGCTTTCGATAAATCAGAGAAGACTTTCTACATCATAAGATTCTGTTAACTAAGCATAACAAAGCAAGTGTTAATATCGAAATCAATCAATTTATTCAAGTTTAAAACTTCTACTCTCGCTAATTTTGCAATGTAGCTCCACACTTAACACCTACTTTGAATTTTTGTCAACAACTTTAGAATTTATCGACTTTATAACCCACAAAAACATTAATTTATTTAAGAGTAAATGAGGATGATGAATGTATAGTCTATAATTTTTGATGCAGAAAGGCGATATTTATTTTTGTGTATTATTATTCTAATACACCAAATATTTTTAATAAATTAAGCAAGTCAATGAAACTTGTAAGTCAAGATAAGCTGATTTAATTGGTAGTTCGATGTAGCAACACAGAGTATTATTGGAATGCACGGCATAATCGATTTCACTGAATAGAAGTAAGTAATTTAATCCTTCTAGTGCACCACACAGAGGGTAACTCAGAGACTGGTAAAGGCAAATTTTAAGTAGAACTCAAGGGGTGTTGCTTGATCAGGACGTTTCTGTCGTTCTTACAGTGGCCCGGATATTTGAGCAAGTCGATGATATGTATAGTGGATACTAGAGAGAGAGAGAAAGAGAGAGAGAGAGAGAGAGAGAGAGAGAGAGAGAGAGAGAAGGAGGGAGAAAATTGCTCGTTCTCTCTGAATGGAAAATTGCCAAAGGAAAATTGCACGTGGAGAAACTTGCCTAGTTTGGATTTGGTACTTCTCGATTGAAAGTTCTTCCTCTAGGCTATGATTTCCGCTCTTTGATTCAGTGTTTTTACTCCAGCAAATATTGCCTAGAAATCTGCTTTCTATATTAGCAAACCAAAAAGTATAACCCATTCTTCCGCAACAGGCTTTCATCGGGAAAGTAAGTTTGCCTTAAGACAAACTAACTTTGAAAGTTGACCAACAGATTAAAGGCTTGCTGCTCGAGCTAAGGTAGAGAAATAATTGGAATGGAAGGTTTTACATCTCGCGAGCTTTCTATTTGCATCTATTTGTAAGTAAGAAAAGTGTAAGGGAATGACTCCCTAAGTGAAAGACTGAATTGGTTTTATGGGCCAGGCAAGAAGTGAGGTAATAACAAGAATTTTTGAAGATGATCGGCAGTACATAAATAGAATTTTATAGTTAAGCATAGATTGAATTTAAATTATAGGAGTACCTGGATTTGATAAGAGGTATAAGAAGTAACCAATATAGCAGGATTAATTAGGTGAAACATAAAATTGGTCTGTGAGATCTTCTTTAATATTAAAACTTATTATATATTGGAAATTAAAAAAACTCCATAATTTCAAAGACAAATTCGCATTAGGTTGGAAAAGATTGAGAAGGAAAAGAACAAAGGACGTTTCTCATTTGATATCACAATAAATGTAAAACTAAAGTGTACAGGGAAACATGATGATTAATACTAATCAATCTTAAATGCAGCCGCCAGTACCAAGAATTCCAATTCTAAAATAAACTCGGTTACTAGCGATACGGGGTTGGCAAAAGTTCTGTTACACTCGTTTTTTTATTTTTAAAGTGATTTAAGTGCGTGATAGAAAAAGTTCCGTTAACCACATTAGAATCCTACTTTTTCAGCATTTTTCAGTAAAAATTCTTTTCCATTGTCTGGAGGTATGTCGAAATGGATGAGAAAAGAATCGAGATCTTCGCTCTTATGCGCGTGGGATAAACAAATTCCAAAATCTCCGAGAGGTTCAACCTTAGCCATATGACCATCCACAGAGTCGAGGGAACGCTTAAGAAAGTTGAATATCTCAAAGATCGACCTCGTTCAGCAAGACTTCATTGTTTCAACCGTTTGGCTGTGAGAAAGGCCTTATAAAGAGATCTCAAGCTCAAAATGACTACACACGCGAAGAGGAATTTTTCGGTGGCCACGGTAGCCAAGGCTCTTAAAGAGGATAGTTGTAAGAGCTTGGAGTGCGTGGTGAGTCCTTTGTTCACCGAGCATATGTGAGAGCACTATCGTGAATGTCATTGCCTTCTCAAGGATTTGAAGATTCATGGAAATAGAATTCTCATGTTTTCTGATGAAAAAAATCTTAATGATCAATCTGGATATCATAAAATAGGACGAATGCGCGGTAAGATTCGGCCAGGACATCATCGAGAGAGGTCTACGTGTCCAATACCAGGCATGCGGTCTCTGTGATGAAGCTGGGAATCGTGGCTTCGAATGGCGAGAATATGGCGTTGGTGTAGTTTGCAGCCGGATAGAAGCTTACTTAGGCCACGAAAGTCCTGCCCTAGGTGAGAAAGATCACGAAGAAAACAAAATAAGGCCTTCCAGCACGATGGTGCCCCGGGCCATACGGCCAAGCCCGTAAGGGTGGTTTGGGTCGAACATAAACTTCTGGTCCAAGGAATTTAGGCCGCCGCAGTCTTCCGAGCTTAGTCTATTCTACTACAGCGTGTGGCCGAATGTCGGGGGCGAGCCCTGGTGGTCTGCTACAGCAACGTGGATTAGCTGAAGTCCTCCTTTAAGCGTGTGTTGGCAGCATGGGAAAGGACTTCGTCCGCAACGTGTGCAGGGCTTTCAGGTCTCCCCTGGAGCGCTAGTAGCGGCCACATCGATTATTATTATCACAATTTATACACATTCATACATTATAGCAATAAAAATGTATCTAACTGCATCAAAACTATGGTTGTTTCCTTTTTTGAGAATGTCATAATCAGTGTAAAAGGATAATAACGTTATTCAGTGTGAGTGAAATTTACTGGATAATTTAATTACTAACGATGTTTTCAACTCAAAATTAAGTAGAGTCACGTAAGTTTATCAGTGACGACTATTATTTTTTATATTATTTTTAATCTCCCTATCAGTGTAATTTTTTGATGATTACCAACATTTCTCCTTAAAAGTGTATGTATTTTCATCTATTTTCTATATTTAGAATGGAAAAAAACAGATCTTATAGCTTAGTAAACTTCTGAATCACTTATTGCTAAAGGCAAACTGGCGTTAAATTAAACATTTATGACTGAGTTTCCCTGAAAATATTTTTTAAGTTTATCTCTTAAAAAAAACTAAGAAAGATACTTTTAATAATGTTACTTAGTTTAAATATTCTTCATTTCATTAGATTTTATTTCTCGCTAAATTAATTATTAGAGACAATCAGAATCTGCAGTACTCCTTCTTACAGGAACTTAAGCTTCGCAGGCAGACATGCGGTGTGTGGCCTACAGTCTCTGCGGCTCTGGCAACAGGCTTTTGATTTTTAAAAAATAAAAGTTTCTAGTATATATCTCATAATAATTTTTTCCTGAACTTCACATTTTTATTTTTTTGGTTTTAATAAGAATTCTAATCATTTGAATAATTAAAGTAGCTGACATGGTCATTCTCAAATCCTCGCAAATTCTTAGGAAATATCCAGAAAATTCAAATATAGTGTTGAAAATAATTTTAGGTATGTTTCTTAGAAACATATATCTAGGTCTTATTTTTTGCTATCAGAAGAAAATGAAGTCGAACATATAGAAAGGATAAACGTGATAATCTAAAAATAATAAATAAGACAGGCAGTACAATGGTAGCTGGGTTCTTAGTAAATGAATAAGGCACGAAGTGCAATCAACGTTTCAAAATCCAAATGCATGTTTTCCATAAAAAGTCGAAGTTAAATAAAGATCAGGAATTTTTTTTTTAGATATTTCCACTCTTCTACTTGTACATTTGGGGTAAATTTTATGAACATCCCTACTTACCGCGAATTTTTTGGACATCAAATATATTTTTCGGAAGAATATATGGGTATAAAAACGCGCATATCGTTTTCATTAAACGAAATTTGGAACCATGATGTTGTTTTACATTCTCTTGGGAATGAGATAACTGCAAAAGTTCCTCCTAAGTTAGCCTGGGAATAATTTGTTTAGAAAATAACATAATAACTGTGCTGCCGATTCTAATGTAATTTGAGAACCTCATGTTATTTTGCTTTCTCTTTCGAATGATATAATTGACAACACCCTCTCAACGTTAGTCACAAAATTATTTGGCAATAACATCATACAAGTAACTATTAGGCCGATTCTAACGAAATTTGAAACCTTGATGTTGTTTCCATTCTTTTTAGAATTATATAACTGCCAAATTTCCTCTTAACATTTGCCCGGAAATTAGTTTGGGGGGCAATAACAGCATAACTATTCAGCCAATTCTAATGAGATTTGAAACCCTTATATAATTTTACCTTCTCTTTCAAATGCTATAATTTCCAACGTGCTCTTAAGATTAGCGACACAATTGTTTAGCAATAACATCATAACTATCCAGCCGATTATAACGAAATTTGAAAACTTGATGTTGTTTCACATTCTTTTTCGAATTATATAACTGCGAAAGTTCCTCCCCAGGTTAGCCAGGGAATTATTATTTTGGCAATAACATCATAACTATTCACCGATTCTAACGAAATTTGAAACCCTCATGTTGTATTACATTCTCTTTGGAATCATATAATAGCCAAAGTCCTTCTAAGTTAGGAGGGGTGGTCAATAAGTTTTGCAATTTGAATATAAGTAAACGAGATATGAGGAAAAGGGTTTTATTATTTTTCCATAAAACTATCCTCGACTCTAATGCATTTGTGACACTTGTCCCTGAGGCTTTGAATTCCCGACAACAAGAAATCTCCCGACTGCTGTTCAATCCACTCCTAGACGGCGAGCTTGACATCTTCATCGTCTCCAAACCGGCCTCCACGCAGTGCAGCCTTGAGCTAGCGGAATAAAAAGTAGTCGCTAGGGGCCAGATCTGGAATGTAGGGGGGATGGTTGAGCTCCTCAAATCCGCACTCGCGCAGGGCAACTTGTGCAACTCTGGCCTTGTGTACTTTGACGACGTTGAAGTCAATCATGGGGCGTGAGGTTCTAGGGACGCAAAGGGGAGAGACCTTGGCCATGGCCAAATTGTCGTGGATAATGTTGATAACACTTCCATGTGATATTTCAAGTTCTCGCTCGATTTCTTCCACCTTCACCTGTCGATTTTTGAGGATCATCCTCTCCCCATAGGCCACATTGTGCTCGTTAGTCAAGTCTGACGGGCTTCCTGGAGGGGGGTCATCTTCAAGGGACTCACGACCATGGCGGAACTCCCTATTCCAGCTAGCCATGGTTGTATAGGAAAGGGCGGTGTCGGTGTACACTGCAACCATGCGTTCATGGATCTCTTTTGCATTCTTGCCTTCCTCGGTCAAATATTTGATCATTGCGCGGTGTTAAACCTTCTCCATTGTTGAAAAACTTGTGACTGATGATTTACGATCAGCTACTGCTTCTTAAATAGACGAGGCAGGAGCGTGCGGTTGCAGGTCCTGACCTGTCATAACTTGTCCTAAGTCCCCCATAAAGAGCCATTTCCCTTTTTTCTGTTTTGCCCTACCGATTCTCAAAACTTATTGACCGCCCCTTGTAGCTACGAAATTCTTTAGCAATAACATCATAACTATTTTGCAGATTCTAACGAAATTTAAAACCCTTCTTGAAAGCATTGCAGTTTGTAAAGACATAAATCAGGATGAGCGAAGGCACACGACATTTAGTCAGCAGGCTAATTAGTTTCCTTCTTGGAAACAGTCTATATTTAAACCTCACCTTTGAAAAAATACATAATATATTTTTCTACAATTTTGAGGATACCTTTCATTTTTTAATGGTGTGACAAAACAACTTTTGCTAAATTATACTTCAATATTTTCCTGTGGAACCTAGGCATGGCTTTTCTACTTCCCCTAGAAGGTTATTGTAACTTATTATAGTGTGCCCTGTTACATTTGATCATCCAAGCAGATTTTCAAAAATATGGAATAATAATGGCCCTGTGCTTGTACTATTATCTTTATTTATCTACTAATTACTTTATAAACAATTCCTTAGTTAATAGTTGAAGGTGTGGTAAATTAAATCATTGATTGTCGCCTTATTCTTTTTCAAGCCATATTTCATATTGTGCGCATTCTGCCTTTTACATAAATATTTTATTAATTTGTTAAGGATTTTTATTTAGTGGAAGAGAACTATAAGAGATTAAGACCATCAGAGATCAAAAAATCATTTTTAGGTAGTTTTGCGGGATTGGGCTCTTTTCGGGAATCGTGTTACTCTCATTAATTTTTGCCATTAAAGTGTCAGTTCGAGCGACTTTACTTATCTAAGGGCTAATTTATAAATATATTTGTCCTAATTAGAGAAGCTTTATTTTTATAATTTAATGTTTCACGATTAGAATTCCCATAGTGAGCCTATTTTCAAACAGAATATGTTATCGCCAGAAATTGTGATTTAGTAATTAAAAAAACTTTAAGTTCCCTCATTAACATTATGGATTTGTGAAGCCATAAAGATGAAAATACCTAACTGAGCACAACTCAAAATAGCTATGTTTCAATACTCCTCCATATATGTACATGGATATTATAATAACGTAAGCACAATAGACTAAGGAATTTTATCACTATTTTGATATATATCCTACATGTGTTAATTTTCATTTCTCTTTGGTCTTCCTAAAAACATGCCGTAAATATGGAACATTTTTACATTAATCATTTTTTCAATATATTCATACTACATAAATTTAGAATTTTACTCATTGCTTAATTGTGCAAAGACCTAATAAATGTGCTCTTTATTTTCTGTCATAAAGGTTTCAAAATTGAAAGGAGTGAACTGCTCAATTTAGCGTAAAATTACTCAAGCCAATTTTCAGAACGAAAAAAAATTCTAGACGTGGCGATTGCGCCAAATTTGTGAAAATTTCTCGTCCGACCCATGATTATCTAGCGATTAATTCTTCAAGCAGATATTTTTACAAGTTTGTTAGATTCGGTTACACTAGATTAGGCTTGTTAAATTTACTTTAGGCAGAGATGATAAAATTTAGATCCTACATTATCTACTTCAGCAAAGTTCGGAGCTTCCGCCTGGGCAAATATGTATATTAAAACTTTGCCTTACAATTCTTTAACTTTGAAAATGAATTAAGTGAGAAAATATTTAATAGAAACATGGATTATATTGAATATTAATTAAATTTTATTTTGCATATTGAATGCTCATTTTAGTGAAAAATATTTATCAATCAATCGACATACCATATAATCATTAATGTGGTTCCTTATTAGTTTATCCCTAAATTTTTGAAAAGGGAGTTTTGTAATTGTCGCCCTTCTTTAGAATTAACAGTGATTAAAAATAGTTTGTCAAAATCTAGGAATTAATTTAATCCTAGTAAATTGACCCATTCATAATTTCGAATTTGTTCTGATTTTATTCTCTATGGCGAGTTATAGTTTCTGTATTGCATTTCTTGTCTTAATAATCATATATCCATTTTATAAAAACTTTTCAATAATGAACAACTTTATTCCTTGTTACCCCTAAATTTTATTGCGTTTTACTCCACTCTATCCTCCTCTATCTGCATACGTAGAATCACTTTTTACCCCTTTTCTTGATTTCTTTTTTCTTCCTAGAGATTTGTGCATGAGGATAAAAGAATTTCCTGCAGGAACTTCAAACGTTAGTCACAGCTTATAGTTAAATACAGTTCTCACATTTACATAAAGTCAGAAAATATTTCAAAACAGCATCAAAGAATAAAGCAGAAGTGTTCTTAAATAAATTACACTAATAAAAATACAACATAAATGATTAAAATAAAACATCATTAATATTATAAGCTTCTCCACAGAGAAGGGATTGTACGGACTAGGCCATTTATCATGATTTTTGCTTTAAGGAATCTTCCTTCCTGTTGTGAGCCTTGATTTCCTTTCTCTTGGAAGAAAGAAGAGTTTAAGAAAAGGGAATAAGTAGCAAGAATTAATTAATTACGAAAGGCGGTTTGAAATGAATTAATTAAAAGAAATTTATTTCTCTTTCCACTGACGCATACTGCTCATACAAATCTTTTTGAAAATATAACAAAAATGTAGCTGACATACCAAAACATGTCCAATAAATTTTAAGTAGATTCCTACATGGAGGTTTGGCTTACGCCTTAACCATTTACTCAGTTTCACCATGTTATGAATTCGTTTAAATTTTGCATTATTCTTGAGGTACATTAAAGAAGTTCATTAGATTTCCAATTAAATTAACGTGACATCAGTTTACATTTATTTTTGAGATTCTCTCGAGCTTTTATTACAGTTTGTCATATGAATCGAAAGGATAGGACTATTGTGTCTTTTCAATATTTTTAAGAAACTATATATATATACGTCATGCAACTGAAAGAATGACATATTTTGAATCAATATTTCTTCCTCGCCTAAAATGCGTAAAATTATCTAGGTTCATTCAACAACTAGTGTGATCAGTGTATATAGATTGAAATAGTAATTACCTCTTTTAAACCAAGTTAAATTAACATTAAAATTATTACGTGAACTCATTTAACTGATCTGAATATATTTAGGGAAGTTCTCTGGGGACATATTTATCACATTTCAATATAGACTAATGAAAATGGAATTGCGATCTTTCCCATTGATTAATATTTCATTTTATAAAATAGTTTTTCGACTCGTCGAATTTATTTCAGTGTTAATTATTTAATTGGCATATTTTCTTCATTTATAGCAATACACAATTCTTTATCTAGAGCTTAACAATGAAGCGAATTGTCGTAGAATAGGGGCGAGTTAAACCCTTCCTGTGTTTCTCAGCTGATAGAGATGACGTCTGTGTGCGTGCGGGAATTATACTAAAGAGAGAGCGCAAATTAACCGAAAGGTAAGTTGGCCAAATAGTCAGCTATATTGGAAGGTTCTGGGACAATAGAAAAGCGAGTACAAAAACATAACCTTACTAATATATAAATTAATATTCTTTTACAGAGGTTAAAAATTGGTTTTTAAGAAAGCTATATAACACATTAGAGGTACACAAGTCTCAGCGTCTAAAGGCGGGGGGGGGGGAACTCGGAGGGGCGGTCACCGTATACACTAACAGACAATACTAACCTCAGTGTCGCTCGAATGACATTTTGCGTACACGAAGCCGACGATGGAGGCTCGCACTGGGAGAGGAAGGGGAGGGGGGGTGTTAGAGAGAGCACTTGCACAAAAGAGTTTCGCATTGCTGTTACCTGGAAGATTTAGTCCTAGGGAATATTACTTGCCTTGGCGCAAAATTTAAATAATAGTCTCTTGATATTAACTACAAACCGGATGAACTTTTATGTTGCCTTCGAGTCTAGAGCTATAAGTCAAGACTGGGCACTTTGCGTTCGAGGAGCCTGTAACAACGAGTAAAATTAGACGAGAATACTCGGAGCTTGAGGGGTTCTACGAGGAATTGTGCAGAGTCCTTAGGGATGCGAATAGAGGTTACGAATGGGAAAGTGCAGAAAGCAGGTCCTAAATATTTAATGGCAGATTATAACTTAAAGTCACATGAGAATAGCCTATGAGGTTCAGAATACCTAGGACTAATTTTCCAAATGGAGCCAAAATACAAAATAATGGAACTAGTTGGGAGGGGGGAAGGATTACACTATACATAAACAAAAGGTTATATATATATATATATATATATGGTTACGAAAGGCTAATATTTGTCATGATACCATCAAATGGGGCTCACTAACTGAAGGTTAGTTTATCCTACGATTATACAAAACTAAAAAAAAATTAAGGATATAAAAGGAATTCATTGTACACAGATAAGCCCCAAGAAATATGGGTTGAGGAATAAGTTCTTGCGGTTTTATTCAAATTTATTCATTACTATTTAATCAATAATGTATTCTCCGTTGTTATTTACGACTTCTTCCCAACGTTCAACTAGTTTTTCGATGCCTCCGCAATAAAAACCTCTGGATTTTGACTCGAAGAATTTGTCTAACCAGGTTTTTAATTCCACATCATTTTTGAACGAAACACCGCGCAAATTGTAGGAGAGCGATCGGAACAGATGGAAATCCGATAGGACCAAGTCGGGAAAATATGGAGGATGCGTCAGGATTTCCCAATTAAGCGTTTGGATGGCGTGTTTTGTGACAATGTCAATTTTGTCACATTGGGATTGTCGTGTTGCAGAAGGAATCCATAACGTCGATGAGGTCGCTTTTCACGAATAGCTTTGGCGAGTCGATACATTTGTTGAACGTAGAGTTCTGCATTAACAATATCGTTGTTCGCAAGGAGCTCATAAAGAATTATGCCTTCACAATCCAACCACACACACCGGATCGTCTTTAGTGGATTAATTCCTTGCTTTAATCGCGGAAGTGGTTTTTTATTGGGGCTAAGCCATTGTTTTTGATGGTTCATGTTGACATAAACACACCACTTTGCGTCGCCAGTGATCATAGTTGGGCGTTATCGCAATAACGATATCGGGTTATCCGATATTTTTTTCCTCGTTATCGATTAATTGGTATCGGCGATACTTTTGGTTCCAAACTAGCGATAATCCATAATTTCAGTTCAGTTTTTGGTTCCAGTTTAGCACAAGGGTGAGCCGCGCGTGCCTTGGAGGCAGAAATATGTTGGTCCGAGCTGTGAAAAGGATCCTAAAAACCAGGTAAGAAACTAAGAAACAGTATTCAAATATTTTTACTATTGTATTATAAAATAACGCTATATGTATATAGTCAATAATCAATATTGTATTATAATTTTGGATTTATCGATTTATCGGTTATCACGCCTACCTATGCCAGTGATGATGCGGTGAAGAAATCTGTCCTTATATCCACTAGTATTCTTGGGACAAGCAAGCAAACCTACGCCAATCGTGGAGCGTTGAAGTTCGTTGCTTTCACTCAAAGCGTGCGGATCCTATGCACCGAGTTTATTAACTTTTCCCATCGAATGAAGGTGATTCCCTGCAATTTTATGATCACACGACAATTGTATAGCTAATTCTCTAGTCGATTGACGAGGATTTTCATGAAGAAGGTCGTTCAATCAATCTTCATCCAACTTAATGGCGCGACCAGAACGTTTTTCGTCATTAAAATTGAAATGACCGTTTTTGAAACGTGAAAACCACTATTGAGCTATCCTTTCTAATACAGCATTTTCTCAGTGAACGAGCTAGGACACTACCCGCGCAAAATGAGTACTTAAATATTCGTGAAGGCCTTGTTCACAAAAAGAAATTATGATACAGCTACCTACTTCTGCTGTCTCTAAGCGGAAAAAATGGTCCTACCGGAATTAGGACACCAAAGACCTTAACTCTTTTGGATTAATAACCAGGAGAGTCTCCAAAATTCAAACACAATAAAATAAAATTAATTACCTGAGGTCCAACACAAAGTCTAAACAGATTAACGATGTCCTGCTCTTCAATTAACTTGAACTTGCCTTCTGCCATTACAATACAAAATTAAAATTAAAGGGATAGACGTGAATAACGATCGAACTTCTAAGGTCGAAATTAAAATGACACGGGTACGTAAAAACCCCAAACACACTTGACACCAAATTATATAATAAGTATATTAATAAATATATATGTCGTGTTATGACATTATATTATATCAATACCATATTATATCTATGGGAAAAGAGACTAATATCTTAAAGGCGAACCGACGAGGGACGGAACGCCACGAGTTTCAACGCGCAGAGCAGCGAGAAAGAGTGCAAAAGAAGGTCAGGTAAAATTTGGGCAATGGCAAAGCTCAAGGTTATTTAAAGAGGCATCACAAAAATATAATTTTATTTACATAAAATTAAAGAATAAATGGGCAAAATTATATTGGTAAATGAGGGAGGGAGGAATTGCAGAGTTATGCATCTGCCTCTGAAGTTAGAAATTAATGCGTTACAGAAGGAGACTACTCCAATGGGAAGGATTAACTCAAATGGGTTGCTGAGGGGGGAGAGGAGTTGGCTTACGGAGGATTCCGGTTGAGACGTCAGGGTAAGGTTTCATGGATGTCTTCTAAAGGCAATAACCCCGTAAGGGGCGCGGCGATTTGCCATCCTGGCCACCGTGCTGACGGGATCCAGCGCTCCATCCGGCCCCAGCTAGGCCTCTCTTCCTTCCTTCAGATAGCCTGTATTTCTCCCCTTCCTCGTCGCTTTTCATACAACCTCTTTCACATATTTCTCTGGTCAGCCTCTAATTTCACAGAGTAGATGTCGACCTTTTTCTCAAGCCAACCGACCCATACCGGAGATGAGGGGGGAGATAACAATGTTCCCTAACTCCTGAGCTCTAGATCGGGATGGTTTAGTTTTAACAACCTGCTTCATCCACACCCATACCTAGCCTTAATTTTACGTCGTGTCTAAAAGGGAGCCGCCATGCCGATGGACTGCCAGGCCACCAGGCGAGAATGGTGGTCCCAAATGGCGGTGCCTAGCTCTGCCGGGCCTGTAAGCACCTCTTGCAGTGCGGGCTACTGAGAGAGGTGATGAGCGATTGCATCCCGTAAAAAACAAATAGGGTCACGATGCCCATATATGAAAAACCAAAAAAAACCCAACCCTCAACTTTCCCTGGTCCATCGACGGAGCCGCCCTCGGGCAGCTCCATTGAAAAAAATGAAGGTCTACCCCCTGTGCTTGCGCAGGGGACCCTTCATATTTATTTAACCTGAGAGGAGGCTTACTCCTCTCTTACGCCTACGGGTGAAGGGGACTCCCCCACACCCCTTTCTCTAGAGGTGCTTTCGTGCTGCTCCTTATTTTCAGCGGCAGTCCCTCCTTTTCTTTCGAAGGGAACTGCCAAGAAAGCCAGCAGGCAGCCCATTGCCGACCGCCCCTCGTTTAAGCGGCTCGGTAGGGCAAACCCCTTTAGGGGGAAGAAGGAGGCCAAGCCCCTTCGGTCGCTTCCCTTAAAGACCTGCTGGCAAGAATTTTAAACCTTGCCGGGGTCAAGGCCTGTGCCTCCCCATACAAGACTGGCGACACTGTCAAGGGGACCTGCGATGTCCTGGGGGGGATGGCCAACTGGAGGCCCCTCCTGTGATAGACAGGGTCCTTGAGGAAACCCAGCCTCAGACGGTAGGGCCTTCCATGGGTCTGAATCCAGGCTCAGCACCAAAAACCGAACCTGAATCCGCCCCTATGAAAGGGCCTTCTCAAACGGCTATGGTTTCTGAGGCAGTATAAGGAGGGGAGGGATCTCCTGTGGACGGTGCCCCTGCGACCACCAGGACCTTCTCCATTTCGGAGAAGGACCTGGCTGAGGTCGCTCCATCTGGCCTAGCGGCTTCTGCCGGTGTAGGTAAGAAGCGTGTTCATTCCCAGCCCTCCCTCTCAAAAGAAGAAAAAGACTAAGACAAAAAAGACTAAGAAGACTTGGGGCTTCTCTCCATCCGTGGGGGCTGCGGGGAAGGATGGATCTGCTGCAACTTTGTCAAGCGACCAAGCCAAGATCGGCACATTCGGCTACTCTGCCCCCTCCAGGTGCAGAGCTCCCGAATATAACAAAGACTAAAAGTGCGATAGACCGAGCCTCAAAAACAACGGGGCCCTTGATTTAGGGGTTACCTGGCGTATTCGAGCCCGCTGGCTTCAATCACTTTCTCGTGATTCACTCCACTGATGGCAGCATGTTGGCCAATGGTAACATGATCCATCAGAGGAGAGGATTAGCTTGTGTAATTGGTAGAGAGCCGAAGATGACCCGTTTCTCGGACGGGATCCTTCTGGCGAATGCGGCGAATCTCGCCGAGGCGGCCAAGATTAGTACTCTTCGGACACTTGAAGGCACCCCGGTGAGTGTGACGCCACACTCTACCATGAACTTTGTGAAAGGAGTAGATTAGCGAGGGAACTCGTTGACAACTCAATAGAGGACATCACCTTAGAGCTTGCTGACCATGGGGCGGTCAAGGTCGAACGTGTGATGAGAAAACAGGGAGGGGCCTCGAGCCCCCCTTGTACACTCTTCGTCCCGTTCGACTGTGAGAAGCTCCCTGAGTCGGTGCGTGCTGGTTGGTGCCGCTACCGCGTGAAGGCATTTGTGCCACTGCCGCGGCGATGCTATTACTGTCACCGCTTCGGCCATACGAATCGTTCTTGTAGACGTGCAAAGTCGGGTTCACCCGAATTTTCTGTAAATTGCTCCAAGGCCGCACACCATAAATCTAAATCATGTGTGGCCAAGTGTGTCAATAGCTGAGAGCCACAACCCGCTTCTTCGAAAAAATGTGGTGCTTATGTCCTTCAGAAAGAAATCCTGACCGTTCAGGCCCAGGATCGGCTCTCATTCCGCGAGGCTAAGGACTTGGTCCTGGCTCGCCCCACTCTGCCTGGGACGTCATATGCCTCAATAGTTAGAAAGGCACCCTCTGCTCCTGGTCCATCCAGGCCAACAATCACGGTTGTTTCCGCGCTCATTCTAAGCCCTTCTGGGGCCTCTACTAAACCCAGGCGCTTCCCTGGTAAAGCTGGCAGGAAAAAGAGTTTCACACCCAGCCCCGTCCTAAACCAGGGCTCCCCCACCTTTCCCTAGCGTGACCGTTTCCCGTAAGGCAAAATGGCCACACGGCTCCACTGGACTCGTGATACTCACAGGGAACAATACCCCTGAAGGTGGTCGCCAGGCCATCTTCTGGGGTTCCTAAAGCTGTCACCAGAAAGGAGGACAGCAACAAAGGAGTTACGGCTCCTTCGCCCACGCCTAGAGGTGGAGCGACTGACTCGGAGACGGTGGTTCCTCGAAAAGAGGGCCCTTCGCCTCCGAAGCCGCAACGCCTGCCTAAGGTTTCGAGGCGCAGCAAGGAAAAGACTCGCATGGCGAGCCCATCCTCCCCCAATAAGTCCTCGAAAGCGACAGCGCTTTATCAAGCCAACAGCGCCCGTGGTTCTGCCTCCGGGAAGCGTACGGCCATTCCCGTGAGGGTCTTCTGTTCAAAGATGGCCCCCGCATCTCCTCCGAGCTAAGCCTGGAGGGGCATATTCCTTCAATTGAATTGCCGTGGACTCCGGGCCAACTGGGAGTAGCTGCGGAGGCTCGTCTCGTTCCGTTCCCTCCCGGGGTATAAGGGTCTTGCGACCCAACCACCACAGGATGGCCGGGCTGCGGGATGCGCGGTTTACACCTGGCATGATGTCTCCGTTCTTCCTTTCTCTGTAGATACCTGCTTTTAGCGAATGGTTGTGCATCTGCACCTGCATAGGAGGTATACTATCATTTCTGCCTACATTCAACCGTCAGCTGACTTCGACGCGGGGGACTTCCCCTGCGTCGTGGCATGGTTGCGGAGGCCCTTTCTCTTGCTTAGAGATCTAAACGGCAGGCCTCCTCTCTGGGGAGATTACTCAATAAATACTAGGGGACAGGTCCTTGCCGATCTGATCAAAGAGCTTGAGATAGGTGTCCTAAACGTGGATGAATTTGAGCATCACTGTCCGAGAACCTCTTCATTTTCCTGCCTTTATCTATCTATGTGCTCTTCAGATGCACAGCCTGATTTTG
The DNA here is from genome assembly GCA_963969495.1 of Ceratothoa steindachneri. Lineage (NCBI taxonomy): Eukaryota > Metazoa > Arthropoda > Malacostraca > Isopoda > Cymothoidae > Ceratothoa > Ceratothoa steindachneri. Next base: position 35,888,419 of record OZ018323.1, on the reverse strand, counting down.
ATTGGAGGGTGGTCAAAGACGTCTATGGTAGTGATCACTTTTCCATTAAAATATCATTTTCAGGGCAACTGCCGCCTGAGAGCCCACCTCGGTGGTGCTTGGCGCGGGCACGGTGCCCTGCATTTCAGGAAATGACTGAAAGGTCTATCTCAGTCGAGGAGTTTAGGTAGGTAGATGAGGCCGTTGAGTTCTTCTCTGGCAACCTCATCATTGTGGGCCTGAGTACTATTCCTAGGACGTCTGGCCTTTTTGCACGCCAACTACTCCTCTAGTGGTCGGCCGAGTGTGAGACGGCCCTCAAACAGAAGCGTTATGCCTATATGCGCTATAAGCGCCGCCTGAACGATTTCACTGTCGCTGAATTTCGTCGGGCTAGCGCGAGGATCCAGGATATTTCGAAGCACCCCCGCCGCTCTTCTTGGCGAAGGCCGCCAGGCGGACTTTACCTCTAGAGGCGGAGAACCCTTCATCGACAAGTTTACTGTGAGTGAGTTGCGCTCCGCTCTCGCTTCGTGCGCGGACACCGCCCATGGTACGGACGATGTACCGTATGCCATGCTTCGACACCTAAGTAGGCGAGGCATGGCCTTTCTGTTAGATTTGTTCAACAGGATCTAGGTAGAGGGTTCTTCTCCCAGACTCTTAGCGAATCGCTACTGTCTCGCCTTTCGCAAACCGGGACAAGATCACTCTACTTCGACCGGTTTTCGCCCAATCTCTCTTGCGTGTGCAAGATGATGGAGAACTTGGTAAATGTTAGATTAGCCATCTGCCTGCTCCCCAGTGCGGTTTCCGCAAGTTCCACTCCACGTCGGATGCTCTGCTCCGACTGGAAAATGCCGTCTGCAAGGCTTTCCTTCGTAGACAGCACTACGCCACGGTGTTTTTCGATCTGGAGAAGGCCTATGATACCAGATGGCTATACGGTATCATGGAGAGTCTCCACACGATGGGGGCGAGGGGACGCCTCAAAATGTTTATATCTGACTTTTTGCGAGATCGTCGATTCCGCGTACAGGTGGAGGAGCCCTCTCCGGCCCAGAGGAGCAGGAAGAGGGTGTTCCGCAGGAAAGTGTCACACTATTTGCCCTAAGCATCAACGGCATCACCTCGGTGCTGCCGAAAGAAGTTCTCGCTACGCTCTACATGGCGACCTTTCGATCTCTTTTGGCGCGGCCTAGATGCCAACTCTGGAGCGTCGACTCCAACAGGCATTGAACCGCGTCTCTCGCTATGCCGAAGCGCACAGGCTAGGGTTTTCTTTGGCTAAGACTAAGGTAGTGCACTTCTGCCGCCATCCACGGCTTCAACCCGGCCCAGATTTGTTTCTTAATGGGGTGCGCCTGGATGTGGTGGAATCGCACCGTTTCCTTGGTCTTGTATTCGATCGACCCCTAACCTGGGAGGCTCATATTCGCAGCCTTTGAGGCTCTTGTACCGGCGCCATACACATTCTCCGTTCCTTGACGTTTAGCGCTTGGGGCGCTGATAGAGCTACTGCCCTACTTTGTTATCGATACTTTGTTTGTTCGAAGCTCGACTACGGATGCGAGTTTTATTCATCCGCAGCCGAGCGTTAATTGCAGAAGTTGGATTCGATCCACCACACCAGCCTCCAACTTGCGACTAGGGCCTTCCCCACTTCCCCCCTATTGAGAGCCTGTTGGTCGATGCTAGCGAGATGCCACTTACTCTGCGCCGCGTGCAGTGCATTAATCACCTGTACGCGCGAGCATGGCGCCTCCCTCAGTCGCCAACAGCTCTCACTGCATCCGCAGCTGATCTCGGTGGTGCCTATGCTGCCAAGAGACGCCAGTCCTACCCTAAGCCCTTTGAGTTTAGGGCCAAGAAACTCCTTTGAGAGCTAAATATAGCTCTTGGGCCGGTGGCACCGCTAGTTCTGCCCAGAAAGCCACCCTGGAGGGTACCACATTTTTGCTCTTTGTCGCTACGCCTCTGCTCCCAAAGCTTGTATGGCGCCGGAAATATTGCGTTCGACCTTTGTGGAGCACACCTCGTGTCACGCTGGAACCGTGCCAGTGTATACGGATGGCTCCAAGTCCCAAGAAGGGGTTGGCTTCCACGCTATATCCCCTCTGTTTGAAGTCAGCGGGGCTCTGCCAGGCGCTTCGTCTGTCATCACGGCATAGCTGGTGGCAATACACCACTCGGTACGGGAGATTACGCAACGTGCCTGGTTCGGAGACCGGATGGCAATCTATAGCGTCTCACAAAGCGCCGTGAGTGCTCTCGGGTATTAGAATCTTCACATCCCCTGGTTTGCGGTATCCGTGACGCCACGATTTTTGCGAGCTTGGCAGTTGTCGAGATTATCCTCTGCCTGTGTTCTTGGACATGTAGGAATTGCAGGGAATGAGCGCGCCAATGAGGGCGCCAAAGAGTCCGCGAGGACTCTGCGACCGGACCAGCGTTTCGCTCTTTCTCACACCGACTACATGGCAGGAATACGAGAAGCTCTTCAAACTGCTTGGCAAAGAAGATGGGAGACGGTCGAAGGGAACTTTAAGTTGCATGCCATTGCGCCGTGACTGTTCCCATGGACCTATCCGCCAATGCTGCGAGGGCTTCAGTTCGCTTTCTGTCGTCTTAGAATCTGACACACTCGTGTGACACATCGCTAGTCGATGGAGCGCTCGCCTGCGCCCTATTCCGACAACTGCGTCGTCCCCCAGACTGTTTGGCACATTCTTGTCGAATGTCCAAGTCTGGGTGATCTTCGCGCACGTTACCTGTCCCAGTACCAGGATGGGCGGGGTCGCTCCCGCCTGTCCCTTGTACTCGGGTCGAGTGCGTGCACCATGACTGGTGGACTGATAGACTTTTCGGGGGAAGCCGGCCTTCTCCCTTGTATTTAACTTGTTTTTTTTATTATTGTTGTTTGTTTGTTTTTTTGTAGGTCACAGGGTCCTGCGCCGGGGGAGGGGGACCTCTTCTCGACGCCAGAGATTGCTCCCTGATTTTTATCTCCTTTTTATTGTTGTTTCTGTTAAAAAATTTATTTTAAAGTAGCCGAGAACTGGGCTGTTTGTTTGCGGCGACTTATGACCAAGTGGACAGTCGCCAGATAACTCCTTGAAAAGAAAAATTGTGACTGGAAAGAGGGAGGTGCCCGAAAGCACCTTTAGAGAAGGGAGGGAGGGGAAGTCCCCTTCGCCTGTATGCGAAGGAGACGAGTGAGCATCCTCTCCGGTTAGAGAGATATGGAGGTCCCCTGCGTAAGTACAGGGGAAGGGACCTTGATTTTCTATGTGGAGCTGCCCGAGGGCGGCTCCTTTGATGTTACAGGGGAAGTTGCGGGTTTGGTTTTTTTATATTCATCATTGGGCATGGTCACCCTATTTATATCACGGGGCGCATTTGCGCATTACCTCTCTCAGTATCCCGCACTGCAAGAGGTGCTTACAGGCGCGGCAGAGCCAGGCGCCGTCATTTGGGACCACCCCTCCCGCCTGGTGGCCTGGCAGTCCATCGGCATGGCGGCTCCACCTTGGACACGGCGTAAAAAAGATAGATCGTGAAGAGAAGAGGAAAAGGGATGTTAGGAAGGTATGAGTGGGGATGACACAGGTTGTTTAAAACCAACCACCCCAGACCGGAGCTCAGGGGTTAGGGAGCATTGTGCCCTTCCCCCTCAGCCCCGATCCGGGAAGGTTGGCCTAGAAGAAGGTCAGAATCTAACCTGTAAAATTATAGGCTCTCCAGAGAAAGTTGTGGGAGAGGTTTTATGAAAGGCAAGGAAACAAGTGTTTTGAAGGAAGGAGAAGAGGCTAAGCTGGGGAAGGACGGGGTGCTGAGTCCCGTCAGCACGGCGGCCAGGATAACAAATCGCCGCGCCCCTTACGGGGTTCTAAAACGCTCTAGCAATCCATAACAACGACCTCTATTATGTGACGAATATAACGGTCTAGAAAAGGATAATAAAAAGGACAGGTCATACGATAGCTAAATATAGAGTTTTCAACTCTTAGTAGGGAATATAAATAGGAATAATTGGAGATGACCTGTGACAATGAACCTTGGCTGAGTGGCATTAGCGCATTTACAAGACCAAGCACGTATTGATATTTTGTAGGAAGTATCTCGCCTTGATTAGACGGAGCCCCGGTTTAATTTATAAATGAGATCTATCATGTAATTGCCTATATATGTAGTTTTTCTAAGCTAAAGGGACAAAGTAACCTTGTAAGTAGAAGATACGTCACACCAAAGATGATTATTCTGAAAAAAGAAATAGATTTTGAATTAGCATTAAATGATTTAGTTTCATTCCTGTAATTAAGATATTGCAAAAGAACTTCGGTCAAAAGAATCTATTTAAAACTGAGTTGCCATTCCGCGTTAAGCAATTTTCAACTCGATTATCTTCGCCACAGCCATATTTAATGCCAGCAATGTATTTTATTATCGCAGTTTAATTTCGTTGCCGCCTAAGTCTTTTAGCATACAACGGCGATGAAAAGGCAGAGAAAAAAGGGCTTATGATCTGGTTCGAGAAAACCATTAACCATTTGATGAGTATAGACCCCACAGAATATTGAGAACTATCTGAGAATATTTGCTTTGGTAGGCTATTTGACAATGGATGTTGTAACGCGAGAGAGTTTGCTATTACCTCTTTTTTGGCATTATCATTTCACAATAATTACGTGATTTGCGTTGCAAACTGCCGCGTTCAGTTAATGGAAAACGATCCGGGCAAAATTCGTTCGTTACCAATTTCCAGTACTCAGTTAACCTACAAATAAACCTACGCAGTCTTTTATAAAGTGTTGGCACGCGAAATTCTTTCATTTCTGCTACCTTTCGTGCTGGAGCTTATCGTCCTGTAGGAGATACGTGGTCGCTTAAGATAGCAATTTCCTCCTTCATGAACTCTCAATTGTCTATGAAACTTGTAATTTATTTTTACTCTAAAATTTCTCAAACTTTATTAAAACTTTCTAAACGATATTAGTATCCACCAAATAATTAAACTGTCAATATATAGAAAAAAGAAATATAAATATATAAATAAATTGTCCATATATTGTTGGAATTCGCTTTCCTGAGAGCAAAGTGGAGACTTAACAAGGTCTGTAGACCAAAAAAGTCACGTTGTCTCACTTTTCTGATTTATGACCTTACGACCTTCCAAACATTCAATAGTCCCCGGAATAACCTTGAGGGGACCTAAGCAGTTCAATAATTCGAAAAAGAATGAAAAACAACATAAGTGTTTAAAACTTCCTTAGAATCTGCCGAATAGGTATGATGTTATTGCCAAAACAAAACAATTCCTGGGCTAACCGTGGCAAGACTATATTAGATACTCCATTAGTAGTATACTTTATTAGATTCTCCATTAGTAGTAGAAATGTTTTAGAAGAGTACCTCGTCTAACAACAAAGTTTGCACTCACATGTTCTGATTTATGACCTTACGACCTTCAAAACTTTCAATAATTCCCGGACTATCCTTAGGAGGAGATTGACAATTCTATCCTTCGAACGAGAATGTAAAACAACATAAGGGTTTTAAATTTCGTTCAAATCGGCCAAATAGTTATGATGTTATTCCCAGAACAAAATAATTCCCGGGATAACCTTGAGATGAATTTGACAATATTATTCGAATGAGAATGTAAAACAACAGATGTTATTGCCGAAACAAAATAATTCCCGGGGTAACCTTGGGAAGACAATTATATCATTCAAAATAGAATGTAAAACAACATAAGGCTTTCAAATTTCGCTAGAATCGGCCGAATAGTTATGATGTTATTGCCAAAACAAAAAAATTCCCGGGCTAACTTGGGATGACTTTGCCAAGTATATTATTGAAAGAGAATGATAAACAACACATGTGTTACAAATTTCGTTATAATCTGTCGAATAGTTACAATGTTACCATAAAAACAATCAAAAGTAAAACGGGGACTGAACGACCGACATAGTGAGATGTAGAGTTGCTCGCTAATAGACTTGCATGCGACTAAATAAATGAATTTGACTTTTGTTTTTGCAACCAGGATAGCCAAATTCACAGCAAAAAAAAAAACAATTTTACACTTGCGCCTGAGGATGTAAATAGGTTGTCTAGTTTTGTAATGAAAATGTCTTAGGCCTGTAACTCTCCTCTCCTAGGGATATGTTTTTGGCTTGCTCCCAGTTCTTTTGGATCTGTTTAAGACTGTGTCTCTTGAATTTTCAACGGGGGATAAAAAAATTGTTCCTTCGTTCTTACTTTTCAAGCACTTTAGGATAAATACCCTTTGCAAGATTGGCTGCTGGGTAGTTTCTCACAATGTGTGAATGTCGCCAATCTCTATCTAATTTTAAAAGCAATTGTAGGTCAAAACCCACTGGTAGGTTGGTAGTACTGAAGGCGACGTAATCATCACCACACTAATGAATATATTTTAAACGGTGAAATGAGAAAAAAAAATGAAATAGATATAATTATTAATATAATAATAGTCAATTAATTCCCCAAGATGACAAAAATAGGTAAAAACTTTTAAGGAGCCATCCAAGTAGAACTAAAATTATATTAAAAAAAAAACTAACTTTAGAATTCATAAGCAGGGCTGCAAAGTTTGAGCACTCCCTCCTCATTTATGTAATTAGAACGTTGAAAAGATTGACACACACTATTAGCACAGTATGTATGCCATAGTATAGCATGATATACTATAGCAAATTAGAACATAGTATGTTATAGATTATTATTGGATACCATGGTATAGCATAGGGCAGAATTGCATATTATAGCGCAGCATAGTATAACATAACATAGTATAACATTGCATAGTATATTATAGCATAGTATAACATAGCATAGCGTATCCCATAATAGTATAGCATAGCATAGTCTAGCCTAGCCTAAAATAGAATAGTACAGCCACATAATTTAGCATAGCAGAGTAGAGAATAACCTAGTCTAGCATAGGGTAGCATTGTCTAGCATATTATAGCCTAGAATAGTCTACCATAGCCTACCATTGCCTATTATTGCATAGAATACCATAGCCAAACAGAGCATAGTAAACCTACCCTGTTTTAGCCTAGTATAGCCAAACATAGCATATTAAACCTACCCTGTTTTTGCCTAGTATAGCAAAGCCTAGCCAAACATAGGATATCAGAGCCTAAAATAATAGCCGAGCTGTACTGACCCTAACCTATCCTATATTAGTATAAACTAGCTAGCCTAGTATAACCTAGCATATTATAGCTTACTTTATCCTATTTAGCTCAGTATATATAGCCTAGCCTATCGTATTATATTATAGCTTAGTAACCCTAATCTAACCTAGCGTATTATAGTATAGACTATCTTATCCTAGCCTAGTATAGCATTGCCTAGTGTAGCCTAGCTTACTATAGCCAAGCCTAACTATCTACGGCTTAGCATTGCATGCAAGAGCCTAGCCTAGCCTGATATAGCCAAGCTAGAATAAGCTACTCCAGCCTAGCCAATATCACCTTGCATACGATAGCCTAGCCTAGCATAATATATGCTGGCTTGGTATAGCCTATCCTAGCATAACCATACCTAAAATATTATAGCCAAGCGTATCATATTATAGCCTAGCCTAGTATACCATACCCTAGACTAGAATAATCTTGCATAGGTTGGCTTATTATTGCCTTGGTTAGATAACCTGTCGTAGCTTAACATTGCCTAGCATAGCATCGATTAGTCCTTCCTAGCCTGTTATACTTTAGCCTACCCTAGCCTAGCATATTACAGTCATGTTTAGTCTAGTGTAGCTTAGCATAGCTTAGCCTATTATAACCTAGCCTAGCATTTACTATCCTAGAGAAGTATAGTCTACTATCCTATTAAACCCTAGTCATGTATAGCTTGACATACTATATGCTATCCTAGCATATCATTTTATAGCCTAAATTAGCATAGTATATCTTACCCTTGTATATTATATCTTAGTAGAGCTTAACATAGTATATAACCTAGCCTAGCATAGTATAGCCTATTCTAGGCTTGCATAGCAGAGTATATGATATTATAGCCTAGTCTCGTCTAGCAGAGTATCGACAAATAGTTTTGATGTTTTGGTCAAAACAAAATAATTCCCGGGCTAACTTTGGGATCACTTAGACAATTATATCATTCGAGAGAGAATGTAAAGCAACAGATGGTTTCAAATTTGGTTAGAATCGGCAGAAATATTATGATGTTATTACAAAAACAAAAATAGCAAAACGGGGACCTACCGACCGACTGACCGACATAGTGAGATGTAGACCCGCTCGCAACCTGACTCGCACGCGACTAAATTCGGTTAATTTTAAAACACCTTTGAGACATTTACACCAGTATCTATTAAAGAATCACATTCATTTCTACTCACTTTAGCGGTAACTATATCTACTTAGGGGATCCCTTTTCCTGCACATACCAGGGCTTGTCAAGTTAGGTTTTGGAAGGAATTGGAGAGGATGACCTGGATAATGATTGCATTCACATATTATTTGCCATCTTAGGCTACGTGCACCACCTTTTACAATATTTCGCATTTACACTGTACTGTAGTTAGTTGTCCGTAGAGTTCGGCGATGACGTCACTTTATGACTTAAAACGAATACGTTGAGCATAGAGAGAAACTTGCACAAAAGATGCTTAGAGTGGGAAGTGGGTGTGCATTTCTTAGCCCACTATGTTGGCCCTCCATAGTTGGGCTGGTGGCAAGGTGGTCCAAGACGACCAGCCATTGTGAAGTGTTGCAGTAGATTGCCGAGTCCTCAGTCTAATAACGTTCGCCTATTGCGGGTCGCCGCAACAGATTTGGCAATAGGGGTTGTCTCGCCTATTTTTTGTACAGTCAGGAGTTGGGTGAGGAGTTAGCTATGGATCAAAATGTGTCCACACGCTGGTGGGCTAAGGTCCAACACCTCTGGGGCCTCCTGATGCTCTGAGATCTTCCTGATTCATTGTTTTATTTTCGAAGCTAATCCTCATCAATTTGATAAGAGGAGCTTGCGCGTCGCACGCAGACCTTCTGAGAGAGAGTCTAGGATGGGAAGCGTTGATGCTGCGAATTTGTCGGCTAAGCCTTTTCCTGATAAACACACACATTATTCTTATGGAACGGTTGTAAGCCTATGCCAAAAAATAGTAGGCTTATTTAAGCTATTCCCTATTTCCATATATATATATATATATATATATATATATATATATATATATATATATATATGTAATTTTGCACACAGTTACTGGAGAACCTGTGTCGGTTAAGTCTTCACCTACGCAAAGTTGATGAGTGGTTTTTCTTACCACTTCCAGGTTAGTTGAAGGTCGAATGGTTAGTATACGCGTGGAAATCAATTTTTCAAATAATTTTGGCTCCATTCATTCAGAGGGGAATGAATTCTGTTCTTATTTGAGAGTAACTCGTCAAGAAAATGATCGTTGGTGAAAGTCAATCCAAGCTGGGAGAACTGAAGAAGTGAGTTTTGTATGTAACATCATAGATCGGTAGTTTATACACTTTTGAAATTATTTAATTACAGTAGGAAAAGCAATAAAATCAGTACTGTGGTTTAATTGCTTTATGAACAGTGCTTCCATGATTTGAAGGGAGATAGTCTTTGAATTTCCCTAAAATTTCAAAGTTTAGGTTGGAAATATCTATCTTTCATTGAACATAGAAATCACCATGTGAGACTTCTCTTTATTAGGAAGAACGAAGCGAGTGGGCATACTTATGCATTGGTCGAAGCAGACTCACTCTTCTTCACTGAGCAGACGGTGCTTCCAATAAAGATCCCCAATTGGAACCAGGGGAAAATACATTTATATACAACCGAGCAACTCATCTTAGGAGAGATTCTGTCCTTACACCGAAAAAATTGTCCTAAATAAAAATTATTACTGAAAATTATTTTAATGTTAGTGTCTGTGAAATATAATTTTAGGAGATTATTGAGTTTGCGTTGCCCTGGAGAGTAAAGTGGTCCTATAGCTGAGATGAGACAATAGTGAAGAAGCTAGGTAACATTGGCAATCGGTTGGGGAAGATTGTATATTTTGGCCAAAAGCTTACGAATAGACTTTTAGATAAAGGATAGCTGAAACACATTCTAGAAAATATTTCTTCTGGAATTCAAATTTTCTGGGTACGAGAAAATAGTGAGATCTTGGTTTATAGCCAAGAAGGAGGAGAGTTTTAATATTGTTAACTTCTATTGAATTTCAAGAAAAATGTAACAATTTTATACATACAACTGAGAAAAGGGATTTCCTAATGACCGAATTGGTGAAGTTGGTATATGTGCAGGGTTAGAACAATATCGAGAAATGAGAGTTTGCCGTTTCCTTATTCTTCATTTGTGAATTGTGTTACACTGTTGTTTATTTATGTAATTCAAAATTAAAAGAAAAATTGCTGTTTAGATTTAAATCCTAAGATCATATCGTCGAGAAAACGACAGTCAAAGATCACCTTGAAAGCGAGGGAAAATCACTTAAAGCAATTTTTTCAAAATAGAAAAAGATTGAGGCAAGTTAAGGACAAACGTGTGATCCCATTCCTACAACATAAGTTTGCTGGTTATTGGAATCATTTTCAGAAAGTGATTGCCCCTAACACTTTGTTCAAGAATAGACCGGAGTTATGAAGGAGGTATAGTTATGAAGAGTAGACTTGGGGTTAGGAAAATCTTTTCAAATTATGAGGTCTATGGTGTTGTTGACAGGGATACTTGTAAACTGCAAGGTGACAACATAATTACAGATAAAGTTAGAATTTAGAAGATTCAAATTTTGGAACTCTTCAGCGAAGGAGTAACTACATATTGTTTATCTTGTTCTCATAAATGGCAAAAAAGTTAACATAAGAAACAAGATATTTGGCTAAATTGTATGTTACCATCAGGTAAGCTACGAGTATATGGCAAAAGGGAGGCATCCAATTCATGGATTTTGAAGAACAGCTTAGAACTCACGAGAAAATTTCCTTGTAGATTAATTGATCATGATAATAATAGAGTTAACTAATAGAGCAATTTATTTATACTTTATCATCATGATGAAAAATTTGGAAGGTTTTTGTAAATTACTATATATTTTCTCAAATAAAAAAGGATTTTTTTCGATTTTGTTAACAGTCAGTTTTGTTTAAAATAATCTCTCTATTGCATTTATCTGCCCGAGTGACAACAATATCTCGATTATTTACAAATTTCCGAATAACCCTTATTTTTTTTTTGCATATGAACATGAAACTAAATGAAAAAAACACATTTTAAAGTAAAATATGCTTGTATGCTAGTGTGGTGCTCGGTTTATGTAATAGGTTGGCTTCTCGCACCTAATTAAAGAATTCATTTGGCACAGGGAGAAACTCTACAAAATTGGCGTGCGGTGGTCTTATTAAATCCTAACAAACTGCACAAGTAGAAAAGACTATGTCTAATATGAGATTAAGGACATCAGAATGTTTACTATTTTGCATATATGAATCAGTATAGAAAATAAAGAATGAAAATATATATGTAAATAGTGAGGATGCAAGCGACCGTTTGACATGCGCGCGGGAACACATAAAAAGGCGAACGCGGTAAAAGGATAAAGAGTGAAAACACTTGATTCAATAAGTGAAAAACATAAACAAACAATTCGCGTCTTGGGATAGATTTATCAGAAGACAGGAGTATACAAAGCCGCTGGGCAGATACAGACTCTGACCAAAGGAAATTGTAACAGTGACTTTTGAATAGCGAATCCTGTAATAAATGTAAAACTATTCGAATATTTAACTATATCAGGCAAACACAACTGTTTGGTACCTCCGCTATAAGGGGAGAAACTTAGGAACTCGACGACCGAGGCTCGTTCCATGGACGAGTCTAGGACACGCCCCTAGAAAATTAAATTGTTTATATAGTCGAGCAATTCGGGAGACAGGTCATTAGGAGTTATTAAGTGATTATCATCGTCACTAAGTCATTAAGAGGTATTAAGACATTAAGATTAATTCGTTACCATATTGACAAAACAGAACCCGTTTAATTCGCCTAAGTCCTGTGGCTCCAGAATTAAATTCTTAGCCTTAAATAGAAAACCTGCTTGCCGCCCGCAAAGTACTTCGTGACGTGCCGTTTGCCCCTTTAATAGGCCAGTATTTGAATAAACGATTATTTTGCTACTTCCTTTCTGAAAGTCCTTCTTTACCTCGATTATCTGAAAACCATCGGTAAGCCCAGCTTGAATTAGACGACCCGTGAAGAATCATCTTTGGAGTCCTATTAATTGGTAACCCAGGCTATCTATGAATTAGTAACCCAGGAGCTACCTATATTGATACGGAGAAAGAATTAATTAGATTCAGGGAAGACATCAGGACAAGCTTACACAAAATCAAAGCCCATTGTAAATTAGTTTTGGGAGAATTTAATTTAAAATTTGGGCAGGTTAATAAGTAATACATGGCACAGTTCTCAATAGGTCAACGAAATGAAAGGGACTTGTTCAGATTGCCTAAACACTGGCCCATGACCTCGAAATTGCCAACATTATGTTCACTAATAAGAACAAAGATGGACTTGGAGAAGCCTAAACTATGAGATATACAATGGAATTTACTGAACATAGATGATAAGATGAGGAGAAAAATTAACATTCAGAAACAGATAAGAAAGCTTTTCAATAAAAAAGCAGCCCAATAAGAGGAGAAAATTTTCGTTCAAGAATTCCAGCGCCGTCTTCACTTAATATACCCCAGAAAATAGCCTTGACCTTACTAAGTCCACCAATATACAAGCGATAAAAGGTAACTTTATGAAACACATCGCAGATACTTCTGAATAATATAAGGAAACATAAAATAATAAAAACATCAAACTCGACAAAGAAACCATGTACCTAATGATTAAGCGCCAACACAGTAAAACAAAGAACAACAAATTGAATGAACCGAGCTAAACAAGCTCAATTAAAGGAAAAAAGAGATGATATCAGAAAATATAATACAATTTTTGCTAAAAACACCATCAAAAAAGGAGTGGTATAAAATGATTAAATATCAACTTAAAAAAAGGGAAATCTCACATGGTGGGTATAAAGATTGTAGATGGTACAATCATCAAGGAGAGAGAAAGATTATTTAAAATAACTAATAAGTACTATAAAAGGTTGTACTGAAATACACACTATCCAGATCCACAACTAACCAATAAAATTCATGAATCATCCGTTCATAAATCAGAATTTAAAATTTCAATCAAACAAATCACGAATCACAAATCAAAAGGACAGGACATCTTCACAACAGACATGTGGAAAGATTATGGAAATCTTATTGTGAACAAACTAGCTTGCCTCTTCACTGAATGTGTAAGACATGGTGAGATCACAAAGGACTGATACAATGCCAGATTAAGCATTATATATGTACAAAAAGTGTGATCAATGTATCTTACATACTACAGTAAGTTGTGTTAATTTTGGGGGGGAAAATGAATTTTTGCTAATTCCTTCACTCGGAGGCTCTAAAATTTGTGTTTGGATGTAAGAAATTAAAATCTGCTATTAATTTTGTGATAGTTTAACATTTAACTTGGTGAATCTACGTTTGAATATAAGCCTAATAAATTGTCTTCAGAAAAGAATATTTATTAGTTTTAGCTTCTCTGCAGAAAACATCATAGTAATCATTTAACATATTCTTGTGTTCATAAAATATTAGAAATTGATGAGATCAATAAAAAAATTAATTAAACTAGTTTTATCAAGTCTTGTTTTATTCGTTCTTGGACATCAGCTGCTGACATGCTTCTTGGCCACTGATATAACCCTCACGTTTCCAATATTTATACACCCTGCCTGCTGCCTCTGTAACTTGTTTCATACAACTTTCAATTTACTGAGAATGACAAGACCACCCTGAATCTTGAATAGGCATGTTAAGGAACTTCTTTACTTCTGCTGTTGTCAGTTTATGTGTCAAAGGACGTTAGAATACGCCATCAGAGCAGTCTCAGTGCTCCGACAGGGAATATTCAGTGGAGGTTTGAAAGATGTCTTTGCTGGGACGCACAGAATCTTCTCCAGATCTGTGGCAAATTCTCCTGCCCTTATGATCTGTTAGATCCTATACCTGTACGCTTGATCTGTGGTAAATTTTCCTGTTGATATGGCCAGTGTGATCCTATACCAATCTGCTCGATCTTTAGAGAGATCCTCTACGATATTGTAACTCAATGATGTAAGAGGCCCCCAATTTATAGGTTAGTGAATTAAAGATAGATTTATAAGTTTAGGTGAAGTGTTTAGCCTCTTGCCAATATTATCTATCCACTTGCAAAAGAACCTCTTCCCATCCAGTACTGTGAACAAGTATCGCAGGGGTACTCTTAGTGCGTGCGGAGGGCACAAACCAATAAGATTTATTTATTGCCAAACTTGATTTCTACCTAATTCATATCCAACGTTAAATGCTGAGGATCAACTCCAATGGCCTGCCGGGTTTTATCATTGCCCTTTGTCTTCAGGAAATCTACAAAATTATCAGCAATAACTTCTGCAGGTTTTTACTCCCTGAACCTTTTCAGAAGTGAAGTGGAATCGATATCTTCCAACTTGCTCAGTTCACGCAGAAATATGCTTTGCCTTGATGACGCTGAGGACCTGTGGATCTGAATTGTTTATTATCAGCATAAGCTTAGTTGTATCTTTCACTATTCTTACAAAGTTAATAAAAATCTTGATATAGAGATCTCCTAAAATTTCTTTGGGCGTTCTTTTCTTTATTTTGAGCATCTATAAGTCTCCTGTCGCTTTTGCTTTTTGACTTGTCTGGTTTGTTCAGGTTGATCTGGTAAAGCTATCTTATTTTGTTCTAAAGAAACAATCTTTTGTCCTTGAACCTTAATGAAATCAAGTTCTTTCACGGCGAGCTTAATCACCCAAGGGCATATACAATTAATATAAGTTTCGTCTTTGCAAGCCTGCCAGCACATTTCAAACAAAAACTCTTTTACAGTTGCCACTGAGAATGTCAAAAAACATGTCAAGTTTTGAAATGAAAGCCTCTTTGACATGTAGCTGTCTTCACCCAAGAGATAATTTTTTGGCGTGCTCATAGTCCTCTTGGCTATTGTTTAAGTTTGTGACTCGTCAATTCATAACAGGGGCTAAATAATAACTGTTCGCTCGTTCCCAATTTTTAAGCACTGGGTAGTTTCATAGATCATCACTAGTTTCTTCATTGAGCAATACTCCATTTTTCAGAAAGTCACGCATTTTTGGGAGTTCCGAGGGCAATAACTCTCTACCATTTCAAATTGAGATGCTCATATGTATGAATGTCCCGAGTGTTGTCATAATTTTGAAAAGCCTCTGAAGGTCGATTCCCAAGGTTAAGATGGTAGCATCACGGCCAATATTTTCCAGCATATTGATGTATATGTCTCATTCTGTAAAATAAGCAATAAAAAAGTGAATTTGATATAATTATTAATATAATTATTGTCATTAAATTTTCACAAACAGTCAAAATATCGCCAATTTCAAGTAGCTTATTACTAAGCAGAACTAAAAGAAATTAAAATAACAAAAATAACTAGTATTTTTCGTAAGTCCTGCTGCAACAGTTTATCATCCATTATATATAGAATTAGAGAGTTGAAAAATGACAGCCCTAATACTACAGACCAATCGCCCTGTTAATATCCTTTAGAAAAATTTCTGTCAGAATGAGATGAAAAAAAGATTATTCCAAAAATATAAAACTGATTTCCTTAATTTCTCCATAATGGCCGCCATATAAATCCAAGGCTGGTGATACTCGGTTCACGATTCAACAACGCCTTGTTACTGATGTCTCTTTCTCCACATGACGAATTACTTTGCCCCTGTCCTATTATTATTGAAATGCTGATATAAATTCGAATAGTGTAACATTTAACCCTAAAATGTCTTGTTTACTTGCTACCGGCTCACTCTTCTTCTGCCATATTTTCGCTCTCTCATCTTCCCCTCTTGACAAGAGCAATTAGTATCCCTCTTTTATTTTCCCCACTTATGCATATTAGCCTGATTATTTAATAATACGTCTTTAACTAAATATAAAGTAACTAGAATTGCTTCCTTGCAAAGTATATCAATAAATCCCACATCTGCATCTTACATAATTTCGGATCTGACATCTCCACCTTAGCTCTGGTGTTAGCTTAAGTACTTATTCATTTTTTATCGTTTGCTCAATTAGCTTCGCAAAATTCTCTTTTCACATATTTTGGGTGAGGAATTGTATCTTTTTAAAAGACTTTGAGCACAAATTGTTCTGGGAAGGAGAAATAGAGAAAGATAAACTTTCGAAATAACCCTGATTTACCGTTACATCTTTGCCAAATCCACCTTTTTAGCTATAATCTAAGCCCATTTGTGCATTAAAACAATAATATAGGAAGGTGTATTTAAATATTTTCTCCCAAGGTCAGAGATATTCATGTTGTAAATCCATAAACATATAGAACAAGGCCAAATTTCCTCCCTAGTAATTTCGTTGAATTTTCCACCCAAATTCATCTGTAAAATAATCTCTAATTCTGCAACAGTGGCGTTGATTCAAGAAATAGAAATTATGCATGAGAGGAAAGGAGAAAGAGGGATAGAAAGAGAAGAAATAAAACAAGAGGAAATTGAAAATAAAGCGAGAAAAAGGAGCGAAGAGCAATAGCAGATGCCATCTTATCGAAAGATTACCAGATATGTGTAAACTAGCATAATTTAAAGACACCGAAAAAATATTTATTTGTATTAATTGATTTTAGATAGTAGCAGAAAATCAAATTTGTCATTTGGATAATGAGGCTCACCTCTCTTTTTTGCAGAAAAGAAGTGTTTTAATCATAAATACAACTTTATCATCTGAGGTCATTTCAGATGATCAGCATCTTAATCTAATATGAAGCCCTAAATTTCCAGGAATGTGTTCATGAAAACTAGGTTATGACAAAAGCCAAATTCCCATTACTTCAGCTGTTTCCTTAAAAAAAGTATAATTGCTTGGTTGGGAGAATTGAACGTACCAAATAAATATGGATGTAATTGAGGCTTTTTCTTATTTAAACAACATGATACATAGAGCTTCAAGTTATCATTAAAAGGAGATCGTCCTTAAATGATTTTAAAACGGCCTTGGGGGCTGCCGATCTTTACGCTAGTTCTTTTAATATGTATTCAAGGATCAGGAAAAGGCTGCTGGAAATAATGCGCAGAACAAATATGAAGTAAAAAAGCAGAGGAAATAAGGATAGCCAACATCTATATCAGGTAAGGCGTCCACTAACTAGGGTCTTTCTTTCTCGAAATCTTTTTCTAGCCCACTCCGAGGAACTCTTGTATGTTTTTCCCTGGAGTACTTGGCTAAACTCGCAAAAGATTCTCTCGGAATCCTCCAACTTAACGTCGGGTGTGGCTACTTTACTCTGAGAAGTTGAAAGGGGTAGCACATAACCTATCAGACCAATCCTTCTTCAGTGGCTACAGATTTTTGTAACTAACCCTGTCGAAGGAGTCACACATATGACGTCAAATAATAAAGTAAAGGTAATTTTTCACAAGACTTTCCTCCTCCGGCAAAAAAAGGGTTTAGATAAAAAAGATGACATTTGACATTGTTTAACATCTACTTTTGTTAAAAAAACAGGGTTTACCCCTATATTTTTATCACGAAACATGTTCCTCAACGTTAAACCGAATCCATCTAATTGGTCACCCCTTATGAGTACCTTGCTCGAAAGGATGAATTTTCAAGCTTAGAAAGATGGGTTCTGATTTTTCTACGCAAAGAGTTGATCACTCCAAGTTAGATTTATACCAGAAGATGGAAGATAACACAAAATTGCTCTTGGGTTTTCAAATACAAAATAAGAGATATTTAAAGCAAATTGAGAGAGTTCTTTTACTCTTGCTATGAGATAGAAATAAACTAATCGTGCAATGCATTTGGCTATATAAGGTGCTCGAAAGAGAAAATAATTTCATCTATTTAATCCTTTTAATTGATAAACCAAAAGTCTGCCACGCTAAAATCTGAAAAAGATATTTCAGTCTCTCTTCCACAAAGAATATACTTGCATGTTACAGTCAAAATCTGCACAGCTAACATCATATTTTTTGATTAATAGAAATTCCCTGGTTAATAAGATCCGTTAATGATATGCTAAAATAGGTAACTATACCATGGATGAATGAATCCTTTTACCGCTTTGCACCAAGGTGGTCTCAGCTGTTGAGAAATCACTAAGATGGTCTGCGGGTCACATTTGATAGTTTCTGAATTATTGAGTATGAGCGGAGAAGTACTTTCACGACTAACCTAGTTATAGACGACCCATGATGAATACACTACGTTACTTAATGTATCTGCCTCGCATGAGATTTATTTATCTTAACAAAACACCAGTACAGATTTAACATAAATGGGCAGAGAGAATTAGGTTCATGCATCCGTTAGAAAAGTCCATCGCAGAGCGCTTGAACAAGGCTTGATTGAACTGATTTAAAAGCTCACCAGAAGCAGCTGATCAACCTTGAGTTTATGGGACATCGACTATTTTGGGTACGTGCTCACGGCAACTGGAACACGCATCAAGGGAACGTGTTGTATGGTTCAAAGAGTACACATTTCAGTTTTTCTGAAAGCCAAGCAATGTTAAAGTGGGCAGAAGGCCAGTGAAGTAGTATAATCGAGCGTGCATAGTGCCAAAAGTATGTCAAGTTTAGGAATTTGTTATCTCACCGGTTGTGATGTCACCATTAATTCAATGAATTACCAACCTGCCCCCAGAGATTACATGCCTCCCGAATCCCGAGACTTTGCAGAAATGCATGGAATGTATTTTAACAGTAGCAAAATCGCCATGTCACAAGTCTGTGTCCAGTACACAATGGATTCGTGACAATATGACGGAAATCGAGTGTCAGCCTAGTTTCCGTAAAAGAATCCAGTTGAAAATCATTGGCATGATTTGAAGGAGTCCATAATACGTCAGCAGTCAACCTTGACATTGTAAGTGAAGGCAGCCCTTACCGAAGATTGGGCCAGCATCAATTCTCTCACTTGTTGCATCCGTATGAAGATCATGCTTCGAAGAATAAATGTTCTCATCAATGCCAAGTTACTCTGGCGATGATACTGAGCTCACTGTATTTGTTTGGTGTTGATGTGATTTTCACTGAGCTTCATTTAATTGTCAGTTATATGTTCCAATTTTCACATCTCTAGCAAATTTTCTATATTGTTATTCCTCTTTGATTTGGGGGACGGGCATAAATAACTTCTTCCTATTTATTTGTCCTTATTTCTCTGTTATACTCATATTGATATGCAAATATAAAAGTTTACGACCATGTATTTATCTAATTACTTAAAATTTCTGAGTGGTAAGATTTGGGGGGATTTGCGGCTTCATAAGTATACGGAGTACTAAATCATGTATTTGCCCCTTTATGCTTTCGGCGTATGCTATTTAGTTCCAAAACCTCCCCGTAAAAGTGCAATAAGCCCACATGACCGATTTATATTAGACACTGCCCTCCAGAAGGGCCCCATTATTATCTTGTGGAGAGGAGAATATGAGAAGTTGGGGCTTATCCAAAAAGTGTGGATAACAGATCAAAATATCTTTAAGATCGAGATCAAGGATCGACTTACTGATGCAATTCACATGAAAGCAATTTTGCTCACTTTATACCTAGTTTGACAAATATTATTTTAGGATTACCCCAAAATGTTAAAAATTTGGAGCAATTCTGGTTGCTCGAAGTATTGGAGTTGTATGATGGAGCAAAAATATGGCTGAAGAGAAGGGTGAGATGTGGCCTGTGTTACTGGTAGACAAGTTAGATCTTACCATAAAGGTATATAAGGCCAACGCTACACAGGAATTAACATTGGCGTTTGTTTCCTCGCACCTTGTGCATCTCACGATCTTATCCAATTTCAAATTTCTTCGACAACCACCCACGCCTTTCCTTTCTCCATTTTGAATTTTCTTTTCCATGTTTGATGATCTCATCTTTTGGCTAATCTGTAATTCAACTTAAATAAGCCTTCCTGACTTATGAGAAAGTTGCCTTAGAAAATCACAAAAATCATCTCTTTTCAGAGCAGTAATCGGTCTTCGTTTTCTTTTTTACCTATGCTCCAGATCCTATTTGATGAAATTTCTCCATTTTTTGCTTTAGTATTATGCCCTTAGGCCTTCGTCAATCCTATTCCAAAGCTAAACGTGTATTATTTTTTGTTCCATTTCTTACTGAATTATAATATTGCATGCCAGCAGTAATTTGTTCTTCTTTATTTAACGACCCGTGTAAATCGGAAAAATATTTAATAAAATTTAATATAACGATTATCACTAGTCTACAAGGTTTTTGGTCTTTGAAAAATGAACATTATTCTTGTAAGAAATCGGTATTTTGAATCGAAAAATTACCTTCATTTTGATCTATCAGGTCTAGTTATAAATTATGGAACATCCGTTTATAATACATAATTAGGTTTGAGTCAAAGTCCATATGTTATTAAGTTTGTGTGTGAGTCGAAACTAGTTACCAACGAACTTGGGACGCTGTGAAGATAGAAGACTATTGCTTTTTTTTAAAATGAGATACTCTAGTTGCTCAACATCAACGGTGCGCAAATAAGCATGAATTTAACTCTGAATATTCTGCCCCAAAACTTTGCCAACGTGAATTTTCAATTTTTTACTTTTACTTGTGATTTGTTTATTTATGTGTTATGCTCTCTTAAGTGTTTCATACGAGGGGCGGTCAATAAGTTTTGCAATTTGGATAAAGGGAAACGAGATATGAGGAAAAGTGTTTTATTATTTTTCAATATAACTACCCTCGACTTCAATGTACTTGCGCCACTTGTCCCTGAGGCTTCGAATTCCCGACAACCAGAAATATCCCGACTGCTGTTCAATCCACTCCTGGACGGCGAGCTGGACATCTTCTTTGTCCCCAAACCGGCGTCCACGCAGTGCAGCCTTGAGGTGGCGAAATAAAAAGTAGTCGCTAGGGGCCAGATCTGGACTCTAAAGGGGATGGTTGAGCTCCTCAAATCCGCGCTCGCGCAGGGCAGCTTGTGCAACTTTGGCCTTGTGGACTTTGACGACGTTGAAGTCGATCATGGGGCGTGAGGTTTCTAGGGACTCAATGGGCAGAGACCTTGGTCATAGCTAAATTGTCGTGGATGATGTTGATAACACTTTCATGTGATATTCCAAGTCCTCGCTCACATTCTTCGACCTTCACCCGCCGATTTTCGACGATAATCCTCTCCACATGAGCCACATTATCCTCGTTGGTTACGTCTGAAAGGCCGTCCTGGACATGATTTATCTTCGAGGGTCTCTTGACATGGCGGAACTCCCTATTTCAGCAAGCAATAGTTGCATAGGAAATGGCGGTGTCGGTGTACACTTCAACTATGCGTTCATGGATCTCTTTTGCATTCTTGCCTTCCTTGGTCAAAAATTTGGTCACTGCGCGGTGTTCAACCTTCTCCATTGTTGAAAGATTTGTGACTGACGATCTGCGATCAGCAACTGCTTCTTAAATAGACGAGGCAGGAGCGTGCATCTGCAGGTCTTGACTTGTCATAACTTGTCCCAACACCCCGACAAACTGCTATCCCCCTTCCTCTGTTTTGCCCTACCGAACCGATTTGCAAAACTTATTGACCGCCCCTCGTTTTAATTGCCTCTGGTAGAATTAAAATAGTTTAAATAAAGAAAGTCTTGTTTAATTGCATTAACAATCACTAATATCAACTCATTTATCCTTTGGAAATATTTTTATGCACAATTTTAGCATCTATACAGCCAAAATAGAGATGATGAGAGACAGAAAACTAGCCTGATGGAGGAAAACCGAAGATATTTTCGAATTTAGCAGAAGAAAAATCACTTAAGAATTCGTTGAAATATTTCCTGCACCAGACAAAAGAATTTTTTTTGGTGTCCAGTCTTATTTTCACATAAATTGAAGTATTTGATGGAATATATAGGTTTATGAATAAAAGTTTGCTTTTGTGGCCATTTATTATTATACATTTGTTTCTAAATAATTTGTAATAATAAAGTTTAGTTATGATTTATCCTATTTACTATCATTAACTCCTCCCATGAATTTTATTCTTTTAATTAGTTGTTTTCCCTTTTCCACACGATTCACTTTTTTTTTACATATTTTTCTGTCCTTTTAGTAGTCTAAAACTTTTCTTCATTATTTATACAATCTTTCATTTTTTCCGCCTTCCTTCTAATGGCCACAAATTTCAAAATTTGTGGTTTTGGTAGTTATTTAACACCAATTTTAAGAGTATGATCTCTAGATCAGTGGAGAATTATTGTTTTACTTGGGATACAACAGCTAGATTTTTTAAGCCTATTAAAGCTTTTGCAAAGTTGCCTCAATTACACACTCCATCAGACGTCTAACCCTACAAGTTGAGGCTTAAATTACTTCACGGGTCAAAGACAATTTTCCATCTGTATTGGCCGAGGCCCCTCATTACCTTTTGGTTGTTTGTACTTTAGTAGTAAGTAAAATTGAATTGTATTCAGAGAGAGAGGAAGATAAATAAAGAAATAACTGACATACCGAAGAAAATTAAAGACAGAGATTGATGATTGACCACATTTTGGCATGAGGATACTGTGTCTCAGTGTTTTCACGAACATTAGCCGCGGTACAAGTCAAATAGGTCGAAGATACCAAATGATATACTTATTACCCATTTTAAATTTATTTACAAATATAATTGTTTTTCTCACCCATAATTGTTTAAGCAAGCTTAGAAACTCATAATACTACGCCCAAAATAAAACGAATTAGCGTCTTTCATTTAACTTAAAATTGAAATATATACCGAGTCAGGAATCCCCACCCAATTAATTTGCTGCTCTATGCGTGATCTCAAATAGAACTGATGATCTTCGGGTGGATAAGCAGACACACTCAATCTCTTTCTTTATTTACAGTATCTTTAGTTAGAACTCTTCTTGTTGACCTCCAGTCAAGAGTATTGTTGTAAAGAACGCCATTAACAGTTGAGCGATGAATATCCGTTTTGCGACAATCGTCTCTCTCTGGCGGGTGCAAGCATTTACAAGCTGCAAATGGCGTAGGGAAGCCAGCGGTTGCTGGTAGCACCGCAGTCTTCTATTCTGTCGTTTTGTTGGTAACAAAAGCAAAAATATTTATAAGTGTCAAATTTACCGTAATATTTGCACAAATTTTATACTCGAATACTTGAAAATCCAATACTAGGAGTAATAATGTAAATATATTCTTAAAAGCCACACTAAAATATTTTATACAATCTTTTCAAAACGTTTTTATAAAGCAAACACCACCGATTTAAACCATTTGTGTTTTGGATCTTTTTAGGATTTTGCCAAAAATTCAGGAGTATATTTAGTGTAAGTAAATCTCCAGAGGCTTAGCAAGCCCAGACAAAGTCTGTAATAAAAGAACTTCCCGGACTTATTTTCTTAAGTTGGTGTCCTTGGTTAGGTTTTTACTAGTAGATTCTCTTTCTCTATCTCCAGGCTCAATAATCGTGGTTGAAGCGCGTCTTTTAGCCATTTTTTTGTGGAAAATGGCAATCTTATCCCAATGCCAAATGTTTCTATGGATAAAGGGGCAAAAAAAATATT
Source organism: Ceratothoa steindachneri (assembly GCA_963969495.1). NCBI lineage: Eukaryota > Metazoa > Arthropoda > Malacostraca > Isopoda > Cymothoidae > Ceratothoa > Ceratothoa steindachneri. The sequence continues at coordinate 35,864,713 of OZ018323.1, read as the reverse complement.
TTCTTCAATATTGCACTATGAAAGGTATTCATGCCTAGTTTTTTCTACTATATAAATTCAATTATGAGTATATTTAAGTTATTTAAAATCATACATATAATTCCCAAATATATTTTCATCCAGGGAGAAGTTCTATCGCACCATCAATAATCAAAATCATGCCTACTCGTAAAAATTGGTACAATTTAACTACCCATTTGAGGATAGCGGACAATTTACAAACTAAATTGAGGATAGTTCTTAGACTATGAGATAGTAAAATATCATTTCTCACAACTACTTTCTATATTCAGTCGTTTAATAACATTGCCTCTAATTAGCTTAAACTACAAAAGTCCTCGAACTAAAGTTTCATTCCATCACAAAGATCACTGCACTCAGGAGTTATTCGCCACAATCTTTTATATATATTTTGTTTTACCTTATCAATCTTGGTTTAGAAGATGACTCATTGGAACTACTTTGATGAATAAGGAATGCTTTGGGTGCAAACGGTATATTTTTGCACTTAATAAACACCATTTATGTAGTTTATTAAATTTTTTCACAAATTGTAGATCCTATAACAAGTTATCCCAAATTATTGATTTTAACGTGAGGAAGTATGCCTCTAACAGCATTAAACATTTTAGATATTATGTCATAAATTGTTATAGTATTAATATGTTGATTTTGTAAATATCTGTGATTTTCTCGTCACCCTTTGTTTTTCTGCTACTCCTTACACTCGAGTATTATTTCTAAAGATCTTGTGTATTTATTGTACTCGTTTATTATTCTTTTATTCTCAAATGACTGAGCTTTATTACCTTAAGGTTGCTTGCCCCAGTTTAAATTTTTTCTTTATCCACACCAAAGCTTCCATCCTATTTGTCCTGACACCACAGGTGCCGAATTAACTCTTACACACGGACTAATTCTTTTCCGAATTGGGTCCTTAAATATCTACGACCTTCGACTCATGTATAATCAGTTAAACTAAAACCACCTCCGTTAACATATTCAAATCTTTTCGCTTGATAATACTTTCTCTTAGAAGTCCTAGCGACTCCGCTATCACAACTATGCACGCGCTCTTTTCAGGTTTGCCACTAATACACATCTTACGTTTACACTAATCAACCTTATCAACTCTTATCTTTTACTTTTTGTCTCATGTTTTTCCAACTTCCATTCCTGACCTATAATCTATCCTGACTATGAAAATTTTTACCAAAAATTTACCTTCTTTTCCATCTGACAGAATCCTGGCATTTTTTTTTATCACACTAACGCTATTCCCTGTTTCAAATGGGTAGGCATTCGACCCTTTTTCGAGATGCTTAATCTAGGCGAGTTAATTCCGCTTGCTTGATCTCTGCTACTCTTCTGTGCCTACTTCTTCACACCAACTCTCCTAGCACATTCAATTATTTTCATTTGCTTGGTTCTAATTTCTTTTCAAAAGGTAAAGTTAATTAACAACCTTTTGTTCAACCAAAATACATTATTTTTCAAAATTACAAGTGTGAATTTATTAATTATTCCGTTTTGATTTCTCCAAACCAAACTTAATTCTCTTAATATTCGAGCTTTACTTTTACTAAAATCTGTCTACTCCCAACACAATTTCTTGCCACAACATAAATGCTCCCTAGACAGCAATTTCTGGGCACAATCTATTCACTTCCAGTATATTTTGAATACCACCCTTCTGAAATTGACCAGTGAACAGTGCACTCAAATTACCTTTTCGGCTAACAAAACCAAATTCACTCTGTCACTTCAAACTTCCTACTCATCCATCTTACCTTGTGAAGTCCCACTTTATTTTCCCTACCCCATATTAATTTATCTGCTTACTTTTCTACAAAGGATGTTCATTCTTGATCTGGTATTCCTTTTGCCCCAACAACTCGTCATAAGGCCCTTTTTCCTAACCCAAATCGACAAATTCCCTCTTTCATCAGATCTCCTGAGTAAGTAAACTCCTAAAAACATATTCCTTTCTTCAATATTTCATACCGAGTGTATCCCCTTAGATCCTCCCTGTCTTTTACATTCATCATCCTGGTAACCTTTACGTTTCTTTCTCATCTGATCTAGTACTATTCGGTTTCAAACAGTCTTCATCCTTGACCCAAATGACTGGGCAAATTAAGGTTAAATCTCTATCCTTCTTCATTTAAAGGGAGAGTGAAAGTCTAGTTTAGGAAGATCTTTCAGTCTGGTTTTAAGATTGGTAAGAGCACTGCATGTGGTGTCTTAAACATATTTCACCCTATTTGTTTTTAGTCGATTCTTTCAATTCGAGCATTCATACTTTTCGGCCGCATTTTCGAAGGTAAATTACACTGTTCATTTTCATTCTTTTCAAGCATCTACCCTTCTTGCGTATACTTGGGAGTCGTCATCACTGCGTGAGTGATAGTGGTCTCTTAAATTTGGCGCGTACGGTGAAGAATTACCTGGCGGCTATTATTCACTTCTCCTAGATTGGTTTCTTGAAGTTTGCCAGAAAAACCTATATCTCTCAAGCATTATTTTAGTGATTAACAAGGCCTTATTGACGGACAGTTGCCGATAAGAACGCCAATATAATTGAATAATATTTTTTCTCTATTTTTATTCTCAGTGCACAGTATTTCTACGTGATACTTTTCTTATCCACAAGTTAGTAACTCCACAATCATAGGTCAAAATAATTATAATAATTATAATAATAACGCAGGTGTTCGTTATTTCTAAGTGGACGTTTTTAACCATTCTTTTTATAATGATTGTATGCTGAATTATAAAATGTAACTAATTATTTCTACTCAAGTAAAGTTTTGCGCGACCTTTTGTTAATTATAAAAAACTTGGAAAATTTTTGCATGTTGATTAAAAATAATGTAGTCTTTTATTCAATTTAGTCTTATTGTACTTTTTAAATATTTTTCAAGCATTGTGTTCAGGTGATATGGCGGGATTTATAAAACGTCGGTGATTAGTGTAATTGGGGGTGAGCGAAGCATAAACGAAGGTATAGGGTTGCTGCGAACAGCCAAGCAAATTATATGTTTCATAGTAGGTGCATTAGAAAATTCTGTTTAAAAAGATCGCATTTTAAACATCACACATATGTGTTTTATATATACTAGTGTAGAAGAATAAGTTTGAGGGCGACCTCGTGCGCCTTTCTGGATTCAGCTGGTCTCGAGATCGCCGCATGGAGCGTGGGAAGCGAGGCTGATCTATGTCAAGGATGCAGTCCACGCCCTTTTATTGCACCCCAGGTGCATTTACTTAGGGACATATTTTCCTAGCCTCACATGCCCTTTAAGCCAGCTTCCTGCCCTCCAGCATAGATGTAAGCTCTTTGAACATTCTAAGCCAACTTTATCTCAGTTTCCACGGAAGAGTCGCTGCCTTCCACTAAGATCGCACGAGTACTGGAGACCCTCGCCCGGCAAACTCCGCCACCAGCATAGCATCTATATAATCCGCTATCTCGGTTCAGGGAGTGGCACTGTAGCCATGTAGTACCATAGCACTGGAATACAGCAACCTGGCTTAGCACTGTTCTGCCTAACATCGCGTACGGGCAAAAGACACGCTCATCCTTCGCGATCGGAGAAACCGGTGATTTCGATTCGAGGACGAAGGCTAAATCGACATCCGTGAACTCTGCCATATTCAATCGACGAGTATCTTACGAGGAACTCCATCTCTGAGCGCTAAACTACGTTTGACCTCTCATCCACCCCGTGAGGTAACCGAGTTCCCCTATCTCTGGCCCTTCCCTTCAACGAACACGTATGCAGTTGCAATTGTTGACGCCAACAGATTATTCTATAATCTGGTCTCCCCAAACGTCCCATCCTTTATGTAAGCCCCGGATTAGAATGCCCTTTTAATCACCGACATGACTAGGACCACTAATCCCATATTTATCCCTCCTGTGTCCTGTGCCAAAATTTAATTTCACATGTACGATCATTCCATTTAAACTCTGTACCTGTATATATTTCGATTCTATTTATTTGTTAGTAATGTATATTTTTGTTATCGTCTTTTTCTTGCAACCCTCAACGAGTACCAGCTACCTGTTAATCTTTAACCAACTTGCACTCTGAATTATTTGGTTTCAAAGGACCCGCAATTAAAAAGAAAACCATTCCCACTGAAATCTTAACTATTTCCTGTTCACGAACCGGCTAGGTCAACACTCAAACCTCCGTAAGGGGCGCAGTGATTTGCCATCCTGGTCGCCGTGCTGACAGAATCCAGCACTCAGTCCGGTCCCAGCTTAGCATCTCTTCCTTCCTTCAGATAGCCTGTATTTCTCCTCTACTTCGTCGCTTTTCATACACTCTCTCCAACAACTTTCTCTGGTCAGCCTCTAATTTCACAGGGTAGATGCTGACCTTCTTCTCAAGCAAACCGTCCCGTGTCGGGGCTGAGGAAGGAAGGGACAACGTTCTCTAACCCCTTAGCTCCGGCTTGAGATGGGTTTTTTTCAACAACCTGCTTCATCCCCACCCATACCTTCCTCAAATCCCTTTTCCTCTCCTCTTGCCAAACTATCTTTTTACGCCATGTTTAAGGTGGAGCCACATGCCGATGGACTGCTAGGCCACCAGGCAGGAGGGGTGGTCCCAAAGGGTGGCGCCTGGTTCTATAAGGCCTGTAAGCACCTCTTGCAGTGCGGGCAAATTTGAGAGGTGATGAGCTATTGCGTCCAGCAGAAAATTTATGGTCACCATGCCCCATGATGTAAAAAGACAAAATGTCCCCTTAATTCCCCCTTGCTCATCAACGGAGCTGCCTTCGGGCAGCTCCACTGAGAAAATAGAGGTCCCAACCGCTGTGCTTGGCAGGGGACTCTCCATACTTCTTTAACCGGAGAGGAGGCTTACTCCTCTCCTACGCCTACGGGTGTAGAGAACTCCCCCTCACCCCCTTCTCTGGAGGTGCTTTCGGGCACCTCCCTTTTTCCAGCGGAAGTCCCCTCTTTTCTTTCTAAGGGGACTGCCAAGAAAGCCAGCAGGCAGCCCATTGCCGACCGCCCCTCGTGTAAGCGGTTAGATAGGGCAAACCACCTTAGGGGGGAGAGGGAAGCCATGCCCCTTCGGTCGCTTCCCTCATAAGACCGGCTGGAAAGATTAATAAACCTTACCAGGGTCAAGGCCTGTGCCTCATCACACAAGATTGGTAACGCTGCCTATGAAGACCTGTGATGTCCTGGAAGGGGTATGCCAACTGGCGGACCCTCCTGTGATATACATGGTCCTTGAGGAAACCTAGCCTCAGACGGCATGGCCTTCCATCTGGGCGAATCCGGGCTCGGCGCCAAGCACCGAACCCGAATCCGCCCCTATGCAAGGTGCTCCTTAAACACATGAGGGCTCCGGGGCAGTAAAAGGAGGGGGTGATCTCCTTCAACCGGTGCCACTGCGTCCACCAGGACCTTCTCAATTTTAAAGAAGAAACTTTGCTTAGGCTTGCCCATCAGGCCTAAGGGCTCCTTCCAGAAAAGGTAAGAAGCGGGTTCATTCACCGCCATCTCATGAAAAGAAGAAGAACAGAAAAAAGACTAAGAAGACTCGGGGCTCCTCTCCATTCCCGGGGGGCTGCAGGAACGGATGGGTCTGCTGCCACTTTGGCAAGCGACTAAGCCAACATTAGCACATCCGGCCCCTCTGCCCTCCCCCCCCGAGTGTAGAGCCCCTGACTATGAAAAAGACCACAAGTGCACATGGCGGAGCCTCGATGACATCGGGGCCCCTCATTCAGAGGTTGCCTGGCGTTTTCGAGCCCGCTGGCTTCAAACGCTTCCTCGTTATTCGCTCCAGTGATGGCACCATGTTGGCCAAGGGCAACATGATCCATCAGAGGAGAGGATTAGTTAGTGCATATAGTAGAGAGCCGAAAATGACCGGTTTCTCGGACAGGAGCCTTCTGGCGAATGCGGTGAATCCCGCCGAGGTGGCCAAGATAAGTGCTCTTCGGACACTTCATAGCACCCTGGTGAGTGTGACGCTGCACTCTACCATGAACTTTGTGAAAGAAGAAGTTTATGCGAGGGAACTCGTTGACTACTCCATTGAGGACATCACCCTAGAGCTGGCCGACCATGGGGCGGTCAAGGTCGAACGTGTGATGAGAAAACAGGGAGGGGCGTCAAGACTCCCCCTACACATTTTGTCACGTTCGACTGTGACAAGCTCCCTGAGTTGGTGCGTGTCGGTTGGTACCAATACTGCGTGAAGGCATTCGTGCCACTGCCGCAGCAGTGCTATTACTGTTACCGCTTCGGCCATACGAATCGATCTTGGACACGTTCAAAGTCGGGGTCACCCGAAGTCTGTGTAAATTGCTCAAAGGCCGCACACGATAAGTCTAAATCGTGTGTAGCCAAGTGTGTCAATTGCGCAGAGCAGCACCCCTCTTCTTCAAAGCAAAGTGGTGCATATCTACTCGAGAAAGGAATCCTTGCCGTTCAGGCCCAGGATCTAAACTCATTCCGCGAGGCTAAGGACTTGGTCCTGGCCCGCCCGGCTCTGCCTGGGACGTCATATGCCTAAATAGTTATAAAGGCACCCTCTGCTCCTGGCCCCTCCAAGCCAACAAGCATTGTTGTTTCCGCGCCCATTCGGAGCCCTTCTGCGGGCTCTACCCAACCCGGGCGCTCCCCTGGTAATACGGGCAGCTCTTCGGACGGCTTGGCAAAGAAGATGGGAGACGGTCGAAGGGAACTTAAAGTTGCGTGCAATTGCACCGCGACTGTTCCCATGGACCTATCCTCTTTAATGCCGCAGCGGCCTCAGTTTGCTTTCTGTCGTCTGCAAATCGGACACACTCGTGTGACGCATCGCTATTTGAGGGAGCTCTCGCCTGCGCCCTATTCCGACGACTGCGTCGTCCCCCAGACTGTTCGGCACATTCTTGTCGAATGTCCCAGTCTGAGGGATTTTCGCGCACGTTACCTGTCCCGGTACCGGGATGGGTGGGGTCGCTACCGCCTGTCCCTTGTACTCGAAACGAGTTCGTGCACATTGACCTGTGGAATTATTTACTTTTTGGCGGAGGCCGGCCTTCTCCCCTTTATTTAACTAGGTTTTATTTTTTGTTATTTTTGTTTTCTTTGTAGGTCGCACGCTCCTGCGCCGGGGTCAGGGGGACTTCCCCTTTGACGCCGGAGATTGCTTCCTAATTGTTACGATCTTCCCTTTTTATCATCTTTGTGTTTTCATATTCTTATTCTAAAGTAGCCGAGTACCAGGCTGTCGTAATTCCGGCGACTTATGCCCAAGTGAGCAGTCGCCAGATAGGTATGAAAAAAGATATTTCGTATATGTCAAACAAACGAAGGCTTGTAACATCGTTTTTTCATCGTTATTTAATTCCACTGCTTTTAAATTCTAATTTTAATTTTTGTGTATTAATTTAGTTTTCTTGCTGTTTCCTTTAGATTTTTCAAATTGATATAGAATAAAATGTAGACCTGTTCAACCTCATCATTTTCTAAATAATTTGCTAAAATAACCATGGCATCCAGAAGATTTTGAAATGCATATCTGTGTAGTATTAATAATAATAATATATAGGTCTTTTAATAATTATCCAGACGTTATTAATTAAATGTACATTAAACAGAGATTACAAGTGAATTTCCTGATCTTATATCTTGGACCAAAGAACGATGCTTGAAAGTTTCAGACAGCTCATGAATCAAATTAAGATGAAAGGCAAGAATTATCGACAGTCACGAAAAAAGCTATATTAAAATTCATTATAGCAATCGCTTTTCCTTAGCTTAGTCAAGGTATGTCAGGTAAGACTTACGAAATGATTAATAACGAATTCTGTGAATAAAAACAACTAAATAGGACATATTCACATATATTCTGCACTTTTCCTTGTATATAACGCACCTTTCTTCTATCAATTATGTACCACTGCCAATCCTTGTGGCAATTTTTGCATATTCTTTGTCACGAATTAATCTTTATGTTTATTTGGTGGTTTGGTAGATATCTTTTTGTTCAAAACCTAAACAGTTTAATTCTCAATGATGTTGTACAAGCATCTATAAAATCTAATCGTGGCTATGGAATCCTTTTACATTATATATCTCTCTTTTTCTTTTATTATTTATGAGAATTAAAAAATCAAGGTCAATACAGGTTGGGAAGTATTTTTCAGGTGAAATCTAGGTATTATCACTGATTAATAGAACTAGTGGGTGATAGAATTAAGGACGCAAGTAGTTGTAAAATTAAGTTGCGTCATTCTGTTTATTAAATGCGCATTTTCATTTAAATGTAAAGATTAATATTAATTAAAGAATAAGTAAATTTGGTTTTGTACCAAAATAATCGTTTTCTTCAACTTATGATAGCGATATAAATTTTATTTATTAGAGAATTTTGGATGATATAAAGCAACCGATTAAAGTTTGTACTAAGGTAAGTAGCGTTACTATATTTTAATGAAGTATATTCTCTGACCCTACTAATTATATAGTAAATTATAAATTTTTGGCATACTAATACATAACTGTGAGTTTATTTGCCATACAATTTATTAAAGAAAGGATATCCAGTAAAATGAATAGTTATCTCTACAGTAAAAAACGAGCGAGTTTACTGATAATGTTCAGAAAGGAAATGAAATGTTTAAAAGTCTATTTCTAAATTAGGTTTGATACATTCATCAATATTTAAATTATTATCTTAATGATTCAGAATAAGGATTTATCACACCTTCCACAATATTCTTGATTGTTATAATTCTTTGTACAAAAATTTATATATCTGAAGTTCAACTCTATTTATGTGTCCCTTCAATTCCTTAAAATTATCTCTGCTCTACATCCAATTAACACAAATAGCTCTCAGCGCCAACCTTTGTTTTTTCATTGTAAAATCGCAATAGAGATGAGCATCTGGTTTCCCTTCCCATTTTTCTGAAAACCAAATTTTCTTCAAGCTAATTATACGATTTTTAATCTTTTTATTATATACAGGTTTTAAACTGATGCATTAATATGATGCAAAAATTAAATTTTTGTTGGTGCACAATCTGAAGATGAGAATTTAATGACATGAAAATCGGGTCTTTATGGAAATGAATAGCAACCTCTTCGGCCCAGAGTAATGTTTAAGAGAAAAGAGATTTTTTTTTCTTGATTAATAGATTCCTATGGAGGCATTTATTTAGGTTACTATGATTTTTTTAAATATTTGTAGAACTTCTAAAATTAGAACAATTATATTTTATTTAATATTTTTCTGGCTCATATTTCTTCACCTTGTAGGCTTCGATCAATTTATCTCTGCAATTGAATAATATAATAATGGGAAGTGGTTAGTAAATTATATAGATGTTCAGTCATTTATTGAATTAGGTTTCTAGAAGAATTTCATTTTCAGTTTACCCTGAAATACGTTTTAACTTTATCGTACACGTATTCAGTTAATATATTAAAAACAAGCAAACCGGTTATTTATTAAACTACTAAGATTAAATAGCTAAACTCTATGCATGCCACATTTTATGCCCAATAATTGGATTCAAAAATTCCTAAACACTCTCCATTTACAGGATTTGCACCTGCCTCTAGTTTTCCTTCAACTGAGAGGTGTCTTAATTTATTTGCTACTTTTAATTTCTTCTTCTTCTCTTTATAGAAGTCTTGTTTTCGAATATGTTGTACTTCTCATAGTTTTTGTTTCAATTATTTATTCAGATAAAGAGATATATGTAAACATTTTACACTTCATTCATCTCAATTCTGTATACAAAGTCAAAACGTTTATTCTTACATTCAGAGTAATTGCGGTTAGATCAGCACTTACATTCTCTTCCCTTACGATTAGACGTTTTAATTCTCTTATAGAGAACATTTAATGTAATGAATTTCATAGCTTGATCGTTAACAACATCTTTACCCTAACTGCCATTGGAGTCACAAGTTAAATTCTAGTTAACTTCACTCTGACGCACCTCTTTATCCTTGTTTTATCATACAGATAACTATTACTTTGTCACCAGTTATACTTTTTGTTCATAATTTGTTATCTCAAAAGATTCAGGACACCCTAGTGCTAAAATCTACGACTTTAAAGATATATAATAGACTAGCTGTGTACAGAATGACGAGTGGTGACTTAGGAGACTAAAATAGTTTGTATTAAGCGATATAATAAACACTTTAGAGGCAAAGATGTTAGCAAATAATTTTATACATTTTTTATTTCTGAAATTTTTAATAGGAAAAAGGCTTTATTTTGTATAAAATCTGAATTAAATGAAATAATTTCAACGATCGAGGTACATAGATCAGTTACATCTTTGGAATCTTTTTACATAATTGTTGCTAAATGTTAGAATATCATGCGTTGGTAATGCGACAGACTCACCTAAGGAGTATCTTATGAAGATTACTAGAAGAAAATTTAAGATGGAAGGGATATAGCTTATTTGAGAAAATAAAATTGATCTAGAACATATATGTTCTGGTATGACTGAAAGCGTTTATCAGGTTTGCTCTTAGTTTTCCATTCAATTTTAAACACATTTTCTGGTGACTTAAATTTATCTACCAATTTCAATTCGGGTTTTCATGCTGATTTCAAATAGATAATCCATTCTTACCGAAATGCTATAGTTTTTTGGTAATTTCTATTTTCTCATTTCCCCAAAAACTGCCCTCCGGACGGACAAAGAGGGCGCTTGTAGAAAGCAAATACTTCACAGTACATAGTAGTAAGATAGTAATATATGTTATTGTGCAAAATATTGAAATTATTGTTTCTTTTTTCAGGTCTCATGTTAGAGTGATGGCTTAGTCAAGAGGAAATTGCCTTAATGATTTAGAAACCTTCTGCTACATATGTGGCAGTTATATGCTAGTTCTTCAAAGGCAAAGTATATCAACCTTTGTGATCCGCACTTATAAGGCATATTTTGATGTACCTCTTGGCGATCAAGATAAGAAGTGGGCCCCACATGCTGTTTGCCATAGTTGTGTGAAACATCTTTGTGAGTGGCCGAAATGAAAGAGAAATGGTCTTCCATTTGGAATCCCCATAGTGTAGCTAGAGCCCAAAGATCATGTATCAGACCGTTGTTTCTGTCTGGTGGGCACTAAAGGGAGTGGCAAGAAAAATCGGCATAAGTTCGACTACCCCAATATTTCCTCGGCGATCCGGCCAGTATTCATTTTGAGTCTTTAACAGTTCCGATTTTTGGTGGATATGCTTCTTCCGAGGAAGAAAATTATGTACCTGATATGAATGTCCACGGAATGGAGTCAGAGTCTGAAGATTCATTATCAGATGCTAAACAGTCATTAGCTCATCACTGGTTCAATAAGAGGATTTGAATGACTTGATACGTGAGTTGGCGCTGTCCATAAAAGCTGTAGAACTTTTAGCTTCCAGGTTGATTAAAAGACATATGATTTACAGGTCGGTACGGGTATCATATTACCGAACAAAGGAAAGTACATTTGTTAAGTATTTTTCTGAGGAGAAACAATTTGTTTACTGCCATGATGTTCCTGCTCTGTTTACCGAGTTAGGACTTGGCAACTATAGCCCTTCTGAGTGGAGACTCTTTTTCGATAGCTCCAAGCGTAGCCTCAAGTGTTTTCTTTTGCATAATGTCAATAACTTTGCTGCAGTTCCTCTCTGTCACTCTGTTCATCTGCAAGAAACTCACGATGACATATGAATTTCATGGATTTACTTAAGTACCATGAACACAATTGGATCATATGTGTAGACCTTAAGATAGTCAACTTTCTTCTAGGCCAGCAGAAGGGATATACAAACACTGGTCCTCAAAAGATTGGCGAGTTCTGGAAATTTTGAAGCAGTAATGCCAAACATTGTTAATGACCCAATCGTAGGTCGAGAGAAGATCGTTTTCCCTCCACTTCATCTCAAACAGTGGTTAATGAAGCAGTATGTCAAGGCGTTTAACACTGACAATGATTGTTTTAAGGACATAGTATCGGCGTTTCCTGCTTTGTCATACGAAAAAATAAAAACCGGAGTATTTGAGGGTCCCCAACTCCGAAGACTTCTGAGTTATTCTAGATTCGTGAACACCATGAATGAAAAATAGAATACAGCCTGGCTCTCATTTTTGTCCGTTTTTCGTAACTTCTTGGGAAACAAAAGAGCGCATAACTACGAGGATCTGATTACTATCATGATTTTAGCAAATCGTGATCTGGGCAACATGAGTGCGAAGCTGCATTTCCTAAATAGTCACCTCAGCCGATTTCCAGAGAATCCCGGAGCCGTGAGCGACGAACAAGGGTAACGCTTTCATCAGGATTTGATGACGATAGAAGAGCGTTACCAAGGTCACTGGGATAGAAACATGATGGCAGAATACTGCTGGATGATTAGAACAGATCAGCCAGATAAAACTTAAAAGAGAGAGTTACAAACGCAAATTTTTGCACGATTGAAATCAAAAAGATGTCCTCCAGCCTGATGTATAGATATAAATAAATTAGCATCTATTTGATTACATTATTTGTAATCCTAATGTTTAATTCATTTTTCTTCTCATATGCAATAAAATGTTTGTGCAAGAAATCGTGCTTTACTATAAATAACGCCAAAGGATGATTCAAAATTAATTCAGTGCATCATGCGTGATAAAATGAAAATTATTGTATAATATTGGTTATTAATATTACGAAACATCTGTAGCATTTAGAGAGAATCTGACTTCATATTTGAATTTAGTATGCTCGAATTAGGTCGGAAAATGTACTTTTGTCAATTCACCAAAATACATTGTTCTCCAGGTTTATTTATATACCCATATAAATATAATCTTCTTCAGTGGTGAAAATACTATGCAAAAAAATTACTTTATGTCTGATACAATTATTTTAAAATTTCTCTCAGTTTACGAGTATTTGAGCAAGAAATATATTTTTACTACTATAATTTCGCTAAATTCTTTTGAAACATTCCAATTGGAATCTTTCAAAATAAATCTCTTACCCAACAAAAATGTGAGTTTGAGGGTGATTAAATATAAGCCAATTCAAGATTTAGGTTTTTTTTTACTTGGGAGTGCCGTAAGGAAGTTGGGTTTCGAAGGGTTACAAGCTCTCAGGAATTTATGGGCAGATACTGGCAAATATTTCTATTTATATTTTTCCTTTTGGGGGTGGGGGTAGCGATTAGGATTAAATTTGTTCATTCTTCTATACCCCCCAATGTTAATTTGTATTACTTTTCACACATGTCGTATCTAACTTTCGAATCAATACAATCTAAGCTGTAGGTTCAACTTTTACATTTCAGTAAGGAGTCGTAGTTTTTTTACGAAGAGGTCAAAGAGGTCATAGAGTTACATAGATAAACAGGTCACAAGAGACCTTGTGCGATAAAGCTTATGGGGAAGATAGATAGTAAACATTGAAAAATCGGTAGACCTGTCACCTGAATGCTAGATAGTTTATTATTTGCTAGAATATGCTATTAATCAGGGATTAGACTCAAAATATTTATCTATACGACGTTTGAAAGTATCTATGCTGTTGCAGTTTATTACTTTACGAGGAAGCCCATTTCATAGGTTGACGATTCGGTTAAAAAAGAAATTCTTAGATTCGTGGGAGTTAAAAGGTTTATCTATAATTTTACAACCGTTTCCTCTTGTGTAATTTGGATTTTGCCAATCCATATTTTCTTTGACTTTGAAAATTTTAAAGACCTGAATTAGGTCCCCTCTTAATCTACGCTGAGTTAACGGAAATAGATTTAGTTCTCTTAGTCGCTCTTCGTACGTTTTGTTCCTTAAACTTGGTATCATTTTAGTAGGGCTTCGTTGTACTCGTTCTAATTTCGCTATATTTTTTTGGTAGTGCGGGCGCCAGGCTTGAACACAGTATTCCAGAATGGGACGGACCAAGAAATTATAAAGTGTGAGGATTGTACATTTGGACTTATACTCGAACGCTCTACTAATGAATCCAATTATTTTACTTGCTTTGTTCTGGACTTTCAACATTGCTGACTGGGTCTTAGCTCGCTCGTTATTGTTACTTCAAGGTCCATCTCTCTGTCTACGCTTAAGTGTTAAGTACCACTTAGTGACAACTTTGCTTTGCCGTTACGGTATCTGATATGGATCACTTTACAATTACCCGCGTTAAAAGGAATTTGCAACTTTTCCGCCCAGTTAGACCATTTGTCGAGTTTGTTTTGCATTTCATTAATTTTTGCGTTAGTGAGTACTGAATTCACAATTCGAATTTATGCCTTAAAGTTCGTCGTCTAAATCGTTAATGTATATCAGAAATATAATTGGTCCCAGAACAGACCTCTAAAGTACCCCGCTAGTGGCGTCTGTCCAGTAAGATGATTTTCCATTTATAACTAAGCATTGCTTAGGATTGCTCTGCCAGTCTTCTATCCCATTCGCAATGGCGCCTTGAACTCCGTGGGCTTTTAACTTAGTAAACGTTTGTGGGTAACTTTATCGAAGGCCTTTTGAAAGTCGAGGTAAACGATGTCAACTGCTTAACTTTCGCCGTATTCATTAAAAATGTCATTACAGAAGCTTAATAGATTCGTTGGCAAGAGCGTTTATTACGAAAACCGTGTTGGGTGATTCTAAGTTTGTCGTGTATAACTGTTTCTAACAATTTTCAAGAGACCGAGATTAAACTAATTGGGCGAAAATTACTAGGTTGGGATTTACTGACTTTTTTGAATATTGGTCTTACGTTAGTGAGCTTACACTCTTTGGCTATTGTTTCGGTCTGTAACCAATAATTAAACAATAATGACAAGGGTTTAACCAGTTAACATGTGGCTACTTTTAATACCCGAAGAGAGATCATATCCAGGCCGTGTGACTTATTTATCTTAATTTTTTTAATGCACCTCAATACGACTCTTTCTGTAACGCTGATACTCTGTTACGCCTCGTTGTTACCTATTTGGACATCTGCCAGTGTTGGTGTATCGCTAAGATCTTCTATAGTAAAAATCTATGTAAAGAATGGGTTTAAGATACAGTTCATTCGCTCTTCGTTTATGCTAAAGTCTCCGTTCTCTTCAGTTAGCGGTGTGATAGATGAAGTTGTTTCTCTCTTTTGTATTATGTCACTATAAAACTCTTTCGGGTTGGTTTGACGTTGATTCGCCAGGGGTGATTCTAAAGACTTTTTACTCAGTTTGATTAACCTTTTTGGATTTACGTCGTAATTCTGTATACTTGGCGCGTTCTGCCTCATCATCAGCGATTTTTAATCTGCTATAGGCGTTCCTCATATCTCGTAAATAGTTAACTGTCTCAATAATCAACCACGTAGGTTTATTTTTGTTTGGCGAAGGTCGAGTTTTTAAGTTTATAATTTTTTTCACCACTTCAAAGATTTGATTGCGCGGCCTTCGCTATTATTAAATTCCTCTCCGACATTAATATCCTCTATCAAATCTTCTTTTGTCGCAAAAAATTAGGTCTAGTATGTTATTTCCACTAAAAGGGCGTAGTACAAACTGAGGTAGTGAACTTTCTTGCAAGTTAGTATAGATTTCATGATTACAGTCGATACTAGGACACTAAGCATACCTGTCCAAAGCGCATAGAATTTATGTATTATTTAGGGAATAAATGAGTATGTTCAATATACCTCTATATTTTTGCACACTGATACGGTCTATGTTTGCTTTAGAAAGACCCGTAAGGAAATAAAAAAAAGCAAAAAACTTTGAGTTCAAAAAACTATAACTGTTATTGGAACAAATTTGTTTATAGAGTGCGGTTGCTTGGAAGTATTCGGGATTTTGAGATGGTTCAGATGGTTTGGACTTGTATCTGGTAAACGTAAAATGCTTATATTGACACCTAATTATTAAGATCTTAAGCCAATAAATTACCTCTTTGACTCCAATTTAGTTCATAAAAAGGGTTAATTTTTTTACTTTTAAATCTTTCTCCCCAAATGGACTTTGTTTGCAAATTTTTGGGGTGGAGGTCCTCGACTAACAATGCATTTATTCTCAAAGTTTATCTACAAATCGTAAATAAAACTATATTTTGATCCCTGTCATTTCTCACCCTTATAAATAGCAATAGCTTTTAAAATACCCATATTCCTTTTGCTTATTCTGCTTTACTCTCGTGATATTGCTATCTTGGTGTTTCTCGAAATTAAATTCGCCTTTCTATGATTAAAAGGGCTAGTTTGTCAATTTATAATATACAATTGGTAATTTAAGCAGCCTGGTTGTACCATTTGGTTTATGAAAAAAATTAGGCAAACGTCAAGTTCCCTGCAATATATCACGACACTAATTTATCACTAAATCTCTGGCTTTATTCCTTATTCTTTTTCTTTCTTGCAATTTATTATAAGGAATCCCCATAGGGATTTACCTTTTCCCTTTTAATAATATACTGTTCTTTGTGGCCTATGTTAATAAAATATTTATTTTTCACCAGTTGTGTCTTAACTACAAAAGCTTTAAAATAACAAGATTGCATAGCCTAGCCTTCCAACACTAAGCACTGGGATCGAGAAGGCCCACACTGAATCGCTAGAAAGGTCCGTACAAACATGCTATTGAGTAAAAAATTACGAATACTACCATAATAACAAAGGTGAACGTTAGGATCAAGTTATATATGTAGTTGAAAGATGTAATGTGGAAGATCCTTTCCCTGCCATACGCTGGGCACCTCAGTGTGGGCTGAAGGTCCCGACCCCTACTTATATGATTATGTTCTAGTTAGTTATGAATGTTTTTATATATTTTACTTCTTTTTCAGAGAAAATATGACAGATAATATGGAAGATAAGAGTCCATTTACACTTGAAGAGCGTATTGTGACAAGTAAGTGAGGAAATGAGCGCAACAATACTGGTGACAGCCTGGATACAATAAGATATATTAATGGGTAGAGATTAATGGTCCACCCTATAGAGTAAACCGCTCTTTCATAAGTTATTTACCATACTGACATGTCTTCTTGTGATTTACAGTTGCGCTCATTACTAGAGAACAAAATATATATTTTTTTGATAATACTGCCTCTGATCGTGTCCATAAAATATGAGGAAAGTAGTGTATATTTGAAAGAAGGATGCGTTCAAAACAAGATAACTTTATATATATATATGTCAATATTAATTGGAAATGACATAATTATCTGAAATACAAATGAAAACAATACAAATAATAAGTAAACAGGCTATTGTGCTAAATAAATTGATGACTTCTTCTTCCGCACGAATTCATCAATTTTAGACATTGCCAGGCTTGATTCCGTTCCATTCTTCTTCCAATCTTTGCCAGAGATCTTCAACAATCGCCAATTTTCGTGGCATAGTTTTCTCAGTAATTATCTTACATGGGTTTTGTATTCTGTATTAATCGTAGCTTCGCAGAGGCAAGTTCATTGATATTTTTGGCATTCAAGCAATACTGCACCGTCTTTATTGTGTGGAACAGAGTATTGCTGTGCATCAAAACAAGATTAAGGACTTGAAATGTTAAGGAAGACTGGAGCATATGCTTCTAAATCCGACTCTTTTACACAGCAAGGTATACTTTGCCTCATAAAGGGACAGATCCTCTGCTTGAAAATATGCAATTTAACCATGTTTCCCACCTCTATTTTTAACCATTTGCTTCGTGCATGAGGGACTCATTCTTTCACACATGTACATATCTTTACACATTGTGCTTCTTATGCAACAAGTATTAGTTAAATTTACTTTCTTCTGTGAAAAACTCTCCAATTATCATTAATCCACAAGGCCTGCTTAATAGTGAAGGCTAATCAAGTTCTTTATTCCTTATACTTATGATTGATTTCTTGGAAGGGGCAACCTGCTATGAGTCCCACCGCTCTCAGTTAGAAGAGAGAGTGTGGAGAGACCACTTATGGTTATTTCCCAGGAACTTAAGGTGAAATACCGACTGCTGTCTCAAATCGGCCCTTCATTGGCATCCGTTACCTCGTGGGATCTTTCGTGTGTATTTTTTTAATGCAACCCCTTTTCTTGGTCGATTTCTAGGACCTTGTATGCACTGAGTCATTCATTTTACGTAAAATCACACTTTTTGCCTATTACAATTCCTCGAAATGTCTGCTTTCTAAAGGATTTGTTCTCCTTAACTTGGTAGGTAATCCTAATAAATAAGTAATACAATCAGTAGCAGTCCTAAAATACACGAGGCACAGTGTTGCCATACATATCTTACTAATTTGGACGTTCGAGGATTTTTAGGCAAACTTTAGCCAAAGTCACATTACTTTCCTCGTAATTTTGTTTACCCGATCTTCTATAAAATAACTAGTGCATACTAGCAAAATCCTTTTTAAATAATATTCATAGTCACAGTTACAAGGAACCAGCAAGGACTTTTTAGTTTACTTAGAGGCCAGTCCCATTGTATACCAATAAGGTAGTAGTCCTCATTTAGACATTGTGACCACGATACTCACTCAGGCGACATTTAATCCGCAAAAGGGCTCTCTATTTAGACAATATCAGTTCGTAAAATAACTTTCAATATTGTTTCTAGAACTATTCACACGAGTAGCATTTACTACCTCCGCGGGAAGTGTATTCCATTTATCGATGATATCAAAGCGGAAAATATTTTAAGTTAAGTTCTTTTGAAACCTACGTGATTTCAGTTTAAAACTGTTCATAATTTACTTTTTAAATTTATTTAAAATTTTGAATACTTGGAAAAACTCACCTTGCAATAGCCTAGTTTTTAAAATTGGAAATTTTAATATTTTTAATTTTTCGATATACGACTTAATTCTAATCAAGGGAATTAGTTTATTTACCTGTCGTTAGATTCTTGCCATTTTATTGATGTTTACATGCACATATATAAGGTCACAAAAATTGTATCAAGTATTCCAGGTGTGGCCTTACTAAACTATAGAGGTCTGAATATAGCGTGGTGTTTTTAGTGAAAACTTCTCCCAATAAATCTAATCATTCGGTTCGCCTTCTTATACGCTTCATCAAACTGTTTGTTAAACTTAAAATCCTTTGAGACCCGCACCTCTAAATAATTTTTTTCTTTGTTCCCTGAGTTAAGATTTTACTACCCATCTCATTGTTAAAACTTGGGTAATTTCCACCTACGTGCAAAACTCTACACTTGTCTAAATTGAATTTCATGTTCCATTTAATAGACTATTCGAAGATTCTATCTAGATCCGGCTGAAATAATTTGCTATCATTCTCATTTAAAATTTTACCCACAATTTTTGTATCGTCCGCAAATTTGGATAATATATCAAGTAGGCAGGTGTATATATTGTTTACATAAATAAAGAACAACGATAGTCCGAAAATCAGACCCCTGGGGTACGCTAGTAGTTACATTTTTCCACTCCGAAAATTTACAGATTAAAACTACTCTTTGCTTACAATTACTTAGCCATGAGTCTATCTTTTTTAGGAGATTTCCCCTAATTCTATGAGCAAAAGGTTTAGTTATTAATTTATTATGAGGAACGCTATTAAATGCCTTAGCGAAGTGTAAGTAAACTAAGTCTAAAGATCTACTTTTGTCATAGCTTTTAATCATGCTGTCCTAAAATTATAAAAGATTAGTTAAACATAGACGTTTTTGTCTAAAGCAGAGTTGACTATCATTTATGAGCTTTTTCGCTTCCATGATCGATCACCCTATCGCGAAGTATAGATTCCATTAATTGAACTACGATGGATGTTAAACTTAGAGGTCGATAATTGGACGTCAATTTCTCTTTTTCCCTTCTTACAACTAGGAGTTATTTCCGGTAGCTTAATATCTATTGGCCCGACACCTTCTTGTAAACATTTGTTAAAAAATTGCGTTAGCGGTCCCATTAACACGTTTCGAATTACTTTTAAATGCGCTCGATAGATTAAATCAGGATCCTGGATTTTAACTTACTGATATAAAAATATATTTCTCCTCAGAAGATTTCGATATCGGTTAAAATTTTACACTAGTAACCGTTTATCACGTCATTCGTTTGTGCTATATTATTCTCGTCTTCGTTTTTAAATACTAATTCAAAAAGTTATTTAATTTATTGGCCACCACTTCTGTATCCAAAGTTAGTTGGTTATTGGCCCTTTTGATAGGTCTTATTGTTTCGTTTATGGGGTTTCTTTTGTATGCATAATCGAAAAACTTCCTAGGGTTATGTTTACTCTCTTTGCCAAGTTGAATATCATATTTTCTTTATGCGCTTAGTATTTTCTCTTGTCTTCGATAACATGATTCCACCATTTTGTTTTAGATGAGTCGTTTCGTTTGTATTTTCGCAGTGAAATACTCATATAATTCTCTAAAATGCTTGGTAAAAAAGGAAGCCATTGAAGTACTCACGTTCCAAATTTGGCACATTAATACCATTATATTCCTTGTTACACGAGTTAAGATTAACATTTTTAGTTAGAATTAGGTCTAGGATATTTTTTCCTCGCACTGGTTCATTGACCATTTGTGTTAAGTACTTTTCTTCCCTGAACTCCAATACTCTCTGCCCTTCCTTTCTGAATTTAACGTTTCAAAGTTAATATTTCTACAATTTAAATCCACTATTAATAAAGTGCAATTATTTTTAATGTTATTTCCAATAAGGTTATATGAGTGCGTGTCAATCTCTATATGTTGTGGTGAGGGTCCATAAACTACAAGGAAATTTATTTTAAAACCATTCGATTTTATTTCGGCGCATATTACCTCAATTTCTTTTGGAAAGTCACTTTCAATTTTAGTTAAACTTATATGGTTTTTGGTGTGCAGTAGTACTACTCCACGCATTTTATGCGTACGGTCTTTAATGATTAATTTATTTACTGCTAGTTGTGATTCGCCGATATATACTCTCCTAGATCTCTCAGCCGCTGATTCCGTTATTGCTAAAATATCGAAGCAGCGTAAGTGCACTTAAGATTTAAATTCGTGGAGCTTATTTGGAATACTACGCTCGTTACAGTAGTAGACATGTGGATTTTTTAAAAATAGTACGTTCTTATTACGGCGTCCCGTGTTTTGTCTGAAAATTTACGAAAGAATTATTAATTATTCTTGCTAGCCTTGCTACTCCCAGTACCCAATTTAGTTGAAGTCCATCTCACCAGAATAGCTACATATGTTCGTAAAATCATCCCACAAATCGATAAATTACATTCCCTCTTCCTGGCAAAGAACTTCAAGATAGTTGTTAATTTAGGATGCTCTTCCATAGAAAATATTCGCTGCACCTATTTTGGGAAGGGTACCTGTAAACGCCAGGTTCTCACTCCTTTCTTTCAGCCTCCTCATCAGTTGGCGGTACCTTGCTAGAAGCTCCTCGGACCTTGTAGATAATACATTAGAACTGATATGTATTGTATAAGCTGTATCTTGGTATCTCCACTTGTAAAATCTTCCATTGAATCAAAAAGATCCTCAAATCTTCCTCCAGGATACCAGTACCTTTTATTGCACAATTCCTCAAGTTGTCCCCTAATAATAGAATCCCCGACAAGTCGATTTTCGGATCATCTTCTTGCTCGGTACCCCAAACTGAAAAGACTTTAGTCACAATTATTAGCAGTCTCTGCATAGGCCTACTTGGAGGGGCTTCTCCTCGAACTGTAACGAACCCATCATCTATGCCTCCCGGAAGCCGGCCAGGGAGGCTATCTCGAAGGCCTGGAAGAGCCGCGGTCGAAGGTCGTCATTCTTCTCACTGTATACCTTGCGCTACCTGAGTATAGAGTAAAAAAAGGCTCAGACTCACTGGTAATCCGCCCGGTCATCTCTAGACGGACACTTCCCTACCTGAATGTAAAGCTAACTCCTGAAAGAAGGCACATCAAATCGCAACACATTCATTTCCTGTTCGAGAGACATAATTTTGACTTTCAAATCCTTTCTCATTTTGCAGTCTTGGCAGCTTCTAGTTGCTCCGACGTAATGTGGAACCAGGTAACCACCATTACTGACGGAGCTTCTTTGCTTTTTGATGACATTACCGCCAAGAATTACACTTAAATGAGAGCAAGATGAGCGATGGTAATGATCGTTAATCCACGCAGCGGCTGCTAAATTAATTAACTTACTATTCCTGAAGAATTCTGGGAGCCGAATTGTTTAATCAGCCAATGATTAAACAATGGGAGCAAACGTAAGTCAATTAAATCTGGAACGAAATAGAAGAAAAATAAGAAAAAGAGAGGAGCAACACTTAGCTTTGCAAATAAACTCATCTGTGTTCAGCACTGTATGACAATGTAACTACAACTTTAAAACACTTGGCTGGTTAGTAGAAACTAATATTTAAGAATATATATATATATATATATATATATATATATATATATATATATATATATATATATATATATATATATATATATATTATATATATATATATATATATATATATATATATATATATGCATATATATATAAACCAAACGAATTAGATAAATTTATGTTCAAGACAGTCACTAAAGGAAAGAGGTTAGCCAACCGAGGCTTATTGCATGGGTAGTATCGTAGATGCTATTAGATTGAACGTTACACCTAATTGATCCGTACTCCTAAAGAATTTTGGATGAGTTCCCTGTAAGCTTCTTGAAACCCTGTCTTGGACACATAGGGAGCTGTTAAAGATTATGGAAGAACATTATAGTTTCCCTTTGTCATGGATTTTTTCTTTCTTTAAACACAAGTGGAATTAAATTTGGCATTGTTGTTATTTTTATTACTAAGAGAAAGCGAAGTTTCTTGACAGGTTATAGGAGAGATGGACAAATGAGGGCAGTTTTTAAGTGCCTTGTTACAATTTTGGGGTCAGTTCAGTATTCAGGGTTCCGATTTCATTAATCACGATATCTTTTTCTAATCATAATTTGGAAACTTTGAACACATTCTCTAGGAAGGAGTTATTGAAGTTAACGGAAATAATAAGCATTTTCCAAGCTATTTTGTTAAAAAAGCATACATTTATTAGGCAAAGCCATAACATGGCACTTTGGTTTATTGATAATGGAAACCGACGAGGACACTAGGGAAAGCACGTTTGAGAACCAAATGAGAAGGCGGATCTTTATGTAGAGGTTAAGTTACCATTTCGTAGAGTTAATGCAGTAAGCGAACGATTGAGAATATAGATATGGGTTAAGGAATTACAGCTGAAACGTAGTCCCATATATCGAGGTCCGGCGAGTAATTATGCGTCTAGGATATTAACAATCTGTCCAGGTAGGTGAGTTCCCTGCCCGGGTTTGCGGAGATGATCCGAGAAAAATCTTATGAAATTTTAACCGGAAGCAGAATTGTATAATAGGAATAAGAATTCTGAAGACATATTAGTGGCGCTTGGGTTTAAAGGCAAGGCATAGCTGCTGTAATTTTACTTGACAGATAAGTGTACCAGAGATTATGCAGTGTTAAATGAAGCCGTTTTGAGTTGATATCAATGAAGAGCTATTGATAAGTGTTCAGGCTCAAACAAAAGTGGGAATATTAATGATACATGGAGTTTATCTCATTCCAGGAGCGGATCTTGGCCCGTTTTTATGAAAGGTGTATCCATGCAAAGCAATGCAGACATAAAGAAGTTATTCTTGCTCGAGTCTTTAAAATAAGGTTTCTTCCGCATTTGTAGAACTATATCGAGAAAACCTCTATTGAGGAACCGACCAAGGATGCAAAGCTAACCTAGTTATATTATTAACAAGCTCCCTGAACCTTGCTAAGTAGGTTAAAATATTCTAGTAAGAAACTATTTGAATAAGCCGTAATCGAACTATAATTTGTTCCTTAAAGTGCTAACTAATTAAATATGTCTATAGTTCTGCATTTCACAACTTTAAGTAAATATGCAATTTTTATCGTTTCGTAATTTATGAATTATAATTAAATTTACCATCCAAACTTCTTCGGAATTTTGACCAACCTGTATATATATTTTATCATTAAAAATAGGAACAATTGCATATAATATTGAAAAAAATATACAAATTTATTTTTCCGTTATTTTGGTTTATTGAATTTGTCCTGCTTTTATAATCGTCTTTTAAAAGACCTGCATGAATGCTGCAATTATCCTTTTCATACTATTCTGTTAATCATATTGGCTTAGATTACATTCTATTGGCGCCAAAATATTCGAATGAAACAAATTGTTCCTGTTTATTTATAATGGATTTGTTCTTTTAGAATTTCAAACTTATTAAGAATATGAGAACATCGGATCTTTTAACATTCATCTCCCTGACGTCTTAGTACTCAACTGTCTCTAATATTTTTGATTAAAGGAAATAAAAACGGAGAGTTAAACGTTAGGATGACAAAAATATTTTATTGACCCCTATCTAAAATACCTTTGAGGTAGAATAACATAAATCATCAATGTATTATGGAGAAAAAAGGAATATTAATATTAATAAAATATATCCAGACGTTAAAATGACATGGATAGGCAAATACGCAATAAAATATCCGTAGAATAAAATGAACTGAAGATACCTATTAAGTAAGGTCCTATGGGAAGAAAAGATATAATTTCATTTTTTCTTGCTTAATGCAGTCCGTCGCAGACGACGATGAACTTAAACCATGCTGAAGTACAATAATATAGGTAGAACACGTTCAGTGCATCTGGTGGGCTCGTTGGTTGCTGATAATTCCAATCCTAGATTTGCACACACGATCACATGTATTGCAGGGAAAGATGCCGTATACTCGTGGTGGCGCATGTCATTGCTGTCTTCCTTGTTCCCCTAGGTGTTGTAGCCGGTTGTGAGTAGTACGGTGCTTGTGCGACACCTATGACGCTACTGTGGCCAGTCAGCGCCAATTGTTTCTATGTTAGTGGGCTCAATGTCGCCT
Organism: Ceratothoa steindachneri; assembly: GCA_963969495.1. NCBI lineage: Eukaryota > Metazoa > Arthropoda > Malacostraca > Isopoda > Cymothoidae > Ceratothoa > Ceratothoa steindachneri. The sequence continues at coordinate 35,839,844 of OZ018323.1, read as the reverse complement.
TTCTTTAGCGAGATATTAATATGGTCTTTAAAGCATTTACGAGGTCCTCCAGCTTATCGCCTGCTGGATCACGCTCCTTATACAGGCCTTAACGGGAAAGCCCGTTATCATGCATGTGAATGGTCTGTTACAGCCAGCGTGGTTGACATTGCGTAAGGATGGACTCACAAATTTAGACATGGGTTAACTTATGTCAACACTTGAGTCCTAAAAGTCGCGGTAGGCAGTTAGTGTGAAGGGCCTCTAGCTATTTTAAGTGGCGTCGGTATACAGAGGCTAGCTAAATACGGTGTTGAACCTCGTTGGTTAGGTCGCAGGAGTTGGTAAGTATATATCCCAGGTAAGTGAACTCTTCGACATATTTAAGTGGCTGTTGGTTGATGGTGAATTCATCTTGCTCATGTAGATGTTCAAACATACTGAGCACTTTAGCTTTGTTGATATTTATAGAGAGCCCTAAGTGGATATAGGTATCATCAACAGCGTTGATGGTTCGCTGGTTACTATTTGAATGAAGCCTATTAGGCCAGTGTTATCGGCATAGAGCAGCTCATGGATTACCTCTAATGTCATTCGTCTTTTTTCTTTAAGGCACATAGAGTTAAACAGATTTCCATCTAAGCGATAAGATAACCGGACTCCCTCAGCAGGGTCAACTTGCTGCTAGGCAATTGTGGACATAGTTGCAAGGAATAGATTAAAAATGATTGGAGCAATTATACATCCATGTTTCACACCCCTATTCATCAGAAAAGAATCTGATTTTATCCTGATACTAGAGACCGTTGCCTATATGCCCTCATGCAGTGCTCTGAGAACAGCCAAGAGTGCTGGAGGGCTCCCGAATTTCCTCAGTTCTTCCCAGAGCATGGATCTGTTAATCATATCAAAAGCTCTGGCAAGATTCACAAAAACCATATATTTTCTTGAAGCTACCTTGTCACAAACACCATATCGGTGGTACTGCGTTCTTTCATGAGTCCGCATTAGGATGCAGGTAGAGCCTGCTCAGCAATGTTGTGGAGGATTCGTGAGAGGAAGATTTTAATGAGGATTTTTCCGAAGTGGAGAGAAGGGAGTTGCCCCGGATTTTGCCACATTTTGCACTGTCACTTTTATTTTGTACATGCTAATGATGTCTGCATCTTTTCACTGTTGTGGGGAGCATCTGGATCGCCACACACTTTGGATGATATTGTGCACACAATAAACAACAGCATCACCGCCGTATTCTAGAATTTCAGCTAGGATGCTGTGAGGGCCATTTGCCTTGTTGTTCATACAAGTCAAATGAAAAATAAGGTCGAATTATAACATATTACTAAAAAAAGTAAGAATAATTACCAAGTTTTAATTGCCATGTGGCAACGGCAAAGCAAAGAAAGAGAAATCATATTCAAACCTAAACAAATGTTAGCGGATGGTTTTTGCAGCCCAATTTTTAAAGAATCTGGCCCCTTAGCTAGATAAGCATGGATTCACAAACTTTTCATACAACATCGCGTACAGGAATCCTTTGAAGCGGGACCAGCTTCCGACCTGGAATATCTTCTCACCGAGAAAAATTCTCGAGTATTGTGCCGATTAATTGGGCAAAAATGGAGCCGTGTTATCACGGTTCCACCAGAAATGTAGGTCAAGAATTTCAAACTGAGTGAAAATTTACTCACTTTTCTATTTCCGCCTTATGTTTTAATTATCTAAGGAAACACTTTTCAAGTAGAGGAAGAAGATCAATTCTCAAAACTTGTAAAATAAAGAAATGCCTAAAAGACATTAAGTTGACAAAGAAAGGTTCTATTTATTTGAAGTCTCATAAACACACTCTCTTTGAAGCGCTGCGTGCAGCCAGTATTCGTCTCCTCTCTTTTAATTTCCCCATCGAAAGGATTTAGCTCTATCGTCTCGCTAATCCAATTAACCTACCAGACTAAAACTGAAATCATTTACAACGGAAAGATTTTTGTCAACTGGCTATCTTTGGGTATGTAAAAGCATATATAATAAGGTCTGCTGACCAACACTCACGTGCCCTCACGACCTTCAAAAGTTTGAATAATTCACGGACAAACCTTGGGAGGACTTCGACAATTATATATTTCGAAAGAAAATGTAAAACAACGTAAGGGTCTCAAGTTTCTTTATTGTCTGCCGAATAGTTAGGATGTTATTGCCAAACCAATATAATTCATGGTATAACATTGGGTGGTGTTGGTGTAAGTGTAGTGGTGGTTTGTAGGTGGTTGGGGTGCAGGTGGTGGCTGGTAGGTTGTGGTGGTGTAGGCGGTGGTGCGATTGTAGTAGGTGAGGGTGTACATGTTGATGGTGTAGCTCGCAGTGGTATATGTGATGTTGGTGTAGGTGCTGATAGTGCAGGTATTGTAGTAGGTGTGAGTGTACATGGTGTAGCTCGCAGTGGTATATGTGGTAGTGGTGTAGTTGGTGTAGGTGGTGGTGGCGTAGGTGGTGTAAGTGGTGGTGGTGTATGTGGTGGTTTTGTAGGAGTTCCAGGTGTTGGTGTTGGTATAGGTGTTCTAGGTGAAGGTGGTGGTGTAGGTAGGGGTGGTGTGGGTGTTCCTGGTGGTGTGGGTGTTCGTGATGTAGGTCGTGGTGGTGTAGACGTTGGTGTTGTGAGTGATGTAGTTTGTGGTGGTGGTGCAGGCGTTGGTGTTGTAAGTGATGTAGGTTGTGGTGTTGTAGATGTTGTAGGTGGCGGTTGTGTAGGTTTTGTAGGTGATGGTGGTGCTGTATGTGTTGGTGGTTTATGCGGTGATGGTGTATGCGGTGTTGATGTAGGTGATGGTGTAGATGTTGGTGGTATAGGTATGTCATAGTATGACCTTACATTATATCAATACCATATTATATCTATGGGAGAGGACCACTAGCTTGATAGCGAACCGACAAAAGGGAAGGAAAACTGCGCGTTTAGGACGAGCTGAGTAACGAGAGAGTGCAACGAGGTCAGGCAACTTATGGACAATGGCAAAGTTCAATGTTATTTAAAGAGATTTTTACAAAAATAGAATTTTATTTACACCAAAAAATTAATGAGAGAATTGAAGGGTAAAATTACCTCAGAGAATTAACCGGCAAAAATCACATTAATAAACGAAGGGGAGAAGATCAACTTAATTGGGTTACTGAAGGGGGGAGGGGGGTAGGCTTACCAATTTAGTCCTAGCCGGGACTTTTGCTGCACATGGGAGTTCCTTTCTGCTAAAGATCTTCCACGTGGGGATTCCCTCACACATCTCCCAACCAAAAGATGATGCTTTACAAGCAATTGCGTAGGAAAGGATCATCCCAACCCGTCAAACTAGTATTATCAAAGGTCTAGGGAAATTCTGACCTTCTACGACAGGTGTACACACAAAAAAAACCCACTTAAATCTGAGCTCAGTGGGGAATTTACGGACATAAGCCTTAAGCAGGTTGATTATAGAGAATTTAACTAATACAATTTAAAAAAAAAGAAAAATCACAGAACATTGGCGACATTTCAGTTGAATTCCACAAAAAGGATACAATTAAATGGAGGCATAAATATGAGCTAAAAAAAATCAACAATTAAGTGGACCACCCCATAAAAGAAATCATAATTAGGAACATTAATGAGATAATATATATGCAATTCACGTGGAAAACCTTCGCTCCCGCCAGAGTATGGATGAGGTAATTCACGGGTCCTCTATCCTCGAGGACGGGGTAGGGTTCCTTTCACTAGCTAAGGATTTTGTTGCTTCCCGTGGGAAGTAGCACCAGACCTTTGCGCCAAGCTTGAATTTTCGTTCCCGTGACTTAAGGTCCAATTAGGTCTCAAACCTCTCAATAAGTCCTTCTTCACGGGATAAGAGACTCGTTTGTTGCCTAGGGTGGACTCATGCTCGAGGGCTTTAGTTTTCTCCAAAAGGGGGGGGAGAGTTGCGCACTCCTTCCGGGCGCAGAAAAACTTAGCGCTCCGGAGGGCTTGGAACTCCGGGTCAATAGGAGTTTTCAGGGGAACAGTTGTACGGGTTCCCAGGGCTGCCTGTGTACGGATAATCACGGGCTGGGCCACGGGATGGTCGTGAATTACGGGGTTCTGACCGAATAAAACGGAGCAGAACTGGATTATAGCCTCTACCACTTCGACCCAACCGGACATATAGTCACACTCGATGTGACAACGAATTACTGGAAAACGACTCACCCGGCCAAGGTAGTCGTGGACCACCCCAAATTTCTTATGGCCGGGCCCAACAGGGGGAAGTAAGTCCTCAGACACTATAATACAGGTGCACCCGGTGTCACGGACGAGGGTGGATACTCGGCGACCGTTCACAGTTCCGTTCTCGAACTTCAATCCACCAGGGTTGTTCTCATTAAAGAGAAAATTTACCTGATGGACCGGGTCTTTGGTGGACGAGGGAGGTTCGGGAGTCTTCTGAGGCGACGGGGGAGGATCAAGGGTAGCCCAGATTTGATGTACTTGGTGAGACTGAGAGTTTGCGAATCGGAAGTTTTGAGGACAGTTCGTGCGGTAATGGCCGGGAACTCCGCAGGTGTAGCAGACGATCGGGTTCTTTTGGTACGGCACAACCGGGGGAGAAGAAACTAGAGGCTTAACGTCTCGTTGTTCCGATGGATGGAAGTTTCTTGCCTTCGAAGGACTAGGAGCTTCGGTAAATCTTGGAACCAATTTAGAAGGGGGGCTTAGGGCCATCGAATTTAGTTTTGTGGGGCGATTGGGGTTTTTAACATCCTTAGGGTATAAATCGTGACTAGCCGCGTAAACATCGGCCTCTTCCAAGCACTCCTTGAAAGTGGCGCAACGTTTATCCTTAATGAAGGCGCGAATTTCGGGAGCCATAGCAGCTAAAAGTTGATCCCTAAGGAAGAAGTCCAGAAGGGACTCGTAGACCTGGGGAATCTTGCACGCATCCAGCCAACACTGAAGGTTTCTTTGGAGGATGTACCCGTGTTGTCGAAAGGTTTGGCCAGGGCAGATCCTTTTCTGACGGAATCGGAAGCGGTAGAATTCGCTTTTTATGTGAACAGCGGCTAGCAATTCCGACTTTAATGTGGAATTGTCCAAAGTTGCTTCCGGAGGAAGGGATACGAAGATATTCCTTAACTTGGAATTTAGAAGGGAAAGTAAGCGAGCGACGCCATCATTTTCGAGATCCCATCCATTGATCTGAAAGATTCTCTCAAAATCGGCCAAAAATAACCCAAAGTCCTTTCCATCATTGAAAGCGGGAAGGTAGACTGAAAGAGTTTGGAGAATTCCAGCCCAGGAACCGATGGACTGAGAATCCATTTGATTTCCGCTCATTTCCAGCTCATGCTGCCTTATTTGTTCACGTTCTTCCATCTCCATCTTCAGTTTGTTCTCCTCAATCTTCAGTTTGTTCTCCATGTCCGTTTTCAGTTTGTTCTCCTCCATCTTCATCTTCAGTTTGTTCTCCTCCATTCTCTAATTCGTTTCGCTCTGCTCGTTCGTTCCTCTCTTCTTCCTGTACGTAATTTAGTAGGTCATTGCCCAAAAGACCTAACATTTTCCCCTGACTCTTGAATATTTTGAAAGATAACATTTCTACGCAGTTAACTGAGGGAACACTGATACGCGAACGAGCTAGGACACTACCCACGCGAAACGAATACTTGAATATTCGTGAAGGCCTTGATCACAAAAAAATATTAAGATACAGCTACCTACCTCTGCTGTTTCTAAGCGAAAAAAAATGTAAATGGTCCTACCGGAATTAGGCCCTAAAGACCTTAACTCTTTTGGATTAATAACCAGGAGAGTCTCCAAAATTCGAACACAATAAAAAAAAATTAATTACCTGGGGTCCAACACAAAATCTAAATAGATTACGTTTTACTGCTATGCAAATAACTTGAACTTGCCTTCTGCCAGTATAATACAAAAATTAAAATAAAAGGGATGTACGTGAATAACAAGGAAACTTCTAATGTCGAAATTAAAATGACACGGGTTTGTAAAAACCCCAACACACTTGACACCAGAATTATATAATATGTATATTAATATATATATATATATATATATATATATATATATATATATATATATGTCGTGGTATGACATTACATTATATCAATACCATATTATATCTATGGGAGAGGACTACTAGCTTAAAGCGAACCGACAAAAGGGACGGAAAATTACGCTTTCAGACGGGCTGAGTAACGAGAGGGTGCAACGAGGTCAGGCAAATTATGGACAATGGCAAAGTTCAAGGTTATTTAAAAAGACTTGAACAAAAATAGAAATTTATTTACACAAAAAAATTAATAAGAGAATTGAAGGGTAAAATTACCTCAGAGAATTAACGGGCGAAAATCACATTAATAAACGAAAGGGGAAAGATTAACTTAATTGAGTTACTGAAGGTGGGAGGGAGGTAGGCTTACCACTTTAGTCCTAGCCGGGCCTTTTGCAACACATGGGAGTTCCTTTCTGCTAAAGATCTTTTACGGGGGGATTTCCTCACAAGGTACTTGTGTATATGGTGGTGGTGTAGGTAATAGTGCTGTAGGCCTTGTAGGTGGTGGTGTAGGTAATAGTGCTGTAGGCCTTGTAGGTGGTGGTGTAGGTAATAGTGCTGTAGGCCTTGTAGGTGGTGGTGTAGATGTTGGTGGTATAGGTACTGGTGTAGATGGTGGTGGTGTAGGTAATAGCGTTGTAAGCCTTGTAGGTGGTCGAGTAGCCAAATCCCAATTTTAAAAAGCACTAAAAAAGCACTAAATAAATTTTTTAAAGCACTGATGGAGAAGCGAATAATTGACTATAAGTATATAAAATTATGTTTTAAAACTTTAATGAATAAAATTATATGCACAAATAGTTACCTTGTTTTTAATCAATAATGATTGGGAATTCAACTTCTTTTTTGATGTTGAAGCTTCAGGATCACTCTTCCTTGCTAATTTATAGCAATCCAGGGATCCAATCTTCTTTACTAATTCTATTGGGAGTTTGTAACTATGGCAGCTTTTTTCATTTCGGTTAAGTCCATATTTTATATATTTAAAATCGCCATTACAGTGCTTAAGTTTAACCGATTTCGCTAGGTCGATTTAATAAAGTTCATATGACTAAATAATCTTTCCATATCAGCATATACATGTGGCATAGTGAGAAGTTTTCAAAGCTGATGTTGACAATATTTCAAATGAATTTGCTTTAGTCAAATCCCTAGACAATGTTCCGTCAATCAAAAAAAGAACTGTATCTGAAACTTGTGTCTACTGTATTGTTTGCAATTTTCTCCATTGAAATTCAATTTGTTTCAGAATCGTTGGATCGTCATTAAAATGTTTTGAAAAGTTTATGATTCTTGATTATATTGGTTTGAAGCATTCTGTTACACTGAAATAACTTATTGCTTTTAAAATACGAAAATTATCAGGAAGACGCTGCCAAATATGTTTTAAAACTTTTACAAAAATTTAGTAATTTCTCTCTTATCTCACTCTCTTCTTATTCAGTAATATTATATTCTGAGATTTCTTTTTCAAATTGATAACCAAGATTGGTTTTGAATCAAGATAATCCTGCAGTGAATCTTTTTCATTTAATTTCTTTCCCGGAATTAAAATAATTAAACCTACTACATCGATGAGATGTTGAAGATCATTTAATAATTTCGTTGGGCCTTGTCTTTCTGCTTCAAATTATTTATTCACTCTTTGAACTTCTGAAAGAATGTGCCTTAGAAAGATGAGATAAACATAGTTTTTCTTATCATAAAATATCAAATAAAGCATTTCAGCAGTATAGCAACATTCTTCATTCCTTTCAATTTGAAAATGAGTTTTTAATTCTATTCACTGATCCAAAATTCTTACCACTGAAGATTCAATTGAGATCCATCTTGTTGTATTAGGCTAAACAAGTTTATTGGCTTATTTCCATCATTTGCTATTGTAAACATTTTTTTATATTTTGATTGGCGAACTGAAAAAATCCAAAACTTGCAGCATGTGACACAGTTAGTTGGAGGAAATTACAAACCCATTTTATGAGTATAAGATGAGGAATCTCTCTTTTTAATATCGTATAAACCCCATTTTTTACGAAAGTCATGACTGAAGCATTGTCTGTGCCTATTATAATTAGATTTGGGAAACTAAGATTATGCTTTTCTACGCATTCTTTGACTGCATTGCACATCTAATTGAACTAAATTCAAATAAGTTACGATCATTTTTTTTTAATTCTGAATAATATCTAATAACAATTCCGGTTAATTTGGTAACCTAAATATCATTAGATTCATCAACTATTAAACTGTACTTGGCAGTTCCTAAATCATTTTTTAACTCTTCTTTAAAATGCGAACCAAGACTATTGGTATTAATGTTTGTGCATTTTGATCGTTTAAACCAGGGCTTCCCAACCTTTTTTATACTAGCGCCCCCTTGGACTCTATAGTTTTAAATATCGCCCCCGCTTCCGAAATTTATTCATAAGTTACAACACACAATGTTTTAAAACAGATGAAGTCTTGAGTAATGTTTGATAAACTTACATTTAGTCTTGTGAAAGTCTGCAGCACGAATTTAGGAGAAATCTAACAAAATATTGAAGTAAATATTGTATTTAAGGCAAAAAGAAAACATTCAAGTAACGTCCTTTTCAAAAAATGTTTATTAATAGAAATATATTTCTCACTAAAAAATAGTGGTACAAAATGCAGCAAAACTGTTTTTAACAATTTATGTTTTGCAATGTGCTTTAAGGCCCACTGCGCTGTCAAAGCTAATATTTTTAATGAGATTGTTGAATTTGGTGCTTACAAGCTAATTCCTTAACCCCTGGGTCAATGCTACTTAGAAGTAATCTTAAATCTCCTCTTTTAATGATTTGCAGGCGATTTCTTTGTTATTTGAGAAGCTGAGTGACTGTATTAAATCCGCGTTCAGACATATAGGAAGTTGGGAAAGCTATGAAATAAAGCTTAATTGCTCCCGACAACTTGGGATATCTTCCAGCAATTTATTTTTCTAACCAAAATAGTTGGTATGATTGTTTTAAGAGAAGCTTTAATTCGAAGTCGTTTGTCAAAGCAATCAACTCTTCTTTTATTTCAAGATCGGTTTTATAACATAAGCGTCTGTAAATGGATTCCAAAACCAGTCTGGTATTTTCTTATTTGTAAGATCTTGGTATCTACAGCTCATGTTCTTGTGCAATGTTTCCAAATGATCACAATGAATCAAGAGCTTCGTCTTCCAGTTGGTACTTATCAGAATTATCATTTTCTAGTTCATTAAGTTTTAGGAACTGAGACATATTCCGACAGCCAATATTCTTCTTGAAGAAGGTCAGCTTGTCCAAGAATGTACAAAACCTAGATCTTGCTTGGATAAGATTTAGATCGCTGTTTGCAATTGCAAATTGAGATCGTCGAATATGGTGAATAGATCTGTTAAATAGTCAATGTCTGTTTTGTTTGCTAAAAGATAATTACTCAAATGATTACATTTATTTTCCTGGTGTAATTGCACTATGATGATGAAAAGAGAATAAAATCGTTTTAAACAGTATCCTTTGGATAACCACCTTACTTCGGTATGTAATAGAAGGCGATGAAATTCTTCATCGTTGTTGTTACAAAGTTAATATTCCTGAAACTGATGGGTTGACACTTGATTTTATTTACTGCCTTAATAACAACATCAAGGGATTTATGAAGCTGATCACTTAAGTTCCTGGCAAAAACAGATGTTGTCTATGAATTACGTAATGTATTGTAAGAACACTAGGTACAGCTTTCTTTATAAATTCAAGAAAACCTTTGTAACGACCTGTTAATGCAGAAGCGCCGTCTGTCGTGCAAGCAATAATATTGCTCATTGGTATATCCTTTTCTTTGAAGAACTGCTTAAATACAGTGAAAATAGATTCACCTCGAGTGTCCGTTTCAAGTTTCTTTGCAAATAGCAGTTCTTGCACAACATTCGTATCTCTAATAAAACGAGCATATCCACATAGTAGAACTTCATTGCCTGGTAGTGTAGATTCATCCAGTTGTAAACCAAGTTGTAAACTTTTAATAGTGTCACATTATATTTTTTCAATATCTGACGCCATTTCGTTAACTCTTATTTTACAGAATTATTACTAAGTGGAATTGCTTTGATAATTGTACTAGGTGAATCATGGTGTACTACTGTAAGTAAGACTTCCACCATAGCTGGCAAAATCAGTTGCTCTCCAATTGTATGAGGCTTTCCTGACCTAACAATCATTTTGGTGATATTGCATGAACAAATAAGTCCATCGTCGCTTTTAGGTGATTGTTTTGCCAGAAGGCAAACGATCGCGTTTCTGTTGCTAAATTTGTCTTGTAACGTTTTAAAGTATGACAAATTCTCTTTCTCTTTGTCGGGATGCATCTTTTTAAAGTGCTCGGAAAGCCTGGATAGTTTCATCGCCTCGTTGGAGAGCACTTTCTCACAAAGAAAGCACATCGGTTGTGGCTTATTTTTTGGAGAACTAATAAATCCATACTTCGGATATTCAACACTATATTGTCTACACTTTCGTTTTGATGAGTTATCAGTCATGATTATGGGTTGTTAAATATATTGACTGAAAATAAGTAAAATAGTTAGAGGCAAACAAAGAATATCACCATAGCAATTTAAGTAAGCATAGCTAATTTGAACAAAACGTTTTATTAACAAATATTTTTATAAACATAGTATTTTCGTTATTTGAAATAGAAGAATTATAATAAGGATACGTTAATTAAATGATTGTAAGCAACCATTTGCAGCTGTTTTTTTCTGACTAATTCGACTGTTTGACAATAATTGTAACCGACTGCTTAGGCAAGAGTGGGGTAAAAGGCCCCCTTTCAGAGAAAGTTGCTATAAAATTTAAAGTAACATTTAAGACTTTTAGTAAAATACATATTTACAAAGATATGCTCTACAACTATAAAAACTTTTTTTATAAAGGTAGTTGAACGTTTACTAAATGACCAAAAATGAACTTTTAAAAAAATGTTTGCTGTGGTCTTTTACGTCATAGGTGGGGTAACAGACCCACTAGGGTTTTTTATCACAAGCATTATAAGTTATGTGGAAAGTTATTTTGAATAATTTTATAAGTTTTCATTGAACATGTAATATCTTTTTACCAATATAAAAAGGAAAATTTTTATACCCCCCCTTCCCCCTAAAAATATATTGACAACTCCTTTTCCAATGTCGATTTTGAAATAAAAAAATAGGTAAAAATAAATTTTAGGTTACAATATTTTCTACATATTTAGGAGTATAAGAACATGTTACATTTCTAAAAAAATGTGTTTATTCACGGTCTTTCTTTAATATTATTCTTTTTAGCAAATTTTAATAATGGTGAGCATAACAATTAACAATTTTCTTAGGAATAATACCAATCTACGGTCATTTAATTAGGTTGGTACTTTTGAAATCTGAATGTTTAGCTGACGCCTTCCATGCTATCAGCAGAAGCTTTCTGCTAACGGAGGCCTATATACCGTATGTTTCTGAATCTTACATTCTACAACATAAAAAAATATTTCCTTAGTCTTTTCTATATTCAACATAAAATATTATTAAACTTAATAGGCTGACATACAATAGGCTAAAATACAAATATATTTTCTAATACGATTTTGTAGAATTTACTTTTTTCAATATTAAATATTAATAGAAGTAAATTTTAATTTGTTTTCCCTTAATTATTATTTATTTTTTATCATTGAAAGAGTTATTGAATGAACCTGTTTAGAGACATATTCTTATATGTTTTACTTAATATATTATCGTTAAAGCTTAATTCTTATTAAAAGCAAGAATTATATTAACTTCAATATGGCGGAGATTCTATTTATGTAATAAGAACCAGGCTTACCAACTGCATGCAACTTTTGAGAACAGGGGGATCTTTTTATTCCAAAGACAACATTTTTGTAAAAACCGTTATCATATTCTTTTAATAATATATAAACATCCAAATTTGTTTTTTAAATAATAGTTTATATTTAATTTAAGTAAAAATTAATGTTCGAATTAAATAGATTTAGAAAATATTTCAGAAACCATCTAAAACTTACTTCATTTTCTTACATCAAAAAAGATAAATTTTGGAAGAAAGGTTTATCTCCACATATATACTGTTAACTGAAATTTTGGCAACATACTTTTTACAGCTATATGGCAATACTATCTGAGCAGAGTAGCCAGAAAACTCTAGTAAGTTATGAAAACCCATGGGAGGGGCTTCTTACCTCACGGGGGCCTTTTACCCCACTCTCCCCTACTTGCAACCAATAACCTTCGAACTAATATTTACTCTGTAAACACGCCAAATTCATTAAAACGTACCAAATATATTTTTAACTTATGAAATAATAAAACAAAGTTAAAATAATTAAATTGCCTTTTAATGTTCACTTTGCCACTCATTTATGGGATTTCTATTTGAAGCATTAACTGTACCAGCATTGACACCTACTCTGTAGTCCCAGACCAGTAAGATCACACGTACCAACTTCGGCTAAAAACATATATTATCACGCATAAATCAATCATTCAATGACCTAATATACACAATTGTTCGTTTTATCACTTTTATGTTCGGAACTTTCATTCAAATCCATTCCTAATCCCCAATTTTGCATATGAATATGAACAGGGTAATAAAAAAACACCTGTCACTATCACGGCCGCGTAAGAACGGACCATCGACAACTCCCTTGGAACTGACTGAGATGCAGTCAACAATTCCACACGTTCATAGAGCAAGATTGTTGTGTTCACACAACAACATTAGTGAACAAGTGGGATAATATACAAGCTTAAATGTTACTTTTTATAGTACTGCTTGTTACTATTCTTTTGTGGACAATTTATAGAATTGTAGCTTATAGTGTATTTTACATAGTAATATTTAAATTTCTGATACGATGTATTTTAGATAACGACCCCTTATGTGCCATCGGCGCTCCCCAAATAAAGAAAAGACTCACAATGCTCCCTTGTAACTCACTAAATCCCAAAAGGGGGCGTTATCGCCCACGTTGGGAATTCCTAGTTAAAACCTAAGTTGTTTTTGTTTCACATCACCAAAGCACTCATTACATGCTCAGTTAAGTGATCTACAGTTTGTAGAGAATAATGTTCAGCAATAAATAATACTAACTGTCCTTTAGTTTGTGTCGCAGTTAAATCAATACTAGGCCCAACAGTTGCAAATGTTAGAGCTTTGTTTGTCTTTGACAACCGAAAGATGCTTCAGCCTTTATGTCTTTATTAGTATTAAATGTCAGTCAATGTCACATAATCTAGCATGAAGAACACATTTGAAGTAATTACAAAATGATTTCGTATCGTCACCTTCCACTCTTGAAAAAGGGTGTGAGATACACCGAAACTATTCTGAATTAAATTGTCTTCGGAGAATGTGGTTTAATTCCTCATATATATATATACATATAGTGAAGTGGACACATACTGTACAAAAGTCCTTCTTGCTAAAATATGGATTTGACTCAGTTTATCTTTGGAATAGAAAACGGGTCTGATATGACTTGACCTATCCCTTCTTCCCGCGCAGCCATGACGCCATTTTTCGCTACGTAGGTTCTTTTATTCTTTACGTGTCCGATGTGATTTTTACAAGTTACATTATACTCCATAGTGTTCGCGAATTTTGTGTGATTTCGTTAGTTATGGTTTCCATGGTGAATATGATTATTGTGAACGAAAATGAGTGTGATTTCATAATGATGACCAGCGTGGGGATTTCTGTGTTTACAGTTTACCTAAAATGGCGTGTAGTACCTGATCCGTACAAAATTTGGAAATTCCTGAAAATTATAGTGACGCAGATTTCGTTTTGATCTACTATATATTATTCACAGTACATTGTTATGTATTTTAAATATTAAAAAGTGACCCCCAAATTATTAAAACTACAAGATATTAACGTACAAATTTGACCAATTTTATCAGTGTTAAAAGATGTTATGTGTGTTATTATCCAACATTATTTTACGATAGATGCAAAATTCAACTATATACCGTGCTAAGCTAAGTGTGTCAAGTAATTGCTGCATTTATAATAATGTAGGCAGGTAGGCTAATTTTCATTCTATTTTTTGACATTTTTGATTTTTAAGCTATATTGTATTCAATTTTATGAATTTCAATTTTCAATTTTCCCTTTGCATTATTGCAGTAAGATGGGAATGTTACGTGCCCTAATGAGGTAAGTAATATATTTATCCAATGATAAACAATGAGAGAGTGCATTCATTGCTAAAATATATTCTATAAAATTAAGAAATTTATTATAGTTTATATTATTTTTGATACCTATGTAAAAATTTAACATAGCAATTCTAACCATTTTTGCTTTTATATGTCTTTTCCTAACATTTATGTATCATTTAGTACTAGTAGATCCTTTAATTTTTCTTGTGGCATATACAAAAAATAATATATTCCAGGGTCGTATCGAGCGTGTCAAACATGGTCACAATCCGTACTAAAAACCTTTTTTACCAAAATGATACCATAAATCTTCGCTGGTAAACATATTTCAAAGTTCTGTATGTAAGTAAACTGTTGGCCCTTTGAATTTCTGCTGATCATAAAAATATATATATATATAGAATGGGAGATATCACATTAGCCTGATATATATATATATATATATATATCAGTGAAAGATAATGGTAAACCACAATATCTGAATCAAGATTTTATTTATAACTATCGGACTAGTTTCAGCAAATTACATAATCCCATTTTCAACAAATAATGAAGAAACTAAGCAAGGAACACAGTATATATAAGGTAAGCCACATCCTAAACAAAATGAAATCGCAGTAAACAATAAGAGAAAACTTATGTGTATCTAGGAAAAACGACAAGCTAAACAAAAAGAAATGAAATAGAAAACAATCTGGAGAGTTGGTAATCCCCGAGAACCAGTTTTTCCGGTGGTTTATGAATAAAATTAGCGAATTTATTCGATATATACTATTAAATTTGTATTACCCTTCAGATAAATGAAAATTATGAACTTTGTTAATGATGATGGATTCAGCAATTCTCCTCTCAATATAATTGTTTGATTGATAAGAGATTTTTGATTGGTTCAAATCAATTTTATGGTCGTGCTTTTGCATGTGCGTAGAGTGACTTGAAGAGTTTCTACATATTCTGATATCAGTTTGATGTTCTTTCATCCTGGTATTAAAGTGGCCCGACTCTCTGATGTAAGCTAAATCGCAATTAAGGCATGGCATGCTGTATACTCCGCATCAAGATTGATTGGACGCAGGTTAGTCAAGGATATTCGAATGCTATTAGAATATTTAAATATAAATATAATATTTGTGTTATTTCCGTTTGCATATGATTTTAGGGGGGCTAGTGCTGGAGCATATATATATTTATATATATATATATATATATATATATATATATATATATATATATATATATATATATATATAAATATATATATATATATATACATATCAGAAATTTGTAATCATAAATATTTAATCCATGGAAGTCTAAAAATATTTCTCTAACCCTTTTTTCATTCTGCACACATGCAAATACATTCGTATATTATGAAAAGCACTGAGCAACTTGTTAATTGAAAAGAGAAAGACAAATCAATGCTTTATTATTATGAGTAAATGTCCATAATTCTTATGTAGTTAGAGCATCATTTCAGATACAATAAGTCTGTATTATATACACTATTGAAAACTAGCAGAGACTCTTGGGTCCGATTTTATGCTAGTCGTGAGATATTTAGAAGTGAAAAGTGAAAGAAGTGACGTGCCCATATTTTATGTACAAGGAACCTACTAGTAACTAATCCTTTATTTCTTAATTCTTATGACCAATTTATAAGTATTAGTAACAAGACGCAGCCTGTGATTTTTTAATTAGGAGGAGCTATAGGAATTCGACACGTATATTTAAAAATTCTTTGTGACCCGAAACATGCAACATGGTTTGTAATTTTGACTTTAGCTAGAATCATACTTCAAGTGAAATTCGAGCTTTATTATTTTTTGTAGTCCTTAATTTGTTTTTCCTGGATTATCAACAGTTTTACCATTGTCTTTGTGGTCGACCCTGTTCTGGAATTTATTGACATTTTCATCTAATCTATTCTTAAAAAAGCATTTGTATAATTACTATTGGCTACAATCTCTGCCAAGGTTGTTGGCTAGAATCGTTTAAGTTGTATTTTTTCCAAATGGAAAGATCATTTTTGGAATTTATTAATAAGATTTTGCCACTTTAAATTTCTTTAACCTTTTTGCACGCTTTAACTCACTTTTGACAGTGTCTTTTCTGAATATAACCCTCACTTTTCATTTCTCGAAAGGTTTGACAAAGTTAGAATAGAATAACCTTTTCTTTCCTGAATGATTATGATAATCTTTTTTCAACGTTCGCCCCTCATTAGATTACACTTAATTTTAATCTTCGACAAAGAAATTGTCTCATAAACTTCTAAAATGCCCATAAATCCATTATTTCTTCATTGCATCTGCAACGTTAGGTGCTAGAACCTTCAGCCAGTCAAGTGCTCTTAATTTTTAATGTAACTCATCAAAATTGCAGTTTCTGAATTGAGTGACACAAGACTGACTAGTTTTCATTAAACTGGAGGCAGTTTATAATAGAATCTGTAAAAAAAATAGAGCGCCATACTAATCCACCAGGAACCATGATGTGCTACAGCTTTATATGCAATGCTATGAGAATAAAATTAAACATTAAAACATATTAATACTTATCATTGATACTTATACATGGACTCAACAATAGAAGCTATTGTAAGTACACACAATCCCAAATACCCAGTCTAGCACATCTTTATCTCATGCAACAGCTTAGAGAATGATGAGCCGTCGCATATTGCAAGAATATTTTTGACAAAAATTCAAATATTTTCAATGATATTTTTGTAGATCATCTGGGATCCTGGGACACTCATGAACCTGGGCATCATGATCATAAAATACACTTAATCACTTTTTTGACTTATGGCAGGCGCATTATCCTGCCTAAACTAATAAGATCATGATTATCATAAAAGAAAAACGTTATATTATGTAATAAGAGGATATAGTGAGCTACCTTCATACTAACATTCTTAGATCAGAAATAAATCACACCAGGCCCTGAATCACCAATGAAAGAATCCTTTATTATAGCACCGTCTATATGCTGCAATATGTTTGCATTTAGTAGAGGGAGCAAAGGTAAGGGTTTTGTGGAAGGCGACTCATCTCAAAATGTGCTCTTATGCATTTGAAGGTTGTTCCGTCGCTAAAAACTATCTTTCTATAAAAAATCTTTATATTTCCTAGCAAAGGTTAGACGCTTTCTGATTATTGACTTGTTAAGAAGAGTTTAGTGGTAGACTTGAAGGATGGTATACCGAGTCTATCCTGTAGCTGATGCTGAATCGTATGGTCGGCTAGTCCGTACAACAGTTTCGGATGCCGTTTCTTTAGTTTACATGTTCTACTATGTGAAACCTTTAATATTTTACACCATTCTAGGCTGTCTCTCCCTTCAGATGTTTTTCCTAGTTATTCCAGTAATAGGTTTTGATGGGGGATAAAGTTCGTTTGAATGCCTGGAGCAGTAGCTTCTATGGATCTGATTGTGATCACACCATGCACAGTACATTAGGTCTCTCTATTTAATAGGCAGACACATTTCCAGCCCTCTAGGCTAAAGCTCTGTTCTTTTCATAAAAAATACTGGTAGGCGAATTGTTCCAGGAACAATTCAGCAAAGACTCTAGTTTCAACAGTCGAAACAATGAAGAAAAATAGTGACGCAGCACTGCCCATTGAGTCTTTTACTTGTCGATAAAAAGATTTCCCTATGACTGCTGTCATTTTGCTACTAGCGGGCAAAATATCAGAACGCTTTTTGACATTTATCCGAATACTTTATATGCTCACTAAAGGAAACAAACTAAACGGTTTTCCATTCTTTTGACTAGGTATAAAATATCTCCCTTCAGTGTTGCCTCTCTTTTGACCTGATACATTAAATATTTAATATTCATTTAGGAAATGGAACAAATTTTTATCATCAGCATCCACCCTGCCATCATCAAAGTTTTTATTGAGAAAAGAACGTTGCGGCAAACAACTGGCAGCCATTAAGTAGTGAAACAAGCCATGACCTAAAAAATAGTTCTTTCATTCTCTCCATTTTGTGAAAGTGGTCTATAAATGCTCACAAAATAAAGTTCTTTTTAATTGTGCTCATGTTAACTGCGTATATTTATTAAGAAGTTTAAAACCCTTAATATGATATCCTTTTACTCCCAACCCCTCCTAAAAATCTGGTTGTTTGTCTCCCGAGGTATTTACGGCTAAATATGTCATTATTTAAAGGTTTTTAACGCTGCCGTCTAGCAGAGGATCTAATCTCGCTTTTGTTCAACCCGTTAAAATGAATCTAATTGCTTCTATATAGATAATGATCGTTAAAGTAGCTACAATAATATTAGAAGTTGACGTCTATTTCGTTACACATAATTTGCACTCTCTCGGTCATGAAGTTTCCTCTCGACTATAGACGTTTAGTCTCATAATAGCGCTAGAAATCTCTATCTTAAAGCGGAGGATTTTTTTTTAATTTGTTTAACTACGGAACTGAAATCCCTAATCACATTATCAATCCTTCCACGTTGTAGTGCCGGGTTTTTAGCATTTTTATTATAATGTAATGAGAAAGGATATCATATATTCAACTAATGATTCTCTGTAAGTCTCGGTTTAACACAATTGATACACAAATGAAGTGATCCTAACTATGTCTACAATTATTTTTAGGCTCGGATTATTTAGGTTTATTGAGGCATTTACATTATCAATGCTCACTAGTAAGCTATGCAATACACAAACAATGTATGTACATATTTTGTAGTTTAGCTCGATGCGATATTGACGCATGCGCAAGATTTATTTATTTATTTAAACAAATTCTATAATTAGTATTATTATTATTTGAATTTTAAGGATAAATATATTTTTTTCAGTCAGAGCCACAACGAGAGCAAAATAAACTGTGAATTGGCATTTCAAAGAAGTAAAAGAAAAACGCAAAATACCAAAAGTACCTACAGAAAGGCACACAAATTGATTAGGGTTTTAAATAAACGTTTTAAATTTATAACTAGAATTCTAATTAATTCATATAAATATATATATATATATATATATATATATATATATATATATATATATATATATATATAAGAGCAAAAGTAAACAGAGAAAAGACTTTTCCAAAAGAGAAAAATATTCTAGAAAAATGTGGTGAAAATTAATATAACCTAGCACAAGTTTTCTCAAATTAGTTACCTTTTGCCATTGAAAGAATTGTTTTGAAGCTGATGCACGAATATCAGTTTAAACGATCTGGCTTAAATATTAAATATGTTTCCAATATCGCCAGAATACTATTTAAGAAGTTAGCGCATTTATGCTTATGCAATCTTTTTTAATTCGTTGTAATTATGTGTAATCTTGATTTGTTCATTTTGCTTTAAGAATACGAGGAGCGGTCAATAAGTTTTGCGAATCGGTAGGGCAAAACAGAGGAAGGGAAATGGCTCTTTGTGGGGGTGTTAGGACAAGTTATGACAAATCAGGTCTTGCAGCCAAACGCTCCTGCTTTGTCAATTGAAGAAGCAGAAGCTGATTGCAAATCGTCAGCACAAATTTTTCAACAAAAGAGAAGGTTGAGCACCGCGCAGTCATCAAGTTTTTGACCAATGAAGGCAAGAATGCAAAAGAAATCCATGAACGCATGGTTGTAGTGTACACCGACACCGCCACTTCCTATGCAACCTTGAAGATGACTCCCGTCCAGGGCGCCCGTTAGACGTGACCAACGAGGAAAATGTGGCCCGTGTGGAGAGGATAATCCTCGAAAAAGGACGAGTGAAGATCGAAGAAATGGAGCGAGTACTTGGAATATCACATGGAAGGGTTATCAACATCATCCACGACAATTTGGCCATGACCAAGGTCTTTGCCCGTTGGGTCCCTAGAAACCTCACGCCCCATGATCAACTTCAACGTCGTCAAAGTCCACAAGGCAAAAGTTGAAAAGCTGCCCTGCGCGAGTGCGGATTCGAGGAGCTCAACCATCCCCTTCCCTACAGTCCAGATCTGGCCCCTAGCGACTACTTTTTATTCCGCCAGCTCAAGGATGCACTGCGTGGACGCCGGTTTGGGGACGATAAAGCTGTCCAGCTTGCCGTGCAGGAGTGGATTGAACAGCATTCGGGAGATTTCTGGTTGTCGAGAATTCGAAGCCTCAGGGACAAGTGGCGCAAGTGCATTGAAGTCGAGGGTAGTTATATTGAAAAAAAAAATAAAACACTTTTCCTCATATCTCGTTTCCTTATATCCGAATTGCGAAACTTATTGACCACCCCTCGTATATATAGATATCAGGTTTAACAAATAGTAATCTTTTAATATTTTGATTTAAAATCAGTTCAGATTTGGGTGGAATAGTTAACTTGTTTCCCTCTATTTTCATTTTCTGCCTGTTTATGTTTTTTAATATGGAAATAGTGTTTGTCGTGCCATTTGATATTTCCGATTTTTGCAAAGTTGAGGAACAAAGGAGTTTGTGCGACGGAAAATGAACGATAATTAACTCGTTTACCTCAGAGATCTTAAAAGAAAAATGTAATCAAGCCAATATTACAATTATAACTAAATTAATTTGAAATATCCCAAACTTGTAGACTTGAATTTATCAGCTTTTCATAACAAATACGCCTTCATGATTGGTAGATTTCTAGATGTTGTATTTTTAATTCTTGATTCTTTTCATATCTCCTTATTTCCTATCGTTCTCGATCCGCTCACCTTTCATTCTCATTCTGAGAATAAAAACATACCTATAACTCAAAGATATTCTAAAACATTCACAGAATTCTGGAAAAAAAAACTGAGATTCATTTTGAAAAAATTTCGATAAAAACCAATAACTCGATGGGAAACATGAGATGAAAGTCAGGCTGAGCATATTGATTGCTCATTCGCTGGAAATAACATGTACCTGAATAACTTCGAAAGAAATTTCTTCTACTTATCCTTTCCATGGTGACCATCAAAGATGGGCAATTGACGAAGTATAACTTTAGTCAAGTGTGTGATTAATTTTTTATAATTGCCTTTGATGCAATTAAGAGCTTTCCAAGCATTGGTTCATTATTTCCAATGGTTAAACAGTACCCAAATTTGAAAAGAAATTAGTAAATTATCAGTTTTTATGAAGTCTATATTTAAACTTGTATAGAGAAAAACTAATAAAAGACCAAAAATATTGTGCGAAATAAAAAAAAACGGTGTTATTCCTTAAAAGAACAAAAAACTTCTATCCTTTACTTGCCACTTCAAACAATCCAAAGCATTTAGATTTATAATTTAAATTGTACCAAACCTACGTTGTGTGTGGAGCTAGTCTCACACTGAAACAGTTCGCCCGTTGCAAGGAAGAAACTTCGGGGAATTGGTTGTTGCCGTCACGGTACTTATAGGTGCCAAACTTCTCGCAGACCCACCCCCCTTCAGAGTCTCAGAGGTTACACAGGAATTCCCTCTGCGGACTACCCTAGAGGTAGCTATGTAATCATTTTGGCTCATCACTCCAGGTGCCAATAATTGGAGCGGACACTTCGAGGAGAAGAATTCCGATTTGAGTCACCGTTTGACTCGCCTTCGCGATCCGGCCTATAATCATTACATCGGGATACAGGTCTAGGATTACCCCTACATTCGTAACATCGGACCACCGGGCTAAGTGCGAACATCGTCAGAAGAAGAAGACATTCACCGTCATCCTCCAAATACTTACGAACTCCAAGGTATCGTTAAAGTGAATTACCTTCTCCACTAACTTCAACAGTTTAAGGGTTAACTAGAATTTCCATCTGGATCTCATAACCTCGATTATTTTAAGTCATTAATTCAGTGCTTAATTCCATTATATTATTCAGTTCAAGTGTAATCAACACGACATTATATAGACTTACCTATTCAGTGCAAAACTAATTCTATTTATACCTTTATACGCTATTTCATATTTCTGATTCATGTCTATTAAAGATTATTTTTGTATCTGTGTGTTTAACTATTTTGAACGATCATTTGGCAATTGAAAAGCAATCCACTCCACTTAATTCTTATTATTACATAAGTCCACCCATGACTGGCTTTTACTGATTGAGAACACACTCAGAGGATTATTATCTTGACTTTGATCAAAAGGAAAGTACCAGGGTTATTCTTATTCACCGAAAGTGGCTACGGTAGGCGTATTGGCTGCACTTCAGTCCCCCTTTACCTTGGTGCGGGATTATAATATAGTCCAAGGAAGTGGGACTGGGATTACCTACTCACTAACTCTCAACAGAATGTTAGACATTGTTGGAATTGGTTTTTCAATTAACAGAGCTTTAGTGCTTACCAAAATGTTTTAAGAGTAATTATGAGTCTTTTATACTCCCATTGCAGCTAAAACCTTTATGATTCACTAATTAGCAATTTTACCCAGCTTGATATTAGGATTAAAACCAACAAACTTTAACTTTAAATTTTTAATTGATAATATTTTGTAAATCTTTTGAAGTATACTTTCTTATTTTTAATAATTTAGTTGAAGTTAACGTATTCTTAAATTTGTTTTATTCCTACAATAAAAATACAATTGAATTATAAAAAACAATGAACTTGTTTACCTTGACGTTATCATAGAGAAAAAAATAGGACAAATTAAACAGCATCTGCTGAAAGCCATCGTTTAACATACTTACTAAGATATTATTTATGTATATGGGGAATGCTGTAACAAATTGCATGTTTCCATAGCTTTCCAAGATTCTATAAAGCAATTACTAACACATAATGAAATTAACACTTGAAAACTCACTTTTAAATTCTTATTACCCCCCTACTCTGTTTTTCGAACAAATTAACAATTTTTAATACATAGTTTTAGTTTCTCTACCAATGAAGTTTGGTTTGAATACCTGCTCAGTTTCGATTATCATTTTCAACTTTAGAAGCAGAGGAAAGAAAATATTGCCGAAAGGTTTCTTATGTCCAAATATATACAACATTTGCATTACGAAAAATTATAGTGCCATCGATAATAAATATTTGAAATTTTATTTTTTACCATATATATATATATATAAATGCAAAAAATTCCACATGAAAAATGAAAATCAGATGCCAAGTACTTTCCAACTTTGTTCAGTTCATTTTTAAGGAATACATAGAGCATCCCATAAGAAGAATGGTATACATATTAGAAAACTAAACGACGCTCCGTCTTCGTGCAAAGACAGGATACAAAAGAGAGTATAAATAAATTATCCTTTCCTTCGCGTGTCGTTTAGTTTTCTCCTATATATACTATTCTTGCAAAGTAATTCTTTATGTAGTCCTTAACAATGAACTAAACAAAGTTCTGCAGTACTTAGAATCTGCTATACATTTTTCCTGTGGGATTTTCTGCAATTATTGCTCTACTCACAAGCTACTTTGTGAGTTTCTCATATCCATATATATATATATATATAAATGAGAATGGAAACAAGATTCGAATATCAATGACACAAGAGCATGAAAATAAAAATAAACACATTTAGATGACGTCTGCATATTTAATTCTGGGTGTATAACTTGGAAACTCAATGTTTTTCTTTTTAGTTGATGGTAGCTCCGTGATAGCTCCTGTTATCCTCAAGCAAAAGGAAGAGGAATCGAGCTAACAGCAAAGGCTGATATTTGAATCATTTTTAAAGCGTGTTACTTTTCTATTTTACCTTATTTAGTAAGAGCTGCTGTAAAGAAATATACCTTATATTAAAATGAATATCATGATGAAAGAAGAAAGAAATCCAAATTAACTCTGGCAAGTTAAATAAAGGGATGCGAGAACTATAGAATCAGAGATGGTGTTAATGAGAAGTAGATAACATGTATATGCTAGAAACCTATTAGGGTTTAGTGGCGGAGGTGAAAAACCTTAATTTTATTATAAGAAACGACAAAATTACAATAAAGGGTAAAAGTAGGTTGTGCAATTTAACGTAAGTATATTATATCTAAGAAGAAGAAGAAATAACGAAGGAGAAAACGTTTAACCCTTAAGTGATTTCGCATCTTGAGATTATTTTTTTAAATAATCAGAGGACATATAATCATTTTTATATTCAGCGCTAGAAGTTTTAATTTAGTGAGTGGATGAAGTAGTAGTGATCAAGCAATGGAAATGGTGGTTTGCTCTAGAAAAGGTTCAATATGATATAATTTTGGCTACTATAAATCAAATTTTTAGGCTTACATTTAGAGAGTTAAGGAATTTTCTTATAATTATTATTCTCTATTTGTCTAGAATTTCTTTTAAAATATGATCGATATAGTCATATTTCAGTATTTAACGAATAGAAACTTTGCTGTAGACATTGCACTAATTGTTATATCTTTATACAAGGTAAAAAATGCAATATTTTTAGTGTATAATCAAAACCAGCAGCTGCTTGAATAAATAACATAAATAGACAAAAAATAAGAAAATCTTGTGTTGAAAGTATTTTATTTTGTACCTAAATGATCTCCTTACTGTTGATCCTGAGAAAAATTCTATAAATGTAACGTTAATTTTAAAACATACTGTTGTGTCTTTTAGATATATTGTATTTACTATCATAAAAAGAAAAAAACATAATTATAACATTTTATGGCCAAAAATCTTAATTTAATCCAGGTTCTTATGGTTGTCAACAATGCTACAGCAGAAAAAGGGGTCATAAAAAAAAGAGAGCTCTCATATCTAATAAGAAGAAACATGGAAAGATTATTAGTGGAAATCATTTCCCAATACACATAAAACTTAAAAAATCAGATAAAATAAATTTTCTTTTTCGACCTTATTCTAATATTTATGGACAAATAACCCCCAACTTATCTTAAATATATACAATAGAGTTTAATTCTGTACCTGCGTTGAATTAGTTTTACTTCTTGCATTAAGCGTTGTGATCATTTTCCTTAAATTTCCTAAAATAATAGTAAGTTTATGACGTTATTATTATGAACATTTGATTTTATATTATAATAACTTCACCAACCAGTTATGCCACGGTAGGATGCAAGTGAGTTAAGGAGGTCACTATCATATTTGATTCCTTGTGCTTGTCACTATTTTGTTAATCTTTTCTTCTATTAATTATTTTCCATTTGATTGAAGATGTATCGCTCCTCAATCCTTGAAAGGAGAAGTTGAGGATATTTTGACCTTGACCTTTTGACCTTCTAACTCTTATGCATTTTCGGTCCTCATCAATTCACTAATTCATTTCAGCCCTAATTTCAATTTTTTTGAAATGCCCTCATTTAAGTTTGCTCCTTTAGGGAGTAAATAATATTTCTAAACTGTGGGCACGTTAGGAATGTTTTTATATACCAACAAATTCAGTTATGCAAATAAACTGAAACGTTACCCTTATATATGTCTTATGTTTATCATAAGTTTAGGGAAAGAATTTCATTGAATAACAGAAAGAGTTTCTCATATATATAAAAATTCATTATTGTCCCAGAAAGGCATTATCTCGTGGCAATTGGAAAATATCCGAATAAATACCTACAGAGAGGAATTCATGGCATTTAAATAAAATTTTTCATTGTATTTTTATTTTGTTATTCGCAACTTCGCTTTGGAAGCAAAGATGTTACAATGCAATGTGGCACTCTAATAGTTTCGAAAATAGTATTTGTTGCTTTAATAAATGTGAATATATGCAACTTCACTTCATTCCTAATTACTTTGAAGAAGCGATAGGTTCTATGGATATAATGAAAACACTGCAACGCGTCTTGGTCCAATTAAACATTAATAAATATTATATCAAAGTGAATATAAAGTTACTTGAAATCATGGAATTCAGGAGTGATGGAAATTAAAATGGATAGAAGATATGCAAAATAAAATACAAGAAAATATTATTTCTATAAATTATAATGGAACTTAAAATGATCAATTCTATTCTTAAAAATACATGCTGTAGGGCTTTTAACGAGATCTTACCAATTTTGTGTTATTTAAAAAAAAAAATGTTGTGCTATTGCAGTGTGGTGATGGTGACACCGTTCCTGGCCCGACAGTGGGTCGGAGACCCTCACACTTATTCCAGGCCCCACCCAAGCTCCCCGGACCTTCGCAGGAGCAGACCTGCCGCCTCCCGGCGTTTATCTCAGAGATCCACCGGGCCCAGGTTTGTGTGTATTTGTGGGCAGTTGAAAATATGTGTGGAGTCGTGTATCTGTGTTAAGGTTTTGGGGACAGTTTGTTGTTTTATGTGTGGTGGGAGATATTTTGTGCATGTAGGACGTCATGAGGGGGGATTTGTTTGTTAGTATATGTGCTAGTGTTCTTCTGATCTGCTTCCCCGTGAGGGGCACGGCCATTTGCCATCCTGGCCATCGTGCTGATGGGATCCAGCGCCACGTTCGGCCCAAGCTTAGCCTCTCTTCCTTCCTTCAGATAGCCTGCATTTCTGCCCTACCACAACGCTTTTCATACAACCTCTCCCACAACTCTCTCTGGTCAGCCTCTAATTTCACAGGTTAGATGCTGACCTTCTTCTCAGCCAAACGTCCCGGATCGGGGCTGAGGGGGGAGGGGACAATATTACCTAACCCCTGAGCTCCGGTCTGGGGTGGTTTGTTTTTTACAACCTGCTTCATCCCAACCCATACCTTCCTCAAATCCCTTTTTCTCTCCTCTTCACATTCTATCAATTTTACGCCGTGTTCAAGGTGGAGCAGCCATACCGATGGACTGTCAGGCCACCAGGCGGGAAGAGTGGTCTCAAATGGCGGCGCCTGGCTCTGCCAGGCCTGTAAGCACCTCTTGCAGTGCGGGCAACTGCAAGAGGTGATGAGCTATTGCCTCCTGTTGCACAAATAGGGTCACCATGCCAATAAGTAAATTTTCCAAAAACCAAACCCCTTTAACTCCCCCTGAAACAGCGACGGAGCCGCCCTCGGGCAGCTCCACCGAAAAAATGGAGTTCTCCCCCTATCCCTCTAACCCTCCATATCTCTCTAACCGGAGAGAAGGCTCACTCATCTCTTTCACCTACGGGTACAGGAGACTGCCCCTCACCCCCTTCTCTGGAGGTGCTTTTGGGAACCTCACTCTTTCCAGCGGCAGTCCGCTCTGTTCTTTCCAAGAGGACTTCCAAGAAAGCCAGCAGGCAGCCCATTGCCGACCGCCCCTCGTGTAAGCGGCTTGGTAGGGAAAAGCCCCTTAGGGGGGAGAGGGAAGCCAGCCCCCTTCGGTCGCTCCCCTTAAAAGAACTGCTGGAAAGAATATTAAACCTTACCGGTGTCAAGGCCTGTGCCTTCCCACACAAGATTCGTAACGCTGCCTAGGAAGACCAGTGATGTCCTGGGAGGGGTGGGCCAACTGGCAGACCCTCATGTGATAGACATGGTCCTGAGAAAACCCAGACTCAGATGGTAGAGCCTTCTATGTGGGCAAATCCGGGCTCGGCGCCAAGCACCGAACCCGGTTGCGAAGCCCCTGACTAAGACTAAAAGTGCACAGGGTGGAGCCTCGATGACATCAGGGCCCCTGATTCAAAGGTTACCTGGCATTTTCGAGCCCGCTGGCTTCAAGCACTTCCTCGTTATTCGCTCCACTGATGGCAGCATGTTGACAAAGGGCAACATGATCCACCAGAGGACAGGAATAGCTAGTGCAATTGGTAGAGAGCCGAAGGTGATTCGTTTCTCGGACGGGAGCCTTTTATCAAATGCGGCCAATCCCTTCAAGGCGGCCAAGATAAGTGCTCTTTGGACCCCTCATGGCACCCCAGTAAGTGTGCCGCCGCACTTGACCATAAACTTTGTGAAAGGAGTAGTTTATGCGAGGGGAACTCGTTGACTACTTCATTACGGAAATCACCCTTCAGCTGGCTGACCATGGAAGGGTCAAGGTCGAACGTGTGATGAGAAAACAGGGAGGGGCTTTGAGACCCACCTCTACACTCTTCATCACGTTCGACTGTGACAAGCTCCATGAGTCGGTGCGTGCTGTTTGGTACCGCTACCACGTCAAGGCATTCGTGCCACTGCAACGGCAGTGCTATTACTGTCACCGCTTTGGCCATACGAATCAATCTTGTAGACGTACAAAGTCGGAGTCACTCGAAGTATGTGTAAATTGCTCTACGGCCTCACACGATAAGTCCAAATTATGTGTGGCCAACTGTGTCAATTTCGGAGAGCCGCACCCCGCTTCTTCGAAGCAATGTGGTACATATCTACTCGAGATAGAAATCCTGGCCGTTGAGGCCCAACATCGAATCTCATTCCGCGACGCTAAGGACTTGGTCCTGGCGCGCCTGGCTCTGAAGGGGACGTCATAACGCTCAATAGTTTAAGAGGAATCCTTTGCTCCTGGCCCATTGATGCCAACAAGCATGGTTGTTTCCGCACCCATTCGGAGTCTTTCTACGGGCTCTACTCAACCCGGGTGCTTCCCTGGTAAAGCTGGGGCAAAAAGGGTTCATCCCCTGCCCCGGCTGAAATCAGGAATTCCCTATCTTCCCCCAGCGTGGCCGTTTCCCGTAAGGCGAAACGG
Source organism: Ceratothoa steindachneri (assembly GCA_963969495.1). Classification (NCBI taxonomy): domain Eukaryota; kingdom Metazoa; phylum Arthropoda; class Malacostraca; order Isopoda; family Cymothoidae; genus Ceratothoa; species Ceratothoa steindachneri. The sequence continues at coordinate 35,811,101 of OZ018323.1, read as the reverse complement.
TTATGCGCCTCCAACGAGTCGTTAGACTCACAGAATGCAACACCCCTGAAGTTGGGCGCCAGGCCATATTCCTGGGTTCGTAAAGATGTCCCCCGAAAGGAGGACAGCAACAAAGGAGATACAGCTCCTTCGCCTACGCCTAATGGTGGAGTGAGTGGCTCGGAGACGGTGGTTCTTCGAATATAGGGCCCCTCACCTCGAAAGCCACAACGCCCGCCTAATGTTTCCAGGCGGAGGGAGGAAACGACTTGCATGTCGAGCCCAACCTTCCCCAATAAGTTGTCCAAGGCGACAGTGCCTTCAGCGCTTTGTCCGGCCAACAGCGCCTGGGGTTCTGCCTCCGGAAAGCGTACGGCCATTCCCGTGAGGCTCTTTGGTTCAAGGAGGGCCCACGCGTCTCCTCCGAGCTAGGCTTGGAGGGCATATTCCTTCAATGTAATTGCCGTGGACTCCGGGCCAAATGGGAGGAGCTGCGGAGGCTCGTCTCGTCCTGTTCTCCGTTAGCTGTCATTTTGCAGGAGACCATGCTATGCGCGTGCCCCCTGCCTGCCCCCCCCGGTGTATAAGGGTCTTGCGACCCCAATACTACGGGATGGCCGGGCTGGGGGATGCGCGGTTTACACCAGGCATGATATCTCCGTCTTCCTTTCTCTTTAGATACCCCCTTTTAGGCAGTGGCTGTGCCGCTGCACCTGGATAGGTTGTATACTATCATTTCTCCGTGTATTCCACCGTCAGCTGACTTCGACGCGGGAGACTTCCGCTGCGTCGTGGTACGGTTGCCGAGGCCCTTTCTCTTGCTTGAGGATCTGAACGGCGGGCATCCTCTCTGGGAAGATTACTCAATAAATTCCAGGAAACAGGTCCTGGCCGATCTAATCAAAGAGCTTGAGAGAGGTGTCCTAAACGTGGATAAGTTTACGCATCACTGTCCGAGAACCACTTCAATTTCTTGCCTTGATCTATCTTTGTGCTTTTCGGATGCACAGCCTGATTTGGATTGGGGGCTGGCCGATGACCTCCATGGTAGTGATCACTTTCCTATTCAAATATCATTTTCAGGGCAACTGGTGCCTGAGAGCCCACCTCGGTGGTGCTTGGCACGGGCGAGGTATGCTGCATTTCAGGAAATGACTGAATTCTCTCAGTGTCAGGAGTTTAGGTCAGTAGATGAGGCCGTTGAGTTATTCTCTGGCAACCTTATCACCGTGGGCCTGTCTACTATTACTAGGACGTCTGGCCATTTTGCACGTCAACCACTCCCATGGTGGTTGGCCGAGTGTGATACGTCCCTCAAACAGAAGCGGCAGGCCTACATGCGCTATAAGCGCGCTAGGTTTGAGTATATTTCGAAGCACACCGTCCGCTCTTCTTGGTGGGCATACGTGCCTTCACTTAACGGGAAGACCCCTTCAGCAGAGGTGTGGAAGCGAGTTAAAAGGATTCAGGGCAAGTTCTCGCAGGACCTCCCCTCTTGTTCTCCAGGACAATAGGACCGCAATCTCGGACACCGCGTCTGTAGCGAAATCCTTAGCGACTGCTCTTTCCGCATTCTCTAGCCGAGATGCCTCTCCACAAGTATTCAATGCACGTCGTGATTTTGCGGAAGGCCCAGCTGGACTTTATCTCCAAAGGCGGAGAACCCTTGAATGACAAGTTTACTGTGATTGAGCTGCGCTCCGCTCTCGTTTCGTGCGCGGACACCACCAATCGTCCGGACGATGTCCCGTACGCCATGCTTCGAAACCTGAATGAGCAAGGCATGGCCTTACTGTTAGATTTGTTGAACAGGATCTGGGTGGAGGATGTTCTCCTAGACTCCTGGCGAATCGCTGCTGTGCTCGCCTTTTGCAAACCGGGGAGAGATCACTCTACTCCCACCAGTTTCCGCAAAATCTCTCTAGGCTCTTGTGTGTGCAAGTTGATGGGGAAATTGGTAAACGTTAGATTAGCCTTTTTCCTGGACAGTGGAGGTCATCTGTCTTCTGCACAGTGCGGCTTTCGCACGTTCTGCTCCGACTGGAAAATGCCGTCTGCTAAGCTTTCCTTCGTAGGCAAAGCTTAGCCACGGTGTTTTTCAATCTGAAGAAGGCCTATGATACCGCATGGCGATACGGTATCATGGAGACTCTCCACTCGATGGGGGCGAGTGGACGCCTCCCAAAGTTTATATCTGAATTTTTGCTCGTCGATTCCGCGTACGGGTAGGAAAAGCCCTCTATGGCCCAAAGAGGCAGGAAGAGGGTGTCTCGCATGGAAGTTTCCTCAGTGTCACACTTTTTGCCCTGAGTGTCAACAGCATCACCTCGGTGCTGCCGAAAGATGTTCTTGCTACGCTCTACGTGGACGACCTTGCGATCTCTTTTGGCGCGGCCCAGATGCAAACTCTGGAGCGTCGACTCCAACAGGTATTGAACCGCGTCTTTCGCCATGCTGAAACGCACACGTTTCGTTTTTTTGGGCCAAGACTAAGGTGGTGAACTTCTGCCGCCATCCACGGCTTCACCCCGACCCAGATTCGTTTCTGAATGGGGTTCGCATAAGTGTAGTGGAATCGCACCGTTTCTTCGGTCTTGTATTCGACCGACGCCTCAGCTGGGAGGCTCAAATTCGCAGCCTTAGGGTCTCTTATACTCACGCCATGGATATTCTCCGTTAAGTGACGTTCAGCGCTTGTGGTGCTGATAGGGCTACTGCCTTATTTTTTTACCAATCCTTTGTTTGTTCGAAGCTCGACTATGAATGCGAGTTTTATGCATCCACAGTTGAGCGTTTATTGCACAAGGTAGATTTGATCCACCATACCGTCTTTCGCCTTGCGACCGGTGCCTTCCGCACTTCCTCCATTGAGATCCTGTTGGTTGATGCTACGGATATGCCACTCGCTTTGCGCCGCGTGCAGTGCATCACTCGCCAGTACGCGCGAGCCCGGCAAATACTTCAGTTGCCAACAGCTCTCACTTCATCCGCTGCTGATCTTGACGGTGCGTATGCCGCCAGGAGACGCCAGTCCTACCCTAAGCCCTTTAAGTTTAGGGCCAGGAAACTCCTTGGAGAGCTAGGTATAGCTCTCGGGTCGTTGGCGCCCCTAGTTCTGCCCAGGACGCCACTTTGCAGGGTACCACATTTGGCTATTTGTCGCCACGCCTCTGGTCCCAAAGCTTGTACAGCGCCGGGAGTATTGCGTTTGACTTTTTTGAAGCATACCTCGAGGCTCCAAGTTCCAAAAGGGGGTCGGGTTCCACGCCGTTCCCCTCTGTTTGAAGTCAGCGGGGCTCTACCAAGCGCTGCCTCTGTCTTCACGGCCGAGCTGGTGGCAATACATCACTCGGTATGGGAGATTACGCGACGTTCCCGGTTCGGAGACCTAATTGTGATCAGTGCTCTCGGGGCTTCGAATCTCCGCATCCCCTGGTTTGCGATATCCGTGACGCCACGGATTTTGCAAGCCAAGCAGATGTCAAGATTATTTTCTGCTGGGTCCCTGGATATGTCAGAATTGCGGGGAATAAGCACGTTAAAGAGTCCGCGATGACTCTGCGTTCGAAACAGCATTTTGCACTTTCTCACACTGACTACATGGCAGGAAGACGGGCAGCTCTTCGGACTGCTCGGCAAAGAAGATGGGAGACGGTCGGAGGCAACTTAAAGTTGCGTGCCATTGTGCCGCGACTGTTCCCATGGACCTATCCCCAATGCTGCGATGGCTTCAGGTCGCTTTCTGTCGTCTCCGAATCAGGCACACTCATGTGACGCATCGCTCTCTGATGGAGCACTCACCTACGCCCTATTGTGATGACTGCGTCATTTCCCAGACTGTTCGGCACATTCTTGTCGAATGTCCCAGTCTGGGTGATCTTTGCGCACGATACCTGTCCCGGTACCGGGATGGGTGGGTTCGCTACTGCCTGTCGTTTGTACTCGGGACGAGTTCGAGCACATTCACTCGTGGACTTGTTGACTTTTGGGTGTAGGCCGGGCTTCTCCACTTTATTTAACTAGGTTTTATTTTTTGTTACTGTTGTTTTCTTTGTAGGTCGCACGCTCCTGCGCCGGTGTCAGGGAGACCTTCCCTCGACGCCGGAGGTTGCTTCCTAATTGTTACGATCTTCCCTTTTTATCATCTTTGTGTTTTCATATTCTTATTCTAAAGTAGCCTAGTTCTAGGCTGTACTGTTTCCGGCGACTTATGCTGAAGTTGGCATCGCCAGATGGGCTCTAAAAAAATAAATATAAAAAAATATTGATATTTCATGCCATGCTCAAGGTGTGGAGCGGTGTGTGCGAAGGGTGACGTAAGCTCCTGGCGAAGTTTCTTGAAAAGAAGCAAGAAATGGCTACATTCGGACAATACTAAAATCCTGTGACTTCATGCCATCGTTTGAGACAAAACATAATTTTAATGTATCAGTTGTCAAATAGCATGAAATATTTAGAGAATAAAAGGTGAACTTTTCACTTGTTTGTAATTATCCTTCGGTTTAATCTCATCTGTAATGTATTAAGAAGCATTAATAACAACAAACCAACAAGTCTGATGGTGTATATTTTCTGCCTCGAAAGTTAAAAAGATGATATTTTAAGCTTAAAAGGGGGGTGTTCTTAATATTTGTCAAAATAACTTTTTCCCCCTTTACAATATGTGTACTCAAGTTTACAAAACCTGAAATGTGCATGTTGATTTGATAAATTTTTAGCGATGCTACGGCCTAGTCAGCACTAGGGATTTAACACTAGAATGACGGAGCGGTCATTTTGACCGCTTTTCAAGTTATTTAGTAAATATCAGTCGCATTTTTTATCGCAATCCACTCAAATTTCTTGACTTTTTTTTATATTCAAAATCGCATTGTGAAAGTATAAAATTATTACAAGAGTCAGGCAACGAGGGATAGAGTTTACTACCTAGAAAGACCGAGCGTTCAGATTGACCGCTGCATAATATAATCATGTTTTACCGTGTTTATTTCATTACAGGGAGTATGCTAAAGTTCATAACTCAGTGTACGCTTTTTCCAACATGTTCTGACATGCTTTGTGTGTTTTTTTATACAAACTCGCTGCAATTACACGATTGTGCAGTACACAATAGACTCTCGTTGGGTGAACATGTTGTCTGATAGAAGGGAGACTCATCTGACAGAGGAACGACCTTGACAATTTATTGTTGCCACACCTTACGATAAATCATAAGGAGAATCTTTTGATAGTAATGAAGAGGAATACATTCCTGAACACAATTTTTCATCAAGTTCAGACGAAGAAAATGAAAACATTAAATCAAAATACAGAGCAACGTAAGTGTGATGTGTGTATTTTATGATACTGTTGGAATGTTATTCGATATACTGTTCAAAGTAATATGTGTAGCTATGGAAAGGGGAGGGGGGGCTCTTTATTATAACTCTCATTTAATTTTTCTTGATTTTTCTCTTTATTGAATCTTACTTTCTGAATTTTCTTTATCTTTAAGTTCCCCCTTCAAACATTTGTCTTTACTTTTCTTGACTTAGATATTCTTCTTGGATGGTTTGGTTCTTGATCTTCGTATCCTTCCTTCTTGATGTATCTTCATTTTCTTCCTATTATCCTCAGTTGATGATTCCTTCTTAATTCTTGATGATTTGATGAGTTAGTCCTTGAAGTCGTTTTCTTCCGTTTTCTCTCTTGAGGCGATCCATTTATCTTGAGTCTTCTTGAGTTGTCCTTAAAGCGTTTTCCTTGCTTTCCGTTTTCTTCTTGAGATTTCTACATAAAAGGTTGGGGATTTTGAGTTTCGAACGTGGTACCTCTTGATTTAAACGCCATTACGCCACAGCTTAGTCTGTATTGAGTTGGTAATTTAATGAGCTATTTATATTAATCGCGTTGTTATGAATTTTCTCTGATACATTTTTGCATCCCTACATAGCTATTTACATTATTATTTATATTATTATTATTTTTGTTGTTATTGTTATTATTATTATCATTATTATGTTATTATATTATTATATTTATATTATTATTATAGGTATGTTGCGATGATTATATTTTATTTTGCTAAAAATAAATCTGAAGATAAATAGGTAGAGAGATTTTTTTATTTACTTTTGTTACATATGTATTACTATAAATGACTAATGAATCCTTACGTATTTATCTACAGATGATGAGGGTTACTTGAGAGTAATACCACTACCGATGAAGAAGTAATAGAAGGAAATTAATCAGATGAAGCTCCTACATCTGCACATGACAAAAATCTAAACGCTCCAGATGGGACCAGTGGATTGAAATCCCTAATGAAGGCCCCAATAGTAGTGGAAGATACAGTGCACAAAATATTCTTACTGAAGTTCCCGCTTCTTCTGCATATGCCAAGATACATGTGTTAGGTTGCATCATGAGCGCAATTTCCTTATTCATTGATGATTTCATAATTCGAAAGATAATAAGATGTAAGAATCAGAAGCTCGCAGCATATTGAATAAAGAACCATGGACAGTAACTAAGGAAGAAATATATCATATACTGGCAATACTCTAGGGCAGAGGACTTATTGCTAAAGGACAACTACTTGCTTTTCTATGGTCAAAGGTTTGGGGCCTCGTTTCTTTTCGATGACTATGTCAAGAGATGGATTCAATCAACTTCAATTTTTACGTTTTGATTCGAGATCCACCACAAGTCAACGAATTCAATCAGATAAATTTGTTCTTTTTTCTACCATATGGACAGAATTATTGAAAATTGCCAATCATGTTACATACCTGGAGCAGATATAACTGTTGATGAACAGCTTTTCTCTACTAAGTTCAGAAGCCCCGTTACCCAAAATATAGCAAACAAACCAAATAAATTTGAAATCAAATTCTAGCTTGCTGTAGAATCAACGTCCTATTAGTTGCTGAATTGATTTCCTTATCTGGGAAAAAATGTTCATCGTCTCCAAAATCAAAGTTTATGGGAATATGTGGTGATGAAATTGGTAAGTCCTTTTCTAAGTAAAGGTTGAAATATCACATGTGATAACTTTTTACTTCGGTGAAGCTTGCTAAGACATTGCAGACCAAGAAAACGAGTATCGTTGAAACAATGAATCTAATTCGGCGCGAAATACCAGCAAGCATCAAAAATCAGAAACAACCACTATACTTATCCATTATTTTGAAAAATTGTGACATGACACTCACCTTGTACCAAGAAAAACCTTCTAAGAGTGTACTGATTCTAAGTACTGTGCCCAGTGATTTCAAGTTCATAAAGAGAGTGGAAAAGGGGAATAGTTTTAATGGTGTTATGCGCGCAAATCCCAAATGTAGGTAAGTGATAGATTTTGAAGTTGATCGAACTACAGTGAAGTAGTAGAGGTGAAAATTTTTCTCTTTGAGCCAATTATATAAAAAATTAATCAACTTGGGATAAAAGTTGCATAACATTAGAACTAGATATACAAAAAGATAACATTTAAGAATTTGTTATTACCTTGCTGTCCACTATTTTTCACTGTAAATTTAATTCCACTAAAATTTCTGCAATCCACTCGCGAATTTGGACATTTCACAACCAATTTATAAAATGAACAGTGTTATCGTATATTGGTTTAAAATTCGGACATGGCAGTTTAGGAAAAGGGGATATCAAATTGAAACATTTACGAATTTGAATACATTGTTACCCTTTGCGTTATAATAAAATGTATAAAATATGTTTAAGATTCTTTTTAACACAAATACGATTTGGTAATTTTTAAAGACATAAACTTACTACTAACATGTTTATTTACTTTTTGAAAATATATTGTTATTTGCTAAATTTGAATCTTTCTGCGTCATTTTTCGCCTCGTTCCTTGAACTTTTGGCCTGAATCTTTCACCTAGACTTGGCTTTTTTAGATCTGCAGGTGATCTGCCATGCGTCTATTGCAGATTACATGAGCGCATTTCGTTTTAGATTCCCGTATATTTCAAACGATTCGCGACTGTCTTTTCTTTTAGTTATTAGTATAATAGCTTGCAGTGGTTGTGCTAGGTCGGGATTGAAGGATTCGAAAGGGCGATAAACCCAGTGAAGATTTTCTGTTAGTGCATGTAAGGAGATGTTGCTTTCTAATGCTCGCAATCAAACAAGTGTTAGCCTTTTATTTATAAACTCGTTTTTGCGCAAAGATTTGATTCAAACTAGAGGCCTAACGATATTTAGCAATCAAATTTTGCATTCAGATCTAATGGTAGGCTTTCAAAATAGGAATATTACGAGTTGTTTTTTTACAGATGCAAGATGGGTGAGAGGTATAGGGGTGAAGTCCTACATTTCGAAATTAACCAAAAGAAATTGAATTTTTGGCAGAAATAACTTAAACTAGGCGGCGTTATCGTCGCTTAAGTTACCAGGCTAGGTGTGGTCTGGTTCTGAATCTTTTAAATGATTTTGATAATGTGTTTTTCTTATGCAATTTTATGTGTATTTTCAAGATCTGAAACTCGTTTTCGCTGGAAATACATACTTTTCCTAGGATGGAATTTCTCTCAATTATGGCTGAAGTATTTATTTCCGGGAAAAACCATGGTCAGATCTGAAAAGTATATAAAATCTGCATAGGTAAAACTCATCATTAAATTACTGTGCACATTTGTGTTAAAACGAATCTTTACCTAAGTTATATATTTAAAAACCTAAGAATAACTTAATGGCTAAAATTAAAAATAGCTCATCATTTTAAATTATACTTATGACCTTTTCTTTTACTAAAGAGTTGACTGTGGATGACAGCAAACAATAGAAACCTGGGAGTAAATTAAATATAACCTTGGTTTATTGTTTACTCTATCCACGAATTTTTAAATATAATACACATTTTCCTCCAAAGAGATCACACCAAACATATGCCAAGAAGAAGAGTTTATAAAAAAGGCAAAGAATTAGACGTTTTATGTGTAGTTGAAAAATCCTCATACACCCCTACTTTAGGTTGCTGATGGGAAAGGCGTAGACGCAAAGAGGGAAGGTTAACTATGAACAAACTGCCTCAAAGCTCTTCTCCCGTTATCGCAAAAACGTATTTCGGTAACGGATTGGTTCGATTGATTAATTATCTGTTTGAAATTAAAGAAGTGTACATAAATGTTTAGAGAAAGATCTCGGAAATAGTGGAAATATACAATAGAGTGAAATGACTGTTTTTTCCGCTATGTCAAGAGAACATTAACGAGAGTAAACTGTTTATTTGAAGTGGAGTAAACAGAATGTGATTAGATGTGAATACTAGTGAAAAAAGCCTTTGCCAAATTTAAAGCGCAATAACACCGAGTCTCTGTTTGGCAGATGAAACTATATAAAGTTATAATCCGTGTAAAATATGTATTCATGTCTGACGCAGATCCTCCTAAAAGCATTGGAACCTAGTCATACCTCTATATATTGCCTGCAATTTCCTTTGAGAGCACAAATGAAATGAATAAGAGAGAGTTGTTAAGCATGGAATTAGTAGCGTAGTGATGCTTGAATTCTATGAGTCGGTGGTTTCCAAAATGGACCCAACTATGCATGGTTGTAATGTATGGATATTTTGTGGCCGTTGCAGTAGATGTTTTTGGACAAAATTACCCCCCAAAAGTTATCTATTACTAAATTTACATCATTTTAGCTATAAATACGGCCATTATTTTCTTATAATAGACACATATGAATGAATAAGAAAAATAATGTATTAGTATATCGTATGAAGCAGGACAATAAATAGAAACCTTTTAGCATATATCTTCGCCAACGCAATTTTCCTTAAAACTCAACCATCCAAAGATTCAGGAAAAAATACAAGAGCAAAATGTATAAATATGTTCATCAAAGACATATACTATTTATATGCATATTCGCATGAAATATCATAAAATATTTACAATAGATACAAAAATTCGTATAAAAAGTAGTGTTACATTTGTAAGAACAACCATTAAATTCAAACTTCCTAACATATTTACATTTATATCAAAATCTCTAATAATAATCATTTGGAATCATATGTTTATTAGTAGTAGTCTGTTAGCTATCAACAAAATTATGATTTTTGTGAAAGGTGGAATGAATCCAAAAGTTCTAAACTGGATATGCAATAAGCAAATTTAAGTAACACTATATAATTCTTTCTCTTTGGTAACCTACCTGTCGGATTGAAATTAGTGTCTCTATCTTCACTAGTTTGTGAAATTACAAAAAGTTGTTATTGCAAAGGATCAGATCCAGATCTCTTATTCATCGAAAAATAACCATTTATTTTTAAAAGTCAGCACAAATCAATTTGAAGCATTCAAATTCAATGATATTTGAGCTACACAATTATGGTATTCCTGTGTTTATATCACTCTCCATAAATGTGTTGCCACTCGATTCAATTTAATTCAATTTATGTAAAAGGGAAAATATTTAGTGCAGAGTAAATGATAAAAATGTACAGTGTTGTCCAAATTTTTAAGATAGCTATAATTTTTCATATAATAAAATTAATAGAATTAATCAAAAGTTGCGCTGTGTTTTAATGTTTGCATCCAAATTTAAACGTGAAATATACAATAATTTAGAGCCTAAACATATTTTATTAATAAATACATCTAATTGATTCGCGCAGTCAATATTTATAATGATGTCCTTTGTTTTTCAAGACGGCTTTAAATCTTTTTGGCATTCAGGACACCAAATTTGTAATTATATCTGGACTGATATTGCCCCATTTTAATTTGATAAGCACCCGCAACTGCATACAATTGTATGGCATCTCTTTAAGCCATGCCGATTTGATTATTGATCATAAATTCTCTTTTGGAGTTGAAGCTGGTGAATTCTAGGGTCACGGTCCCAAATGTTCGATGTTATTTTCCATCAAGAACTTTTATATTACTTTTGCTTTATGAAAAGATGCGCGAAATGCTCAAAATACACTTATCATCCGCAAATTGCCCCTGTACTTTTAAGGAAAAAGTGTAGATGAAGCAAGCTTTGGTACCATGTATGTTCATGGGACTTCCCTTGGGCAAAATTGTTAGTGCTTGTTTCCTTATATGCAAAGCAGCACAGGAAAGGAAAGTATGCAGATGATTCACCGTTGGTACAATACATGATTCGTAAAAGCGCTCTTATTTTATCCTATTAACGCGGGATCTTCCAGATGTTCCAAACAAGAGGAAGGAAATTTCTCTAGAGGAAATCACTTTACCCCACTCTTAAAAATCCATTTTTCCTGTTGAGATGAGGCTTTCTCGAACCTTTCTAGACTAGACAGCTTTGTAGAAAAATCCGAGCTCGGAACATACCAGCAAGTGATACTTGCGTTCATTTCAATGCCTCGACTCTTCAGAATACTTCTTCATACGAGTGTAACCGGGATTTTAAAGTCATCAATGATGTTAAAAATTATTTTCCTTGCTGCAATATCTATAGCAACTATCTCCTAGCATTTTAGGCAAATTTGGTGCAAAATTGCTAAAGATTCAAGCATTTACTTTTACATAATAATATTATGAAAAAGATGATAATTATACATTACTCATTTCTCCTGTATTTGTCATTATGTTAGCTTTTTGATTGAATAGTAAATCTCCAAGGACTGAACTCAACTCATACAGGAACAATACAGAAGCGAGTTTGGATTGTATTTTATTTTTATGTTTGAAAAGCTAAATTTTTATTAATACTGCAAAAATTTAAATTGTAAATTTTATTGTTTTATTATTATATTTGAAAAGCTGAATTTTTATTAATACTGCATAAATTTAAATAGTAAATTAATTATTGTTATCACGGAAATTTTAAAGACATAATAAAAATTCAAAAAATCTGTCTCAAAATATCGGGCTATTATTGTAAATGTCCAAAGGAATTTAAGTCACCTGGAGGTGAGGATAATCGATATCTTTATTAAGTGTTCAGTGTGTTCATTTTTTTCTATGGGTTATGATTGTATTTAGGATTTCGGGCCTTTGATTTTTTTATGCCCCTTATCTATTTATGTTGCTTGAAATTTTTTTGTTGTTATCATTAGCAGTTTTGTCTACTTTATTTGTGTTTTATACATGGTGGTTAATTTACTTGCGTATTCTTAGATTGTTTCCTATGTTTATTTAATTGTGTTTTTGTAGTTTGCTGTTATATGTCACTGTTTTCTGTGTATGTATCTTGGTACAGCGTTGCTTTCTTTGCTTCTATCTTTTCTTTTTGTTTTTATTTCTCTCTAAGTTGCTTAGATCGCATTTATTATTAGGTTTTCTCTTTGAGAAATGCATTTTATTTGGAGTAAACCATTTAATGTTACGAGGGGCGGTCAATAAGTTTTACGAATCGGTAGGGCAAAACAGAGGAAGGTGTATGGCTGTTTGTGGGGGTGTTAGCACAAGATATGAAAAGTCAAGACATGCAGCCGCACGCTCCTGTCTCGTCTATTTAAGAAGCAGTAGCTGGTCGCAGATCGTCAGTCATAAATTTTTCCACAATGGAAAAGGTTGAGCACCGCGCAGTGATGGAAATCTTGACCAAGGACGGCAAGAATGCAAAAGAGATCCATGAACGCATGGTTGCAGTGGACAACGACACCGCCCCTTCCTATGCAACCATTGCTCGCTGGAATAGGGAGTTCCGCCATGGTCGTGAGTCCCTTAAAGATGACCCCCGTCCAAGAAGCCCGTCCGACGTGACCAACGAGGAAAATGTGGCCCATGTGGAGAGAATTATCCTCAAAAATCGACGGGTGAAGGTCGAAGAAATGGAGCGAGAACTTGGAATATCACATATAAGTGTTATCAACATCATCCACGACAATTTGGCCATGACCAAGGTCTCTGTCCCTAGAAACCTCACGCCCTTTGATCGACTTCAACGTCGTCAGAGTCCACAAGGCCAGAGTTGCACAAGCTTCCCTTCGCGAGTGCGGATTCGAAGAGCTTAACCATCCCCCCTACAGTCCCGATCTGGCCTTAGCGACTGCTTTTTATTTCGTACCTCAAGGCTGCACTGCGTGGACGCCGGTTTGGGGACGATGAAGATGTCCAGCTCGCCGTACATGAGTGGATTGAACAGCAGTCGGGAGATTTCTGGTGGTCGGGAATTCGAAGCCTCAGGGACAAGTGGCGAAAGTGCATTGAAGTCGAGGGTAGTTATATTGAAAAATAATAAAACACTTTTCCCCATATCTCGTTTTCTTAAATCCGAATTGCAAAACTTATTGACCACCCCTCGTATATTCGCCATATTTTTTTTTTACGATTGCGTGTTTAGTTGTCTTTATCGTTGTATTCTGATTATAACTATAGGCCTAAGTAAGTTGTTCATGTCCTCACTCCAGTATGTTTGCAAGGCTTGCGAACAAGTTGTGGACTAGAAATTATTTGTTATTTGGTATAAGCTCGCTGTTTTGTGCTCTTAATATTTGAAATATTTTACTTTGCATTTCCATTGCTCGTTCCTGAATCAGTGTTTTTAATTAAAATCTTCGCAAATCTATGGCGATCTTTTGGTCGCTTTCTTTCTCCTGTGTTCTGGTAGTTAATTACATGCTCTTACATTGTTTTCTTTATAGCGGCATTTTTTTTCACTTTGGGCGCACATGAGAGTAAAGATCTGCATTTTAAACCTAGTCAGGTTGCTTTATTTAGGAAATCTGTTTTGTATTAAAGAGAGAATACAGCCTAGGCAATTTATTTGTTGTAGGCCGGAATTAAGATTGAATTTCTGCCAGTTAGCCTCCTCGGCTATACTGATATACGCCTTCATCTCCAATATGTCTTTGTTTTTTTTAATCCCAATTGCATTAAATTATATTGCATTCCCCGTTACACAATATATCGGATGCTTTTGATACGTCCCACTATACAATGTCATTATAGTTGCTGTCTCTATTTTCTGGGTTAATTTTCTATGTCATTATGTGGATTGCTTTTTCAGTGCTTCGTTTTTTTCCATTAATGTTTGTTAAATAGCAAATTTTCTTCTCAGTCATAATCTAGCCTTCTTTTTATAATTTTCTCTTTACCTTAAAATTCCTATTTTCTTTTTTTAAATCAGGATACATTTTGGGATGCAATGAGTTTAAAAAGTTTGAGCTTATTGAAGCTTAAATGCCATTATACTCTCTGTTGCACTTGGTGCTTCGTGTCCTTACTTTCTATAATTTCATCTAGCGCGTCTATTAGATACACGATGTTCAAATTCTGTATTTAAATCAGCATTCTCTTCTTCGTTTATTTTAAAATTCTTTACTTATTGCTCTCTAGGTAGTGCTTTTATGTATTTATTCTTCCTTTGTTTTAATCTTTACTTCATATTTTCTATTTTCATCTGATTTATTGTCGTGATCTAGTTATTCTTCTTAGTTTCTTCAAGTATTCATTAGATGAGACCTCTTTATCGAGTTGTTCTAGTGCCTCTTCCCATGTCTGTTATTGTTGCTCGAGTATAAGTTAGCTCGGTTATCCTTAATCTCTCTTAATCCTTGAGTCATATTCATGGTCGCTCCCGCTCCTTTGCAAATATGATATTATATTCTTCCCCTTTTTACGGTTTAAATCTCATGTATTCGCTTTATTTATAAGTGTAAAAACCCTCGAATATAACAGAATTTTTCAAAACCCAATAGTTTTTCTCCACTGGTGAGTTTATTTATATTGATTTGTGTTGATGGTAATTGAAACGTCGATATGGTCACCACAAGGCATGATGGCTATTCATTATCGAATAAAATAGAGGGAAGTCGGGACCGAGGCCTTGGACGATATTCGGCAATAGGCGTTTAGGTCATCCATAAGCATGGGGGGGGGGGGTAACGTCAAGTTAAATATAGCCAGGTGTGTCTGGATAGGAATGTGGTTAGAGAGTGGTTGACATCAAAACTTCTTGATCTTTGCTGAGTTGTTTTGTCTTTGTATGATATTTTCTCTTTCATATAGTCCGTCTTGTATTCTACCACACATCTTTTGAATTATCTGGATATAATGAGTCTGATGGTCCTCATTTGCTGTTATTCTTGTGATTTAGGAGACTTTTGTCCATTGTCAGAGAGAATGGTGTCTCTTTGGGTGTACTGTTTGTACAAGGAAGGTTTTTAAGGAAACATCTTCGTTTGATTCGCGATACCTTAGCGGGAGACAGAATTCCTAGTTTAATCCTTCTGCTCTCTTTGTTATCTTTATCTTAAGGTTGTGTGAATCTCATGTCGCCTATAGGAAAATATTTGTGTTAGGTGAGTGTGGATTCTTTATTTCCTGTAACTTATATTTAGGTAAATTAGCAAAGGGTCTCCTCATTACAGTCCGTGTTCCAGTTACTAAGCACTGCAAGGATGAAAAAATGAAGATAACGGATGGATGATTGAATGAATATATGGTTAGATGGATGGATCCGGTACGCTTCCTCTAGAGGGATGAACAATATAGAGTTTATGAAGAAGAATGGCCGAATCACCTGCACACACAAATGTACTATCCCATACCTGTCTTGGTTATCATATTTATTTTCAGCATACACAGACTGGTATTAATTCTCCCCTACCCAAGGCTGCAAATAGGCCCCCTTCTAAAATAAGTAGCCTGTATTTCTCCCTTACTTCGTTGCTTTTCAAACAACCTCTCCCACAGCTTTCTATGGTCAGCCTCTAATTTCACAGGGTAGATGTTGACCTTCTCAGCCAACCGTCCCGGATCGGGGGTAAGGGGGAGGGAAAAATGTTCCCTAACCCCCTAAGATCCGGTCTGGGCTGGTTGGTTTTTAACAACCTGCTTCATCCCCACCCACCCCGTAAGGGGCGTTGCGATTTGCCATCCTGGCCGCCGTGCTGAGGTGATCCAGCGCCCCGTCCGGCCCCAGCTTAGCCTCTCTTCCTTCCTTCAGATAGCCTGTATTCCTATCCTACCTCGTCGCTTTTCATACAACCTCTCCCACATCTTTCTTTGGTCAGCCTCTAATTTCACAAGGTAGAAGCTGACCTTCTTCTCAGCCAATCATCCCGGATCGGGGCTGAGGGGGGAGGGGACAATGTCCCATAGCCCATAAGCTCCCGTCCAGAATAGTTGGCTTTTAGCAACCTGCTTCATCCCCACCCATACCTTCCTCACATCCCATTTCCTCTGGTCTTCAAAATATATCTTTTTTACGCCATGTTCAAGGTGGATCCGCCATGCTGAAGGACTGCCAGGCCACCAGGCGGGAGAGGTCGTCCCAAATGGCGGCGACTAGCTCTGCCGGGCCTGTAAGCACCTCTTGCAGTGTGGTCTACTGCAAGAGGTGTTGAGCGATTGCGTCCCGTAAAACAAAGAGGGTCACCATGCCCAATAAAGCAAAAAAAACATCTCCCCTTAATTCTCCCTATAACAAAAACTGAGCCGCCCTCGTGCAGCTCCACAGAAAAGATGGAGGTCTTCCCCCCCCTGTACTTAGGCAGGGGCCCCTTCATATTTTTTCTAACCGGAGAGGAGGCTTACTCCTCTCCTTCGCTTACGGGTGCAGGGGACTCCCCCTCACTCCCTTCTCTGGAGGTGCTTTCGGGCACCTCCCCTTTTCCAGCGGCAGTCCCCTCTTTTCTTTCAAAGGGGACTGCCAAGAAAGCCAGCAGGCAGCCCACTGCCGACCGCGCCTCTTGTAAGCGGCTCGGTATGGAAAACCCCCTTAGGGGGGAAAGGGAAGCCAGGCCCCTTCGGTTGCTTCCTTTAAAAGACCTGCTGGCAAGAATATTGAACCTTGCCAAGTCAAGGCCTGTGCCTCCCCGCACAAGACTAGTGACAATACAGCCAACGGGACCTGCGATGTCTTGGGAGGGGATGGCCAACGGAAGGCTCCTCCTGTGACACACATGGTTCTTGAGGAACCTAAGCCTCAGACGGTAGGGCCTTCCCTGGGGAAAAATCCGGGCTCAGCCCGGCGCGGAACGAGCACGCCGATGAGGGCGCTAAAGAGTCCTCGAGGACTCTGCCCCCGGACCAGCATTCAGCTCTTCCTCACACTGAATACATAGCAGGAATACGGGCAGCTCTTCGGACTGCTTGGCAAAGAAGATGGGAGACGGTTGAAGGGAACTTAAAGTTGCGTGCCATTGCGCCGCGACTGTTGCCATGGACCTTTTCTCCAAAGCCGCGACGGCTTCAGGTCGCTTTATGTCGTCTCCGAATCGGGCACACTCGTGTGACGCATCGCTATTTGATGGAGAGCTCGCCTGCGCCCTTTTGCAACGACTGCATCGTGTCCCAGACTGTTTGGCACATTCTTGTCGAATGTCCCAGTCTGGGTAATCTTCACACACGATATTTGTCCCGGTACCGGGATAGGCGGGGTCGCTACCACCTGTCCCTTGTGCTTGGGACGAGTTTGTGCACATTGACTTGGGGACTTGTTGACTTTTGAGGGGAGGCCGAGCTTCTCCCCTTTATTTAAAGTTCTTTTTGTTTTTCGTTTGATATTGTTTTTTTGTAGGTTGCACTCTCCTTCACCGGGGTGAGGGGGCCATTCCCCCGCTGCCGAGATTTCTTCCTGATTGTTAAGTTTTCCAATTTATATCGTTTTGTTTTCATATATTTTTTTTAAAGTAGCCTAGTTCTATGCCCAAGTGGGTAGTTCCCAGATGGGCTCTATAAAATTAAAAAAAAAAAATTAAAACATCCCCACCCATACCTTCCTCACATCCCTTTTCCTCTCGTCTTCAAAATCTATCTTTTTTACGCCGTGTTCAAGGTGGAGCCGCCATGCCGATGGACAGCGAGGCCACCATGCGGGAGGGATGGTCCCAAATAGCGGCGCCTGGCTCTGACGAGCCTGTAAGTACCTCTTGCAGTGCCGGCTATTGCGAGAGGTGGTGAGCGATTGCATTAGGTAAAACAAAGAGGGTCACCATGCTCAATGATGCAAAAATAAAACATCTTCCCTTAATTCCCCCTAGAAACAATTACGGAGCCGCCTTCGGAAAGCTCCACCAAAAAAATGAGGGTAGCCCCCTATGCATGCGCAGGGGACCCTCTATATTTCTCTAAACGAAGAGGAGGCTTACTCCTCTCCTTTGCCTACGGGTACAGGGGACTCCCCCTCACCCCCTTCTCTGGAGGTGCTTTCGGGAACCTCCCTTTTTGCAGCGGAATTTCCCTCTTTTCTTTCCAAGGGGGACTGCCAAGAAAGCCAGCAGGCAGTTCATTGCCGACCACTCCTTGTGTAAGCGGCTCGGTAGGGCAAACCCCTTTAGGAAGTAGAGGGGAGCCAGGCCCGTTCGGTCGCTTCTCTCAAAAGACCTGCTGGCAAGAATATTGAACCTTGCCGGGGTCAAGGCCTGTGCCTCCCCACACAAGACTAGTGACACTACAGCCAACGGGACCTACGATGTCTTGGGAGTGGATGACCAACTGGAGGCCCCTCCTGTAACACACATGGTCCTTGAGGAACCCCAGCCTCAGACGGTAGGGCCTTCCCTGGGGGAAAATCCGGGCTCAGCCCTAAACACCGAACTCGAATCCACCCCTATACAAGGTTCTCCTCAAACGGCTAGGGTCTCTGAGGCAGTACAAGGAGGCTAGGGATCTCCTCCGACAAGTGCCCCTACGACTACCAGCATCTTACCTATTTCGGAGAAGGACCTGGCTGAGGCCATCCATCTGGCCTCGGGACTTCTCCTGGCGGAGGTGAGAAGCAGGTTCATTTCCTGCCCTTCTATCCCAAAAAGAGAAAAAAAAAGACCAAAAAGACCAAGAAGACTTGGGGCTGATCCCAATCCGCGGTGGCTGCGGGGACAAATGGGTCTGCTGCCACATTGGTAGGCGACCAAGCCAAGATCGGCACATTCGGCCCCTCTGGCCCCCCGTGTGCGGAGCTCCTGACTGAAACTAAGACCAAGAGTGCACAGGGTGGAGCCTCGATAACATCAGGGCCCCTCCTTCAGAGGTTACCTGGCGTTTTCGAGCCCGCAAGCAAAAGCACTTCCTCGTTATTCGATCCAGTGATGGCACCATGTTGTCCAAGGGCAACATGATCCATCAGAGGAGAGAATTAGCTAGTGCAAATTGGTAGAGAGCCGAATGTGACCCGTTTCTCGGACGGGGGCCTTCTGGCGAATGCGGCGAATCCCGCCGAGGCCACCAAGATAAGTGCTCTTCAGACACTTCATGGCACCCCGGTGAGTGTGACGCCACACTCTACCATGAACTTTGTAAAAGGAGTAGTTTATGCAAAGGAAACTCGTTGACTACTCCATTGAGGACATTACCCTAGAGCTGGCCGACCCTGGGGCGGTCAAGGTTAAACATGTGATGAGGAAACAGGGAGAAGCCTCGAGATACACCTCTACATTCTTCGTCATGTTCGACTGTGACAAGCTCCATGAGTCGGTGCGGGCCGGTTGGTACCGCTACCGCGTGAAGGCATTCGTGCTACTGCCGCGGCGGTGCGATTACTCTCACCTCTTTGGCTATACGAATCGCTCATGTTGACGTGCAAAGTCGGGTTTACCCGAAGAATGTGTAAATTGCCCCCAGGTCGCACACGATAAGTCCAAATTATGTGTGGCCAAGTGTGTCAATTGCGGAGAGCTGCACCCTGCTTCTTCGCTGCAATGTGGTGCATATCTCCTTGAGAAAGAAATCTTGGCCGTTCAGGCTCAGGATCGACTCACATTCCGCGAGGCTAAGTACGTCATATGCCTCAATAGTTAGAAATGAACCCTCTGCTCTTGGCCCATCCAGGCCAACGGCCACGGTTGTTTCCACGCCAATTCGGAGCCCTTCTGCAGGCTCTACAAAACCCGAGCGCTTGCCTGGTAAAGCTGGCGGCAAAAAGGGTTCATACTCAGCCTAGAATAAAACCAGGGCTCTACCCTCTTTCCTCAGCGTGACCACATCCCGTAAAGCAAAATAGCGACGCGCCTCCACCGAGTCGTTAGAATCACAAAAGGCAATACCCCTGAAGTTGGTCACTGGGCCATCTTTTGGGGTTTCTAAAGCTGTCCCCCGAAAGAAGGACAGCAACAAAGGAGGAAGTGGCTCGCAGACAGTGGTTCCTTGACAAGAGGGTCTTCCGCCGCCGAAGCTGCAACGCCTGCCTAAGTTATCGAGGCGGAGGGAGGAAAAGACTCGCATGGCGAGCCCAATCTCCCCCAAGTCCTTGAAAGCGACAGCGCCTTCAGCACTTTGTCCGGCCAACAGCGCCCAGGTTTCTACCCCCCCCGAAACATACGGCCATTTATGTGAGGGTCTTCTGTTCGAGGAGTACCCCCGCGTCTTCTCCGAGCTAGGCCTGGAGGGCATATTCTTTCAATAGAATTGCCGTGGACTTTGAGTCAACTAGGAGGAGCTGTGGAGGCTTAGCTCGTCCCGTTACCGGTTAGATATTTTTTTCAGCAGACCATGCTAGGCGCGTGCCCCCTGCCCGCCCTCCTGGGGTATAAGGGTCTCACGACCCCACCACCGCGGGATGGCTATGCTGGGAGATGACCGGTTTACACGCGGCATGATGTCTCCGTACTTCCTTTCTCTTTAGATACCTCCTTTTTGGCAGTGGCTGTGCAGCTGCACCTGAATAGGAGGTATACTGTCATTGTTGCATACATTCCACCGTCAGCTGACTTCGACGCGGGGTCTTCCGCCGCGTCGTGGCACGGTTGCCGAGGCCCTTTCTCTTGCTTGGAGATTTGAACGGCAGGCATCCTCTCTGGGAAGATTACTCCATAAATTCCAGGGGACAAGCCCTTGCTGATCTGATCGAAGAGCTTGAGATGGGTGTCCTAAACGTGGATGAGTTTACGCATCACTGTCTGAAAACCGCTTCATTTTCTTGCCTTAACCTATCTTTGTGCTCTTTGGATGCACAGCCTGATTTTTATTAGGCAGTGGTTGATGACCTCCATGGTAGTGATCACTTTCCTATTCAAATATCATTTTCAGACAACTGCCCCTTAAGAGCCCACCTCGGTGGTGCTTGGTGCGGGTACAGTGGCCTGTGTTTCAGAAAATGACTGAATTCTCTATCTCAGTCGAGGAGTTTAGGTCGGTAGATGAGGCCGTTGAGTTCTTCTTTGGCAACCTCATCGCCGTGTGCTTGACTACTATTCCTGAAACGTGTGGCCGATTTGCACGTCGACCACTCCCATGGTGGTCGGCGGAGTGTAACACGGCCCTCAAACAAAAGCGTTATGCCTACATGCGCTATAAGTGCCGCCCGAACGATTTAACTTTCGCTGAATTTTGTCGGGCTAAGGCTAGGTTCCGGTATATTTCGACGCACGCCCGTCACTCTTCTTTGGTGGACATACGTGTCTTCAGGTAACGGGAAGACCCCTTTAGCAGAGGTGTGAAGGCGATTCAAAAAGATTCGGGACAAGTTCCCGCAGGACCCCACTCCCGTTTTCCAGGAGAATGAGGCCGCAATTTTGGACCCCAAGTCCGTGGCGAAATTCTTCGCGACCGCTTTTTCCGCATTTTATAGCGGGAATGCTGCTCCGCCAGCATTCAATGCACGTCATTATGTCGCAGGTGGAATTTACCTCCAGAGGCGGAGAACCCCTTAACCACATGTTTACTGGGAGCGAGTTGAGCTCCGCTCTCGCTTTGCACGCAGACACCGCCCATGGTCCAAACGATGTCCTGTACGCTATGCTTCGACACCTGGGTGAATGAGGCATGGCCTTCCTTTAAGATTTGTTCGACAGGATCTGGGTGGAGGGTCTTTTCCCAGATTCCTGGCGAATCGCTACTGTGCTCGCCTTCCGCAAACCAGGGAGAGATCACTCTACTGCGACCGGTTTCCACCCAATCTCTCTGATGGAGAAATTGGTAAATGTTAGACTATCCCTTTGCCAGGAAAGCGGAGGCCATCTGTCTTCTGCACAGTGCGGCTTCGGCACGTTCCACTCCATTTCACATGCTCTGTTCGACTAGAAAATGCCGTCTCTGAGGCTTTCCTTCGTAGATAGCACTACGCCATGGTGTTTTTTAATCTGGAAAGGCCTATGATACCACATGGCGATACAGTATCATGAAGAGCCTCCACACGATGGGGGCAAGGGCACGCCTCCAAGTCTTCATATCTGAATTTTTGCGAGATCGTCGATTTCGCGTATGGGTGGGGGGAGGTCTCTCCGGCCCAAAGGAGACAAAAGAGGGTATCCCGCATCAAAGTGTTCTCAGTGTCACACTCTTTGCCCTAAGCATCAACGGCATCACTTCGGTGCTGCCGGGAGATGTTCTCACTACGCTCTCCTTGGACGACCTTTTGATCTCTTTTGGCGCGTCCCAGATGTCAACTCTGGACCGTCGAATGCAACAGGCATTAAACCGCGTATCTCGCTTTGCCGAAGTGCACAGGTTACGGTTTTCTTTGTCCAAGACTGGTGGTGAACTTTTGCTACCACCCAAGGCTCTACCTCGACCCAGATTTGTTTCTTAATGAGGAGCACCTGAAAGTAGGTGAATCGCAACGTTTCCTTTGTCTTATATTTGACCGACGCCTCACCTGGGATGCTCATATTCGCAGTGACGTAGAATCCTGAGCTAATATATATTTATTTGTATTATTTACTTTTAATAAACCAAATAACTTTAAATTGACGCGTAAGTTCGTGCCTCGGAGATCGCTTGAGGATCGGGCTCTAAGAGTGCTAAACTTAATTTTTATTCTAGTGAATGAATAAACTGGGTTTCTTTCTTGACCTTATCAAATATTGCCACTTCAACTCGTTCGGGAATAATCAAAACAGTGCATTTACTAAAGAAAACTAGATTGTAATAAACATAACCGACCTCACTAAATAACATTAAAACACACAAATCTAATACACGTATAAAAAGAAAATGGGATTACAGGGCTAACTCTCGCGGCTCGAGTAGAGATAAAATTTTACGGGGGAACAATTTTTAAGTTAATAGCGGTCTTTGGCCAGACATTCGCTAAACTAATTTTTATGCACGCAGACATAAATAATAGGATTATTCTTTACTTACATAAGGTAATGGAGATTAATACCAGGTTCCAGTTAGAATATCGTCATGGATTATTATTCCTGAGTTGGTTGTTTGTTGGCTAGATGTCGTTCGTTGACTTGCCTGGCGAGTTGACGGGTGACGTCACGAGGAATTTCGAGTTGGCGTAAGAGAATCAAAACAAAGACGCCGATAAGTAGGGTTGGTTCTTGTACGTTTATGACCTTGAAACGGTTTCTAATCTTGGGATATGATTATATTCTTTTCTAGCGATTTGGGTCTCACTTGTATAATTTAGATTTTGGATGAGAAATCTATTTAGTTTAGAGTTGTCAAACCTACTCAGAATAAGATTTGGAGTCCTCAATCTGTGTCGGTTGATACTCACTAATCTTGGGGCTCGAACGGCACCGAGCTTCCTTGGTACAATCTGGTATTGTATAGGGACTGCAATTTCTCCTTAACTTGCAATAACTTTGTACCGGTGATTTTTGAGTCTTCTTGTCGAACTCGAAAAATCTTTTGTCAACCGGTGCCTTTCTTGTCTCTTTGGTGGGAACGAACAAAAAGCCACGTTTACACGGATCATCGAGTTATATACCCACCTTACTTCCGCTGAGGTGGGTGGGAAGGTAAATATGGGGGGGGCTTGCAAGGTGGAATCTCAGCTTGGTCTGCCGCACTTTTGCGTCTTGCGGCTCGGAGAGGAGGTAATACGAGATCGGCAGTTTGCACTTTTGACTGGGTCGTTTATAAGTCCCCCCTTTGAAGTGCCTGCCTTTTGAGCTGAGGTCAGGAATCAGTCTCGTATCACTTACCATTTTGCCCGTTCTCCTATGTTACCGGAGAACCTCGAAGGGGCAAAGGTAAACCCAGATGTCTTTAGTTATTTTGTCCGTTAGAATCGATACATACATATATATATATATATATATATATATATATATATATATATATATATATATATATATACTTATTTCTTATTATACCTCTACAATCCTCCACCTTTAGGATGATCCTGGGAGGGAGGGGGGGAATCGCCTGTGCTCTACGCAAAGAGTCTTACTAAAACATCTGTATAAAAAGCTACTCGACCGATAGTTGGAACGCTCCACTCACATCACTCTTATTGATTGAATTAGGTCCTCCGTGCGCTTAATTAACACTTATCTTAACAGATTCTACGAAATAAACAAAAGAAACTACAACATTAGGGATACACTTATACGTACAAAATAAACCAAACAATAAAATTCTATCTACACACAAAAAAGAATTACCGTAGGTAAACTATATTAACCTGGTATTACATTATGGCTAATGCTTTCAGTACTCTAGTCGCATACGCTGTTTCCCACATCGTGATTCTTCGACTGGCATAACATATGTCGAATGAATTTGCGGTAGCATGGGGCGGTTCCTACGGACAAACGAACTTGTTTTTTGGTTCAGGGTAGCGGCATCTTTATTATGGCGTCTACCCGATTCTGTCTTGTGCATAAACCGTTTTTCCCAATTTTGGCTCCTAGCTCAGAGATTGAATCATCAGAGAAATAGTATTTAGACGTTCCCATCGTGCGAACGTGTTCGTGTGGACGCTTTGAGACTGCCCTACGTGCATGTCAGTGTCCTTCCCGTGTAGGGGTAGTCACGTACACGTGGTCAGGATAGTAGGCTGGCCTCTTCCAACCACCTACACATCTTCTTGCTTCTCCTTCTCTTTTAATCTTTATTTGCCTATTTACTCTTAATTTTTCTTCTAGGGAATTGGGTTGATCTACATCAGGGAGAGGGGATTGATCTTCCCGACATTCTTCGTTCATTTCTTCTTTCATTAAACTCTCTTTAGAACCGTCATTTTCTTGAAAATAGCTTGGTACTCCCGTTTCAATCACTGCATTTGACCTTGAGTTTTCGTTCACTATAATTGTCTTATGAGAATCTTTATTTTCTGGATTTTGCTCCAGCAGCGATTCTGCACATTTATTTCTATCTTGCGAAGATTTCTCAGTCAGAACTTTTTCTTTAAAAGTTTCTTTGATTGTCCTGTGATTAGGAGGAACTTGTTTGGCTACAGCTTGCTTATTAGGCCTATGTTTTACTCTTCTTATATTTATTCTCCTTTCTTCTTCTTCATTCTCTTTCTTCGCTACCTTCCACTCCGGGCGTGGGAGGACCGGCACCACATCTGTCGCAGTCTTGACGACTCGTGAACATATCCCTTCGTTCACACGTTTCTCGGACGAAAACAAATGGGTTGAAACCGGGTGTCTCTCATTCGCGGGTATCCGGGTGACTACTAATTGAGCTATCGGATTTGAGGAGAGCTGCGCGCTCTGGCCTATTAATACAGAGCAGAAATTAATAGGCGCTGCTACTACGTCGGTCCAGACAGCAAAATATTTCGACTGTATGTGGCTTTGGACGACAGGAAACTTAGTGGGTCTACCCAGGAAATCCTGGACGACCACGAACTTCTGGTGCTGGGTGGTGATAGGGGGAAGCAATTGGTTTGATACAACGATACAGGTACACCCGTATCGTGAAACACGGTTGAGACTCGGCGGCCATTTACGGCCCCATTCTCGAATTTTAATCCTTCGGGAGAATTTTTGCTGTATACAAAATTCACCTGCTGTTCAGGGGAATTTGCTGTGGTCAAAAGAGGTGAGGGATTTGAGGGTTGTTCTGATTCCAACGTTGCCGTCAGGTTATGTACCTGCTGGTTCGAGAGGTACTTAAGCCTCGAGTTTTAGGGGCAATTGTAACTAAGGTGGCCTTGGATGCCACAACTATAGCAATTTATGGGGTTTCTGAGATTTACGGCGTTCCTGACGAATTAAGGAGAGTTATTTTGCGGGGGTTTATGGAGATAATCCCCTTCGTTTGGAGAAAAGGGTTTCTGATGATATCCAACTTTCTTGGGGGACGAGGGCTTGTTTTTATTACACTCTCTAGGATATAACCTATGGTTTGATAAATACAAGTCTGCTTCTCACACACACTCCTCGAAGGACTCTGCTCTCCTGTCCTTGACAAAGGCCCTTAATTCTGGAGGCAGCGTGCTTAATAGCTGGTCCTTCAATATGAAGTCGATGAGTGATTTAAAATCATTTCTCACTCGAGCTGACTCTAACCAAAATTGGAGGTGTCTCCTGAGCATAAAACCAAATTGTCGGTAGGTTTGTCCGGGCTGAATCCTAGCCTGCCTAAATTTTAACCTATAGTCTTCAGGATTCAGGTTAATCGCTCCCAGTAGTTCTTCTTTTAAGGTAGAATAGTCTATCGTCGCATCAGATGGTAGAGACACGAATATGACTCTTACTAGGGTACTGAGAAAAGGGAGTAATTTAGCGATACCGTTTGTCTCGATATCCCAGTGATTCACTTCAAAAAAAATTTCGAAATGCGAGAGATACGCGTATAGATCGTCTTCGTCCTTGTACGCTGGCAGCTTCATAGTTGGAACCTGTGATGTCCTAGTCCTTGACCCCACGGAATGCACTTCCACTGTCCTCGCTTAATGCTCCCACGTGTTCTCTTATTTTTTCTCTTTCATCATCTTCCATTTTCGTCTTTTCTCTTCTTTCATCATCTTCCATTTTCGTCTTTTCTCTTCTTATTTCCCTTTCCGTCCTTTCTTTATCTTGGACGTATGCGAGGAGTTCTTTGTCCTTTAGTCCAAGGGTTTGACCTTGTTTAACAAATAATTCAAACGAAGACATATTGGCTATGTTCGTCGAAACCTCACAACTGTAACGAACGGGTTGGCAAATATTTGTTATGGGTAAGGGCTTAAATTTGGGTTCTTTCTGACTTAACCGCAATAACCTGACACCACTTAAATATATGTCGTAGAATGCCGAGCTAATATATATTTATTTGTTTTATTAACTTTTAATAAACCAAATAACTTTAAATTAAGGCGTAAGTTCGTGCCTCGCAGATCGCTTGAGGATCGGGCTCTAAGAGTGCTAAACTTAATTTTTATTCTAGTGAATGAATAAACTGGGTTTCTTTCTTGACCTTATCAAATATTGCCACTTCAACTCGTTCGGGGATAATTAAAACAGTGCATTTACTAAAGAAAATTAGATTGTAATAAACATAACCCACCTCACTAAATAACATTAAAACACACAGATCTAATACACGTATAAAAAGAAAATGGGATTACAGGGCTAACTCTCGCGGCTCGAGTAGAGATAAAATTTTACGGGGGAACAATTTTTAAGTTAATAGCGGACTTTGGCCAGACATCCGCTAAACTAATTTTTATGCACGGGGACATAAATAACAGGATTATTCTTTACTTACATAAGGTAATGGAGATTAATACCAGTTTCCAGTTAGAATATCGTCAGGGATTATTGTTCCTGAGTTGGTTGTTTGTTTGCTAGGTGTCGTTCGTTGTCTTGCCTGGCGAGTTGACGGGTGACGTCACAAGGAATTTCAAGGTTGCTTAAGAGAAGCAAAACAAAGACGCCAATGAGTAGGGTTGGTTCTCGTACGTTTATGCCCTTGAAACGGTTTCTAATCTTGGGATATGATTTTATTCTCTTCTACCAATTTGGGTCTCGCTTGTATAATTTCGATTTTGGATGAGAAATCTATTTAGTTTGGAGTTGTCAAACTCAGATAGAATAAGATTTGGAGTCCTCAATCTGTATCGGATGATACTCACTAATCTTGGGGCTCGAACGGCACCGAGCTTCCTTGGTACAATCTGGAATTTAACAAGGATTGCAAATTCTCCTTAACTGGCAAAAACTTTGTACCTGTGATTTTTGAGTCTTCTTGTCGAACTTGAAAAATCTTCTGTCAACCGGTGACTTTCTTGTCTCTTCGGTGGGAACGAACAAAAAGCCACGTTTACACAGGTCATCGAGTTATATACCCAACTTACTTCCGCTGAGGTGGGTGGGAAGGTGGATGGGGGGAAGGGCATCGCAAGGTGGAACCTTAGGTTGGTCTGCCGCACTTTTGTGTCTTGCGGCTCAGAGAGGGGGTAATACGAGATCGGCAGTTTGCACTTTTGACTGGGTTGTTTATAAGTACACCCTCGAAGTGCCTCCTTTTTGAGCTGAGGTCAGGAATCAGTCTCGTATCACTTACCATTTTGCCCGTTCTCCTATGTTACCGGAGAACCTCGAAGGGGCAAAGCTAAACCCAGATGTCTTTAGTTATTTTATCCGTTAGAATCGATACATATATATATATATATATTTATATCTATATATCTATATATATATATATATATATATATATATATATATATATATATATAATATATATATATATATATATATATATATATATATATATTTATATATATATATATATATATATATATATATATATATATATATATGTATAACTGAATCCCGAAAATAAGGAACGTGAGGAATTTATGAATAACGTTACATCCACGAGAAAAAAAAACAACGGAGAACTGCGAGGCCTTTCGACTGATGGTTCTTTACTAAGCAGACTGCTTAGTAAAGGACTATTAGTCGAAAGGCCTCGCAGTTCTCCGTTGTTTCATTTTCTTTGTGGCTGTAACGTTATTCATATATATATATATATATATATATATATATATATATATATATATATATATATATATATATATTTATGTATATATATATATATATATATATATATATATATATATATATATATATATATATATATATATATATATATATATATATATATATATATATATATATATATATATATATATATATTTATATATACATATATATATATATTTATATATACATATATATATATATATATATATATATATATATATATATATATATATATATATATATATATATATATATATACTAATTTCTTATTATACCTCTACACGCAGCCTTAGGCTCACTTGTACCTGCGCCATGGATATTCACAGTTCCGTGACGTCCAGTGCTTTGGGTGCTGATAGGGCTACTGCCTTACTTTTTTATCGATCCTTTATTCGTTCGAAGCTCGAACACGGACTCGAATTTTATGCATCCGCAGCGGAGCGTTTATTGCGGAAGGTGGACCCTGTTCCACCACTCTGATCTTCGCCTTGCGACCGGTGCTTTCCGCCTTTCCCCCATTGAGGGAGTGTTGGTCGATTCTGGGGAGGTGCCACTTGCCACTCGCTCTGCGCTGCGTGTAGTGCATATCTCGCCTGTACGCGCGAGCCTGGCGCCTCTCTCGGTCGCCAAGAGCTCTCATTGCATCCGCAGCTAATCTCGACGGTGCCTATGCCGCCAAGAGACGCTAGTTCTACCCTAAGCCCTTTGGATTTAGGGTCATGAAACTCTTTTGATAGCTAGGTATAGCTCTCCTGGCGGTCATGCCCCTGTTTCTGCCCAGGATTCCACCCTGGAGGGTACCACATTTAGCTATTTGTCCCCACGCCTCTGCTTCCAAAGCTTCTACTGCCCTGGGAGTATTGCGTTCGACCTTTTTTGAACACACATCGTGTCACGCTGGAACCGTGCCAGAGTATACTGATGGCTCCAAGTCCCAAGAGGGGGTCGGAATCCACGTTGTCTTCCCTCTGTTTGAAGTCAGTGGGGTTCTGCCGAACTAGGGGCAATACAACACTCGGTACAGGAGATTACGCGACGTGCCCAGTTCGGAGACCAGATTGTGATCTATAGCGACTCACAAAGCGCCTTCAGTGCTCTCAGTGCATTGGAATCTCCACATCCCGTGGTTCGCGATACACTTCACGCCACGGTTTTGGCGAGCCAGGCGGATGTCGAGATTATCTTCTGCTGTGTTCCTGGACATGTATGAATTGCTGGGAATGAGCGTGCCGATGAGGGCACCAAAGAGTCCGTGAGGACTCTGCGACCGGACCAGCGTTTCGCTCTTCCTCACACTGACTACATTGCAGAAATACGGGCAGCTCTTCGGGATCTTGAAAAAGAAGATGAAAGACAGTCGAAGAGAACTTAAAGTTGCGTGCCATTGCGCCACGACCGTTCCCATGGACCTATCACCAATGCCGCGACGGCTTCAGTTCGCTTTCTGTCGTCTCCGAATCGGTCAAACTCGTGTGACGCATCGCTATCTGATGGAGCGCTCACCAGCGCCTTTTATGACGACTGCGTCGTCCCCCAGACTGTTTAGCAGATTCTTGTCGGATGTCCCAGTCTGGGTGATCTTCGCGCACGATACCTGTCCCGGTACTGATTTAGGCGGGGTCGCTACCGCCTATTCCTTGTACTCGAGACGACTTCGTGCACATTGACTTGTGGCCTCGTTAACTTTTGGGGGGAGGCTGGGCTTCTCCCCTTTATTTAATTAGTTTTTATTCTTTTTTTATTGTTTCCTTTGTAGGTTTCACGCTCCTGCGACGGGGTGAGGGGGACCTCCCCCGACGCCTGAGTTTGCTTCCGTATTGTTACGTTTTTCCTATTTTTTTTTATTTTTATGTTTGTATATTCTAACTTTAAAGTAGCCTAGTGCTAGGCTGTCGATATTCCGGCGACTTATGCCCAATTAGGCCGTCGCCAGATGGGTTCCTAAAATGAAAAATAAAAAAATTCAAAGTAAATGGAAGCTTTCTCATTAATACAGTAACAATGAAGAATCGTGCGTTACTCATGTCTAAACCAATAGATTTAAAACTATGCGATTGACCTAAGTAAGTAGCACGGAGTTCTCATCTGATATGAGTGATTTTGAGGCTTTATCAAGTCAAGAATTTTATTCAGATATAATTTTCCATTAAATATTTTTTTTTAGTAGATCGTATGCTTTGAAATAGTGGTTACCATCTCTGCCTATCCGTCTAACAGTCAAATTGTGTCCGCTTTATTTGACCAAAAAGATACGCCAATTTCAAGTTATATGAGATATCCAGAATATCTTTTGTATTATAATAAATAATAAAGATCATTGAAGATATTCCATGAAAGAAATTGATGTCAAAAAGGTAAAATCATCTTGGGTAAATCGACTATTTAGATGAGGTTTGAGAAAATTTAACTTCACACAATGATTCATAGATTGATGGCATTATTACACCTTAGTTATGGTTAACCAATAATCCTAGTTGTTCTCGTAAATCTACATAATTTGTTTGGTAAAGAAATCCTGCTCATCTCTCCTCTCAACAATCTGATCATCAAGAGTCACAATTTTTTAAAATGATAATTAATGGGGTTTAGTTAGGTTTTAAGTATATATTGATGGGGAGCGAACTTCCTGGCTCTCGAATCAAGTTCCTTAACCCAAAACAAGGTGGCCTTTCTTTGTTCCCCTATAGGTTGCAAAGAAATATATATGCAACTAACTATGTAGGGGTTTTCATCGAAAAGAGGTCTCTAGAGATTTTCTTACATGTGTCAAGTGAGTAAAGAAAATTGATCTGAAGTCAAATATCCTGTATCGCAATTGTGAGAGGACGAGCTTGAAGGTCTACCTTGACACCCAATCACGTGTCCTTTTTCAAAGAAGGAGATGACTCACTTTGAGAAAATTTTCGATGTTAATCATTGGAATATCGAGAGAGACGGTGTTGCCAAACTCATTCCTCTTCTTAATTCTCAGCTACGGAACATTTGTGTTTCCCTTTCATCGGAAGCCACGGTGGATTACTCACCCCTCAAATCCGAAATCCCCGCGACGTATAATATTACACCAGATTTCTACCGCGGCCAATTTCTACAAGCCCACATCCAACCAAATATGACCTTCCGTCATTTTGCGTATACTCTTTTCCGTAATCTCAATTTCTGGCTAGACGCATCGAAGTCCCTCTACGATAAGTCAATTGCATATCTCGCCCTAAGGGATCAGTTGCTGGCGTCGCTACCGACAGAGATCTGCTTATTTATGAAGGATCGTCGGTGCAACTCCTTCAAAGCGTGCATAGAAGAGGCAGATATTTATGCGACAAGTTACAACTTATACCCTATGAAATATGAAGGCCTCTCTTTATCCCCCAAGAATAAATTAATAACTCATAGTTCTCTCCTAAGAAATCCCCAAATTCGTCAAGGTTAGGTGCCCCTTTAAGCCCAGTAGTTTCCATCCATCGGAGCCCCGTGATTTTATACCTCTGATCTCTAATCTCCCGGAGTCATCCTCCTCGCCTAGGCAAACGCTTGGTTCCACATGCGGTGCCGACAGGAACATCTGCCCGAACTGTCCTAACATCCCCAAATGCGTAGTAATCCCATTCACCATGTACACCAAGTGAATACTGATCCCACTCCCCCTTCATCACGACCAGAAACCTAAGCTATAATCTCGTCTCCCAGTGCCCCAGGCACCAAGTTTATTTCTTCTTCGACAAGAGCTCTCCAGGAGGTTTAAAATTTGGAAACGAAATCAGTAATGGTTGCCGAGTCACCCCCCTCGTCAGCGATACAGGTTGTATCTGTATCGTGGTATCTAATGAAATTCTTCCCCCTCTGGCCAATGGTCAGAAAATGTTTGCGGTAGTCCATGACTACATGGGACGCATAAACCGCCTCCCCATTGTAAACTGTTACCTGAAATGTAAATACTTCTTCCGATGGACTGAAGTCCTTTTAGCCCCTATCAAATTCTGCTCGGCTTGGGTAGGACAGTGCCCCTAAGTCGCATCTAATCCGGTGGTTCAGCCCATTATCACGACAGCCCAGGCAAAAGATTCCCAGACGCCCGTTAGCTGTGAAACGCCCTTCGATTCGGAGTTCAGCTGCGTTATGAGCGTAAAATTCGTTCAACGACAGAAGAAGTGTCCCAAACTCCTTCCCTTGTTGGAAAAATCTCGGAGCTTCTAGCAGAATTCTGTCCGCGGTAACAAGACAGTTTTATATATCGTAAAAGAAGGCTTGTTATATCGCGCTTGCTCGAATGGCGTTAACCTTGAGATTCACACTCTCTGTGTTCCTCGTTCGTATGCCCCCATGGTCCTAAAATTTTCCCACGATAGTGTGTTTTCTGGCCACTTTAGCCAAAACAGACTGCTCAGAGGATTTTTCAGTATTTCTAGTAGACTGTTCCACGCGATTATCCTTAAGAGAATCGACAGTGTTACGTGTGCTGGAGCCTTAATGGCAATTTTCTCTAGGGTAGGCATACCGAAAGAAATATTGTCTGACAGAGGTAGGCAACTTACCTCTGAATTAATGGAATATATCGGAAAACCTTTAATGGTAAAACTACCCTTTACCTCTGAGCAAACGGAATTTGTAAAAAATTTAATGTGACCTTGAAATCTATATTAAAGAAGCTGTGTGCCAAACAACCCAGTGAGTGGCATCGCTTTTTGCTCGTGGCATTATTTCCATACAGGGATATTCCCTAGAAATCTATATCAAAGAAGCTGTGTGCCGAACAACCCAGTGAGTGGCATCGCTTTTTGCTCGTGGCATTATTTCCATAGAGGGATATTCCCTATCTTACTGTCGGATTTCCTACCTTTGAATTAATCTACGGAAGTAACGGGCGCTTGGGTAGTTATTATTGAATGTCAAGTTAGATAAGGAAATCCAATCTTCTTACACGTATGTTTTGGATCTTTGACGAAGACTAGAAAAGTGTGCCGAGATTGCATACCAAAGTGCCGACGTTAATTTGGAAAAGTTTCCGAACGTACTTCGATGTCAAGTCGAAGGAGAGAAAGTTTAAGACCAGTGATGAGGATCGGTTGCTACTTCCTACGGGAGCAACAAACTTCTAAGCCAATGGAATGGCCCCTTCCAAATTTTTGAACCCTGAGGACCTGTAGAATATTTAATTAATACCCCCACCGAGAGGAAGCAATTCCACGTCAAATTTTCAAGAACTATCACCGCCACGCGTCTAACTACAACATTTTTAACATCGACAATGAGACAGCTCTAGAGGCCGCTATCCGGCAGATAACCTGAACGTTAAACAAACCATGTGCTTTGAACAAGATAGGGACTACCCACTACCCACCTTGCCCGGAGCCACCAATTCACCACCAACCAGGTTGGATATCATTAAGCGGCTAACTCCCGATCAAATTAGTCAGCTGCAGCTTATTCTGATTAAGTTTGAGGATATGATTTCCAAGACTTCTGGGTGTGCTAGTAAATTCGAGCATGATATAACCCTAACTACCCAGGAACCTGTTCGCTCAACACCTTACCCCCTATAAATTCATTTGAGAAATGCCTTTAATGCTGAGGCTAACAATCTGCTCAACCTCAAAATCATTAAACCCTCCACGTTTAATTATTGTTCCCCAATAGTTATGGTGCAGCAACCGAATAACTCTTACCGCATGTGCGTAGATTTACACAAATTAAATTCCTTGACCGTTTCGATAAGTAACCAATCCCTTTAATCGATCAGAACTTCCAATTGTTCGTCTGTTAAACGAGAAATAGCGTCACACCATTCCCTTGAGACTGTCACGCCCTGAAGGCCTTCTAGCCACCAAACAAACAGAATATCTATTCTGAGGTCTCCCACTACTCAAGATAGAGTACCGTCTGCTTTCCTCAAGGATACATACCCCTCGTCTCGAGTCGAACTTAAGGGTTAGAAGATTATTTTGGCTAGACTAATTGCCTTGAATTTTGGCAACAATCAATAGGCAAATTCGCGAAGAGACATTTCCTCGGAGCATTGTGCGATCCACTCATCTCATCCCGTTTTCCAGAATACTTCGCGCCCTCGTTCGAGGTGACTTAGTCTAACATCTGAAAACATCTCGCCCCGAGTTCAAGAATATCTCGACTCACCTTTAAAGAGTAATTCGCCAGGTATTCAAGATTACCTCACTCGTGCCGAGGTAATGCAATCTCGCCGTTGAGATTACTTCGCCCGTGCCGCAAGATTATCTCAGCCTAGAAGAATCCGACTTTCAGTTCCCTCCCCTTCACCAAGAATCAGGTTTACAAGGCAAAGAATTTTCCCATTTTATATTTTGCCCAAAGATTAACCGCTTTTGTCATTATCTTTCTTTCTGACCGAGTCAAACATTTATCCCTTGATTGTCTTTTTAGTCCTAGAGTTATTATTCCCTGCGATTTCGACATTATTTCTAAATTCATTCCTATGTACATATTCCCATATTTTTCTTGTTTTTGTTGTAATTAAACCTTTATTTGGGGGTTTAATCATTCAATAAATGAAACTCGGATTTAAAGAACTCCCCTGGCCAACGAATACGCACTCACTCAGATTTAATCGATTTAAACTTCCCGAACCCATGGAGGGCTCACTGTCCCACCTCATTAGCTCTGCGCAGCCAGTCCTCCGTCAGCCGCCTGCCAGGTAAGTGTAATTGCCTTCTCAGCTGCTAAGGTATAGACTTACGATACCACGAGAGCAATCAAAAACAGTGGTAACCGAATAATTATAAATTTGCACGTATTAATTATATACAATATTCGCCATTAATTCCCAAGCATTTATAGAATAGACACCAAGTGTGGAAATGAATTCCCATTCAACAATACTAACACAATGCAATAAAGTGCCATGAATTGATACGTAAACAGTAATTATAGACAGTTAAACTAAAAGGGAAATGAATCCTCTAAAATTTTCGCCTAACTCAAAGGTGAAGGAGTTTAGATAAAGCACATCGGCTACGACCGAGACATATCTTCAACTGGATAAAGTGCATATAATTTTAAAAGGATAAAAGAAAGACAGGAGAGGCTCTGCATATCACCTCTCGACACGTTTAAATATAAAGAATTAAGTTGGCCAACCATAACGTAAGATGGAAAATGGTTAAGATACAAGTATTTAAAGTAGGTAATAAAATGATAGGAACATATTCATCCCTAAAAATAGAGAAATTTGAGAAGTACAATATTGAAAGGTGTATTTTGCAACAGAAGTTAATGGAATGTGATGTCACATTCCCTTAACTTGAATACGATGAATATACCGTATATAATCTGGAAAGACTCAATACATTCTTTGTTATGTTATACACTGCTGTGTGAATACTGTGAATTTCTACTGTAGATGATCTACGTATAAGTCTAATCCAGGTCATGTTGAATCACAAGAAAACTGACCCATAGCTTACTGATGCAGTATTTAATAAAATGGAAAATCATATATGGTATCTGACGCAGGAAGTCATGAAATTTGCCTTGTTTGGCACTAGGTTGAGTGACACATTAAATCATGGCATTGACGTCCGATTACATGCCACTTCAAAGCTAGAAAGCTTCAAAGCAGGAAAACATCTATTCATGAAAGTCACAGGTAAGAATAACCTAGTTGATCTCATTAGCCAAGAATCCTATTTACTGCTAGGCACAATAGGCATTGGATCCGAGTGGCTACTGTAACTTCTCTCGTATTGGCTAGAGAACGAAAACTACGTTGGACTATGGTAAGGAACTGAATCTGGTTAATAATATTGCTGAACGCTGTATCTAGATGATGAGGAACTTTTCAATGTCTTGAAAAATACCAAATAAATAGACTATCTCTTTCAAGCTGTTGAGTTTAAAATAGGCCGCTTTGGAAGCTTCTTGAAACAAACTATCTACAAATGGAATTAAAACTGTAACTATGAAATTAATCTTCATGGAATGCTCTCATTCATGATCGAATAGATATTTGACAAAATTTTAGTCTCATGAATAAGGCACCTCGTCTGTTTTGAATGTGAGAAAACGAATTTTGTGATATTTCTGAAATCTTTATTAGTACCAATGTCGCATTTCTTTTCTATTCGCTGGCGACTCTACATCTCACTATGTTGGTCGGACGTCGGTTAGTCGGTCCGTTTTGCTTTTTTTTGTTTAGGAGTAACATTGTAACCTTTCGGCCGATTCTAACGAAATTTGAAAACCTAATGTTGTTTTACATTCTCTAAGGTTAGCCCTGGAACTATTTTGTTTTGGCAATAACATCCTAACTATTCGGCGGATTCTACAGAAATTTGAAGCCCTTAGGTTGTGTTAAATTTCCTATCAAATCTTATAATTACCAAAGGTTGAAAAGGTTAATTTTTGAAAGTTCCAGACTGTTCTTCCTTCTCGTAGTGTCGTTTGAAATGGATAATTCTCCAGTCTGTGGTAAGAATTTACGCAATAAAAGAACCATTCTATTATACTTAATTTAAGCCATTATAGATAAGATAAAAATTTCTGCCAATATATAAATAATAAGAATTAGTAAAGACTATTTGGTTGTTAAGTTAGAAACATACAGATTGAAAGTGAGACGTCCAATTGAGAGTAGTAGCGGCTTCTGAGTTAATAAAATGGGACCAATATCAGTCAAGATATCATTAATTATTTGGTCTCCAGCATCTTAAAACGAATTGGGATAGTCTTAAGGAACATTTTGAAATAGTAACTTCGTGCATTATTTGATTATATTCATTAAGAGAATTGGTTTGGACTCTAATTTTTTGTATATTTCACCATCAAATTATGAAACAAATATACTAAAGTAAAATGCAACGTTTGGTAAGTTCCATTAAATTTTTTTTAGGAAAAATATATATTACTCTCAAAAACTTACGCCATAACACTATATAACTCATATTGCTTTTAATGATAAATTAATTAAGAGGGATTAGTCACAAGACAATCATCATTAACCTTTATGGCTCATATACATCTTCATTTTCGATGATTTAAACCTAAAAGGGGTGGCTCAAAAGGGAAGTACATGAACTTTAGTGTTAAAACACTCCAAACATGGCAGCTACCGGCAAAAAAGGAATTAAAGCTTCTAATTTAATTGAAGTCAAGCCACACTAGACGTGTTTGGGAAACATAAGAAGAGTATCGCG
The DNA here is from genome assembly GCA_963969495.1 of Ceratothoa steindachneri. Taxonomy (NCBI): domain Eukaryota; kingdom Metazoa; phylum Arthropoda; class Malacostraca; order Isopoda; family Cymothoidae; genus Ceratothoa; species Ceratothoa steindachneri. The sequence continues at coordinate 35,773,439 of OZ018323.1, read as the reverse complement.
ATTCAGTGCAATTTTGCAGTGACTGCAATCTGCCTTCCTAGCATTTCGCTAGCAGTCGCATTTCCCTTTAAATTTCCAAAGTCAGATCCGATTTTATGCAAGAAAAGTATTTTTTATCATACAAAGAACATTTTTTTTGTATAAAATATCACAAAATATTCTTGGGAAGAATATAAAAAACGGTGGAAAAGCCATCGAAAACTGTGGGCGGCAAGAATCTCCTGAATCAATTTTGTCACTCTAAGACCAATAATTTTTGTCCTTTCTTTATAAAATATTTTTGGCTTTGCGTTAAAAGATATACTATTTAAGATTTTGGTTAGGTTAATTATTCCAATTCTTTGTCTTATTCTTCTTTTCTTTATTCTTTTTGAGGACTTAATTAAGATTTTGAAACTTAATTAAGGATTTCCTTTGAACCGTCTATACTTTAAGAGCGCCAGATCTGCAAATACTGTATAGTTCCCCAGATAAAATCGAAATTTTCTTTTCTGATATATATATATATATATATATATATATATATATATATATATATATATATATATATATATATATATATATATATATATACGAGTATATATATATTATTTCTCTCTCAAAGTGATTTCTTCGGGATTCATCAAAGAACCGATTTTCAGGAGAATATCATATAATTAATTCATCGAATGATTCATTTTCAACTTCTCGAGCTATCACGCTTATCCTCAGGGAATATTTTATAATGAGAAATGTAAAAAGTTTAGTTATAAAAGTTGAAGGTAAATACTTAAATAATGTATAATATAGAGTCATATTAATTGTCTAAATTTAAATCAAGACAAACGAGCGCATATATATTAAAGCAAATGCTTAAAATATAGACCGATTGATTGAGGATGAGAACAAAGACAAGATTGTACAGACTAACTAACCTTTACAGTATTCCATCGGAAGGTGAAATTTTTGACTATAAGCAAGCGGATTACCTATCTTATAGGATGTAAAGAATTATTTATTTGGTAGTAGTTATGAAATTAATAATTTAGTAGAAATATAGTCGGAGTTGATACCTGTATTATAGATATTATTTAAAGAGATTCAGATATAGAAGCATATTTGGCCAGATATTGTTACTTAATATTTAAAACTATTCCAAAGTTACCTGAATAATACATTTTATCAAGGGTTCTCTAATTGGAGAATGTTCCTTAGCTTAAGGATTCTACCCTTTCCAATAAAGATGTTTCTCATATGAGCGCAAGGGTAGCCGTTGTGTTGGGAAAGGCGATAAATTGTGCATTCACACACAGACACACACACACATATATATATATATGTACAACAGACTAATGCGCAAATGTAAAGAGACGAGCTAGATCATTAGTGGGAAACTTGCTGTTAATGGTTCTCTTATCAATAAAAATAATTCGAAAGATGATAGTGTAACAGTAATAATTTTTGATTAAGTGGATGAATTTTAATCTGCTGTAATTAGGTAGAGTGAGTGAAAAAAGATTCTAATAAATTGGTTTGGGTAAAAGGATGGAGAACAATTATTACGGTAGACGATTTTAAGAATGGACAAATCAGTGTAAATAAGAGAAAAGTTAGAAGAGATGTGGGATCCTCTTGTATAAATGTGTTTTAATAGAATAAAGCTGGAAATTTATATGTGTAATGCTGAAAAGGTCAAAAACAAGACCTGAAAATGCGTGCTTTCTATAGACTGAACTCGTTAAATCCCCTTTTGTTTATAAATTTGCAAGTCTAAAAAGGGCAGAGTTCAATTTTGGTCTAATTCCATTCTATCAGGTTGAGGAATAAGTTCTTACGTTTTTTTTAATGTTATGTTGATTAAGGTTTTGTTGACGTGATTTGTGCACATATTTAGAAAAAATAATAAATAATGAGAGCAAAATTTGCAAAGGTTAGGCTACGTCTCTTAACAGCGTAGACTATTAAGCTTTTGCTTAGGCTACATCTTGAAGTTGAATAATAAGTCATTGCGGTTTATTTCAAAGTTGTGTTAATTTAATTTTTGTTCTATACCCTCAAAATGAAATGTCACGTTGAAAGAAAGATGCATTTTCAATCGAGACAGGAACAATGCAAACGCAGCCAAAGCCCGTCATGATATTTGTGCTGTGTATCGAAAAAATGTTTTAGCAGAAAGGACAGCTCAATGGTGGTTTTCACGTTTAAAAAACGGTCATTTTAATCTTAATGACGAAGAATGTTCTGGTCGCCCCATTTAGTTGGATGAAGATCGATTGAACGACCTTCTTCATGAAAACCCTCGTCAATCGACTAGAGAATTGGCTGTAAAATTGGCGTGTGATCAGAAAACTGTAGTGAATCACCTTCATTCGATGGGAAAAGTTCAAAAACTCGGCGCATGGGTTTCTTACGCTTTGAGCGAAAGCAAAAAACTTCAACGCTCCACGATTGCCGCAGGTTTACCTGCTCGTCACAAGGTTACTCGTGGATATAAGGACAAGTTTCTTTACCGCATCATCATTGGCGAAGAAAAGTGGTGTGTTTATGTCAACATGAACCATCGAAAACAATGGCTTAGCCCCAATAAAAAAATACTTCCGTGATTAAAGCAAAGAATTCATCCACAAAAGACGATGCTGTGTGTGTGGTTGGATTGTGAAGGCATTATTCTTTATGAGCTCCTTGCAAACACGAGATTGTCAATGCAGAACTCTACGTTTAACAAATGTATCGACTCGCCGAAGCCATTTTTGAAATGCGTCCTCATCGACGTTTTGGAATCCTTCTGCAACACGACAATGCTCGTCCTCACATTGCCAATATGACAAAAGACCCCATCTAAACGCTTAATTAGAAAATCCGGTCGCTTCCTTCATATTTGCCAGACTTGGCTCCATTGGATTTCCATCTGTTCCGATGGCTTTCAAACAATTTTCGTGGCGTTTCGTTTAATATTGATGTGGAATTAAGAACCTGTTTAGACGAATTCTTCGAGTCAATATCCAGAGATTTTCTATTGCAGAGGCATCTAAAAACTAGTTGAACGTTGGGAAGAAGTCGTAAATAACAACGAAGAATACATTATTGATTAAATTGCATATTTTTATCAATTAAAAATGAAGTTTTTCTAAAAATTTTAATGGTAATGAATAAATTTTATAAAACCGCAAGAACCTATTCCTCAACCCATTATAATTTATATTTGGATACACAAATTTCAAACCGTATAAAAATGCTAAGTCACATTGTTAATCTCACGTGGAGGGCATCTCTGCTTAATATTTTGTGATGAGATCACTAAAAATGTGTGCAAATTTGCTAAAACCAATGAGGGTATCTATATTCCCAAGGACGATAGTTAGTAAAGAAATGCAAAAAATATAACGAGAAGGTAGGGGCAAGTGAAAATCAGTGGAATCTGGTCATTGGAGTGGGGCAGGCATAAACTCACCCAGATCAAAGGAGCTGCATGGCTTTCCATCCTGCAAATGTTATAGGATATGCACGATTTTGTGCCCTCTAACCCCAATAAGTAAAAATGGATCTGCAGGTATGTATCTTCCATACATTATCCCCTAGTCCATTTTTACCACTTTCTTTACAGATATCTCTTAATCATTTGGTTTCGCTTAATAATTTTGTAAAGTTGTCAAGGCTACCTATATCGGAGGGCTCTCTGCCGCTCCTTTTGGCAGTGGACGGGCCTTTCACAAAGGTAATGGGGTCTTTTGGTGCCCCTTGACAAGGCAAATAGGGCGCCATTGTTGCTATAGATAGTGAGTATCTCGCTTAATGTAAACAAAGAATTAGGTGAAGCAGTCTGAAAGTCGGGCAGGGAAATAAGACTGGTTATGCTTATCGTGCAGGGCATTTTGTCGTCCTTCATAGTTGTTGCGATCTACAGGGTGATTTAAAAGTCACTCCCTACATTAAAATTCTTGTTATTTATTTCTCAACTATAAATCTTAGAATAAATTAATATGAGGAGAGTGCGTATAGCATGGAGTTTTATTTAAAATTCCATATATGCACCAGAATTCGCCACCAGCTTCTCAAGATGCCATGGAACCCCATTAAATTATTTCACAAGGAACTCTTATGGGATGGAACATATATCTTCTCGCATTTTCCTTTCAGGTTCTTCAAATATCGTTGTTTTGGTAAAGTAGAAAAATGTGAAGGAACTTCATCTTGGATGAAAATGAAATCTTTAATATTCTCCCAGTTACTGATAACTGGCCAGCTTTCATCTTCCAGCATGGTGAGGTGCCTTTCGGCATTAAGGGTACCTCAAAGGATGAAGGAACTCACCTTCCTGTAAGAATTCATTTCACACCATATCGCTCTTTTGGGCGGATTCACAACCACCGATGTATAATACCGCTTGCTCACTCCAGAGGATATTTTTAAAGAGCTCAGTTGAATCTTCTTACAAAGCCAGCATCACCTCCCCAAACTTCATACGAAGGCCGAGAGATATTAAATTTTTGCCACACTTTAATACCACTAATAAATGTGACCACTTTATAATAAATTTCACACTACTTCATAAATGATTTAACAGTATCGGCAAGAAGATTTTACTAGTTTATGAATCTTGAATTCGAATCATGTTATGGGCGAGCGGTGTGTGTGTGTGTGTCTGTGTGTCTGTAGGGCCATTATCTCACCCCCCTTTACATATATCTTTCCCTACCCCTGTGTGAGTGTGTGGGTAGACAATTTTGATTAATACAAATAATATTAACTGATTGTATTCTTGTTTCAGATATATATTTTGTTTAAATATTTTATAAATATAAGAGTTAATATTTAGGAATTATAAAAGTTATAAACGGGAATTTGTCTTGCGCACTTGGATGTTCACTTAGAGGTAAGAAGTTAACAGAATTTCCTCGGGTCGAGTGCCCACTTATTGGTTTCCCTTCCCTCTATCGTAGATAGATTGTAAATGGGGGATATCATTTCTTCTACAGAGTGGAAGCTTTTACGCACTGAGAGAGGAGTTCTTGAGGCGAGTCCTCCGCCTAGCCCTGAGACGGAGGACTTTCTTACCTCGCTTGCTACCTGCACTGCCCACCTGAATTGGCTGACGAGCCTACCCGCTTTTTATTGGCCTACTACTCCCCCCCCCCTCCAGCGCACAAGTGATAGTCCCGTGCCCCTTTTTGTTCGGGTGTTTTTTCGTTTTGTTGCGTGGACCTTGTTTGGGTTTGTACCGATTGTTCTCTGCGCCCGTCATATTTTATTTTGTTTTCGGTTGGGAAGATTCAAATTTGTATAGAGTATTTATTTTGAATGCGCACCGGTGTTTATTTTTTTTAAATATAAACTGTAATTATCACTGTAAATTTTTGTAAAGTATAGCACTGTATATCAAATCGTATCAATTTTTCCTCGCGGTTCTCAAGGTTCATAAATTCTAGGATAAGGTTGGAACGCGGGGTTAGTGTTGCTTTCGGGCCACCTCAATGTCACGAAAATAAATAGCATCTCAATGGAAGATGTGCACGGGCCTGAATGAATAATATTTATTGAAAATCCGTTAATACCTTAAAGCCTATTCGCAATTATAGTCTTTCACTGTAATGATGAACAAGTAGTAATGAATGACTATCATAGTAATGTATATAAAGCAAAGTTCTTAGTTTATATTTCAAAACCAGGTCGTGATTTTAAAATTTCCGATGATTCTGTCGGATGGGCTTAATGACATTACAATAAAAGATGATGTCTGGATGTGTGAACACTTTGGACAAAGGTTTTTCACTGTGTGCCTAATGGTGGATCAAGAACTTGCTTTGTTGTTCTCTTTGAACGAATCTCAAAGAAATTATTTCAGATTTTGCATAAGGCACGCTTTCCGGGAGGTATCGATGCCAGCTGTTTGCTCCGAAGGCAATAAGTTCCACTGATTGCGGTATCATAGTGGTACATGTCCAATGACGCGATGGAAACTCAAGATTACTACATTTATATTCAATTCATGTTTACTACTAAGAATATTTAAAAAAAAATAACTTACCATCTATATATTTATATAAATGTTGCAATGAAGTGGTTAAAAACCGTTTCATGGCAACACTCTAAGTCACTATCATAGGCGTTCAAACCAAGTATCGACTTGAAAATCATATAAACACATTGATGTATGTTTCATAATAGCTATGCAAGTATATGTGCCTCCTTTGTGAATATCTGTAAGTGTGACTAATTATTTTAAAACTTGGACAAGTACAGCCTTGTAAAAGTAAGCATAATTTCTTATTTTTGTAAAGAATGCATTATGAAGAATTGCCATGAGCTAATTTTCTATTACATCTAAGGCCACTGCACCATTGTTACTAAAACCAGGACCTTCTCTATCTCGAAGAAGGAGCTGGTTGAGGACAGTCCATCTGGCCTGGGGGCTCCTGCTGGCGAGGGGAGAAGCAGGTTGATTCCCCCCACTCCTCTCCTAAAAAGAAAAAAATAAGAAAAAGTCTAAGAAGACTCGGGGCTCCTCTCCATCCGCGAGGGCTGTGGAGACGGATGGGTCTGCTGACAATATCAGCACATCCTGCCTCTCTGCCTCAACCAGTTTCGGAGCCCCTGACTATGATAAAGACGAAAAGAGCGCAGCGCGGAGCCTCTATAACATCGGGGCCCCTCATCCAGAGGTTACCTGGTGTTTTCGATTCCGCTGGCTTAAAACGCTCTCTCGTTATTCGCTCCACTGATGGTAGCATGTTGTCCAAGGGCAACATGATCCATTGGAGGAGATCATTAGGTAGTATAATTGGTAGAGAGCCGAAGGTAACCCGTTTCTCGGGTTGGAGCCTGATGGAGAATGCAGGGGGTCACTCTGAGGCCGCCAAGATAAGTGCTCTTTGGACAATTCATGGCACCCTGGCGAGTGTGACGCAACACCCTACCATGAACTTTGGGAAAGGAGTAGTTTACGCGAGGGAAATCGTTGACTACTACATAGAGAACATCACCTTAGAGCTAGCCGACCATGGGGCGGTCAAGGTCGAACGCGTAATGAGAAAACAGGGAGGGACCTCGAGACCCGCCCCTACACTCTTCATCACGTTCGACTGTAACAAGCCCCTGAGTCGGTGCGTGCCGGTTGGTACCGCTACCGCGTGAAGGCATTCGTACAACTGCCGCGGAGGTGCTATTACTGTCACCGCTTAGGTCATAAGAATCGCTCATGTAGACGTGAAAATTTGGCGTGACCCGAAGTATGTGTAAATTAATCCAAGTCGTGTGTGGCCAAGTATGTCAATTGCCAAGAGAAGCACAAGGCTTCTTCGAAGCAATCTGGTGCATATCTCCTTGAGAAAGAAATCCTGGCCGTTAAGGCCCAGTATCGACTATCTGCCTGTGAGGTTAAGGACTTGGTTCTGTCGCGCCCAGTTCTGCCTTGGACGTCTTATGCTTCAATGGGTAGAAAGACACCATCTGCTACTGACCCATCCAGGCCTAACGAGAAAGGTTGTTTCCGCGCCCATTCGGAGCACATCTGCGGATTCAACTCAACCCAGGTGGTCCCCTGGTAAAGATGGCGGCACATAGGGTTCACACCACACCCAGGCAAAAACCAGGGCTCTCCTTCCTTCCCCCGGCGTGACCGTTTACCGTAAGGCTAAACGGCCACGCGCCTCCAACGAGTCGTTAGACTCACAAGAGGCAACACCCCTGCAGTTGGTCGCCAAGCCATCTTTTCGGGTTCCGAAATCTGTGCCACGAAAGGAAGACAGCAAGAAAGGAGCTTGGGCCCCTTCGCCCACGCCTAGTGATGGGCTGAGTGGCTCCGAGACGGTGGATCCTCATAAGGGGGACCCCCCGCCTCCGAAGCCGAAATGCACACCTGAAGTTTCGAGCCAGGGGGAGGAAAAGACTCGAAGGCACTGAAGGTGACAGCGCCTTCAGCGCTTTGTCCGGCCTACAGCGGGTGGGGTTCTTCCTCCGGGAAGCGCACGGCCATTCCAGTGACGGTCTTCTGTTCGAAGAGGGCCCCCGCGTTTCCTCCAAGCTAGGCCCTGCCCGCCCTTCTGGGGTCTAAGGTTTTTGCGACCCCACCGCCACGAGATGTGCGCTTTGCTGGCGGATGCGCGGTTTACACTCGGCATGATGTCTCTGTTCTTTTCTTCTTTTCACTTTAGATACGTCCTGTCAGGCAGTGGCTGTTTAGCTTCACCTCGATAGGTGGTATACTATCATTTTTGCGTACATTTCACCGTCAGCTGACTTGAACGCTGGGGACTTCCGCCTCGTCGTGGCATGGTTGACGAGGTCATTTCTCTTGCTTCCAGATCTGAACGGGAGACATCCCCTTTGAAGTGATTACAAAATAAATACCAGAGGACAAGTCCTTGCCGATCTGATTGAAGAGCTTGAGATAGGTGTCCGAAATGTGGATGAGTTTACGCATCACTGCCCGAGAACAGCTTCATTTTCTTGCCTTGATCTATCCTTGTGCTCTTCGGATGCACAGCCTGATTTTGATTGGGAGGTGATCGATGACCTCCATTGTATTGATCACTTTCCCATTCAAATATTATTTTCAGGGCAACTGCCATCTGAGAGCCCACCTCGGTAGTGCTTGGCGCGGGCGCGGTGGCCTGCCTTTCAGGAAATGACTGAATTCTCTATCTCAGTTGAGGAATTTAGGTCGCTAGATGAGGCCGTTGAGATCTGGGTGGAGGGTCTCTTCCTAGATTCCGGGCGTATTGCTACTGTGCTCGCCTTTAGCAAACCGGGGAGAGATCACTCTACTCCGGTCGGTTTCCAACCCAATCTCTCTAACCTCTGACCCATCCAGGCCATCCAGAAGCCACGCTATACAGAGGCCATCTGTCCTCTGTATAGCGTGGCTTCTTCAAGTTCCACTCCACGTCAGATGCTTTGCTCTGACTGGAATATGCCGTCTGCAAAGCCTTCCTTCGTAGACAGCACAACGCCACGGTGTTTTTGAATCTGGAGAAGGCCTATGATACCGCATGGCGATACAGTATCATGGAGACTCTCCACACGATTAGGGCAAGGAAACGCCTCCCAATGTTTATATCTGAATTTTGGCGAGATCATTGATTCCGCATACCGGTGAGGGGTCCCTCTCCAGCCCAAAGGAGCAGGAAGAGGGTGTCCCGCCGGAAAGTGTCCTCAGTGTCACACTCTTTGCCCTGAGGATCAACGGCAACACTTCGGTGCTGCCGAAAGATGTTCTCGCTACACTACGTGAACGACCTTTCGCTCTCGGTTTTTGCGCGGCCCATATGCCAACTCTGGAGCGTCAACTCCAACACGCATTGAAGCGCATCTCTCGCTATGCCGAAACGCACAGGTTTCGGTTTTCTTTCGCCAGACTAAGGTGGTGCACTTCTGCCGTCATCCACGGCTCTACCCCGACCCAGATTAGTTTCTTGATTGTGTGCGCCAGGAAGTGGTTGAATCGCACTGTATCCTTGGTCTTGTCTTTAACGGACGCCTCACCTGGGAGGTTCATATTCACAGCTGTAAGGTTTCTTGTACCTGCACCATGGATATTCTCCGTTCCGTGATATTAGCACTTTGAGCGCTGATAGGGCTATCTCCTTACTTTTTTATTGATCTTTTGTTCGTTCGAAACTCGACTTCGGTGCGAATTTTTTGCATCCCGAGCCGAGTGTTTATTGCAAAAGGTTTAAGCGATCCACCAAACAGGCCTTCGCCTGGCAACCTGTGCCTTCGGAACTTCCCCTATTGAAAGCCTACTAGTCGATGCTGGGGAGATTCCACTCACTCTACACTGCTTCCATGTATCACTCGCCTGTATGCGCGAGCCTGGCGCCTCCCTCAGTCGCCAACAGCTCTCGCTCCACCCGCACCTCATTTCGACGGTGTCTATGCCGCTGAGAGACGCCAGTCATATCCTAAGCCCTTTGGGTTAAGCGCCAGAAAACTCCCTCGAGAACTAGGTATAGCTCTCAGGCCGGTGGTGTTCCTGGTTCTGCCAATAACGTCACCCTGGAGGGTACCACATTTGGTTATTTGTCGCCACACCTCTGCCTCCAAAGCTTGTACAGCGCCGGGAATATTGAGTTCGAACCTATTCGAGCACACCTCGTGTCACGCTAGAAACGTTCTAGTGTATACAGAGGGTTTCAAGTCCGAAGAGGCAGTCGGCTTCTACGCCGTATTCCCTCTGTATGAAGTCAGCCTGGCTTTGCCAGGCGCTGTGTCTGTCTTCACGGCTGAGTTGGTGGCAATACACCACTCAATACAGGAGAATACGCGACTTTCCGGTTCGGAGACCGAATTGTGATCTATAGCGACTCACAAATTGCCCTGAAAGCTCTCGGGGCATTAAAATCTAAGCATCCCGTGGTTCGCGATATCAGTGAAGTCACGGTTTTAGCCAGCCGGGCGGTTGTCGAGATTATCTTCTGCTGGGTTCCTGGACATGTAGTAATTGCGGTGAATGAGCGCGCCGATGAGGGCGCCATTAGTCCGCTAGGACCAGGCGACCGGATCTGTGTTTCGCTCTTCCTCGCACTGACTACATTGCTGGAATACGGGCAGCTCTTCGGATTGCTTTGCAAAGAAGATGGAAGACGGTCCAGGGGAACTTAAAGTTTCGTGCCATTGCGCGTTACTGTTTCCATGTACCTATCCCCCAATGCCATGACTGCTTCAGGTTGCTTTCTGTCGTCTTCGAATCAGGCACACTCGTGTGACGCATAGCCATTTGATGGAGCACTCGCTGTGTCCTTATTGTGACGAGTGCATTCCTGTCGAATGTCCCAGTCTGGGTGATCTTCGCGCACGTTACTCCTCCCGGCATCGGGATGAGTGGGTCCCTACCGCCTGTCCCTTGTACTCGGGACATGTGCGTGCACCTTGACTGATGGACTTTTGGGTGAGGCTGGCCTTCTCCCTTTTATTTGACCAGTTTTTTGTTTTGTTTTTGTTTTTATTTTTGTTTTTCCCCTTATAGGTCTCATGTTCCTGCTTCGGCGAAACTCATCCCGACAGAGGACCTTGCTTTCTAATTGTTATCTTTTCTTTTTATCGTTGTTTTGTTTTCATATTTGTATTTTAAAGTTTCCTAGATCTAGGCTATTTTATTCCGGCGATTTATGCCCATGTGGGCAGTCGCCAGATAGCCTTCTAAAAAAACAACAAATCCTCTGCTCTTTGTTCTCTCCTTAACAACCCAAGATACTTCTCATTTTCTCAAGTTCATTTCTCTCTAACTTTAAATTTCTCTCAAATATCCGGGAAATGCTAATGTTAACCGGGATTCTAGATCTCTTATCCTCTTCCAATATGGTAAGATATTTCATTTTGGTTTTAGAAAAAGATAAGGTATTGAACAGCTCTGCGACAGTAAGTGGACTTCCTTTGTAATGCGAGTGAAGTTGGTTAGCCTTCACTTTTGTTTACTATAGACCGCTCGATAGCATTCGATTTTTTTGATATGGGTGTTCTTTTTCACTACCACTATGAATCTCTGCATATCTTCGTCACTACCATTAACTGGTTCGGCTCGTATCACTTCTCATTTTCAAAGCAATTTCGTGGGCGGCGGCAACTTTTGCGTCATATTATGTACGGTTTGTAGTACGTTTCTTTTCGCATCTATATTTTTTTCCCCTTGATTGCTTTGGCAGCGCTGAGGTCAAGCATTTAAAATCTATAGCCATGTATTGCAAATCTCTATTTCCTTTTATCCATTTTCTAAGACTCTTCTAAATCTAAAATCTACATTTTTTCATCATCACTGAATGAAGCACGAACAAACTTTATCAACCACAAACACACTATATAAGAGGTACCAATCTAGGCAACTCTTGTGATGTGGCTTGCTACAAAATTATTGCTTCTAATCTTAACTTTAGGACCTTAAATTTTCCCGTTTCTAATAGGGTCAAGATTTTTAGTGTCCTCTTCTATTAAGTTATCTCTCAAAATCCATTTTGCTAATATCTTAACACTTACAACAATGAAATAACGAAAATGAGAATAACCTTTTCTAGGTGTATTTTTGCGTGAATCACGAATATAACATCTGTCTCTTTCTGGGACATTCCAGTTTCTCTTAAATTACCATTTTATTTACATTAAATACACTGATCAATGCGTAGGGATTAAATACAAACAGGAATGGGACGAAACAGACAACTCTAAAAGTTATAAACAGATTATGAGATAAGTTTAATGGGGGCGTTCCCAAGGTATTTTTGTCAACCTAACCTATGAAATTCATGGAAGTATACTCAATATTCCTTGCGTTATATGGATTTAAATCCACGGCACCTCTTACGTTACGCTTCATAATTTTGTTACATACTAAAAATACTTCCTATTTTTACTTTTGGGTCTTTTCTGTTTGGTGGCAGGCGGATCTTTTGTACCAAATTTTCGACAATAATCTAGTTTTGAGTGCTGTATGCGAATATAACATTTCCTTTTTGGAGAAATGAAAGGAAGTATCTAAAAAAAAGAAATAGAAATGAAACGCACTTAAACTGCCATATAATTTCCCATCATTATTATTCACTCCGTTTATTATTTCTTCAAACATTCATTTGTATTTAGATATAAGTTTCCCATAATATTTCTTTAAACAAATTTTCATTTCTATTGCGTTTTTGCCACATAAATTCACATAAGTAGGAATAGAGCATCTCACGGTCTCTACCGCCGTGTTCCAATATGTTTCACCTTTTTGGAGTAAATTCAAGGGCACTGCTCGTGGGAGGTTTAGCACTGCGTGGGGACCCCCCTACGATGATCATGAGTCTCAATCAATTGGGGAGTCTGAGGGTCACAGCCCCTAGTATATAATCATGATTGTTTATAGAATAATATTCTAAACTAGTGCGCATTAAATTTTGATTTTTAATACCTCTTTTCATTTCTCCAAAATATAAATGTTGTATTCGTATTCAGCACTCAAAACTGCATTATTGGTCAAAATTTTGTACAAAACATCCACCTGCTGCCAAACAGAAAAGATCCTTACTTTTTTATTTAATATTTTTTGCTGTTATTATTTATATTATTTTTCTCATACTAATGTTTTTTTCTTACAGAAGGCATACCAAACAATGTTTCGAGTCCCGCAGAGAATTTATTCCTAAAATAAGTGATGTCAAGATTAAAGAGAACATATTCGCAGGCCATTGTATTCCTAAACTTATAGCTGATGAAGATTTTGAGGCGACCATTGATGAAACTGAGCTAGCGGCGTGGAATGCATTCACAGATATATGCAAAAGACTTCTGGGAAAACACCCAATGCCCAAGGAGGAGACCGTATAGTGGAAAGTCCAATCAAGCGCTAGCAAGATCTCGGATGCATTATGTCACTGAAGATGCACTTTTTTCATTCTCATCTTTCCTTCTTCCCAGAAATTGCAGGAGATGTGACTGAGGAAAATGGAGAGTCCTTCAAAATATAGCGTCAATGGAAAACAGGTATAAGGGAAAATGGATCCCTTAATTGCTTCCTGACTTCTTTTGGAACCTGGAGCGTCACTTACCTGAGATGTCTTCAAACGAAGAAAAAGTCTAACAAATTTAGTTTAATGCACTATATAATGCTAGCACACATGCAGATTCATTATATATTCCTGAATTAATTACAAATGACAAAATTAATCTGATTTGGGGAGCGAATTGCATTTATGGCATCGTGGAAATTGGTATTAGTTGCATAATTATTAAATCGGCAATTTACAAGAAAATGTTACGTGATGTCAAAGTTTTGCTAGCAAATTTGATTTGAATTCATCACATAACTTCAAATGAATGCACATGAGATATATTTTTTTTCATGACTGAAATTTGTTGTACAGTATATTTGCTCTCTCTGCTTAAAGCGTAACTTCAGCCGCATCCGTTCAAATTTTATCCGAACACCTTTGAGATTGCTACTTCTGGCTGCGTGAGCTTACATCTTGAATAGGCGCAGATCCCTTATGGTAGATAAAAGCTTCCACATTTTGCCCTATCTAAAGTTTTCAAAACTTTTGCATAATCTGTTCATCTTCATCCAGGTAGTTTGTCTCGTCCAACTCCTTAGTTTTGCGAAATACACTAGCTGCTCATTTGTTAAAGTATGACCTTTAAGGTCTTCCTTATAACATATGTATAAGAATTTAAATACCAAATCGCTAAATTATTCCAAGCCTTGGGTTACAATTGCGGGCTTCTCGATGATGAGACTTAACCAAGGGGTGAATATTTTTCTCAGGTGGAACTTCACATTGGTAGTTCTCAATGGTGAGTGATGTCTCTGTTTTTATTCGAAAAACTGAGATAGGAAGTTTCTTTGAACGAGATTGGCATAAGAGTGATTCTATAAACCGGGGGTCTACTCTTCGATATGACCTAAAAGGTACAGCCTTTGGAAGAAAACTCTCGCTTGGTTCCACTTCTTCTTTATTTCCGGTTTGACTCCGGGTCTCCTTTTTTTCTTTTCTCGATCGCTACCTCGATTCTCCTCTTGTTTTCTCAAGATCGATTTATATATACATCAATTATCCCCTGGGGGGAGGGGAGGAGATGGAAGATGAGTACCCGCCTTTAAGCCTCTCTGCTAGAGCATCACTTTTCAATGTTGTGATCCTTAGACATTCTGGTCTCTTCTGGTTTACGCCGGAGAAAGTCATATTTCGTCTATTTGGGAAAAAAGGACCTAAACAATAGGAAGGGACAGTGAGCCTGTTCATAGATTTTTATTCTAAAGGCTATCCCACCCTCCTTTCTTTATACTGAAGGACTACGAAATCTAATAAAGGTAATCCTTCTTTGCAGGCCATATCCAGTGTTCTTTTGGGATAGCGGGGCAAAGGGGGAGGTAAAGTATCGGCCCATATACCACGTAACTGTTGACGCTGTGTAACCGAAGTAGTATATGTTTGTTCCTCGCAATATTGAATTTCCCATACAAACCTACCAACGTAATATTAACAGCATAAACATTTACTCAAATGGCATATATTTATGATATTTAGAGCTTGGTCGCCAAATGTATCAATTTACCTATTGGTTTCCAAAAATTTTAATTATTGCTTTTGTAGAAGTCTAAATACCGCGTACATAAGTGTACGCATAAATACTCCGACACAAGCTACGTGTCTCTCCCGTATTTCCAAATGCAACGGCCTCGAATTCTCTATTGCCCCTTTTTTGCGACATCGTAAACTCCGAGGTGGCTCGAAGGTGTGAAAGACATCCTGTCTGCCCACAGATGATAAAAAGGTCTTTCGCGCAGCGATACGGATTTTATGACAATTTGGTGCTCTTTCTCGATTTCTGCTCACGAGGGAAATAAAAGAAAAACTTCTCCCTGGATTCGGGCAGGAAGATCTTGGACATACGTTGTGAGGTAGAGCTCGATCCAGATAAGAAACAGTTCGCCCGTTGCCAGAAAAGAACTTCTCGGGGATTGGTTGTAGCCATCACGGTACTTGTCGGTGCCAAACTTCTCGCAGACCTCCCTCCTTCCAAGTCAGAGGTTACACAGGACCTCCCTCTGCGGATTACCCGAGACGTATCTAGGTAATCAGTTTTGGCTATCCACTCCAGAAGCCGAATAATCGGACAGTCACTTCTAGGAAGAAGAAGTCTGATTTGAGCCACAGTTTTGCTCACTTTCGTGATCCGGCATAGGATAAGAATATCACCGGTCTAAGATTAGCTTGTCATTCGGTAACCTCGGACGGTCGGACCAAGTGCGATCATCGTGACCAGAAGAAGAACCTCAACGTCATCCTCAAAAATACTTACGAACTCAAATGTATCGTTAATTGAATTATCCCCTCCCTTAACTTCACCAGTTTATTTGTGAACTAGAATTCCCATCCCGAGCCCATAACCTCGAATATTAGAAGTACTTAATTTAGTTTTTAACTTAATAATAATATTCCATTCGTTCTGTCGGTTGTCATTAAGACGCAAGCATCCTAGTGAGTAGTTTTCAAGTAATCCACAGACATTTTTGTAGACTTAATTATTCAGTGCAAGATTAATTCTATTTATATTTATATACGCTGTTGCTTATTTCAAATTCATGTACATTAAAGATTATTTTTGTATCTGCATGTTTAACTATTTTGGACGATCCTTTGGCAATTATTATGCAATCCACTCGGCTTAAATCTCAATATTACACCGATCCATCCATAATGGTCTTTTACTGAGTGGGGACACACTCAGGGGATCATCATCTTAGTTTTGGTCAAAAGGTACACACCGGGGTTATTCTTATTCACTACAAGTGGCTGAGGTATTTGTATTGGATACACTTCACCTCCGCTTCACCTCGGTGCGATAATAAAATATATGTGCAGAAGTGGGACTGGGTTGCTCACTCACTAAACCCTTGACATATATAAGTGGTGAAAGGTGTGTGGGGCTATCATAAACCTCCCAACCTATATAAGTGATATCAGGTGTGTGAGGTTATCATAAAACCTCTCCAAATCTATAAGTGATATCAGCTTTGTGAGGTTATCACTAAAAGCAACATCTATAAAGTTGTGTGCATCTAACTTTAATCAAACAATTGCCAACGTCCAAATTAGTTCAAGTACTCAAACATTAGCAGCAATTCTTGTTTTGGGCTCCAAAAATTAGTTAAGTTAGGGTGACTATACAATCTTGTTTTGTTTTTTGTTTTTTTTATATTGTTTTTTCTTTGGTAGGGAACTATAATAACCCCTTTTTCCTTAAACACGTTACGCCATGGCTACTCTCTCAATGCATACTCTTATCTTTGGATCTATAAGATGGCGTCCACATCGTTCGAAATATTCCTCAAGCAAGGACAATCCTTCGGGCTGGAAGGCCGGGAACTCATTGAATACGCTCAGAGCGAACAAAGGATCGAACGTGAAGAAAGACAACTTGACCTAGAAGCAAAGAGAGAAGAGTAAAAATGGAAGGACGATAGAGAAGAACAAAAACGGAAGGAAGAGAGAGACGAATAAAAACGAAAGGAAGAGAGAGACGAATAAAAACGAAAAGAAGAGAAAAAACGGAAGGACGATAGAGAAGAAAAAAATGGAAGGAAGAGAGAGAAGAGCAAAAAGGGAAGGAAGATTTAGAAGGAGAAGAAAGACTAATACGGATGAAAATGGAAACAGAAGAAAGGAAAGTACTGATGAACAGAAGAATAAAGGAAATAAGATTACGGAATAAAAGAATATTAGACGAAACAAGAATACAGTGGAAAATAGAAGCAGAAGAAAGAAGAATACAGAGGGAAAGTAGAACAAAGAAGAGGATACTACACTTGAAAAGAGAAGCAGAAGAAATACGAATGAGGATAGAAAAAGAAGCTAAAGAAAGAACAATAAAGATAAATGAGAAGAATAAAAAATTAGAATAAAGATGGAAATAGAAGATGAAAAAAGAAAAAGAAAGATAGAAAAAGGAAGACGAGAAAAGAAGACAGAGGGAAATAGAAGCCCAAGAAAGGAGAATAAAGATAGCTAAAGAAAAAGAAAGAAGAATAAAGATAAAATAGAAGAAAAAGAAAAAAGAAGACAGATATAAATAGAAGCCCATAAAAGAAGAATGAAGATAGAAAGAGAATAAGAAGAAAAAGGAATAAATATAAAAAAGGATGAAGAAAGGAGAATAAAGCTAGAAAAAAAGAAGAAGAAAGAAAAATAAAGATAAAATAGAAGATGTAAAGAGAAGACAGATAGACGTGGAGTTCCCCCCTCTCCGCTCTTCCTCCTACCCCACTCCCTCAGGAAGAACCCCGAGTTAGTTGTGAACCCCGAACTCGGGCCCGTTAAGATCACCCAAATGGTCTCGCTCTTAAGAGAATACTACAGTCTTATGCGAAAAGATGTAGGAGGGCTAGAAAACGTCACAATCCATTTGGACAACATGTACGTAGCCATGCGTACAAAAGAAGGACCTCTCGTGAGCCTTCATCCACTCTTAGACCCACTGAGGTCTTACGGCTTAACAAGTAAGCCCTTTAAGTGCTATTTTCATTATAGCACTATTGCCGATTTAGCGTTCAAGTTTCGCGAGAACCGCATATTCCCACAGAAGGATAAGGTAAACTCAATAACCGATAGGCCGCCCTCAGTCTCGAAGAAACTACCCCAACCGCTTTTAGAAGCAGCTTCCTTCTATCGGCGTATTGCTTCCATTTCGTGTCCATCACCTCCCCATTAACGACCTGCATAAAAAGAAATCTCCAGACCCTATTGAGTCGAAACACAAGGCTATTGCCAGCTTCGGCCGACTCAAACGGAAACCAGTGACTGCCCTTATCCTGCACCTATCTATCCGGAGGAAAAATTTGGCGTTCAGATCGGCACCCCTCACCTTGACCTTGGATGCGCTTTGTTGCAATACGAGGCAGAAGTGCCGTTCCCGGTGGCTTTTACAAGTCGGAAACCTTCCGATCAGGAGAAGAAGTATGCCACTGTTGAGCTTGAAGCCTTGGCTATCGTGTTTAGAGGACAAAGGTTTCACGTATATTTAATAGGTAGACCGTTGTCCATAGAAACGGATCACAAACCCCTAGCTTATTTAAAAAGTTGTAAGGGTCAGAATGGAAGATATGCGTTTGGCCCTGTTATTATCTGAATATCAATAGGATATCCGATATCTAAAGAGATCTCTTAATGTACTCGCGGATAGTTTGTCTAGGACCCCCTTAGACTAACCCAGTTAGTATTTGTAAATAATCGGTATTATAGCTATGTAACTTTTGTATAAAGGTTTAGTGTCCGCCCACTAATTAATTCATATGTTATATTTGTAAAGTTGATAATATGACACGCCCTATAACTGCCGTGATTAATTTTTGTTTGTTTCGTTTTTTTTACATGTGAGCCTTATATCGTACTACCCAGATTAATGTATTGATTATAATCATTTATTGCCTCTGTACTTAGGCATCAGCTCTTAATTATTCAGAAGATTCCTGTATATGACCGGTAACCCGTGTGTTCCTTTTTCCGTCATGATTATCTTATGATGTTCCTGTATTCGTTGAACTCCCTTTTTGATTTTTTGGCGGGTTGTTTTTTTCTGTATTGTTCATGTAGCCAATGTTAAAAGTATACATTATTCCTAGTTACACGTCAAAATAATGTCTTCCAAAACGAGTAGGGATGTAGAAGTTTAAATACCGCGTACATAAGTGTACGCATAAATACTCCGACACAAGCTACGTGTCCCCACTAAATTTTTGTAGACTTACATATTCAGTACAAGATTAATTCTATTTAATTTATATACGCTGTAGCTTATTTCAAATTCATGTACATTTAAGATTATTTTTGTATCTGTATTTTTAACTATTTTGGACGATTCTTTGGCAATTATTAAGCAATCCACTCTCCTTAAATCTCAATATTGCACAGACCCATCCATGATTGGCTTTTAATGAGTGGGGACACACTCAGGGGATCATCATCTTAGTTTTGATAAAAGGTACGCACCGAGGTTATTCTTATTTACCGGAAGTGGCTAAGGTAGGTGTATTGGATACACTACACCTCCGCTTCACCTCGGTGTGGTGCTAAAATACAGTATATGTGCAGGAAGTGGGAAAAAGCCTCTAAAACGAACAATTTAGCATCTTGTTTACCATATTACTTGGGAACCAATATGTTAAAATACTTCAACTAACAATACTCATTGTATATTCTTCCTCTCCAGTACCAGATAAATCATAAAGTTATATTCCATTGCGTTTTTCACCAAACGATGATGGAATTATGGAAATTGCTGTTTTAAATTAATTTGTTTGCCACATAAAAGTATCTCTTAAAATAGAAATGTAACTAGCTTTCTCATTATTTTCTAGAGACTTTTAACCAAATCCTTGCTGATATTTATCTCAACCTGTTACTTTTTCGTCTATTTTTTAGCATTTTTCAACCACCACTTTTCCAATCATTTAAATAATTTGCAATATAAGGCGCCAAGCAGGCGATTGGATATTATTTACGATCATATTTACAAGTATTTCAGAGAAATTTATATGTAATATCTATGTATATATGAACAAATAATTTTGTGCAAGTTTCATCGAAGCGAATCGACAACGCGTTACTAGGGAGACTAATTAATACACGTATATAAGTTGTTTAAAATTTCAAATGGTTATAAATTAGGCCAAATTGGGAGATCGAGGTTAAAAGATTCTATAATCATGGAAGAGCGATTTCATGTTCTGCATAAATTTGAGAAATGACAACATATAGTCAACGCACCCAAAAATTGACTCTAAAAGTGAAAATTAGATTCATAAGATTTAACGAAGATAGCTTCATATATAAAATGAATTACTATATGCTATGGGTACGTCTAGAAATTTGATAAAACAAAACACGCCAATGATGTGTACTTTAATTAATATGTAAATTCTAATTTTTTTTATTTAACATCATTGCATAGGTTATGATATTTAAATATTAAATGCATTTATATAGATATCGGAATTAGCTATTTTGTTAATAATATTGAACTACTTTAATATAAAAGAGAATTTAGTTGTTGATTATCTAAAAATATTTAACTGGTTAATATAGAGTACACAGTCACATTGTCAATTGTAATCGCTCAATATTGTATTAGATACCACTTTAAATGGACTTTTTTCTGAATTAAATTATGTTGTGGACATTTTATAATACGCAATAATAAAAAATATATGCTTAGTTTAATTAGTGTTTTGAGGGAGGGTTTATATATCTGAAGTCAAGAAACACGGCATAACAGCAACGAACATCATAGCGCCTCACTAGGTCTGACTTTTGCCTTTGAATTCGAACCTAATCCTAGGATTTCGAATTATATATACTAATACTAATTGAAAATACCAGGAGATGAGGAGAATGCAGGGTCCACTTATTTCGGAAATAATCACCTTATAGTTCGAATTCAAATGCGGTTGGCAGAGTTGTTTTTATGTTGTGCTACGCCCTTCAATGGAGAGATAGAAATACTTAATGGAAAGACAATAAAAAGGAATTTTTGACGCTAACCCCTCTGAACAAATCCCTGTTGTCATTATTATTTTGACATGTTCAATTTAAGGCTCATATTTACGACGGAAAGAAAAATATAAGAAACAAGCGTACATAGAAAATAATTATAGAGGAGTTACAATATAGCTTAATTGCTGTCACTGCATATTCGAATAAATAGTATTTGGAGGTGAATGGTTCAAAATTAATAAATTATTCATATCGGGGAGTAGATTTATAGGAAAGATCAATCATATGTTACAAATGAAGAAAAGATTGCTGAAATTAGTTAAAATCCGTCAAAAAAATGAGGTAGAGAAAGGAAAAATATTCCTAGATGACATATTCATTCAGGAAAGCTATTTAACAATAGAAGATTAACATTTGAGCAAAATGAAAGTGAATGGGATTAGAGGAATATTGTAATATCTCTAAAATAAATAAATATAAATTTTTCAGTACTAAGCATGAAACCAAATTAACTTCTAAAACTCGAGAAAATCGTTAAAAGATTTTTATTTAATGGCTTTTAAGATTGTGGTTCTGGATATCAAGGAAACAATAATTTTATATCTGTTCTTTCGGCCTTGTATACTCTGTTATTTGAAAGATTCAGAAAAATTGTTTTGTTCGGGTTCGTTTGTCGTACTTAGTGGTAAGCCCCAAGGCTTGTTCGCCTAATCACAGAATTCGCATTGTGCGAATTAAGTGGGTCCTTTGTGCGTGTGTTTTTTTTGTCTGTTTATACTCGGTCACGTTAAACCCATTGGTCCTTTCGTCAGTATTCATAAATGCGTTATGTGAAACACGGTGGTTATTTTAGGTTCGAAAAACCCGCTATATTCTCTTGTCGTGTGCGTTAATTTGTTGTTTTTTTATAGTGCGATGAGATGAGACATCATGTCTTCGTTGGAAATTTTCAAGGCACAAGGAGAATCTCTGGGTCTAATTGAGAAGGACCTAATGTCCTATATCCAGGAAGAAGAGAGAACAGCACGGGATAAAAGAAGAGAAAAGAAAGAGAAGAAAGGAAAGAAATAGAAGAACGGGAAGAAAGGGAGAGAATTCGTTTACACGAATTAGAGAGGAAAAGGACTAGATCCGAAACCCTATCCATCACTTCGGAGACCGGAATCCAGCAAGCCTCATCTGTCAAACTTTGAAGTAAATAACTGGCACATAGAATCAGACAACGTGATTAAATTGTTGCTCCTACTGAACACCCACCTGAGAGATATTTTTATTTCCCTACGGTCTGAGGCAACAATTGATTACTCCTCGTTGTATGCCGAGCTACCTGCCGCGTATAATATGAATCTAGATTTTTACCGTCTGATGTTTAGACTTCAGAATTCAGCCCAATTAAACCTTCAGACAGTTCGGGTACACATTACACGGCATCTTAATTTTTGTCTTGAGACAGCAAAGGTGCCCCATGACTACGAGACTATGATCGATGTCGAGGTATGCCTCTGTAGACTAGCTCGGCACACACAGTCTTACGTAAACAAGCAAGGGCAGATAGCTGACGACAGGCCACTTAAGATAGTTCTGGGATGATTAACAAAAATTGCGATTTACGGTTGCCCGGGTTTAGACTAATTGCCAAGTTGCAATTCAAAAGATACTCGTATATAAATACAATACCCCCCAAATATCATTTTAATATATATATATATATATATATATATATATATATATATATATATTAAGGTGGTCCAAAAATATATGGAAAAAACTGAAATCAGTTTGAAATGTCCTCCACATGGCTGAAATTATGCTATAAGTTGTTAAAAGAGCTGATGCAAAATATTGATTAAATTGGTAAATATTTAGAGGTCAGTATGTATCTCCATATTTTTAAATTCAGTCAAAATATTAGAATTATATGTTAACACACTTTATGTGCATATTTTAATTCACAATATATATATATATATATATATATATATATATATATATATATATATATATATATATATATATATATATATATATATATACATATATATATATATATATATATATATATATATATTTATATATATATATATATATATATATATATATATTTATATATATATATATATATATATATATATATATATATATATATATATATATATATATATATATAATTATATATATATATTTTAATTAAGCATGACTGCTGTAATTTTTAACAAACACAGGAGCCTATTTATTCATGTCAAATAAAAGCTTATTCTTTCATGAATATTAAATGTTTAGATATTTTAGAGTATAAAAAACATATATATGGAGGGGAACCGTGAGCTCACTCAGTTACAATAAATTTTTATTTTTGTTGTTTTAGATTATGAGTGGAAGTACTCGTTCATCTGTGGCAGTCTGGCTTTTAGGACATCCTTCTAGTGAGTTTTCATATGCAAGACTACCATCATGTGGTGATGTGCTTCGTGTTGTTCAGTACCACCATCAAGTGGAGTCAATGACTTTGACCCAAAGTTACAAAAAGTCAAAAAAAGTATGGGAAAGAGCCCGCATTCCCACACAGCGAATATACTCTTGCGTTAGGAAACTCCCAAGGTTGTACGAAGAATACCTTTCTTTGAAGAAGAACCGCAAAACTAAACTGTATTCATGTAGAATGAATGAGCGTATTTTCGAATATACTCTTTCAAAACTTTTTGACATAGCCTCAAAATATGCTTTAAATGTGGTAAAAAGTGAGAAGACCGCTAATTTCTTTGATGCAGAGAGAGAACATTTTGTCCTGCAGTATGTCATGCCGTGATAAAATTACTTCAGCCAAGGAATCCTTCAAAAGATATCCACATGAGAAGGCTCTACAATACAAAGAAAAAGTATATACTTCTAAAAATAAAGCAGAGGCTGCTGCTCATGCATATTTCCAGTCATCATCATCTGAAGGAGAAAGTTTAATTGTGGCAGAGAAATAGTTTTTTCTACCTTCTTCAACTAGAAAAA
The DNA here is from genome assembly GCA_963969495.1 of Ceratothoa steindachneri. Taxonomy (NCBI): domain Eukaryota; kingdom Metazoa; phylum Arthropoda; class Malacostraca; order Isopoda; family Cymothoidae; genus Ceratothoa; species Ceratothoa steindachneri. The sequence goes on along the minus strand of OZ018323.1, from coordinate 35,749,506 downwards.
AGAATTACAATGTACTCCTTCAAATTCAAAAAATATCTTTTTAACTTCAGGTGTGGCTGCTGCTCTAGATCGTGCAAATAATACGGATAGAAAAGCAACAATGCTTACTGGATCAATAGCACAAGCCTTGGGTCAGGGAAATGAAGCTATGACACTTTCCGGGAGTTCTATACGACGTTCGAGTAAGCAAGTAAGAGAGGCAACATAAAAGAAAGATAAGTAGCTTCGTTGTCTGTTGAAGGACCGATCCTTCTTTACTGGAATGGAAAACTACTACCTGCTATTGATTGGGCAAAGGAAACAGTGAAACGAATTGCAATAATAGTTTCTGTAAATGGAATGGAAAAACTTCTTGGTGTGCCGAAAATAACACAAGCAACAGGAGAAGAACATGCTATGGCATGCATTTCATGAATTAATGACTGTAAAACTAAAAAAAATTGGGGGGGGGTACCATCCTAATGAAGATATATGTTAAAATGGATCAATTTATATATATCCAAAGTGGTGAACAAATTATTATGGAGGTTAAATAAATTGAGTAAAGATTAACGAGGTAATCTCGGGATGACCATACAAGATCGCTCTAACTTCAAGCGCGGGCAAATTGGAGGGAGGAGGGGGGCGAGACAACGGCGCAGGTCTTCAGGAAGCTACTTTGGGGAGTCCTGAAGAGGAGGACTCGAAGATGGGGTTGGGTTATTTCGTGATGATGAATGATATTTTTTCTGCTCCGAGATATATAATTTCAACTCCAGACGATTCTCCAGATCGGCAGGGAGCTTTAGTCTCGAAAGAACGGAATCATGAAGGGGTGATGTAAAGGTTTTTTTGTTTTTTTTTTAGCTCATCTAGCGACTGCCTACTTGGGCATTAGTCGCCGTATTAAAACTAGCCTAGTTCTAGGCTACTTTAAAATCAAATTAAAGAGAAAAAAACAACACCCCAAAAAGGGGATAAGGAAGCAAGCTGGTGTTCCGGGGAGAGGTCCTCCCGGCGCAGGAGCGTGCAACTAGAGGAAAAAAAACAAAACAAAAAAAACAAATGCAAAAAACAAAACAAAACCCCACCAAAAAAACCTTGCTTGAATAATAGGGAGAAGGCCGGCCTCCCCCAAGAAGTCAACAAGTCCACAAGTCAATGTGCACGAATCTGTCCCGAGTACAAGGGACAGGTGGTAGCGACCCCGCCCATCACGGTACCGGGACAGGTATCGTGCGCGAAGATCACCTAGACTGGGACATTCGATAAGAATGTGCCGAACAGTCTGGAGGATGACGCAGTCATTGCAATAGGGCGCAGGCGAGCGCTCCATAAAATAGCGATGCGTCACACGAGTGTGTCCGATTCGGAGACGACAGAAATCAACCTGAAGCCACCGCGGCATTGGGGGATAGGTCCATGGGAAAGGTCGCGGCGGAATGTCACGCAACTTTAAACTTCCTTCGATCGTTTCCCATCTTCTTTGCCATGCAGTTTGAAGGGCTGCCCGTATTTCTGCCATGTAGTCGGTGTGAGGAAGAGCGAGTGATGTACAGGAGAGGTCCGCACAATATTCCGTAAGAATGGGGATCGATAGCATTCCTTTGAACAAAGCTTAACGAAGTTAGATGTGCTGACAAGATCTTCGACGAAGTCTGACGACGGGTTACAGGGGTTTACGGGAAACACACGCCAGTCTGAACGAAGTGGATGGCGGGATTTCAATCTCCGTGAGGGATGGTGAGCTTTGGGTTAAATACCCGGGTGGTTTCTCCGATAAATGCTTCAAGGCCTGGTGGTCCCTAAGGAATTCTGGGCGTCAGTCTAAGCAAACACATTTCATGATAACGCCTCCTTTCAGACGATGAAACTTGCCTCGTGATATAGAGTTAATGTGCCTGCGCACGGTGTTATCGCATAGGAGGGGGAAAGGGAGGGGGCGACGAGTGGTGTCTGAAAGCAAACACAGCTCTGACGGGTGATTAAGCGAGGGACTGAATATTTCTCGAACTTTCTAAAATTCTCACGCTGGGTGCACTTGCTCTTTAAAGAAGAGAGGCGTATTTCCGAGTGGGCTTCCTCTCACGGTCGTCCTTCGAAGGCATTCCCTCACACGCTCCATTTCCGAAGATGACGTTTACCTAAAGCGAAGAGGATGGAAAAGGGCATCCCGTAACATGGTTAGAGTTGCGTATGTAATAATTTTACTTCGAGTCTAAAGGTGCACAATAAGGGTAGACATTTAAATTTTAGTCGACATAAGGGTCACTAAATGAATGAATGACTTCCGTTTTATCCCTGACGCAGGGTATATTTAAAAAGGGTTTCGGCATTAATCACACATACAAAGTAAATAAATGCGAGTTACAAAAAAATATCAAATGGATTCATCCCTAAACGGGTAGTGGAACCATATATAAATAGAAATAGAGAAAAATACCAAACAAAACTCACAGAAAAGACAAATATGTACAAAAAGAAAACAAAATTGTACACGAGAACCAAGGAACCATAAACATACACAGTTAAGAAGGAGTAATAGAATAAAATAAAACGAGCACACAGAGTCGATTATGTGCACGCGAGTACGATGCTTAGCACATTTTACTCTGCAGCGGGAGGATCCTCGACCAAATTCATACTTAGAGAATCTGCGACACAGTTTTCTGTCCCTTTAATGTAGCTTATTAGGAACTGTTATTCTATTTGAATTACACTTGCGTTTGGCGCTCGTGGTTTTGAAAGAAGAAAGGTGTATTTCCGCGGGGATTTTCTCTCACGGTTCTACTTCGAGGGTATTCCCTCACAATTGATTTTATTCTTCAGGACTAAATCTTGGCATCGCTTTCCTCAAAAATCAGATCGTTGTCCAGTTTCAAAGAGTGCATAGAAGAAGCTGACGTCTATGCAGCAAGCCACAATTGCTAGTCCAGAAAAAGGAAGAAAGTGAAACCATCTGCTCCGATATTGAAGCTAAATAAGCATAAATTCTTTTCTAACAACAGGGAAAATTTGGTTGAGATAACAGGCCATTCCAAGTAGAAACCTGTTCGAGCACCCATCAAACGTGAAGTCCAGCCTTTGTCCTCTAGCGTTCATGTGACAGCGTTCCCCAGAAGGACTATTGTATGTTATTCCTGCGGAATTGAGGGCCATGGGAGAACCTATTGCCCTTAAAACTCTCACTTGAGGAATAACTATTCCCATTAGGTGAGTGCCACCGTTTCACAGACCCAGTCTCAATAGGAAATTCTGCTCTCTTCGAACAAACCAGGTCCTGCCCACCACCAGGTAAACTTTTTATTTCAACAATACCAACCATGAAGGCCTTCAATTTGAGACTGGTACCGTGAACGGCTGCCTTATCTATAACCTCGTCCGACATTCAGCTTGTACGTGTTTCGTGCTCTCGGGTAAGCTACTTGCACGCCATGTCCAGATCACGATCGGTTCGCGATCGTACATGATTACCTGCAACGTGCTAATCGGTTCCCCATCGTTAAGTGTTGTAAACACTGCCCCTACTTCACGGGCTGGGCCGAAGTATAGGATGCACTAATCATGTTTTGTTCCGCTATGAGGGGAGAGCCCGGTTGCTAAACTCGTCACCACCCGCTCACAAGCGAAGCAGGAGTTAGAAGCACCCGCACTTCTTTGAACCCCCGATGCTTCAGAATATAGCAATGTCGTAAACGAAGAGATTTGCTAAAAAAATAGAATCAGTGTGAATCCCTTTTTCCCTTGTGGACTAAAGCCAAAAATAAGAAAAAAGACTTTATTAAAGGGGGCAAATTAATTTCTATCTTCGTTAAGGATAACTCCTCTTCACATAGCTCCGAGGGATATCATTCTGAGTCTCGAGCATTATGTGTTCGTCGCTTTCGAGGGCAACTTATTTTTCAAACCACACATGACAGCCTCTTCTCGGGTCCTTTCAGCCACACAAAGACCGTCCAACGAATCTTTAAGGACTTTTATTGCCCGGAGTGTCGGAAGAAATTCTTTGCTATTATCGATCATTCGACATATGCCAGAAAACTGCCTTTAAGGGGCCAATTATTCTGGCCCCTTTGCAGAAGGGCCCCATAATTTCTGAACCATTCTTTTGAGTGGCAATCGACTTGAGTGGACCAATCCACCTAGTGAGGGCTATAATTATGTCCTTATTTCGCTCGATTTTACGACCAGGTTTCCCAAAGCTGTACCACTAAAAAAGATTGACCTCATATCGTGTGCCGAAATTGAGAAAATGTTAAATTTAAAGATAATCGATCCTTTAAAGTCCGATTACTGTTCCCCGGTCGTCATGGTCGAGAAACTCGATAGTTCCTATGCGATGCGAATCGACTTTAGGAAGGTTAACGCCGTTAACTTGTTCGACGCAGAGCCTATTCCTCTTATCGACCAAAATCTCCATCTGTTTAAGAAAGCGAAGTAAATTTCAGAAAAAGATTTGTTTAAGGCCTAATAGCCAAGCCTATTGTGGGAAGAGGTTGAAAGTGTCGTGGTATGACATTATATTAAATCAATACTATATTATATCTATGGGGGAGGGAACAATAACTTAACGGCAACGCTCAAGGTTACTTCAAGAGTCATCTACAAAATTACAATTTTATTTACATAAAAATAATGAGAGAATTGAAGTGCAAAATTACATCAGAGAATTATTTTGAGCGGGAATTTAAAGTGATGACGGTTCTCCAAAAAGAAAGGGGAGGGGCGCGGTAACGTCCGGTCTAGGAAAGATTATTTCAGCCACTCGAAAACGAGGGGCGAACGAGGAGGGTTTCGATAGAAGTTGATGAGAGAAGACGGAAAAATCACTCGGTAGTGATCGTTAAATGGAATTACCTCACTGGCTGGGGCTAACTCCAATACACAAATAGTTCTGCTGTCACTTTGCTTTGTTGTTAGTACCTGACTTAGAACTAGGGGAATCTTCTTGGGTCCGGGCGAGACTTTTCAACTCTGTCTGTCTCATGGGAAACGAGCACTATATATGTCTGAGGTTCTTCCCGCAGGGTAGGGGGGGTTAGTGGGAAACAGCTCTACTCTAGAATTGCCTCGAATCTTCTTGCCGAGGCTATTCTAACCCGTGTAGAGGTGAATCATGGTGGACTCGGTTCGAGGCTTCCGCTTGTGGAAGGCGGGGTTAGGCCTACCAATTTAAGCCTAACAGAACCTTTTACAGCGCATGGAAGTTCCGTGCTGGACAAGAAATTCCACGTGGAATTCCCTCACAGAAAGGTATCCTGCTTTCCCGATCGAAAAGATGTTAATGCAGTTTCGTCGGCTCCTCTTTGGTCTCCTCACTGCCTGCAATAATTATAATACGATGATGAGACGGATATTAGATGGGCTACCCCATGTATCATTCTATTTTGATAATAAATACGTGGCTACAAACGAATTGGACCAGCACCTGACCACTCTTCAAGCACGGTTGCAAAGGCTCAGGGACCATAATTTGACAATTGGTCGGAGAAAATGTCATTTTGCTTTGAATACAATATTTTACTTAGGATTACGCTTGGGGAATAATCAATTAGCCCATTAGCAGAAAATGATACAGGCCGTCGTAAAAATGCCGCTGCTCACAACCAAAAAGCAGTTAAGTTCATTCATGAGTTATGCCTTCTTTTATCAGCGATTCAGTCCAAATTTTGACAGCCTTCTTACTCCCCTGTGCGAGCTCCTGAACAAGAAGGCCCCAGAGCAACTCGTTTGGACTCCGTTGTCAATCACGACCTTCAAACAACTTAAGGGTAAACTCGCCTCGGCCCCGATATTAAGGTTGCTCATGCTCACCAAACCATTTGCCAACCGGACAGATGCTTACGCCAGCCGAAATTTATTACCGCCGCGAAAAGAACTACGCTGTGTTTGAGCGAGAAGCTCTCGTAATAATTTGGGAAATTCCAAAATTTAAAATTTGTAATAGAGACCGATCCCAAACCTTTTCGTACCTCCGAAATATTATAAAAAACAATGGTAGAATAATGTGCTGGAGTTTGTTCCTCCCAAAATTCCAGGTTAGGATACTGTACGTATAAGGCTTTGAGAGTTGTATTGTGATAGCTTAAGCCAAAGTCCGATAGATTTCCTCCTATGTGAATCTTGATCTTACTATTTTAATTTTTTTTGGTATATATGGCCAAATAAATTTCAGTCACGCGATAAAAGAGGCAAATGACTTGTCGGGGAGGAGGGGCTATATCCAAAATTCTAAACGACTATACTCGTATGCCAATAATGGATTTGGCAAATTATTTTTCTAGAGAAGGTATTCGCTCTATAACACGAACATAAACACAAGAAAGACGTACTCCTCCCTTCATCGATAGGACTTACACGCTCCACTCCAGACAAGTCACCGGCTCACATCCAGGTTTCCCCCTGTCCCGGGGCTTTGCCCTGACTCCACCATCCGCATCTGCTCATAGAGCTTCTTCCTCTATCCATATCCTCGTCAGAGCTGTACTCTTCCCTACTATTGCCTCTATTCACTCCTTAGCCCTCACTATTCCAACGCACCTCTGACGGTTCCTTCCTCTTTGCTCTCTGCTTCCGTTTCTCTTCCTGCTTATCCACGCCCTTTCTCTTGCTCCCACCGCTCTTTTTTTGTGTCTAAAGCCTCTTCTTCAGCCCCCAGTCCCCATTAAAATGGCTTAACCCCCCCTTTTACTGTCACCATCCCCCTTCTACTATCTCCATTCCCCATTCCACACTCTCTAACTACCGTACCACAGGCTCCACTCTTTCAAACACGCAACGACTGTCTCCGAAATCCAATTCCCTGTCTCCCACCCTCTTCCCACGGTGCCCACACCTCTTGCTACCCTTCTCTGCACACTTAATAACACATAACTTAAGCACTTATCCTCCACCAAGTTTCATCTGCCACAGACGCGAGTGGTGGAAGCCGCCACAACCCCACTCTAATGTTGAAACTCAGTCTTGTACAGCTAAAGGTACGCAGTTGGTACGTTAATCGCCATAGCCTTGCCAACTGCATACTAAACCCCTAAACACCAGACGTAAAATTACTCATTTCCACCTGATTTCACCCTCCAAACAATAGATTTCTCTTTGTAGGCTAACCCACTTAACTAATCTCAGGAGCACGGCATCTAGGATCAGTCATCTTATTTAAGCGGTATATACCACAATCCCAACCAAACATACAATACGATTCATTACTATCCTGCAAATTACACACGACCTCTTGTCCTATCCTAGTGGCCACTCACTAGAGACCAAGTCGAGAACAACTAAACATAGAGGTCACACTCCTGGCTTTATCCACTTAAAATCTCCGTTTCTTCTTCTGGATGAAAAGTATTCCATCCGACACTACATTCAAACACCTCCAATAATGAGGGAAGGTAGTTGAGCATGCTATGAACATAGCAGAGGTAATAGGTCATCTGACGTGGTCCTCCGTAATGACCATGGTGACGTCTTCACACCTACATTGCGCCAGGTTACCACGTTTTTTTTGTTTTTTTAAAAGAGCTCATCTGGCGAAAGTTTCCTCGGGAAATAGTCGCCGTATTAAAAACCTACCTAGTACTAGGCTACTTTAAAATCCAATTCAAAAAGAAACAAAAAACAACCCAAACCAAACACACCCCCTAAAAAAAGGAAAGGAAGCGAGCAGTAAGCAAGTTCCTGCGTCATGTGGAGGTTCCCATGATGCAGGAGCGTGCGACCTAAAAAGAAAAGCCAAAAAAAAACAGGTTAAATACTAGGGGGAAGGCTGGCCTTCTCCCAAAAGTCAACAAGTCCACCAGTCAATGTACACACACTCGTCCCGAGTACGAGGGACAGGCGGTCGCGAACCCGCCCATCCCGGTAGCGGGTCAGGTAAAGTGCGTGAAAAGCAACGAGACTAGCACATTCGATAAGAATGTGTCGAAGAGTTTGGGGGACGACGCAGTCGTCACAATAGGGCGCAGGCGAGCGCTCCATCAAATAGCGATGCGTCACACGATTTTTTTTTTTTAATTTTAAAAGAGCCCATCTGGCAACTACCCACTTGGGCATAAGTCGCCAGAAAACACGACAGCCTAGAACTAGGCTACTTTAAAATAAAAATAGGAAAACTTAACAATCGATATAAATTGGAAAAAAATTAACAATCAGAAAGCAATCTCCGGCAGCGGGGGAAGGTCCCCCTCACCCCGGTGCGCTCCATCAAATAACAATACGTCACACAAGTGTGTCCAATTCGGAGACGATTTTTTTTTTTTTAAGAGGCTATCTGGCAACTGCCCGCTTAAGCATTAGTCGCCGTAAACAAAAATTCTAGTTCTAGGCTACTTTAAAAAATTTGAACAGGAAACAACAATAAAAAGAAATAACAATAACACTAACAATAACAAAATAATAACAAAAACAACAACTAAACATAGTTAAATAAAAGGGAGAAGGCCGGACTCCACCAAATAGTCAACAAGTCCACCAGTCAATGTGCACGCACTCGTCCCGAGTACAAAGGACAGGCGGTAGCAACCCCGCCCATCCCAGTACCGGGACAGGTAACGTGTGCGAAGATCACCCAGACTATGACATTCAACAAGAATGTTCCGAACAGTCTGGGGGACGACGCAGTCGTCGCAATAGAGCACAGGCGAGCGCTCCATCAAATAGCGATGCGTCACACGATTTTTTTTTTTTAATTTTAAAAGAGCCCATCTGGCAACTACCCACTTGGGCATAAGTCGCCAGAAAACACGACAGCCTAGAACTAGGCTACTTTAAAATAAAAATAGGAAAACTTAACAATCGATATAAATTGGAAAAAAATTAACAATCAGAAAGCAATCTCCGGCAGCGGGGGAAGGTCCCCCTCACCCCGGTGCAGAAGAGTGCAACCTACAAACAAAAAAAACAAAAAAGAACCTTAAATGAAGGGGAGGAGCCCGGCCTCCACCCAAAAGTCAACAAGTCCACAAGTCAATGTGCACGAATCCGTCCCGAGTACAAGGGACAGGTGGTAGCGACCCCACCCATCCCGGTACCGGGACAGGTATCGTGCGCGAAGATTACCCAGACTGGGACATTTGACAAGAATGTGCCGAACAGTCTGAGGGACAACGCAGTCGTTGCTCTAGGGCACAGGCGAGCGCTCCATCAAATAGCGATGCGTCACACGAGTGTGTCCGATTCGGAGACGACAGAAAGCAACCTGAAGCCAAACGGCATTGGGGGATAGGTCCATGGGAACAGTCGCGGCGCAATAGCACGCAACTTTAAGTTCCCTTCGACCGTCTCTCATCTTCTTTGCCAAGCAGTCCGAAGAGCTGCCCGTATTCCTGCCATGTAGTCGATGTGAGGAAGAGCGAAACGCTGGTCCAGTCGCAGAGTCCTCGCGAAATCTTTGGCACCCTCATTGGTGCGCTCATTCCCCGCAATTCCTACATGTCCAGGAACCCAGCAGAAGATAATCTCGACATCTGCCCGGCTCCCCAAAACCATGGCGTCACGGATATCGCGAACCAGGGGATGCGGAGATTCCAATGCTCCGATAGCACTCAGGGAGCTTTGTGAGTCGCGATAGATCACAATCCGGTCTCCGAACTAGGCACGTCACGTAATCTCCCGTACCGAGTGGTGTATTGCCACCAGCTCGGCCGTGAAGACAGAGGCAGTGCCTGGTAGAGCCCTGCTGAATTCAAACAGAGGGGATACGGCGTGGAAGCCGACCCCCTCTTGGAACTTGGAGCCATCCTTATACACTGGCACGGTTCCAGCGTGACACGATGTGTGATCCAAAAAGGTTGAACGCAATACTTCTTGGGCAGTACAAGCTTTGGAAGCAGAGGCGTGGTGACAAATAGCCAAATGTGGTACCCTCCAGGGTGGAATCCTGGGCAGAACCAGGGGCACCACCGGCCCGAGAGCTATATCTACCTCTCGAAGAAAGTTCCTGGCCCTAAACCCAAAGGACTCAGGGTATGACTGGCGTCTCTCGGCAGCATAGGTACGATCGAGATCAGCTGAGGATGCAGTGAGAGCTGTTGGCGACTGAGGGAGACGCCGGGCTCGCGTGTACAGGCGAGTGATGCACTGCACGCGGCTCAGAGCGAGTGGCATCTCCCCAGCATCGACCAACAGGCTCTCAATGGGGGAAGTGCGAAAGGCACGGATCGCAAGGCGAAGGCCAGTGTAGTGGATCAAATCCACCTTCCGCAATAAACGCTTGGCTGCGGAGGCATAAAACTCCTATCCGTAGTCGAGCTTCGAGCGAACAAAGGATCGATAAAAAAGTAAGGCAGTAGCCCTATCAGCGACCCAAGCGCTGAATGTCACGGAGCGGAGACTGTCCATAGCGCGGGTACAAGAGACCCTAAGGCTGCGAATAAGAGCCTCCCAGGTGAGGCGTCGGACGAATACAAGACCGAGGAAACGGTGCGATTCCACCATATCCCAGCGCACCCCATTAAGAAACAAATCTAGGTCGGGGTAAGCCGTGCATGGCTGCAGAAATGCACCACCTTAGTCTTGGCCAAAGAAAACTGAAACCTGTGCGCTTCGGCATAGCGATAGACGCGGTTCAATGCCTGTTAGAGTCGACCCTCCAGAGTTGGCATCTGGGCCGCTCCAAAAGAGATCGAAAGGTCGTCCACGAAGAGCGTAGCGAGAACATCTTTCGGCAGCACTGAGGGGATGCCGTTGATGCTCAGGGCAAAGAGTGTTACACTGAGGACACTTCTCTGCTGGAAATTCTCTTCCTGCTCCTTTGGGCCGGAAAGGGCTTCCCCCACCTGTACGCGGAATCAACGATCTCGCAAAAATTTAGATATAAACATTGGGAGGCGTGACCTCGCCCCCATCGTGTGAAGAGTCTCCATGATACCGTATTGCCATGCGGTATCATAGGCCTTCTCCAGATCGAAAAACATAGTGGCGTAGTGATGTCTACGAAGGAAAGCTTCGCAGACGGAATTTTCCAGTCGGACCAGAGCATCTTACGTGGAGTGGAACTTGTGGAAGCCGCACTGTGCAGAAGACAGATGGCCTCTGCTGTCCAGGAAATAGGCTAATCTAACATTTACCAATTTCTTCATCAACTGGCACTCGCAAGAGGTTAGAGAGATTGGATAAAAACCGTTCGGAGTAGAGTGATCTCTCCTCGGTTTGCGAAAGGCGAGCACAGTAGCCATTCGCCAGGAGTCTGGGAGAACACCCTCCACCCAGATCCTGTTGAACAAATCTAAGAGAAAGGTCATGCCTCACTCACCCAGGTGTCGAAGCATGGCGTACTTGACATCGTCCGGACCATAAGCGGTGTCCGCACACGAAGCAAGAGCAGAGTGCAACTCACTCACAGTAAACTTCTCGTTGAAGATTTCTCCGCCTCCGGAGGTAAAGTCCAGCCGGCGGCCTTCCGCGACATCACAACGTGCATTGAATGCTGGCGGAGAAGCATCCCGGCTAGAGAATGCGGAAAAAGCGGTCGCTAAGGATTCTGCCACGGACGTGGGGCCTGAGATTGCAGTCCCATTCTCCGGAAGAACGGGAGGAGGGTCCTGCGAAAACTTGCCCTGAATCCTTTTGACTAGCTTCCACACCTCAGCTAAAGGGGTCTTGCCTTTAAGAGAAAACACGTATGCATTTCAAAAAGAGCGGCGGGTGTGCTTCGAAATATACCGGAACCTAGCCCTAGCCCGACGAAATTCAGCGACAGTGAAATCGTTAGGGTGGTGCTTATAGCCCTTGTAGGCATAACGCTTCTGTTTGAGGGCCATCACGCACTCGAGCGACCACTATGGGAGTGGTCGGCGTGCAAAAAGGCCAGAGGTCCTAGGAATTTTAGTCAGGCCCACGGCGATGAGGTTGCCGGAGAAGAACTCAACAGACTCATCTACCGACCTAAACTCCTCCACTGAGATAGAAAATTCAGTCATTTTCTGAAATGCAGGCCACCGCACCCGCGCCAAGCACCACCTAGGTGGGCTCGCAGGCTGCAGTTGCCCTGAAAATAATATTTGAATGCGAAAGTGATCACTACCATGGATGTCATCGCCCCCCCTCCCCAATCAAAATCAGGCTCTGCATCCGAAGAGCACAAAGATAGGTCGAGGCAAGAAAATAAAGCAGTTCTCGGATAGTGATGCGTAAACTCATCCACGTTTAGGACACCCATCTCAAGCTCTTCGATCAGATCCGCAAGGACTTGGTCCATGGGATTTATGGAGTAATCACCCCAGAGAGGATGCCTGACGTTCAAATCTGGTAGCAAGAGATAGGGCCTCGGCAACTGTGCCACGACGCTGCGGAATTTTCCCGCTTCAAAGTCAGCTGACGGTGGAATGTACGCATAAATGATAGTATACCTCCTATCCAGGTGCAGCTGCACAGCCACTGCCTGAAAGTAGGTATCTAAAGAGAAAGGAAGAACGAAAACATTATGCCGAGTGTAAAACACGCGCATTTGCCAGCCCAGCCATCCCGCGGTGGTGGGGTTGCAAGAATCTTATACCCCGGGAGGGCGGGCAGGGAGCACGCGCCTAGCATGGTCTCCTGCAAAAAGATAGCTAACGGAGAACGGGATGAGACGAGACGAGCCTCCGCAGCTCCACCCAGTTGGCCCGGAGTCCACGGCAATTCCATTCAAGAAATATGCCCTCCAGGCCTAGTTTGGAGGAGACGCGGGGGCTCTCCTCGAACTGAATACCCTCACGAAAAATGGCCGTACCCTTCCCGCGGGCAGAACCTTGGGCGCTGTTGGCCGGACAAAGCGCTGAAGGTGCTGTCGCCTTTAAGGACTTATTAGGGGAGGTTGTGCTCGCCATGCGAGTCTTTTCCTCCCTCCGCCTCGAAACCTTAGGCAAGCGTTGCGGCTAAGGAGGCGGAAGGCCGTCTTTTTGAGGAACCACCGTCTCCAAGCCACTCGCTCCTCCTTTCGGAGGACAGCGTTAGGAACCCTGGAAGATGGCCTAGCGACCATCTTCAAGGGTGTTGCCTCCTTTGAGTCTAACGACTCGGTGGAGGCACGTGGCCGTTTCGCCTTACGGGAAACGGTCACGCTGGTGGAATAGTGGGGAGCCCTGGTATTAGTCGGGGCTGGGTGTGAACCCTTTTTGCCACCAGCTTTACCAGGGAAGCGCTTGGGTTGAGTAGAGCCTGCAGAAGGGCTCCGAATGGGCGCCGAATCAACCCTGCTCGTTGGCCTGAATGGGCCAGGAGCAGAGGATGCCTTTCTAACTATTGAGGCATATGACGTCCCAGGCAGAGCCAGGCGCACCAGGACCAAGTCCTTAGCCTCGCGGAATGAAAGTCGATCCTGGTCCTGAACGGCCAGGATTTCTTTCTCAAGGAGGTATGCACCACATTGCTTCGAAGAAGTGGGTGTGGCTCTCCACAAATGACACACTCAGCCACACATGATTTGGACTTATCGTGTGCAGCCTTGAAGCAATTTACACAAACTTCGTGTGACATCGACTTTGCACGTCTAGAAGAACAATTCGTATGGCCGAAGCGGTGACAGTAATTGCACCGCCGCGGCAGTGGCACGAATGCCTTTACGCGGTAGAGGTACAAACCGGCATGCCCCGACTCAAAGAGCTTGTCACAGTTGAACGCGACGAAGAATGTAGGGGTGGGTCTCGAGGCCCCTATCTTTTTTCTCATCACACGTTCGACCTTGACCGCCCCATGGTCAGCCAGCTCTAGTATGATGTCCTCAATGGAGTAGTCAACGAGTTCCCTGGCATAAACTACTCCTTTCACAAAGTTCATAGTAGAGTGCGGCGTCACACTCACCGGGGTGCCATGAAGTGTCTAAAGAGCACTTATCTTGGCCGCCTCGGCAGGATTCCCCGCATTTGCCAGAAGGCCCTTTTCTGAGAAACGGGTCACCTTCGGCTCTCTACCGATTGCACTAGCTAATCCTCTCCTCTGATGGATCATGTTGCCCTTGGCCAACATGGTGCTATCAGTGGAGCGAATAACGAGGAAGCGTTTGAAGCCAGCGGGCTTGAAAACGCCAGGTATCCTCTGAATAAGGGGCCCTGTTGTCATCTAGGCTCTGCCCTGTGCACTTTTGGTCTTTTTCATAGTCAGGGGCTCCGCACCGAAGGGGCAAAGGGGCCGGATGTGCCTATCTTGGCTTGGTCGCTTGCCAGAATGGCAAAAGACTAATCCGTCCCCGTAGCCCCCGCGGATAGAGTGGAGCCCCGAGTCTTTTTAGTCTTGCTTGTCTTTTTCTTTTTTTTAGGAGAGGAGGACAAGGAATGAACCTGCTTTTCACTTCCACCGACAGAAGCCCCTTGACCAGATGGACCGGCCTTAGCCAGGTCCTTCTCCGAAATGGAAAAGGGCTTGGTGGTCCAGCAGCACAAGTCAAAGGAGATCCCTCCCCTCCTTGAACTGCCTTGAAGGCCCCAGCCGTTTGAGGAGTACCTTGCATAGGGGCAGATTCAGGTTCGGTGCTTGGCGCCAAGCCCGGATTCCCCCCCATGGAAGGCCCTACCCTCTGAGGCTGGGTTTTCTCAAGGACCATGTCTATCACAGGAAGGGCCGACAGTTTGCCATCCCCTCCCAGGACATCGCAGGTCCCCTTGGCAGCGTCACCAGTCTTTTGCGGGGAGGCACAGGCCTTTACCCCGGCAAGGTTTAAGATTCTTCCTAGCAGTTCTTTTGAGGAAGGCGGCCTAAGGGGCCTGGCTTCCCTCTCCCCCCTAAGTGGGTTTGCCCTACCGAGCCGCTTACACGAGGGGCGGTTGGTAATGGGCTGCCTGCTGGCTTTCTTGGCAGTCCCCGTAGAAAGATAAGGAGGGACTGCAGCTGGAAATAAGGAGGTCCCCGAAAGCACCCCCAGGGCAGGGGGTGAGGGGGAGTCCCCTACACCCGTAATAGTAGTAGAGAAGTAAGCCTCCTCTCCGGTTAAAGAAGTATGGAGGGTCCCCTGCGCAAGCACAAGCGGGGGTATCTCCATTTTATCGGTTAAGCTGCCCGAGGGCGGCTCCGTTGATGTCACAGGGGAAGTTGGGGTTGATGTTTTTTTATATTCATCATTGGGCATCGTGACCCTCTTTTTGACACGAAACGCAATAGCTCACCACCTCTCATAGTTGCCCGCACTGCAAGAGGTGCTTACAGGTCCGGCAGAGCAAGGCGCCGCCATTTGGGACCACCCCTCCTGCCTTGTGGCCTGGCAGTCCATCGGCATGGCGGCTCCACCTTAGAGACGGCTTAAAATTGATAGAATGTGAAGAGGAGAGGAAAAGGGATGTGAGAAAGGTATGGGTGGGGATGAAGCAGGTTTTTTAAAAAAAACATCCCGAACTGGAGCTCAGGGCTTAGGGAACTTTGCCTCTCCCCCCCTCAGCCCCGATCCGGGACGGTTGGCTTGAGAAGAAGGTCAGCATCTACCCTGTGAAATTGGAGGCTCACCAGAGAAAGTTGTGGGGGAGGTTGTATGAAAAGAGAGGAAAAAATTGTTTTGAAGGAAGGAAGAGAGGCTAAGCTGGGGCCGGACGGGATGCTGAGTCCCGTTAGCACGGTGGACAGGATGGCAAATCGCTGCCATCCTTACGCGGTTTGGAGACGACAGAAAGCGACCTGAAGCCGTCGCAGCGCAATGACACGCAACTTTAAGTTCCCTTCGACCGTATCCCATCTTCTTTGCTAAGCACTCCGAAGAGCTGCCCGTATTCCTGCCATGTAGTCGGTTTGAGGAAGAGCGAAATGCTCGTCCGGTGGCAGAGTCCTCGCGGATTCTTTGGCGCGCTCATTGGCGTGCTCGTTCCCCGCAATTCTTACTGTGTCCAGGAACCCAGCAAAAGATAATCTCGACATCTGCCCGGCTCGCCAAAACCGTGGCGTCACGGATATCACCAGCCAGAGGATGCGGAGATTCCAATGCCTCAAAATCACTCAGGGTGCTTTTTGAGTCGGTATAGATCACAATCCGGACTCCGAACCGGGCACGTCGCGTAATCTCCCGTATCGAGTAGTGCATTGCCACCAGCTCAGATGTGAAGACAGACGCAGCGCCTGGCAGAGCCCCGCTGACTCGGCGTGGGAGCCAGCCCCCTCTTCTGACTTGGAGCCATCCCTATACACTGGCATGGTTTCAGCGTGACACGAACTGTGCTGCAAAAAGGTCAAACGCAATACTCCCGGCGCTGCACAACCTTTGGGAGAAGAGGCGTGAAAACAAATAGCCAAATGTGATACCATCTAGGGTGGCCTCGGGGCAGAACCAGGGGAGCCACTTGCCCGAGATCTATAACTAGCCTCTAAAGGAGTTTCCTCGCCCTAAACAAAAAGGGCTTAGGATATCACTGGCGTCTCTCGGCAGCATAGGCACCGTCAAAATCAGCTGCGGATGCAGTGAAAGCTGTTGGCGACTGAAGTAGGCGCAGCGCTCGCGCATACAGGCGAGTGATACACTGTACGCGGCGTGGAGCGAGTGGCATCTCCCCAACATCGACTAGTAGGCTCTCAATGGAGGAAGTGCTGAAGGCACTGGTCGCAAGGCGGAGACCGGTGTGGTGGATAAAGTCCACCTTCCGCAATAAACGCTCTGTTGCATCTTTAGTCGAGCTTCGTACGAACAAAAGATCGATAATTAGTAAAGCAATAGGTCTATCAGCACCCCAAGCGCTGAACCTCGCGGAACAGAAAATATTCATGGCACGAGTACAAGAGGCCATAAGGCTCAGGTTACCGCGTAGTATCTGATAATATTTCTATATGCAGGATTATCTAATCACCGACCATGCATATATCCACAACAATCCTTTTCGACTACAACACGAAATAAGAGTAGTTTATAAGACATATAACTCAGAACACACCACAAAACCTCAAATAGCAGAACACCAAACCCAAGCACATAATGACCACAGATACTCTGTCATAGAGACCATAGACACAATCTGTATCCTACACATACCTCGCGCACCTTCACTCTCATAAAAAATGCAATTCTCCATAAACACACCTAGTGTTATCTCACAATATAACAACCGCTACAAAAGAAGCAAATGATAAAAAACATCACACTCCTTTCCCGCATCCAACCTCCGTAATGGGCGCGGCGATTTGCTATCCTGGCTGCCGTGCTAACGGGACTCAGCACCCCGTCCGACCCCAGCTCAGCCTCTTCTCCTTCCTTCAGACACTTGTGTTTCCCCGCTGTTTCCTCACTTTTCATACAATTTCTCCAAAAACTTTCTCTGGTCAGTCTCTAATTACACAGGGTAGATGCTGACCTTCTTCTCAGCCAACCGTCCCGGATCGGGGCTGAGGGGGGAAGGGACAAAGTTCCCTAACCCCTGAGCTCCGGTTTGGGATGGGGTTTTTCTGACAACCTGCTTCATCCCCACCCATACCTTCCTCACATCCCATTTCCTTTGCTCTTCACACTCTATCAATTTTACGCCGTGCCCAAGGTGGAGCCGCCATGATGAAGGGCTAACAGTTCACCAGGCGGGAGAGGTGGCCTTAAATGGCGGCACCTGGCTCTGCCAGGCTTGTACGCACCCCTTGCATAGCGGGCTACTGCGAGGGGTGAGAAGCTATTGCATCCCGTATAAAATATAGGGTCACAATTCCCAATGATGAGTCTATAAAAAAAATCCTCTCAATTTCCACGCAACCACCATCGGAGCCGCCCTCGGGCAGCTTCACAGAAAAAATGGAGATCTCTCACCATGTGCTAACGCAGGGGACCATCCAGATTTCTCTAGTGGAAGAATATTAAAGAATATTGAAGAATATTAAATCTTGCCGGGGTCAAGGGCTGTGCCTCACAGACGTGACTAGAGAATGCGCTGTTGACGGGATACGTGATGTCCTGGGTATGATGGCCAACTGGAGGCCCCCCCTAAGATAGACATGGTCCTTGAAGCAACCCAAACTCAGACGGTATGTCCTTCTATGGGAGCAAATCCCGGATCGGCGCCAAGCACAGAACCCAAATCCACCCATATGCAAGGTCCTCCTCAAACGGCTAGGGTTTACGAAGCAGTACAAGGAGGGGAGGGATCTTTTCCGACCGGTGCCCTTACGATTGCCAGGACCTTATCCATTTCGGAGAAAGACCTTGCTGAGGCCAGTCCATCTGGTCTGGGGAATCCTGCTCGCGGAGGGAAGAAGAGGGTTCATTCCCCGCCTTTCCCTCCTGAAAAGAAAGAGAACAGAAAAAAGACTAAAAACACTCGGGGCTTCTCTCCATCCGCGGGGTCTGTGGGGACGGATGGGTCTGCTGCCTTGGTAAGTGACAAAGCCAAGATCAGCACATCCGCCCCCTCTGCGCTGCGGGGTGCCACGCCTCCGACTAGCACCAAAAGTGCGCAGGGCAGAGCCTCGATAACATCCAGGCCCCTCATTTAGAGGTTACCTGGCGTTTTCGAGCCTGCTTGTTTCAAAGGATTCCTCGTTGTTCCCTCCACTGATGGCAGCATATTGGCCAAGGGCAACATAATCCATTAGAGGAGAGCTTTAGCTAGTGTAATTGTTAGAGAGCCGAAGGTGACCCGTTTCTTTGACGAAAGCCTTCTGCTGAATGCTGCGAATCCCTCCAAGGCGGCCAAGATAAGTGCTCTTCCGAGACTTGATGCCCTCCCGGTGAGTGTAACGCCGCAGTCTACCATGAACTTTATGAAAGGAATAGTTTATGTCAGGGAACTCGTTGACTACTCTATAGAGGACATCACCTTAGAGCTGACCGACCATGGGGCGGTCAAGGTCGAACGTGTGATGAGAAAATAGGGAGATGCCTCGAGACCCACCCCTACACTCTTCCTCACGTTCGACTGTGACAATCTTCCTGACTCAGTGCGTGCCGGTTGGTACAGCTACCGCGAGAAGACATTTGTGCCACTGCCGCGGCGGTGCTATTACTGTTATCCCTTCGGCCATACGAATCGTTCATGTAGACGTGCAAAGTCGGGGTCACCCGAAGTACGTGTAAAATGCTCCAAGGCCTCACACGATAAGTCCAAATCGTGTGTGGCTAAGTGTGTCAATTGCTGAGGGCCGTACCCCGCTTCTTCGAAGACATGTGGTGCATATCTTCTTGAGAAAGAAATCCTGGCTGTTCAGGCCCAGGATCAACTCTTATTCCGCGAGGCTATGGACTTTGTTTTGGCACACTCGGCTCTGCCTGGAACCTCTTATGCCTCAATGGTTAGAAAGACACCCTCTGCTTATGGCCCACCCAGGTCAACGAGCCCGGGTGTAAATGCGCCCATTAGGAGCCTTTCTGCGGTTTCTACTCAACTCGGGCGCTTCCTTGGTAAAGCTGGTGGCACAAAGGGTTCACAATCAGCCCCGGCCAAAACCAGGGCTTATCCCTTCCACCAGCGTGACCCTTTCTCTTAAGGAGGATAGGCCATGCGCCTCCACCGAGTCATTCAATTCACAGGAGGCAACACCCCTGAAGTTGCTCGCACGGCCATCTTCCTGGGTCCTTAAAGCTGTCCCCCGAAAGGAGGACAGCAGGAAAGGAGCTTCGGCTACTTAGCCTTCTTCGCCCACGCCTAGTTGTGTGCCAAGGGTTTCGAAGACGGTAGATCCTCGAAAAGATGGAATCCCATCTCCGAAGCCACAACTTCCGCCTAACGTTTCGAGGTGGAGAGGGTAAAAGACTAGTGTGATGAGCCCAACCTCCCCCAATAAGTCCTCGAAGGCGACAGTGCCTTCAGCGCTTTGTCCGGCCAACAGCCCCCGGAGTTCTGCCTCTGTAACCGTACGGCCATTCCCGTGAGGATCTTCTGTTTGAAGAGGGCCCCCGCGTCTCCTCCGTGCTAGGCCTGGAGGGCATATCCCTTCGATGGAATTGGCGTGGACTCCGGGCCAACTGGGAGGAGCTGCGGAGGCTCGTCACGTCCCGTTCCCCGTTAAATTTTTTTCTGCAGGAGACCTGGCTAGGCGCGTGCTTCCTGCCCACCCTCCCTGGTATAAGGGTTTTACGACCCCACTACCAGGAGATGGTTGCAAATAATATCGAAATTTGGGCTCTTTGGTCCTAGAAAGTCTTCCGTCTTGAACTTACGCGAGAATTTGACGTAGATATTCAAACAAGCGTTTAATAAAGATTAGTCATCCAATTTTAACATGTGCATGTGCCTATATAAAAAAATGGCGCAAGACTGAACTACTATACGAATTTATATTAGTTATTTTAGAAATATTGGAGGGATAAAATATCTTGGTACATAGACTGTATGGTTTATGGAACTGTAAAAATTTATCTCCGTATTTGTTAGAGTACCCTCTCTTCTGTTTTCTATGAGTGGGAAAATTGGGTGCCAGCTAATTCGAAATTTTATGGTTGAGATCATTCTAAACTGATTATAAAGTATAACTGCTTATCAATAAGCAGAAGGTGCTTTGTAGTTTGAACTTGAATTCAATGGGAAGAGGTATTTTATTTGGACCTATTTCAACATTGCCGAAACACAACCTACAGAAACTCATTTCCCATTTCGTATTTATTATAATTCAACCATTAACTCTGCAATAGTATTGTCAGTAATTAGCCTTATTGTTGAAAGGCGTTGTTGGTCGTAGAAAGTTGTGACGCACATGTTTGCAGCCCTAGGATTAGAAAATCAATTGCTTGCACTAGGAAACTTATTTAATAAGGAGTTAAGACATTTGTTAGCTCTTTGAGAATGATGGTGAGAGAGTTCATTATTACTACTACATTTCTTCCTCAGTCTTTCGCCAGTGGATGAAAATCCTTATCCTTTCTCGTATCAGGAGCACGTGGATGAAGGCAAGTTAAAATAATAAAATTGATAATTATTAAAACTAAAGTAAAAACACTAATAACAATAAATAGAATTAAATAATACTACCCAGTGCTATTTTACAAAATAATAGAAATTGAAATCTATAAAATAAACTGACTTGCATATCACATATTAAAAGTTACTGGTGTAAACTTCTAATATGTGATATTTAAGTCAGTTTATGTTATAATTTCACTTTCTATTATTTTTTAAACCACACTGGGTAGTATTATTTAATTCTATATAATGTTATTAGTGTTTTAACTTTAATTTTAATAATTATCAATTTTATTAATTTAACTGGCCTTCATCCGCTTTTTTAGACATTATTTAATGCATTCTTTTAACCGTTATCAATTAATGTTTCTCCTCCTTTTCAATAGTCGACATAGTCGCTGAAGATGGTCCTAGTAAAGGTCCAAAACGTCAAGCCAATAAATGATTAGTGTAATCACCTGGGTCTTCATATTCCTGCTATATATATATATATATATATATATATATATATATATATATATATATATATATATATATATATATATTTATATATATCCGCGGTGACTCCAGGTCATCAGCTTCACTCGTGCTCATCACAGATTCACATGAGAATAGCTTTGTATAAAAGAAGGTAAGAGACGCAATACATATGGGCAGACTTATATGTGCACTGATAATTTAACAATAAAATAAGACTGAAATAAAATTTTAATATAAAAATTTCTAACTTCATTTATACATAAACACTAGTTTTCTTTGTCGTGCAGCTCCATCTTCTTGTCCAAGTCGTTCAAAATGATTTTCTTAAATAGCTTATTTTTTAGATCTAGTACTTAGGCATTCTTCATTTCTAAGTTAAGGGTAAAAATAAAGCAACCCTAAAAACACAATTATTTTTACACACATACGCATAGAATAAAAACAATCAAATAAAGACAGCGGCATTCACAATAAACATCAGCCAGAGATCGATTTGACTGTCACCTTTACTGTACTCTTATAAGAGATAACAGTTCCTTTAAGAATATTTTAAAACGGAAACTTTTCATAGATTGGTATGTAAATCCTAATCTCTATAGAAAGCTATTGTTTCGAGAAAAAATTTAATTTTAATTACTTTTAATTTGTACTATTATATATAATAACTCGGGCTGTAACTTCTGAGCCAGAGTCAAGCGCATGTGAACGATGTCAAGGGAACGTCTGCTACCAATGATATTTTGTGATACAGGGCACCATTAAGACGAGCGCCAGACGCTGAACGAAAATATATGAACTGCCTCATTTTTAACTTTACTTCTCGATTATTTTCCTCTGAATTCTCCATAAATTCAGAGGAAAGTTTATCTATTCCGAAGAATTTTAGTTCTCCCGCGTAGTTAAAGTGGTCCGAGAATCTTGCTGGATGTCTCAATGTGCTTGGCTTGATCCTTAACCTACAATTAGGAAAATACGTGTTTCTGAAAAAATTATTACCTTTATCTTGTTTCTTTTCAGGCTATTAAAATTTATAAATTGATGATATATATATATATATATATATATATATATATATATATATATATATATATATATATATATATATATATATGATAGTGAAACCACTCTATAAGAGCATAGAATCTATTTAAGAGATTAGTTTCCATAGGAAGTTTACCATACCCTCTTCATTCATATAAGAACCACAGAACTTACTAAATATCTCAATAACCCACCAAAAAAAACAAAAACAGAAATGGGGTCATTAATCAGGAGATGTGGTTCTAAGATCATTAACTAAACTCTTTACAATCAGGTTCTGGGAATAGGAGCTACATTCAAATTGACCATCGGAAAGATTAAAATTGAGAATTTCTCCTATTAGTATTGATTCTATAATTTTTCTTTTAAGGAAATCTTTACAATTATATTTAATGTGGTTGTAATTGCTAATATGGTTACAAATACCTGATGTACTACTGCCTTGCCAGACATCAACTTTGTCTTCATATATTGTTTTATTTAATGTTCTCCTAGTCTCTCCTAAGCAGAATGATGGACAATTAATGGATTTACTTGGGATTCCATATACAACTGCCATATTTGGGTGCTCCATGGGGTTGGTCGATAGGCAAGATTTAACGATGGATAAAGAGTATGTAAACGAGGCTCAACGTGGAGAAATAACTGTTTACTTTTTGAGGAGATGAGGGAATGAGAGGGATAGACAATTCGTGTTACTCACTTTGTTTTAATCCTTGGGATGTTAGTATGTAGATTTAGCTTTAGATAAACTCTCATTGATGACATGGAGAAGGGAATTTAATTTAATGAATCTAGAGGTTATGTATGTAATCTCGTCTTCTAGGGAGCAAGAATCACATATTCTAAGTGCTCTCAAAAACATACTTGGTTTAACAGATTTTTTAATTTCAACATCATGATGTGACAACAAATGGATATAAGATTTAGAATGGGTCGTGTTACGGTACAAAGTGAAGCTAACTTAATCAAATACTCGCATAATTTTAACCTCGAGAAAGGCTATACAATTATATTTTTCCAACTCTACTTTTAATTTGATAATGGAATTGAGGTCATTAAGATTTTTGAAGAAATTGTCGAATGAATTTAAACTTTTGGAGGGGCCAAATCGATATGACATATCTACATAATTTTTATGTGGAATAACGGAAGGGAGTAAATTAACTTCAAAAGATTCCATAAAAGGTTACATAATATGGGCGATAAAGGATTATCATGCTAAGACAGTATTTCTGACGGAAGAAACCCATTCCACAAGATAAATACATTATCAGTAACACCTGGTTTTACAGGATTTATAATTTTATTTTTGCCTAGTGGGAGGTTTAATATCGTATTGTCTAATACATACATTAGATAGAAAATCGAGGGCTTCATTAACTGGGACATTGATGAACAGGCTATCTCCATTAAATCTTACTATGCGGCTACCTTTAGGTTAATTTCATTGAAAACTTTATAAAATTAACATATAAGGTAGCCGCTTAGTTAACTTGTATCTACTAGGCTGATTCTAACGAAATTTGAAACCCTTATTTGATTTTACATTTTCTTTAGAATGGTATAATTACAAAAGTCCTACAAAATTTAGTCCGGGAATTATTTTGTTTTGGTAATAACATCATAACTCTTTGGCCACTTCTAATAAAATTTAAAACCATTATGTTGGTTTATGTTCTCTTACGAATCATATAAGTGCCATAGTCCTCTCATGGTTACCCGGGAAATTCTTCTTTTCTTTGGCAATAAGTTCATAACTATTTAGCAGATTCTAATGAAATCTGAAAGCCTTATTTTATTTTATATTTCCTTTCGAATCTTATAATTGCCAAAGTCCTCACCAAGTTAGCCCAGAAATTATATTGTTTTAGCAATAATATCATAACTATTCGGCTGATTCTAACGAAATTTAAACCCCTCGTGTTGTTTTACAATCTCTTTCAAATGTTATAATTGACAAGATCTTTCTAAGGTTAGCCCGGGAATAATTTTGTTTTGTCAATAACATTATAAATCTTCTGCCAATCGTAACGAAATTTGAAACCCTTCTCTTATTTTTCATTCTCTTTCAAATGATCAAATTGCTAGTCTTCTGAAGGTTAGCTCGGAAATTATTTTCTTTGGCAATAATACTATAACATTCCGGCTGATTCTAACTAAATTTGAAACTCTTATATTGTTTTACATTCCCTTCGAATATTGAATTGTTAAGATCCTCCAAAGGTTAGTCCGGGAATTATTTAAAGTGTTTAAGGCCTTATGGTTATCAATCAGAATATATGAGAGCACGTGACCTTTTGGTCAGCAGACCTTGTATAATGTTCTACCTCATTTGGCTGATCCATGAGATTAGTAGAAGGGAAAGATTTGAGGATGGAATACGCGTATTTATATGTGGCTCGTCCTAAATAAATAGCACTGTTTACTCCTTTTAAAAGTAGAGAACATAGAATGGATAGACAATTCGTTTTACTCATTTTTTTATATCCATGTAGTAGTAGTATGTAGATTTATCTTTCGATATGCTCTATCTTTGATGACGTGTAAGGGGTAATTTAATTTAATGAATGTGCAGGTTGTATAATAAATTTCGTCTTTTAAAAAGCACTGATCACAGATTGTCAGTGCTCTCAAGAAGGTACGTAATGCAACAGGGTTTCTTTACTGCTAATATCATCATACGTAAAGAAGTAAATGTAAGAATTAGAATGGGTCGATTTTCGGCATTCATTCTGGCGATTTTGTCTTTAAAATCACCGAAGTGAATAGACATCAAGGACTAAATTCCTTAAGATCGCGAACGAGAGACGATCCCTAACCGGAAGAGCCAGTATTTTCTTTTCCAGGAGACAGGCACCACATTGCTTCGAAGAAGCGGGCTGCGGCTCTATGATACAATTGGCCTTAAACGAGAGAGATAAATCATGTGCCGCCAGGAGCAACTTACAGACTTCGGGTGAACCCGAACATCTACGAATTTGTACCTCTACAGCGATTCGTAAGGTCGAAGCTGTGGAAGTAGTAGTAGCTCCACGGCAGTGGCATGAATTCTTTCACACGGAAGCGATAACAGCTGACACGAACCGACTCATGGACGCTGTCACGATCTGACGTGACGAAGAAAATAGGTGTGGATCTCGAGGCCCCTGTTTGATTTCTTATCACAGGTTAGACCTTAACAGCCCCATGATCAGCCAGCTATAAGGTGATCTCATTTATAGAGTAGTCTAAAATGGTAGAGAGCGGCGTCACACTCACTGGCGTGCCATTTAGTGACAGATGGGCCCTAGTCATGGCTGCTTCGGAGGAATCTGACACATTCGCCAGAAGACTCCCGTCCGAGAAACAGGACACCTTTGGATCTCTACTAATCAAGATAGTTAATGCTCTCCTCTAATGGATCACGTTGTCCTTGGCCAACATGCTGCCATAAGTGGAGCAAATAACCGGAAAGGGTTTGAAATTAGAGCTAAAACAAAATAGGGAGTCTCTCAATGGGGTGCCCAGACCTTATTTAGGGACACTCAACGCACTTGCGGACGTGCTGATCTTGGTGCGGTCGCTTGGTGTGGCAGCGTACCACCTCGGTGTGAAAGGAACCTTTAGTCCTCATCTTGCTTCTTTGGCGGCCGAGGGGGGAAGGTGTGGAATAAACACGCTTTTCTAAACCGCTGAAAGGAGCCCCTAGGGTTGGTAAACAGACTAACCAAGATCTTTCTGCGACATGAAACAGGTCTTAGCTGTGAGATTCGAACATCCGGGGGATGAGCTTCCTTCCCTCCTTGTAAGACTAGAAAATCCTGAGCTATCTAAAGAGAAGCTAGCAGAGGGGAATACTTACATTTGGAGTTTGGACCAGGATCAAGTCTGTCTCAGAGAGCTGGCGTTATTGTGTCCATCGCTTCCTAAGGCATCACAGATCGCATTCGATGTAGCTTCCACCACAGTCAAGTCTCTGGCCTGCGAACTGACCTACATTGGGCAAGAGAGGGAGGCAGTTACGCAGATCCCTCCGCAATGCAAACATGCATGATTGCAGGAATGCACAGATCAGAGCCCCGAGCGTCCCGCTTTACCTTGTCTCGCTAAGAAGGTTGTCTACATCGGGTCGCAGTGATGGATTCTGTGCCACATGCTTACTCTCTTGGAGGTCCCTAATGTGAGAAGAGGGGTACTGCAATTATTGGTGCTATAAAACTCATCTCTTCAGGATTATTAGGAAATTTATCTTCAGGCAGTATAACCCTTCCTCTTCTTTTAATGTCCCTGAAAATAGTAAGTTCGTTATTTTGCCAGATATCAGCCCTTTTACTAACCTCATCAGGAAATGTTCATCTTCTATTTTAAGGATATTGTATTGTCAAATTAATTGTAAGCATATATTCATCATGAACCAAAAGAATGTGAAGGATAGTAAACACAAGCCGTTTATTTCGACATTGTATATAGATTGACTTTCCTCAGCTATAAGCAGAGGACTTACATATAAAGGAAGCACATTAAATTCACTTCAGTTGCAGTAATTTTCTTACATGGGTATTAGCTATGAACAGGAAAATCATTAAGTAATAAAGAGTATTCTTCCTCCAGGAAACATGCAATAGATTGTAAAATAGACGTTCTTAAATGATATTTCTGTCTTCAAATTTGCTAGATCTATATCCAGTCTCTGCATTAGAGATTATATATGTAATAGATACGCCTATCCCAATTTAAATAGGTACACGTCAGTCTATCCATTGTTTATAATCTAACAACCAGCCTTCTCTTTCTAACTC
This sequence comes from Ceratothoa steindachneri, assembly GCA_963969495.1. NCBI lineage: Eukaryota > Metazoa > Arthropoda > Malacostraca > Isopoda > Cymothoidae > Ceratothoa > Ceratothoa steindachneri. The sequence continues at coordinate 35,722,463 of OZ018323.1, read as the reverse complement.
GTCATTGTCATCCGACCATGTAATTGATGTTGAGTTTCTTTATTTAGTTTCTATATTTTATATATATCTACTTCTCTATTTTTTTCATATTTCACTTGTTTAGTTTTGTACTGTAAACTTGATTGATATAATTTCTTTGCAAATATTTTCTGCTGTACTTACCTAACTAGTTATATAGTCTATGTTTATTCATTGATAGAAAGTTCATTTTAGTATTTCCCTACCGATTCTGTCATTTCCCCAAATCTACATATAGTATTACTCGAGTAAACTTGTGCCGTAATATGGATTTAAGTTTTAGATTAATGATTATAAATTTATTTATAGCTCCTGAATATGTGTTTCGTAATAACCCGAAACGTTGAAATTAAAGATGGCCTTCTTCTTCGTCCTGTCCTTTATATATATAAATAATATATGTGTGCGCATAAATGTTCTTTTTTTTTATTAATATTTTTATCTGTGTTTATGCCTGCGTATCTACAGTTCCTCTCTATTTCGGTCTTTCTTTACCACCTCTCTGTGCGTATGTTTATGTAATTGTGTTTGTATGTACATATGTCTAAATTAAGCAATTATTAACTTTAGCAAATTTACTATCATATTCACACAGGTGTGCGATGATTTTATCATACTATACATGTATATATACAAAAAAATACATCGACAGACGTAGGCTGAAGATAAACAAGTATATTGCCCCAGTAGATTCTACAAATAGATAAAAAGAAAAAAAGTACGAACATGCAATACTCACCTCATTTCGCCTGCAGCTTAAGCAACAAAGAATGAGTATAAATAGACTAGAGTGATATAGAATACTCAAGGTACTGCATATTTAATTTCCCAGCTAAGTGTCTTTGGCAAAATATCGTTTAAAACAAACACTAATGGTTATATACAGGCGGGTTACTCAAGACTACTTAGACGCTTACAACAATATACATACACACACACTCTTTAAAAATGACTGCTTTATCATCTTCTATTCTTTCTAGATAAATTGCAGATCCATCTTTAACTATTCCTTTTATCTTCTCTCGTGAATATTCATGCACGAATATAACCAGAATTTATTGCTTGCTTCCTTAGGGATTTATCTCACACCAGAATGTTCATAGATACTCGGCATCTTATGTTTACAAAGAGAGTGGCTGGCAAAAGATAAGAATACGAATAACGATGGTTAAGTTGGCCTAAGAACAGGCAAAAAAAGAAGTTACAAGGAGTTACAAGGAAAGAAAGTATCCAGGGAAACCTTACGGTCCATTCAAAGAGGGTACCTATGGACTTGCAATCAAGCGGGCACATTACTGCTCAATTGTTATGCGTCCCTAAACGGCCACTTTTCAAGACTTTGTCTTGTCTTGACTTGAACTGGTCAACAGATTCACTGTTGACAATTTCCACTGGAAGTGCGTTCCACTTGCCGCAGATACTGTAAGTGAAAAAATTTCCACACAGATTGCGGTTGTAACGCTTTAGTTCAAGTTTGTAACCGTGATTGTGCCTTCTGTTCTCACTCAGTGTCAAAATATCCCGGTAGTCAACATTGTCGAACCCTCGAAGTATTTTGAAAACTTCGATGAGCTGACCACGTAGTCTACGGGTTTCCAGCGAGAACAGATCTAATTCCCTTAGTCTATCCTCATAACTTTTATGTCGGATAGAGGGAATCAGCTTGGTTGCCCTGGCTTGTACGCGTTTCAATCTTGCGATGTTCTTTCGCAATGAAGGGCTCCAAAATTGTACGGCATACTTCAGGTGTAATCGGACAAGTGAGTTGTACAGGCACAGTACAATCTCCTGGTTATGATAACCAAACTGGCGCTTAATATAGCCTAGCATCCTCTGGGCCTTTTTATCTGCCTAAATGCACTGTTTTGAGAACTTGAGGTCACTAGTGATTGTTACACCAAAGTCCTTCTCAGTGTTGGTGGATTCAATAGCAGTGCCGTTAAGAATATACTGAGATTGAGGGTTTCTGTGGCCGATATGCATGACTTTGCATTTTTCCACGTTAAAAGGCATTTGCCACGTGTCCGACCACTTCCCAATCTTCCCAAGATCTTCCTGCAGGCGGGCAGTATTTCCATCCTTTGCAACGTTCATACAAATCTTGGTATCGTCGGCAAATTTGGAAATCTTGGAAACCATGTCACAGTCCATGTCGTTGACGTGATGATGAATAGTAGTAGTCCGAGGACAGAACCTTGAGGCACCCCGCTAGTAACAGGCACCCACTCATAAGCCTCTCCATTCACCACCACTCGTTGCTGTCTGCCACTTAGCCAGTTCTCGATCCAGCCAGCTACTTTTCCGTCTATGCCCAGGGCTCGCACTTTTTGGAGAAGGCGGCGGTGTGGTATCTAATCAAAGGCTTTAGGGAAGGCCAAGTACACCACATCGACTGCCTTGTCTTGATCGTGCTCACTGAACAAGAAGTGAAAGAATTCTAAAAGGTTCGGCAGGCATGACCGTTGCCTTTGGAAGCCGTGCTGGAAACTCCTCAGTAGCAGGTTTGACTCTAAATACGACGTCATTTTGTCCACCCTCATGCGTTCCATAAGTGTACCGACTATCGAAGTCAGACTGATAGGTCGGTAGTTTGACGGTTGGCTACGGTCTCCTTTCTTGAAGTTAGGAGTCACCTGCGCCTCACGCCAGTCTCTAGGAACGCATTCGGTCCGGATTGACATCTTGAAGATTGCGCTCAGGTGTCGTGACATTTGATCGCGCACTTCTTCCAACACTTTAGGTAGAAAGCTATCCGGGCCAGGTGACTTATTCGTCTTTAGGTCACTGATCTTCTTTTTTATTTCATCTTCGGTAAAGTCCATATCCTCCAGCTTTTCCGACGAGAAGGAATCCATTGGCTTGGGGATGGGATTACACTCTTCAGTAAACACTGAAGAGAAGTAGTCGTTGAGGAGGTTAGCATTTTCTGCATCTGAATGCTTTAATGTCCCATCCTCATTTCTCAAAGGGCCAATCATTCCACGGATTGGTTTACGGCTGTCCACATATCCAAAAAACTCCTTTGGATTCTCTTTACAGAGTTTTGCCACTCAGAGTTCCTCAGACCGCTTAGCCGCCCTTATGCTTAACTTCACTCTTCTGGCTAGCCTCCGGTATTTTTCAAAGTCGCCCGAGATTTTCGATTGCCGGTACACAGTTCTCTTCTTTCTAAGCAGTTGGCCGATTTCTCGATTAAACCACTTTGTTCAAACAATAGACCAACGGGGACATTTCAGAGGGATAAAACGTGATTGAAGACTCATGAATGTGGTTTTGAAACTGTTCCACGAGTCTTCAATAACATCGCACACTTCTAGCCTCGCGTCAGTCAGTCCAGCACGAAGACCTGCAAAGTCTGCTCTTTTCAAATCAAGTTTCCTTGATTTACTAGTTGCAGGCCATGTCTTCGGGACTTTGACTACAAATCTAATTAGTCGGTGGTCACTGCCACCGACCTCTTCGCCAACAGAGAGGTCCTCAACGATGTCATGTCATCCTCAGAGGTGAAAACCAAGTCGAGGATATTGTCTCCTCTCGAATGAAGAATTAACGAGACTAGAGATTGGTACAAAAGTCAGAACAAAATTGAACGTATAACAATGCCGGAGCTGAGAAGCTAAAAGTCAAAACGAGACCCAAAGATTTTCCTCGACAGCACGTGCATAAATTTGAATCCCTCCGTTTAAATGTCCGGTTCTTTTATATTACTCCTATTTGTTTTATGGTCTTACCATATTTCATGTTTATCATGAAATCAAACATTAACATGTAAAATGAAAATAGAGCTGACTTCTTTGGATAATGAGATGACAAGGGGCTAGAACGTCTTTTAAAGCAGGCAGTGAGCGTGAAGTCATTCATGACCCAATGGTAAGCTAATCATTTATGCCTGTAGTGAGTTTTAGAGTTGAGATAAGAGACGCAAACATCCAGATTGTTGTGACGTTTGTGTGTACACGCGTATATATCACCTAACACCCTTATCCTCTTTACCATACCTTGACAGATCGGTGAACATCATTGCCGCAAATAACTCTTGCTCCTCTAATGCCCACATATCTAGAAAACACAATTCTCTGACATCTTAGACCAGCACCGGATCAAGTAAAGATAGTTCCTCTTAAGACAAAAAGGAGGGATAACTTTACTTCTTTAATTGGGAGAGGGATGAGCTTTACTTGGTAAAATGAGAAGTATATGAAGTTATGAAATCTTCATTATAAAGCTACTGAAATAAGCATAAACTAAGCATTAAACGCATGCGAGGATGTAAGAAAGAAATGCTATACTCTTATCTACAGGAATTTATGTGGCTTGAAAGACATAATAAATACGTTTTCAATGATTTTTGCGATACGATTGGCCACCAATACCGTTTTAATCAAGTTATTAAAATTTACTTTCGAGAGTGTGAGGGTATGCCGCGTACATACACGCATGCCGCCAGACAATTGTGGGAACGAAAGAAATTTGTCGTTTGAGTTGACTTTCGTCTCCTTTCTCTCTCCCCCCACCCTTCCCCAAACTGGCGACAGGAAGTCTGAGGAAAGAAGGCCTATCTCACAGAGAAGCCTAAATTCTATTTGCCTTCTTTATGATACAATGGATATTGTCCAGAAGGTGCTGCGATAAGCGAATTGTTGTGAATAGAATCTCTCTCTCGATTTCCCACAATCCTCGGTATAAATAATAACGCCGTTCATCTCTCTAGAGCAGTGTCCCAAACCCACTCGCGTAATCCTCACGTTGAATGAGAGTCGTTGCCGTAACGTATCGACTGTCAACGCGCGACCGAGACAACTTGGTCGCTATCTCAAAGTGTTCCTGAAGTAAATCCCACCCCGCAGAGTCTGTGGCTAGAAGAATACGCTCTGTTGCTCAACGTAACTTGAGAAAGAAAAGGAACATCTAAATAGTTACTGGAAGTTACTAATTGTTAGTGTCACATCCAGTTAGGAGTGAACTAACCGGAACTGCAGCCAGCAGCTCCAAACCCGTTGTTTTATCCCCCCTCTCCACAAGAACCCGTGTTAACGCCACCCGAACCACCCCGTCTGGACCTGAGTAGTCGTCTATCCAATCCATCACAATTAATGGTAATCTGTAAACCCAGTGTCCCTCTATTCTTAAAATACCTATTTAATTAACAGTGATTGATACTCCCATTGAGTCATTATAAATCTAGACGCTTAACGTTAGTGTTTAATATTTAATCCCTAATTTTGCCCGTTTAACTATTGATAATTATTATATTTGTGTAAAGTAGAGTTTATTTTTTTCTACGTTTGTTTATTTGTGGCTCCTCCCTTTTGACATACCATTGGCAAGACTTTAATTAAGCATCCCTTTGGCTAATTTATTCAACCTGTATTATGCACTCTTAGAATTCAATAATCACAAACCTCCCCCCAGTAACAAGTGGGACTTTTATAGTGAGAATCCTGGCAATGGCACAACCCGCCTCTAACCAGGTTCAATACGAATTAAAGCTTACCTATATATATATATATATATATATATATGATCGTAGATTGAGTCACAGGGGCAATACCATCGACTTAAACAAAAGCGGTGTGTCTAGATCAAGGACTAGAATAATTATTCGACTAGACTATGAGCACTTCCACCACATAGAGCTCTACCAAGTTTACAATTCTTACTTGTTTTAAAATAAACTTCCTAACAAATATGTTTCTAAATAAATTTGTTGACAGTTATTTTTTTTATTTTATCTTTAATAGTCTAACTTTTGGAGAGATGATCTTTACTTGATAAAATGGGATGGACTTGTTTTAGTTGATCCCCAGCACCTCTAACAAACGTAACATACAAATAATATTAAGAAAAGAACCACTAGCAACTATAAGGACCGAGTGGTTAAGCCTCGCTTGGTGAAACGAAGAAAGAGCTTAAGTATCGTGTGGGAAAGTGGAGAGAATAGGAGAGATAGGAGAATCGTGCCGACTGTGTTGAGGCTTGTGTGCGCGTGTGTATTAGTTAACGAAGGGAACTGTCCTACACTGCCTGCGTAAAATTCAGATTAATTATTGTAAATAAGGTTGGATTAATATTCCTAATATAAAAACGAAAGTAAGGATTAAAGAAACAGAAGAGCAAAAAAGAGAAATTAGGTGAGAAAGAAAATTAAATTTGAGAATTATTGACTTATTCCTTGAATTTTGGCATAACGCGCTTTTGGGTAATCGTGTGGTTATTAGTTATCGTACACTTTTCCGGGTTTAAAAGGAGGAATCTAACGGTACCTCCCTATCAACCTCCAAACGTTTGCCTCTTTTAGTCCTTACATTAATAATTCTCCCAACCTCCTGACCAAGTGCATATCCTATGTCATCTTTTCCTGGTAACCTACTCTCTTATCATCAATATCAATTCACGTATCTTGGATTATTTGCTTTTATTTAAATAAATTCTCTTATAAAGTTTACAAGGATTAGATTCTTCCATTATAGTAATAAACTTTGATAAAAAAGTTAATCTATATATCATGTAGTACATACATCTGTTCACTAAACCTAGAACCTAAGATTAACGTCTCGATTAAAACCGGTATGAAGAACTGCGACCCTGCTGTTAAGTGCAATCATGACAATGCGTATTGTTTTGAGGTTAAAATTCCGACGTAAATTAAAACCCTTTATTTGCAGAGCAGTTATCGTGGGCAATTCTCTTCCCACATTGAGGCAAATAGAACATTGGTAAGCAAGATCAAAATGCAGCCACAGAATTCAATTTTGCTGGAATGCTCTTGGGTTGGTTCAATGTTTAACCAATATCGTATCACCGCAAGCTCTCTTCCAAATTTACTGAAGGTAAGAAAAAAAAATGTTTAACGTAAAAATGAAGTACGCTCAATGTTTTGTTGCATGCATCGTCGATGGTTTGCACTATACCGTTATCTTTATTTTGTACAGAATAAATGTAGATAGACTCATAACACACACACTTGTTCAACGCATGAGAATCTCTGGCAAATTTAATTCTGGCGCTGGTTGCAAAATTGGTGAAATCTTATACCAATAATAACAGAGATAGATAAAGAGAGAAATGATTAAAGAATATATATAATAATATGAAATTTCAGGCACAAAAAGGGAGGGTATGGTTAAGGAGATATAAGTAAAGAAAAATTGAAAATGAGACAAATAGAAGATGCCATATAGTGGTGTGATTACTAATATAATAAAAATTTATGAATAAGTCTTTAAACACCTAGGACACAACAGCAACATCTACCATACCAAGAGGTTGTATAAAATATAAATGTAAAACAATCTCTTGCGTGTATGCCTTATTACCACCAGTACTTACCAATCGTACGAAACAGTGATATCCAACGAGAGCTTTCTCTCATTCCTTATTCAAAACCAAGATATAACCTATCCATTTTAGCCCCCTTTCAAGGCATATTTGGCTAAAACTATATAAATCCAATACATATCAAACATTGCTATATCTACAGGTGCTGGATGCACCCGATTTTGTAGTTGTTTGGGATTCAATATGGGCATCATCGACCTCTTGAGTGATAGTCTATAATAGATGCTTTTTCTTTTCTTTCTATAAACACTATTTCCTAGTCCTTATTTTCGTTATGATTAGCGATTCGTTGGCATTTTTTACTATCTTGAAACATTCACACTACATCAGTTTGGGTTGAGTACAAATTCTGAGAAAAACGATCCGATTGACCTATATGACGTTTCTAAGTTTATTAAGAATGATTAAAATTGTTAAATGGCTTATAAATTAAGAATGCCATGTCCATAAATATAAAAATAACTCGAAAAATATTCCTGCATTTTCACATTATTCATATTTAAGGAACAAAGTTCTCTAATACTTGCATGCTATGTAAAATCTTTTCAGAAACTATCTTTAAGACCTCGTCAAAGGGTACAGAATTATGAAAACTGCATAATAAATGTACAAAAATACGTACAGTCAGCAAATACATATAATTTTTTAATAAAAAGAGTGTCAGCAGAAGAAAAGTGAACCCATAACGACCGGTGAAATGACAATTGTAATGACAAGGGTAGAGATTGAAGATAACAAACCGAAAAATTAAAGAACCATAAGGGCAGATTCAGAAAGAGAATATTAAAATAATGAGATACTGAGAAACAGGCAGACTTACTACCAATCAACATGCTCACATATTAACTCAATAATGGTAATAATAATATCATGGAGAGTGGGTAAATAAGAGTAGACTGAATAAAAAAGGAAAGGGGCCAGTTATCAATGGGCGGTTAAGAGAAAGGAAGAATAGGCCCCGATGAAAAAGAAAGGAAAACAAAGCAAATAAAGAAAGAAAATATGTCTAGACACCGATCAAAAGAAAAGATATAAACAATACCAAGCGGTAACTGGGTAAGTGGGTAAATAAGAGTAGACTGAATAAAAAAGGAAAGGGGCCAGTTATCAATGGGCGGTTAAGAGAAAGGAAGAATAGGCCCCGATGAAAAAGAAAGGAAAACAAAGCAAATAAAGAAAGAAAATATGTCTAGACACCGATCAAAAGAAAAGATATAAACAATACCAAGCGGTAACTGGGTAAGAGAGGAAATGGAGAGACAGAACAAAGGGGTAGTGCCAGGCAAAAATAAAACCAAGAAAAAATAGAAACATAGAAGAAACGTAATGAGAAAGGGAAATACCATTGGAAAAGGATAAATCGAAGAAGAAAGGAAAAGTGACCTTGGTCATGACTGGAAGTCTCCCTACTGGCAGATACTTGAATATGAGAGCGGTGGGTAAGAAGGTGAATTGGAGCAGATGCGGAATACTTCAAAATTAATAGATACCCTTTAGTTATTATTAGTGTTATTTAAATTGTTATAATTAGAATCTTGGTTGTATCGTAATCGCCTTTTGTCTCAGACGGAATCTGCACCGCGCAATAGTTCCTATTACAGCACTAGGAGTGATCTTACACATCGTGCGGTAAAAATTACCTAATTCCAATCTAGCCGGCCCAGAAGAGTGAGATTCACATATAGATAAACAAATTATGAGAATCGCATTAAAACCGTGTCAGTGAGACACGTGTACACCAGTAAAAAAAAGTAAAGTTGGCCCTAGTCATGCATTTATCACCTTTTCTTAATGTCATTCTGACAAAACGGTAAAAATAAGCCTGGGTTGTTGTTCATGTATACGAGTATGTCATTTCATCAATCAATGATTAGTAGGCGTTTGTAGAAAATATGGTTTGTTTGTTTTTCTCGAGGCCCAATTTTATTATATTTAGGAAGCAACAACCAACGACATCAAGAATTAGTCAGGATGGGGAAAGGGTGTGCCCACTGGTTAAGGTATGGGAAATCAAAATGAGGCTCGGGTAAGGGACAATTTGATTATATTCCAAATAATTAAGCGAAAGTCAACGAAGGCACGAGTTTGTGAGAAGTATGGGTTTGTACCAGAAAGAAAATCAAGGAGAAGTAAAATGTATAGAAACTAGAAAGACTCGAGAGGGGCTTACTTTCGCTACTCGCGAGTGGGTGGCGCGCAAATCTCCTCAAAATGCCAAAGTTTCAGAATAAAAGATGATAGATAGCAAAATTGCAGCTAACATTTTAAGAATTCGTGATTCTCCTCTGCCCCTACCCATCAGGTATAACTTTAATGGGGTGGAAAAACACAGGAAAGTTGCGCTTCAACGTTGCTTCTAGCGCCGAGTAGTCTCCTCTGGAAAATATTGGTGACTCGATTCCTTTTTTCTAAAAGTAGGGCGAGTAATTTATCACTTAACATCACTATAAAATAAAATAGCAGATAGAGTTCATTTATATATTTTTATTTACTAAAGTTACATGTTAAAGTGTTGAATAAAATTTCTATCTGTGGAGAAGGTGCAAAGGAACCGCTTGGTCTCCCTCTCTATTAACTGTCAATTTAGACAATTTATACTTTGAGCCTAAAGAGATGAAAACTCGTAAATGATGTTGCATCGGTTTCTGGTGGTTTGGGAATTTCTTTTCAAATATTATATATATATATATATATATATATATATATATATATATATCAGAGGCGACTACGTCATCAGCGTCACTCGGGCTCATCACAGATTTCGCATAAGGCACATTTCTAAAGGAAGGTAAGAGACCTAATGCAAACTGCAGACTGATAATTTAACAATAAGCCAGAAATATAGTTTTAAAATAAAAATTACTCACTTCATTTATACTCGAATTCCAGCGGTCTTGGTTTGATGGTGTTTCACGTTTCTCAGCAATATTTATAGCCCTCTATTGCCTATTTTTTATATCGAGCACTATGTCTTTTTCCATTGCTATTAAAGCGAAAATATAAAACAACTATGCGAAACACAACTGATTTTTACACACACGCACACAGCATAACAGCAATCAAAAAACATTAGCTACATACCGATCTGACTGTCGCCTCTACTGTACTCTTACAAGAGATGCCAGTTAGTCTTTGACACCTACCGTGCTCGTTTGTATCAGCCAGAGTTCCTGGATAATTTTTCGTTCCTTTAAGAATATTGTAGAATGGAAACCATTCATAGATTGGAATCTATATGCAATCTCTATAGAAATCTATTGTTTCAAGACAAAATTGAATTTTAATTAATTTTAATTTGTACGATTATAGATAACAACTTGGGTTGTAACTTCTAAGCCTGAGTCAAGTGCGTAAGAACGATGTCGATAGAAAGTCTGCTACAAATTATATTTTTTGACAAAGGGCACCTCTAAGACGACTGCACGATGTCGAACGAAAATATATGAACTGCGACGAGGCTCAATAAAGGAAACATCTTTATATATTGGATGCAAATACTTACTTGAATTCAAGTTAGCAGAATTTGAATCAGCTTGCAAATAGTCGTCCACTTTACTAAATTTATACTAAGGCTGAGCCCAAATAGTCCGTGTGCCAGGGTTGCCCTAATATATATGTATATATATATATATATATATATATATATATATATACATATGATCTTTGGGCTATATTTGAAGTTCTGCATAAAAGAAAATCACTGCAATATCTCAATCAAAAATAAATGTATTGGAAAAATTTGAAAATATCAACTAGATTATCTTTGCAAGATAACAGTTTAATCAAAGTAGCCGCCCTCAGCTTTCACCCAACCCTCAAGATGGCTCCGGAAAATGGCGCATGCTTTCCTTACTGTGTCCATCGGAAGATCTTTGAACACTTACTTGATCTGGCCACCAGCTCGATCTTGAGTTTGCAGGCAGATAGGATGATGTCTTTCTTAACCGTACCACACACATATTAATTCATGGGATTAAAATCAGGAAAATTAGTACGCCAGAAATTGAGTTTGTTCAATTTATAATAATTACCCCGGAAGCCACTTTTACTCTCTCCGGAGGTATGACTTCCATCAGCAGCACTCACCCGCCAGGGTTTGACTACAATCTCCATCACTTTCAGATAGTCCTTTTAATTGAGCCATATACCTTTCTTAAGCATTTGGGACGGCATGGCGTCCCTCTCACTTTAAACAGCCATACAGTCCATCGTCATTTGGGGAAACTTGCTCTTCATCCTAAGTGGAACGCCGCATTTCTTATAGGCAAGCCAACTCGTGTTTTGGAGGTTTTGCAACTAGTCCGGGCAAAAGCTGTTTTTCTCTGAGAAGAACCGGAAGGTCACCTGCTTAACAGGATACATGATCATGTTTGACCAAGTGAAGCAGTTGTCCGCAAAATTAGCGGTAAGAAGATTTCCATTACAGCTCTTATCCGGGTATTCGTGATGATCCTCATTCATCACCATTCCTTGATTGCAAATACAAAAGCCATCTCTCTCGTCCAATATATATTTATATATATATATATATATATATATATATATATATATATATATATATATATATATATATATATATATATATATATATTTATATATATATATATATATATATATATATATTTATATATATATATATATATATATATATATATATATATATATATATATATATATATATATATATATATATATATATATATATATATATATGGGCCACACAAAACAAAGACACCACACACGGTTGTCCTACCAAAAATGCACGAGAGGTATAAGACTCGCGGTAATCCCGCACCAAAATACAATAAAGGGGTACAACTCTGCCGGCGTTCTTACACCAAGTCAATAAATCACAATAGCCTTTCGATACGCACGAAACCGGAAAATAGGTGCACTAAATCCACTCTGCTTCTGAATACAACTTTCTTCTCCAAGGACAAAAAAAAAATTGTCTGTTTTCTGTGAAGAATGAAGGCCTTGATATCGAATTCCATGGAACAATAATAAATATGGAATGTTTAAAACCCCAATTCTATATCAACATATAATGAAAATTCTTATCTCTAGATATTTAATAACTTTCTAAAAATAACAAAATCGTAATAATTCTTAATCCAACTTTAATATTCAATTGAATGACCAGGAGGGAACTAGCTTTTAAGGCGAACGAAAAATTCCTAGATTTTTTAGGATGACGTGTCAGCCTCAAAATAATCGAACGAAGGTCCTACGATATTACGTCATAGCCCTTATCATAAAAAAATGCACACTATCAGATATTACGTGTGTGACACATAGGATATTATTCTTAGTCCTATGATAGTTTAAATCCATATTTTTGTGTGTGAGAGAGAAAATATATTTTACTTTACATGTATACTCTGAAGAAATTTTCAAGTAGCCTAACTGGCAAAATTAAGGATTTTAGATCGATATAGATAACCTAAATTTCTGTCAATTCCAAAACTGCTTTTAGAACTTAACTATAGAAGCAAAAAGTCTGCTTAAAAATAAATCCTGGAAAAAAGACATGACAACCAACTAAAGGTTGACATGATAGACATCACAATTGACAAAAAGCAATTTGAAATGGCTCTCAAATATATCCATCTGATTCAAAAGTATACACTGTTACCGAGAAAGGATCAAGAGATTCAATGCAGAATCACTCTAGTCTGGAAAGTATTTGGAAAGGCAGGCATCGTTTTCTAAAGGAAAATGCCCATAGCTATGAAAAGAACAACACCCATTAGTTCATGAACGCAGTAAATTTGGCCAACTTGGTGTGACCCATAATGTTATTTCGAATCTGTTCAAACCAATGTCCAGGATATTCTAGAAACTAAAAGTAGCCTGAAATTGAGCTGGGCAGAAGTTGGTACATGTTTCCAAGACGATAGTTGGAGCATCAAAATTAACGATCGAACTCAAGTTGGTAAAATACGACAAAAAATACAAGAAAATAAAGATCGAGAGATGATCTTCAAATCCTGCTAAAAATTAGAAATAAATTACACAAGAGCGAAAGATTTTCACTAAGATGAGAAAGATCTTGTCTCAACATTGGTAGGCAAATGCCTGAGAAGATGATGCTGATATATGTATAAATATGAATATATGTAATCATGACCATAACTTTTAAGAGTACTATATTTATTCATAAAAAAGGAATAGAACTAAGCCAACGATGCCTTTTGTTTGGGTATGTTTGTATAAGAATTTGAAAGTGAAATATACCAAAAAATGGATACCAAACACATTTTATTAATACATAGCGCAATTGATGCGCGCAGTCAATATTTATAATGATGTATTTCCTTATTCAGAATTGCTTCCATTCGAATCATTCGGCGATCAAATATGTAATGATGATGACTTTACTGATATGGTTCTATTTTTTGTTCAATTAACACCTTAAATTGATGATGGATTCTGTTTATTAACTGCTAGTTTTATTAACGCCCACAAATTACAAATTGCCTATTAGGTTAAAATCTGTCAAATTTACGGTCCATGGTCCCAAACTTACGATGCTCTTTTCAGCTAGAACTTTGTTTTTATTTGGGATTTGTTAAAATAATCGCAACCAAGCTTCAAAGTAGCGTTATGATCCCCAAATTAATCCTGAACCGTTGTGAAATTGTGCTGATGAAGCCTGGTTTACTACGTTTTTGAGCAAATGACAGTTACTTGGGCAAAAGTATTAGGGCTCCAGTTCCCTTAGATAAGAAGCAACCTCAAACATGGAGAATGTCCGGATTTTCAGTGTGAGCACAACACATGAGAAGTAAAAATGCCCCCTCCCAACTAAGGATGCTTCAGAATATCCAAACAACCGGAATGCAGCCTCATTAGAGAAGATCACTTTGCCTAATTCTTCGCCAGTCCATTATTTATATTCCCTACAAAGGGAAGCCCATCCCTAAAGTTTTTATTTGTGATATAATAATTATTCACAACGATTAGGCGTCCGGAAAACTTCGTTATACTCTTTGAAGTCATAAATAATCCTATGTAAATTGGAGCTCCTTGTTCAACTACCTTAATCAACTATATTCTTGTAGTTCCTGCATCTTTCGTGCAGAACAACATTGATAGCACGGTTTGCTGGGTATAGTTCAAAAAACCTTTCTCAGAATTTAAAAAGATTCAAATCTTTATTTTACCTCACCCGATACAGGAACAGGAACAGAGCGCGATTTTGGACTCAATGAACAAATGCACTATTTTTCATTATTATATTTGAAATGACGACTTTGAACGGCATTAATTTAAATAATAGCATAATTATTCCTATTCTATCGATTATAAAAACGAATAAAAATATATATACATAAATCTAACTCTTTAAACCTTTGGCCCTCATGAGTACATATATGTATATATGTGTATACTCATATGTATGTGCCGATAACGATATAAGAAATGTGTAATTGGCGCTTATATCAACCGTGCCTTGACCCAGTGCCAAACTTGGAAAGATAAACACAATGTGATCGAGAGGGCAACACAACTACTCGTCAACAACGGGTTCACCAACCATGATGTTCAAGTAGTCATCGAGAAGAAAATGCACCAATTTTGCTTCAAAGATAAACAGAGAAAAGGAAACAATAAAATAGAAAATATCATAAAATTCTTCTACAAGAACACGATGAACACGGCCTACCGAACATACAAAAGGTTAATTAAGGAAATTATTATTAGATCTATATAGCCTACAAATACAGAACAAAAAATATCGTTGACTATATATCAACAAACTAGACGCACCGCCAGCCTCATCATGATAAACAATCAGAAGCACATAATCCAACCTAAGTAAAGGAATTATCTGATATACGGGTACAAATGCCACTTATCATCTCTTCCCCCACTTATATATTGGAATGACGAAAACCAAATAGTCACAAAGAATGATATACCACTTAAGTATTGGAACCCCCCAAAACCAGACAAGTCAAAACGATGGAACCATTCTCAACAGGAAAATGTTAGAAGAAAACACAAAAATTATTGGTTTTGTACCAGATCGCCGACAACTACTTTTCCTAGAAGCCATCCATTTACAAGAAAAACAACCAAAGCTTTACATTCAATTCAATTTGAACCGTATACATGCAAGTGGTAGAATTAAGCACCGAACTATGAGAGATGTTTAATGCCTCCCTCTCTTTTCAAAGCCCATCACTTTTTTTAGACGTGAACGCCAAATTGACCTTTGTTTCTAATCCTACCCTATTTCGACCTTGCCTTAACATGCTCACAAGCTTGTCAGTAGGTTTGCACTTGATGACCTATTTGTTTCTTTGTATATAAGTGTGTTTATCCAGTGATATATAAACCAATGTTCTTCTCTTTGTATTTGTATTTTTGTGTCTCTGAAGATGATACGAGTGTATCGAAACGCGTCAGATAAATAAAGTGGTTTTGGAAAGGATTTTTTCTGCTATTCTCCCTTTAATTTTAAAATTTGAGTTTTAATGATTATCGCAGAACTAATCCATAGCATCAATCCAGAAGGAAAGGCAAATATATGAATAATTAAAAGATGCAAAAAGAAAATAAAAAATGCGAAATTAGCCGTCGATTTTAAAAAATTAGCTACAACGAAAATATATTGCCAACTTCAACTGTATATGTATATGTAGGGTGTCAGGAAGGAGTGGTACCTCTGACGTAGTCCGTCAGCTTTGGACCTCACCTGCCACCCAGCTCTTACAAGTGGCTCCGCGAATCTGTCTGCATGCAACAGCGGCCACACCCTGGCAACGGCTTCCACCGGCCGGCTAACCTGGTGAGGGGAGCCGATGAGTCTGAAACTCTGGCTGAGTTAGGGCTTGTCTACATATGCATTTAAAAACTGGATCCGGCAGATTCCGTGGAAGAAAAATTCATGTTCAATGGGGAGAAAGGTGGTTACAAAAATGAACTGTGGAGGACAGAGAGCAAGATGAGACATGCAAAGACATGTTGTACATCTACTGCATCCGGATCCATCATCCAGTCGTCTCGACCTGGTCTTGACACTGGAAATCGATGGAATTGGTCGACAGAATGATGCTGATTTCGCATCTCTTCTTCACTTTAAAGAAAGTCATTGCTCAAGTCATCAGTCATCCTCCAAGCAATGTGGCGAGGGGCTTGTGACGAAGAGACAGGTGTGGGTAAACTGGCATTCGTAGCCGCACACATGCACAGTCGGCTCAGGCTATGGGGTCGCTCTACATCGACCGGAGCAGCGATGGAGATCGGCAGCCATCTCAGCAACTGAGCAGGCAAGATATTTTCTAGAATCTTGCTTAACCACTTCACAACACACCTTGACCAGAGAATTCTGCCTGAGAGCCAGTGTGTATTTCGGAAGGAGCATGGGATCATCGACATCGTGTTGGCTGCAAGGCAGCTGCAAGAGAAATTTTGGGAGAAGAATGCTGACCTGGTATCGACCTCTGTTGATCTCACCATGGCTCTGCGATGGCATGTAAGCTAGAGTCCAGGACAATAGCGAGACATCTGCTCCATTTCCAGGCTCTAAAGGCGCCAAGCATTGCTGCTTCCTGGCTGCTACACTTTTTAGTCTATGTTCTCTGCGATACTCACTCATGCCTTAAAAGATTGCAATGTTGGCATCGGCTTTAAGTACCGAACAATTGGCATGCTTTTTAACCTCAAAAGACTTCAAGTAAAACCAAGGTCATGACAAACGTCGTCAGAGACTCTTTGTTTGCTGATGATTGTGCCCTTAACAATGGATCGGAAGCTGACGTGCATCTCAGCCTCGATACGTCCACCACTGCCTGCAGTAGTTTTGGCCTTACCGTCAACACGAAAAAAACTAAAGTTATGCACCAGCGAGCACCAGGGAAACCTTACATCGAGCCGAGCATCAAAGTCAATGATCAGAGACTCAATGTAGTATACCGCTTCACTTACCTTGGCAGTACAATGAAGGGAAATGTAACCCTCAACTACGAAGTGAACGTCAGGATTACGAAAGCCAGTGCAACCTTTGATAGACTATACGCCAATGTGTGGAACAGAAGAGGCATCAGTCTTGAAACCAAGCTAAAAGTCTACAAAGCAGTAGTACTCCCCACACTACTCTACGTTTACGAAAAATGGTAGGCGTACAGAGGTCACGCTAAGAAGCTGAACCACTCCCACACAATATGCCTCAGAAAACTAATAAATATCAGATGGCAGGACAGGAGGATTGCTGACACAGAGGTGCTCACGCAAGCTGCCTTCCCAGGATTTTTACTATCCTGATGTAGTCCCAGCTACGCTGGACATGATATGTACTTTGCATGCAATACCAAGGGCACCCCAAGAGAGTCTTCTATGGCGACTACAACAAGGGAAGAGGTATCATGTGGATGAGAAGAAATTCTTCGAAGACACTGGAAACATCCTTGTCAGCGAGTGACATCATCCCTGACTCCTTGGAGGAGTCTACAACGGACCGAGGTCATTGGCGCACTGCTATGCAAAATGGCGCCAAGCTGTGTGAGACCAAAATGACTGCTGCAGACCTTCAGAAGAGGCAGGCAAGAAGGACACGAGCAAGTAGTCTCCTTGAAGTTGTCTCCATTATTACCTGGTCCCACTGGCAACGAACTTTCCTTGCACAGATTGAGCTGCGCAGCCATCTGCCCACCCACAAATATACGTCATCAATTTTCCCCAACAGCCCCCCCTCCTCACCACCACCAGTTAGATGACAACGATGGTCTTCCTCGAAATCTATGGACAAGAAACAAAATATGTGTATGTATTGTATATTCTTATGTATATGCAAATGTATATGTTTATGAGAAACTAACAAAGTATTGCGTGATGGAACAATAATTGCAAAAAATCACAGGATAAAAGAAAAGTGGAAGCTAAGTACTTTCGAACTTTATTCACTTCATTCTCAAGGAATCCATAAAGAATTACTTTACGAAAATGGTATATATATATATATATATATATATATATATATATATATATATATATATATATATATACGTACAACGAAAGGATACAAAACAAAGTAGGCATGAAAAATAAAAATAAAGTATCACTTGAGGGGGATTAAAGGCCGGTATAAAAAAGTAAACACGTATACATAAAATCTCTACAAAATATCAACGCATGAGAGAGTGTGTGCAATATAGATATATAAGTCACATAAGTCACATTATGATCAATGTATTTATAAATGCATATGTATGTAAAAATAGTTATGTTATTCGGGAAATATTTTTTATTATTAACATGCATCTTAAAGATTTTTAAAATGTAGCATTTGTGCATTTATAAATACGTTCTGTTCTATTTTGTTAGGTTTTGCGATATTATATTAATTCTACCATACCGTCTTAATTATCGTGCACTATGTACAAATTTTATCTTCTCATTCTGTATAACTCTTTCTTATGATTATCAATCCTTTTCTCAGCTTTTACTTTACTCTCAAGTAAATGATTTGATAATTATTCAGATAATTTCTGTTCCTCCTCCCTCAAGTGAACACATACGAGGAAACATTCACTTTCTGTCAAAGCCCCTACATGTGAAAACCGATTGGAGATCAAAACTGGTCACGCCCATTTTATTTCAACATAAATATTCAAGACATTTTAGAACATATACTACAGTCGGTCATTTCCTTTCTGGATGCCCAAGTCTCTTCCATTCATATTCACATTTTGCTCTATCGAACAAGGAAGGACTTTTAACTCAGCTAAAGTCCATATATTGTATTCCTCAAGCAGTCCTCCTGGGTAAAGGGATTCAGGGACCATTACGTCACATCATAAAAGACGTTTTCTTTCCATCTGTGTTTAAATTCACATATAAAGAAAGAGGCCATAAACTCCTCGAGTGCCAAATAGAATTATTTTCTTAAATGGTTTATAAATCCTTATACTATTTTATTTGGTTAACACTTTCCTAAATGAACACGTATTCTGAATTTGGATTCATATAAAAGAGAATAAATATTTATTCCTAAAGAATTGGTGACCCAGTTATTGGTGTGATAGAAAGTGGGTATCTTCGATGTCCTCGATGCCTCCTGGTGCCTCTAACTAATTTGATTTCTTCCTTACATATTTTATTGTGATTTTTATTAGTGTTTTGGATTAACCGGATAATATTACCTTTAACCGATTATTATCTGATTAATCAGATACTTATCGTACTGAAACTGAAAATGTGACAGAATAATAAGAAACTTTATGAATCATTCATATATTTATTTAACCCTACTTTACAAAATTAACAAAACAATTTGCAATGAAGGAAACATTAGTTTATTTATTTTTAACAATTATTTTTTAATTTAATCTCTCAAAAAATGAGTCTAGTTCTGCTTCAGACATGCTAGATCTAAATCTTTTTCCAAATTGACTAGCAGCAGAAAAGGCTCTTTTGGCTTGAACGCTGAATAGTTGCATTGGCAACAAAGAATTATATAGTTTTCTTAATAGTGTACGTTCTAGTTTCTGTAGCTTCAAAACTTTTAACTTCATTTATTATGCAGGAATTAACTACTTTTTTGAGTTAGGAATTTCTAGAGCGCTATTGTATTAGCTTTAAACATCGTCCCTTTCATTGTTAGTCACTCTCTCCCCACTTTGCTGTGATTCGTGCAACAATTTTTCCCTTCTTTGACGTCGTTGTATAATCTCCCGAATAGACGTTCACAAAAGTTTCATATGTTTGCCTTCGAAACGAACTTAACAAATTTTTTCCCATGTAACAGATCTTGATTATGAAGAAATAGTTCAAGTAGAAAAGCATCGTTTTGACATCTGCTAGCAATTCTTTCAGAAAGGTGTTGATGTAATTGGGTGGCGATAACATTTTTCATAATCTCCAGCTTTGAAAATAGCAACTGAATCGATATTGCTGCCTTAACCAAATTTGTGTTTTCAGAGCATTGATTCTTCAAAACTACTTGCACAGGGTTGAATGTATCAGTAATATTTTGCATAGTTCGGCATTTAATATCAGTTATTTCCTTGAAGCCAACTACTCTGAGTGCATTAGGAATATATGTTTTTAATTTAATAACCCTGTCAAGCATGGGAAGAAGACTATTCTAGCGTGTTTTACAATGTAATAAAAGTTTTAATTCTGTTCTATGTTCACCTTTTACAAAGTCTTGCAAAGTCTTACTTTTAAAGGGTGATTTACGAAATCGTTTGCATATCTTTCTACAAAGCAAGAATCTTTATACTTTGTATTGTTGTTAAGGGGATTTAATATATTTTCAGATGAGTCAGGGTCATTTTTCACATCTAGGTCTAGCTCTTCATTCATAATTTTACTTTGCTTGGAATAGAGTATATCACCAGAAGCAAAATGAATCGTGTGAGAAATACACTGCTAATGAATTGGTTAAATTTAATTTCCAAGGTTCACCATTACATAAACACTATATGTTTATAAACAACTATGTGATGGTTAGATCTAATCCAAAATTCTCTATTTTTTAGAAATGAGAAAGAGAGAGAGTCACGCGGACAAAGATGCTTAAGGGACTATCTCACGGATGAACGGCCTTCAAATATCCTCTTTTGGTAAACTCCCGGGCCGATAACGAAGCGAGACGAGTCAAACTGGACCCCGGAGCCCAAATCAGCTAGAGGGCTCTAAGCCCTTCTCCCTTACGCCTTGAATCAGAGTGGGCCCCACTTTCGACGGCAAACAACCTCGCTTCCGGCGAAGTCGTATATATTTCCCAGCTCGGAAACGAGCAAATTAGTATTCAACCAGGAGGCAGGCACTGCTAACGCCATATCCGAGAGGTAATCAAGAGGATTCATTCAAATCATCCTAAGAATACAAAGCGCCATTTCACCAGCGACTTTCTGGAACACTAAGGACTCGCAGGCAAGAAACGAGTTGTGCGGAACTACGGCAGTCAAAGACGTAAGGACTCATTCTGGAATAACAGGCTTCGCTCCTTGCCTTGCAAGTATACTCCCTCAAACAACCACTCGAGGACCCCTTTCCCTCTTGTAAAGTCGTAAACCTATTACATTTTTCTCTCTTACCGTGGAAGAAGAGTGATGCTTTCGAACTACAAAGCTTCACCTCCTCATTTCCTTCCGTTATCTTTCGAGGAAATATTGCGCTACTCATAGCTCGTCACGAAGCATTCGTTGTAAATTAATTTCCTTTTGCTGAACGATTTGTTTCCCATAGTGTATAAATTATTATTAAATTCTGTTATTTATTAAAATAATGGTAAAGATTATTTTGTTTTCTTGATTAAATCCCAGACCATGCCAAAAGCCATTGATCGATTTTCTAAGTCGGCAAACTGTAGAAAAGGCAGTCAGTGTAGCCTATCTGACCTACGATATAATAATATATATATATATATATATATATATATATATATATATATATATATATATATATATATATAAAACTGCTGTCAGGTTTTTAAGGGTCATTAAAGGGTTTTTATTTAAAAGCTTTTAAAATTTTGGTTCTAAATATCAAGAAATCAAAAATTTTCCTGCTATACTATTTACAAATTTAGATACACGATCCATGTGAATATTTGAAGTTAATTACTTTGTGATTATTATGACGGTGCCCAACTACTTTTCCCAAGCGGAATATTATATCTTTTTTTTCGGTCCCGTACACTCTGCCATTTGAAAGATTTAGAGAAATTGTATTCATTCAATTTTGTTTGATGTACCTAGGTCTAGGCGTCAAGTCTTGTTCGCCTCAATCAGCGAATTCGCATCGTGCTAACTAAGCGAGTTCTTTTTGCATGTGGGTCACGTAAAGCCCAATTGCATTTCCGTCAGCGATCATAAGGGCACTAATTGAAACACGGTTAATTCGGGTTCGACAAAACCCCTGCAACCTCTTGTTGAGTGTGCGTTAATATTTTTAAGTACGAGCAAGAGAGACATCATGTCTTCGTTCGATATTTCTAAGGCACAAGGAGATTCTATGATCTAACTGGAAAGGACTTAATCTTCTATATCTAGAAAAAAGAGGGAGCATCAAGAGAGGAAATTGGATAAAGGGAAAAAGAAGAGAAGGGAAGAAACGAAATAAAAAGGAGGGAAAAAGAAGAGAGGGTAAGAGAAGAAAGAAGAAAAAGAGAAATAAGATGATAAGAGGGAATTGTTTTGCACTAATTAGAGATGACAAGGGCGAGAAACGAAACTCTATCCATCAATTCGGGCACTGGAATCCAGGAAACAGCATCTGTCAAACTGTCTATCTTCAAAGAAGGGGAAGACTTCATTTCATATTCAACCCACTTCGAGAAGATCTTAGAAGAAAATTATTGAGAAATAGAATCAGACGGCGTAGCAAAATTGTTGCTCCTATTGAACACTCACCTGATGGATATTTCCATTTCCCTACCATCCGAGTAAACAATTGAAAATTCCTCATTGAAGGCCGAGCTTCTTGCCGCCTATAATATGACCCAAGATTTTACTGTGTGAAGTTTAGGCAACGCAGTATTCATCCAAATCAAACCTTCGGACAGTTTGAGTACACATTACAATAGCACCTTAATTTCTGGCTTGACGCATCAAAAGTTCCCCATCGCTACGATGCTATGATCGGATTTAATTTTTAAAGACCAACTTTTAGCATCACTTCAATCAAAAATCAGATCATTCGTCAAGGACAGAAAAAGCATTGTTTCAAGTAGTGCATAGAAGAGGCTGATATCTATGCAGCAAATTACAATTGATACCCTAAAAAAGAAAAGAAAGTAGAACCATCTTCTCCAAAATCAAAAGTAAATAAACATAAATTCGGCCCTCACAACAATGAAAATTTGTCAGCGTTCCCCAGGAGGACTATTGTCTGTTATTCCTATCAAATCGAGGGTTATGTGGAACAAAATTGCCCTCTAAACCCTCACTTGAGGTATAACTATTCCCATCAGGGGCACCGGATGAGGGCCACCCTTTCCCAGACTCCTTCTTAACCGAAATGTACTCTCTCTTCGAACGAACCAGGTCCCGCAGCAAACCAGGTGAACTTTTTGTTCAACAAAAGCAACCCTGGGGCCTTCAATACGAGACTGGTACGTTAAACGGCTGCCGTATCTCTACCCTAATCCGAGATACCGGTTACACGTGTTTCCTTGTCTCGGATAAGTTACTCACACCTGTAGCTCCGGACCACGATCGGTTTGCTATGGTGCATGATTACCAGGGACGCGCTAATCGGTTCCCCATCGTTTTGTGCCACTCTATTTGGGCCGAGCCCCAAAGTTTCTTCACCCCGTTGGCTCAACCTGTGACCACCCGCTCACAAGCAAAGCAGGATTTGAAAGCACTCGCACTCCTGCGAACCTCCAGTGCTTCAGATATAGTAATTTCGTGAACGAGGACTTTGCTAAGAAACAGAAGGAGTGTGAATCCCTTCTTCCTCTATGGACTAAGGCCACAAATAAGACGCAAGGTACATTGAGGTGGCAAATTAATTTCCTTCATCGTTAAAGATAAACTTCTTTACCGCCTATCCTCCGAGGTTGATTCCACCGAGTCTCGAGCATTATGTGTTCCCCGCTCTCCTGTGCGACTTATTTTACAAAGCACACATGACAGCCTTTTCACGGATTATTTCAGCCACACAAAGATTGCTCAACGAATTTTTAAGTACTTTAATTGGTTCGGAGCGTAGGATGAAATTCTTCGCTATTTTTTATCATGCGTCATATGCCAGAAAACTGCCATTAAGGGGAAAGTTAAGCCTACCCCCTTTAGAAGGGCCCGTAATCTCAGAACACTTATTTAGAGTGGCAATCGACTTAGTTGGCCCTTCCTACCCACCATCTAGTAAAGGCCATAGTTATGTCCTTTATTCCGGTCAATTTTGACGCCAGGTTCCCCGAGGCTGTCCCCTCAAGAAGATTGACAGCATTTCGTGTGCAGAAGACCTTATCTGCCTCTTTTTCCGCGTTGGATTACGGAAAGAAATATTGTCTGGCCGAAGCTCTCGCTATCATATGGGTAATTAATAAAGGTTGGCAGGTATTTGATAGGAAGAGAATTCGTAATCGATAACGATCACAAACCCTTGTCGTACCTCCGAAAGTTTTAAATCAACAACGGTTGATGATTGCGTTGAGTTTGTTCATCCCAAACTTCCAGTTTAGTATACAGTACATAAAGGCTCTGAAAATGTTCTGGACGATAGCTCAAGCCAAAATCCGGCAGATTCTCTCAAGTGAATCTTGGGCCTACTATTATTTTATATTTTTTTATATATATGTACAAATAAATTTAGTTAAGTAATATGTACCCTCTTTTATGTAAATAAAGTTTACAATTATATGGGAACCGAGGCAGATCTGCTCTCTCCTTAAAATCCAGTGTTTATAATCATGATTGTTGTAAATTAGTTTTTTGGGTATTTTTGTATTTTTGGTGATTTTGTTTAATGTATTCCTTT
This sequence comes from Ceratothoa steindachneri, assembly GCA_963969495.1. Lineage (NCBI taxonomy): Eukaryota > Metazoa > Arthropoda > Malacostraca > Isopoda > Cymothoidae > Ceratothoa > Ceratothoa steindachneri. The sequence continues at coordinate 35,697,665 of OZ018323.1, read as the reverse complement.
GCTATTTTTTTTTTGGGGGGGGGCTGTGATGTAAAGTAATTTATTTTCTATTCCTTTTGAATGTGTTCAAGCGTTCTTTTATTTCGTGATGCGAAGGTATTGCACCCATTTTCCATTTGCCGTGATGTCCCTTCTTCCAGAAGTCCCATCTTAAGAGGGGAAGAGATGTAAGAGAGAGAGAGAGAGAGAGAGGGTCACGCTGACAAAGAGGCCTAAGGAGATATCTCACGGATGAACAGACCTTCAACCGGCGCCTTTTAGTCAACTTCCGGGGCGATAACGAAGCAAGATTAGTCAAATTGGACCCCGGAACCCAAATCAGCGAGAGGGCGCTAATCCCTTCACCGCCGCGCCTTGAATCGGAGTAGGACCCACTTCCGAGAGCAAACAAAATCTCTTCCAACGAAGTCGTATATATTTCCTAGCTCGGAAACAAGAAAATTAGGATTCAACCTGGAGGCAGGCACTGCTCACGCGTTATCCGAGCAGTAATCAAAAGGATTCATTTGAACCAGCCAAGGGACACAACGCGCCATTTCACAAGCGACTCTCTGGTTCTCTAAGGACTCGCAAGGAAGAAACCTGTTGTGCAAAACTAAGGCAGTCAAGGACAGAAGGACTAATATTGGAGTAACAGGCTTCGCTTCTCTCCCTGCAAGTATACTCCCTCGAAAAACCTCTCGAGGACACCTCTCCCTCCTGGAAAATCTTAAGCCTATAACATTTGTCTCAATCATTGTCAAAGAGGCGTGACGCTTTCAGACTACGAAGCTTCACCTCCTCATCTCTTTCCGTTTTCCTTCGAGTAAATATTGTGCTACTCATAGCTCGTCCCGAAGCATTTGTTGTAAATTAATTTCCTTCTGCTGATCAATTAGTTTTCCCATAGTGTATAAATTATTGTTAAATTCTCTTATTTGTTTGTATAATAGTGATGATTATTTTGTTTCTGTTGTTTAAATCCTAAAACCACATGAAAAGCCATTGATATATTTTCTGAGTCGGCCAACGGTAGTAAACGCACTAGAATATCCGCCGTACTTATTTTGCAAATCCTAGCGACTAGTATGTGCTTTCGTCATGAATATTGATATTAAGAAATTTTCCGTTATGAAGTGATGTATATTCATCTAAATTTAAAGAAAATCTCACTCCTATTTTGACTTTATTCATTATATAAGAATGAAAATCAGGTTTCTTTTCAGCAGTGTAGTTGAGCACCACATTTAAAACAAAAGAGGCATCAGTAGGAGTAATTTTTTCATACCTGGGGTTTTAAAACTCTCTTGAATAAAACCACTATTTTCAATGGTTTTAAAGCTACCGCTATGTTAACTAGCTAACTTTGCAACATTTTATTCAATTCTCCTTTCGATAGTTTTCTTGTTTTCCTCATTCATCTCAGTAACTATTTCACTATGAACAGTTCTCAGATGATATGCGCTAGATGAAAGGGAACCGCCGGTAAATTTTAAAACTTTTGCACATATTGTTCATTTGGCTTCATCTTTTTTCGCTTGTTTATCAATTCTACGCTACACATTTGACTTTTTATCCTTAGCATAATTTGGGAAGGATATCACTGCTCACACAAAAAATGATATACGTTAGTACATTATTTCTTTCCTCGGTAATATGATACCCGTACCGACCTTTCAAGCATATGTCTTTCATTCAACCTGGAGGCTAAAAGTTCTACAGCTTTCTTGGAGAGCGCCAAATCATGCATCAAGTCATTCAACTCCTCTTGATTGAAACACTGAGGAGCTAATGACTGTTCAGCATCTAGTGATGAATCTGCAGACTCTGAATCCATTCCAGGCACGTCCATATCAGGTACATAATTTTCATCCTCAGAGGAAGCATATCCACTAAATCGGAACTGGTAAAGACTCAGAATGAGGTACTGGCCGGATCACCGAGAAAATGTTAGGATAGACTGTCTTTTGCCAATATTTCTTGCCAATCACTTTTTTTATTCACCACACAGAAATAACAGTCCGATACATGATCCTTTGGCTCTCGCCACACCAGGGGGATTCCAAAAGGAAGACCATTTCTCTTTCCTTTTGTCCACTCAAGAAAACGTTCCACACAACTATGGCAAACAGCATATGGGGCCCACTTCTTATCTTGATCACCAAGAGGAACATCAAAATATGCCTTATAAGTGCGCATCACAAAGTTTGATATATTGCGCCTTTGACAAACTACCATGTAACAGCCAAATATGTAGGAGAAGATGTCTGGATCATTAACGCAAATTCCGCTTGACGAAGCCATCACTCTAACATGAGACCTGAAAAAAACAATAATGTCAATATTTTGCACAATAACACTTATTTCTATCTTACTACTATGTACTGTGAAATATTTGCTTTCTACAAGCACCCTCTCTGTCCGTCGGGAGGACAGTTTTCGGGGAAACTAGCAAATAGAAATTACAGAATAACTAGAGCATGTAGATATAAATGTATTATATATTAGAAATCAGCATAAAAAAACGAATTAAATTTGGCAGATAAATCTACGTCACCAGAAAAACTGATTATATTTGTTCCCCTGTGTTATTAACCGAATAAATTTAACTGGTTATAATCCGTAATTGTTATGGACGAATTATTTAACGATGTCAGAATGATTATATATATATATATATATATATATATATATATATATATATATATATATATATATATATATACATACATATATATATATATATATATATATATATATATATATATATATATATATATATATATATATATATATATATATGCTTAACAATAATGGCTAAAGAAGACTCTCCATAATAAACGCTGATCCCCGGGCCAGAGAGAGCCTAGAATCTTAGAATAAGTGAAACCACGAGGTGCTCAGTGAATCCCTAGTTTATCGGTGTCTCCCAGCGCGTTACTCCACAGAATCGATGATGCTGTTTTCAGTTTACAGTCGGATTGAAGCTCTACTCTCAAAAATGTAAATTATCATTCTCCTTTACCTAAATGATAAAATGTTTTTCCTGTTGATATGTGACTGCGATAGTGGTAGAGTAGAGTTTGATGAAAAAGTGAGAATATTCTGTGTTTCTTTTCCTGATGAGACTTGACCTTGTTTAAAAAAACTTCTTTCAGTTTCTGCTACTATTTGAGATTGTAGAGGGGCCCAAGGTTAAAGTAATATTTATCTAAGGATCTTCCACCATATCTACCACACTTTTTTCACAGTGAGCCAGATAACTGAGAGAATGATGAGCACAGGCCGCATAACCACTTTGTACAATACAATAAAGTGAATACACAAAAAATAAAGAAAACCAACATATTTATTTACCAATACACAAAAAATAAAGACAACAAACATATTTATTTTCCAAAAAGTTTTCAAAGCAGGCGTCGTTAGCTATAAGATAGTATTACCGCACCCAGGGCGCACATATTTGAGTCACACAAACTAAGCAGCAAAAAAGGTTAGTGAGATTTGTGAAACTGTCGTTAGCTTTTAAGATATCATCAATATTTGCTTTGTAATTGATGCATCCAACCAAGAGAATTTCTTTTAAATGTTCATCAGTCAGCTTAGACAGACGTGCTGACTTTACATACTTCATTTTTGATGTATGGGATCAATTGTGGCACAGGTAGCGGCGAGCCGGATCTGGCCCGCGGGCCATAGTTTGGAGACCCCTGTCCTAGTGTGTCGCAAACTAGTTTGTCTCTACCTTGGATTTCTTCAGAGTCTATTTTGTTGTGATTGTTTTGGAAGAATGGTTAAATGAGGCTAAGAACTATTATGCCACAACGTGTGATATTCGCTAGAGTGAGTGGATGCAATTGATTAGTTCACTTTCGCAAGCATCTGTCGCTGGCGGGGGTCACTAATTTCTTAATTTGATTTCAAGTTCTATGTTTAGATTACCCGCAGCAAATATTTTTATTCGCATTATCTTTTTGTTGCTAGTCTGTATAGAGAGTGAGAGAGAGCGAAATTTACTTGAAGGTTTACTCTATTCAGCTTGACGTTAAACAAGATAATACTACTGACGACTGATTCGAGCTTTTCCACACCTTAAGATGACATTTCGTTATATATCTATTTAAGCGCTTGTATTTAACTTGCAATGAATTATTATGATACACGAGGCCTTATTTTCATGCTGGTGAAATTATTTACCGTTGTCTCCAATACCTTTTATATTTTAATTCTTAAGCCGCTAAAAAGAGTTCTCAATAGATTCCTTTATGGACAATTAATAATCGTTATTCCAATTACAGTACAAAATACCAATTATATCACCAGAATAACTAACAATCTTCCTCTTTAATAATAAAAGTCTCTTTAAAAATGTAATTTTAAAACCTCTAGACTTATAAAATAACAATGTAAAATAAATATAAATGTTCCAGCATATCGCTTGTACATGTATCATAGATGTTGCTAACGTTTCAGCAAGAGAAGGTCGGTGTTGTATTCAAAATTTGTCTAGGACATATACTCGTATCTGTTAAATTTATGGAAACTAAAAAGAATATCTTCCTGCACATTTTAAGAACAAGCAAATGACATATATAAAGGGAATTAGAAACTAACGATACCTGACAGATGTTCTTCAATTGGCTACCCTAAGAAAAAGGAAAGAAAAATAACTTAAAGGTCTACGAAAATGTACTTCGCATAGTCTCTTAGGAAAGGAAATGATAATTATGGAATAATGAAGGAATAAATATAGGAGTGGAATAAAGCTACATAGTTACAGAAGGACAGCGAGGACTACTTAGTCCACTTAAAGGACAGTCCCATTATATACTAATATGCTAGTAATCCTACTTTGGACATGTCGCAACGATGCTTACTCACGCGACTTTCAGTCCCCAACACAGCTTCGTATTTAAAGTGTCAATATTTTATTTCAAATTATTCACACTACTAGAACTTTTACTACATCCGCATAGAGTGTGTTCTATTTATCAATGATTTTTTTATAGTTATGTTCGTTTAAAACCTCCGTCGTTTCCGTTTATAACCGTTGTTATGTGTGATACCATGGTCGTAGTTAAAAAATATTTCATAACTTAGGTTATCAAATATATTTAAAATTTTGAATACTTCGATAAGCTCACCACGCAATCGCCTGGTTTCGAAAGTCGGTAGTTTTAGTATATTTAATCATTTGATATATAACTTATTTTTAATCGAGGGAATTAGTTTAGTTGCCCATCATTGAATTCTTCCCATTTTATTGAATTAAATTTCATGCTCCATTTATTAGACCATTCGAAATTTTAATTGAATCCCGCGGAATTAATTTGCTACAGTTCTCATTTTGAACTTTACCTGAATTTTTGTGTCACGCGCAAATTTGGATAGTTTATCAAGTAGGCCATTTACATATATAAGGAACAACAATGGTCCCAACACAGACTCCTGGGGCACGCCATTAGTTACCTTTTTCCACTGCTAAAATTTACCCTTTAAAACTACTTTCTACTTACAATTACTTAGCCACGACTCTATCCATTGTAAGAGGTTACCCCTAATTCCATGAGCAAAACGTTTAGTTAGTAATCGCCTATGCGGAACGGTGTCGAATGCCATAGCGAAGTGTAACTTAACTATGTCCAAAGATCTACTTTAGTCAAAGTTTTTAATGATACCGTCATAAGATACCTTAAGATTAGTTAAATATGAACGTTTCTATCTAAAGCCATGTTGAGTATCAGTTTTGAGAGTAAGCGCTTTCAAATGATCGATCTCCCTATCGCGAATGACCGATTCAAATGATTTACCTATAACACAGGCCTGCGTTTGAATTTTTTTTTCTGTTCCTGCAGTTTTCTTTAGTGATTCCTAACGAAATTGTTCTCCTAAATTTAAATATGACATTCATTTTGCTCAATCAGGTTTGATTTTTGAGATACAGCGCACTACTGTTTTTAGAAAAGGGCCATTTTTGAAAAAATCCCTTATTTATATAAAAGTTATTTAATAAATTACAATTACTTGTAATAAAAAAATACCGACTCAATTCGACTTTCTTTTAATTAATTTTAACCTTACAGACTACTTATGAGCTTACCCAGGAGTGCAAAGAAACTATTTTCTAAGAAAAGAAGTCCTTGATGACTTCCGTTTGTGAAGCGATGTTGGTTCGTCACGTTTAAGAAACCAGCAATAGTCAGTTAACATGTTGATATCCCAGCGTCCTTGATATCTTGTCTCCATCGTCTTTATGTCTTGGTGAAAAATTCTCCTTGTTCTTCGCTATAATCTCCACAGTTTGCCGGAAAATAGTCAAGATGTGACTGGATAAAATGCATTTTTATCGACATGCGAGCTCCCATTTTTTCGAAGCTTTTTATAAGCTCATTTACATGTGAGATATATTCTGAGCTTCTTTTATTTCCCAGAAAACCGTCAATTACTTTACTAAACACCTGCCATGCTTCTTGTTCACTGGCTTTCATATTGGTGTAAAAATGCTTGTCCTTTAACAGAGTTCTATTTTGGGGACCATCAAATATGCCTGCATGGAGCTTTGCATCACTGATCTGTGGGAATTTTTGCAGTAGATACTTAAAAGCTTGGCGTTCTTTATTCAGTGCTTTGACAAAGTTCTTCATCAGGCCAAGCTTTATATGAAGAGGAGGCAGTAAAACATTTTTGGGAGGGACTAGAGGTTGAGCTACCACATTGTGGCAACCGATTTGGAATGCCTCTCGAGATGGCACTTTATTTTGCTTATAGTGAAGTCTATCCGCCCGGCTATCCCATGAGCACATGGAGCATGGATATTTTGTGTAGCCTCCTTGCATCCCAAGAAGAAGGCACACAACCTGAAAGAAAACATATTGATGCATATTGATGTACATGGTTTCTAAGAACTTCTATTTTTTGCATAGGCAATTTTCACTAAGTTTATTAGGGGTTGGGAGAAACTAATATGTGTATAATATCCTTCTGTCATTGTTATTTAGAAACAAACATTCCTTGAAATATTTAACAAGTTCAATAAAGTGAAATATATCTTACCTTGAGATCCCCGCATATTAACCAGTTCTGGTTAGAGTACTTGATTGTATTAATCCATACTTTCATATTTTCGTAGCTTTCTGTTAACTGAACTGAATGGCCAATAGGTACAGATGCCATTTTATTGCCAATATTTGAGAGCACTGCCTTCAAACTTCAGCTAGAAGAATCAATAAAGAGCCTCCATTCACTTGGTTGGTAAGGAACGCCAAGTGCCTCAATTAAACCTTTTACATCATTGAAATACACCAAAGAGCTGCAAGAATCAACTGCAAAGAACTTTCGAAACTCTCCGTCTTTATTTCTGAAACAAAAGTATGTAGTTTCTTGAGAGAGAAGGTTGCCCTCACTAAGACGAGATGCAAGAAGTTGTGCGTTCTCTTTAGGAAGACCAAGATCTCTAGTCAAGTCATTTAATTGACCTTGAGTGAGTGGTCTTGGCAAAGTCATTGTAGACGTAGGCTGATATGTCACTGAAGTGTCAGTGTCATCCACTTCTATATCTTCTATATTGTCTTATAGCTCAGTATTTTTAGGTGGAGAAGGAACTGGAACTCCTGGACCATGTGGTTGTGGTTTAATGGCAGAAGGAACATCAGGATAGACTACAGTGTGTTTGTTCTTCTTATTGAGACCTGAGAAAAAGTTTCGCATACTTAATTTACATACTTTTAATTCACTCGACCCTAGTTTCCACATGCTTATACACATTTTTCATACCAGGTAAATTTACAATTTTTAAATATAATCAATTTTTATATACAATTTAACCACAATTTTTCTACCAGCATAATACACTATTTTTATAAACAATTACAATTTCAATAGGCTACCAAAAGATTTGTATAAACATTTCTAGATTTGTCAAGGACTATATTGTTAAAGTAATTATCTCACCTTTAAGATTTGTCATGCAAAAATAGCAGTCTGTAATGTGGTCCTTGCCTTCTCTCCACACCATAGGTACACCAAATGACAAACAGTTCGTTTTGCCCTCACTCCAGCGTCTTAAGGCTATGACACAGGCTTTGCAGCACATATGTGGAGCAAAGGTTTGGTCTTGATCACTTAGCTTTATTCCAAAATATGCATTGTAAAGGAACTTTACTAACAGCGTTATAGTGCATTGCTGGTCACTAAAAGTTACCTTTCCACAAACAAAACAAAATCTATCAGGACTGTTTTTACACTTTCTATTCATTTTTATGAAATATAAGGAGTTTTGTTAATGTATTTGCCTGCGAAAAAATTCACACAGATAAATAAAGTTTTAGAAATACACTTTAAACACTGTTCATAGATGAGAAAAGTTATGGATTAAAAAACCAACACTTAGTTGGAGAGTGAGCAAGCAACACACAACCACTCTCGCTCTCGGTCAGCTAGAGACTGAGCTCTCTAACGCCATCTAGGGAGCTTGGTCTGCATCTTAAGAACTAGACTTGATTGAGCAATATGAATGCTTGATTTAGATTTAGGAGACAAATTTCATTAAGAATCACCTATGAAACCCTAAGGAACATTTTTGACGCAGACCAGTGTAATTGATGTTAACTTATTGGTCGATAATTGATACAAAGTTCTTTATTTATTTTTTTTAAATATAGGAGTTATATTTGCTAGATTAAAATCAAATGGCACGCCCCCATCTTCTAATCATTTGTTATAAAAATTCGAATAATTCAATATCGGTTAAAAGGTTATGATCGTTTAAGTTTATCACGTCGTTCATTCGTATTATGTTATTCTCGTCTTCGTTTATAAATACTGATGCTAAAAATTATTTAATAAATCAACCACTTTTCTGTATCCGAAACTAATTCCTTATTGTCATTTTTGATGGTTCCAATTGTTTTCTTTATCTGGTTTCTATTGGATACATAATCAAAAAACTTCTTAGGTGTAGGGGAATTGAACCTCTCTCTTCTCTCCCAGTTAAAACATGGGACGTTGACCGCGAAACATCCAGGCCAGGCACCTTGGGTCAATCTTGTAACCACAGCCTCTCGCCCCTAGTCCCTATAAAAAGCAGAACGGTTTAAACTGCAAGTTCTCCCCTATTAGTTTGTATTCAATTTCACCTCAAATACGAAATTGGACACGCGTTTCTTTCAAGCTCCAAGGGCCAGCTGGACCAGAGGTAAGAATTGCTGATGAAAACCGTTGGAGTAAGAACCCTCCTGCGGCTCGTCCACAAACCACCTTGCCTCCTACCACTACCACAGTGGGGTGACGAGGTATAAATACCAAACAATTGGGAAAAACGTGGTAGAATACGAGAGTCAACCAGGCTACGAAGTCCCCTGTAAGAGATGCATGGCGAGGTCGCCCTAGCCTTGATGGTTAGTTTGAAATTATCCAAGTATCATAATATGGGTAGTTCACATGGATTGGAGTATCACTTTCAATTTTTGACGTACTTGGGGTAGACTCCATAAATCGAACAGCCGACTCAGGTGTGGTAAAGTAATGGTCATAGAGCACCACTTTAATATTAGCTATAACAAAGGAGCCGATAAATTAAAGCCTCTCTAGAACCTGAGTCAAAACCTACTAAGCGCGAAATCATGTTTTCATTTGTTTTGCGTTAAAAGTTATTCTTATGATTTAAGTTCTTAAAAGCTTAGAAATGTAAGGAAGTAGCTAGTTTTTGTATTGTTTTATTTTTGTTTTTGTTGCCTGTAATAGATGAATTAGGTTTTAGTTTTGTTTGAAAGTTAAATTGTGTTGCGAGTATGTTAAATTGTGATGGGTAACATACCCACCCACCCTACTAGGCTTGCGACTCTATTTCGACCACATGCCTGTGTACGCGAGCGTGTGTGCGTTTAAGTTTAAAGAAACTTAAAGTAAGAGAAGGCTCGAAGACGTGCAACTTTGCTGTACCCAACTAGGTCGAGTTAGTTGTTTTGAGTTCCCTGGAGAACCCCAGCTCCATTAATTCCTTCGAAGGGAGGTTTGTAGGGGAATCGACCCTCTCCCTTCTCTACCAGTTGAGACACGGAAAGTTGACCGCAAAACATCCGGACCAGGCACCTTGGGTTAATCTCTTAACTACAGCCCCTCGGTCCTCATCCCTATTAAAAGCAGAACGATTTGAACTGCAATATCTTCCCTAAGAGTGTGTATTCAATCTCACCTCAAGTACAAAATTGGAGACGCATTTCTCTCAAGCTCGAAGGGCCAGCTAGACCAGAGGTAAGACTTGCTGAGAAAAACCGTTTGAGTAAGAACCTTCCTGCGGCCCGTCCACAAACTACCCCCCCTCCTACCCTTACCGGAGTGGGGTGACAACGTATAAATTCCAAACACCTGAGAAAACGTGGTAGAATACGTGAGTCAACCAGGCTACGAAGTCCCCTGCAAGAGAGGCTGGCCTACCAAAAGAAGGGACTAAAAAGCAGCTCATCCTCGTGCTAGCCCTTGGTTATCAAACCGAACTTTAAGTTAACTTGTTCAAGTTCAGCTTATTCTCTTTAGAGAACCCCCCTCCCCCTATCCTGGTGTAGCACAAAAAATAGAGATAGTCCTCGCCTTGAGGAATTCCGAAACAAAGAAGAAGTTCCTCCTCGAGCCCGTTCTCTGGTGGTCACACTGAACTATAAGTTAACTTGGTTTAAGAAGCAAGTTCATCTTACTCTCGTCAGAGAGACCCCTCCTATCCTGATGCATCTTAAAGCACAGGGATAGTTCACACCCTTAATGAAGACTGCCCTGAGTCCACTCCCTCCAGCACTCCTCTGAGTCAAAGTATTTAAGCCTTAGCACATCGCTAGACAGTGCGAATTACTCCCGAGAGTAATCCGAAGAGGAGAAAGGGACATTCTTTCACTATCCCGTTGTGATATCCCTTCCTGCCTATGGGGGGTGCCACACTCGTAAAAGTTATTCGCGGCTTTTAAGTTTTTCGTCCGCAACCTCTATCTAGCCGGTCGACATGCGTCTTGGAGACAATAACATTCTCCAGGTAAAGTGCTCATTTAGTTCAAGGTCAGACTCAAACCCGTTCCAAGGGATATCCACAAAGGTATTTGCAACCAGCAAAGGTCGTTAGTATTTGTCTTTTTTTAATTGAAGTGAGTGGTGGGTTCACCATCCCTTTATTGTCAAGTATGTCAAGTTAGAAAGCCTTACTAAAAAATTATTCAAGTCCTTATTGTGTATTTAAATTCGTAATATTTCTGTGGTTTAGGTTCATTTTTGTTTTTGTGTTTTAATTTAAGTTTTATTTTGTTTTAACATTTTTTTTTTATTCTCTTCTCTTATCGCTACGTTGGCACAGGAAACCTTTAAAGTTTAAAGAAGTCAAGAATCAAAACCCTAGATAATAATAATCAAACATATAGAGAGGTATAATGTTAGTCAAAGAGTCCTTTTTTTTATCTCGCAGTAGTACTTAAACAACCCGTAAGTACCAACTCCTTCCATCACTCGGTTATACCTATACCACGACATTAGGGTTGTGTTTACTTTTTTTGGCAAGTTGAATTACATATTTGGTTTTAGCGCTTCTTATTTTCCTCTGACATTCTATTCGTTGGGCTAAGTAAATTTGATTATTTTCTTCGGATGGGTTAGCTTGTGACGTTTGTATGCACAGTTCCTATCCTTTATTTTAACTTCGATATCATGATTGCACCATTTTGGTTTTCTTGAGGCGTTTCGTTTGTTTTTTCGCGAAATGCTGGGTGAAAAAAGACAAGGAATAATTTACTTTTCCTAACCTTGGATCCCACTTGTTCTCTCTAAACCTGCTGTTGAAGCCATTAATGTCTGCCAGTTTAAAATTTTGCACTTTAATATAATTATATTCAATGTTACGATTTAGATTAGTATCGAACTCTATTTATTCTTTCGTGATCGCGGAACATATACATTCCCCAATACCACTACCCGAGATAAGATTAACGTTGTTAGTTAGAATTACGTCTAGGATAAATTCCCCTCAGGATAGTTCATTGACTAATTGTGTTAAATACTTATCTTCCATAAACTCCAATAGTCTCTGCCCCTCTCCGTTCTCATTTAACATTTTATAGCTAATAATTTTACAATTTAAACGTCCCAATTAATAAAGTGCAATTAATTTTAATGGTAGTTCTAATAATTTTATTTAAATTCAGTGGAAATTTTAATCAGTTGGTGTAAGGGTCTACACAGAGCAAAGATATTTATTGGAAAACCATTCTATTTAACTTCGGCGCATATTTTCTCAACTTGTGTGGGAGATCAATTTTAATTTCGGTTAAACTTTTTGTTTTTTTAGTGTTTATGCGTACAGTCTTTATTGATTAACCTATATCTTATTACTCGTAGTTGCAATTCGCCGATATACACTCTCCTAGGTGTCTTCTTCCATGATTCCGTTATTGCTATAATATCGAAGCTACTTAAATGCACAAAACTTTTAAATTAGTCGAACTTATTTCGAATACTACGTGCGTTACAGTAATAGACATGTTAATAATTTTTTTGAAAGGGTATATTATTATTACCACGTGGCCCCCTGTGCTCTATACTCTCCGATGCTGTTTTGTCTGAAAATTTACAAGAGAACTATTAATTATTCTTCCCAGCCTTGTTAAACTCACTCCGTTTAGATGAAGGCCGTCTCGCCAGAATAGCTCCATTTGTTCGTAGAAATTATCGCACAAATCGATGAAGTAAACCCTTCTTTCTGGAAAATAACTTTAAGAGAGTTGATAATATTAGACGCTCTTCCACGGAAAACATTCGCCGCACCTATTCTGGAAAGAATACATCTAAACGCCAGGTTCCCACTCCTTTCTTTCATCTTCCTCATCAGTAGGCAGTACTTGGTAGAAATTCTTCGGACTTGTAAATAAAACATTATTAGTACCGATATGTATTATATAAGCTGTGGCTTGGTTATCTCCGCTTGTAAATTCTTCCTTTGAATCGCTAAGTTCCTCTACTTTTCCGCCAGGATAACATTATCTCCTCCGGTTGGTTAGTTTCCTGACGCACAATTCCTCAAGTTGGCCGCTAATAATAGAATCTCCTACAACTTGAACTTCGGATTCATCATCTTGCTTGGTACCCCAAATGGAAAATTTGTTAGTCACGATTATCGGCATTCTCTGCCTAGGCCGATTTGGAGTGGCTCCTCCTCGAACCGCCGAAAAACCATTATCCCTGGTTCCAGAAAGGAGGCAAGGCAGGCTAACTGTAGTGGTTGTATTAACCCTGGTCGAAGGTCGTTGTTCCTCTCGCTTTGCACCGTCTGTTACCTGAGTATTGGTATCAACTAAGGCTGAGGGTCGCTCGTTACCCGCTCGGTCATTTCCCTATGGTCGCTCTCCTAGCTGAGTGTCGAGCTGCCGCCTCAAAGACGGCACATCAACTCCTTCATTTCTTGTTCGTAAGACATAATTTTAACTTCCAGATCCCTTCTCATTTCGCAGCTTCTGCAGCTTCCTCTCTTTTTCCGACGAAGTTGGGGACCGAGAAAACGCCATTACATAGAAGGCAAGTCCGTTTTTTCGGTATGTTGCTGGAGAAAAGTACACCTAAAGGAGGGGAGAGGAGCAATAGTAATATCCGTAAATCCACGTAAGAGGAGCAATAGGAATGATACATTAATCCCCGAAGCAAAAGCTAAATTATGTCGTGACTATTCCTGCAGAATTTGGGAGTGGAATTAGGCTATTAACCCGGTCAAAGTAACACTTAGCTTTGCAAGGAGATACACTTAGCATTGCAAATAAAATCGGCTGTATTCACCACTGTATGACAATGTAACCATCCATTTTAAAAAAAAAACAGCCGTGATTAGCACTGTATGAAGATGTAACTAACTAAAAGAAAAACAAGGTCTGAGTCGAAAAAGTGGCAGGCCCTCACCTATTGTGATTCATGACCATACGACTTAGAAAACTTTGAATAATTCACGAAGTTACCTTGGGAGAACATTGGCAATTATATCATTCGGAAATTTTTTTTAGCAACATAGGGGTTTCAAATTTCGTTAGAATCAGCCGAATAGTTACGATGTTATTGCCCCAAAAATATAATCCCCGGGCTAACATGGGAGGTCGTTGTTAATTGTAGCATTAGAAAGATAATTTGAAGCAGCATAAGGGTTTCAAATTTCGTTAGAATTGGCTGAATTGTTACAATGTTATTGAAACAAAAAAGACAAAACGTGGACCGCCCGTCCGAACGATGTAGTAAGATGTAGATTCGCCCTCGACTAAAGAGTCACAACTTTCTGAAAGCTTATTTAAAAGCAGAACTAAATTATATTCAAATATATATATTTTTTAATTAAAATGGTAGTCCTTAAATTTTTGTCACAACTCATTTATGGAATTGGAAAGGCGAAAAAATCGTTAGAAACTAATTGCATATTCTATAATAGTATAGCATATTATAACATAACATATTATAGCATACTGATGCTTATCATATTATAGCATAGTACAACATGGCAAAGTATATTATAGCATAACAGAGCATAGTATAGCATAGCTTTACAAAACATAGCATAGTAAAGTATAATTTAGTATAGTATATGTAGTATATTATATCCTAGCCTAGTATAGCCTAGTATAGCATATCCTTGTATAGTCTAGTATTGTCTAGAATAATATATCATTTCATAGCATAGCCTAGTATAGTCTCGACTAGTAGCCTAGCACAACCTAGCATACTCTAGGATATACTATCATAGTATTACTTCGCCTAGCATAATAAAGCTTAGCATATTATAGATTAGCCTAGATTGATTAACATAGTAAATCCTGCCTAGCCTAGCCTAGCCTAGTATATCATAGCATAATATAGTATAGCTTTGTAAAACAGAATATATTACATCATAGCATAGCAAACCATAGTGTAGCCTAGCCTAGCCTCGGATAGCCGAGTCTAGCTTAGCTTAGCTTAGTATTACCAAGTCTAGCCTATGATTCCATATAATAGTAGAACTTAACATACCATACTCTAGCGTAGATAGCATAGTATAGCTTAGTCTAGTATAACCTAGTTAGGTTAGTATAGCCTAGCTTAGCATAATATATACTAGACTATTCTAGCATGCTATATCTTGGAATAGGGCACCCAACCATAGTCTTGCCTAGCCTACCCTAGCCTATGCTAGCTTAGCATGGTAGACTATATTCTAGCTTATTCTAGCGTAGTACAGTCGAGCAGAGCCTTTCATAGCATAGCATAACCTTGTATAGCTAAGCCTAGTATATCATAACATAGAATGGCCTTGAATAGCATAGTAGACCCAAGAGCAGCCTAGTATAGCCTATCCTATCATAGTATAGAATTGCATAAAAAGCCTAGCATAGTATATATTAAAATAACCTAGCTTAGTATAGTATACCTGAGCATATGACGGTGTATCCTAGAATAGCCTAGCCTAGCTTATCATGGTAAAGCCTAGACTGATTAACAGAGTATAAAATAGCTTAGCTTAGCACAGCCTACAATTAAACATTAAAACCTAGTCTAGCCTAGGTTAACTTACCTTAGTCTAGTATAGCCTAACTTAATATAACCTAGCTTTGCCTAGTATATTCTATCCTATCCTTGCCTAGTTAGCATATTCTAGCCTAGACTAGCACAGCCTAGTATAGTAAATCCTAGCCTACCCTCCCTACCCTACATAGTTAGTATAGTAGAGTATATTATAATATTGCCTGGCCTACATTAGATTATTTAATCTTAGTTTAGGCTTGCATAGCATGCAATGAGATAGACTAGCCTAGCCTAGCAAAGCATTGCTTATTCTAGCCTGGTATAGCAAAGACTAGCTTAGTGTAGCATAGCTTAATATATCATAGCCTAACCTAGCACACCATATCTTAGACTAGCGTAGTATAGCTTAGCCTAGCTAGACATAGCATAACCTCACTAGCATTAAGTATCCTAGAGATGTAATACTTGTAGTATACTGTCGTGGTTTACTGCCGAGTACTTATGTACGTCTGATTCGTACATGAGTAAATCCGTTCCACTTTCCTTTAAGCGTGCTATAATTTAATTTTTTAACCAGGGAGGTTTCGTATTATGTTATATCTATGGCCTCGGATGCGTTCGAGGATCTAATTAGACACTTCAGACAAAAATATACTTTTAATTACATAACAGAATGAAATATTAAATCTTTAAATACACTTTCGCCCGGAATGGGAAATAACAAAATAAATATATTTTAGATTCGTTTTACCTTTAAATCAGAGGGTGTCGACAGTTTGGTGACCTTGAAAGTGAGTCTCCTCGCTGAGGTGATTTGAGGTGAGTTTGACTGGAGACTTCCACGCTTAGACAAGAAGCGTTGGGAAAACAGCCTATGCTTTTCACTGGGTGATCGAGGCGTGTGGCAAGGCTTCTCTCGACGTGAAAATGCAAGTGAGGAGATCTTGGATGAATGGGAGTTATCCCGATCCCTCGGTTACCAATTCTGGCTTCTTGAGGATGAGACTTAACCAAGATGTCAATCTTTTATCGAATCGGAGTTCACTTTGGTATTCCTCGATGGTGATGGGTATCTATTTCTTTCAGAAAACTAAAATCTGGGATTTTCTCTGGATGAGACTGGTATGAGAGTTGGTCTCGATACCACTGGTCTGCTCTTCTAAGCGACCAAATGAACAGCTTCCGGAGGAGAAGTCCCGCTCGGTTCCAACTATCTTCTTTATTCCCTGTTTACCTCAGGGATTCATCTTCTTGTCTCGATTGCTATGCGAATTCTCCTAAATTTCTCAAGATCAAACTATATATACGTCGATTATCCCCTGGAGGAGGGGAAACGATAGAGTTTAGGAGGGTCGAACCCTCACTAGCCCAGGGTTAAGCCTCTCTCGTAGGACATAAATTTTCAACGCTATGAGAATTCGCCCCTTCAGGTTTACGAACGGGAAAGGTGAGATTTCGTCTATTTGGCAAAAAATAGACATAAACGATCAGAGGAGACAGTGAGCTTGTTCATAGATTTTCTGCCGACGAAGCCTTAGGTAGCAAGATTTTCATTCTAAAGGCTCTAACGGCCTCATAGAATTTATATTAAATCCTTTTTTGCGAGCGATCTCAGATGATTTTGGGGCAGCGGTGAAATGAGGGAGAGGGGGGGGTCCTTTGCCCATGCAGAACGTAACGGTTGACGCTGATAAACAAACTAGCGTCTTCTTGCCTTCGTTATATTCATTCCTCCACATATACTATTATACCCTAGTCAAGCATAGCTTATTATTGTGTAGCCTAACATACTACATATATGCTATCCTAGCATAGCATATTATAGCCTAAATTAGCAGAGTATATCTTACCCTTCTTCATTATGTCTTAGCATAGCTTAGAATAGTATAGCCTATATTACCCTAGCATAGTATAGTCTATTCTAGGCTTGCCTAACAGAGTATAGCATACTATAGCCTAGTCTAGTCTAGCAGAGTATCGGCCGAAAAGTTATAATGTTATTGCTAAAACAAAATAGTTCCCTGGATTACCTTAATAGGACTTTTGAAATTATATCATTTGAATGAGAATGTAAAACAACATAATGGTTTTCAAATTTCGTTAAAACCGGCCGAATAGTTATGATGTCATTGACCAAACAATATAATTACCTGAACGAGCTAAGTTATATTTGGTTCAGCTTGGCCTAAAAATTACTCTATAAGAATTTCATAGACAATAAAGGATATCTACAGGTAGTACATATAGGTAAAATATTGCAATTATGGAAAAATTATCGAATTTTTAAAATTCAATCTCATAAGTTTTAGACTATGTTACATATCTGTGTATCAGTTTGAATTACCATGGAATAAGTTATTTACAGCTCTTTGTTTATTACTAAAGAAAATATTCAACAGTAATAATTCAGAACTCACCACGAGCAGGTGGCTGTACTACGAGTTCCACTCTAGCTCCATCCCAACTGCCATACCTTTAGTATTAGAGTTGTTTAGAATATAAATTGGTCTTTGTTATCAAAAACTGGCATCTTCTTTCTTGATGATAATGTCGTTCTTATCTATACATCACGCCTTTCTTTCCCAGCAGCTTCTGTCACAAGTTTAATGTGAGGTTCGACTGTCTGTGTGTTGCATGTGATATCTGGAACGCCATGCTATACTTCTTTTGATTTAAGGAATTGCGTTATTTGGCTTTGTTAAATGTCCATTGTAAGTGGAGGCTCAGTTATACTAGCTTCCCAGTCTATCATTTCAAAATAATTCTCAGCATCAAATTTGATTGGTGTCACTTTAAATCCCCTTATTTTTTCTTTACCCTCCGCGATATTAGGGACTAAGCTAAGGTTCACTTATTTCGACGTCGCGTCTGATAAAGTGAAACCCACTTCTAGGGCCCTCGGGCAGGTCACTTCCAACCAGCCAGTATACAATATCAGATGCAGGCCTCAAGAGAGTAGTATCAGCCATCCCTTTGAACGCGGCGGGTAAACCTTCGATTCAGTTCCAGCACCCCTCGAGTCCAAAGGCAAGAATTCTCTCCAGATATACGATAGTCTTGCAATGACTAACTATTATTCTGTTATCGGCTCCGATCCCGTCAAAGTACACCCTCGGTCGACCCCTAAGGTTAAACGTGGCGATTGCGAGTCCCATTTTGTAGTCTCTCTCTTCTCCACAACTTCACAAAGCGTATCGCTAAAAGTAGGCTCCACGAGTGACTTAATCTTGAATCCAGTTTCCCGAGTTCTTTGAATTATTTGTTAGTTTGTTGGCGCGCCCGGCCGCCTCACAACGTGCCTTTTAACATCCTCGAGTTCATCTGACTTTGAAATTGTAACTTTGCGTATCCATTCTATTATTTGTAACTTGTCCTTACAATAGTACAGCTTATTTTTGTTTCACCAGTTTCTTTGGATACAAATGTTATTTTCCATTTGCTTGTCTCTAAAATACATGACAAAACAGTTATTTATTTCAAACTTTGCTTTTGTCTTCAGGATAATGATATTTATATGAAATTTAGCTAATCCCTCTGGAAAGAATTGGCGAATCTAAACTTTAATTTGTTTAAAATAGAAACAAAAACGACATGATACAAAATTACCATATATATATATTCTAGAATTGCAAAAGTGACACAATTTAAATATTAGAAATGAGTAGTTTCCCGTGATCTACGCTTATACTGTAAATTACTTTGACCAATCAGCCTCTAGATATAGTCTCCCATTAGATTTTCATTATACGAACCTTGATAGCGGCGTTTATGGTCCAGTAGATCCTGATGAAATTGCTTGTCATGCTCCTCGAACGGCGTTCTCATGGTCTCCTCAACTTTATCAGGAAGAGCGTCAAGAATATGGACTTTCAAGGACATCCTGAAACCCATCTTGCCGTAGTATCTCACTAAGTTCTTAACAAGCTATACAAAGTTCTCGGCTTTGTCATAACCTAGGAAGCCCATAACCACTGCCATAGAGCTGCCCCACACTGCCTTATTCTATCCTAGTGAGCTTCTTGGAAAACTCCTAGCACTCCCTGATCTTATTTATTTGTGGATCGACCAAGACTCTGGCTTCCTTTTGCCTCAGATAGCTTAAGACAGAAATCTTGCAGATATTTGAAAGCTGCAGACTCATTATCTAGCTCTCTGCCGAATTATTTCATAAGGCCAAATTTTAAGTGTAGAAGAGGATACAGTACTTTTCGGGGCTCAACAAAGGCTCCCATTTGACGTTGTTTCTCCATATACAAAACTCGGTCTGTTGTGGCAGATCCCACTGATGGTAGTGTATCACGGTATTCTTGTTGTCCCAAAGACAAAGATAACAAGGAAACTTGGTAAAGTCGCCTTGGAGACACATCAAGAAAGCCATAATTTTGAAGTCAGGAGAACCTCCCAACCGTACTCTTCATATTTCACTGCATCTAGCAAGATCTTGACACTGCTGTATTCCTCTTTGAGTTGGACCGTGCGAGCAAGGGAAAGAGATGTATACATGTTCCACTTAGGAAGCAGTACTGCATTGAGGCTCCATGACGAGATGCCAATGAAGAAGCGTTACTCATTAGGGTTACAGGCAATTCCGATTGCCTCACACAGACTGGTCACATTGTGACAAAATAAAGCTCATCTTGACGTGTTGAAAAGCTTAAAAAACACTGGTGATGCTTTCTCTGGCATGATATTTGCCCACTGTCATCTAAAAAATCCCACTGCTTGAGTCTCGAAGTTAAAAGCTCAGCCTTAGAAGTTGTTAGACTAAGATCTCTGACAAAGTTGTTTGGATTATTTTTGGTTGGGGTAGTATGGGTTTCTCTACTGAGTTGCACCTCTGTAATCTGGATCAATGACTTCAACCTCTTCTGAACTGATTTTGCTTTTTAAAATGTGCTGTTGTCATTATGGATGAGTGGGAATGGGGAGCTCAGAACATCGTGGCACTCGCGCAATAGATAACTGAAGGTCTGTATACATGATAGCAGAAGCATTTTTGCCTGCTCGACCTTGGGAAAGGTTCACTTGCAGAAGAAACAATTGCGTTGAGGGGTCAGTTGGTTCCCTCCAAATTCAAGCAATTGCGGAATTCATTATTCTCTTTTCTCCACTGTACCATCCTGTTAAAAAATGAAAACATAAGGATAAATATATATATACTTTCCAATTCGTATTATTAGAATTGTTAAAAAAAAACAGTATCCAAACAAACAAACCACATTATATATATATATATATATATATATATATATATATATATATATATATATATATATATATATATATATATATATATATATATATATATACATACATATATATATATATAAATATATATATATGTATATATATATATATATATATATATATATATATATATATATATATATATATATATATATATATATATATATATATATATATATATATATATATATATATATATATATATATATATATATATATATATTGTAGAAGAATGAGAGAGGGAAGGAATTCCCCTACCCCACCCCACCGTACACCGTACCACCACTCACTTCTCCAGTTCGCCGTTGACCGTTCTACATTCGTCTGCCTTATAGACCGCGAAAATTAGAACAATGGAAAGACTATTAAGTGGGCGGGCTTTCAATCTACTCGAGAGATAGTGAACTTCGGGTAAATAGCTGGCTGGCTGCTCTGATAGAAGCCTCAAGGCCTTGCAGTCCCTAAATGATTTTCAGCGCCGTCTAAGCAAACATAATTCATGATAACGCGTCGTCCCAGACGATCAAGCTCGCCTCGCGATATGGGGGTAGGGTTAATATGACCGCTCACGGCGTTAGCGCCGGGGAGGTGGAGGGGACGATCGGCATCTGAAACAAACACATATGGGACGGGTGATTAAGCAAGTGACAGATTCGTCCTCGCCTTTCTAAAATTCTCACGCTGTCTCACGTGGTCTTGAAAAAATAGAGGGATATCGCCAACGAAATTCCTCTCACGGTAGTCCTTCGAGAGCATTCCCTCACAATTATATATCATTTATAAGGTAATTACAAATGTGCGGGTTCGCCTCCCACTTAATTGTGGTGGGTCACACACCCCACACCTTCCGTAAAATAAAAAAATCGTAATAGTCCTAATTCGAAAGCCTAACCTTATGTTCGAATCAGAATGGTGATTGCTAAATATCGTTAGGCCTATAGTTTTGATACTGTTTTGCTTGATTTCGTGCATATAAGCTTCACCCACGAATGATATTTTACCCTTTAAAGGACATAAGAAAACCAGCATTATTTTTTTTAGTAAAATGTTATAGACTGGCTGCCTATGTGTGGTAGTTATTTTTTTTACTTAAAAAAATATAAAATATTTCCTACATTATGAAAGTATTGCATGGAACATATGTGTGCCATTAGGCCTCATAGGCAATTATTTATACTTTACAAGAATTTTCACCTTTACTTGTTATAATAACATTTTCTATTAATATTATCAGGATAAAAATCAATATTATAATTTAATTGCATTTATTAAACGGACGACAAACCGCAAATAGCCGAGGGTTGAATGTATGTATATATATATATAAATATATATATATATATATATATATATATATATATATATATATATATATATATATATATATATATATATATGAGGACAAGTGAAAGAGAAAATTGAACGCGAATGAGCAATGAGACAAGAAGCAGGAGTTTTTTAGAGCCAAGAGAATGGAACATTAAAAGTACACTAGAATCAAAGAGAGTATAGGGCGGCATAATGAAGGCAATCCTTTACCGAGAAGACAGAAATGAGCCAGGGAAAAAAAGGTTTGGAAAATTCCTGCCATGGACTCGAACCCAGGTCTACTGATGACCGGTCAAACGCTCTACCGCGTACCTCCCAGGCACAGTGACACTATTTCGCCCAAAGCGTTACCTCATCAAACCCAGTATCTTCTTCAGCTAGGAACCTACCATGAATTTTTATAGCACATCAACTTACCTGCTTACAATTTAAAGGCTTATTGTCCATGTCACATACAAAGAAAGAGCTCTTCCTTTGTATATATATATATATATATATATATATATATATATATATATATATATATATATATATATATATATATATATATTTATATATATATATATATATTTATATATATATATATATATATATATATATATATATATATATATATATATATATATATATATATATATATAGTAAGATCTATGGTTATGAAGAACAGCACCACCCTGTGGTGTCTAAAGAAATGTGCTCTAATATTGTTCAGAAATTGATGGGAAACACAGAGATATTACATAAAGAAAGGAGTTACGGCCGCCTTCTAATAACTGAGGATGTAAGCATCTCCCTTCAGAAACCCACCCTGAACATCCAGCAAGAAGTTGATAATATATTATGTACTTTAATCGTGCAGAGCAAGAAGGACACGAATAAATAGCTCAACACCTCCTCTTCAATCAAGCAAAGATCCTCGCCCTTCTAAAGAACCTATCCCCTCAACCAATTAAAGTATCAGCACTGCTACGTTCCCTTAGACCTCGGAACAACGAGAAAAGTATTCCAAATAGTCAGATACCGAGATAGTCTTACTTACTAAGTTTCTTTTATTTCTGTATACACATATACATTTACATAAGTGTGTGTTTTTATATATGTATTTATATATTTTATTTCAATGTATATTTTCATATGGCAGGTATTTGCATGTTTTTCAATATATATTATCTACATGTTTTTAAAATATTGGAATAAATTAGTTAAGTGAATCTACTTGCTTTAAATTAGCCGACTTTAACAGTAAATGACCAAAATAATTGTACCTCACAAATAAATTCGTCAAATCAGAAACAGAAAACAATTTGGCAGAAGTAGAAAAGATACATTGAAAAATATGAATCCAATATACAAATAGAGGAATCACAAAAACCGAATAGGACTACCGATATTGACAACCGAAATGCAAAAACCAAATTTGACCCACTGAAGAGGAAATAAACATGAATACAAAAAATGAGCACCCGTGAAAGAAAGGATGAATATATAAATAATAAATATATATATATATATATATATATATATATATATATATATATATATATATATATATATATACCTCAAAGTAGCGCGAGAGAATGATGAAGATGAATGCATTAAACCACATTGAAAGAAAAAACGGAATAAATTTTTCTTACGGTAATATTTATTACCTTATTTCGAAAGATCCGTGCAGGGAAGCGATTCAAACCATGGACACTGAGGCAGCGAGCAGCACTTTGATCACAGTTAAAAGTATGCCGTTAGTACACTGTGCGGAAATTTTCGTAATTAGGTAATAAATATTACTGTAAGAAAAATTTATGCCGTTTTCTCTTTCAATGTGGTTTATTGCATTCATATATATATATATATATATATATATATATATATATATATATATATATATATATATATATATATATATATCTATAAAACTACTCATAAGCATTCCATCAACACACACACACCATCCTATTCTCTTCTATCATATTCCCCACTTTTACTCTCCCAATCCCACTCCCAAATTCTCAGTAGTTCAGTAGTGTTCGAAAATGGTGCCTAACACCTAAACAGATGTCCTGACGTTTAAATAAATGGAGAAAAGAAGTTTGCATATGTTTCAACTGAAATTGACAACAGAAAACAAGTAAAAACTGAGGAAATATAAAAATTCTTGCGAAGTAATTATTCATGCCACGGAGGCAATAAACTTCAATTAAAACTGCATATATATATATATATATATATATATATATATATATATATATATATAACACCGGAAGAAGAAATTACAGAAGCCAAAGAAACCATTAGGACTCACAAAGTCCAGCTACACCAACGCTCCGAATAACGTCATTAATGCATTAAAACATCTTTAATGAAAGTTTCCGCACCAGATACTTCTCCGACTCAGTAAAAACGGCAAAAGCTTAGTCATTCTAAAACTCTGCAAACCTTCAAGCATCCTAAATAGTTACAGACCTATATTGATATTATAATCTACGAGTAATGTGTTACAAGAAATAAAATTTAAATTAGTAGACCATAAAAAGGAAAGAAATATATATAATAATTTCCAGTTTCGATTCCGGAAGAACAGGGATACTACTCGTACCATGGCTCTCCGAATAATTACAGAAAATTAGCACAAAGCGAAATCGAACAGAAGATATATCTAGTTAGTGCTAAGAGACGTAGATAAAGCCTGTGATAAAGTCTACATAGAAGATTACAGCATAAGATACTCAACCTAGTAATGAGCAAAATAATTAGAGAATTCTCTGCGAGTATCTTACGGGAAGAAAAATAAAGGTCGTGATAAACGAATATAAGAGAACAGAATTTGAAATTGAATCAGTGGTACCTAAAGGAGAATGTTCGAGTCCCACGTTATATTCACAATATACTATACACATGCTATTTCCAATAAGACCCGAGACGCTAAACATTCAGGTCGAAGATAATATTAGCTAATGCATAATACTCCCAGCAAAATGAAAGATGACAAGCAAGATTAAGAGCATTGTAAATAGGAGACATTAAGGGATTAAAAAAAGGGAAAATACGAACCATAATCGAGAAATTTCCTTTAATTTCTATGTTTCGAAAGAAAATTGCCTATATCAAATATGATGAACAAAGGTACTATTATAGACCTAAAGTTTTAGCTTTCAAAATAACATCAAAAGGATATATGAGTCATCAGAAAGAAAGCATACGAAGAACAAATCCAACTCTATAATTACTATATTGACTCTGAGGGATCTAAGTTAAAAATAAAATAAAATATATTTGGCATTAGGCAGGGCAACACTAACGTAACACTCAATAACATTGACTATGATGTCTTAAACAAGAACAAAGGAATTGCGAAGAGTACAAAAAAAATGCCCTAAGATTATAACTAACACCAGCAGAAGTGCAATAAAAAAATATAGAGACCACCTTGAAGAGGCCAAATTACATGTCATCAATAAAGTCCTCAAAAAAACGGTTGAAGATATATTGGAGAAAATTATAGCCTCCTTCAAGTATTTGCAGATCAAATCTCTATCACTAACGAACAACGTAGTCAACAACAATTTCAAAGCTCAGACCATCACCTGAGTAAAGAATAAGAACCCATATATACATAGTCGGATGTCACTCCCGAGCGTGACGACATCCTATGAGTAGCCATCGACTCTTTTGGTTTTCTGGTTTCTGAAGAGGCGCAGTTGCGATAAGCAATGTTTCACGCACGTCCTGCAGATGGTGTCGGGAGTAATTTGTTGCGCAGCGTTGGTTTGGCAGCTTTCGCATGCCTACGCTTTTTTCGCTGCTGTTTGTTGTCACGTTGCTGGTTTCGAACATCTCCACTGCCCAGTGGGCTGCACGTCGCAAATCAGGGCGGTCCTCCCGGAGACCTCCAATGAATTAACGGTAATGTTCCCTTTCTTCATGTTTTACTTCAATGTATCCTTCCATCGCTTTTTTTGTCCTCATTTCCCGCGGGCGCCAGTTTGAAGGTGAGAGATCAAGACCCGCCAAGGCAGTCATGTTTCTGGCATCCGATTGCAGTACCAAGCCCATCTAAATTGATGTTTTATTATGAGGCCCTTAATGCTGTTGGACTATGCCTCTTCTAGAACGCTGATGTTTGTTCTTCGTTGCTCCGAGGAAATATGTAGGATTCTTCGTAGACATCTTTGGTGGAACTGCTCGTGCGAATTCACATGACACTGCCTGTGTTCCATGTTTCACCACTGTATATTAGTACCGTGAGGAGCAAAACATTGTATACCATGAGCTTTGTCTTTGTTCTCAGGCCGCAATTGTCAAAAACTCTTGACTTTAGTCTCCTGAATGCTGCTGCAGCGATGTGGAGGCAATGTTCCACTTCTGTGACGATGTAATAAAATGAAATGTAATGTAATGAAATCAGAAAGACCAGCTAAATGAACAATATGAAACACGAAAAAAAATAGAACCATACCGAAAGCGATAAAATTAAACAGACGAAATCAACTACAGTCTACGGCCATGATACAAATTACGAAAACCTTTTTTATGACAACCGAATTATTAGAAATAAAATAAGAAAACCGAACATGGAACACGAACATGGAGTATTGACGATTATGATAAAAATTATAATAACCGAAATTGAAAACTGTCATGACAAACTAACAACCGAATAACAATACAGTATTCAACAGATAAAAATAATGCATAAAACACAAAACGAAAAATAATAATTCAAAGGAATGAAATCCTTAACACACGTAATTAAGCAGACGAAACTAATCGTTGCCAGAGAATATTCGATCTCCCGATAGCTATTAACTTGAAGTACTTATAAACTCTGAGCTTGGAAAAGATGAATGTATGAAGTGAAAATGAAGTATATTGGTTCAGAATACATAACAATCAGCAGGTCTCTCATAGTCTTTGTGCATGGGAAATATTTATTTTTCACCTATGACTACCGAAGTAGCTAATCCATACTATTCACTTAACTACCCCTCTATTATTTTAATTTTTCCTCTCCTACTAAAACTTTCTACCATAAAGTAGATATAGAACCTTCGTTAACTAAAATGGGGGCACGTATTTCCTCTAGAATTATATATATATTAATAAAATAGTGGAATTTTGCCCCAAATATGCATTCCTTTAAGATCCATTTTCTTTATGATTAACGGGGTAACCGAACCACTGGTAACTACAGGGATGGTCGAATTCAATAGTCTCGTGAACCGGTTACTATAATCACGGAAGTTTGTACAAGCAGTTTCGTGAGTTTTCTTAACCACGCTTTCCTTTATAAAAGCTATATTTTTTTCCTACTACAATTGTAGTTTTAACGAGAAAATTATAGAATGTGTTAAGAGTATAATTGCAAATTTTACATAAACAGAAATATTAAAAACTAAACATATTAGCCAAATTAACATCAATAATCGCTCAATCAATCTTCACATTAAAGAACACTATCGAAGAAAAAAGTTGAATTATATGTATTAAGAAAGCTGATTAATTAGCAGATATCAGCTATCACGATTTTATGTACAAATATTAAACATATTTGTTTATCTAGCAAAATAATTTTTACCCCCATTCTTTTTAATGCGTTTTTTTCCTAATTTAAAGCTACAAGAAGCTGTAGATCCATTGTATCTAAGTACAAATGTTAATCTCCAAACCGGATCCAAGACATTGAGAAACTAAATAAAGAATCGAAAGAAATCTTTCTTCAAGGTAATAATGAATTATTTGAAGAAACAAGCAGGACATTTTGGTATCAAATTTCTAGAATATTATGAGTCCAACTTTGCTTTCATATATTATCGTGCTTTATGTTCCAACTGCTTACGTTACCACATTCTTAAGCAAAAGCTGAGAGAATATTTTGGGTACTAAATAATATTAAAGTTAAAAATAGGATCGTCTAGTAGTTTCATCTCTAGATATAGTAAAATTAGATGTATTATTTCACTTTCAGACAAATTTACTTTACACATTTTCAGCAATATTTTAAGATCTATAAATATCTTTTCCAAAAATTGCCCACTTTGAATTCAGATTAACTATGTGTCAGAAAGAGTGAGAGTAAAACCGTCACAAGGAACAAGAAGCCCCACGAGGTCGAGGAATGCCGAGCCAGACCGCGAGAGAATTGAGCTACTTTCAGCGATAAAACAGAAGCTTGGACTGCCAAGAGCGCGGAGAAAACGTCTCCCACCTCACTGCGTAATATCGAGAACCTCGTAAGATTTACCCTCCTCCGGCTTTCTGCCTGATTAGGGCTGGGTTTCAGGGGCCTGAGGCATATCGCTTCTTGTTTGCCCATATGCAACCTCAGTCACAGGCCGTGAAAATTCAGTATATGCCCGCCTTTTAGAACGAGACACGACTATTTCTCGATTCGGCACCGTTCCACTCCTCTCCCAAGTGCGAAAGCAAGAATCCACTGCAAAGGAAGACATCCCCAGTCAATTGGCTATTCCTGGAATCGGCTCTGTTCTCGTCTGGCGCGAATACTCCCTCAAATATCAATTCCTGAGGTTAAAAGCATATTGCGACCCCTCCTTGCAATCTCACCTTTATTCCCCCCCCCCGTCGCTTTTCAATAGCCTCAGCCGCCAATGCTAGGCTCAGGGCGACTTAAATCGTGGATTTGTATCCAGTCATCCTGTGAATTGTTTGTTCGTACATTGGCTCATCGGCAGACATTCGTTGACTCCCCCGCAACATTTAGTCTGAGACCTTTAAAAAACTAGTATCCATTTTCATTGCGTATCCAGTATTAGTATATTGTTATTGTGTAATTAGTAGAGTTTATTTTTGTATTGCAACTTTCTCTCAATCTCTCTCTCTCTCTCTCTCTCGCTCTCGCTCTCCCTTCTCTGTATATCTAGAACCGCTGAGCATTCATCATTATCCTAACTGCCAACCGCACTTGATCCTGTAGTTGTTTAATTCCACGGACGTGCCCAGGATCTCCATTCTTATTCTACTTAGTTTGCTTCTTGTCTGGCACGAGCAGAGACGAGCGAAGGTCACGCCTCTGACCTTGAGCTTCCACCCTAGAATAGATTTATCATAGATATATTTATATACAAACGGCCAATCTACAACACTATGCTATTCGTTCTTTGATTACCTAACTTTATCTAATCAATAATATGGTCGCTCTCTGTCATATGAAAATGAAGTGTCTATAATTTCAAGATGGCCTCGCCTTAAAGCACAGATATATTAAATCGATTATAACTCTTCTAAAATTATCAAACTAATTTTTCATGTTAGCAATTAGGACTAAACTGCTAAGTAAATTTGGCTCACAATATAATTAGGTCTTGTATGCGTGTAGATTGTTATCCTTCTAGGTCAATCAGGAATAAGTTTCTTGAGCTCCGTGGCCTCGTAGTAACAGGGGAACCTGAGATGGTGGCCATAACGGAGTCGTGGATAAAAACCTTAAGCCGAGATTTTGAAGGTGAATTCACGATTCCCGGTTACCAGCTCTTCCTGAAAGATAGGCCAGACAGAGAGGGTGGCGGTGTGGTGTTGTATGTCAAAGATACTCTCAACTCGACGGATTGCAACATCATATCCGACCATGAACTACTAGGTGTTGACCTAGAGATAGGTCCTGCCAAATACAGGACCCTGGTGCTTTATAGACCTCCTGCCCAACTCGTTGAAAAGGACAGAGATCTGTACCAGTTACTAAAAGAACTTGTCGAAGACAGAGTGTGTATCGTCATGGGTGATTTCAACACACAAGTTGACTGGAAAACCAGAGAACCCTGTGGCGAGAACGCACTACTCCTGGAGTTCACGAACAACGAGTTCCTCACTCAGTGGGTGAGAGAGCCAACGAGAAGAGACAATATCCTCGACTTGGTTTTTACCTCTGAGGATGACATCGTTGAGGACTTCTCTGTTGGCGAAGAGCTCGGTGGCAGTGACCACCGACTAATTAGATTTGTAGTCAAAGTACCCAAGGCAGAGCCTGCAACTAGTAAATCAAGGAAACTCGATTTGAGAAGAGCAGACTCTGCAGGTCTACGCGCGGGACTGACTGACGCGAGGCTAGAAGAGTTCGATGCTATTGAAGACTCTTGGAACAGTTTCAAAACCACATTCATGAGTCTTCCATCGCGTTTTATCCCTCTGAAATGCCCCCGTCGGTCCTCTGTTCAACCAAAGTGGTTTAATCGAGAAATCGGGCAACTGCTTAGGGAGAAGAGAAATGTGTACCGGCAATCGAAGATCTCGGGTGACTTTGACGAATACCGGAGGCTAGCCAGGAGAGTAAAGTCCAGTATAAGGGTGGCTAAGCGGTCTGAGGAACTGTGAGTGGCGAGACTCTGTAATGAGAATCCCAAGGAGTTTTTTGGATATGTGAACAGCCGTAAACCAATCCGTCGAACGATTGGCCGTTTGAGAAATGAGGAGGGGACATTAAAGCATTCAGATGCAGAAAATGCTAACCTCCTCAACGACTACTTCTCTTCAGTGTTTACTGAAGAGTGTGGTCCCATTCCCCAGCCGACGGATTCCTACTCGGGGGAAAAGCTGGAGGCAATGGACTTCACCGAAGGAGAAATAAAGAAAATGATCGCTGACCTAAAGACGAATAAGTCTCCTGTCCAGGACGGGTTTCTACCTAAAGTCTTGAAGGAAGTGTGCGATGAAGTATCACGACATCTGTGCGCTATCTTTAACATCTCAATCCGGACCAAATGCGTTCCTAGAGACTGGCGTGAGGCGGAGGTGACTCCTATCTTCAAGAAAGAAGACCGTAACCAACCGTCGAACTACCGACATATCAGTCTGACTTCGATAGTCGGTAAACTCATGGAAAGCATGATGGTGGACAAAGTGACGTCGTATTTAGAGTCAAACCTGCTACTGAGGAGTTCCCAGCACGGCTTCTGAAGGCAACGGTCATGCCTGCCGAACCTTGTGGAATTCTTCCACTTCGTTTTCAGTGAGCACGATCGGAACAAGGCGGTGGATGTGGTCTACCTAGACTTTCAGAAAGCCTTTGATAAGGTACCACACCGCCGCCTTCTCCGGAAAGTGCGAGCGCTTGGCATAGACGGAAAGGTAGCCGGCTGGATCGAGAACTGGCTAAGTGGCAGACGGCAACGGGTGGTGGTGAATGGACAGTCTTCTGAGTGGGTGCCCGTTACTAGCGGGGTGCCTCAAAGGTTCTGTCCTGGGACCACTACTATTCATATCTA
The DNA here is from genome assembly GCA_963969495.1 of Ceratothoa steindachneri. Classification (NCBI taxonomy): domain Eukaryota; kingdom Metazoa; phylum Arthropoda; class Malacostraca; order Isopoda; family Cymothoidae; genus Ceratothoa; species Ceratothoa steindachneri. The sequence continues at coordinate 35,666,391 of OZ018323.1, read as the reverse complement.
CGTCAACGACATGGACCGTGACATGGTTGCCAAGATTTCTAAATTTGCCGACGATACCAAGCTTGGTATGAACGTTGCAAAGGATGGAAATACTGCCTGCCTGCAGGAAGATCTTGGGAAGATTGGGAAGTGGTTGGACACGTGGCAAATGCCTTTTAACGTGGAGAAATGCAAAGTGATGCATATCGGCTACAGAAACCCCCAATCTCTGTATATCCTTAAGGGCACTGCTCTTGAATCGAGTGACACTAAGAAGAACTTGGGTGTAACAATCACTAGTGACCTCAAGTTCTCGAAACATTGCATTGAGGCGGAGAAAAAGGCCCAAAGGATGCTAGGCTATATTAAGCGCCAGTTTGGTTATCGGAACCAGGAGATTGTACTGTGCCTGTACAACTCACTTGTCCGACCGCACCTGGAATATGCCGTACAATTTTGGAGTCCTTCATTGCGAAAGGACATCGCGAGATTGGAACGCGTACAAGCCAGGGCAACCAAACTGATTCTCTCTATCCGACATAAAAGTTATGAGGATAGACTAAGGGAGTTAGATCTGTTCTCGCTGGAAACCCGTAGACTGCGTGGTCAGCTCATCGAGGTCTTCAAAATACTTCGAGGGTTCCACAATGTTGACTACCGGGATATTTTCATACTGAGTGAGAACAGAACGCGCAATCACGGCTTCAAACTTGAACTGAAGCGTTACAACCGCAATCTGTGTGGAAACTTTTTCACCTACAGTATCTGCGTTAAGTGGAACGCACTTCCAGTTGAAGTTGTCAACAGTGAAGCTGTTGACCAGTTCAAGTCAAGACTAGACAAAGTCTTGAAAAGTGGCCATTTAGGGACGCAAAACAATTGAGCAGCCATGTGCCCACTCGATTGCAAGCCTAAAGGTACCCTCTTTGAACGGACCGTAAGGTCTTCTAGGGTACTTACTTTCCTTGTTACTCCTTGTTACTTCTATGCGTTTGGGTTAAATATTCTTTGATTTCATGATTGATGGTTTGAGCATAAAGCAACTCTTAATTCTCTTTTATAGCAGCACTGATGGCATTGTGACAAGTTGGAAATAAATTTCCAGAAATCTAATACTTAAATTTTGCTTTCTCTAACAGATTAGAAGAGTACTAATGAAAAAAAGTAGAAGAGATTATTAGAAAAGTGACATATTATCCTGAAGCACATTCTGGCACTACAGTTTTTTTGTATCATTAATGCAATTATATTACTGAATCGTTGTCATTTCAAGATAGACAACTTCCTAAACTTATGCAGTTGAAAAAATTGGGGTAGGTTAAGATTGGTTGTATGCGTTTTTTTTAGTTTCAAACATCACTCATTTACAGTATAAAATTTCGGTTTCTTCCATAAATTTAGTTTGGTTTTGGATTTAAATGTTTTCTATCGCGAAATAAATACTTGATTTTGATCTATCCTACATAAATACAAATATAACATCTCCAAATTATACTGGGAATTCATATAGCATATACGTGATATGCATAAGGACTATAAGCGACATTTGCACAGCTATTTTTAGTTGGTTATTAATTACTGACTATTTATTTGTTTAAAAAGATATAAATTATAAATTTTATGAGAGCGCGTATTAACCTAAGTATTCTGGTGGTTAATAAAAATATTTTAAAGAACCACATTTAGCACCAATTTATGGGCACTATTTACATCACTGTGTTAGGGCCCATAACATGCATCACTGAATTGCGTAAATTATTGGGGAAAACAAAGAGGTAATATAATTTTTACTGTGTGGCAGATATTGAACAAGAGATTGAGTTCTATACCTTATTAAACTAGAGAGAAAATAACGAATTCAAAATTCGAGAGTTACAGTACATATTAGTGAATTGATGAATTTTTCAATTTGGAAAGATCAGAACTTCATTAGAGAGAAAGAATATAGGAAAATCATTTTTGTGTCTAGAATATTATTTAACCGATAGAATGCTTATGCAACCGTAAAAATAACTACTCATTAGTATTTTTAATATGTCGCACTAGCAAGAAACTATTTCTTTAAGTTATTGCAAATATCTTCCTATAACATTTCAGAGAAATTTAGATTTCCCTAAGCGGTGTAATTTCATCAGTAGAAACTTGATTTCGTAGTGAAGGAGTTTAGCGCATAGTAGCTTTCCCGAGATGGCAATGGAAGAGACTAATTAAAGCGTATCAGAGCAATGCGGGAGTTCGTAGTGTTAAGGGATACAAAGAAATTTGTCGGGGTGTATTATTGTGCTTTCTGTGAGATTGTCGTAAAAAAGCGCCGTGGGTCAAACCTCTTGTCACTACTTTTTGCGAGATAATACAGAGGCTTCTTATTGAGAAATGGACTCTTACCTCGTCATCGCTTGTTCCACTTATATATTTAAATAAGTTGGGTAATTTTGACACCTTTCCCTCCTTAGTTAAAAGGTTTCCGTGAGAATGGATACTTCTTCTAAGGAAGAAATGAGAAGTGTATGTTTTCAGATCTTAACTGGATTACGCGTTACTTATAGGACTCTCATTAACGTGCCTCTCTTTCAAACTTGGTAAGTGATAGGTAACTAGAAACATTCGTCTGTCCGTAAAGTTCCTCATCCACCTGGAAGTGATTTTATGCCTAAAGCTCTCTAAAGGTTGTAAACCCACTTGCATCTCTCCGTGAGTAGTTATTTATTAAAAAAAACACCTGAGAAAATGAAATGATCAATTATTGCTAAATCAAAAATAAAAATAAAAAACGTTGGTATATGGAAGCTAGATAAATATATATCTAAAGGGTGTCCCTCAAAACGTATACACACTTTAAATAATTGTAAAGTAGGTGTTTATTGAAATTCATTTCATTTTCAAAATTTACAATTAAAATTATTTAAAGTATGTATACATTTTGGGGGGACACCCATAAGATTACCTAAAGAAAATTCCTTCGCTTCCATTGAACAAGAGTCTTATTAAAATTTTAATCTTGAGTTTAAAGATTACTTCTTGACTGATTTTGCCATAGATGGATATGAAGTCAATAGAGTTTTCAATTAAGTTCAATGAATCAAAGAATGTGAGCTAAAGACATTTGCTAAATCAGAGAATTTGGGGGGAAGTGAGATATAGTGATACTTTATCCGATACTTTAATTTATGATTTCTATGAACTGGTGGTCTTATAAGATTCTTGAGGATTTATATAGATGATAAGCTAGAGAATTTCAAAAGGATTGTCTTAAATATGCTTAGGAAGCGGTATACATTGAAGAAAAAGCCGAAAGGTCTGAAAAAAGTAAGGAAGAATATAGAAAGCATTAGCAGTAAACTCTCCAACTGTATGTGCAGGATAGGGCACCATAGTTATATCTCTTCGATAATAAAACTTATAAACTGACGAATAAGCAGGTTTAAAAGTTTAGACTCCGTTTTGATGACATATTGCAAGATGTAAACAAAGGAGTTAGAAATAGAAATAATTCTGATGCAGTGGACGATCTTACCTCTAGTCAAACTCGACGAATCATTCTGGCTTCTATCTAAATGTTGGGGAGGGAAAGCAATCATTAGGACAGAAAAGAGCTGAGATTTTTTGTTCCGGGCAGAGGGCATTATATAAGAAATAGTCATGGGTGGACCTGTGTAATATAAGATTTGAGCCGAGTGGATTGCTTATTAATTGCCAAAGGATCGTCCAAAATAGTTAAACACACAGATACAAAAATAATCTTTCATGTACATATATTAGAAATATAAAACAGCGTATATAGGTATAAATAGAATTAATCTTTGCACTGAATAAGTAAGTCTATATAATGTCGTCGGGATTACACGTGAAAATTACTCACTAGGATGCTTGCGTCTTAATGGCACTCGACAGAATAAATGGAATAATATTATTAGATTAAGCACTGAATTAATCACTTCTAATTCTCGAGGTTATGGGCTTGTGATTTGGAATTCTAGTTAACGAATAAACTAGTGAAGTAAGGGAAGGGGATAATTCACTTTAACGATATCTTTAAATCAGTAAGTATTTTTGAGAATGACGGTAAAGATCTTTTTTTGGTCACGATGATCGCATTTAGTCCGGCCGTCCGAGGTTACTAAATGAGAAGGTAATCCTAGACCGGTGATATAATGATCCTATGCCAGATCACGAAGGCGAGACAAACTGTGGCTCAAATCGGACTTCTTTCTCCTCGAAGTGACTGTCCGATTGTTCGGCTCCTGGAGAGTGTAGCCAAAGCGATTACCTAGCTACGTCTACGGTAATCCGCCGAGAGAGGTCCTGTGTGACCTCTAAATCTTAAGGGGGGTGGCGTCTGCGAGAAGTTTTGCACCTACAAGTACCTTGACGGCAACACACAAGTTTCCCGAAGTTACTTTCTTACAACGGGCGAACTGTTTCCTTTATTTGACTAGCCTCCCACACTCAACGTAGGTCCAAGATCTTCTGCCTGACTCCAGGGAGAATTTTTCCTTTTATTTCCCTCACAAGCAAAAATCGGGAGAGAGCACCGAATTCTCATAAAATCCGTATCGCTGCGAGAAAGAACTTGTCATCTGCCTCTAGACAGAATAAATCCTCCACACCTTCGAGCTATCCTCGCTCCACGTTGCGGTTTACGACGGCGCGAAAACTCGGCCCTTCGTTGGCTCGGGTATCTTTTAGCGGCAGACATTTTACTGAGCGGCCGGCCGCGAATTTGGTCATCTCTTTTATGCGAAAATGGGCGGAGGGAATTCGAGGCGAAAGATAAATTTGGAATACGGGAGGGACTCGCAGAATGTGTCCGGGTATTTCTGCGTACACTAATGTACGTGTTATTGAGACTTCTACATCCCTACCCGTTTAGAAAGACATTATTCCTACGTGTAACTAGGCATAATGTATACTTTTAACATTGGCTACACAAACAACAAACAAAAACAAAACATGAATTCAACGAATACAGGAACAAGATAAAATAATTATGACGGAAAAAAAAAACACACGGGTTACCGGTCATATACAGGAATCTTCTGAATAATTAAGAGCTGATGCCTAAGTACAAAAGAAATAAATTATTATATTCGATACATTAATCCGGGTAGTATGATATTAAACCCACCTGCCAAAAAAGGAAAACAATAAAAAAATAATCACGGCAGTTATAGAGCGTGTCATATTATCAACTTTACAAATATAACATATGAATAATTAGTGGATGGACACTAAACCCTTATCCAAAACTTACATAGCTATAATACCGAATATTTACAAAGCCTCACTGGGTCCATCTGCCGGGTTCCTAAACAAACTTTCTGCGAGTATATTAAACGATCTCTTTAGGTATCGGATATCCTATTGATATTCGGATAATAACAGGGCCCAACGCATGAACCTTCCATTATGAGCCTTACAACTTTTAAATATGATAGGGGTTTGTGATATCTAAAGCTTCTAGCCCCACAGTGGCATACTTCTTTTCCCGATCGGACGGTTTCCGACTTGCAAAAGACACCGAGAACGGCACTTCTCCCTTTTATTGCAACAAGGCGCATCCAATTCCGAGATGAGAGGGAACGATTCGAACGCCGAATTTCTGCTCGGGATTAGATAAGTGCAGGATAGGGGCAGTCACTGGTTTCTGTTTGAGTCTGCTGAAACTGGCAATTGTCCTGGGGTTTCACTTAATAGGGTCTGCAGATTTCTTTTTCCGTAGGTCATTTAAGGCGGAGATGACGGACGCGAAATGTGAGACAATCCGCCGATAGAAGGAAGTTTCACCTAAAAAGGGTCTTGGTGGTTTCTTCGAGACTGTGGGCGCCCTATCGGTTATTGGTTTTATCTTATCCTTCTGTGCGGATATGCGGTTCTTGCTAATCTTGAACCCTAAATGCGCAATAGTGCCATAAGAAAAATGGCACTTGGAGGGCTTACTTGTTAAGTCGTGAGACCTCAGTGGGTCTAAGAATGGGCAAAGGCTCGCGAGGGGTCCTTTCCCTGTACGTATGGCTACGCACACGTTGTCAAAATAGAATGTGACGTTTTCTATTCCTTTTAATCTTTTCGCATAAGGCTGTAGTATTCTCCTAAGAGCGAGACCATTTGGGCGATCTTAACGGGCCCGATTTCTGGGTTCACGTCTAACTCGGGTAGGGTTCTTCCTGAGGGAGCGGGGTAGAAGGGAGAGCGGCAAACTGGAAGTCCCCATCTATCTGTCTTCTCTTTTTTTCTTCTTCTCTTTTAATCTTTATTCTTCTTTCTTCTTCTATTTTTACCTTTATTCTTCTTTCTTCGGTTTCTTTTTCTATCCTCATTCTTATTTATTCTGCTTCAGTTTTCAACTGTATTATCCTTCCTTTGTTTTACTTCCCCTCGGTATTTTTGTTTCTACTGCTTCTATTTTTCCCTGTAATCTTGTTTCGTCTACTCTTCTTTTATTCTGTATTCTAATTCTTCTGTTTCCATTTTCATTCGTATTAGACTTTCTTCTCTTTCTAGTTCATGTTGTCTTTCTGTAGGTTCGATCCTTTGTTTGCTCTGAACGTATTTGGCGATTTCACGACCTACCAGTCCGAGTATTTGTCCTTGCTTGAGGAATATTCCGAACGATGTGAAAGCCATTTTATCGAACCAGAAATAGGAGTATGCACTGGGTAATTTACTATAGCGTAACGTACTTAAATAAAAGGGATTATTATAGTTCCATAACAAATCGTGGTAGAGAAGCAAAAGCGAATAATACGAAAAACAAAACAAGATTAGATAATCACCGTAACCTAACTAATTTTTGGAACTCAAAACAAGAATTGCTGTTAATGTTTGAGTATTTGGACTAATTTGGGCGTTGGCAATTGTTTTATTAAATTTTTAAGATGCACACAACTTTATAGATGTTGCTTTTAGTGATAACCCAACACCTGACACCACTTATATAGGTGGAGGTTTAGTGATAAGAGTAATCCCGGGCTCACTTCCTGGAGATATATTTTATTACCCACCTAAGGTGAAACGGAGGTGAAGTGTAACCAATAAACCTAGCGTAGCCCCTTTCGGTAAATAAGAATAACCCCTGAGATTACCTTTGGGTCAAAATTAAGATAGTGATCCCCTGAGTGTGTCCCCACTAAGTAAAAGCCAGTCATGGGTGGACCGGTGTAATATGAGATTTGAGCCCAGTGGATTGCTTATTAATTGCCAAAGGCTCGTCCAAAATACTAAACACAAATATACCAAAATAATCTCTAATTTAAATGAACTATAAATAAGAAACAGCGTATATAGGGATAAATAGAATTAAACTTTGCACTGAATTCGTAAGTATACATAATGTCGCGGGGATTATACTTGAAAATTACTCACTAGGATGCTTGCGCCTTAATAGCACCCGACAGAATGAATGGAATAATATTATTGAAATAAGCACTGAATTAATCACTTTTAATACTCGAGGTTATGAGCTGGTGATGGAAATTCTAGTTAACGAATAAAACTGGTAAAGTTAGGGAAGAGGAAAAATTCACTTTAACGATATCTTTGAGTTCGTAAGTATTTTTGAGAATGACGGTGAAAATCTTCTGGTCACTATGATCGCACATGGTTCAGCCATCTAAGGTACCTAAATGATAAGGTAATCCTAGACTTTTGATATAATGATCCTATGCCGGATCACAAAGGCGAGACAAACTGTGGCTCAAATTGGACTTCTTCTTCCTCGAAGTGACTGTACGATTATTCAGTTTCTAGAGTGTGTAGCTAAAATCGATCCCCAGCTACGTCTAGGGTAATCCACTGAGGGAGGGCCTGTTTAACCTCTAACTCTGAAGGGGAGGATGGAATCTGCGAGAAGTTTGGCACCTACAAGTACCCTGACGGCAACACACAAATTCCCCGAAGTTTCTTTCTTACAACGGGCGAACTGTTTCCTTTGTGGGACAAGCCTTCCACACCTAACGTAGGTCCAAGATTTTCCTGCCTGTCTCCAAGGAAGAGTTTTTGCTTTTATTTCCCTCGCAAGAAAAAATCAGGAGAGAGCACCGAATTCTCATAAAATCTGTATCGCTGCGAGAAAGAACTTTTCATCTGCTGCTAGACAGAATAAATCCTTCACTCCTTCGAGCTATCCTTGCTCCACGTTGCGGTTTACGACGGCGCAAAAACTCGGCCCTTCGTAGTCTCGGGTATCTTTTAGCGGCAGACATTTTCCTGAGCGGCCGGCCGCGAATTTGGTCATCTCTTTCCTGCGAAAAGAGGCGGAGGGAATTCAAGGCGAAAGACGAATTTTGAATACGGGAGGGACTCGCAGAATGCGTCCGGGTATTTCTGCGTACACTAATGTACGTGTTATTCAGACTTCTACATTGTCAATTTATTATAAATTTTTTCTCTATTTACATAGATAGCAAGCTGTCCAAATCAGTGACCTCGCTTAAATCTAACATACATTAACACTGTCTCATACGAAGCTCGGTTAATTGTCTTGTGTTGGCTTTCCTTAGCATTAAAAAATCTTATGATAAATTCTTAAATAAAGATTTATTTCAAAATAGCGAAAATAAAAGAAGGATTATTAACCTAGGACTTTTTCCTAAGCAAAAGTTATAAGAAGGAAGTCCCATGTATTTGGCGATTTTGATATTTTAAAATAAATCTTTATTTAAAAATTTATCATAATATTTATTACCGAATGCTAGGGAAATCCAACACAATGCAACTACTCTAGCTTCCTATGAGACAGTGTGTTTACAAGTTTAAAGTTAATTTAAAGATCATTTTTATGACGTTACAATGAACTTAACTCAATTTTCCTTGTAATGAGCCTCGTTAATATAGCATTGAAAAATTCAAACATAAGAAGTTAACAAAAGAGAAAAGAGATGTGTAATAATTGGATAGAGAATAACAAACTAAACATTATAGAATTCACTGCTTTTCCTGAATCCCTAAAAAAGTGTAAGCCTAAGAAAAGATTCACGGAGGTAGTTCTGAGCTCCAAAGTTTAAGACTAGAGATCCTCTAACACTGTGAGTAGAACTTTGATAAACAAGTTAAAGCCATCCTTTGTAGTCAGATGTCTATGAATATTTAAATATTTCATATATGTATTGATGGTAAAAGTTATTAATGGCTTTTTACAAGAAAATATATGTACCTGCTTATAAAGTTGTTTAAATTTTTCAGATTATTTCCAAGCTCTTAAATGATAACGATAATAATGCAAAATTTAGTAAGCTCTATTTTGTACGTTTACATTATAGTAGGAAACAGCAGATAAATATATATAAGTGTCAGTGTTGGTTAAATATATATAACGATGATTTTAAGGTACTTTTATGTTCTTATCCTCGACAGGTAACTCGTAAATTTGAAGAATTATTGTAGCGTTAATCAAAAAGCAGTTTGTAGACATTTTTTAAAAGTAAGGCAAATTCACTCAAATAGTGTTTGAGTACCACATGACTTTTCTGAAAAAGAACACTTATGTAGTGTCAATATTGCTTCATATCTTCTAGCTTGAAGTGCCAGTAAGTTAATTTTTAAAATAAACTTGAAAAGAGATGAAAACTGGATACTATATTGCAATTAAAATACTCCAAACCAATGGCTTGATCACAAATTAAATGTCGTTCCTACAACTAGGTGTGGTCTTTTTACTAGGAGGCTATGCGTTACATTTGGTGGGATGTGAAAGGAGTTTTTCAATATGAGCACCTCAAAAATAAGCAATCAGTTACTACAGGCTTATATGTTAAAGAATTACAATGTTCAAATTAAGCTCTTCAAAATATAGTTCTTCACTATTCAAATGAAACTGTATAACCGTCATTCAAAACAATGCACGTCCACACCACGAAAATTTAATCTGAGCAAAAATAATACGATAGTTTGAGAAATTTTCCTTATTGTTCATATTCACTGGACTATACCCCATAAAAGTGCTACTTACTCAGGACGTCGCAACATCACTTAAAAGACAAGGTTTACTCTGATATCAAGGAGGTGAAAAAGGATAACAAATTATACAGTTCTTCAAAACCGAATGGATGCTTTAAGAATGATAAACGTTGCTTAGTTAATGATAGAAGCTACTTGGCTGAATAAAGTTTTACCTTGAAATAGATAATTGATTTTTCTTTGACTTTAAACAAGGACATTAATTTTATGACGAATTAATAAATATTTAAACTTTATTCTACCCTTTTCTCTCCACAATAATCTTATTAATACTTAAAATTATTACTGAGACTTATAGCAGTTCTAGAATTTTAATCATTATGCTCTTATTTATTGATACCTTGTATAATAACTTTGTTTGACCATTAGCAGAGAAATCGATAAAAATGGATTTAAAATAAATTTGGAAGATGGAGTTGCCGCATGCATCTACATCATCCAAGACGATTCGAAGTATTCATGGAATTATTCCACATTCTAGTTCAGCTTTTGACACATTTTAAGGCAGAAGTTAAAAGTTAGATTGAAATGCATTGTTCAAACACAATAGAAAAACAAAAAATATATATGCTTCTAATTGCTTACTCCCACAGCAAACACAAAAATTATATAAAGAACAAATTGTGGGGATAAATTCGGACACATTATCTCTGCCAATTGATGATTCTGAAATAGCCTGGCAACTTTTGCTATTTTCGGCACGTATCCAATTCAAATGCAACATTATGCTCCAAGTTAGTTTTAACTTGACCTTCATGATATTTTCTTTCTTACTTGTTTTTCCATATAATAACATTGCAAGTTGACCAAACCCCCAAAATAGGTTGAGGTTTTGCACTTAAGGATATTACGATGCTTAACAATATTTATCTGATGTTCTGTGTTTCCTGATTAGGTACCCTTTTAGATAACTGGTTGTAAATATCTACACATTAACACTTATTGCTAAATTCTTCGATTGAGGCAGTCTTTGTTAAAAAACAATGAATATGTACTATAATGTTTTTCTTTTAGATAAAATTTAAAAGAATACATCGGTTTTTATGAATAATTTTTTTTCTCCCTATTATTGTAAAATTCCTGTAAATGCGCTCCAGCTTTTATCGCACATAGTCATTTGCCCTATTGTACATTTTACAAAAACGTCCAATGTCTGATTTATGGTAAATGAGCTCGAATGCTATTCATATCTATTTTCTTTTGTATTTAATTTCATCCTAAAAATAAACACCATAATTCATTAAATTTTTCGTTATATATGTAGTTTTAAACGCATCTAATACATCTAGTATTTTGATATCATGAGATGAATCTGGTTGGAGTTTGGTAGACCTGCGTAGCACCATTGTAAAATTGCCTCTGAGAGGTCTGCCTAAGCTTTGAAAACAGTTTGTGTCAGTTATTGCCAAGACGTTGTGCGGTTAAGTTGTGCTGGAGAAATGGCCTGAATGCACCTTTATCCAGCCAAACCATCAACAGAATCAATAACAATATTGTATGAGAGTAAAAATTGAGGCCCAGAAGCTTAGCGTAATTATTATAATTAATTAATTTAATATTCACCCCCTTTGTCTCAAAAAATATTTTTTCCTGTCTGCATTTTGTAGACCATTTTGCAAATGATTCCTAATAACTAATGACCAGTGTGTATTAGTGCTGTTCATTCGTAATAAAAATAATATTTCTGAGCATAAACCTTGATTATTTATAAAAACCAAGAAGTATTAAGCGAGTTTTCTTTATTTAGTGGTTATTACAACATCAATGTTAACAGCACTTTCTGTCTACAATTGAGCCGATATTACCCCCGCCAAAAATCAAGTTAATTTGTATAAACAAGTTTGGTTAGTAAAAGAGAAGACAATACTTAAATTTTGATGATATATTGGACCGTTAAAAATAATAAAATTTACCAATTTATGGGTTATAATATAGTGTGTTTTAACTTGTTTTATAAAATTGTGATCAATTTTTTTCCTTGAAAAATTCAGTTAATGGACCACAAAAATTTTTTTAAATTTTACTCCTCGTATTTGATGCAAAAACGATTCAGTGAGTTGCGTAATAAATCAAAGCTGTCATTTATTACTTTCAAATAATGACGGTCACTCCATTTATCCTTTTAGTGCTTAGCTTACTGAATGGTAAGTAAAGTTCTGTCTGTTGATACCTAAATGTGCTTATTTATGGCTTTAATAACTTGAAAAGAAGCGAATTTTGTTTGTGTGTGTTTATAGACAGCAATTTCATTATTTCGTTTTTTCCACTTTCATTAATGTTTATGATATATCCAACTTCAGTATTTAAAGCATATTTATGCTATACTCAAGAAAATCGTCAGAAATTGTCGAAGCAAATTTAAGATACATCTCTGAAATGTTCCTGACAAATTTTAACATATGTCTATCACTTTTGTACGCATAGTTAATGATATATATGTATGTTCATGGCATAATCAATACACCTTTGTTTGTAAGACGCACTCAGGATGAGATGCGAGTAGATTTAGGTCTTAAAGGTAATTGCAGCTTGACCAATGAAGGAAAATATTAGTTATTTAATTTACGAAAATTTTCGAGAGAATTTTAGTAAAAGAAATTTAATGGACGCATGATAGATTTAGTTGACAAAGAAAAGATTTGGATGATTATGATTTAAATGGTCATAATTATAACAAAGAAGATCAAGGTTAAGATGAAGACCATAAGAATAATAATGGAAACGCGAATAGGGAGATAATGATGTAAAAGATGGTAGTCATGGCAACTCGAATAAAAGATTTGTATGGGAATTATAAACAGAAACCTATAATCTGATAAGTTAAAAATTATAACCATGAAAATGTTGGGTAATGTTTGGATGGGAAAAATAATAAATGGTAAGCAAGTATTGGCAAGAAGAGGTTGTTAATGATTGTAATCATGGTAACAATTATAAGTATTTTATTGAAGATAATGCAAATGATGTGTACAATAGAGGTTGTTAGAGAATACAAATATACCCCGACTTTTGATCCCTCGAAAATGCTTATGATCGCGATGATAATGAAAGAACTGGGGAATCTTATGATGATCACGGTTAGTTAAATTTAAAATACTGATAATCTACCTCTCATAACCTGTATTGATCATATTTTGAAAAAAAAAGAATTTGATGACGGCGTTAAATGATAAATTTGATAAAAATCAAACAACCCTCAGAGCAGCTAAACGAATTTGAGAGCTTTTTTAGATCATGTAAGTACAAGCATCTACTTAATGGGTTTCAGGAAGTATTGCCACTTTTCTTTTATAGAAAAGCGTTTTTTGGGGGCTATTTAGCAACAAGAACTTCCGTACAGATTTTATTCATCATGAAAATTACCCATTTGCTATTGCTAATTAAAAATTATATTTTGCCCAACTTCAACAATAATTGCCCCTTTAATTATCATCAGGACAAGTAGCAAATTTCTGGCATTCAGTGCAAATACTATTGACCTCTCTATATAAAAATGTAACCAATTGTTGTTCCTCAAGAAAAACTAACAGTTTAAAACTCCTTAAAATAAATCTGAGCCCCTATATATAGGTTAAGCAGCAAATAATCCTCAGAAGAGGATTTCGCTTTAAAAGCTAATGAAAAACTGATCACATTGAATTATAAACAATATCTATAAATGAAATCGCTATATAGTTATCAAACCTATAAAGTTCCTTGGTCCTCACCAAAGATCGGAAATTACATTGAATCATGAAAGGAAAAAGGAAAATGAACTAGGCAGAGTAAATTAAAGCGATACAAAGCTAGAGAAAAACAAGTAGGAAAAGTTTGAAAGCAAAGTAAAATGAACTTATGAACTATATTTAAATAAGGAATTTGATCATTTTTGCGTTAACTAGATCACGAGTCACAAAATAGTTACCCTCGCCGCGCATGGAAATAAGATTATATTTGATCGCCATCTTGCTTGAAATGGAAATATTCTCAAGATTGCTTCCGACCGACTTTAAAGGATTCCTATCATTTGACTCATTACATCCACTCTTATATGGTTGAATGCATGCTTACCATCCTTTTTGTTTTTCGAAGAAGAAAATGAAACAGACATGATGAAGACATCTTAATTACTTACTTAATAGAGTGAATTCTCAGTAAAGTCTAATTAGATAATAAGGGAACCTAGATAATGCTAATACTGCAAAGACAATCCAAAATGAGTATCATTTAAATATATTCAGTGCCTGTTCGCTAATGTCTGCTTGGTAATGAAAATTACTTAGCCAAGGTAAACGATACACATGATAGGCTTTATATAAAATGTTAGGACAATTTTCGTGCTAATTAGCTTAATGTGATGAACACAACTTAGCTGAGGAGTGAAGAGATTTTAACTGTAATTAGATAAATTCTAAGGAGATTTTAGTAAAATTGGCTAATTTCTAGTACCTTTTTGTGTAAATTTGTTGAAAGGTTAGGATAAATGAATGCCAAGATAAAGAATAAAGTGATGTGAACATAAATTACCTCAACCCTAAGCTATTTTCGCACAAACAGCTAGCTGATTAAATTTGAGCATAAGTACATAATGAAACTGAGATTAGAGCACAGATTAGCTACATGCTAAGGAGCTACATATCAGTATAACTACGTGCCTTAAAAAGGGCATGGATATCATAGAAGAAAGAAGCTAAATGGTACGAGAGTTTAGTAAAATAATTTAAATGACGAGGACATTTAAATTTAATCATATATCAGGGTTATGTTATTTGGAAGTTATTAGGGAAGGTTGTTGATTTTTATTTTCAACTTTTGTTTATTGTGAAAATTAACTAGAGAATTCATTTGCTACTATTTTGTTCCCTATTTTCGTTTTGTGGTCTCCTGCATAAAGATAAAACTACCCTATACAAATATTTGTCTATTTTAATCAAGCAATTAGGGTACTCAGAAGTTGGTATACCTCGTAGCATTACATTGACTGTTTGTGCCAGATCTTGGATACGATGAAGTTGCTTTCCTACCATTACACCCTTGATCTTTGAAAACAACCAAAAATAACAGAGAGCAGGGTGAGGTGAGTAGGATGGGTGAGCAAGAAGTATGATCCCCTGCTACTCCAAGAATTGCACAGTCAGGCACGCTTTGTCGGATGCAGCATTGTCATGGACCAGCAAAAGGCGCCATTGGCGGTGGGTTGGTGCAGACTTGGCCTGATTTTCTATGACTTGAGGAAGGACGTGGTAAGTATAATACCTGGCTGTGATAGTAGGCTATTAAGGCACAAGTCCAAAAATAAGAATCGAAGAATAAAAGTTAGATCTTTGTAAATGATGCCCCGGAAACGGACCGTTGATGCTTCGGTCACAGATGTTACGAGCGCGTCCACACCGATGATATTCTTCCAGCTGAGTTTTTCCCGCTGCAAAAGCTCAAATCCAGCGAAAAACAGTTTCCTGTGGTGAAGTAGACTCGGGGAAATCTTGCAATAATTCCCCCCTGATCTCGATTGCTTTTTTTCCCGCCTTTCCACCTAGTGAACGTTTAGAACCTACAACCTTCTTACGAGAAATCCATATTTGCACTTATAGGTCAAACCAACAATAACCCAATCACACAGCTCAACAAGAAAATGTAACCTAGCAAAGTGACCACAAGTTCAAATACTTTACAACAGAAAACCCTCGATTCTCCGCGCTTCCCTCACTCACATCACTCATCGTCTCTCTGCACGAGTCTGACTGTCTGATCACCCCTCCTATTAAACATTTGTTTTAAAAAAGCATTGTAGAATTATTGAATTATGGAGCAGCAAAGATGATTACGGGACTTCATAGACAACATACGGACAAGCGAAAACAAATAAACGAACCCTCTTTACTTTGATTCCTTACCTTGATGAGGGTTTTGCTCCTCCTCAGTTTCAGCTGCATCTTCCAACCAGGATATCAGGATAAAATTTTAAAAAAATGATAACCGATGATTGGCTAATTACAGATGCAGATAGACAAGCATTAAGAAGAGCGATTTAAGAGAATTCAAAAACAAATTGTCTCAGAAAATTTTAAGGAATAATTGGCTAATTACGGATAGACAAGCAATAATAAGAATGATCTAACAGAATTCAAAAAGCAATAGACCCAGATAAGTTTCGAATTTACGCTTAAAAGTATACAAAGAAGTCGCAGACACAACCTCTTCAGACAAAGAGTTCCATAAATTAATTGTTCGAAGTGGGAAGAAACGTGATCTAACATCAGTATTGTGAGGAGTGAAAAAAACTTTCTTATTCTGACCCCTCTTTCGATCATGACCTAGGCAGTTAAATAGATCTGAGAATTGAATGCAATAAATATTTGAAATCTTCCAAACCCTTGTCAAGTCTGCTCGAATAAGCCGGCCTTTGATTAAGAAGAAACCCAATCTCGATAATCTTTCAGCATACGTGAGATCTTGCAGGCTAGCAACCTTTTTGTTCCACTTTCTCTGAACTGATTCGAGAAGATGCAAATCCCCAGTATAACTGGTATTTCACACAACACAGTCGAATTTAATATTGTACGAATATGCATAACGAATACCTGACACATCAATTGACTTGATCTAGAAATGATACCTCTGAGGATATTATGACAAAACCAATTGCTTTAATACAGACCTCTCTCTAAAATGAAGGTAGAATTTGAGAGTGGCATTCACTCCAAAACCAAGACCCTTAAAGGAGGATTTATATGGGATAGGATTATTGCCTAAGTAGTACACACACATAGGGACAACAGGAGAACGACAGAAGCGGATATGGGAACAATTATTTACAGAAAAGAAAGGCCCAAAGTTTTATTTCTAATGTAAAGCAAAGAAATGCCATTTTGTAAAGAAACCTAAGCACCATTATTATTTAGCTTACTAATAGGGAGAGCCTAATACATTTTCAAATCGTCGGCAAACAAAAGGAAATTACTAATGAGACCGGCACAAATATAATTAATATAGATCAGGAAAAGAACAGGACCCACCACAGAACCCCGTCGAACCCCGCTAGTAACAACAACTGATTTGCTTTTGTTTGTTAAAGAATTATTGAACCATGCAAGCAAAGGGTTACAAATGCCTAGTTGTAAAAGTTTGATAAGAAGTAATCTATGAATAACAACATCAAAGGCTTAACTATCGTAATAGTAAAGAATATCAGCCAATGAACCAAGGTCGACATTTTTGCTGACATAGTCGTAAGTCAATAGTAATTGATCAGACAAAGATAGGTTAGCACGAAAGTCAAGTTGGAAACGGGAAAGTAAAGACTTTGCCTCTAAATAATCAAACAACTTAAATACTATGACCTTTTCTAACGTTTTACTACAATTAGACGTCATACTAATAAGTCTTTAGTGGGAATGATTGGAGTGAATACCACTCTTGAATAAAGGGAGCACAAGAGCGACCTTCCAAGAAGAAGAAACCGTCATTGAAGAAAGGTTTTTACTGAACAGAAGATACAAGCGATAACATAGAACTATAGCACAGTTTTTCAAACCAATAGAAGAAATATTGTCAAGGCGGCAGCTTAGGGTATTTTTAAAATCTTTTAAAGCATTTAGCACATCAATAACTGTAAGATCATCAAACGTTAACATAGAAATAGAATACTGGTGAGAAAAAGGATTTAAGGGAGTTTCTCTCACAAAAACTGCTGGAAAATAGTAAGCAAAATAGTTAGCCACCGATCCGCTGTCATACACTCAGGAACAATCAATAATCAAAGGCCCCACAGCGTGCTTGTGATTTTTTGGGGTCTACAAATAACTATGAAGTCTTTAAGAACCATCCTGCTAAGCTATAGATTCTTCGTAGTAAGAAACTAAGCTAATAATATTTTTCGTTTTAAGCGAATATTAAGTTTATGGAAGTCAAGACAGGCTTGTACAATTAGAAGAGAATTTCGACGGAAACGGCTACGTAAAATCTTATACCTACTCAAGGCAATAGTATTGTCGCCTAGAGATGGCCAATGACAACTTTCCAGTTCAAGGTGGCTTATGTACATCCCTTGGGCTGTTTACAGGTTACAAAATAGGAAATAACCGTGGAAAAAATGGACAAAAAATTAGTATAACTCTGTTCGATATTACAATCATGAAATACCTCATCCCAGTTGAAAGTATAGAGATAATCACTCATTAAAGAGTACATAGCCCGAAACCAGTCAAAATCCTTAGATGGGGTCAAAGAATTTACTGTCGAGGGAGCTACAGAACACCTAAACTTAACACCTGCATGACCAGAGTCGGAAAGAGGGTCCAAACATCATAACTAAGAGATCTTATCACTACAGAAAGTGGAAACCAGATCAAGAGCGTTATTGGAACGAATCAAAGTCAGAAAATTAACCCACTGGGTAAGACCGAGAGAGCTAAAACGATCGGGAAAAGAGGGAGAAAAGAGAATGTGCAACAAGGTCTCATCTAGACCAGTCAATTTCAGGCAAGTTGAAGTCACCTATTAAGATTACATCTTCACCTGCACAGACAGATTCTAAGAAAGAAAGTAACATATCATTTTAAAACAATGAATAACTAGGTAATATATAAACCACCATAACGTAATTTCAAAGCTTAGTAAAATACACGATGGTGTTTGCTAATAATTATCCGGACAATTTTAATAAAATTATTTACTCACAGACCATCTTGTTTATAGTCTTTACCCCATACTGGGAGAATGACCCTTCCTTTTTATTAAATTTACAAGAATGCAAGACAGAAATCTTGTGTTAACAAAGTAGAGACATAAATCCCAGAGCAAGAACAGGGTACGAGATGGAAAGCTCGCTTTAACAAGAAACAGGATAGAAATCCTGTGCAGTGTTACATGATATGACCCTTTTGGGGCCATGCTAACAAGGAGGATGGAAGGAGTGACGGGAGAGGAGGGACACGAAGATATTGCTAGCAGCGAGTCGCAAACATCCATGGCGCCTCTTAGCGGAGCCGGGCCTTATACTCGTATATCCATTTTAGGTTATGCCCGTGAGACAGGCTAAATTCCATTAACGGAAGGCTCTGGAGGTGCCATTAGCTGGATCGTTGCTGCAATTGACGTAGGCGATGTTGTTTCCTGCGGTCCAGAAGGTATTTCTGAGTCCTATGAGGGTATCGTGGGAGGCCCTTATAGGCACGTTTACGGAAGGTTGCTCGTGATGGTGTTATAGAGGGCGCCGATATTTTCAGACCAATTGCCAAGCCTGTTTCCGAGGCGTCGGCAAAAACAGTCTGCCTAGAGGCCTTTTGGTGGAACAGGTTAAACTATCTAGTGGTTATTAAGGGAGCCAATCCATCAAGGGGGGCTAAGGAGAAGTCGGGAGCTGGAGGAGGCATTTCTGCACCCATAGGAAAGGGAGGCGAATAATTGGGGTTATGAAGTTAAAGAGTTCCACCGGCCTTCCCCAACCCCTGGGTGTTAAAGAGTGTTCTTGAGTTGCCACAATAGCCCTTTTTAACTTTCTCCTCATGTCTTGGGTTATTAATCGAAAGAATGGAGGCTTCACCCAGTCTAACGCATTTGTGGATATTTCTGTTTTTTTCTAATTATAATGATGTGGCCAGATATGTGTATGCCAAACACTTGGTTGTTTTAGCCCATTCGTTGAGTATTGCAGCGAGGCACGTTTGCATGATGTATGGTCTTCATGGAAAGCCCATCGGGAGTCTTTTAAATCTGTATTTTGTACCGTTGATCACTATTCCAAAATACCTGCCGGCGGCTTCGTGAAGCGAGATGCGATAGAACACTTCTTTAAGGTCTATCTTTATTGGCGTTGAAACTCTGTATGCATTTTGAAACACCTTCTCAACAGTTACTAGGTGGAATGGATGGGGGGGGCGAATAGAAGGCCACAATGGCGCTCATATTATAAACCACACGCAAACTTCTATTAGGTTTTGGCACTGAGAAAATAGGGTGAGCATGGGTCAATATCACACTTTGTTCGATAATCTCGTGGTCTATTAACTGGGAGACCAGGGGAAGCACATGAGGAGGGGAAGCTATCCAGCACCTATAGCCCATTTTGATCCAGAATTTTACCCCGTGCTTTTGGGTAGCCTGTATGATGTAGTTGACTGGGCGGGTATCGGGGTCCTTAATCTCCTGAAGTGGTTCCAGGGTGTCTCGGCCTCGACTAACCCACACCATCACGTTGTCTCCTGCCTCGTGGTTGTCATTTTCGCTGTCGTCGTTGTTATTATTATTATTATTATTATTATTATTATTATTACTTCCTACGCGCGCACGGGAAAGGCAGATGTCTGGAGGCCCACTCATTACATTCCGGAGAACGTCGCCTTGTTCGGAAGGGTGTGTGGACGAACCCGAGGAACGGGTAGGCGAGGGGGGGGGGAAGGGGATGTTGATCACAGTAGGGACCTCCAGGCCCGGAAGAGGAATGTTTGTTATTACTTCTGGAGCTGAAGGGGGGGGGGGTCCCTAATGTCGAGACCACCGGTCTGTGGATACAGCAGCCAGCAAGTCCCGCACCTCGGCGGCCAAGCCCACAAGCTGGGCTCTGAGGTCATCCAGGTTACACTGCGCAGACAAGGCAGCAACCTCAGCACTTAGTAGCTCACGCACAGGCGTCACTATCTTGTTTATAGAATGTCTGAGTGACTCTACTAAGTCCCCACAACCCCTCCCCCCCAGGAGAGTAAAGGGGAGCAAACTCATACATGGGACATGTAAAATGTACATCTGTCTAACCAGCACAGACTACAATCCAATACAAGCGCTTGTACCCTGGCACCAGTTGTTACAAGTACCACAAGCTATAGCGTCAAGGAAAAACTTACAGCAAGTGGTACACGGAAAGGAAGAATCGGCCTTCGGTATGGTATAAGCAAACTGTTTACTCTTAACACCACGGACCCACCGTGCCGAAGAAGGCAATGCAGAAGAAACAATACAGGTAATGAAACTAAATTGAATGACCACAAACAAGAGCAAATGTAAACAAACCTTAAAACATAATTATCCGCCTGTTACTCGGTATCAATGATTCGAAATCCAACAAGAATTAAAGGAAGAACAAGGCAACGGAAGTAAAAGAAACACATGGAAACAAAATATATACAAGTATATACAAAAATAAAAAATTACTAAATGAAACAAACTGTAGAACAGGATAGACCACCTGTTAATCGGTATCACTGATATAAAATCTGAAAAACTAAGTACGAAAACGAAATATATGCAAAAATACTAAACGAACTAGAACGAGAGGAGTAATGGAAATACGCGGCACCAATAACGAGTCCAAGCAAGAGTGAGAGCACAGATCAACACCACCTATCCCTACGAAAGAAGAGTGATTATCAACTAACCCATTAAAATTGTTTACTCAGTTACAACTACTACACTGGCAAGTAATAATTTTCTTTAGAGGAGCTGAGAAACTTATACATTCATCCGTCATCAAATTATGAAAACAAAGGAAAAAAGGGAAGTGATCAGAAAAAATGGGTGAAGGAGTTTCAGACATTTTCATTTTATTAGACAAGTTACTCGTGTAGTAATATTTATCATAATTAAGATATGCTTCTTCCTCACCCGAATAATTATCAAAATCATGCAAAAGGATTGTTTCTCTTTTTAGCTAAATTTTAGTTTTGCTGATATTATAGAAATTTTGAACATAGGAATTGTCCCGAAATTTTGATTTAAAATTAATTGGTTTGAAAAGATTCTTTTAAATATTTTACTTCTGGGGTTTTGATGTGGCAATTTTAGTTCATAACATTTTGTTAAGGTTATTATTAATTATATTGGCTATATTAATTTATGTTTGAACATCACGATCACCTCTTAGAAGCCAGGGTGCAAACAGTTTACGAATCTAATGACCATTCCAACATTTTTTTTAATGAACCTTATTATAATTACATCAGAAATGTATATTTTAACATTCCTTGTTCTCTATCGCTAAAAGTTTCCACTGGAAGATCATTTGACAAATTTAACCTTTGAAACATTATTGTCTCTATGATCTCACGCTGGTGTCAGATCCAAATGAATTAATTATTATGCAAACAATGTGAAAGGCCACTCCCTCAAAATACTTGATACAATCGTGGAATCTCAGCATTTCAGGATATAATCATGTTTTTTCGCATGTTTCTTTATATCTCTTAGCACCTATAGTTTGGATATGAAGAATTAATCTATTTGCAATGAGGAAGGTATGAAAGCGACCAATTAAGCGAGCTTTATTTCCCATGGCCTTATGTCCCTCGGAAAAATGTGTAGCTAGATAAACTCAATAAATATGCCAAATGGGGTTGAAAATGAAAGAAGGCATACCAAAGCTATCATAACTTCAATTGAAATAAAAAAAAGCTTTACCTAAAAGGTTAAAGCAAATATAAAATATCCTGAAAACCATTATTCAGATAAATGCTTTACACAAATAATTTCTTTTTTAAATTCTTGTTTAAAAATATATATTAATTAATTGAGCTCTTGTGAAATAAGCATCCAAGAATATTAATTCAGGGAAAATTAAGGAAATGAATTTGAACATTTCAAATGAAAAATAGGTGAAGTTTTAGGAAAGAATTTGATTTCTATGAATTCAATATATGTGGAAAGGGCACTGGCTTTCTACACTAACAATATAATAGTGATCTTGAAGGATAACAATCTTTTATCTAAGACTCTCAATAGAGGCATTCTCACGATAGGTGAAAATATGAGATGTTAAAAAGGTATCAAATATAGGAAGATAGAATCGTATAACATAGTTAATATAAGATTACACTTAATAACTAACTTAACTTGGTTATCATGCCCAATCCAAAATTTGTATCTTATCTAGGACTATAAATGTTAGCAATTTAAATTAAATTACAAGGTCTTATAACTAATAAACTGTATAACAAATAGGTGTGTACAGAAATTGTTGAAGGATAATATATGGCGCGCATTAAAGAAAGTTATGTTTGCACATGACACTTTTATAAATAAAATGAAAATCTGTTTTTGGCCCCTCAGAAATACTTTGGGAGTTAAGTTTTAATTTCACTTTCATCATTAATACTGAAACAATTACTTCATTTTCGTTTTTGTGCATTTCAATATGCAAATAATTTCTAGAGAATTAATTATCCGCATGAACCATCAATATTCTTCGCCTGCTTTAAAATTTTGCGTTTCAAAGTGTGTAAAACTATAAAGAAATCCTTTTAAGAATTTCTAAAAATTGTCTTAATTCTCAGAAACCTTAATCTCAGCAAAGAATGAAGATCCATGAATAGATGAAGAATGATTCGATTCGTTCAGTCGATTCGTTACTTTTGACAGCCTCAGTGATTGTTTATAAAGATAAAGGGATTACTCAATTTTAGAACTTACAAATAAGAAAATAAAATTTGGGCCATAAAAAAACAAAACCAGCAAGGAGAAAAAGATAAAGAGGAATACTCAGTAGGTCTAATTTTAGGAACAATTTAACATAAAATATTGTTTAAAAAAATAGCACGCACAAAAAAAAGCCAAAGCAAACTAAACTAAAGTGTAAACATGAGTATTGATAAAACTTAATAGAAGAAAGGATGTGTTGGACACTAAAGTAATTTCCCATTACCTTATGCAGCTTGTGGTTCGAGGCGATGAATAAAAATGTAAACGAAAGATGAGCAGGAAGTTACCTTGATGGATTGTAAGATTAAAAGATAGGCTAAGGAAAAGGAGGAATTAGTATCGTTGAATGCTTGCTTGTTTTTTCATTATAGAGTTAATTAATTTTTTAACAAATGAGTTAAGGTTAGCCAGCAACATTGGAAAATTGTTACCGTGAAATATGTAGACCACAACCTTTACCATGGTTTCGTATGCTTGAGTATTTTGGTGTAAATAATGGTCTTGAGTTTTTTCCACGTAGCCCGCATAGTAGCTCGGCCAATTGAAATGATAGACAAAAGAGGATCGCAACATCAGAGGAATACGATCTTTATAGATGAAGAATAAATCTAAATAATTATGATTAATATAGATCAAGTTAAACTGCCATTGCGGTAGAAGAGTTTGCAAGATTTTTTTTAACACAAACCTTCCAAATAGGAGTGGAGGTACCAATAAATTGGAACTTTGTATAAATGCAGTGTTTTGAAACAGAGGGGTAAAGGGGGTCATATAGATATAGTTTATTTAAGATAGCTTTTGTATTCTTGGCCAATAGGTGGATAAGGAACATGTTAAATGACAAATACTTGATCAGAAAACTGATTTCATCGTAAGGGTCTCTCACATTTGGTGAAATTCTTAAATAAATAAATACTTTTTAAACTTAATACTTTAAATTTATTTTCAACTGAACTGAAATAGTTTGTCCTTAAATGTGTGATCGTAGGTTTGCTATAGAAGGAAGCTTTTATTGGTCCCTTCTTCTCCGTGTACAGTCACATCTAGAAAATTAAGTTTATCGTTTCTCTACACTTATTTTTTTTTACAAAAAACTTGTTTTAGGGTGGAGAGAAACGACAAACTTTATTGTATATATAGTTGTGAAGGTACAAGAGAAGGACGGAGGACGAAAAATTTTGTCTATAAAAAAACTATCACCGCACATGCTAACATAATCATACCTTGCCTTGAGAGTTTCTCTCATTACGAACTAATGGAGATATTTGGCATGTAAGGAATGGACATTTTCCCCAAACTAAGCAGAAGTCCTTTATGAAGCATTTACCAAAAAGTTAGAATATAATTAAAAGCTTTAACCAGTTCTTGGCAACTACTACTACTAATACTACATTTCATGTACTAATTCTAATAGAGGACATCTTATAATAATGCTATTACCAGTACTGCAATCATTAATATTGATCGGTGTTGGTTATACTAGGCAAGACTTGCATAAAACATTTCAAATTACAACACTGACAATTTGTAAAAATTGATACACGACCTATTTGACAAGAAAGTAAGCAAGAAGGGGAAAGAGAGAGAGAGAGAATGTATGAGAGAAAGAAATGTGCAAATTTGGCAAATCAAAGTGGAAAAGGAGCTTAATAGTAGGTTAACCAAACAAAGACCTTCTCAATTCATTTTCAGATTAATTAATCAGTACTTTAATAACTATATTTTTTTTAATTATGTCAATATCATTAACATATTTTTAATATTTCTCCTTAATTTTTTTCGCATTAATTTTTTAAGTATATCATTTTTGGCATATTTTAATAAAATGTTTAACCATTTTGCACACAAATTAACTCACCTAGTGATTTTTCTGACATGTATATTTTCTTTCATAAATTTATTTTATATTATGTTCATAAATTTGGTGAAATTCATTTAAGCATGAGTTTTGGGGGGAAAACGGTTGCCGTTTTCATATTTCTTAACCGTTCTGTTTTTAAATGGAGTGTATTCTATAACACTTTGCATCTCGATATACATTTCTATTTTGATGACAAAATTAGGTAAGGTGAGTTGTTTTCCCTAAATATGTGGTTTCCTTGTTTTTATGCATATTCTACTTTCCATTTTCTTAACTATTTTTCTTCTCTTTAACCTAAGCTCTGACTATACCTGTTGTTTGAATTAAGGTTGATGTTGATAGGCGCGTGCGAGTCAGGTCATGAGCGACTCTACATCTCACTATATCGGGCGGTGGGTCCCCGTTTTGATTTTTGGGGGGATTTTGTTAATAACATGGTAACTATTCGGCTGGTTCTAACTAAATTTGAAACCCTTATGTTATTTTACATTCTCTTTCGAATGCTATAATTGCCAAAGTCCTACTAAGATTAGCTCGGGAATTATGTTCTTTGAGCAATAACATCCTAACTCTTCGACCGATTCTAACGAAATTTAAAACCATTATTTTGTTTTACATTCTCTTTCAAATGATATAATTGCCAAAATTCTATCAAGGTTATCCCTGGAATTATTTTTTTTTGGCAATAAAATCATAACTTTTCGGCCGATGCTCTGCTTGACTTCACTAGGATATAAAATGCTATACTCTGCTAGGCAAGCCTAAAATAAACTATGCTATGATAAGCTATTATATCCTAGGCTATGGTAAGTTGTAATTTACAAGGGTAAGATATATTATGCTAATTGAGGCAATAATATGCTATGATAGGATAGCATATAGTATGATAGGCTAGACAATAATAAGCTATGATTGAAGAGGGTATAATTGTATATTATAGACTATACATGTCTAGGATAGTTAACATTAGCATAGGTTACTTACTGCTAGGTTGACTAAGCTATACTAGGAAAAGCAGGGCATGAATGTCTATACTAGACTAGGCTACGTTATGGTATGTTAGGTAAGGCTGTGATATACTAAGCTATGCTAGACTAGGTTAGTCGTCGCTATACCAGGCTATGGCAGGTTAGTCTATGTTATGTATGCTATGAAAGCCTAGGCTAAGATCTAATAGTCTAGTCTAGGCAATACTATGATATACTATACTATACCGACTAGGTTAGGGTAGGGTAGGGTAATGGAGGCTAGTCTAGGCAATACTATGATATACTATACTATACTGACTAGGTTAGGGTAGGGTAGGGTAATGGAGGCTATGATATAGTATACTAGGATATGCTAGTATAGGCTAGGATAGAATATGCTAGGCTAGGCTCTAGTAAACTAGGTTTAGATAGGCTATACTAGACTAGGGTAAGGAAAGCTAGGCTAGGCTAAGTATTTTTATATAATTGTAGGCTGCGCTAAGCTAGGCTAGTTTATACTTTGCTAGTCAGGCTAGGCTATACGAGCACCTTGATAAGCTAGGCTAGACTAGGATACACCATGTTAGGCTTAGGTATACTATATTAAGCTAGGTTTTTCTAATATATACTATGCTAAGCTATATATGCAAGTCCATACTAAGCTATACTAGGCTACTCTAGGGCATATTAAGTTATTCTAGAAAATTTTATGCTATGATATAATAGGCTGGGCTATACAAAGGGGTGTTATGATATGCTATGCAAGGCTATGCCGAACTATACTACTCTAGAGTAGGCTAGATTATAGTGCTAAGCAGGCATAGGCTAGGGAAAGCTAGGCTAGACTATAGTTGGATGTGCTATGCCAAGACATACCATAATTGAATAGGAAAGGATATACTCTGCTAAGCTAGGCTATACTAGTTTATACTAGGCTAAGCTACGTTATACTATGCTTATACTATACTTTGCTAAGTTAAATTAGGTTAAGGTAGGCTATACTATGCTAGGCTTGGCAAGGCTAGGCAGGACTAGGTTATACGAAGATAGGATAGGCAATCATATGTTTAACTATTCTAAATTATACTAGGTTAGGCTATGCAATTCTATACTATTCTAGGCTAGGCCATACTATGATATGCTATACTATGGTAAGCTTTACTATCATATATATGCTAGGTTGTACTAGGCTATGTTAGGCTAGGCTTTACTATGTTTTCTAGTCTAAGATAGGCTATACTATAAATTCTCTGCTAGGCTAGGCTATAATAGTCTAAGCTGAGTCTTACTCTGCCAGGCTAAGCTATACTGTGTAGGGCTAGGCTATAATATGCTGGCTACACAGGTGTATGGTATGGAAGTTCTACTATTATAGGGAATCATAGGCTAGACTTGGTTATACTAAGCTAAGCTAGGCCATAATAGGCCATCCGATGCTACGTTAGGCTATACTATGGTAAGCTATGCTATGATATAATCTACTCTGTTATACTAAGCTATACTAGACTATGCTATGATATACTATGCTAGGTTGAGCTAGGCAGGATTTACTATGTTAGGAAACTAGGCTAGTCTATACTATGCTAGGCTTTATTATGCTAGGTGAGCTAATACTATGGTAGGCTATCCTGGGTAAACTAGCTTGTGCCAAGCTACAATCCGAGACTATACTAGGCTATGCTATAAAATGTTATACTATTCAGGACAATACTAGGCTATACTAGGATCTGCTATGCTAGGAGATACTATACTACTAACTATAATATAATATATTATACTTTACTATACTATGTTTTGCTATGTTATGCTATAATATACTCTGCCATGTTATACTGTGCTATAATATGATATGCACCACTATGCTATACTATTCTCGAATATGCAATTAAGGTGTTACCATTTTTTTTCCCTTTCAAGTTCCATAAATGTGGTGTGACACAATGTTAAGGCCCGCCATTTTAATTAAAAAAATATATCTCATCATCATCATTTCACTAACTTTATAATTGTATAACGGAACTTTTGAAGATGGGCGAAAAGTTAGTAAATGTATTTTTTCCTTATTGGACAAATGACTTTTATAATATCAAAATCAAAATGGGGAGGTTCAGAAATGAATAAAGTATCGAAATTTTGTGAATTTTTTAAAACCCAAAGAATTACAAATGGTGAAGTTAAGAAAATTTATTTTCATGTATCTTCTCTGTAACTATATTTTAGCAACGTGATATTATGAAAGGGGAGAAATTAAGTTTGGAGTTAAGTTTGGAGTTCCTTTTTAAAATGATTATAATTGGCGAAGTTGAGAAAATTTATAAAACTTTAACCATGGCTGCTTCTTTTAGATTTGAAATTTTAATCTTAGTAGTGAAGTCATTGCCTGGTTTTAATATAATTTAGTTCTGCTTTTGAATAAGCTTTTAGAAAGTTGTGACTTTTTCGTCGCGGGCGACTCTACATCTAACTATGTCGATGGGTCGGTCGGTCCACGTTTTGCCTTTTTTTTTAATAACATTGTAACAATTCAGCCCATTCTAAAGAATTTTGAAACTTTTATGTTGTTTTACATTTTCTTTCGAATGATACAATTAGCAAAGTCCTCCCATATTAGTTTGGGAATTATATTGTTTTGGCAATAACATCCTAACTATTCGGCAGATTCTAACAAAATTTGAACCATTTATGTTGTTTTACATTCTCTTTCGAATGATATAATTGCTACGGTCCTTCTAAGCTTAGCCTTGGAATTAGTTTTTAGTTTTACTTGGCAATAACATCATAACTATTCCGACCATTCTAAGGAAATTTGAAGCTCTTATGTTGTTTTAAAATTATATTTGAAATGATATAATTGACAAAGTCCCCCTAAGTTAAGCCAAGAAATTATATTGGTTTGGCAATAACATCATAACCACTCGGCCGATTCTAACAGAATTTGAACCCCTTATGTTGTTTTACATTCTCTTTCGAATAATATGATTGCTAAGGTCCTCCTAAGGTTAGCCCTTGAATTAGTTTTTCTTGGTAATAACATCATAACTATTCGACTGATTCTAGCGAAATTTGAAACCCTGATATTGTTTTACATTCCTTTTAAAATAATTTAATTGCCAAAGTCACCCACGATTAGTCAGGGAAATAGATTTTGGGTATTATCATAACTATTTGGCCGATTGTTATGACATTTGGACCATTTAAGGTGTTTACATTTTCTTTCGAATGATAGAATTACCAAAGTCCTCTCAAGATTACTCCGGGAATTTTTCATCGTTTTCAAAGTAGTAAAGACAAATCAGAATAAGTGAGTGCACGCGAATTTTCGGTCAGCAGACCTTGTTCTGTGTGGAATTAGTAAAGCATTATAAGTGCAGCCCCATTCCATATTTTGGAAAAAAAACGGGCATTTGAATGCCGAGGGGAGACATACAATTCCAATGGCTTTAAAATTTATATACGTAGTGTCTCCCCTAATTACAATGGCTACAGCTATAGATTGTCTTTCACTTGTAAAAAACTATATTTAAACCCTTATCATATCTCGAGTAACTAACATACAAGTAAGTTTCTGAGATACAGCAACATTCTACTCCGGCCAGAAAGCAAATCTCTGTTCTTTTCGGATGAATCTCCTAGAGGCCATACGAGTGAAACTCTCATTTTCTGATGAACTAAGAACATACACACGCACTCTTATCAGACCGACACGCTGACGAGACAGATTGCATAAGCTTCGGAAAACGAAAGTACTCTAAAGTCTAATTCATTTGCTGGAAATAGAAAGAAAACTTTCGCTAAATCTTGTCAGAGTGATTATTTAACTCGCGTTCATAAATATCAGTCTGTATTGGTGATTTCAATCAATATATTACCCCTATCCAGTGATACCAAGATTTTGATCCATCTAATCTAATTCAATACACCAACTAATTTACCAGTTCTCCCTCCTTGCACTCTTCGGAACTTTATTTTATAATCAAATAGTGGCTTAAATTGCTTATATTTAACTTGCGTTTGATAAGGCGAAATTAAAGCCTACTAACGAAATGCTGCAATGTTTTTGGCTAACCACAAGATAAAAAAATAGCCTAATTCTTTGTAGTGTTTTGGAAAACTGGAAAATGCTGAGACCCCACACTCATCTCTCTATTAAGTGGTGATCCATCAATAAACTGAAATCTCTAAGGCCAAATCTTGCAACCATTAGCAACTTAACAGCGCAAGTTATTATGGATAACTAAAGGTCCGAACTCACGCTAAGTGCATCATCTGATAGAGCTGCCTTTTAAAATAGCAAAAATAACTAGTAATACTCATGAATTAATGTTGTTGAAATGGGAACTTCCCTATCGCAACATTGATAATGAGATTTCATCTCTCTTAAAATTCTCTGCTAATCTCACATAAGAAGTCCCTGAACCGCAGTTTGGGAGCCATTTATCACTTCAACGACCCAAGAGATAAAGCGGAGCTTCTAACCCGATCCACTGAGCTAGCTCATATCTTAACCTAGGCTCTCCTAAGTTGTTCAGGCCACCTTTGAGGATAATGTAAGACCTGATTTTTTCCTAGAAAACTTTTCAGCGTTTCTCTCAACATGAATGATACTGCAAAGGAAAGCAGTAGAAAGAGGTGCTTGCAACCATCTCCCTAAAGGGGTAATAATTCAATCCAAATGACCTTCATCCTCAGGCTAGAAGGGAGTGTTGTCCCATTCTCCCCAAACTCAAGGACAAACAATTATTAAACACATCACCGGAATACGTTTCTTAACTAAGCCCTATCCGTTCTCTCTATTATTCTGGAAAAATAAGATGATCTACAACTGAAGAACCACGTCACACTGAAAACAGCAACAGGATCCTCTATCGCAAAGTGTGATTAAGAAAGGAATTCTCCTGCATGTTTAAAATTTGTGAATTCAATTCCTTACTTGCGCTTTCCTAGGAGTCGACCCCTTGTTCCACTATAATATTTTCATTAATTAAAATAAAAAAAGGGGAGTGAAATGTTTAACTCAGGTGAGTTACTCCTCAATCAATTTAACAAATTATATTAGACCAACAACATATGAGATAGTAAAAGTCCACCGAACCTACCTAACTCTTATTATTATAGAACGACATAATCTAGCTTATTTACAAGTAGGTCCACTGGTGCTGTTTTCACTGAGATGTCATTCTCCTGTTGTACATAGAACATCTTACAAACGATATTTGAGAGCGAGAAGATAAGTACAAGTAAGTACCCACATAATTTACTGACGGGACAGGCATCGCTTTTAAGTAGATTAAATCTAGGAGAGTAATATTCATCTTTTTGAGTAAACCTAAGGAAAATGACCAAGTTCATCTAATTAGTAACGCTTCAGATATTGGCACCGGGGCTAAAATTTTAAAAAATTCTGAGGTAGAGAGGAGGAATTTACTTTATTCACTAAGGCATTTAAAGGCCTGGGGAATGAAAGCGCATGCCAAGTACTTTCAAACTTGTTTAGTTGATTATCAAAGAATAACGAATTTTTACAAAGGTGGTATATATATGTGAAACAGAAGAGCAATGCCACACCAATGTACAACGAAAGGACCAAAAATAGAAAAATAATATCCAAGACGCATGTGAAGTAAAAAACCAAGTATAAAATTCCAAACTCTGCCCAAACAATGTAGATATTTATGTGACTAAACTAAGTACATATATACATATCCGATTGTGAATACATAAAAATAGACAAGAAAGACGTAATTAAATTAATAAATCAAAGGGCTAAGATTTTAAATGGACAATTTCGTTATAAATAAGCCTTTTAATAACAAGGTCTAGTTTAAAAAGATCAGGGAATATAAAATTAGGCAAGTAATTAATGAATGAGCATTAAACAATATTTTTTTAAATAAAGTCATAAGATTTGTAAATAAATTTAGCCGAATTCCAATTGATAGGTTGATTGTTTTCCGATAAATGAACAAAGAAAGCAGCTAAATTTATTTACAAACCTAATGACATTATTTAAGAAATATTGTTGAATGCTGATTCATTTATTCCTCACCTAATTATAGTATATCCCCTGATATTTTTAAACTAAATCCTGTTATTAAAAGGCTTATTTATAACGAAATTGTCCATTTAAATTTTAGCCCTTTGATTTATTAATTTAGAGTTGAGGTGAACATCCGGCGAATATATACTAACCGCACTATAAATATATATATCCGCCTCTCTCTCTCTCTCTCTCTCTCTCTCTCTCTCTCTATATATATATATATATATATATATATTTATATATATATATAAATATATATATATATATATATATATATATATATAAACGCAAAAAAATGATGAAATGAATCTAGCAAACCGCAAGAAACAGAAAAACAGGATAATTTTTCTTCGGAACTGTTTGCAGAAATTTTGGCGAATTAGGGAATAACATTTCCAAAGTTAAATTAGCCTGTTTTACTGTTTCTTACGGTTTGCTTGATTCATTTCATCATTCTTTTGCGTTCATATATATATAAATATATATATATATATATATATATATATATATATATATATATATATATATATATATATATATATATATATATATATATATATATATATATATATATATATATATATATATATATATATATATAGAGAGAGAGAGAGAGAGAGAGAGAGAGAGAGAGAGAAAGAGAGAAAGAGATTAGATTGCAAAGTTTGAAAAAAAGCGTAAATTTGAGTTATGGTTTTTGAATTTCTGAATTTCTACTAAAGAAACCTGAGCATTGCACTAGTGTTTTTTTGTAATTTGTCAATTTTGTCATGTGTATTTTGAAGTTACGTCGCTCTCAGACTGTATGTAACTGCTTTATATTGTCTTATTTGTCGGTCAACCTCTTGTGTACGAGAGAACTCCGCGAACAAGAGGGTGTCAATGGCTTGCCAGATCCTCTTAGCCCTCTCGTCGAGTGCCATGTTGATCAGAGATAATCCAACCGAGGGGTGGAGCTCCCTCTGTCATTTGGGTTCTCTTCTTAGGGTGTTTGTGATTAGAAGCACTGCTTTGTTCTGGATCGTTTGTAGTTTTGCAATGTGGGTCTTGACGCTCGCGTTTAGCGGCACCTGAGGGTACAGGAGTTTCAAACGAATGCACGCTTTTAATATCTTTATTTTATTTCAGGGAATTAGTTCACGGAACTTATAAAATTCCATTGAATCTCTCTTGCTATTGGCGACTGTTTGCTTGATATGAGTCATGTAGCCCTTGGTGGTGATTTTGAGCTCCAGAACCGTCCCTTCTAGGCAGTAGGGGATTCTCTCCCATTCTAGACGTATATCGTTGAAGGTCTTGCGAAACATGGGAATTATTTTGAATTTGGGGGCATTGGTTGATATCTTCCATCTCATCTCGAAAGAGTTAATGTTAGATATCTCCCTAGCCGTATTCCTTGCCATAAATTCCCTTTGAACATAAGCGGCGGTACAAATTTGCCATATATCGTCAGCAAACTGTACGTATATCGTACCCTCAGAGAGAGGTTGTGGTAGGTCGCGTGTATAAATGTAGTATAAAAGGGGAATGAGACAACCCCCATAAGGGACCCCTGCTTCGAGTTCGAATATTCGGAGTCTTTATGTTATCTAATTTGAATGTATGCTCTCATTTCCATTATGTAGTCAAATAGAATCCTCTCATAAATGGGTTGAGGCCCATTTAAAGGATCTTAAATTTTAGTCTTATCTTCCAAAACCTTATGAAATTTATTTTAACATCACGGAACATCAGGTTGGCATGCCTTTGGTCTGCCTTGATCTTCGCAAGCTTTTCTGTGACGACGGCTATGCTGTGTCAGTCCCTCTTTACCTTCTGAAGCCGTGTTGCTGCTTGTTATGCAAGTTGGTTTCATCGAGAAAAGAGTTGACTCTGTTAGTAAATATCTTCTCGAAGACTTTGCCAGCAAATTCTAGGACAGATATCTGTCGAAAGCTGGCAGGACAGTCCGGAGACCTCCGAGGTTTTGTGATGAAAATCATCTTGGCCACTTTCCGCTGGTCGGGGAAATAGCCTGTGTTCAGAGCGGCGTTCATGATGTTGATAAGGCCACTCCAAACTTTAGGCGGGGACTATATTAAATTCTCGCCGCTCAGCCCTGTAGTACCCATGGCTCTTTCACGAAAGGATTTTAGAGTAACGGCGAGTTCTAGGGCAGTTATTTTACTGCCATATCCATCCATTAATCTTTCTTGCGATACACAGCGGTGAGGAGAGGTTTGTGTCTTTGTGAGTTTAGCTGTTGGATTACATCAGTTTCGAATTCGAGGTCGTAATTGTCATTTCTTCTGGGGTAATTTTGAAGATTTAAGACCAGAAATCCCTAGACATTAATTCAATCTCCTCAATCTCATTAATTTTTGGAAGTTGAAAATAATTGTTATTTTATTTGTAGGGGTTTTCCTTTAAGACGTTTAACCGTCTGCCAGAAAGTATGTGATTTCTTTGTGTCGAGTTATCTATTAGTCCGTCCCATAGTAGTATTTGCTGGTCCTTAATTAGTGTCTGGAGTTCGTCTTTAATTTGTCTTAGTGTTCTGTGGGCATTGTAATTGGGGCCTATCAGGGCTACTACTTTGGACAGGTCCCTATATGCTCTCATGTGAGGGGTTAGGGAGAAGCTGGAGGGGTTTTATAAGTAATACAGGGATACTATTTTGATCAGCTTTTATTAGAAAGTCATTGATTTTATCCAGCCCCTCATCTATTTCTTCTAAATTAGCATGAAATAAAGGGTCGGGGATATAATTTAAGAGGCAATTTCTATAATTTTACAAGTTTGCTGGCTTGTAACTTTTGCGTTCTGGGATTTTAATTTGAATGGGATTTACTCCTACTGCAATTTTGATAGCTTGGTGATCGCTCGGAATGATGGAGCCCAGTTCAATGTTGTAATTGTAAGGAAACCTGATGCAAGATAGGATTATTTCGGGTTCCGTGGCTACTCTTTCTGTTATTTACGTCGAGAATTCGGGTTCTATCCTTGTCATGTATTGCCTGTAGAGTAGTAGTTCGATGTTTCTACCTGCATTGTTGTGGGAGGTATATCCTGCCGCAGCACAGCTGGCATTTAGATCTCCGGCAAATATAACATTTTTCTTGTGGCTTAATATCTGCAAGAGGTTGTGCATGGGCAAATAGCTGCGTATTTGGGTTTGGTACCACGTGGCCAGGAACAGTCCCCCTAGGGTAGTACCTACTTCCATGGCAAGGTAGGATTCATCTAAGTCCTCCAGGGCCCTGTATTTTAGTCCTTTTTTGACGGCTATCGCGCAGCCGTCATACCATTTCTGACTATGATTCTTGCTAATAACGTCGTATTGAAATAATTTTAATTGTTTTTGCGCGGTTAGTTCGTGTTGAGAGATAAGTATTATGACAGGGTCACCCTGTCGCATAATATTGGCAGAAGTGAAACCATTTCCGTTCTACCCATTGACATTCATATGTATAATTGTAAGTCTGTATGTCATTTCGGGGAGTGTTATTTCTCTAGTGTATTATATTAAAGTAGACGTTTATTCCTGTTATAATTTAGTCCCATGAGGTGTACTGAGCAAGGTGCGCTGCCTGCCGGTTTTTTTTCTGTATTCTGTGTCCGTGATCGTGTGGAAGAAATTCTTGGTCAGTTTTACCATGTTTGAGCGAGAGCATCTTAAATCTGCCGCTCAGGAACCTCATCTGAACATTCATACTTGTACCTTCCGGTCCTAAGACCTTCAGCTACTTCACAGGAATCGATTTCGGTTCGGAAGGGAGCTGATTCTGGGGTAAATATTTTGAAGCTGAACCCCCTCGCGTGATATTCGTGTTAGTGCTCTCTCCCTCGCGATGAGGAGTATGTTTACCTTGGACAGCGAGTTTTGGAGGTTTTCCTTGCTCGTAGAAACCTAGCCTCGTTGAGTCGCACTGCTTCCTTGTTGGGTAAGAGAGTATACGTGTTGTTTGTAGTGTTGGTCTTTTCCTGGGTGAATCTGGCGCCTGTTTTTTTGTTTGTGTTACTACAGGTTTATTAAGGCGGAGATTGCGTGTTTTAGCTGTGATGGTGGCGTGGGAACTTTATTGCATATTCCTTGGCACTGAGTGGCTACACTAATTCTCATAACCTCCTCTGAGGGTAGGTTGTCCGGAAACCACATCTCTTGCAACATGTTCTTTACGAGCATGCGGTTGACTTGCGTCGCAAAGGTACCTAAGCGAGTAATGTTACTAATGTGCACATTATTTTGGTTGAGTGTTCGTTTTCAATGTGGAGGTATGTCTTCTAGTTGTTGGTCTTACAATGAGGGCTTTGGCTACTTTAGCATAAGTCGAGTTAGCCTTTTTCTCTTCTGTGCCTGTGTTTTCTATTGGATTTCTTGCTTTTTGACCGGACATGCCATGGACATATTCCGGTGGGGGCCTTCACAGTTTAAGCATTTGGGTCAGTTACTCTTGCAGTCGCAGCAGAAAATGGTCATGGCCGGCGCAGATAAAACACACCGTAAGGCCTTTTTCCGGGCAGTTAGACGTGGTGTGCTTGCCGTACTTATAGCACTAAAAGCACATTTGTAAGTCGGCAACCTACTCACGTTCCATCTGCTCGTAGCAGACACTTACGTTGAAGAGAAGTAAACCATATTCTTTGGCTTTTTGAACCATAGCCGTGTCCTCGAAAACAACCTTAAATACGTGCGTGTAGTTTTTGAATTTCATTACCTCAGCTACTTTTGCCCATTGGTGGTTCCGTTCAATTTCGTTTTTAATCTCATCTGCCGAGTGGCACCTGACCCAAGAGTCGAGGCACCTGCAGATAAAGCTACGGTGTTTTCTAATCTATGGTCGTGGGGTCGGTTTTAAGTTAATTGTCTTAAGGCATTCAACGGCTTTGCTTGAGGTCAAGGCTTCACAGTCAGCCTCCCTCGCGCAAATGGCCAAGTAACCATTTTTAATGTCAATCAGTCTAAGCAAAGCAATGCTCAAGAATCCGAAAACTTTTTCGAAAACCTTACATCTATCTGGTTTTGGGCCCTCCGAGAGGATCCGGAGAATGATGCGGAGAGTCTCTTTCATTTCGCCTGCCTACTATGTGAGATAGGAAAGGTTGTTATTATAGTATTTGGATATGAATTTATGTATATATATATATATATATATATATATACACTGAGAATAAGAGAATGAAGGTTCAAGGGCTCAACTATTTTTATACCACTTTACCTTATACCTCCTTCCTAGGGCTTGCGGATGGGCCAGATGAGGCTTAGGTTCTTATTGCTAGCAAAGGAGCGAAGATTTAGCCCTTCACTTTCCAAAATTCAAAGCTATTGGTCCACATTTTCGAACGTAATCGCGCTTTATCACTTTACCAGTTTTTATTGTCATTACTCTAAGTGAGTCGCACAAATTCACTTTCACTACTATTATCTTTTTAAAAATTCTAAAGATGAGCACAGCGGGAAAAGCAGACTAGCTAAGGCATCCAAAGCAGTCAGAAATAGAATTATTTAAAAATTGCTACACTTACTATATAGTCTTTCTACGTGAACATAAGTATTACAAAAATTAGCCAATCATGGCGCGAGAAATTTTTAAGGGCAAACTAAGCACTACAAGAAACATAAAATTAGAAGGCATAGATTGTATGACTATTGGAACTGCTGAAGGTTCTGTTCATCTGACTACTCACAGTGATCTACGCACTGATAATTTACGAAAACTATTTAACTTGAATAACTTTGTGAAGCATGAAGCATTTTTCTACATACGACTTCCTATCCATAAAAAAGAGGCAGAAGAGAGAAGAAATATATGCGCGAACCTGACTGATTGAAGAGAGCTCCTGTTTCCGATTCGCGGGGCATGACCACAAAGCGGTGATTTCCTCAGTTTTCTACCTCTAACTATTACTGTACTCAGCCTTTTTTTCTTTAACTGTATCTCTGCCTAGCACAGTATAACTCGACTAGTAGTAAGGTCCCAGTAATAGTCGGTATAAGGGTATAGTGAACTCCAAAGGAGAATACGTTAAGCGGTTAAAGAAGGACCCTGGTTAGCGGTGACAAGCCCACACCCGACTGTAGGTTTCGCTTATAGGGCTAGGCCATCTAGGTAGGGTGGTCGGTAGGTGTGCCTCCCAAGGAAGGTATGATATTTAGAAATAGGTTTATATAGGGGGCTTCTCCCACTAGTGGACCGAGAATAATATTTCTTCAGGTTTTACTTTTCAGAAGGATGTTCCACCCGGAAGGGGGTATGAGTTAGGATAATGGACCCGCCGGATTTCACCAAGAGACTGCCCTTCCGAGTTATACCGAACGCAAATAAAAGGAAACCACAAGAAGTCGCCCAAAGGATTCGTGGTAATTTGTGCTGATAACAATGACGTCGAACTACTACTTGCATCCTCGGGCACGATTGCCCTCCGTAAAACATACCTAGAAGCAAAAGTACTTTCACAGATAAACGCGAATCAAAGTATTCTCTGCAGA
This sequence comes from Ceratothoa steindachneri, assembly GCA_963969495.1. Classification (NCBI taxonomy): domain Eukaryota; kingdom Metazoa; phylum Arthropoda; class Malacostraca; order Isopoda; family Cymothoidae; genus Ceratothoa; species Ceratothoa steindachneri. Next base: position 35,627,734 of record OZ018323.1, on the reverse strand, counting down.
AAAATCGAGTCTTGGTTTGGAAAATATACACCAGAGGAATTGAGGCAAGAGGTACAAGACCAACAACCATGACTGAAGATCCTCACCAACAATATCAGTACCCCAATATTAAAATTTGCTTCAGTTATTATAAGATGGAAGATCACATAACTGCCAACTGCCCCCAAAAGAAAGATATATGCTTAGAGTGCTGCGGTCCCTATTCATGGAGTAACTACTCAAATAATAATAAAGAAATGTGTAAATTGTGGTAAAAGCCATAGAAAAATGGCTATGTCATGCCCAAAGAGAAAAATAATTATAAGGAGAAAAGAAACTGAAATCCACCAACGAAAAGATGCTTCATGAAATTCCACATATGCATCAGTGACAGCTAAGCCTATCGTCTAAACCAATCAGGTTACAATCGACGGGACTCCAAACATAAAAAATACTGATGTGTATTATCCACTCACACGTCATGAATATCGCACAGCTGGGAGCATATCCCACAACGTTAAACTCCATGCTTAAGGAAACTTGGTTGGAACCGATGAAGAAGCGAAAAGAAATCAGTGAATTAGAACAAGAGGAGAACACATAGAGCAAAGAAACAGAATCACAGAGCAGCACCGAAGAGAACAATAAAAAAAGCTCAAAATAAAGTAAGCGTAACAACAAAAAGCAAAGAAGGAAATCGACCAAGAATGCCTCACCGCGCAACAGAACACCGGAAACAGCAGCCGCGAAATGCGAGATGGAAAAGAGCCAAATCTCGGTGAGAACAGAAATGAAAAGCTGAACCACAAGAAAAAGATACGAGTAAATAATTGTAAAAACTCCACTCTCCCATAAAAGAAGAACCGCTTAATAGCCAACAGACAAAATGGAGAACAGAAAATCAAGTATTTTACAAACAAATACGAACGGATGAAAAGATAAAGAAAAAACATACGGAAATATATTCAGAAAAATATGAAGCAGAAAGAGTTACTCAAGAATTGGGTTGTCTCTCAATATTTTTGGTTGCATCCAATTTCATTAGAGCTTTTCGTATTGTATAAAATGCCTTTTTTCTGTCATCAACCCCACCCCTTTAGATTAAACTCTCCAAGAAACTCATAATGACGCTGGTTTATCCTATTTTACGACCCTTAGGAACACGATGAGGTATGGAGATCCTGTAGTATCGGAGATATCGAATAGCAGTTACCTAGGTTACCAAGCAGTAACCAAGGTTAAATTTAATTCATTACTGGTTAATCAGTTTGCAACGGGATTCAGGTAGTATTAATTTCTGTCATCCTGCCTTTCACTATAAAGCTTCTAAAGGATTTTACAATTAAAACCTACTCGGTACAGTTTCTCGCTAATGGCATTTCAACGGATCTTTCTATAACTCAGTTAAGTGGCAAATAAGTTTCATTTACTTTCCCTACTAGAAGCTTTCCACCACGTTCAGATATTTTCTGACAGCATCCAACTCTTGTTCAGTTACGGCACTATGGTGTCCATTCTATTTTAGTATGAGGTATCTTACCATCCTAACTAGTATATTGAGTTTAATCTATATTTTCCATAACCGAGACCATCTTTATGATTGCCAATTGTCACTTTACGAAAATCCTCTTTCATTTAAGATTTCTATAAATCTTTAGTTGCTATAGAATATAAAAAATGCCACCTAATTCTTGTGATATGTAGAATAAATATCCGTGTTATCACCAGTTTCAGCGTAGTAAACAACCTTAAGTGAGGGCAGCATTATGATTGAATAAATGATGTTTCAGGGTGATGTGAAATTTGCAACTATATTTTTTCCATTAAGTTGGCGTCAGGAGTTTCTTTTTTTTGTATTAAGTCCGTTAATATCAATTTTTTTAATTACTTTTTACTTGCTAAATTGTTAAAGAATTTACCAAAGATACATATATTCAAATTTCATCCCACTCAGTGTTAAAGAAAAACAGGGTTCTCAAAATATTCAGGGTCAAACTGATTTTAGTGACAAACTGCTGTAGTGACTTGAATTAGCAGCGTACCATATCGTGGAAATCCATGGCCGTAAAGTCGTTTTACTGCATCAGGTCATAGTAAAGGATGCGATTGAAATTTGTAAGATCACCTGCAATATCAACTTTCAACTTATGTAGAATAAACCGAAGTTAGTGTTCAAGCATTGTGACGTAGCTATGAACGCTGCTTCCAATGTCGAATACTGCTTCCAATTTTTTCTTTGTTTAATTGTGCATAACCCAAAATTGAAATGACGATAAGGGGTCTTGATTTGTTATATGCAACACAATTCATTAATAGCTAGAATGTCTTAAAGATATTTAGCAATAAGTAAATTTAGTTTATTAAATTTGTTTCCTATGCTCTTAGCATTGCAAGAGTATAAAATATACGCTTTATTATCGCCTTTCCTTTATTTATTATATTGTTATAATTAGTATCAATATTCACAATGGCGTTACCACCATATTTAATACTATTTGTATTACCGCGTTTCTCCCGCTATTATTATTAACCCATGCTATACGGCCATTTTTTAACGATTGTTTGCTCTAAATGGGGCATTACTATCTCGAGTTATGTTTTCCCATGATATACGGCCATGAATTAACGATTGTTTACTCGAAAGGTGGCATTGCAAAGATGTATGAGCTTATCAGGCCGTGCCGTTTCTATATCATTGAAATAAAAATAATTGAGATCTCTTCAATAAAATTATCCCAAACATTAACGGATTTTACATTAAGCGAAGGTGTTGTGTGATTGAAATCTACTACGTAATAATCTTTTGTTAAAATAAATGTTGGTATCGCTAGCAATTCGAGAAATGAAGGTTCCAAATAAAAAAGGTTTAACCATTGTTGCTCTGCAACAAAGTGGCTTAAAATGCAATGAGATATTTGCTGCGGATATTACATCAAAGAGTACCATCTTTAGGATAATTCAAGATTTTAAAAGACTAGTTACACTCCCGTACTCCTCTGAAAAAGTCCTCTTGTCGCCCTAGAGCTTTAAATAAACGCCAATATCGCCTTTTGTTAAATTTTCAGCTCAAGCATTGGATTGGTTTCTCCCGTCAAGCTTGCCCTCGATTGGGGAGAAACAGGAATGAACGATTCAGCGCACACAGTCTAGGTGACACTTTTCGTCTAAGATCTCAAGTAGAGAAGAGCTGCAAAGAAGCATAATCTCACCAAGAAGAACTTTACTGTTAGGCTCCACTAATGTATAAAGTATAAAAAATTGACTGTTAAAAACTGCGGCAAAGTGAGATTCTATATTGACGCTTTCTTTCTCATATTTAGAGAATTTAGCTGATACTTTCTTAGGAGAAATGAAGAGGAACGATTTCATAACTCCTGTATCGAGTCTATGATGAAAGCATCCGGGCAGTCACCATATCTCTGGCTGATTCTCATTTTAAGGGAACTGAAGTACTAACTTTGCCCAAGAACACTTCCATGAACTTAAAATAGTATCAAATTGTTTTGTTTATCAACGTATTTTTTTTATAACAGATCAGGACAAATTTGGGGATGATAACTGAATTTTTCATCATGATAGCAAAGTTTTTAAAATAGAAATGCAATAACAATTTTTGTGGCTGAATAAAACCTCGAATTTTTGTCACTTTGCCACGTGAATTCGCTAGATTTGAATCCAATAAAAAATATTTTCACGATAATCAAATTGGCCATGATAAACAGAAGCCATCCAATTGTGAGCAGTTGTAGGTGTTTATTAAACAAAAATGAAGCATTATTAGTCAAGAAATCATGAAAAGTTTGTTCTCAAGTTTAACCAAAATGAATTTGAGCAGTCCTGAATATCAGGGGCATCATTGTCAATATTGACTGCGCACACAAATTGACTGTATTTTGTAATAGACTGGGTTTGAGCTCTTATTATTTGTATATTAGACCATTAAGTTAGTCTTAAATGTCTTGGCCATGACTCTACTTTTTTAAGATATTTACGATGTTTAAATTCAATAGCACCATTAAATTTTGAGTAGGCTAAAATAGATAAACAACACACAGTACCATTGGCGTCTTTTTTTATTTTAATATTGCTAAGACACAGTCAAATATCGTTTTAACTCGTTGCAGTGGAGAGAAATATTCAATTTGTGTGTTTACTCAGGTAGCAAACTTAATACGAGTGGTCTGAATTCCACCATTAATTAATTCGATCTAACTTGAATAACCTTACTTAAAAAGTGATATACTACGCAAAAATAGGCTTAAGGGTTTAAAAAAATTTAATAAACAGGTTTGTTATTCAATGAAGGGGTATAAATAACCAGGGATAATTTATACTAGTTCATGAAAAATTTATATTGTGGAACTTTAGGAATGCTATATTTTCCTTTTCTTTATATTCTTTGTCCATTTTTGACACTTTTACATTATAATTATATAAATCAAAGAATCATGTCTTACAGTCAGTTTTTTTCTATAATTCTATCTGAATTTAAAAATAGCGGAGATTCAAGTGCGTACCTCCTATTTTACCTAAAACACAGAATAATGCAAACCCGGTAGATTCTCCAGAATAATCTTCCTTACCCTCTCTCAACGCATTTCGTCCATTATGTAATCAGAAATTAATTGCCTCACACCACCTCACCTGAGACCTAATTTCCCTAAGAGCTTTCCCATCATCAGGGTCTTTTGTGGTGAAAGGGGATAGCGATATATTACTCTAATATATATTTAACTCTACCTGCGCTACATAACAATTCCTTTGGTGGTAATATTAGAAAGAATAATAGGAGAAAATTGCAGACATTACTATGCTAAAATGAATATGCTCTATTTTAACGCTTGTAAAATGGATAAGTGGAAAAGTGATATAGGTGAAGAAATCCAAATTTCAGAGTGCATCGCCTATTTAATTGAAATAAGAGATCACATGGGTTGAAGAGGCATAGAAGACTCCACTGTCCAGAAATTACATAAGTTTCAATGAAAGTGTATACAGGGTGTCCGGCTAAATTTGATGTATCGGTGAACAGTCAACATCATTGGATAGCTTCGTGAGAAAAGTTTTTGTTGAGAAGAATTCAACGAACAGGAACTGGAGGCACCTCCCATATTAGAAAAGAGTTAACTGCCATGATGATTTGCACCGGGTATTGAAATGCGAAGACGTGACCAGCTAAAAGCAACACAACTGGCATTCTGAAGGCGTTCGTATGCCGGAATTCCCTCAATAACAGCAGAACATTGGGATGAAAGACCCGAGAAGAGAATCCTGGGTTTGGTTAGAGAGATGCGTGTTGGAGTGACCATCATGAAGACTGTCCTGAATAATGTCCATTGCCTTCGTTTGACGAAGGAAAGAATGATTCTGAACTCTCTGAAGCATCCTGTTTTATCGGGGACGATCTCGTTCTTCTTAGATGAAAATAAGTTCTGCCAGGACAGATGCACAACACCCAGAACAACAGGCGTTTCACCGATAACTAATGTGACGTTCCACATATCATGAAGACCAAGTTCCCACAAACTCTATGCGGGTGTATCTACAGTGAAAGTGATCTCATACAGCTCCAACTCTTTGAGCAGGGTCTTAGACTCTATTTGACGTCTATGAAGAGCTGCAGTGGAATGTAATCAAGCCATGGATGGAGAAGGTTACTGCTGGAAGGCAATATCTCTGGAAATAGTCAGAAGTGGGCTTTTAGATCCCTCGATTTTAATTCCATGAGTTATTCTGTGTGGAGCCGGTTAAAAGAGAGACCAACCACTATGTATTCAACCCCAAGGCTAAGCTGATGGCCAAAATCAAGACTGTGTTTGGATATATTCCCAGGGACACCATAAGAGAGTAAGCGCCAGATACCGGAGCCATCTTGAAGCCCTGGTTGAAGCTCGGGGCGGTAAATTTCAGTAAACTCTTAGTTCCATGCCATAATCTATTAGATGTTTTTAAAAATTTTTAAATAAATTTATCTTTGGCTGAGAGTTTGCGGAGAGGCGGTGGCGGGCTTTTATGCAAACCCTCAAATTCAGCCCGAACACCCTGTATGTATTCTATGACTTTAGCTGAGTCTGCTCAAAACACTTTAACTAAATCGAGCGTCGATACGGGTATTTCGGAATCTTCAAGAACAAACATACAGAAAATAAATATTGAACTAAATGATGAAATACGAGACTCTGAGTTTGATCTTTCCTGAGTGACAGAATAGCTTCAAGAATGAGTAAAAGTAAAAGAGGTATCAAAATGAATGAAATAAAAACGAGAAAATAAAAAATTTACACCACCATGGTCCCTCTAGTGGTTGACTGTTAGATATCTGTGCTTGGGGAAAAAACACATTACTACCACTCTACAAAGAATTATTATTATAATTATTGTGCTTTATGTTTTCGGTAAATGTTTCTTACGTTAAAGTTCAGTTTCCTCACGATTAATTTGTTAATAAAATATACGACTGTATTTCAGCTTGTCAAGAGTAATTTTTCCATTATATCAGTAACTGTTTTTTTCATCGTCATCAACGGAATATAGGTCTGGGGCCTTGCGGCGGTATTCTAAAAGTCCAGCAATATGTTCTCAAACTGAATCGGACCATCAATGAAACATCTATTAATAATGATCCTTATATAATTGTTTCTCCGAATTCAAATAGGTTACCCATCGCAAATGGGTCTCCTTAGTTTATGGAATGTTAGATCCGTGGACGATGGTGCTAAGAAAATATGTTTATTAAATTGATGACAATTTCTATTATCTTTCAGTATAATGTAAATTATATATTTTGTTGCTAAGTGTCAAAATATCATTTTGAAAGTTCACTGAGTTTCCTTAGTATGGTTTTGGAAAAAAGGTACATGATGCTTTAATACATATATTTATTCATTGTTTAGTGAAGTTTCTTAATTCCCTCGTACCCGTGTAAAATAGGAAAAGTCAGTGCCCCCAAAATAAATGTATGTATATTAAATTTAATCGTGTTTAAAATTAATTACGAATAAAATGATTTTTTGTCATCATCTGACTTCTTATAGTTTTTAAATACTGAATAAAGAATCACACAAATAACTGAGCTAAAAGAAATGAACATAAATAATTCTATACTATAATCTTGATATTTAACCCAAACACGTGAGGCTAAATGCGTTTTAGACAAGAAATGAAAGATGTTATTCTTCCTTGTATAAATTTTTAATTTTATTGAATGATTTAAGACTTAAATTTATTTTATGCTTCTAATAAACTAGAATCAATATATAAAACTTTAGATGTTAAGTCTTTATATAATCTATATGAAACATATTCGAAATTACCAAATTTACCAAATTTATTTTCAAATTTCAGAAATAGTGTACGAATGACACATACTTCGATCCACATTTTTATTACTATTGAATTAAATATAATAATACATTAATTGATAAAATAAGCATTTTTAACCCAAATCTTGCTTATATTCAAGACTTATTTTTAGGTTTAAAAAAAAAACAGGTATATGTACAGATGCCCAGTTTATCCAGCCCAGATGTAAAAAAATATTCCTAAATAGGAAAAGGAAGAACTCTCATGTACAAGTAATTCTAGGATAGTATGATTATTTTTTTATTTAAGCTGCCGATCTACCTAAATCCTTCACTCACTTCAGCATCAGTCGCGCGCCTGAAATTAAACATGGACTCCCCAAACGAGGGTATCTACCATCCAGGTCTCCGAGAAAATACGACCTTTACAATCGCATTAGGTTAAAGCGGATCTTCCTCTCTTCAAGGTGATGATGGAAGGAGGTAGGAGATCCAAAGAAAAAAAACGAGAACAATATCGAACCTTATCGAGTGGCTAGTCGCCAATCCCAAGGAGGGTCGGCAGAGGTGGAGACGCATTTGGTTGAGTGAACTCGCAGGTAACGCCTCATGTACCTTTGGCCTGGTCCGAGCTGCCGGAACCGAGATTTTTAAAAAAATGCACTTGAATGTCACGAGAAATTGCAGCATTATTTCCAGGCACACTGTAGTAGTGACAGTTAACACTAATATCAAATCCTTCTTGCTCGTCCGTGGGGCCAGGAGAGCAAACTTTCATTCAAATATCAGCTGTTTTCTTGATAAACCTAACACTGCACAGAATCCAGAAAGGGCGAAAATAGAGTTGGGCATTTGAAAAGTCTAGAGAAGAGGACCATGGAGAGAGAGAGAGCACGATTTCATCATGGTATTGATTTTAGTGATGACATTTGCCACTAACCTTTTTGCTTTCATTAGTGGTGCCTGCCTTGGGTAAAGGAAATAGGTCCCTTTCAAATTTACTCTGGTAGCACATAGTGCAGCTTGCAACTCAGCTTGTACTGGGGCTGTAGAAGCGTGCCATGTACAAAACTAGGAATTCTGGAATGTTTTTAAATCTGCTATAGGTATTTTAGAAAGGCTAGTATTATTTTAGAAGTGCTAAATCTAGTTAATACGGGTTGGTATTTTTTTAGAAAATTTTGGTCGTGTTTTAGAATGGTTAGTGTTGTTTTAAATTGTTACATTTTAGGAGAGTTTGTATTGTCTTAGAAGGCTTGGTAGTTTTTTTAAATTGTTGGTTGTTTGTTTTGAGATGTTTCAGGTATATCTTGCAAGCATTGCTGTTGTTGTAGAAGGTTTATTGTCGTTTTAGGAGTATTAGTGTTGTTTTAGAAGAGCTGATGTTGTTGAGAAACATTTGCTGAACTTTTCAAAGATCAGAAAGTTTTTAAAAGGCTACTTGTTATTTTAGTATTATTAATGTTGTTTTTAAGGGTGTGAGTATAATTGTAGAAGGTATGCTGTTGTTTTAGAAAAATTGGCATGTTTTTAGAATGGGTGTTGTTATTTTAATTGGCCTGGTGTTGTTTTAGAAGTGTTGCTGTTGTTCTAAAATTGTTGCTGTTGTTCTAAAATTGTTGGCGTTGTGTTAGAAAGGTTAATGTTATTTTAGAAGGTTGGGGTTCTTTGAGAAATGTTCGTGTTGGTCTTCGAGTTGTCGTGGAAGGATTGGTGTTTTTTTTAAGGTTTTTAATTGTTTCAGAATGATTGCTGTTGTTTTAGAATGATTGGTGTTTTTTTAGAAAGGTTGGTGTTGTTTTAGTATTATTGGTTATGTTTTCGAAGAATTTGTATTGTTTGAGAAGTTGTAGAGAAATGGCCACATTAAGCATACCGGAGGGCCAGGAGTTTTTTAACTTGAAGTCTCCCCCCCTCCCTTGTGGAGAAAGCCGGAGAAGCAAGCCCCATAAGGAGAATAATGGGAATGGTAGCAGGCGAATAACAGTAACTGCCTGCCCTGTTTGATCTCCCCGCCGCTTTGGGACGTTGGAGCTAACATGTGTTTTAAGGCGACCACATAAGACCCTTAAACGATGCTCTAACGATTCAATTACCTACGAGACCCATAAACCCGTGGTTATGTCACAAAAAAGCGGTGCTAGTCAAAATGCACGCCAAGGAGTGAGGCGATTGAATGTCTCTCTAATTAACAAGCTGACTTGGGCACCTCAGTGCCAAACTCTGCACTTCTCGCTCTGACCAGATGCGAACTCACTATTCGCGCTCCCCTCTGTGGCCTCGCTCCTTCCCGTTTAGATAGGGTGATGGTTCGCCTATAAATAAGCCTCGGAAAGAAAGAGAGTGATTAGAATTCGATAAGAAGGAAGAAGATTCAGTTCGTGCAGATCGATCCTTCAGCCATAGAAGACGATTTCCGTGAGAAACGATAGGATCAGATTGAAAAAATCGATCCCCCCCTTCCCGGGCCGAATTAACATAAATATTCAGGCTTTGTATCGGTGCCATACCGAAGAATCCTTTACAAACTTAGAAGAAGTGTGAATGGAGAAAAGTAAACCTGCTCACAATTGAGTGACTCTCATATCTCAAGCTCCGTAAGAGTGAGAGGAGAAGAACCCAGCCCCAACGAGGTTCCTTTCTTTAATTACGGTAAAAATCTCACCGAATACCCCAAAAGCTAGGTGGACACTCTAAGTTGAAGAATGAGACACCTAGAGGGGTCAAGATCATTTAGAAGAGGACTCTTGGCACGAAGAGCACCGCAACTCTCTCTGTATTCTAAATTTAGCCAGAGGTAAGTTTGCAATAAGAAGTGACATCACCTCATCTCTCTCCCGCTATACCACCTCTACGAAATTCAATCATCGGCCACGGCAACACTTCAAAGCGAGAGATACACCCTCCAGCGACATCCGGCAATCCCTGATCATGCAAGTTAGAAAAAAACATTTATATTCATATTGCGATAGTATGAGTTTAGTACGTCTTACGTTTTAAGGGTAGTAGAAACCATTGTTTGTGAACCTCGGTCACATTTGCTAGTATACGAGAGTACTTTAATTTAATGATTAACGCTAATATAAAAGGGTCGCGATAAAAATACTAATAAGCCATTGGTGTGTTTACGTGCAGCCTATTTGTCTATTTTTGTCATCGTAGACATTGTAATAGGCTTAGATGCCAACCGGATAACTGTTTGTTTGTCATAGTTAAGTGTTAAATTTAAAATATATGTTTATTTTGGGATAACTCCTGTGTGTTTCCTCTTATCCTTAAGTGTTGAAGTGACTCTTCCTTAAGAACAAACCAACTAAAGTAGCACTCTTAGATCAAAGCCTACGTCATCAAAGAAGTACATCACTTGCCACAAAGCATACCGCGACAAAAGTGGTGTCAAGAGTGAAGTGATCAAAATGTGGTATTATACGACAGAAGTTTTGGTGTCGTTTTCTAAGTATTGTTGTTGTTTAGGAGGGTTATTGTTGTTCGTGACGGGTTTATATATATGATGTTACTAATATCCTTCAATCTTATCATTGGATAATATGAGATGTCAAATTGTAGGAGCGTGCAATCTTGTCGGCTTCCTGTAGTATAATTTTAAATCTCCGATTTTGCTGGTTTATTCTTACTATTTATATTTATGATAGAAATGGATTATTATTTGGTTTTAAATATAAGATAATCATATACATTTAGGATAAATTTAAAAGTCGGCGATCAAGACTCCATTGATATAGAAGCTAAAATCTTGCGTTGTTTAAAATGTTCGTTGATCTTTTTAACGAAAATTAAAACAGAACCCAAACATCAAACTTGTAAACCTAACTAAGTTTATCCAAATTGTTAACGACATTAAATTTTAATGCATGAAATATGTCTGCGATCTCAATAGTTATAAGATGAAGGTTAGTTTTGAACAACTCCTTCAATTGGTCGCCCTGCGCAATACGCGGTGCATCATCATCTGAAAAAAATCCATATCGGAATCGTGCAAACCATTTCTGACATGCATCGTCTGAGACAACATCCTCTCCATACCACACATATTCATGCAAGTTTTGGTTGTTTTTTTACCATTTCTAAAGAAAGAAATGCATTATTTGTTGATAATATTCAGCATTTTCCTCTATTTTGGTGGTTTAATTAAAAACTCCCAATAGACCCTATTACGTTGGAAATTCGCTATGAACTAATATAAACTTCTAATTTTCTCTTGAATACACCTCCTTGGCCTACAAAAATTAATGCAACATCTCGGTGAACATTTCCCAAGAAAATTTAGAATGTTGTTGGTTTTCTTGAACTGAGTTAATTATTTGCGCTCGCAAATATATAATTTTGACTAATAATTATCCTTGCGATAACCAGCGCACTTTTTATGATAGTTTAAATTTTCACTGATCCTGTTAGCATTTGCTTGATTATAACCTATTAGAAGAGTCTTCTTTCCCTGAAAACGTAATTGATATGGTTTTATCAAAAAACAAAAAGATCTATCACTATTCCTACCTTAAAACTATTAAAGGGTAGCTTCGACAGAAAGATATATATATAGAAAAATTACAATAAAGGTTCGAACTAGTTTATAAACTTAGTTTTAATAAACCAAGCCATAAACACTATCGAAACAGCTTAACTGCTTAATTCATTTTTTTCCCTAACCAACTAAAGAGATAAAATATAATTTTTTTTGGCATTCATTCTTAATGCTTTCATTATGATCCAAACGTTCGTTTAAAAAGGTTCTATTTGACCCTGAATATTTTGACCTTTGTGTCAAAATGCATTTAACAGTATCAAAGAAAAAGAGAGAAAGAAAAATGAAGTAAAGGAAATAAGATTGTAATATGTACTAAATACACCTGACCCATATTACCCTTTCGATCGTGGACGTGATTCCTTCCAACGACTACTTAACTTAACATAAAGATCAGGAGAATCAAAGCCCCTCCCCCCTCAAACCAAAGCCCGATATTCATTGTGTGGGGGTGTATATGTGGCTGGGTGTGTTTTGAAAGCGATCAAGAATCTTTCTTGAGTAGAGAAAATGTAACCTGTTTAAATCCGTAATGTGTGGATCTGGAGGCCTATTTAGTCCTCAAGACGAAGAGTGATATTGGAATTGTGTGTGATTAAAGAACGGAAAGAAGTGCTACGAAATGTGCTGTGGGGAGAGGGAGCTGCTTGCGACCAAGAAAAATGTGCTTCCGATAATAGGCGGCTAGCTCCATCTACAAGCTGAAACCGTTGTCTGCTCTTGCTGGATTGAACCGGGTACTGAGCCGTGGAAATCAAAATATATTCATTAAGCCATGGAGCACTCAGGGATAAAAAGAAAATGAAAAAAAGTGGAATATAAAACTTAAAGAAGATAGGCAGGAATAAAAATCATTAATAGATAAATTATCGCAACAATTTAGGAAGGTAGAGCCATATTGCTACAGTAGCAAATCATGCTAACCTAGAAGATTTTGTTGGTCAACAAATTTTCCACCTCTTAAAATTATTTACCTCTCTACTCATATTTCTTTTATCTTCTTACTTTCTTCATTTAATAGCTTTCCATAGGGGGTGGTGGGGCGACCAATCATTGAATTGTTGAAAAACATCGTCATAAGTGAAGTTATGAGAAGTAAAAGTGTGAGAAAGGAATCCAGGGCAATATATCTTGGGGCGCAAGGAACGAGTAAGAATTGCCCCTTCCCTTTAAACATATACAACCCTGGCTCAATGCATATAAAATTCCCTCGCTTTATATTTGCAACTGAGACTAGAAACATAAAAAAATCTGTTAAATTTTACCATCAATAAAGAGTTAAATGCTTTTTAGAAGTAATATAAAACCAGTTATTAGCCTTAAACTTAGTCACTTTAGATATTAAATGATCTAAATTTGGGGATAATGAGATAAATCAAACAATGCACAACCAATTATTAATCCAATTAAATTTTATTGGATATTATTAATTTATTCCGAAAAATAAGTAATAACAAACTTCGAGCTAAAGGTGGTTCAATAATATTAGCATAATTCGTATTTTTCTTTGAACTATAAAATAAGATGACTTTGGCGACGAAATTAATAGGTCAAGATTAAGTCCGTTTAAAAAGAAATTATCTCGAGTAAGTAAATCTGAAGCAGGATCATATTACTTTTGCTATAGGATAAGTACTATTTATTGATCACTTACTTGAAAACTATAATAATATTTAATATGCTTACAGAATTAAATTTAAATAGACACATCATTTAAGGTTGGACTTGATTTTCCAAAATTAAATTACATTGTAACTACATAGATAAAAATGACCTAAATATTCGATTGAGACATTGTACTTTAATAAAATAGCTGTAGGTCAAATTATGGATAGTAATATTCTTTTCTTTCAATGAGTTATATATCGTTATTTCTGATGGTACTAACTAATTAATTTTGGAAAAAAATTAAAAGAGGTGACTGTAAAAATATGTAGACTAATTTGCCATAGCAAATAGATTTCCAAAATATGGCTTGACTAAGTATTAGATATTTATTAAGATAAAACTGAAATTATTCATATAAATGAAGAACACGTGATTTACATACCCTTTTTTTCTAACAAGAACGTGATAAAAAACTACTAGATTAAATCATGTATACAAAGAAGAAAGAAATCATAGTTCTTTATTTACATTCAAGCCTACAGATTTGAGGAGTGAAATGTTTTGCTAACTAACTTTTATCGGTTCATATTATGTAAGTACACTTTTCAAATATTCATGTGGCATTTTACAGGATATCCAAAGTTTTTATGTCTCATCCAGTAAAAATTATTAAGCCGCATCTGCAATTATTCTTGGCTGGATATCAACTTCACGAGAAAATCATGAATGAAAGCTCTCAATTTTGACTCAAAAACGGTATGGAATTGTTATTTTTTGCGAGCCCGGCCTCTTAAATGGATTAGATTAAGATCGAAGTTTTCCAAAGCCATGGAGGTATGTATATATGTAGTGGTTAGGGTAGAGTTATTTCCAAACCTACGCTCGATACCACTTGCATCTCTAACATGCTGGAAAATGCACGAAGCATTACTGCAATACATATGTATTTTTTTAAGAGTTGATATTTGTGTATATTTTGCATAATTCTTTGTTCCAGTGGGGTTGGTGAAAATTAAGCTGCACCAAATTTTGGCATAACTCTACAGGCATATCTGTGTTAAAGATCAAAACTTCCGCAATCGTCCTATATGCTTGTCGATGATGCCGCATTTGTGACAAGTGAACAATCCTACTCTCATTTGGTTAGCATCCTTCTATCATCTTTGTGATATATTTTTTCTAGCTCCGATACAGTTCGATTAGTTTTCTGATTATCACAAATTACACCCCGCCTCACTCTTTTGTTAGGTATAAACTAATTACACTATGTAACAGAACTATTGATCCTGGACACTATGTAGTAATTCGATCTCCTTCTATTAGAAAAAAATAGAAAATAGCAATTATTTGTTTTAACTTTATTTTGCGGCTCCTATGACAAGATTTTACCAAATATTTGCCAAGTTTTGGAGCTTTTCCATCTCTTTTACGGCTAAAACATAAATTTATACAGTTTTATTGTAACTTAAAAAAGAAATATTAAAAAACAAGTAGAAGAAATGGAAGGGAACAACTTTCCTCGACTTCAGTTTTTCATGTAAATCACTTTCCAGTACAAGCCCCCAAATGTAGTTACCTAAAAATGTTTTCATTGTATACACCTTGGTATATACGTTGAAAGTTCAGTATATCCTAATGGAAGCACTCCCCTGTCTCTATCAAGTAAAGGCACATATTCTCCTTGAACTTATCAAGATGAGCATCTAAGATGTGCAACTTCAGGGATAACTTGCAGCCAATTTGGCAAGAGCTTTTCAGTAAATTCTCAATCGTTCCGCCTCATTGTCACCCTTGTTGTTGCCTCAAACTCTCTAACACATCAGAACTTAACTTTTACAGAATTCCATTTCGGTTTTTGTGAGCTTTGCAATGAATTCTAAACACACTATGATTTTCCCGATTTTCGATCCATCCAAGATAGTAGCTTTTCTCCTTTGCCTCAGAAAGCTAAGAGAAGAAAATTTGAACGTACATTGAGCTATAAACTCTTTGATATAGCTAGAGCAAACTACGCGTCATCAGACCTAATTTTAAATGGATCGGAAGGACCAATACCTTTTTTGAGTCTATCAAGTGCTTATGCTTGACATTATGATCTCCAACAGAGAACTCACTCTTAGCTAGTCAGTGCTTGTGGTAAGTTGCTGTGATATTACTACTGTCCCAAAGAGTAAAAATATGGTAACTTGGTATAAGCTACCTGAAGACCCATAAAAATGTTACCATTTTAAATTCTACAATCACTTCGCCTGATACACATTGTAAGTCTTAACTTGTAGCAAGAGCTTAAAAGTTATAGTTGTCCTTGAGATATACTGAATGAGCCAAGAAAATGGATAGATATTTATTCCAAATATGAAAAATTACAGCTTAAATACTGTTTCATGAGGTGTTTGTAATGAGCCTCGATTATTTTAATTAAATGTAATTTCAATTGCATCAACAAAGCAGATACATCATTGTGGCAGAAAGCCCAAATTGATATGTTAAAAATCTTGAGAATAGGTATGGCGTTTCCTTAGGCTTGTCACTTTCAATTGTTCATCCAGCAAGTACCACACTTTGAGCCTGGAAACCTGAAAATCTCGGGATAGTTTGACTCTTCTCAACAGCCACATCTCGTAATCTATAGACTACATCTTCATTCATCTTTTCTGCTTCTAAAGTTTTGCTCTCTTCTGAGTATGGCTTATTCTTTTCTTTTCTTAAGTATAGGGAAAAAAGGTTTTGGGAGTGTGTGGTACTGGTAGAGTAAGGATGAAATTTTTGGATTGGAAAGAGAAGGAGCATTTCGCCACTTCGGCGTTCAAATGGATCCAACATGTATAAGTATTAGTTGCATTTGTAGTCAGTGGGTTCACGCTACATCATGGGAATGGCAAAATTCTTGGTTTTTCTTTCCCTTCTATACCATCTTATAATAGCAAATAAATATACATTATTACTCTTTTGGCCCACAAAAAGAAATAGCTTAAATTCTTCTGACATTTAATATTTTACTCTTTTCAACCAACAATTTTCTTACCTTCCAAAGTTTTCTTTCATTATTCACAAGCATAATGAAGTGTCCAAGGTTTGTCTTGGTCACGATCTGGCATGGAAAAGTATTGTTTGAAAGCTTTACGCATTCTCATAGATGCTGAATGACTACCCTGATGTTTTCGCCATTCTGCTTACTTTTTCTTCTTTTACGATGAACGGAGGGAGATTTAATCTATTTTAGTGCCAAGCTTGACACATTCTTATAGATGTTGTCACACTGAACATTTGATGAACTGCACACAGATATAACAGAATGCATCTGGAGAATGATTGTAGCCCCATGATACTATTTCTACTCTTTTGTGTTCGCTATGGCCTCTAGAACTGAAGTAAAATCGAATCTGTGAATCTTAGTATAAATATTTATGAATTAATATTTCAGCAGTGTGTTCTGGCAATTTCTGAAACATTCTTGTAACTAGATAAAATTCTACATTCTACAAATTTCTCATTAAATTTAGAAGGTTTCGGAAGGTTTCTTTGAAACAAATATTATTCTACAACATTCCACTGCCTATTTTTTAAAATTAAGATTCACTATTTTCTACCATACTTTGAAAAAATTTAAAGCCTACAAATTTTGTCTATTCTCAATTTTTTCGAATATAATAATAACCATTGCCTTATTTTTCAAATGGCAAAATTTAATAATTCAGTGGCCTAACTACAAAAGCAAGGTTTTACGATCAAAGTAGACTACTTTTATTTAATTAGCTACAAACAACTAGAAAATAAGAATTTTAATCCTGGAACAAGAAAAAGTAAAATTATGATAAAGAGTTTTATTTAAATTCAAAGTACAGTTAAAAACGGAAGCACGGCTAATGAATTAGGGATCGCAGAAGTGGGTTAAAATACCCAATTTAATCTAATCTAATCACAAGTAAAATGTAGTCAGCCCAAATTGTTCTAGTCTAGTGAGGTCTTGGCCGAATCTACGTATCTGTGACCAGGAAAAGAATATAAGATCCAAACACCTTATTAGGAGAAATTTCAACAAGATTAGTTTCGGGGTTGAGCGGAATTCTTAATATGAACCTTTGCCAAACCTGACGCCCCATTGAGATTCAAACTTCACAAATAAAACTTAAATAGTAAAGATACTTCAAAAACTCATATATTTTTAAACAAGTTAAACTGAGGTTTATTCTTCTCTAGAGAAAGAAAGAGACTAGCCTAATTCAAAATTATGGTTGGAATTAGTGTTATTCCTACGAGGGGCGGTCAATAGGTTTTGCAATTCGAACATAAGGAAACGAGATATGAGGAAAAGTGTTTTATTAATTTTCATTATAACTAGCCTTGACTTCAATGTCCTTGCGCCACTTGTCCCTGAGGCTTCAAATTTCCGACAACCATAAATCTCCCGACTGCTGTTCAATCCACTCCTGGACGGCAAGCTGGACATCTTCATCGTCCCCAAACCGGTGTCGACGCAGTGCATCCTTGAGCTGGCGGAATAAAAATTAGTCGCTAGGAGCCAGATCTGGACTGCAGGGGAGATGGTTGAACTCCTCGAATCCGCACTCACGCATGGCAGCTTGTGAAACTCTGGCCTTGTGGACTTTGACGACTTTGAAGTTGATCATGCCACGTGAAGTTTTTAGGGACCCAACGGGCAGAGACCTCGGTCATGGCCAAATTTCCGTGGATGATGTTGATAACACTTTCCAAGTTCTCGCTCGATTTCTCTGACCTTCACCCGTCGATTTTCAAGGATTATTCTCTCCACACAGGCCACATTGTCCTCGTTGATCACGTCTGACCGGCGTCCTAGTTGAGGGTCATCTTCAAAGGGACTCACGACTAGGGCGGAACTCCCTATTCTAGCGAGCAATGGTTGATTAGGAAGGGGTGGTGTCGGTGTACACTGCAACCATGCGTTCATGGATCGCTTTTGCATTCTTGCCTTTCTTGGTCAGAAATTTGATCACTGCGCGGTGCTCAACCGTGTCCATTGTTGAATTTTTTTTGACTGACGATGTGCGATCAGCTACTGCTTCTTAAATAGACGAAGAAGGAGCGTGCGGCTGCAAGACCTTTATTTGTCATAACTTGACCTAACACCCCCACAAACAGCCATCCCCTTTCCTCTGTTTTGCCCTACCGATTCGCAAAACTTATTGACCGCTCCTCGTAAATATACAAAGATAAAATAAAGAAGACAATAAGAAAAATACTAATGAAGCCTCAATCACGAATTAGTTGCTACTTTTCTTAAATTTCCTTACAAATGAAATTACTTTGGGCATGAAAGATAATGAAATAAAATATTTGCAGATAAGGGTTTAACTTTTAAACCTTGTTGAATAAATTTACTGATGAAACAGAAATATTGCGAGCGAGCTTGCCCGAACAAACATTAAAGAGAAAGCCATCTCTGGTTAAGGAATGGTATTTAAAAACATAAGATCTCAGAGCCTTTATAATTTATTTATTTGTGGTAAGACTCCGGTGGCCGACTATCAGAATATTGGGAAATAAGCTTTAGTCAAAATCAATTTTCTCGCCTAGTTTCTGAATAGCGTTGATCCACGGACTTTCGTGGAAATCCGAATTGGTGTCTATTAAGAAATTGAAATTTGTGTGTATATATATATATACTGTGATTGGAGTTCTAGCTAAATAATGCGACATTCTCTTAGATACAGTATTCATTAAAGTGCTAATTATGTTAAATAAAAAAAAAATAAAACTCAATTCAGTTTAGTAAATTACTAAACTGAATTATTTCTATTTAGCTGGAATAAAACTCGGTCAAAATAATAATATAATAATAATAAGTATTTATAATGCGCCCTTCAGGGCTGTTAGCCCTCACAGAGCGCAGGTTGTGTAGCGAGTGCAGAGAAAGCTTACGATGGGAAGAGAAGGCAATTCTGAAGAGATGAGTCTTCAGG
Source organism: Ceratothoa steindachneri (assembly GCA_963969495.1). Lineage (NCBI taxonomy): Eukaryota > Metazoa > Arthropoda > Malacostraca > Isopoda > Cymothoidae > Ceratothoa > Ceratothoa steindachneri. The sequence goes on along the minus strand of OZ018323.1, from coordinate 35,608,361 downwards.
AGACGTTTAAATGTAGCAATGGAGGGAGAGGATCGGACTTCGGCAGGAAGAGCATTCCAGAGTCTAGGAGCACAAACTAAAAAAGAACGATCACCCATCAAGCAGAGGACACAACAAGGAGTGCTACGGATGGAAGCGAGGTTAGATCGGAGTGCCCAAGGTGTTTGATGAAGGGAGAGGGCAGACTAGAGATAAGGTGGAGCCTTGAGGTTTAGGGCCTAATAGGTGATGAGAAGAATTTTATAGTGTGTACAGAAGCGGAAGGATAACCAGTGTAGCTACTATAAAACAGGCATAGAAGGAGGGAACCTAGGGTGGTGAAGGAGGAGCCGGGCAGCATAGTTTTGAACTAGTTGTAGGGGGTGAAGTGACGAAGAAGGGAGATTCACTAGAAGAGAATTGCAGTAGTCTAAGCGTAAGGTGACGAAGGCATGAATAGCAGTGTTAAGGCTTCGTCGATCAAAATGGTATCGAACACGTGAAAAGTTGCGGAGCAAACCGAGGGAAGACTTACAGATACGATGGATGTGCGGTTCCAACGAGAGTTGTTCATCGAAAATATTTCCAAGATTACTGACGCTAACAGAGAGGGCGGCATTGGTTTCCCCGAGGTTAAGGAAGGCAAAGAGAGCTTTAGATTTCTCCACCATTAAAAAAGTACCAACAAAAGGTACTTTAGTTTTATCGTGGTTAAGTTTGAGAATGTTGGCGGACAGCCATTCGTTTATGGAGGTGAGGGTTGAAAGGAGCTTATAAATTGATTGAGTGAAGGACACAAGAGATGAGGAAAGGTATATCTGAGTGTTATCAGCAGAGAGGAGGAAGGACAGGCTCAAATCGCGAAGAAGGTAGCCAAGAGGAAGTAAGTAGATGAGAAAGAGGAGAGGACCAAAGACTGAACCCTTAGGCACCCCAAAATGAATGGAAGAGGGCTCGGAGGAGAGGTTATCGAACACGACCGACTGAGTATGGGAGGAGGAGTATGGGCGGAACCAAGCAAGTGCAGTGCACGAGAGAGCAAGGAAAGTTTGATGATGATCAAGGAGGACAGTATGGTCGATGGTGTCGAAAGCAGAGGAGAGGTCTATGAGGACTAGAATGGATGTACAACCCCTATTGGGAGCTATACGTAAACCGTCTAAACATTAAGAACAGCGTTTTCAGCAGATTGCTTCGCTTTGAACCCCGATTGGTAAGTTTCATAGATATTGCAGTTAAAAATATGGTTATTATGGCGAGAGAAAACAACTCTTTTGAGGATCTTAGAGAGAAATGGAAGCTGTGAGATAGGGCGGCAGCTAGATAGGTAAGAGGGGTTAAAGTGTGTTTTTTTAACGATAGAACGAATTGAGGCATGTTATATTTGAAGGAAGAGGGAACTACCCCTGTGGTAAGAGAAGTGTTAAAGAGATGAAGAATCAGTGGGAGGACAGCAGGGAGAATTTGGTGTAGTTTGGGCGGAAAGACGTCCTTAGGAGATCCAGATTTGTTAGAGTGTGAGATCAGGGTAGTTACTTCCTCAGAAGACACCCGAGTAAGGACGTTAAGCGGCAATGGATTATGGTTTGAGAGAACAGCATGGGCTTGTTCAGACGACTGGGATAGTATGGCACGAAAATTGATAAGTTTATCAGAGAAAAATTAAGGAAAGAGTAGAGGGGTTAATGGGAGGAGAGGTGGCGGAAATGGGGCTAGGCGAGGAAAGACGAGCGAGGAGACGAAAGATAGCCCGAGGGTTATTCATGCTCTCAGACAAAAGTTTGCGTTAATGATCCTCACGCGCTGATTTTAATTTGGAAGAAAATGTCGAAGTAGTAAGGTGGTAGGCAAGTGAGAGGGAGGTTGTGTTCTGCCCATTGGAGCGTGCTTTACGAAGGGCACGTTCCTGTGCACGTAAGGACCTCATTGAACGAAGGAGTTCCGTGGTGAACCAAAGGGAGCTGTGATTTAGTTTTGAAGGAGTGATGAGTGGGGCGTGCACGTCAAGGCAGGCAAAAAATGATTGGTGAAGTGTGTTTAAGGTTTGGTCAGGTGAAGCAGTACTATCAATAGGAGGTAGGGCAGAAATAACATCTTTAAAGAGAGAAGTAGTATCAATTGACGATAGTCGCCGGAAAGGATTAAGATCTCGGGACGTGCGAGTAGGTAGTTGGAATGGAATATAGAATTTAAAATTAACCAAAAAGTGTTCGGAAATCGTGATGACTAAGTCAAGGATATTAACATGTATATGTGTTGGGGATGACACATGTTGTTTAAGAGAGAAGAGGTTGATGATGTAAATTAATGCGGAAAAAAAATCATTGTGGCTATGAAGATTGAAGTCACCAAGAATAAGAAGAGAACTAGTAGAGGATAGGTCGGAGAGTAGGACCGCTATAGTCAGAGCGGGCACAGCATATGAGACAGCAATGAGTGGCTCAAATGAAGCAAGAGTAGGGGAGAGGAGAAGATTCAGTGAGATTGATGATTTGGAAATCAGTGCAACTCCACCTCCACGGTGGTTCCAAGGAACATGCAGGAAAAAATGACCTGGAGGGATTGCAAGGGCAGTGCATGAACCCAGAATCATACTCGAGCCAGGTTTTTGTAAGGCCAAGAAAGGAAACTCCAGTACGAACAATGAGGTCATGGACATACACCTACTTATTGGTCAGGTTCCTAATTTTCAGAAGAGACGCCAACAGCAGCTGCTGATGAGCACAGGAGGAATAGGGAGATTTGGAGGTGTTGGATAAAGGAATAACGGTACGGAAAAAGAGGTTCCTAAGGGACACCGAAAGTCTTGGCTTCCTCATCGTTGGGCGAGTTCCTGGGATACCAGCCCCCTTTATCTTCGCGGATGTGGCTGGAGAAAGACGATAATTAAAAGAGTTTAGTGAGATGATTGAGTCTCTTTCATACATAGTGGACGAGACAGGAGGGAGCAAATGCGGGAATTATGAATGCGCAGAGGAGGGGAAAACTTAACGCTAACTTGTCTCGTTGAAGTTCAGGGAGGGCTCGCCCAAGCGATTTGTGGAAATGGGTGAAGGTTAGCCGAGAAGGAAAACACAGAGCAGCATGTGACAACAAATGAATCAAGAGAGTGGGAGGGAAGTTAATATTGAAGCCGAGATGAGCAATGAGTTACAAATAAAATTTGGTACTTGCAAGCGAGACTACCAGTTAATGCGAAGCACAGCACTAACTAGTTGAAAAGAATTAAACACAATGCGCTAATTATATTTGACACAATGAAATTAACTAAAAAAAGACTAAGATCATAACGCGACAACACTGATTAAAGAGCACTAAATAACAGAAGAACGATACTTCAGGAGACGGATGATAAGAATGCCGATCAAGAGCTTTGGAAATGGAATTTATCGTTGGGGCAATCGATGACGCTCGCACAATAACCTTCCGGGAAGGGGGGGTGGAAGAAATGAATTTTAATCTTCGAAATGTAAAATAAGATGAAATGATTAAATAGAAACGAACAAATTTATATTCTCAAACTAGAATCCATATAAGTAGAGGAGTATAATTTGACTACGTGTAAAGAGAAGAAAATTTTTTAACAATTTAATGGAGAACTATTATTTAAATATCAAATGAAAACAAGAAGATTCATTAATCAACTAATGTCAAAACTAATATAGAGGCCTAATTTACTCAACAATCTGAATAAACGAAGAACACTTAACTATCTGATGAAATTAAGATAGCTATCTGCTAAAAAGATCAAGATTACTTGACAACTTGAGAGAAAGAGGAAGATCTTGATGCGACTTTAAGCAATTTTGTTGTAATTTAATTGCCCACATCTAGCAACTATCTACAGGGCCATCGTCAGCGATATTTGGCTTTATTTGTTTTTAAAAAAATAGGGTAAGATCTACCAGGACAAGAATAAATGACAAAGAGAAAAATACAACCTAAACTTTGGGAGCAGAGGCTTAGCGACTAAGGCTTATCGCTGGTATCTTTCAGGTCAGCATCCTAGAGAGATTCAGGTATTTTCGGCCCCTACGCTAGGTAGAGGTCTCAGAAGAGATTCCTTGTTCTTACCGAAATGCACTTAGGATATGTTTGATAACCCCCTGATATAAAGAAGAATATCCGCTATTTCGCCTTATAAAAAGAAAAGATCACTTAAATTATCATTATGGAAAAAAATATTTGATCACCTTATATAATAAATAAAATAAAATAGATAAGAGAAGAAAAGAAGCGTATCAAGTAAACACCTAAACCAAAGAATATCACTTAACCAAACAAACAAATTTTTTTTCCCTAAAAGGAAGAGAAAGATTGCCGCAAAGCGCAAACGAAATTCAAAGATCAATCAACATTGCAAGAAAGATCATTAACGTCTTGAAAAAGATATATCTTAGACAACTAAAGCAAGAAAAAAAAATTTGGACTACTTGATATACGGATGTTTAACTAAAAGAACTTGTAGCGATCGGCGTGTACGTCCAAAATAGGACAAACGCGAGTGTCACTACTCACATAAAGTCCAGAGAGAGAGAGAAAAGTAAAGTTAGCGCCTATTTACAAGAATGTCACACGGTAGTAAACGGAGCACAGTTATCTCTGTTAGATTTGGTCGAGGCAATCTTAGGCAAACATTATAATCAAGGCAGAATCCAGAATAAACCTGATAGCTATCACTATTAAAGAAATAGAAACCAAATTAGGAAGCTGTCTCCATTGCAACATGCCAACGCCCACAGAGAATTTTACCCAATATTCGGAGTGCCTTCCTTATCAATATGTTCGGCAGTAGCTAATCAAAAGTCGAGTTATGTTAATACCAACAATTCAACAGGCCGGTACATAAGAGGGAGGTGTGGCTTAGTTGGGCGAGAAACTTGTAGGGCGGGGTTTAAATTGAATATAGAACTGTGTGAAGCAAGAACAAAGAGGATAATTAGTTTACTGTTTTATATACCAATATATCGCGTTTTATATCGTTCAGTCCGATCTCTTGGATTCGTATAATTCATCTTTGTATATAGTCGTGTACATAACGCAGACATTAAGGTGTAACTCTTAAAGGCTCTCTTTGTTCGGCCTCCTTTAGACCTTGCTAGCACTTGAATTTGAACTTAATTTATGTCATAACTTAGAACTTAAAACTTAATTTAAGAAGTTTATAAAGTGGAATAAGATCTAATTCAATAATATTTATATTTTTGCCTTGGTGAATTCAATATCCTGACGTTCTTAAATCTTCCTGCTTCAAGGCCTTATTAATCGGGAAAACAGCCGTTGTGCATTCTCTTCGTTAATCGCAATTCCTCGCGAGGACATAACTCTCGAAATACCGGTGTTCTACCCTGGGGTGGTCTATCCCCATCCTCTAGGCTATTTAACCACGTCGTTAGAATAAGACTCCCCCTCGGCTTAGGGCACCCCATAGCAATTAACAAAATAACTCTGGTGGGAAATAAGGAAGGGCAACGCAAACCAACCGGAGCATCTGTATCAACCGGTGTCCTTGCCAAAAGATTACGCGATAACTCGGTAATCTATCACCATTACTAACATCATCGTCTCATTTCCAAGGCTCTTGGGTTGTCCTCACGATTACCTTCAAGGTTCCTCCATAATTAGGAACGACCTTCAAGAGCTCCCCATAAACTCTAATAACTCCACGTTTTATTCTCCCTCAAACATAAAATGGTTTGGTGTTATGATATATATATATATATATATATATATATATATATGTATATATAGATAAATAGATAAATATATAGATAGATAGATAAAAAGTCAGATAGTAATACTATATTAGGTGCTTAATAAATTATTAGGATTTTTTCCCCTTAAAATTTGAACCATTATGTCGAGGTATACCTGTGTAGACTAGCTTGGCGCTCAAGTTCTCACACAAGCACGAGCAAACAGCTGGCCACAGGCCGTTTGAGATATGTCTGTCGATTAATAAAGAGTGCGAATTACGGTTCACCGGGTTTAGCTTAATGGCTTGCCAAGTTGCAGTTCAAAGGATTTATAAAGAAAATACCCCGAAATATAATTTTTAATATATAGAAAAAAGGGGGAACAAATTACTTAGAGTAATTAAATGAATTAGGTGAAGATTAACAAGGTAATCAGGACATGATTTTCTATGATCGCTTTACCTTCAAGCGCTGCGAATTGAACAGGGGTGGGTGATGGAAGACAGCGGCACAGGTCTTCACGAAGATATTTCGGGAAGTCCTGACAAGGAGGACTAGAAGATGGGGCTGGATTAATTCGTGATGAAGAATTAGATTTTCTCCTCTTCAGAGAGACATAATCTCAACTCGAGACGATTTTGCTGATCGACAGGGAGTCTCAGTCTCGAACGAACTGGAATCTTGAAGGGAGTGGTGAAGATGAGAGGGCCGCACAACTGTACGGGAAAAAGGGGGCTCGATAGCTTTCCACTGAACAGTGGCTAAAACTAAACGAAGGTAGATCTGCTGACGAGATCTTCGACGATGTACGACGACGAGTTATGGGGGGTCACCGAAAACAGACGGCAGTCTGGAAAAAGTGAGTGGCAGGTTTTTTCATCTCCTCGAGAGACAGTGAGCTTCGGGTTAAATACCCGAGTGGCTACTCTGTTAGACGCCTCAGGGCCATGCGATCCCCAAAGGATTCTTGGCGTCACTCTAAGCAAACATAATTCATGATAACGCGTCTTCCCAGAAGATCAAACTCGCCTCGCGATATGTGGATAGGGTTAATATGGCCGCAGATGGCGTTATCGAAGGGAAGTGGGGGACGATTGGGGCCTGAAAACAAACACAGCTGGGACGGGTGATTAAGTGACTGATGGATTCTTCCACCACTTTCTAAAATTCTCACGCTGACTCACGTGGTCTTGAAAAAATAGATAGTTATTTCAGAGGGCGCTTCCTTTCACGGTAGTCCTTCGAGGGCATTCCTTCACATATTAATAAAACGAATTAAACTTAATATTAATCAATAAAAGAGTTTCTTTTATTATAAGCAACGCTCTGCAAACAATTAACTGCTCAGTGCATGTTGCAGCCACGAAAATAAGTGCATTTTAGACTACGTTAAGAATTATAGCTAACTTATAGATTTACTGTGCGTGCGTCTATTTTCTATCAAAACAAATCAATAAAATAATTTTATTTCTAAAATGAATATTTAAATATTATATGAGTATCCTCGATCTAGTAATGTATGTATTTGAACTATGTATATTAATGCTAAAATAATTTTTATAATTTAAATTGGAAACATTATCTTCTTGAATACCCAATAAACATCCACTTTCCTATAAATTCAAAATTATTTAGTTTAAACCCTAAGGTTGAAAATAAATTGAACCGAAAAAGGGTAAGTGACAGCTTAAAGTTAAATTAATTATTCAATATAAAAGTTGGCTAAAAATTATAGTAATTTAAGAATATTAATACTAGATGTAACTTTAAATTGATTAATTTAGATCATAATGTTTATTTAATTTTAGATCCAGAAGGATAAACTAGTATTGTATAAACAACAAATAACCTTTATTTAATGATTTTGTCCTCCTTCCTGAACCACTTTGTCCAGAAGCCTAATCATCATCATCATCGTCACTAACTCTATAATTTAAGGAGGGGATCTTTTTGAATATTTGAATAATAATTTCATCTTAGTTTGGTTATGTTTTTTTATCCAAGTTATTTCTAATAATTCTTTTATAATATCAGAGAACAAAATGGTGAAGTTTAGAAATAAATATAAGTATCAAAATTTCGTGAATTTTTTACATTTCTTCTATACTCTATATTTTAGCAACATGATATTTTAAAAGGGGGAAAATTCAGTTTAGATTTCCTTTTTAAAATTATTATAATTGGCAAAGTTCAGAAAATTTATAAATATTCAACCATGGCTGCTTTTTTTTAGATTTTAAATTTTGATATTAGTAGTGAAGCGCAAGCTTCCCCGGTTGGGGAGAGTGGCGAAGCCATTGCCTGGTACCATATATCTATATATATATATTTATTAAATAAAAGAAATTCCAAAACAGTCTTTACTTCTCTCTAGTTTGAACTTTTTAATTTGCAGGGCAATTATTAACTTTTCGTTCATTAAAATAATAATTATATATAACTACTATGAAGCTTCATCAATTTATTAAAAAACAACGAATTTACGATAAGTAAAGAAGTATATTATTACACAGATTAAAATATCAATTTAATTTAACTGACCAAGTTTGTTTTTTTTAGAAATAGTTTGAATTTAAATTCGAACTTGGCTTCCTATAATTTTAGTTGTAGAATTTGATAGATGCATGGAAAACGAGCAGATTCAACAGTAAATCAATATTACAATAATACTAATTTTCATGTTCTTAAAAGATTTTGCTCAGAGAGCTATACAATTCCTTTCTGAGGAGTGAAAATACTTTAAAATAGATAAGCTTATGTCTATTATCACACAACTAATTAAATGCCACAAAGCAAAGACTTTCCTTTAAGATATTGTTTTATCAAATTTAAATTGCGATATCAACGATTTACTTTCAGGCAGAAAGTTTAAAAATATTTCTTAAGAAAGTGTTTAGGATAGTAAAAGTAAAAATGTGTTCAAGATATATAGTCTTAGATCATCCTACAGGCAATGCGCTGAAAGGAAAACCCTGTGTGTATTAGAGCCGAGAAAGCACACAATCCTCTAGATGCCATCCGTACCAAGGATGCCAAAAAGTCGTTTTCATAAACGTTGCTGAGAACGTTTTCTGGCAGCATCGATGGGCGACATTTAATGCTTACATTAAAGAAAGACATGCTATCGAAATTTCACTTTGGGACACACTCATATTCCTTTAAGAGTTCTGAGAGCTACCTCCTCCTTTGTAAGAGGCTTTTATGATCTGGTTATAACTTGTACAATGTAAATTCTAGTCATCTCCTTGCCTACATAGAATGAAGAGACTACATGATACCTTATCTCGTCGCGGTGATAGAAGCTTTTACTAAATAATAAAATAACTGGGGCAAAATGTTGACGAGGAAGAACATCCGACGGGGAGTGAAATTTACAATTACTAGGTGAGAAGAAAGAAGTAGATCTCGAAAATATGTTATCAAACTTCTCCTGAATTCTCTATCATATTGTATATCATAAAATTAAGAAATTAGACAGGAAACAGTCGAGGTAAAGTAATCTTTCTCCATTAACAGAAGCAAATACGATAGGAATCAATTTAGAATTGGAGAAGATACCCTCCAGCCAGATCCGTTTGAAAAAATTAAAGTAAAACCTAGCTTCGCTCACCGATGTGTCAAATGATGGAAAACTAGATATCTTGGGAACAAGAAGGCACTGGTTTTCATACAAGAAGCATACGCGTAAAGAAACTACTTCAACGCGTCGGGAAGTCAAGTAAGGTCTGTCGCCTTCAGTGACCGTGCGAAAAGCTTGGAAAGCTGGTGCAACAATATCCAGCAAGAGGATGTCGAGAAAAAAATCGGAAAATCCTTTTCCAGGAAGACAAGAAGCGAGATGGTGTTCTCGCATTTCTACAGTAAAGCTGAAAGTAACTATCTATATTTAAAACAAATTCTTGTAATAAACTTCAACAAATGAATCCAGGTGGGTGGCGATGAGTGGAAAGGAAAAAAAACTTAGAGATATCATCCGCCGAACGTAATTTTTTAATTTAGATTGAAATTTCATTTATTTTTTCTAATGCCTAGGTCCCTAATGAGTAATTTCTAAGTTTTGCGTGTTCGAGATTGGAAAAGGTCCTTGAAGAATCCGTATTATAAGACGGAAGATCCCGACACCATCGAAGTTGGCTGATATTGGAAAGTTAGTTCAAAAGAGAGAATACTTTTCCTATGTATACCTATATGCAAGATATTCAGTACATATAAGGATTTAGAAAAGCAGAAGAACAATGAAGACAACTACTAAGAATGAATTGAATAACTACCAGCCTGTATATCGTTCCTTATTTTAAGCATAGTAGTAGGGTTATAGAGGATGCACCTACCTTGGTGCCTGGCAGGCAAACTGTGAAAGGGGACTGGTAGCACGCAAGCCTCTGAAGCTTCTCTCAGTATGTCCTGAGGGCAGAGCAATTCTATGTGCAAAGTGCCTTCTAGATTCAAATATAAGGAGCCGTTTCTCCCTCTTTGAGGAGAACTCTCTCATGTTGATGAACGTAGTACGTTTGCAAGGCATTGTTCAATTTGAGATTTGCCGTAAAACGCCTTGTGTTCTTGTCACTTTAAAAGACTTATTGTAATAGGTTGGATTCAACACGCACGCCTACTCTTCTATCGCGATCTCTTTGGTTGGTATAGGTAGCTTTGGATTGTCTAAGTTTCCATTAAGGAAAGTGGCCGATTCCTTTTACGTGAAGTGGTCCTTTAAAGTACAAATACAAACCTTGTTTTGGCTTGAACACAGCTTCACCAATTTTGCTGCCAGCCATGTAAGAAATGGATGGAGCTCGAGGGAGGGAGAACGAATAGAACAGCTTCTAAAAGATATGGGAGATATGTATTCACTTCTTCTTAATTATGGGGGCGGAGAGGAGTTTGTTTTCGTTTTCCTCTATTGAGAAGCGTTCGGAGTGCCTAGTAGAGAAGACAATGGTGTGGCAATTTATTCAGAGCTGAATTCAATTGAGTAGTATGGCATATCTGTGGGGTTAACTACCCTGTTCAAACGGTAAAAGATGTGATGAGATATTACCTGTATGCGTCTGTTATTTAAGGATTTGACAACACTTAATTTAGCAGTCTGGGAGGGATCAGCAACATCTACTAGAATCCTCTTCTCTTTAAAATTAAGACCTTTCATTCTCTATCAAAGAACCTATTGAACCGCGAATGCTGTTGGAATATATATAACCCAGCTGACAATAGTATTTCGCAGTAAAACGGATGAATTTGAACATTTTAAATACACCGGAATCGAAGATGCCCTGTATCATCTAAATGATTTTACCCTGATGTTTTCGCCATTCTCCTTACTTTTTCTTCTTTTACGTTGAACGGAGGGGAATTTAACCTATTTTAGTGCTGATATATATATTTAGAACGATATTGCACACACAATAGTTCTTAATTTAATATTAAACAAAAGATATAATGCTTACACTATGATATTAGAAAACATACTATTTTATTAATCACGCACTATTTAGTAAATATTAAGTAATTCAAACATATTAACAAATCATTCAAACATATTAATAACATACACATTAATATCATACATATTAAGAAGAATAAGATAAATGCTAAAAAGGTTTGATTATATATTCTAAATATTATAAATTATTGAGGGGTGCTTCTCCCAAAACCTGCTCCATTATCACTTAGTTTTGTACATCTTACATAATTTTTAATAGTTATTCGCACTATTTTAATCTTCTGTAGTTTAATGGGGGTAATTCCTTGTATTGTATCTGTAATTTTATTTACAGTGAGTATACTTTACTTTTTTCAGTTATTATCCTTTATTTTATAATTTTTCTCATTTATATATTTTAGTTTGCTTTAACTACTTGTGTTTATGTAGTCCTGTTAACAGCGCGCAATTTTAAATTTCTAGAGGTTAAAAATAGTTAATCTTCTTCAGCTCTTACTATCTTACATATTTTATTCTGTTACGTCTTAATAAAACCAAACACCGATATATTTGTATAATTTCTCTTTGGTACAATAGAGAATTCCAATATCCGAAGTACTGGTTTTTATGTGAAACGAATACCTAGGTAAAAGGTATACATAGGTACAAAAAGCACCCTTAATAATTGATTCACCTAGACAGTCCAAAATGACAGTATTTATATGATAATTTTATCTTCTAGAATTAAGAACTTCGTTAAATATTATAGCTTCTTTTTCATTAATGATACACAAGTATTATTATTTCAGGAGTATTTACTGTTTACATATAACGAGATTTAATTAACTTGGTACTAACTTGCTTTTAGTCTTTAATTTATTACATCTTATATTGAATCTATTAATTAATGACATGAATATAGATTACATTTAGAAAATAATTATATCTCATCAGGTTTACCTTATAACACTTTCTTACCTTTTTTTCTCTGCCCGCTACTTCGAAATTTCATCTCTTTTCTCTTAATTCCTTCACGCTCTTGCCCAAATAGTTTTGAATTCATGATTCCATTTAACTTGACAAGGGAACCTTTTAGGGTATTCCTTGTTAAACTCTTTGACCATGCGGAAATGGAAGAGCCACTCAGTTTACGACAGTTTATATATATTTTTCATCGATACAATATTTATGTATATTGATTGAATAATGCGAAAATAAAATCTGTAATTGTAAGTGAAAAATGTGGTGAATAGATGCAGTTTAATATTTTTGAAATAATAGGTGCACTTGTGACTAGAGAATTAAAGAGAGGCAACTTTCCTAAACATGCTTCCATTCTCGATAAGTAAATATTGCGAGTGAGTAAATATGATATGCAATCTAATAAAGTTAACATTTTTGTACAGTAAAGGAAATTTAACCTCAAATTACTGACACAGCGTAGGAAAGAAAGGAAAAAGTTACGTGGACGGCCAGAATTTTATAATTATAAACAGACACGCCAGCATTCCTTAAATTTAACGTCATTACATTCAAGCAGGGATGTGTCTTTTGCCGTTTACCCATGGCATCTGAGTGTCTACTGGGTTATTGATTTTCCTCTCGTTTTGAGAGTAATATCTTAGTCCGTGAGTCTAGGTGAGGCGATCACAGTGAGACCTTTGCATATACCCGTTTTGCTTTGCCTGATTTATCTCTAATCTTCCAGAAGATATTCTTACCCCGCTCTAGGTAAACGAACTGTCGATTTGTTTGGGCACGGTTTTGATATCTCCCCAAGAGAGTTTCTTAACACGGCTCACAAAGACATCTCTGGTTATGGCTAATCTTACCGTTTTAATTTTTGTTTGGTCATGACCAAGAAAATGCACTTCTGCCGCCGTCGTAGGCATAACTTTAAATCGGGAATGAAGCAAAGTATGACTCTCTCAGGTGTTGTTGTCTCGCCACAATTTGCTAGTCTTGAATTCAACGGACACCACTGCTTGACGTTGCACCTTTGCATCCTTAAACTATGTTACAGCCAGCTATGAATATTATACGCTTTGTGGCACTCACTAAATTGGGTTTTGTTGGGGTGCACATATTATATTTTACCATTATTGTATTCATTTAAATTTAGTACCTTGTAAGGTTTACTACCATTACCGAAAATCCATTTTAGAACATTGATTTGATTCACCAATATGGCATCCGATTGGCAACTGTTGTTTCTCCCTATACAATACAGAGACTTCTTAACGAAAGAGAATCGATGACACAACTTTTTCCCATTTAAATTGCATGAGGCGTTTGCACGAGCAGGTTCACGGTCTTAATAAATACTTCAATGGCTATATTGCTTATACTATATCACCCTGAGATGTCAATCATTCCCTAAACTATGTATTCTGTTTTCTTGATAAGGAAACTCCTTCGAAAGTTTGATATACTCTCAGAGAGTTGAGTTGATAGATCTGCACAAGTGTCAACCTTGAAGGATATCACCTTTAAACTTTTGTTGCCAAGGATCTATTCTCCAAGCTACTATAGCAACAAGAAAAAAATGCCCGACTTTCTCTTTTCTGGCATCTTGTAACACTGTATAATTTCAGGCGTACACATTATCCTCCAAACTGAAGTAAGGATTGATTCCTTGGCTAGCTCCCACCTATTTGAACTTTGCATAAGTCTTCCGGGCGCTACTTCTGAAACAGTGGATGAAATATACTGTTTGTTACAAGAGGTTACGCACCATACTAGGTTAGAATTCTGTTTTGTAATGATCAGCGACTTGTAGGACAGGTTAATTCTTCCTGAGATATTGGAATCACCACATCCCATACGTCGAGTATCCTTGGCTGCTGCGAATCGGCGGAAAGTCGACATTATATTCTGCTATCTTGCTTGACATATAAGATTTGCTGTGAACAAGCATGATAAAGAGGAGCCAACTAGTACTACAAGAAAGTATAGTACTAACATGCCAACATGCCAAATAAGTTGGTAAACGGCAATAAGGAATTTAAAGTTGCGTGCCATGAGGAGTTTGATTTTAATTGGACCTACATCCAGTACTTCGATAATATCAAGCCATTTTCCGTTTTCTTTAATCAAACTCACTCGAGTAGTGCATTCCCTCGCATATAGCGTTCCCTTGAACCGTAATATAAAGTCGGTTTGGTCTCCAAAATGGGAGAGTATATATATATATATATATATATATATATATATATATATATATATATATATATATATATATATATATATATATATATATATAAATATATATATGTATATATAAATATATATATATATATATATATATATATATATATATATATATATATATATATATATATATATATATATATATATATATATATATATATATATATATTTATATATATACAGCCATGGACCAAAGTATTAGGCCACCAAAATGATTCTGGGTTCTGCTATATCAATGTTAATGAAACTTGTGCACATGGTGGTTTATGGTATTTTTCACAATATACATTATTTTTAATATTTGATTAACTCTCCTTAACTTCAATTACTGCTTTTATACGGTTAAGTATAGAATCAACTAGTTTCTTGTAGGTGCTAGGCCCAATCTTATTCCATTCTTCTCTACATTTTTGGTACAAATACAACTTATTTATAATTTTTGGGTTTTTGATAGCTTTACCAAGAGTTGGTCATAGATGTTCGATCGGATATAAATCGGGAATTTGAGCTAGCCAGTCCATGGTGACAGTACCCTGTTTTGCAAACTATTGAAGAATATTCTTTGCTATATGACATGGAGCGTTGTCCTGTTAAAAGATAACACTGTTTTCGACACTCCTAGATGCAATTTAGCAATTGATGGCTCTAAAACATGAAAACATAGGTAGGTGAATTCATCCTTCCTTGAAATAAAAACATTTCTCCGGGTCTTGTGGAAGACATGCAGGCCCACACCATAATAGAACTACCCCCATGTTTTAGGGCTTGTACCAGACATTCCACCTTAAATGCTTCCCCAACTCTGCGACGCACGAAAGTTTCACCAGATGTGCCGAAAACCTGAGTAAAAAACATGGACGATAATATTATCCTTATCTTGGATATCTCTAATATACTTTGGAAAAAAACCCCCAGATATTTTGAGTTTATATGTTGATTGAATACTTGTCCTATCTTACCTCATAGTTACTTTCATCAGACCATATGAATTTCGACCATTGCTTACTGGTCCAATTTGAGTTGTTTTTTGTCCACTGAAAACGTTTATTTGTATTCGCTTTAGAAATCCATGGATTCTTCCTGGCTATATAGCCTTTCAGACCGTACTCTACAAGCCTTCTTCTAACAGTTCTAATTGATATTTCTAATGTACCTGCCTCGTTTAAGTCAGCACAGAGCTTTGAACATGTTTTTATCTTGCTTTGGAGCGAAGGACAGATGGTGGACCTGTCGTCAGGAAGCTTTTGTAACCTTTAATCTAGCTGTTCTTTGTATTGTCTTCACATCTTTTGTCACTCTGAAGCGCTTAAGAGTCGTTTGCACCAAACATCGAGAACACTTCATCTTCTGAGAAATTTGCCTTTGAGACATTCCATCTTTATGATTAGCTACGATTTGACCTCTCTCACACTCACTTAACTCCCTTGTTTTAGGTATTTTACAGTTTATTAACCCTATCTACAACGTATTTTAGCATAAAACACTGGAACAATCAAGGAAAAATAAGGTAATTGTGGACGTTGGTTTTACAAATAATCGGTTAGATACGTACAGTACAGTATAAAGGCTGTAATTTAAGCTAAGAGAGGGTCATTCAGATATTAAACTAATGTATTTTGTGTAATATACCATAAAACACCATGTATACGTGTTTTATTAACATTGAGATATCAGAACCCAGAAACACTGAGGTGGCCTAATACTTTTAGCCAAGGCTTTATATATATATATATATATATATATATATATATATATATATATATATATATATATATATATATATATATATAATTTTACTTGAAGATTGGTATTTTATATTCAGATTTTACTCTACATCTAGGACTTCAATAGCATGAAGTCATTTTCCATTTTCCTCAAGCAGACTCACTCTAGTGGAGCATTGCTATCGCATATAGCGTTCTCCTGAATCTTAGTGTTAAGACAGTTTGGTTTCAAAATGCGATAGCATATATAGTTATTGAATTTTACTTGGAGATGAGTGTTATATATTCAGATTTTCTACTTATTTGAGTTTGAATGTAAGTTTACTTACAAAGGACCCTCATAATATATGTAAAGTTGTTAAATGATTATATTTAGCTATGTACTTAAGAAAATATTTAAGTTGTACAGCCTGTAGCCCTTCACAAAGCACTTGTGCGTAGATTTCATTTTCTAAATAAATCTGAACAAATCATCTAGCCCTAAGATGATTTAACTGCATCTGTAAAAATAATACTATGTTGTTTTTGTTGAAAATAACAACAATCAATGAATATCAGGTACTAAATACCGTTAAAAAAATATTTTTTCCTCTAGTTTAAAAACGAATAATTGAAAGGTGCCAGAATTAAAAACAATCTACATGTTTTTTTCAGTCGGGTTCAAGTCTAGTCGTGGGTGAGTCTACATCTCATTATAGCGGTTGGTCGGTCCTCGTTTTGCTTATTTTGTTTTTCTGATAACGTAACTTATTGGCCGATTCTAACGAAATTCTAAACCCTTATGTTATTTTACATTTTCTTTCAAATGGTTTAACTGCCATGGTCCTCATAATGTTAGGTTTTGAATTATTGAAAGATTTGCAGATTGTAATGTGATTATATTAGAATATGTGAGAGCACGCGACTTTTTTTGTCAGCAGACCTTGTTTTATTCAAATATAACTCTAAACTTTAAGACTTCTCTGCACCATGATTTTATAAGTAAGAAGAAAGGGTTTTAAAATAAATTTGATTTACTGGTCTCTACTTACAGATCTCAAATCGAACGATCGTTGGTTGTTTAATATTTTCTATATTGAGCTTGCTCTGTGTGAATGTGTCGCCCCTTTAGGGCCTTTAGTACTTAAACTTATATGTGTATATATGTGGGACATGTGATTTCTTTCTTATATAAGCATGTTTGTGAACATTTAGTTTGCCATTTGCCTTCTTTTTTTATCTCATGGACTCACTTTGGCTGCTCTATGTGCAGATTATGATGCCTTATATGCATTTAAATTATAAAACAGTGGTTGACTTATGGATTTTGAGCTGTAGCTTCCTTAAAATCCCTAATGAATCTGTGGTCGGAGCAAGAATTAAATACGGGGAGATCAACAAGCTTAATTTTTTATTAATCAAAGGTGTTTTCGACCGACTCGGTCATATTCATTGACACCTAGAATTTCACTCAAGCGAATTGTTTTTATATAGATATTAGTGATAATGAGCTATAAAAATTGGTAACAAAACATTTTAGAGCGAAGTTACGTTCAAACGTAGAGGATTGATCTAACAAAAGTTTAGTATAAATGTGACGGAGGCAAGGAGACCTTTGACCTTTCCTTGATAATTTAACTTTTTTACCTCAATCCTCTAAATTTAAAGAGGATTGATAAAATAATTATTTGTTTTTTCTTATCTAATTCATTCGTGTCTCCGAAGTTGGCCGAATGGGTTGAAAGACATCTTGAACGAATAAACAAAAGAACTTGCTGATTTCCTGAATTACATTCTTCCAAACGAAGCAAGATATTATATAGTTAGAGATGCTAGAGCTTAAAATCAATAATGCCTTGACTCTTGACTGTTGTCGATTTCAAAAAATGCTGTATGCAAAATGGCTTTCTAAAAATTATAATATGAGTGCATATAAATTAAATGTGACCACTGTTATTTGAAAAGATGTATTTGGTTCGACGGGCATGTTGTTTGTACAAATTGTTTCATTAACCTTTCTTGTAAGCCCACACACAACTATATCAGTTCCTTCCAGCTTTATCTCTTTTAATATTTCTTTCATTTCTATTTTTTTACGATTTTCTCGACCCATGTGTCTCATTGTATATGTCTCTGTGGATCCTAGGTTTTCTTTTTGTTTATCCTCATCACAGGACTTACCTTTATAATCTCAAACTTAGCTCAAGAGACAAAACTTTCACCATTAAAATTTAGATTCCTTACTGAGAAAAAGGGGCTGACATTTAAGCAGGTTATCATTCATTATAGTTTCTATAAATTTATTTAAAATTTAAAATTGATGGAAAGCACCCAAGTTTTCATGAATATAGTTTTGAATAAATTATTTGGTAAGTTAAATCTAGATATTACTATTAGAACATGCGCAATACAAATTTAGCTCCTCATTACTATCCTTTTGTATCACTGCTTTAAAGTTGTTTTATTTCACAGTTTTATTCAAATTTTGCCTTAAAAAACTACTTTAGTAGATATATTAATATTTAAATTATGGTTGTTGCAAAAATATCTTGACCTGGTTGAAATAAACCAATGCCAGATTTGGATTGAAATTCATAAGAATCAGTTGAAATAGAATTGACATCAAAAAATCTTGGCAAATGCAGGACGGGGTAGCATGTGGCGAATTATCCTTAGTCAAAATTTAAAGAAAACTTTAATAGTCGAAAAACGATGTCCAAACAACCATTAAAAGGTTAAATGAGAACAATTCTTTTAAAACCAGTGATAGTCAAGGCCGAAAAATTTGTCTAACTCTGAGGGAAGAGAGATGAACAAGCTGAACAAAAATAAGCAATTGTTTTGGATAAAAGAGCATGAAGATTGGACTGATGATGATTGGGCTAAAGTTGTTTCGTCTAATGAAAGAAAATTTGAGCAAGGTTCACAGCATTATTTTCTACCAATTTATTACGCTTGTACATATTTTTATTTGATACCAAATAGGACCAGTAAAATTTGTATTTCTTCTCAGATCTTTGGAACCACTGTAAATATTTATGTTCGAAGAGGAGTTGCGGAAGCTTATGATCTGAGATGTGTTGTCCCAACTGTCAAATTCGGATGTATCAGTGCAATGGTTTGGGGCTGCATGTCTTCTTTAGTTCCAGGATTGTTGTTCACTTGTGAGAACAGAATGAATTCCAATACTTACACTAGCGGAGTGAACCAGGATTATCGAAATTCCTCATGTAAAATTTCACTGATGAGATACCAGATGGTGTAATCTTCCAACAAGCAAATGCTTCATGCCACAAATCTAATCTCAAAGGGTTGGTTCGTAAAGAAAACAGACCAGAAGTATTTAAGGGAACAATCATCATCTCTGTTTTTTGCACTAAAAGGCTGCCGGATATATCATTGCCTAATATTTGCCCGACACCTTTGTCAAACAAGTAATAATGAATCTAAAGCTTGAACCATCCTGTTGAGAATACGGACTCCAGATGCAGACTAGCTAATAGGTAACTCTAATTAGTTTTGTGTCAAGAACATTATGAAATTATCTTTTACTTGATATGAAACCTACATACCTTACCTCTTTTCATAGGTATCGTTCAAAGCAAGGCAGATAAAATTGAACTAATTACAAGGAAGATAGAATTAATGCTCTTGTTCAGCTTTAGTTTAACTATTTATCTTTTAAAATTTTGTTAGAGGCAATTAAGAAAATATTAAATTACTCTTCGTTTAATAAGACTTTCTTAACAACTATTAATTTTACTTACAAATTGCAAGATAGGCATATAAATTTAAACTGATATGAATCAAGATATACTTTAGAGTCTAAATTTGGAGCAAGAATCTTTGGTAACTGGTGCATTATAACATTGATCTCAAAGAAGTCGAGAAGAGACCTATTTATTTAATTAAATATTTTCTGTATGTAGATGGCAATTCTTTATCCTTTTAATAAAAATTTCTTTGAAAGAGGTCACGTCCACTGAAACCACGACTATGATTTTGAGCGATGTCTTATTCTGCAACTGTATAATATCATGAAGAGCAGATTACTTGATCGAAAAAAAAACATTTGAGGTTTATACACAAAATTTAAAATAAATTAGAAAAAGGTTTTTGCAAATACTGTCTCGATTAAAAATAAGAGGACACGATAATAAGATCTGTGGTGCGGATAAAGCACGGATGGATCAATGATGAAATGCACTCCAAACAGATTATCCAGATTACCTATAAATCAATTTTACTATGTTCTTCACACTTTCACATTCCTCTCTCGATAAGATATCCTACTTCTCTC
The DNA here is from genome assembly GCA_963969495.1 of Ceratothoa steindachneri. Taxonomy (NCBI): domain Eukaryota; kingdom Metazoa; phylum Arthropoda; class Malacostraca; order Isopoda; family Cymothoidae; genus Ceratothoa; species Ceratothoa steindachneri. The sequence continues at coordinate 35,588,054 of OZ018323.1, read as the reverse complement.
TTCAACAATGGCAATTAAGTGTCTAAAATAAGTTTATTGAATATAATCTGAGAAAGAAATGATAGCTCAAAGGAATGAAATTATAAATAAATCGATAGAGCGGTTAATGACCGATATACATACCTATGTTTTTGCCAACATATCTCAAATTTATTACTCATATGGGTCAGTAGTGTAAATGATATAGATAGAAGATTTTAATACAAGGAGTGAAGTTTTCGTCCAAATAACTAAAGAACTATGATATGATGTTAAGGGAGAAATTAATGACGAGAAAAACAATGAAATGAAATAAAAAAGTTACGTTAAAGTAAGAGTGAAACGAAGATCTTAAATTAATTGGCTTAGAGTCCAGGTCAAAGGAAAATACACCGACTTATTAGCTAGGCTTTATAAACAATCGTTTCTCTGGCTAGAGATGATCATAAAATTATCTAGTTAATTAGAGATGTCAAATAAAAAAACAACTTTGATGCTTCATAATTTAGGTGGCCATTACTTCGTAGTCTATGTTGTAGCTTCCCATGTCACACCTTACAACCTTTATCGTATAAATAGAGCATTGAGCACCATTCCGGTTGTCTGCAATTTGATTTCCTGGCACGAATCACAATGATTCCTGTAAATCTTTTGCAATATTCGGATGGCTTCTACTCTTCTTTCTCAACTCACTTTTCCTTAACCCAAACCTAAATCTCTATGCTATCCAGCGCCATTAACTTTTAAATGATTCATCAAAGAGTTCCTGTAAATAAGTAGACAAATATCGTAAAATTTAGCCAGAACACACACACTCTCTCTCTCTCTCTCTCTCTCTCTATATATATATATATATATATATATATATAAACATATATAAGTTGTGTAGGCTAACTTGTCGCCCTTGGCAACTCAGAATTCCGCGCATGCCTATTGTCTGGTTTCGATTCTCTATTATTCAATTTATAGTACCCTAAAGTGTGCATTGTCTGTGAAGGAATCAATACCATGATATAATTTGATATTCCAAACAATGGAAAAAGGCACGTTGTGATGCTTAAACTTAATGCCAAGAGCTCCAATGCGAATATGTCCGTCTGAATAGGTGTCAATCTAAGGAACGTGCATAGGATTAGAATAGACTAAGATTAGTCGGGATATGATTTCTAGACTACGACAGCCAGGAAAACTCACTTTAAACATTGTGATAAGAAAAAACAAACCACGAATATTTCGAGAAAAAAGTCAATGAAGTTCATATTCAATGAAATTTGCGGATTAGATTCTACTACATGAAAGCTATTGTATGAATGCATCTGTTGATACTCATAAAAGATAAGAAAATTCCAGCTTCTGTCACAGAAGTTAAAGGACAAGCGAAAGAAACGTGCTAAAATGCTTATGAACAAACTCATTCTACCCATTAAGCCTGGCATGATTTACTTTTCATTAGAAGAGAAGAATTTCTGTAAGGTCCAGGAGGTGGTGAGCTCGCAAATCAATTGCTTGCTTGCTTACTCGGAAAAGATGTATCGAGAGTCATGAAGGTTAAGTTCCTCGTTCAAATCATTGTGTTCGGCGTGGTGACTAGCAAAGGCCACATTATTCTTGTGTTTATCTTCCCAGAGGGCTATATCAAATGCTTGAGGAGTTTATTTTGCAAGGCATTGGGGAATTAGCCCTCAAAAAGTCCTAACTATGGCATAAGGACTCTTCACCCGACCAAAAAATGCATAAGGAGAAAGTGTTAACTGTTATACAGTTTTTTGCCTACATCACTGTCAAGATCTGACCGCTCAACTCCCAAAGGTTTATCCAACGGTAATTTTATGCATGACGTGTTGTTGAGAGAGAGATTAACAACACCCTGTGTTCGACCAACGTGAAACTTAGGTCCAGGATTACCACATGCTTTACTCAGTTAAACAAGAAGATCGTTGACCTCGCCTTCAACAGGTTCTGACGCCACTCGAAGGCCATGGTTGAAGAGGATGGGAATTTCTTTCAATAAAATGGTTAGTACAATTCTTTTATCACTTCTTTTTTCACGTAGGGGAAAAGCAAGATTGATTGGAGTTAACACTTTCCTTATCTTAATAACATTTTCAAATTCACATTAGTTTATGAAAGAGAGAGACACTGTATTTATACAAAGCAATGTTTTCCTTATAAAATCACATGGTCAGATTTTTTTAACGCCTCTGATAAGTTTGATTCGAAAAAGAAAGATAGGACTGGATCTAAATAAAATAAACCTGGGCTATATTTACATTTCTTTCTTTTGTGCCTGAGATAAGGAAAGATTCACCGATATTTCTGCTAGTAAAATCATATATATGCTTTTTGGTATCGGCCTTTGATCAGTTAATCTGGTTACCTATCTTAAGCATGTAACCGGCCAAAGCATTATTTGTATATCTCTTAGATACTGCATTTTGATGTTGCTTAATTCTTACAGAGATATTTTTAGAAGTTTCACCTACATAGACTAAATTACAACCCAAACAGGGTATACTACATCTTACATTGTTCTCGTTCCTTTGGCTGTGTTTTATTTACATATTTTTTAATGTATAATTGTAGTTAAAAATCAACTTTATATCGGTGTTTTAACATTGGTACTACATACAATAAATTATCATGGTAAGGTAAAAGGAATATGTTTTGTAAAGGCTCTGTTTTACTCAACTTTCGGTTATAGAATGTTTTTGTAGCTTTATACATGCAGTTTTCCAAAAGCATTCAATAACATTCAATTAGCATGCAGGGCGACGATTGGACCAAGAGAATTCCAAGATATGGCTGCCCAAACCAACAATGACTCTCCTCCGTGTTTTACTGTAGGTAGAAGGTAATTAGGATTAAAAGCTTTCTCGGGGTTGCCTCCACACATAAACTCGCCTTGCAGTGGGAAAAAGAGAAAGACTTTATCGTCGTATAATATTGCTGGTCACCATTGGTCTGTTGACAAGGGCTTGTGATCTCTACCTCAGTTCAGCTTTTGTTGGATGTTTTGATGAGAAATCAGCGGTGTAAACATGGTGGTTCTGCAATGATATCCAGCTTTATTGAGCTCACGGCGAACAGTTTTGGTCGAAATTGGCCTAGAGAGATGTTAATTGAACTCTGCAATCACCTTACGGGCAGTTATCCGGTGATATTTAATTACAATGGGTTTTAACACCCGTCGGTCTCGTTCTGGTAGGTTTGAAATCATGTCGGAATCACTCCTAATGCTGAAGGTTTTGCCATGCTTCTTGAATTTTTTAATGTTCATTGATATGATAGTTCTCGAAAAACCAAGGAGTTTACCTGTTCTGATGACAGAAGCTGCTGCAATTCGACCTCCAACAATTTGCACTTTTTCGAACTAAGTGAGGTCACCCATTTTAGAATCTATACCATGATCTTAAAAACTACAAATAGTCATTAAAGTTGATAAAAAAACTATGTATCTACAATAAAAACAAAACACAATGAAAGTGGAAGGATATTCTTAATATAATAGCTTATGGAAATATTAGTGTTAAATCAACCCCTGTATATATATATATATATATATATATATATATATAGTACAAGAAAGTGAAATTTGACGCGAATGAGCAATGAGACAAGAAACAGGAGTTTTTTAGAGGTAAGAGAAAGGGACATTAGAAGAAGACTAGAATCATAGAGAGCAGAGGGCGGCACAATGAAGGCAATCCTTTACCGAGAAGACAGAGATAATGCCAGGGGATAAAAGTTTGAAATTCCTGGCCGGGACTCGAACCCGGGTCTGCTGATTGCCGGTCAGATGCTCTACCGCTGAGCTACCAGGCACAGTGACTCTACTTCGCCCAAAGCGTTACCCCATCAAACCCAGTATCTCTCTAAGCTAGGAACCTCCAAGGAATTTTTATACCACATCTTCTTACCCGCTCACAATTTAAAGGCTCATCCCCAAGTCACATACAAAGAAGAAGGAGCAAATGCAAGTTCTGCGGGTGATAACAACCACCACAGCGCTTTCGCCATATTTATTTTCTGCCTTTCAAAACAATTTTGAAGACAGAAAATAAAGGTGCAGAAACCTTTCATTGCAGACTATATTACAATATAGTACAAGAAAGTGAAATTTGACGCGAATGAGCAATGAGACAAGAAACAGGAGTTTTTTAGAGGTAAGAGAAAGGGACATTAGAAGAGAAGACTAGAATCATAGAGAGCAGAGGGCGGCACAATGAAGGCGGTCTGCAATCAGCAGACCCGGGTTCAAGTCCCGGCCAGGAATTTCAAACTTTTTTCCCCTGGCGTTATCTCTGTCTTCTCGGTAAAGGATTGCCTTCATTGTGCCGCCCTCTGCTCTCTATGATTCTAGTCTTCTTCTAATGTCCCTTTCTCTTACCTCTAAAAAACTCCCGTTTCTTGTCTCATTGCTCATTCGCGTGAAATTTCACCTTCTTGTACTATATTGTAATATAGTCTGCAATGCAAGATTTCTGCACCTTTATTTTCTGTCTTGAAAATTGTTTTGAAAGGCAGAAAATAAATATGGCGAAAGCCCTGTGGTGGTTGTTATCACCCGCAGAACTTGCATTTGCTCCTTCTTCTATATATATATATATTTATATATATATATATATATATATATATATATATATATATATATATATATATAAATATATATATTTATATATATATATATATATATATATATATTTATAGATATAGATATAGATATAGATATATATATAAATAGATATAGATATAGATATATATAAATATAGATATATATATAAATATATATATATATAAATATATATATATATATATAAATATATATACAAATATATATATAAATATATATATATATATATATATATATATATATATTTTAAGAAAGCTGACAGGTTGCGTGTTACCAAGCATATACGAATACGTAAGCAGGCTATATTTAGCAAATTCATTATTATATTTTAACCCCTGTATATTTTAACCCCTATATAAAAACATGAGATTTCTAGAGAAGTTATCAGATATTTATAAATTAATTATATAGGAAATAGGAAGCAGCAGAGGTCGTAATATTCAAATTCTAACAATCCAGAGCTTTTAACTATTCTGGAATAGGAAAAATGTTTTTGTTTTTTAAATAAAAACTGAGATAATTACTTTGGAGTGTCTTCGTTGTAAAAAGGGGAGAGAATAGAAATATTTGAACAATATGGGTGTTTTTTTGTTGGTGTGGATTTGGCGTGTGTAATTCGTGGGTGATTATAGTTTTAATAAAAGTGTAAAAGAGCTTGTGTCGGAGTTTACAGCGGGGTTTGTAAATCTAATATAAAGAGAGTCCAGTGTATGTATTTGGTTTTTAGTGTTTTATGGTGTAGATGTTTGTTTTCATAGTGTAGTTAGATAGAGGAGAGTTCTATAGTACTGAGAAGGGCTACAGTTCTGTTGGTAATGCCTAAATGTGCGCAATTAAATATATATATATATATATATATATATATATATATATATATATATATATATATATATATATATATATTTATATATATTTATATATATTAATAAATATATACATATATATATATATATATATATATATATATATATATATATATATATATATATATATATATATATATATATATATTTTCACAACCTACCAATCTCTAATCGGTTTCCCTTTATAATATTTCCTCAGTCTCTCCGCTTTTAGCCGTCCACTTAAGGTGACTAATATTTTTGTGTACCAATAATTAATAGCCCCAATTAGTATATTTTTATATTTATCCATATTTATAGCATCTACATTTAGTGTCAAGTTTTCAAATGATTTTTTTAACATTTTCAATTTATTAAATAATTTATTACAATTGCTGCTTCATTAACTGACTAATATCTGTGTCAACCAATAATTGCATCAACTAGTGTTATATTTATGCATATTTAAAGTACCCATAATTGATTCATATCTAAAGTTTCAATAGTTTTCGAACGATTTGCCATAATTGCAATTAACTAAATAATTTATTTTTAATCCTTGTGTGCATTATAATTTTTTGTAATTTTAAACGTGTTCTAAATCTCTTTTATAGACCAGAAGATGGGCAAGATAGCCGAAACGTTGTACTTAATTAAATGAGAAATTTTACATGTCTCATTTTGGGATTAATCCTCAACCTGAAAATAAGCCTTCTTAGAAGCAAACCTATAGAATATATATATATATATATATATATATATATATATATATATATATATATATATATATATATATATATATATATATATATATATATATATATATATATATATATATATATATATTAGTAGAGATGGCCGTCCTCTCCCCGAAAAAATGTGTGTTGGGAAATATAGTAATATGAGTTTTGTAATAAAGTAGGACTCTTTATCCAAACTCTACAGACCGTTTAATAAAACAAAGTCATGTCATAATTAAATCGAGAGGACGATTGTTTGAAATTCTTATATTGTGGCATAAAAATATCTTTAATTATTGATTATTAGAGGACAAGGATGAGAGAGGTGGACTAAGAGTCTTATGGTTTGCTGCTATCTACGCGTTTGTGAATAATCTAGTGTTTTTATTACTTTGTATTTTTCTTTTGCCTCATGTTTTGCTTCGTATTATTTTCTATCGTGCTATTTTTACTTCTTTATCCCTATTATTGATTCCTCTTCGTATTAATTTCTTCCCGTGCTCTATTTACTCCTTTATCCCTATTGTTTACTCCTCTCCGTTCTTATCTCCCTCTCCTTCCCCTTGCTCTTCCTGCCTCAGCCTAAATTCTTCTGGATTATTCTGCTCTGTGAGCCACGTGGTCACTTGTATCATTTCCCTCTCCACTAACTTTTTGCGTTGTTCTCCTCAGCTTGAAATTCTTCGGGATTATTGTGCTGCTGACCCATACGGTCACTTGTTTCATCCCCCTCCCCTAGTTTTGCGCGCAGTTTTATAGTTGCCTTGACACGTGCTTTTTAGTAGATGTGTTTTTTAAATTTGTTGCTTTTCTGTGACCCTTTTTTTTTCTTCACATCATACTCTTCCTTGCTCATTTTTATCTTAGCTGTTGCTTTCCTAATTTTATTATGTTATTATGTCCACATCAAATTTGTATCCATTTTATCCTGCTCATATTTCTCCTCCCTCAATGATGGACAAAGCCACACTTCTTTCTCTTAATAGAGGGTTTAAGGTATCTCCCCCTGTTGGTTCTAGAATTAAAGCACTAGGAATCGCTGGAAATCAATCTCGTTCCATAAAAAGGAGATTTCCTTTATCTTCGGTCCTAAAAAAGATATTTTTCATTGAACCGCCTACCCCGACCTCCCACTATCCCCGTCTCCCACACTCCCCCCTTCAACCTGCCTACTCTCAGTTTATAATGCGTCTCTACTGAATGTTAAAAGTGATGCTAGCAAAGTGGAGTTCATTCACGACCTCCTGACTAATTCGCGTATCTCCCTGCTTGGTCTCAGCGAAACATGGCTTAATCAGAGTGATAGCTGCTTGTCGCTAGTGACTTCTTATGGCTACATATAGTCTTATAGCCCCCGGACAAACGTGGCGAAGGGGTTGCTCTCATTTATAGTGCCTCTCTCTCTCTCCGAATACCCTTCCATCCCCCCTATTATTTCTTTTCAGGCCCTTATCTCTGTCTCTAATTCTGTTCCCTCTCTAACAAATATTTTGCTCTACCGCAACCCCAGCTCCTCCCTTGATCTTTTTCTTGACGAATTTAGTAACCTTCTTGCTAGTCTCTCCCCATCGGGTCATCTTCTCATCATAGGGGAGCTCAACCTCCCAGTCACTAACCCTAATCTACCTTCTTAACACGTTTCTTCCCCAACACACTCTCATGGTAACATTTCAGACCTTGTAATTTCCAACTGTCAAATTTTCAACTTGACTAATACTATCCTGTCTAATGCTATTTCTGACCATTACCTTATTAACTTCAACGTCTCAACCCTCACTTCTTTGCCTTCTTGGCCTCCTCTTATCCCAAAACCTTATCGCCGGCTAGCCTCCATTGACATCCCATCCCTCCTTAATGATGTTGCTTCTAATTTATCCCCTCCCGACGCTCTCGCCTCCCCTAACCAAACTTTCTGATCTTTGGAGCAATCCCTCCTAACTTGCCTTAATGCCCACTCCCAAATTATTACTCTTTCGTCCTCTTGCCGTCCCTGCGCCTCATGGTACTCGCTGAAAAACCTACGCTCAAGAGAGTTTTTACGTGCCCATGAAAGAGCTCTTCGTAAATCTCGCTCCCGTGGGCAAGATACAACTGCTCTTTCGCTCATTTACCGTCTTGCGACATCTCTCTACTTAGCTAAACAGAAATCTGCTCGTGAAGAACATTCACATAAATTGCTAGCCGACAATAAGAATGACCCTCGTGCTGTTTTCCGCCTGCTCTCTTCTCTTACATCTTAATACTAAGTCCCCACCAATATCAGCCCCGCCATCCTCTCGAAATTCTTCGCTGATAAGGTCATCAACCTTCGTTGCTCCCTCCCGCTCCTGCCTAGCCACGCCCTTCACATTCTCCCTGATTTCCCCCCCCCCCCGGCCGCTCAACGTATTTCCTGCCGTGACCGCTTCTTTGCCTTACTCTCGCGCTCTAAAAAATCTGGCGCCTCTCGTGACTCGTTTCCCCCTAAGCTATTAATCAAAATATTGCCCGTTATACTCACAATGATCTTCTACCTGTTCAATACCTCCTTTGCTACTGGTTTTGTCCCTTCTTCCTTCAAATGTGCCTAAATCCGTCCGATCCTTAAAAAACTGAAGCTTAAGCCTTCCGACCCAGCTAGCTATCGCCCGATCTCGCAACTTCCCTTCTTCTCTAAGGTCCTTGAGAGAGTAGTTGTTTCGAGTATTAATTCCCACATCGTTGCCTGTAATATTGATGAGACTTACGAATCAGGTTACCTGTCAGATATCGTTCCCATTTTAAGATTTTTCTCTTCACTTTCATGGTCCTTCACCAAAAGGCCCAAAGCTACCTTTCCTCTTCTTTCTCCCAACGTTTCGCCCCTAAGGCTCTTTGGTCATCTCATGCTCCTCTCCTAAAATACTCCTTTCTCGTCCCTCTGCTCAATGGGAGACGCTCCTTCTCAGTCTCGGCTTCCAAGCTTTGGAATGCTCTTTCAGCAGTAATTAGATCTGCTGCCTCATTTACCACTCTCAAGCGACTCCTGAATACGCATCTGTTTAGGATTGCCTACTCACTTACCTGATCTTAGCCCTCAGCCGAACGTGCGTTATTTGAAGTCCTCTGGCCTTGAAGAGTGCATTATAAGAATTTTTTATTATTATTATTATTATTATAAGAAGGATAAAATGTTTATGGAACATATGAAGGACTAGGGGGTAGGGAATTGAGAGAGGTGAGGGAATGGGGTAAGTAGAGAATAAAATATGTAAGTTGATAGAGGTAAAATAAGTTGGAAATGAGAGGGTAGGGGAAAATACAGGTGAGAAGGGTGGATGAAAGATGATCACAATAATTTTAAAAAATTGATGTATAGAGAAGTTTAGAGTGATGAATTTAATTTCCCTTTAGAACTTTGCTAGTCTAAAGTTTATTCTAGTTACAACTATAATTGGTTGTGAATCCTCTGTTCTTTCTTCGCCTTTACTGTTTATAATTAACATGATTGACAAAATGTGTCAAGTATACATTCTAGGGATTGATGTGACAAACTCTACACACTCTTCAATTATAATTGATGTTTTATATATACAGGATTGTTAATGACTATTAAGAATTGCATATTGAATTTATATAACTTTCTTTTATCCAAGAAATAAAATATCAAAATTATTTTTAATTCTTATCTATCCTTGCCACTGTGAGCAAAATTAAGAAACATTGCTTATGAATCGTGATCAGATGAAGGCTCAATTTAAGTTGCGACAACAACATCCAGGAGCTTTATACTATGTCACAGAACCACATGGTTTGCTCCCATGGGAAACTATATCTATTCCCCTTAGGTAACATCTTTAAATAAAAATTTTAAGGATTTGAGGCCAATATTCCTTCTTTTGGTTATCTTTGTTTTAATCTTAAACGGTACACCTCTGAAATAATTTTGCATCTAGTACACCTAGGTCTCTCAAACCCACCAATAAAAAATGTATTAAAGCAAAGATTTTAAATAGAAGACTAATGTCATGGTTTTTAATAATAATTTAGTAATTTCCTTATAGGGTCTTGATTAAAAGAATTACATAGTGTCATTTTTTAATTTTTAAAGGGTTAAATGAAGAATAACCTTTTCACACATTAATAATCTGTTTTGTGATTTGTAAAATATCTAGCAATAGAAATTATAATTTTCCAAAGTTTTGCGTAAAGCCTGAATTATTTTCAATGGCATTAAACCATTTTTTTTCTATTTCAAAGTAAAACTTGAGAAGTTTTTTTATTTTACGGTTCTTAACATCGATTCGCAAACACCGTAAAATATCTTATCGGAGATATATTGTTTAACGTTAAATAGGCACAAAGGGCGCTACAAGATATACAAGAGACGCAAACTTGACCTGAGTCAGGACTCTATCCCAAATTAACCGCATCGAATGGGGCTTAACTTCATAAAATTTTGACCCTGTATATCAACTGTTAGTTCATACCCCATACATACATTGAAGGTGCATGTGCCCCTACCAGGAATGGGTATGGACCCATTTACCTTTCTCATTCCACTGAGCCTCGAGAGCACAACCTCACTTGATTTAAACAAACCGCATCTGACAGGAGGCTTAGGGGACTTCAGCTTGACCTTAATTTATGGCCACCACCTAACAGGATTTCTCTCAGCTTCCTCTCGCTTGTTAGGCAATTGGCTCGATAAATTCATCTCACTCACATTCTAAAAGCCTGAAAAATAAAGATTTATACGATCACATATTGAACCATATTTAAATGGAGGCTCCTCCAATTTAAGATAATTAACAAGTGTCCATTCTTACCAGCAGGGATCTAACACTGACTCTCTTAAGTTTGGCTGTTAGATTTGTGCTTGGTGGCTTATAACTTTTATTTAATAATAACAGTCAGAAAGCAACGGCACCATGGAAGTAGTTTTTGTTCCATTAAGATTAGAAAGAGGTGAAGTTAGGAAAAGTGAGAAGATGTGAGGGTGATTATGATCAACTGCGTGGGAAGGGGTAAATGGGACTTTAATATTAGACTCGAGGTAAGTTCAAGAGGGTGGAACTTTCTACGGGGTTTAATGCTTCACGTTGACAAGTTAACAATCAGGCTCTTCTGAACTACTCCTTTATACCCATTTTCACTTCTCCTAACATCACCCATTTTTTCATGATCCTCGTACAATATCTAGGCAAGATTCTCATTTAAAGTAAATTCCACCCAGCTAAACTCTTAAAAACTTTGCCTGGTCTGTGAATTATCACTTTTGCTACTCTTTTCCTCTCCGTAGACTCATTATTAATTTACCCAATGCCTATCGACCAATCTGAATTACTCTTACGCCGAGCACAATCTAGTTTGCATTTACGTATTTATTTGCTATAGCGTTGTTGTCTGTTTGTTTATTTTAGTTATTTTCTCAAGTTATCACTTGGGGGTTTCTCCTTTATGAATTTTCGATATAGTAGGTCACTTAGTTTACTATATTTTGTTCTTTGTTTATTTTTCACTGTTTGGAGTCTTTATCGGTTTTACATTTACTTGTCATGGTTCGGAATTCTTCTTTGGTAAGATCGTCTAAATTGGAATAGTTGCAATCGCCGTGAGTTTTTATCGCTTTCGGATTCATTTATTTCTCTTTGCGTTAATTGGGTCTTCTCTTCCAGTATATTTTTTCCTAATGAGAAGCGGTTCCTGTTGCCGTTCTCTGGGTCAGTGATAGTTATTCTAATCTTTATGAAATTTCCAGGTTTCTTTCGGTGAGCTCATCTACAATTGTAAAGGATAGGTAACGTAATTAACTAGCTTAATTGTTTTATTAATTCACATTTTCTACTTTGCATGCCAATATTGACCCTTTATTTATCCAAATCAATGTTGTTTTCCGCCTATATTTTTCCCCAAAAGTGAACATATTTTAAAACTATCGATTATGCACCTATTATAATAAAACCGAGAGTGTTATGTGCGCAATGACCATTTTTCAATTATACATTTAATTTTGGCTACATAAAAACAAATTATAATTGTAATTTACTCTATTTATGATTTTCTTTGTGGATTCTTTTTAAGCTGTATTCTAATGTAGCATAATGTACATATTTTATGGTGTGAAGAAAATTTTGTATGAGTACATAATAAATATTTATTATCTATAAAGTTTTAATATATGGTGCTCTCTACTTAGCATTGGTTTAGTCATTAAAGCCACATAGTTGTGTATATCATCAGCAAATGCGTATTTTTTATTGCCGCGAAAACTAGCAAAACAATCTTCATCGACGAAGAAAAAGAGTGAAGAGAAAGCTGATTTCAATTTCCACATTTAAAGCCTATTTTTCACCGAAACTTTAAAATTTGGAAATTATTTAGATGTATTCAAAAAATCTTCTGGATCCAAACTAGCGTTCATTTGAAAACAGAATGTACCGAGTTGATAAAATTATGGCCGTTACTAGCCTCAAAACTTAACTAGATCAAATATGTCACCGTCAATATTATATCCGGCCAAACGAGGTTCCCTTACACCTTATTTCCAATTAATTACTTAACTCTTTCTTTACTTTTTTATTCAATACTCTTTGAAAATATAAATAGTTTGCTCCCAAAAGCAGTTATGGTTTTCGTAAGTATAAAGCACGGCTAAGTATAAAATATGCACTGCAATTTAGACTGATAGATATGGGTACGGTTCTGTGCTGGTTGGGTTTGCTTTTTTATTTTATTTAACTCACGTAAGCATTACCATAATTCATCTAGCTGAGACTATCATGTACTAGGCCTCTTTACGACTTAATATTTTTGTTCTAATTTACAAATAGCTTTTCTAAACAATGCTATCAATTATCATATTAAATACTCTCATTCTCACACATAAAAAGAGTATATTTAAACATAATCCATCAATTCTCAGTCTTGGTTCGAGTCATACCTTGATAAACATCAGTAATAGAGCTTGACAGCTCCATTAGATGACTCTAATAACATCTCGCCAGGACCATAATTGTATACTGTATTGATAGAGGATTGTAGAAACGAATATTACAACATTCAATTCAAGTCTTCGAGCTTATATGAATCTATGCCAAAAAAATTATTCGTCTAATTGAACCCAAAACCTGTAGCAGGCATTAATAGGATTCTCTTGGATATCTGTCTCAAGATTAGAATAAATACCTTAATGCAGGTGCTTTTATAGAACTGCCTCAAAATCCTTTTTGCCAAGAGAAGATACTGAAACTATTCAGGTCAATTTCCTTATGAAATTAGCAAGTCTCACTTAATGGTTAAGTAATTAAGACAACTAAAATAAAAGAGGAGTAAGAGTTTCCGGTCTCCTTGTTGTATTATGTATATTCTTGTGGTTTTTCTCTAATTTCCGAGGGTTAGTGAATCTATCCCTTGCTCTTTAGCATACAACTCATTGGCTTAGCTTTATAAAAAAATCATTAAATTACATGTACGATTATGGATATTTTCATATATTTTATATACATTTTATATAAATAGTAAAATGCAATGAGCCGAAAATGTACTCTAGGATAGTAGAGGGGTGAAGGAAAAGGACGGAAGATAGAAGAGAAGAAAAGTTAAAAGGGATAGACAATATGTCAAAAAGAATAAATAAAAAAATATTAATTATGATATAATTTAAAGTAATATTTAGCAACTATATTATTATACATATTTATTGTAATGATTTCAACGACATTACTATGCAAGATATACCATGCAGTTAAAAATATTTTATTCACTAGCTTATAACCTTTATTTCTAATCGGCACTGGACTTTCTACTTCAATTGTTGAGTTATACTAGATCCGTTGTACTATTTAAAATAATTTAATTCATTGGCCGCGCAGATATCGTTCATCTAGAAATGTAAATTGACATACGTCAATCAGTCATCATACGATCTATTTCTAACCTTAGGAATTAATTTATTCGCCGGTAGTTGACACGTTCCAATGTTCTTTGGTTTATATGGTGACCAGAATTTCACTTCTTAGAAACGCCATATTTTTATCGGTGAAGATCTTATTTATTCGCAATTTTAAACCTATAAATTTACGCATATATTTTATCTTTGTTGTCGGCCTTTTTCTTCTTAAAAACAATAGCCATTCTGCTTTTTGGGGCAAAATAATTTACAAGGGAAATTCTTTAACCAGCCACTTTGTGGAAGAGGCATTGATTCTTCCTTAGCAAACCACGCCAGAAGGACAAATAAGGAGATTTCAGACATCCTCAATGTAGGCAGAGAAATCGACTAGTAAGCGACAGCAGAAGGGAAAAACCCACGATCGACGAATTAAATTCATTAGAACGCCCGAATTAATTCCTCGCTGAAATCAGGGAGATCATCAACAATTAACCCCAAAGCTCGATGTAGGCCATTGTAAGGGAGAAAGGTTTGGATGAAAAACTCATCAGACTGGTGATGCTAATGAACATTTGCTATACTTCATACAAGAAGAAAACGAAAATTTCTGTCATGGCGATTCAGAAAAATTGTCTCAAGGACACTAAAAACCTGATCAACACGTTGAAACACCCATTGCAGCCGGTCATGCTATGGTACTTCTTCAAGAAGATAAATTTTGCCATTCGTAGAAAATCAAACATTAGAACAAGTGGTTCGCTGTCACATTAAATGACGTGGTCAGATTGAAGCAGATGAAGTTTCCCGTGACAATTATGATCTTTGATGTCATTAACACTCAAAGTGGCATCATGCTACCACATTTTACCCTGAGGGCTACAGAGTGAACAATGATGGCTAAATCGGTGTTCTGAGCAACATGTTGAAGCCTAAGAATGAACGGGTAGCTGTAGATTAACTTAGATTTTATACCACTCCAGTATATTCTTCTGCATACTTGTAATAATTTCCGTATAGAGGCTCAGTTCATTCACATCCTATCATACATAGAATATTTCTACCAGATCTATAATTTTATTTTCAATTCTAATTACTATAATTGAGGCAAAATTAGTGATCATTATTTTATTGTTTGAAAAGTTCATTTTTAGTTCAGCAGTGAGACTAACTCGGGAGGATTTTGAAAGCATTGCCTGTAAGTTCTATGAACTAGAAGCCAAATAATAATATTATGTCAGCAAAACAAATATGACATCTTTCTACTCTCAATACTGCCTATCTTCAATCTCAGCCAAAACTCCTGAAATTCGCACAAAATAAAGATATAAATAGTTATTTACTATTTGTTTATATTATTGACAGTATAACCAATATAGCGATGATACTTGTCTCCGTATGTAAAAAAGAAAAAAATGATAGTTTTGTTAAAGCATTTTTTTATTGGTAATAGAAGTGTTTCGGTGTGTACCGATATAAAGGCTTTTTGTTGGTAAAAGAGCAGTATATAAAAAGTTAATTTGCATTCATTTGTAAAATGCAATAGGTGTTGAAAATTTCCAAATGATCATAGCTAATGTAATTATTTCTGCCTACAATCTTCTAGTAACCAATGGTAAACTAGATTTTATGAAAGTGTTGGTGATTACTGATGTATATAATTTATATTTTGGTTATAATTATAAATAACCTGTAATTCATTTTATCTTCTTTATTTCCTTTTTTTAAAAATAAAATAAAACCGAATGATTCAACCCTAACATCTGCATCTTACTTATTCCCTAAGAACTAATCTAAAAAGAATAGCTGATAACTCAGCAGGACTTTCAAACCCATGCCAAAAAAAGGAATTAATATATATGAAAAAAGTAAACAGAATTTTTGCGCAATGTTCTTTTAAATAAAAAAAAAATCAAGGAGCAGATTTTAATTTAAAAACTGTAAATTCATTTGCAGAGACCTGAATTATTTAGTAAAATAAAATGCAAATTTTAACAATCTCTGACGTCAATGGATCGTTAGATATTTAAAGGCCTTTTCTTTACTCTAAGCCTTATCAGATTTCAATTAGTTCGTATTCAGGTTGGGACCTTACTCGTTTTGATACCGCCCTCCTCCTTCAGCCAAACGGCTTTTTTTAACACTGGCAATATTACATCTTTGTACTTTTACTTCTTTGTTGTAACCCACTTTGTTTTTGAGCTTTTTGTCACGGAAACTGCCATCCCTCGGCAACTCTCGTGGGCGGATTATTATCCGCTCATTGTTTCCCTCCTATTGCATCTGAATTATATTTGCAACTTGACGAAACTCAATAAGGCCTACTTGTATTTGAAGTGCCTCACAAAATTGTATACGCCTTAAAACCGCGCCATTGACCACATTAGAAACGCTTTCAAACATGTAGCTACCCTCTCTAAACCTCTCCCATAAGCCCCTTATAATCCTAAAAATAACCTCTCTGCGCATTTCCCGTCACCACCAAAGTGACAACGGTTTATTTGACGCTTGCGCTGGAATCACTCAAAATAGCATTAGGAACTCAAGCATCATCTCTTTCAGGTAAATTAAATAAACTATATCGTATTATTTATTAGGCATACAATAAAACTACCAAAAAATATATGCCAGTAATATATTAGGCAGTAAGCAATCCTTTTAATAAATCAATGAGTGTAAATAATTTCATCCATATTTTGCCTTTTTAAAACATGGGGTAAGTACAAGAACAAATCATAATTTGAACGCTTAGATTTAAAATTCTAAGTTAGAGTATTTTAAGAACTCTAATTCAAATATTTATGCCAGGTGACCAAAATTTGAATTAGTACTACCCCAAAACTCTTTGAGAGATTTTCGGTCTGTAAAATTTTTTGTATCTATTGATTGCGAAAATTTCATTTTATTTTATTTTACGATATTAATACACACATGGTTTCGTTTGCGGAAAAAAAGTGTCTATGCAAGGAATTGAAATAACGAAAATCGAAAATTAAAAATAAACACATTTATCTGCCGATTAACAACGGTACACCGATATACATATATGGATGATACAAATGTTTATTTTTAATTTTCTAAAAAGACCTGCTTTGCCTACTGGATCAGATTTTAATTTTTCTGAAAGATTAAGGTTTCCAAAGGATATACCTTTTTCTACACAGACACAGACAAATTATATATAAATATGCCGTAGTGTACTAACGGCATACTTTTACCTGTAATCAAAGCGGTGCTCGCTGCCTCATTGTGCCTGGTTCGAATCGCTTCCCTGCACGGATTTTTTCGAAAAAAGGTAATAAAAATATTACTGCAAGGAAAAAAATTATTCTGTTTTCTCTTTCAATGTGGTTTAATGGATTCATATATATATATATATATATATATATATATATATATATATATATATATATATAAATATGAGAAACTAACAAAGTAGCGCGTGAGTAGAGCAAGAGCAATAATTGCAAAGAAATCATTTTTCATTTGGGATTTTTGGAATATAATATATATATATATATATATATATATATATATATATATATATATATATATATATATATATATTTATATATAATTTTGCCTTAATTAATTTCTTTTGGCAGTTTTCTCTTCTTCTAACTATCTTTTTTAAATGAATGTGTTTGGTTTTTGTCGAGTGTTCATTAATTGCCATCTTGCCCAATATAAATATTTTCCCTGGCTTATTTAAACTCAACCCTGTTTTAAAAAACTTGTACTAAATGAAATAACCTCATAATGCAGCCTGTTGTAACTCTTTATTAGTGTAATATCATTCGCATTGCCCACCCCACCACGTGTCCCTTCTATGATCTTGGATTAAGTCTTAGGCCTAAATGTTTTCGTTCTAATGATAATCCTTTAAAATGTTTTTTGTTTTTTCACCCACCACTTCTATTCAAATACACTGTGTTGTTGTGTGTATATCTTTTAGGAATGTATATGTCTGTTATTAGTTGCCTATTGTTCTTCTTATTGGTATTTTACTGTCTTATTTTGGTGTTTTTCCATTGGTTTGTACTATGTGATGGGCGTTCCCTTCGTATCTTTGTACCCTATATAAGGTTGTCTCCATTTTTCTTGCTATTCCTTGAAAATGAACTTGCAAATATAGTTCAAAAGTGCTTAGGTTAATTTTCATATATATATATATATATATGTTTTACTTAAAAAAATCTAACAGTGTGCAAACATGAAATATTTCTCCTGCAAACATCCTTTTAGGTCCTGTCAGATACAGGACCCTGGTGCTTTACAGACCCCTTTCCAAACCCTGTTGAGAACTTCAGGGAAATGTACCAGCTGCTGGGTGAGCTTGTTCAAGGCAGAGTGTGCATCGTTATTGTCGATTTCAACAGACAAGTAGACTAAGAAACGAGAACAGCCTGTGGCGAGAGTGCGCTACTCCTGGAGTTCGCCAACAATGAGTTCCTCACTCAATGGGTCAGAGAACCGACGAGAGGTGACAATATCCTCGACTTGAAATTCACCTCTGAGGATGATATCGTTGAGGATATCTCTGTAGGCGAAGAGCTCGGTGGCAGTGATCACCAGCTAGTTAGATTTAGCGTCAAGATCCCGAAGGTAAGGTCTGTTGCCAGTCAATCAAGGAAACTCGACTTGAGAAGAGCAGACTTTGCAAGCCTTTGTGCTGGGCTAACTCGTGTAACACTAGCGGTATGCGAAGAGGTTGAGGAGTCGTTAAACAATTTTAAAAATAAATTCATGAGTCTTCAATCAAGTTGCATCCCTCTGAAATGCCTTCGTCGGTCTTCTGTTTAACCAAAGTGGTTTAATCGAGAAATCGGTCAACTGCTTAGGAAGAAGAGAAATGCTTACTGGCAATCGACGACCTCGGGTGCTTTTGACGAGTACCGAGGGCTAGCCAGGAGAGTGAAGTCCAGCATAAGGGCGGCCAAGCGTACTCAGGAACTCTGAGTGGCGAGACTCTGCAAGGAGAATCCCAAGGAGTTCTTCGGCTATGTAAATAGCCTAAACCAATACATCGTAGGATTGGGCCCTTATTGGACGAGGACAGTGCATTAACTAATTCACATGCAGAAAATGCTAACCTTCTCAATGACAACTTCTCCTTAGTGTTTACTAAAGAGTGTGGTCCCATCCCCCAGCCCACGGATTCATACTCGGGGGAAAAGCTGGAGGCAATGGACTTCACCAATGGAGAAATAAAGAAAAAGATCGCTGACCTAAAGACGAATAAGTCAAATGGACCAGACGGGTTTCTACCCAAGGTGTTGAAGGAAGTGTGCGATGAAGTATCACGACATCTGTGCGCTATCTTTAACATGTCAATCCAGGCCAAATGCGTTCCTAGAGACTGGCGTGAGGCGGAGGTGACTCCGATCTTCAAGAAAGGAAACCCCAGCCATCCGTCAAACTACCGACCTATCAGTCTGACTTCGATAGTCGGTAAACTCATGGAAAGCATAATGCTGGACAAAATAACGTCGTATTTAGAGTCAAACCTGCTACTGAGGAGTTCCGAGCACGGCTTCCGAAGGCAACGGTCATGCCCGACGAAACTTGTGGAATTCTTATACTTCGTGTTTAATAAGCACGATCGGGACAAGGCGGTGGATGTGGTTTACTTAGACTTTCAGAAAGCCTTTGAAAAGGTACCACACCGCCGCCTTCTCCGAGAAAGTGCGAGCGCTGGGCATAGACGGAAAAGTAGCCAGCTGGATCGATAACTGCCTAAGTGGCAGACGGCAATGGGTGGTGGTAAATGGACAGGCTTCTGAGTGGGTGCCCGTTACTAGCGAGGTGCCTCAAGGTTCTGTCCTGGGACCACTACTATTCATTATCTACGTTAAGAACATGGACAATGACATGGTTGCCAAGATTTCCAAATTTGCCGACGATACCAAGCTTGGTATGAACGTTGCAAAAGATGGAAATACTGCCCGCCTGCAGGAAGATCTTGGGAAGATTGGGGAGTCGTCGGACACGTGGCAAATGCCTTTTAACGTGTCAAATGAAAAGTAATGCATATTGGCCACAGAAACCCCCAAACTCATTATATCCTTAAGGGCACTGCTCTTGAATCCAATGACACTGAGAAGGACTTGGGTGTTACTATCACTAGTGACCTCAAGTTCTCGAAACAGTGCATTATGGCAGAGAAGAAAGCTCAAATGATGTTAGGCTACATAAAGCACCAGTTTGGATACCATAACAGGGAGATAGTACTTTGTCTGTACAACTCCCTCGTTCGGCCGCACCTGGACTATGCCATACAATTTTGGAGTCCTTCGTTTTGAAATGACATTGCAAGGTTGAAACGCGTACAAGCTAGGGCAACCAAACTGATTCCCACTATCCGAAATAAAAGTTATGAGGATCGACTAAGGGAATTAAATCTGTTCTCGCTGAAAACTCGTAGACTGCGTGGTCAGCTCATCGAAGTTTTCAAAATACTTCGAGGGTTTGACAATGTTGATTACCGGGATATTTTCACACTGAGTGAGAACAGAACGCGCAATCACGGCTTCAAACCTGAACTGAAGCGTTACAACCGCAATCTGTGTGGAATTTTTTGACCTACAGTATCTACGGTAAATGGAACGCACTTACAGTGGAAGTTGTCAACAGTGAATCTGTTGACCAGTTCAAGTCAACACTAGACAAAGTCTTGAAAAGTGGCCGTTTAGGGACACAAAACAATTGAGCAGCCATGTGCCTGTTCGATTGCTAGTCCAAAGGTACCCTTCTTGAATGGACCGTAAGGTCTCCTGGGGTACTTATTTTCCTTGTTTCTCCTTGTTACTCAATCTTACGAGTATAAAGAAAGTTGGTTCCTATTTACTTTTGATTTGTAGCTCTCAGGTGTTATTTATTTTTTACACGGAAGCACTCTAGGGTGCAGCAAAGGCAAGCGTTCTTTTTCCGAGGTCTCCGAGTGAGGAGCCATGATAGTCTTCTCTGAACTGTTCGAGGGAAGGGTGGGTGGGCATCAGATGAGTAGTGCTCTGATTTTAGGCAGGCCAGAAAGACATTAGTTCGGCGGTCCAGGGTTGTTTCCAAAGGGTGTAAGTCGGGTTAGACGCGTTGAAGTAAGGTGTTGTTTACCCGCTGTCCCAGTGGGACTTAGGTGATGGGTATGTAGAGGTTTTCTGTGTTTTGTTTTGGTGGTATGAATGAAACTCTTCCCAGTAGTTAGAAGTAGTAGGAAGAGGAATTAGTCCTAAGTTTTCACGGTTAGGCGCAGAAATGGAGATGATATGTAGTAGGTGGGTGTAGTAAAGCAATTTGTTGAAGTATTATGTGCCCACTATGTATAGGTTGTCTCTGATGGGTGGAATTTTGGTTTATGCATGTAAGAGGAGAA
Source organism: Ceratothoa steindachneri (assembly GCA_963969495.1). Taxonomy (NCBI): domain Eukaryota; kingdom Metazoa; phylum Arthropoda; class Malacostraca; order Isopoda; family Cymothoidae; genus Ceratothoa; species Ceratothoa steindachneri. The sequence goes on along the minus strand of OZ018323.1, from coordinate 35,566,645 downwards.
TATATATGCTTTTGTGCTGCCTACTGCGATGAGAAGAGCTGTGTCTCGTGTTTCTTGTATTTTCTACAAGTTTATATTGGATAACCTGGGCGATCAGGCTGCGGATGCCTAATTTAGAGGAAAAGGGATGAATTGTTTGTACAATATGTTTATTTATTTTACCGCGAATTGGAATTTTTTTCGCCTCTTTAGGACGTTTATTTTTTGAAGGGGGGAAGCTTGGTAGGAATATTGTGTGGGTAAGGCAAAAGTACTGCTTGGATCCATTTTGATGCCAAGTAGGCTGAGGGTGCAGTTCCGTGGGAGGAGTTAACCTTGGAAAATGATATAGGGAGGGCTTATGCATTTCTGCCTGAGGGAAATAGGATGAGAGGGGTGAATGTTGATTTTGGGGAAGAATTGAAGTTTAATGTAATGTTAGCCAGTTTTAGAGTTGCCGCTGGTAGAGGTTGAGTTGTCTGGAGGCTGTGTGTGTAGTGTTGTTTGAGATGTGATGGTTAACCCTTCAGCGTACATGTTCAGGCAGACTGTTTGGGTACATGGCTGCTCAATTATTTTGCGTTCCTAAACGGCCACTTTTCAAGACTTTGTCCAGTCTTGACTTGAACTGGTCAACAGATTCACTGTTGACAACTTCCACTGTAAGTGCGTTCCATTTACCGTAGATACTGAAGGTGAAAAAAATTTCCACACAGATTGCGGTTGTAACGCTTCAGTTCAGGTTTGAAACTGTGATTGCACGTTCTGTTCTCACTCAGTGTGAAAATATCCCGGTAGTCAACATTGTCAAACCCTTGAAGTATTTTGAAAACTCCGATGAGCTGACCACGCAGTCTACAGGTTTCCAACGAGAACAGATCTAATTCCCTTAGTCTATCCTTATAACTTTTATGTCGGATAGAGGTAATCAGTTTGGTTGCCGTAGCTTGTACGCGTTCCAACCTTGCGATGTCATTTCAAAACGAAGGACTCCAAAATTGTATGGCATACTCCAGTTGCGGCCGAACGAGGGAGATGTACAGACAAAGTACTATCTCCTTGTTACGGTATCCAAACTCGCGCTTTATGTAGCCTAACATCCTTTGGGCTTTCTTTTCTGCCTCGATGCACTTTTTCTAGAACTTGAGGTCGCTAGTGATAGTTACACCCAAGTCCTTCTTAGTGTCACTCGATTCAAGAGCAGTGCCCTTGAGGATATACTAAGATTGGGGGTTTCTGTGGCCGATATGCATTACTTTGCATTTGAAACGTTAAAAGGCATTTGCCACGTGTCCGACCACTCCCCAATCTTCCCAAGATCTTCCTGCTGACGGGCAGTATTTCCATCCTTTGCAACGTTAATACCATGCTTGGTATCGTCGGCAAATTTGGAAAACTCGGCAACCATGTCACCGTCCATGTCCTTGACGTAGATGATGAATAGTAGTGGTCCCAGGAGAGAACCTTGAGGCACCTCGCTAGTAACAGACACCCATTTAGAAGCCTGTCCATTCACCACCACCCGTTGCCGTATGCCACTTAGCCAGTTTTTAAACCAGCCGGCTACTTTTCCGTCTATGCCCAGCCGTCGCACTTTCCGGAGAAGGCGGTGGTGTGGTGCCATATCAAAGGCTTTCTGAAACCACATCCACCGCCTTGTTCTGATCGTGCTCACTGAACACGAAGTGGAAGAATTCCACAAGGTTGGTCAGGCATGACCGTTGCCTTTGGAAGCCACGCTAGGAACTTCTTAATGGTAAGTTTGACTCTAAATACGACGTCATTTTGTCCACCATAATGCTTTTCATGAGTTTACCGACTATCGAATTCCGACTGATAGGTCAGGAGTTTGACGGATGGCTGGGGTCTCCTTTCTTGAAGATCAGAGTCACATCCGCCTCACGCCAGTCTCTAGGAACGCATTTGGCTAGATTGACATGTTAAAGATAGCGCACAGATGTCGTGATACTTCATCGCACACTTCCTTCAACACCTTGGGTAGAAACCCTTCCGGTCCATTGGATTCATTCGTCTTTAGTTCAGCGATCTTTTTCTTTATTTCTCTTTCGGTGAAGTCCATTGCCTCCAGCTTTTTCTCCAAGTAGGAATACGTGGGCTGGGGGGTGGGACCACACTATTTAGTAAACACTGAAGAGAAGTAGTCATTGAGAAGGTTAGCATTTTTTGCATCTGAGTTAGTTAATGCACACTCTTCGTCTAATAAGGGCCCAACCTGCAATGTATTGGTCTACGGTTATTTACATAGCTGAAGCACTCTTTGGCATTTTCCTTGCAGAGCCTTGCCACTCGGAGCTATCCAGTACGCTTAGCCACCCTAATGCTGGACTTGACTCTCCTGGCTATTCTCCGGTACTCGTCAAAGGCACCTGCGATCTTCAATCACCGGTACGCATTTCTTTTCTCCCTAAGCAGTTAGCCGATTTCTCGATTAAACCACTCTGGTTGAATAGAAGACCGACGGAGGCATTTTAGAGGGATGCAACTTGATTGAAGACTCATGAACTTATTTTTGAAATTGTTCAACGAATTCTCAACCTCTTCGAATACCACTAGCCTTACATCAGTCAGCTCAGCACGAAGGCTTGCAAAGTCTGCTCTTCTCAAGCCGAGTTTGCTTGATTGACTGGCAACAGACCTTACCTTCAGGATCTTGAGGCTAAATCTAACTAGCTGGTGATCACTGCCACCGAGACATCCTTAACGATATCATCCTCAGAGGTGAAGACCAAGTCGAGGATATTGTCTCCTCTCGTTGGTTCTCTGACCCATTGAGTGAGCAACTCGTTGTTGGCGAACTTCAGGAGTAGCGCACTCTCGCTACAGGCTGCTCTGGTTGCTCAGTAAACTTGTCTTTTGAAGTCGCCCATAACGATACACACTCTGCCTTGAACAAGCTCACCCAGCAACTGGTACATTTCCCTGAAGTTCCCAACGGGTTGGAAAGGTGGTCTGTAAAGCAGCAAAGTCCTGTATCTGACAGGACCTATTTCTAGTTTAACGCCTAAGAGCTCGTGATCGGATATAATGTTGGAATTCGTAGATTCGATTGCATCCTTGCCATACAACATTAAACCGCCACTTTCTCTGTCTGGCCTATTTTTGTGGAAGAGTTGGTAGCCAGGAACCGTGAATTCGCCTTCAAAGTCTTGGTTCGAGGTTTTTATCCACAATTCTGTTATGGCTACCATTTCGGGTTCTTTCGTCGCTACGAGGCCATGGAGCTCAGGAAACTTGTTCCTGATTGAACTCGCATTGAACAGAAGAACTTTCTGGGAGTCCCTTACTGTAGCACTCCCTACGCTTTTCCGTTTCCTGGCATGTTTGTTGGCGAGGCACCCCTCTTTGCGACCTCTGAGAAGGTGGTTCCAGGAGTGACACGGGCGTACTGGCGTACGTCCGCCCTCACTCTGGGCCGGATACTCCTTTGGGTCCTCTCTAAGACATCCTGGATGATGTTCGACAGAAAGGCCTTTACTATTAAGGAAAGATGTACCCTATCCCTTTGGTAGAGATCATTTCTACCATAAAAGGTGCGGTGCGGGTCCACAAAAAAGACCCCCTCTGCCATACACAAATCTGCCCGGCACCGGTTTAAAGACACATTCATCGAGTGAGCAGTCCGTGTTGGACCTCTCCTCGGGAGCATCCCGACAACCACACGCTTGCCGGTTTTCAGCCCACAGTCGTCCATGGCACCCATGACCGTGTGGAGGATTTTATCTGTCGGGGCTACCCTACCTCCTCCTAGGTAGAGGTCGTTTCCACTGACCATCAGAGCTACGACTTAGCTCTCAGAAATCTGTGATTTCTCAGCCCCTACTCTGATGTGGTGGTTACCACATCCTGGCAGGCAGCTTACCTTTACACTAGGGCGAAGGCGGGCCGCTAGCAGGGACTGCAGGCCCCGTGCTTGAGAATCACCAAGAAGTGTGACTCTTGCACATTTGTCTGCAGGCGACTTAGTCTTTCCTCTCGGAAGCGACTGGCCGCTTTCCTCTTGTATCTCTACATTTTTAATTTTCTTCTTCTTATTATTATTATTTTTCTTGTCTTCATTTGTTTTCTATTCTTCTGTTTCTCTTTTCTCTTCTTTTCTTTCTACTTTGACTTGCGCACCAGTAACGCTCGACACCTCTACACTGGGGTGAGCTGCATTAAGGTCGTTTTTCTATTTTTTCTTTTTTTTCTTTTTTCTTTTTCTCATTTGCTTCTCCGCATAGCTGAAGTGGGACTGCTAATACAGTTTCACCTCTTTAAGCTGGAGTCACTTTTGCGGAACCACACAAGTCAGTGGTACTTACGTCTCAAGCTTGAGCTGACTGGGCCTCTAGTTTAGAAGCTGGCTCTAGGATTTTTTCCTCGAGACGCCGAATCTGAAGCGCGTGCTGCATTTATAGGGTCTGTATTCTACTTTCCAGTGCCCTAGATTTTTCTTCAGAGGTTGTAAAGAGCTCCTATGAGTTCATTACAGTATGTCTCAGTTAATGCAGTTATAACAAGTTCAAACTGATATTTGTTGAAGGAGTATCCCTGATAGAAACAAAATCTTCCTGATACCATCATATTTCCCTACACTTCTTTTCATCGCACTTCTTGCCTCTTCATATGTACATATCAGCTATAATGCTCACATACTCGTATCGCAAAAACTTCTTTCTTATCCAATTCGATATCTCCTGCTTTGGTACTATAAGATATTTTTTTCAGATCAATTAGGGACATATTTACCTCTTTCTTTTCTCTTTCATTTTCCTTTATCTGGCATGATTCCAAACAATACTTTCCCTATAGATAATACATCTCTTAATTTTTAATTTATAATCCTTTACCAGATACTCATCGTGTTATAAACTTAATCCCTCTATAATTTATATGTTCTACGTTGTCTCATTTCTCTTTGTAGAGAGCTACGAGGATACTCTTCATTAACTCGTTTCTAATTCTCTCTTCCTTATGACATTTCCAAACCTGTGCTAGTAATTTATATGAACCTATTTCTTTACTAGTTTTTTTATTTTCTTTATTTCCATCTCTATTTTTTCCCTACTTATATGAGATATTACTCCTTGTTTTAAAATTCCGTCCACTAAACCCTCTCATTGGAAATCTTCATGCAGTAAATAAACATTCAAAATAACGTTTCCATTTTCCTTGAAATCTATCTCATAGGAATCATTTGTGGTGCAAAAGCTCTGGCTTTTGTTAATTAAAACAATTTCCTCTCCTCTTTTCAAGTCTTTCCAAATCTCCATATATTTCACTTCTTTTCTTTATCTCTCCTCCGCTACCACTTGCTTCGACTTAATTTTTCCAACCAGTTCCCATCGCATTTTTAATCTGACAAAACCCATTTTTTATTCCTTAACTCTCTTTTTTAGCTATGTCCTCTTTTCAGCCTCCTTCCTGCCAAAATACTCCATACCCGCATTAAGACTTCTTCTGCGCACATTTACATGTATCCTCCTCTCACTTTTTTTATTACCATGCTATTCGGTTACCACTTCTCCTGTTTACATTCTATTACTCTAATCCTTCCTAAGTCTTTGAGTTTTAATTCTATTCAGAACTCCTCCTGCCATACTCATTATCATTTGACTTTCAGATCAATATTCCTCGCGTTCCTTAGTCCTTAGTTCTATTCAAGTTATTTCTTAAAAGCGTGTCTATATGTTGTTTGCCTGTAAATATGTTGATAGGATTATCTATATAATAATAATGAAGTCTGTCTGTCTGTGTATGTGTGTGTTTCTGTCCATTTATATGAAGAAAGTTTCGACAATCTACATAAAACTAAAAGTGTCTTCTTATGTAAGATTTTCCAAGGAAGATCATGGAACTGGTCGCTACTTTCTAAGTGCCCCCTTAATGGTGGTAATAGCCCTTTTCCCACCAGGGAACGTTAGCCTCGTATAGCACCTACAACGGTGTTCATGTCTGGGCAGCAAAAGCACCCGTTTTATCCATTCACCACAAGGAAAGACAAAGAATATTGTCTACGAAGAAGTCTTATTTTGCATTGGTTATGAATAATTCTGATAAATACTAGAATTTCAACCTGTATGTTGCTCATCATTTTGAGGAATGCGCCGGATACCGCATTCAGTGGTGCATAAGGGAGCCTTAGAATCAATAGGCAGGATAATGCCAGACATCACGAATAATTGGGCTTCTATGGTAGGTGTCACTCTTTTGCTGTAAGACGATTTCAGGCAGACACTTCCACTAATCCCTAAAAGAACCAGGACAGATGAGGTCCAGGCTTGCCTAAAATCATCTTCTTCCTGTTAGAATATTAGAACACTGATTCCCCCAAAAAATATAAGAACAGACTTCTTTTTTATCTACTGTCAGCATAATTTGAAGAAAAACATTCTGACGCTGGGAAATGTCAAAGTACCTCTTGATGCTGATGGTGGAATAGAAATTTCTACTGTTTGCATAGTTATTAATACTATTGATAATTACAAAACTATAAAAACTACAATTGGCTGTTTGACTCCAAAGAACAACACTGTCTTCAGAATCAATAAACATCCACTGTTTGCCAACTCAGGAAATCAACAAATTTACAAGTTAGTTGATACAATTTTGAAACATGCTTAAATAGTCTACTATTTCACAGAGTTCCTAAACTCTCTAGAATCTGTTGAAATAATCCTCACCAACTTGAACCGAAGTAGTAAATCTATGTAATGTTTGATATAATATTGTCTGTAATTGAACTCGCATGGTGGCAAATAATCTGATGCCATATGTTATAGATAGAGGCAACAATCTTTACTACAAGTGGGAAAGAAGAGGATATCTTCATTCACAGAATAGTCCTAAATCAATCAGGATCTATATTGCTATTTGCATTCAGAAGATTATTTTGCAAAATCAGTGTAAGTTATGAATTTGAATTAACAAAATAGTAAGGTGAGACTCTCTTAGTGCGATAGTTGCAATTAGAGGAACCTTTTTTATCTTATGGTCAACTCTACATATGTTGATTGCTTTAGAGTTGAAGGCAAATGTAATTAATGTTTGTATATGCTCCACAAGGAAAAACTAGGAATATTTTGTATCAAAAATTTATGTACCGTTAATGAACAAGATTAAGTTTAGTTTATATGTAGAATTCGAATATTGTTTGTGTAGAATAAAATAAAAGATCAAATCCGCTTTACTATATTTCCGACGCACATTTTACCCGGACAACGATGGGTATCTCTGCTAGTTTATAATAAAGCTGACATGGATGTATTTTTTATATGTATTCCCTTAAATACAAAGGGTAGTATCTAGATGAGCATACGTCAGGTTTTTAATATCTCTGCAAAGGGATATATGTATCTCTATCATTATTTATAAGTATGTATATCTGCTAGCATGTCTCTTTTTTCGCAAGGCCTATCTAATCCATGCATGTATAACTTTAAATCTAAGAGACATGCTAGCAGATATAGATACTTAAAAAACCTATATGTTTGTTCATGTGTGCCAGCGAGAGAGGTTTAATGAACTTTATTTTTGCACCTATCCCTAGTAGAACATTTGTATATTCCTAACACGAATTTTCGTCCAATTTATTCTCGAGTGTTTCAAGGCCTGCATCAAAAGAGGATTGCGTACATAAATGGTGCGCAGACGAAGCCAATATTTCCTATCAGTGGCAAATTCACCGCCTCAGAATTTGTTAAATTGGCCTTTTGAATCTCATGGAAATAAATCGATTTCGATCAGGTCAAAGCCGTGAAAGTTGTTTATAAAGCAGCTCCATTGAGCTATTCTTAAGCTCCACAGTATAGAGAAAATAGGGGAGATTTATGCAGGATAGATAGGAAAGTTACATAGGGCACGATAGGAAAAAAAAGCGTGTTGAATAAACTTAATACTATTAAAAATGGTAACTCCGATATCATTTATCTAACCTATATGGAAATGAGGACAGGTATTGGTTAAAAGTCTGAAAATATAATGTGAGTTTAAATATGTTATCAAAAGTATTACTATTTTTATATATATTTTCAAGATAGATATGTATATTTGGGGAGGCACAAGTAGTGTTATGATTCCATTTACCTGTTTTCTGATATAATCTATAGCTTTGGTTAGTTTTCTGATTCTATTAAATTTACTTGTAAGGTCAACAAGAGCATCACTAAATAAAAATTTTGAAAATGCATTTTTATTTATTCTCGGAAAATATTTTTAAGTAAAAATGATGAAGAATAATGAAAGGAGGGACATTTTTAGCCTAGCTTAAAAAAACCAGTTTTTATACCAATGTAATTAATAAATTTTCTGGTCAAAGCGTTGAAAGATTGATGCACACTTCAGTTTACTCAATCAAACGACTACAAACTGAATCACGGCGTCCGCCGGCGTCGTACTCTGCCTGCAGTAGGGCGTTGCAACGGTCGCCTTGTTTACCTAGATGATCCTAAACATAAGTTCCACATTGGTGATGAATTGGGACTTGAAGCTCTCTCTCTCTTTCTTAACCAGGCCCAATACATAATAGTCCAAAGGTTTGCTCTCTGAGGATTTGGGAGGCAAGATGCTTGGAGGAATAGGGTCAAAGAAATTTTATGATATAAGACTAGGCGCCCCTTGTTAAGCGGCATGGTGTAGAGTCCTTTTGCGGCACTCTCGGCCTTACAGCGACTAGCTTGTAGATCCAGGTCGTCAGCAACTACTCCAAGCACTTGATGTAGCCCTCTGTATTAAAAGGTTTTGAGAAGAGAAACGGGTAAATAACGTAGCCCTCGTGGTTTGCGAGCACAAGTACCATCGTGATCACAGTTTGACTATAGGCTCTTTCTCAGAGTGACGCCCACGCACCTGGAGAAATTCAAATTAGTGCTACCGTCGTGAATACAGAGCAGCACAGGTTGCCAATTCCAAATATTTAAAAGAGCGAATTCAACAATACATTACTTCCTTCACACACGAATGACAATTAAAAATACTATTTTACGAACGAAAAACTGTCACCAAACAATCAGCATGTGCGAAATTCAGACTTGCGTATAACAAGACGTTACCCATCGCACTCTACATACCTGGAGAAGACTATTTAGGAACGTAGAGATATAGAAGATGCGCAACTCTCCTTTGTAATTGCAAATTTGATTAATATAGTTTGATAATTATTAATATTTGGAAGGAAGTCAATTACACATATCGGTTTCCGACGAGATATTAGTTACCCTGCGTTCCTAAGGTTGCCTCACGTGAGATATTCTTTGTTTCTTAGCATGTTTTAAGGATGAAAAATCAAAGTCTCAAAATTCTATAAAAAAAGAGGTTTTGTGTTACAAAACCTAACATGTTATCAAGAAATAATTGTTGTTTCGAATATAAAAAAATTGAAAGTTCTCTCCAGGTTACTGTGCTCTCGGTTTCGGCTGCGAGAAGAGACCATAAAGTAATTAAAATTTCAAGGGTATCCTAAAATCTTCTAATAATAATATGGTAATAATAGTAGGCAGGTTTGTATAATCCAGGACTTAAATTAAAATTTGGAAATTTACTTATAAAGGTCGATTCAATGATATTTCGTGAAATTGTATCGTTACTATGACAGGTGACTTTAGCATAATTCCAATCAATAGTGTGATTAAAATATGACATATGAACATGAAATGAGCTGTTTTCTTCCCCGCGATGGACATTATATTTATGTTAAGAAATTAGTTTTTTAAACATCTACCTATGTGCATTTAAATAAAGATCCTTTACAACAAGTAAATAGTAATTTTCATAGAAAAGTACGCTTAATTTATATATTTAAATCTATGAATGCCTCTCTTCCTTATCTTTATGGCCTTTTCAAGACCCACAAACCTAATAATCTTCTACGCCCCATTGTTAATTCTGTAGGCTCTGTCTCATATGTTTTGTCAAAATGGATAACGGCTTATCTTACCCCTCTTGTATGATGCATTTCGGATTCCCATATAGTTAATCGTCCCTACCTAATAGAAAAACTTAATATCATCCCTTACCCTTTCGACTTCACCCTTGTTAGCTTTGACGTATGCTCCTTTTTCAGTAAAGTTCCAGTTGATGATCTATTTCAGTTACTTAAAGATAAATTGTGTAACGTTGAATTACCTATACTCACTAAATTATTCTTAGAATTTATCAACCTCTGTACCAAAGACTGTGCATTAACTTTCAATGGTAAATTCTTTCGCTAAAAATTTGGTTTAGCTATGGGTAATTGTTTATCCCACGTTTTATCTACCTTATATATGGAATTTTTCGAAACGGTTTTCCTCCCCTCTCGTGTAGATTTTCCTAGAATCTGGTTTCGCTCTATTAATGATATCCTTTGCTTTTGGCCAAATTTTGAAAATATTTTTCTTTTTTTGAACAAACTTAATTCCCTTGTAGCTTCCATCAAATTTACCCTTGAAATAGAACAGGAGGGAACTATTCCTTTCCTTGATTTAATAACACACAGACACGTCTTCTGGTTTCAAATTCTCCGTTTATCAGGAACCAACTATTTCTTCTTCTTATATTCACTTTTACTCCTCTCACCATATTAAAGTCAAAAGATCAATTTTTATTTCAATGTTTCTCCTTGAACTTCGTGTGATTAGTCCTGAATTCTTTGACTCTGAAGTTTCCAAAATTTTTGATATCGGCCATAAACTTTGCTATCTTTTTCATTTCCTTAATAAATGCCTTCAGTAAGCTAAAAGTCTTTTTATCGTTTTGAACCTCGTGCGCCTTTTAATAACAAGAATACTCTTTGTACTACTTTTTAATCCATACTTTGCTTCTCTCCCTCCTATTTTAAAATCTATTGGCATTTGTGTAGTATTTAACTATAATAATAGAATCTCTAAACTATAAGTCAAGACCGCCCCTTCTCCTATTGGTAATGTATATTGCGAAAAAATGTATCGATTGCCCTAAAAAAGACTTTAGCCAATCAGGTAAATGTTTAAAAAACGAATTTCTTAGCATAAATATAATGTCCGTCGTGGCGAAGAAAGCAGCTCATTTTATGTTCATATGTCATATCTTAATCACAATATTGATTGGAATTCTGCTGAAATCATCTGTCATTATATGGATACAATTTCACGAAATATCATTGAATTATTAGTAAGTTCCCAAATTTTAATTTAAGTGCTGGCCTATTTAAACTAGATGGTTAATTTTAAAATTATACTCACAATGCACTCTCGTAATTTTTAATTTGAGACTAAATATTTATATTAATCTGAATAAACTATTTAATTTTATTTTTTTGTTGCATCTATGTAGCCTTATATTTATGTCTGTGTATTTAGTTCGTTTCGTTTGAGTCAAGTCTTTAGGACATTTGTACTTATGTTACGTTGGTTTTTCAATCCTGACCTGTGAGGCTAATCTCTAGCTCAGTTTTCTCCCTCCCTAATTACTTAGGCGGTATTTTAATCCTCCTGTCAAACTTTAGTCTTTTGAATTTATCTGATTTAATGACCTTAGTTTGAATATATCTTCGCTCCTCCTAAGGTTTCCATTTCATATTAATTCAATTTGGTGATTAATTTTTGCTTTTTTTGTAGGCGTTTCTTCTCCTTTGTATAATCCTTATATATATATATATATATATATATATATATATATATATATATATATATATATATATATATATATATATAGTGTGCAACAGTATCTAAACAAGATTATATTTGCAATATTTTAATTTAATCTAGGATTTAGTGAAGAACAAACGTGAAAGTAAAGAAAATGTATATTTATTTTATTTAAATAACCCAAAAAATCATTTTTGTTAAGGGGATCAAATCCTTCTTACTTTATTATATATATATATATTTACATATATATAGTAGTAAGAATATGAAGACATATGTGATGGTTACGAACATTTAATTTTGCGGAGGTTTTGGTGTAGTTGGGAGTCCATCACCAATATATATATATATATATATATATATATATATATATATATATATATATATATATATATATATATATATATATTTATATACAGGGTGTCCAAAAGGTCTCTTCACAATTTAAAAATATTATTACAAAGACAATTGATAAGTTATCTTAATCAGATTTGTTCTATTGTACTCAGTAGTTTTCAAATTGTATTAAATGAGGTAAAGAAAAACTGATATCTACTAAGTACAATATACCAACTCTGATAAAGATTTCTTATCATTTGCCTTCGCAATAGTTTTTTTAAATTTATAAGATACTTCATGGGCACCCTGTACATATATATATTGTAGTGTGCAACAGTATCCAAACATGATCATTATTGTAATATTTTTATTTAAACTATAATTTAGTAAAAATGAACGTGAAAGTAAAGAAAATGTATATTTATTTTATTTGAAGAATCAAAAAATCATTTTTCTTAAGTTATCATAGAGAAATAGATAAAAAACACTATTTGCATAAGAAATTTTGGCCTTAATATAATCTTTAATTCTAGTAAGGATTAGGTAAACCTGATTTCTTTAAGGTTTCTCCAGAAATTCAACGCTAAATGCTTGGATTTGCTCGACAAACATTTCCTGTAAGGTCGTTTAACAAGCCGTTGCCAGTACGACTTCTCAAATTGGCAGAAGTAAATTTTCATTCCAATTTTGTGATTTAAAACTGTTTAAAGAAATTTGCAATGTCAAATTTTAGGAATTAACTAGAGTTAAAAGAGCAGGATTAATTCATTAACAGATGCTGTTGGAAACAAGGAAAAATTGATACAAATATAAACATTACAATAAAACTATAAAACTTAAGCTTGAGAAATAAACAAAAATAATCCCAACGGAGAAGAGGATAAGATGATTAAAAAAACTATCAAATAAAGATGTTAAGTATTTTTTTAAACAGCTTTTTCACTCTAAGAATAAAATCATGTTCATTAGTATTCTTTCATCTGCGGCTGTTAGATAGAGGGCGTTGAAGAATTTGTGAGACTTACATAAAATATGGTCTGAAAATATTATGTGTATGTATATATATATATATATATATATATACATATATATATATATATATATATATATATATATATATATATATATATATATATATATATATATATATATATATAAATATTAATTGCACAGAACTGAAATAATTAGTCCTTAAGAGTGTGGTCATGGGTTTTCTATAGACGGAAATGTTCAACTTTCCATCCTTCCGGGGTACAATTACATCTAGAAAATTATTTTTTATTGGAAAACTTTACAGTTCTGTGTTGCTCATTAGGGTAATAGAGAAATTATAAGAAATTATTTCCCTTATCTTTTAGTTTAAGAATATATTGAAATATTTATTTTGAAAGGGGTATGAACTTAGTTCTACCCAAAAGAATTGCATTCATTTGAGAGTGGTAACCACATTTATTCATATTAACCATGCATTGACCTTTGTCAGTTTTGGCAATGAATCATTCCATTTTAGTTTGCGTAAAATCTTTAAAATAGCGAAAGAAAATAACAGAGAGAAATACTTTCTGCTGTTAACTTGTAAAAGTACTTAATAGACAAATATTTAATTTCTTCTTTGATAATATACTCTCTTTGTCCTGAAATATCATGATCAAATGAAAATTTAAACTATCTTTTGCCTCCATCCTATAATGATTAAAGGCTCAAAATATTTTATTTTAGATTTTCTCCCAAATAAAAAAAATATTCCTTATCAGATAAAATTAAAATAAATTTCAAAGAGTATTCAAATGACATCAAATATGAAAATATACTTGAAAAGGTATCTTGCCTGAAATTTAAATTATTCATTTAGTCTCTTACGTTACACTCGCATTTAAGCAAAGGATTTTAATTAAAAAAATTGCCTGAAAGAAATAGTATTTGTTATCAAGGGCGAAATGAACTTTCAATAACACCTATTAGAATACTTTTGAACTAGTGTTTATTTTTTCCAACTTGGATTTCATTTCTTATGGATAATTATCATGTTAATTATTTTGAAGGAACACGGCTATCCATAACATAAGTTAGATGATTCGAAATAAATAATTTAATTAATTGGCCTTTATGAGATTTAGTAAATGGAAATCATTCTTCTGAAAAATTATGTATACATTGCAATCAAAGAGCGATGGATAATCCTCACTCTTATCCGCAGTACATATATCAAGGTAGTGTTAGAAGAATGAATTCACTTCCAAAGATCCAATTTACTTTTTATTCATATCCTTTTCTATTCTACTCTTTCTATCTAAAAATAAATCCATTCTTGGTACTAATATTGTAAGATTCAATTCAATGTCACAGTATAACTTGCGCTTTCTGTACATTTCCACCATTAATCAGAATGCTGAAGTTGAGGATATTTTGAAATCTTAATTATCCTTCTGGTGAGGATTTCAAGGAAGAATCCATGCTTTTACAAGAAATTGGGGTTTCAAAATTTTCCATACTCAATTATTCCGTCAAACAATAAAGCAAAAATGGTTATTGTATTTAACAATAAAAAACGACAACGAACGTCAAAGGTATATGCGTATAATTAGCAGTTAAAAATCGCGAACGATTACCGTCCGTAATCTTTATCTAATGTATAACATATAATGCATTTAAAGTTATTCACTAGCAGAAAATAAATCATTACTGCCAAAATTCCCCAATGCCTGGCTCGGTAATTATTCATTTTATTAGACATGATGATCCCAATAAAACTGAGCAACACGATATGTCTTATTAGCCAAGTTCCTTAGGTTGTAATTCACTTAAGATTACATTTGCTTTTCCAAGCAGCAAATAATATTTATAGCCTCACATATTTTAATATTAGAATAATTATTCTCATTTTATTTCCACAAATTGCATATTATTATATAATTTTTTCGCCTCTTGTTTAATTTTTCTAATGATAAATTCAGTCGATTAATTAGTAATTTCTTTAAGCTTGAAGTATTTTTTTTAACTTGCGTTTCAGGCTTGAAAGAGTTTGTTAATTTGTTCAGGTGTTTTGGTCTCTCATTTTTTAAATATATTATTATCTTGCAACATTAAAAGATGATAACTGATATAATTTGTTCATTTTTAGCTATTAACAATATTTAATACACTCATTTTATCCTCCCCAGGTCCAAACGCTGCTTTATTGTCTTGAAAACAGTTTCTAATATAAAGTTTTGCCCCTTTTATAAGTACAAATCTTTCCTTTTTTCCTCTTTTCCCACTTACACTGTTATTTATCTACCGATCGCCCCTCGTGTTTTTTTTCCATTCCTTTCAATAATATATTCTTAATCATTTAGAACTAATTGTTTCTTTATGTATTTGCATTCATTGAGATGCTTTCTTTAATTAATAGTATTATGTATGTATCGTTGCCAAAAGCCTCATAAATTACTGACATGTGTTTACTTTTAAAATTTATACGAAAGCAGTGAGCAATTTTATATTGTATTTTCACTACTTATCACTTTTTATCTTATGCTTTTTCCAGTTAGTCCACTTAAGTACCAATTTTTGGAACTTAAAACTTGACTTAGGGTGAGAACTTTGTACGAAGCTTTACTTCCAAAATATATATCAATACGCTGAGATAAACTAGTGCTAGTTTACTTTGGGGGAAGGTGGCTGTATTTTGCGATGCATTTTCATGGCCGTAATGGAGCAGAAAACTCACCATGTTTACAAGTTTCGACTTGGCAGAGTTGAAGAGGGAATCAGACTTATGGTGATTTAAAATATTTACCCTTCTTGCTCCACCCGGATAAGCAACGGTTAGGATTTTTTTCAATGTTGAAGAAGTTTAAACTATTTTAACAATTTAAAGTTTCTAGGGTTTAAAATAAAATTTAAATTAAAATTTTATTCCCTCTAGATTCCTATTTTCGATATTCCCGCGCGAAGAGCAAATGGTATTCATGGTAACAGCGCTAATCGCTTCACATTGATTCATCCCCGACATATCCTTGCCATATCCAAACCTACATCTCAATTACCAAGCAAGGTTTTTCATCCTCCTAACTTCCGCAAAATTAAGGACTAATTATTTACTTCGCGCGTTCTCAAATTTTAAGAAAGCGTGCAAAGCGAAACTATCAATTAGAATATAATTAAACGCAACTCTATTTCCTGAATGAATTCTCATTAAATAAAAATCAATCTTTTATGTTTTAATATATTTTCGCATATTTAATTGATATAGTTAAATTAATTACTTTGTGTCATAAAACACAAAATCCAATCTTAGAGCAGAAACTGATTCAAACAAGCAAAGACGTCCTACTGACATTTAGTTTAGGACCAGCGACGCCTGAAAAATTAGCGTCCCAAATGTAGCAAATTTCATGGCTCAGAATCGGCCACATTTTATACAGATCAAATCTCGAAAAAAAGTATAAGATAGAGAGTAAATGCAGATTCTTTCACTATAAGTTTCTGTAACCCATCTTTTGTGTAGCATCGAGTAAATGAGCAAAATCTATTTGCTTGATGCTATTTTATTTCCTTCTCTGAAATTTATGCGTATTCGTCCCTTCTACTTAAATTTTAAAATGGAATGGCTTAAACATATCTTATGTCTTCCAATAATTAATTCAGGAATTTTGAAATAGAAATTAACTCTCTTTCCTAATTGTGATTTGCCTGAATAACTCATATAACAGGATATAAAGTAAACTAGATGGCTAAAATCATTTCCTATTTACTCTAATGTTAACAGGGAAAAAACAAATAGACAAATTAAATGCAAACATATAAGGTCGAGTGAATTTTATATTAATAAGAGTGTTATTTTTATATTTTGCTTCAGTTTAAATATATACAACAAGGCAATGGCTTCGCCACTTCCCCCCGTAGTGGGAGCTTGCTCTTCTCTACTAAGATAAAAAAATAAAATCTAAAAAAAAGCAGCCTTGGTTAAATTTTTATAAATTTTCTGAACTTCGCCAATTTTAATAATTTTGAAAAGGAAGTCTAAACTAAATTTTCCCCCCTTTCGAAATATCACGTTGCTAAAATATACTTATAGAAGAAGATATATAAAAATAAATTTTCGGAACTACACCATTTGTAATTCTTTGGGTTTTAAAAAATTTAAAGAATTTCAAATTTATATTTATTTCTGAACTTGATAATTTTTTTTTATATTATAAAAGAAATATTAGAAATAACTTTGATAAAAAACATAAGTCGTAACCAAACTAAGATGAAATTATTATTTAAATACTCAAATAAATCCCCTTCTTTAATTATAGAGTTAGTGAGGATGATGATATACGACAAATCTGATTGGCAAAGGCATTTGTTTTTTAAAGAACAGTTTAAAAAATAGCAAAATTTTGTAAAACTATGAATGAAATAACCTAATTACAATACAGGATGAAGTTGGTAATTTGTCGTATATGCACTCACATCTGAATTCAGTACATGCGACTTCTCTGGCGATGGTTTTCTCTTCTTCCTATTATATTAGACTCAGTTGTACGTACATCATGTCAAGGAAGAAATACTATGGTTTAATTCAATCGTCCAAAATTTCGAAAAGGCAAGATGTTGCTTGGGTTTCCGACAGGTGCACTACTGCGAAGATATTTTAGTTGTTGGGTATCAATGTAAGGAGACTAAGAAAGACCAAGAAGGGGAATGAGTCAGCCTCTGTTCATTATGATAGGGTAGATCGGAAACTCTCCTCTACACATTTTGATAAGAAAAGAGCCCCTAAATTTGTCTCCATGATCCAAGCATTCATTGAGAATGATCACAGCAAATCAATGAAGTTCATGGCCAGTGAAAAAGAAATGTCAGGGTCACTCATGGGACAGCTTAGTCAAGAGGACATCCACTACTACTTATACCAGTCGAGAAAGACTCTGTCGCAGAAAAAGATGGATTAGAAGAAGTAACGTGTTGAGATACATGTGAACAAACTGAAGCAAACCTTCAAGCCAGGCATGCTTTGCTTCTTCTCCAAAAGAACAATCTCTACTGAAACCATTGTTGTGTTGCATTCACTTTTGATTCAGTGTAAAGCTGAATTTAGGAATTGCTATTTTAAGGCTCAAGTCGCCATTAATCCTGAAAATTACAGCCATCTGTTTGGCGTGGTGGATGAGCATGGCCCAGGAGTGCCCGAGACAGTGTGGAGGACTACCACTGCTATATTTAAGATAATCCTTTATCTTTCATTCTCTTGCATTAGGTTCTCATCTAGTTCAGTATTAATCAAAATATTGGCCTCCAAATGAAAAGACATAAAACCATTTTCGGAAGAATATAAGGACCCTAATTTTAGAAAGCCCAAGCCAATATTGAATAACTCTCCGATAAAGTGAAGAAACTACTTTGTAAGAAACAACGACATTAATTACAAAGGAATATGTATTTACTTAAAACATTGTACTCAGATTTGGGGATATTTGAAATAATTCTTTTAATTTGCATTGCCTTTGACTCAATACCTTAAAAACATGAACCAACAAACAGCTAAAGAAATAATTTTATAGAACTAGGAGGTTTTCGAGAAAAATTAGGGAGAAAGTAACAAATAATGATGCAGAGAAATCGATTTGAATGATTCTAATCTTTTTGAAATATCTAAAATGATAAAAGGTAAAATATTATTAGTTCAACTCTTTGGGCGATTTTACAAATAGAATGAATCGATACCACGATTTTTATAAGTTACTTTATTAGGAAAGATAAAATATTGTAGAAGATTTGTTACCACACGACTTATAGCAGTAAAATGAGACACACTTGCTTTACCGAAATACTTTTTTACGTGCTACATGTTTTTATTACCATGAGGTGAGAAAAATAAGCAAAAAGATATGATACCTTTTTTAACATCATTCTTAAGAGAGATATTATTATGATTGTAAAATGAGTCGAATTATACATGGATTATAGATTGAAGTTTTTGAAACAAGTACAAAATCCTCGTCTCTGTGGCAGCACAGCAGACGAAAAGCACTGGATAAGCAAAAAATTGTCACTAGGTGAAGATGTGGTTGTTGGATTGAAAATGTCACTAAACAAGGATATTTAGGACACGGTCGAGACTTGATACCAGGGGAAGGAGTAACATCTTGCCCTATATTCTTTGATGGGTATTCAATTACTTAAGGAAAGTTGAAAAATTGTCAATCTGAACACGACAGCTACATAAGAGTGCCCACTACAAATTATTTCCCTTGAATATTGGACATTTATATTTAATACTTTTCTCAACAAGATAAAAAATCTCCATATCGATATTGTAGTATTGCACTTTTCTGTCAGTGCCACAAATTTTATTTATAAATAGTGATTTTGACCCAACTGAATTACTTCATAGTGTGACAACATCTTTATCTCACCACTTCAAAATTACCTCCAGGTTTTCCTTCATTTAAAGCTCTTTCTCTATTTTCATAGCTTCTTCAGTTCTCAACGGACATTTCCGTGTCCAATTACTTGATGTGTGCTCGTTGCTTTGTAACCATTTCTCGAAAACGATTAATCAAAATAAATAATTTGTAAAAACTACCAAAATACAGATGGTTGTGAGTTATATTACAAAATTATATATATTCATTAAAAAAACACATAGTCTCAGAAGTTCCATTGGGTCACACCTCAAATTCTCCCGTACAGAATAACTATAACTTACTTACTCCAGGGAAACTTTCAATCATCCATTGTTTCTACCCAATCAATTTCGTTTCAATAATAAGGACAATAGATTATACGCTACTCATGCTTTCATGAAATATCAAAAAGATTCATAGATTTTCAAATAGTTGATCATAGAATGAGCTGATTTTGACTATTTTTATCAGTCCTTACCTGTTGATAAACTGCTCTATGAATGCAAATTTTCTTTTTGTAACTTACATCTTAAATACTTACATGCCGAAAACTCTTTACTCAGTAGGTTAAATGAATTACGAAATAAATGCCAAATCACTAAAATTTATGCTTATGTGATTGAAAGCCATGCGAATTTCTTACATCGTTATATTACCTATTATTCCTGATTACTTAGGTATCTAGCATAAGCTTGAAAGCTATCTCAAACAGCAGTTATTCCGAATCATCTAATAACACTATAAACTTTTTCACTAGCTTAATCTTAGATACTTTCATTGTGATTTCCTAAAAACGAACATTTACTATGAGAAAGTTTCTAATTCTGTTTGCTTAATTATCTGTTTTTACCCTCAACTCCACAATTATAATTTAAAATTACTTCATTTTGACATCTTCAGAGAAAATGGTTTCAAATTACATTGCAACCACATTTGGGATTGCTAATATTTCTTTAAGAGTATTATCATTTCTCTCAACATCATTCATAAGGAAGCTTGGTTTATGATTATTACACATATCTGCTTTCATTATCAACAGCTGACTCAAATAGATGGCCTAAAATTCGACGATCGAAATTTTTGAACGATAAAAGTCGTATATTTAATGAACCATTCCTGTATTTAATATAACCAATTTATAATACTGTAATATATTATATATAAAAATAACTTTAACCACATGATCATTATAGGCATAACTCTAAATTCTAACCGCATGACAAAATAAATAAAAGTAAACTGAATACAGAAAATACTTTAGGAAATGCACTACGCTTCAAAGACCAATGATTACAAATGTAGTGATGTAAATTAGATCTCACCTCTAGGCTGAATTATTAACTCAAAATGGGATATAATTGGCTTCCTTGGACTCTTGGCAAAAACCTAATCTTATAATGAAAAAACATTGCCTTTGAATTAAAGTGGTCATATATAATCGATCATTTTCACAATGCGCAACAAATAATAATTTAATAAAAATTGACCTTTTTGCAAAGCAGGAGATAAAACGTTAACTATGAATTACTCTCATTAATTTTCCCTATTATATAGAGAAAATTATTTATGCAAAATCCTTAAAGCAAAAGTTTGGCGAAATATTTTCACTTTTATAACGATTTTTGAGACTTGCCCAAAGTAGCACTCTTGACCTTACATCTTGTCCAATCCCTTTTTACGGTACAGCTAATATTCTTTCTCATTCCATGAGGTTTTCTTGTGCTCTCACTTTATTTATTACATCTACATATTTTCTAGGTCAAAGAGGTTCAAGCTTTGTGATCTTTTTTTAAAAAAAATAAAACAAATTAAAAAACTCATTTCGTCACTAGCTAAGTCGTATGTTTGCGATGCAGATTAAGTTAAAAGTCTAACGGCCGAACTTCAGTATTATTATGATAATAAAAGCTTTCAATCACAATATACAAATATTTCTTTTGGTCAATGATTATGCTTCTTTTTCCTCTCCAATAAACATACGAGGAGCGGTCAATAAGTTTTGCAATTTGGATATAAGGAAACAATATATGAGGAAGAGTGTGGTATTATTTTTCCAGATAACTACCCTTGACTTCAATGCACTTGCGCCACTTGTCTCAGGGGCTTCGAATTCCTGACAATCAGAAATCTCCTGACTGCTGTTCAATCCACTCCTGGACGCCGAGCTGGAAATCTTCATCTTTCCCAAACCGGCGTCCACGCAGTGCAGCCTTGAGCTAGCGGAATAAAAAGTAGCCGCTAGGGGCTAGATCTGGACTGTAGGGGGGATGGTTGAGCTCCTCTAATCCACACTCGCGCAGGGCAGCTTGTACAATTCTGGCCTTGTGGACTTTAACGACGTTGAATTCGATCATAGGGCGTGAGGTTTCTAGGGACCCAACGGGCAGATACCTTGGTCATAGCCAGATTTTCGACGATGATTTTAATAACACTTCCATGTGATATTCCAAGTTCTCACTCGGTTTCTTCGACCTTCACCTGTCGATTTTCGAGGATCATCCTCTCCACACCGGCCACATTGTCCTCGTTGTTCATGTCTGATGGGCGTACTAGACGGGGTTCATTTTCATGGGACTTACGACCATGGCGGAACTTCCTATTCCAGCGAGCAATGGGTGCATAGGAAGGGGCGGTGTCGGTGTTCACTGCAACCATGCGTTCATGGGTCTCTTTTGCATTCTTGCCTTCCTTGGTCAAAAATTTGATAACTGAGCGGGAATCCTCATCCTTCTCCATTGTTGAAAAATTTGTGACTGACGATCCGTGATCAGCTACTGCTTCTTAAAGAGACGAGGCAGAAGCGTGTGGCTGCAGGTTCTGACTCGTCATAACTTATCCTAACACCACCACAAACAGCCATCCCCCTTCCTCTGTTTTACCCTACCGATTCGCAAAACTTATTGACCGCCCCTCGTATATATACATTTTTTCCTTTTGTGCCATTTTTATAAGAGGGTATGGGTGGTTTTAGAAAGAAGCAGTTATATCCCACATTTCCAATTTCGCTTTGTTGCTAACTAATACTTACTTTTCAATGCAAAAGAGAAATGGACGCAACATGTACATATATTATCAGGTTGGAACGAAATTATTGTCTGATTTTAATGTATATATTACAAATTATAAATCTTATGACTAGGATAATGTTTAATTATAAACATAACATATTTTGCTTCATAAAACTTCAATCATTTTGTCAACAAGTTTATAAATTCCATGCTAGTAATATTGTTTAGGCTTTAATGAGAAGTATTAATCCAACATAGTTTTAACCTCTTCTTTTCATGTCAACCTAAAACCCATTAAATAGCTCCATTACTTCCTTAGTTCCTAAAAATCAGAGTAAACAAGGTCAGGAAAATACAGAGGAGAAATAAATATTTCCCAACCGAACTCCTCTATGAGATCTTTGATTATTCGATCTGTGTGAGGGCGGGCATTATCGCGATGGAGGGTAAGACCCTTTCTGTTGAATAAAGAGGTATCCTTGGGACCGAAGCTGCTTTCAAGCCCCGGAGTTGATTTCAGTATAGATTAGCATTAATTGTTTTCTGACTGATCGTAATAGAAAATTCCTTCACTATTCTACCAAAAATTCAACATTTTCTTTTGAGGATGATGTCATCCTCTTGGTTGTTAAAAAATTCTGCTTCCTCGACTGATCAAAGAAGAGTGGCGTTTACCTTTATAATAAAGGACCCAATTATTGTTTCCAGTATTAAGCCTCTCAAAGAATGGTGCCTCATAGTGTCTTGAAAGCAATGACTCACAGAGAACAACAGGCTGTTTCTGATTCACTGTGGATAGTTCGAAGGGGACCCAATTTCCAAGCTCTGAAACCATTTCAATCCTCTTCATTCGCGTAGGTCTGTGAATTACATAGAAGTTGTAGCAGCATATGGTATGATAATAACTTCCTATTGTTCAAAATCATTTTTCTTTAGACGAACTTTATTTGGTTCGCATTTTAGATTGAAATCCGCACTAAAGATACAGGAAAACTACCCTTTGCATCTTCATTGATTAAACGCCATCATCATCATAAGTGCTCTGAAAGCGTTGAAACCTTACTGAAACCAATAGAGTACAATATGTCAAATTTGATCTTTAGATGGACAAACATAGAGGTGAAACACAAATATTGTTTATATCGATTCCGGGAGGAGTGAATCTCATTATGATGATAGAATCTCTGAAATAATAACTCTATCTGAAACAAAACCTGCTTAGGATTGTTTCAAATGATGCAACTTCGGATTTCCATTCACATTATACTCCTCAATATGTGTATATTCATCTCAGAGTGCAATATATCGTATTCTTAAGATTTCTCATTGATTTTTGCTATACCCATTCTTTATTCATAAAATCTTCTCTAAAGGACTTCTCTTGATTACTTAATTTGTTTTCTTAGCTTATTTTAAAAGTTGCTGCAAATTACAAACTCAAGTATTATTTCTTGGATCAATTTAATGAACAAGAAATTCATGATCACTCGGTAGCCTTTGATGATACAGATCACTCTATCCGACTTACATATCATAGATTGTGCAAAATACCTTTTGCCGTCGTGGGATACTTCTGGAGCTCATCGCGGCTTTATTTGTCCATTTCTTTGTGATTTGTTTGCTGGATATTTACTTTGATATCGTTATCTATAAAAAGATTGCTCCCGTTCTTGATTGTTGTGGTTCTTATATTTCCTTTCCTGGCATTGCTAACAAATCACGGACTCGTTTTCGAAAGTTAACTCTATCTTACAGTTCGTGCATGACACAAGAGTTGGCACGGCTGTTCTTTGACTTCTTCGTATCTTAGCCGTATCTGCTCTCGTTTTTACGAACCATAATTTCTTCGCATGAGATCGCCACCCACGCTTCCGTTACCTTTCTTCTTGATTACTGTAGTTATATTCTTGCTATATCACATTTCTCTTCTGTATTGTTTCCTGCTACGTGAATTGGAATGGCTATCTTTCCATCATCGTCTTTATTATTCTCCTCTTTACCAGATAATCAAATTTGCATCAGCACTCTATTATGTGGTTTCTTCTCTGAAACTATTTGGCCAATGATATATTTTTTGCTTGTATATTCTATCACTAAGACTCCCAATGAACTAGAATACACTGGCAGAATTTCACCTCCTTTGAGCCTACCAATCGTGCATTCTAAACCCTGCTTGGCTCGTAAAACATTTCTTATTTTGTAGCCAGCGCTCTGTGATGGCCCTTGGTCTTGTAGTTTTCCGGAATATTTTGGAATAGACTGCTTAGGATTTCAATCCACTTTTTCCCAATTGCCGGTGGTCGCTTCATCACTAAAATACTATTCACAACATTCAAACCTTAGACAAAGCGTTATCCTATTTAATCCCGGTATCTCCTTTGTAGGGCTTTTCTTTAGTGTGATGTTACTTGTTCTCTTTTTGATGAGCATTATTTTGAATGTGCTCTTCTCTTGCCTTTAAAACTATGGTTTTTACTCTCATACTCTCTTCTGCATCCAAACTACCTTCATTTTTTTATCTGGATTTTTTTTTTAATCACCGGCTTCTCCTCATTTTCTTTCTGTCTTCAAAAGAATTAAAATTGTCGAAAGCCTTATGCCGCCCCTTCAATACCGGGAGACGTGTTTCTCTTCTTATTCTAGCAATTTTAAGTTGGCAAATGCACAAATTACGCAATCAGAGTAGTGATAGATTAATTTAAACTTATGATCCAAACTCTATCTATCGTGAATTTCTTCAATGGATAACTCATATTTATTTAATGCTGTTGTCCTAATATTCCTCTTAATTGATTAACGAGTATATTATATTCCAGTCATTTATATAGCTTTCTTTAGTTGTATTAATACGATTGATCTAGAATAGAAAAACGATTAATTTCGTTAGTTGAAATATCTTATTTTAAATGGACCGAATTCTTTACATTTAGAAAATTAAATTCTTACGCAATGGCCACTCACAAGGTTAGTTTACAAAGAACTATTAGCTATTCTCAGGTCATTTTACCAGTTGGACTTATCGTCCATCTTTACTCAAAAACTTTACGTTTGGAATAAATCAGTCAATGAAATGCATTTTCCGAACTACGCTTGTAGCAATTGACTCTGTTAACTCGAAGGCTAATTACTCAGAACATTAAGTCTATACAAGGTATTAGAAAAAGTATATAATGTGAGGAATAAAAGAATATTTAATAAGAAAACAAAGACTTTCCGTAGAAGTACTTTTCATAGTTTTTCATATGTATGATCAAGGCTTATTCAATAAAACAGCATTTAGCCTCATTAGTGGCTTCAATCTTGCATTGTAAACGACTGCATGAACAGACGGTGGATCACATTCATATTGAGGATTTTATGATGGTATAAGCTATATTGGCTGTTATCTCTCTCAAATAAGCTCAAATCTACTCTTCTAGGAAGCTATACACATGGAAAGCTAGAGGGTCAAAATTTGCGCTTTTCATAACTACCAAAATTTTCGGCCATTTAGGACTCGTTCTCTTGGCCTTTCTGAGAATGACCCGATTTCTCCTGGAACAAGTAAACCCTCCCCATGTCACCCACTCGATTTAGGGATTGAGAACTGTTTAATCATCCCTACCACCTATGCCTGTCAGATGTTGACATCCTAGACCTGTTCGCTGAACTCGATAGTAATTTTGCCCTATTAGATCAAAGGTAATGATGCTTTTTCTTGGCAACGGATAACAGTTGACGTCCATAATTTGAATTCACCAGGTCATGAAGGACCTGGTAAAGTTAAAAAATGTAACCTTATATAAATACTATTAAAGGTGGATAAAGATGACGAGGATGGTGTCCCACTTAATTCTTCTCTAAGATTATAAGTTCATATGTTGGAGGAATTATGTCAGGCTAAAGGGGGAGGTCTCTAAGACCCAGTTTCTGATAAATAGATAATAAAATATGTGGGTCATGTATGCCACCCTAAAGTTTTGTTCTTACATATCTGGTGCACCATCTAGACGTTCTCATCCTGGAATATATTTCAAACTAGGACATAGTTTTCAGGAAAATTATTAAGAAAAAGTAGATAAGTATAAAAGTAATTGATGGTATTTAAAGCGGCGTTTTACAAAAAATGAGTTAGGTTATTTAAGTTTCTTGTTTATCCCCTTGTAATCTCTTTTGTGCTTCCAGGGTAGGTTTCCTGTTTAGAATTTGCAAATTAATAGTTTTGAATTACTTGATCCAAGTCGCAACGTAGAGTGATTATGAGAATATTAGATCAATGGATATTACAGTATGACATTATTATAATTTAGGAAAGATCTTTACATCCCTGATGTTGCTAGTACTGAGAGGCTAAGAAATAAAGAATTGAGGGAAGGTTGAGTTTTACTAATTAATAGTTCCCTGTGAAAAGCCACTACGTTTTTTGCTCTTATTAATCAGTACAAAAATTAATTTTTCTACGAAGATATTATTACCTAGCGCTTCATGGTGTTCTAAGGGAAGTTTACTAGAGAAATTGTCATGCACTTATTCACATATACTTCCAAATTTAAGAGTTCTTTTACACTTATTAATACATACTGTACATATAAGGCAGACTTCTTCAAATACATTAGCAAAACAAGCTCATGCAAGGTTTGTATTTTAGGGTCCAAATATGAATGTTTTATTTTTAATGCAGGATAATATAGTATGATAATATGTACGTTTTCCATCTAAACTAGCAGGTATACAACAAAACGGCTTTTAATTTTTCTACTAGTTAGATTTTATGCATCCTTCGAGCTTTGGTTCGATTAATATTCGGTTAATAGTTTACTTTGATATTTATCTCTTTTTTTCGTTATATCAGTGTTTGTGCTCATCCATAATTGTTTAAGAGATGTATATTTAATCTATTCTAAAAATCATTTGCAGGACTCTCAACCAGAAGTGCAGAAATTGCAGGTCATGTTGAATTTATATTGCTGACTGGGATGGTTTCAACCATTTTGTTTTTTATTCCTTCAGGACCTTCCTTAAAAATTAGTTCACAATTTAATCCTCAAATCACTTGTTTATTTTAAATGTCTCGTGCAGTCGGGGCATTTAACCGGCGACTTTTTAGCAAAAGCAAGTTTAGTCCCGTAGTCTTTCCTTAAGTGATAGAATACCCATAGTTACGCCGTTAGACACTATCCGAAAGATTAATATTTTTTCAGGTTGTAGTATAAAGATCGAATTAAACAGTGGGACTGATTTTTTCAAATCCTAGGTATAAAGCTTTTTGCAAAGAATCTAAACGTTTGGTTTGCTTGTTTTGCGGGTAAAACCCTCCATTTCGAAAATAATAACCTTAGGGTTCGAATTCAAAAGCAGTTATCAGACGTCGTTAAGTGCTCCAATTAGGGCTTTAGGTAGAGTAATGTATTTTATTATGAATATTTCCTTGAACTAGGTCTAATGAGGCAGGCCCCTTTCTTTGATGTTATAACTATCATTTAGCTAAAAATGAAGTCATTATTATTCTATTCATGGCTCAATTTGTCAAGTAAAAGGATGAAGTGCTAAAAACGTGTTTTATACTGTTTAGTAAATCTTGATTTTGTTGATGATCAACTACTCTATCCATTATGGCAAATTCCCACAGCTTACTAATAGTGACGTCAAAGTAATAGAACTATATATATATATATATATATATATATATATATATAGAGAGAGAGAGAGAGAGAGAGAGAGAGAGAGAGAGAAAGAGAGAGAGATAGTTAAGTGTCTCATTTACAAAAAAGAATTTGGAGATCGGCGTAATATTTGCAAGTTTAAAATCAACTAAATCTATATTGTGACTTAGTGACACTTAGACGATAATAGATAGTGCACCTGCGATCTCGATTTTCTAAGTTCTTTTAAGTATCCAGGAGGTATTTCATTAGAACCAGGTGATTTGGACACCTTCATCTTCTTTAAGTAACGGAGTAATTCTATATAGGATATCAATATAATCTAGCATATTTGTGTCTAGATACTCTTTGACATCGTCTGCAGTTAGAACGTTCGTTGCTTTCTCATTTTTTAAAAGAAACTCAAACGTTTACCTATAATCAACGCGATACCTTTGGTGTCACTAAATGTAATTGATAAGTCTCGTTTTAAGTAAACTAATTGTAGTTTAAATTGGCTTCCTAGTGTTAACATATGAAAAGAACATCTTTTAGTTTACTATAGAAGAATTACCGAGATTAATTTCGTATGGTCACTTTAAACACATTAACTTCCTTTTGACCAGGCGCCCATAATGAAATTAGTTTGTCTTAATTTCCTCATTTAGAATGGAATTGAAAATAAGTTAATTATTAGCCATTGTAGGTTCCTCGTCCGATTAAGCTTCCTCTAAATCTTAAAAATATACACTTTTCATAAACGTAAGGGATTCATTATACATCGCATCTGAATCGTAAAGTACTATGGCCTCCAACCATTTAACTACGCTTATTTTTAACAATAAACATCGAAGTTGCAGTTTCTCAATTTATGAATACTTTTACATCTGCTCTTAATATTCACGCATTCTTTTAAGTTAAACCGGCCAATGTTATTGTCGCCGATAGATGTGTATTCAACAAAGCTGTTCCTGATTTTTCCCATAAGGTCTACAATTTTACGTTCGCGAATATTCGCCTAACGGCCTGCTGCGGATAAAGCTCATCAACAAAATCAACCAGACGTTCTTCTTCATTACCCGCTGTGAAATATTTCCTGTTCACCTTAAAAAAAATTAAAGTAGGCACAAAAAATGATTAGCCTTTCTTTAGTGATGTTAGTCAGGGCCTGAAATTTAAGTCGGTCTTGCTCATCATTATGCGGTGGTCAATAAACGCACGCAAAACTGAAAATCGTTTGTTTTAATAAACTATGGATTTTTTTCAAAAAATACTTTCTATTTTGTACTTTTGCGTTGTTGTATTTCTTTTCACTCTTTCCCATACACTAACCGAAGGTGGATGTGCAGTGGAAAATTTGTTGTTGCTTTTTTCCTAGGCGAACTTATCATTGCGGTCGCTGTATTATGGTTAAAAAGCTTGTATCTAAGTCGTTTTTACCTTTTCTTTTTCAAGATTACTATTTACTTATTTTAGCCCCCTTTATTTCTCATCACAACGTCTCTTCACAAAATTAGAAACTCAGGTTAAATACTCACAATTGTTACTCAATATATTTATTGAGTTAATCATTATTAAATTGTGTTTTCCTGCACGATTTGGTCGGGGGGTATAGCTGCCAGTTAAAACTACTGCCCCTTTTTTGCCCTATCAATCACAAAGGACCCCCTAATTATTTTGCGTTTTGGGCCGCCATAGAAATTAGGTGCTATGCAGTGTAGCATCATGTCTAGTCATGGTGTAGCGTGGATCTTCTATTTTGCGATATGTCAGTCACCTAAATATTTCATATTTGTTTATGTTCAACCACTATCTTCTGCGCTCTCCCAACACTTTGTACACGAGGACTTGAATATAAAATATTCAAGATGCTCAACCTCACCCAGGCCAGCGAAGGGATGGATGGTTTAATTGCGGTAATCTCTGTAAGAATGGTGCACTCCCTCGGCAACAGTATGACATTGCAAGAGGCTGTCAGTTGTAGTATCTGCTATCTCTCTTGCAGCTGACAAGACCCAGTTTGCGCAGTGGATTGGCATTTATATATTTCCATCACATTCTTTTCAGATCTCCTCTTACAACCTTTATCGGAAAATATCTGGTCTTATTTTACTTTAATTTTAATTACAAAATTCTTCTAACCCATTCGTTTTGCACATCCAGCCCCTCTTACGGCATCCACGGTACAACATCTGTAATGTATTTTTCTATCACCAGTTATATATAGCATACCTAATCGCTGCTAACTCTATTATCCATTTGACTCTAAACATGTATTGTAGTAACTTTATTTCGTTGTATTTTATAGTGTTTCTTATTCCCTTTCCAGTATCACCTTATCTGATAAAATTATGAATGCGACGCTTTATTAATGTGTAGATGCATCATTGGCAAAAGGCAATAACCCAATGACAAACCTATCTTCGTTGCTTAACCAATACTCTCTAAGGAGAGTTAAATGCCCTTCTTGGACCAGCAGTCAGTTTCAAGTGAAAATTGAGGAGGTGACTTCATTAGGTTTTGCTTTTTGAGTAAACATATATTATCAAATTTAGAAGTGTTAAAAGTCTCTTTGTGGAACAATTACCAAATAGGGATCAACTGAGCTATATCCTAAAGGCTTATGAACTTCTTTTTCTAAATTTGCCTTCGAGTAAAGGGTCAATATCCTAATTCTGATCTCGGCAATGGTTCAATTGTTATCCCTAAGAATCTATGAGTGGTAAAATGCGCTTCACTCTTATAATAGATATTAGTTACGAATCAAACCATGTGCGGTATTTTTTATTTTCACTCATGGCTTATGTAATCAAAGGTTCCCCTAAAGAGTAATTAAACGTACAAACACAAGAAGAAATAGATAATATGGAAAAAGCCTTTAAAGAATGTTTTACCCTCAATTTTCACCTTAGGAGAAAGCCACAACAACCAATTACCATTCTTAGATATCCTCACTACCAATATCAATGAAACAATGACAACTAAAGTTTATGTTAAACTCACCAACCCGAGATTTTGCATGAATGGCGACAGCAAATGTCCTAAGCGCTACCGAACAACTGTAATATCGTCGTACATCAATCGTGTTTTTACCCACTGCACCACATGGGAGGACTCACACAACGAACTCGAGAGAGCCACTCAGGTACTTGTAAATAAAAGATTTTCCAATAAAGAAATACAAACAGCCAAAAGAATTAAAATGGACAGATGGTACCTCACAGAACCCCTGAAGAACAGGAATACGGATAATGAGGATATTATAAAACTGCTCTAGAAGAATACTATGAGCACCGAACACCAAACAGATGAAAGAGCCATCAAGGACATTATAGACTGAGGAATAAATCCCATAAATGCTGAGAAAAAGATCGCACTAATCATCTATTATCAAAATAGACGTACTTTAACCATCTTCATGAAAACATGAAAAATAACCCCAAACTCCCGCTACAACCGAAACAAAGGACACATCTAATATATGAGTAAACATGTAAACTAGGAGACTGTGAGCTCCTACCTAACTCGTATAATGGCATGACTGAAACGTCTTTCTCAAGAAGAATGTTATACCATCTGAACAACGGTGCACCTAACAAACATAGACAGGAAGTACACGGAAAATGCCTCAACCGAATAATGATAGAAGAAAACTCCAAAATTTTAGACTATGGTCCCAACAGGCGTCAACTGCTCTTCCTTGAAGCTATATATCCAAGAGAAGCTACTGAATTTAAACATACAGTCTAACTTCAACGAAATCCTGCCAAGCATAAGAAAAGCAAACAGAGGGATAGAGAGCTGCCCCTAGCCATTAATCCCCTCTGGCAAGCAGCTTAGTCCCCCTTCCCCTCTGGCTACCCACTTCTCCGACCTTTGATCACCTGGATCTAACCTGCCTACACGTGTGTAGCTTCGTTCGTAATTTTGTTAATACATTTTTGTAACATATATGACCTGAATACTTTGTAATAATTTCCCATTGTAACTCTGAAGATGATACTCGATGTATCGAAACGCGTCAGTTAAATTAACGAAACTGCTACATTACATTGATTTACTTCTACCTTTTGAAAAATAACAAGCAACAGTCCCCGATGAACTTCGGTACGCTTATCCAAAGGTTAAACAATTTACACATATATATATATATATATATATATATATATATATATATATATATATATATATATATATATATATATATATATATATATGAATCTTTACGTCTTATTACAGAGAGAATCTTTAATCTAACTCTTGTTTAAGGCAGCCCAGAAGGAGATTCATCATAGGTTAAGTCATACATTATTAAGCCACGTTTAGAGACAAGTTTCCAAAAATTTTGTACTAAAAAATCAAAAATAAGTGGCAAAAAGCTATTCTGAGAGGTCTCTTATCGTTTCTCACTTTAGTGCATGAACACGTAAACGCCACAAGCATAAAACAGACAAATTCCAAGAAAGTGCGGCAAACAAGAACATTTAAATTATTGGTAAAGGATCCCTTTAACAAGCGCACAAATGAAAAGTGGACGAGAAGAAGGATCACTGAACAGGATATGCCAGAAGCTCAGAAAATAGCATAACAAAGAGCCAGGAGCACCCAGTGCTACCTTGCTACTTTTTTCTTTGTGTGTTGTGTTTAAAGGCGCCTAAAGATCAAACGCAACTATTCAATAGAAGGTAGTACTGATTGCTCCGTGCTCTTTCTTAAGTATTTTTCTTAGCTTCTGACGTGTTTCCTTCAGTAATCCTTAGTATCTTCCCCTTTTCTTTAATATTTGTAAGGAATTTCACATCACGTTTTAGTAAAGTAAAACGCAGGAAATTCCAAACCTATGTGCTGAGAGCATTCTGTCACTACTAACTGTTTTATCATGGCAAGCTTGAGATAAAATGGGAGGAGATGATTCTATTTCGACTAACGATCAGGTGACTAACGTTTTGCATGCTTGTTCCATAGTTTAATGGATAGTATACTTCTTCTGGCTGACGTGGTTTTAACGATCTCGACTTGCAAAGATAGCATCCAAATTTAGTCAAGCTTCTATCTTGGCCAAGGAGGAAAGTGGCCATTTTGAGGCCTGCATAAATTGTTCAGTTTTGGCCTTGATATTAAGTAAGTTATTGACCATCATAATTTATTGATTGATTTCTCGCAATTGTATCTATAAACGCACCATGGACTGCGCCAATTCATTGCTAATATACAAGAGAACACAATTAAGGGTGGGCTTAGAAATATTCCTAAAACAATCTCCATTCTGTAAGGTTATAAGAGGCAACAGCTAACTGCTAAAGAAAAGTTGGCAGTAACTTAAAGGCTTACCTTCTCCAAAAATCTCTCCAAAATAGGGTCTTGTGTTTTCATAGTTTTCCAGAGACGTCAAACAGTAGGTTTATTTATGTAGCTTAAAGGCTATTACTCCGTTTCTTTTTTGGAGAGTGCCAAATCACATGCTCAATCATTAAATTCCACCTGAGTAAAAGGTTGAAGTGGGTGTTGACTGTTTCGCATTATATGAGGACTCTTTGGAATACCTTTAGCTTGGACCAGGCAATGATAGCAGTCATTTATTTCGTCATTTAGTTCCTGACAAACCATCGAGATTCCAAACGGTAGACCTTTTCGTTTTCCTTTTTTCCAGCCACAAAGACTTTCTCTGCCATTATGACAGTTTGGAGAGCCCACATCTTGTAATAGTAAATTTATCCAATGCATCACTGGAAATAAACAACAGAGGGTTTTGATTATAGAAATAGATATTTGATTTACTTCTTTATTTTGATTGGAATTTAATCAGTGCGCTTGAATTTTTCCATATGAATACAATTTTCATGGTAACACGCATATAAAATTAAGAGGGAGATAGCCCGGTGATCTTGGGGCCCTTAAATGACGTGATTAGGGAAAGAAAGTGAATTTTTCTTCAAGGAATGTAATTTTTCGTCTTATAGGGAGCGACAAGGAAACGTAACTCGATGCGACTCCGCTAACGAGAGTATCGTTCTCCCTAGATTTGAGTTTGCAGCAAATAGAACATTTTCATATCCAATCTTCGTACTACGAAGTTTAAGGATTTTGTACCGCGGTGATTATAACTACATGACCATGCAAAAAAGAAAAAATAATTCGCGTTTGGGCCTTTCAATTTCTGTGTTTGCATCCTCATAAAATACATTAAATGGGAATGTCTAGTTCTGCCAAAAAGAGGAAAAGAAAGGTCCATGGTCTAGGAAATTGCAATTCTACGCTCTTGATATTTATAGCGAAAGCAGGACAGTATAATCGGGAGGAGTTCACTGCCTGGAAAAACGCCCCTTCTGTTTGCACCTCACTCTTCGTGATGGGAAGAAGCAAAGAAGACCCCCTATAAAAACTCCCTGTGACCCTGAAATTCCTAAAAGAACGATGGTTATAATGCTCTTGTTGGTGAACCTATGTTATTTGGTAAGCTGGTTTTAGATGATTGATAGCGACCGTTTCTTTTTATTGCTCCTTAATATTAAATAATATAATAGGAGTTTCCCCGTAACTTCGGAAGGTGGCTACGTAAAAGGATGGGATGATGAAGACCAATGTGATCTCGATGAGTTTCCTAAGCATTTACAACGGAGCCACCGTAAAGCCCTCTTTCCACGCATTTTTTAGGCCATTGAGGAGAAAGTAAAAAATGATTCTAAACATCACTCAAAGCTTAGAGACTCAAGACTGTATTTATATAGCGATGTGTACGCTTGATAAATCATAATGGCAATAATTTATGGGTGCCATAACGCGTTTCAATAGTATTTAGAAACTAGGGACCCTTGTGACTTCTTTCCAAAGACATGACTTGATAAAGTAAGAAATGTAGACCAACCTAGGACAGTAGGTGCGAATGACTATCTCAAGGGGCTAGGTTCCAAAAAAAACAATGGTCGATTTTACGAGAAAATTAGCTTTCCCGCTGGTCAGAGAAAAGCTTCAACGACAGGAATAAAGCGAGAAACTCTCACTCAATGGTGCTATTCCTCTTCTTTTTTGGCCTAAGGAGCTTTGGAAATAATGCAATAGGCATCAATGTAACTTTATTTCTCTCTATTAAAACATCAACTAGGCAATTATCCAATGTATGTCATATTGGAGAGTTTGATCGAAGAATCCACATAGGTTGATCGCGCGTGGGAAGCCAATGCTTCTTTAAGCACCATCTTTTAGGTGCGTATATAGAAACGAAAGCGCATTGTAAGCTTTTAAGAGTTGCCTCCTGTGAATTAATGAAGAAAAGGCCAAAAATTGAAATTACGCATATAAGTGAAAGTAGGAAGCTATAATAAACATACGCCCGATGTCATCGATTTAGTGATAGGTGTAAAGGATGATTTCTTTATTCACACACGGGCTAGGAAAGGTAATTTCCGAGGATAGACACGTGCATTTCCTTGAGTTGATACGATGCCCACTAAATGTAATCAATCGAAATGTTTTATTTATAGAGATATACATATTATCTTTGCGACTACCATTTGTGGACAAATTTCCTCCACTAAACGGAAAACAAAGCAGATACCTCTCAAGACTGAGAAAATGAAGCTGTGGAATGGGTAGCCTGCATTTTTTTAAATCAACTTGCATTATAAGCTACTCTTATAGGTCAAAATGTCCACTCATGGCAGCTTTTTGGCAGCTCACATTCTTTATCGGAATTTGTGGGTAAGCTGTAATGAGATCTACCTTCGAGAAATTCGTTTTCTCCGGAAATCGGCCGTTAAATTCAATGACATTAGGTAGCAGGTGATGATTACTTACCTTCTGCGTTTTAAGGTTCCTTAACTCACAGCATATCCTTCATTTGCCAGAATATTTGTGGGCAACTGAATCGGATTCACGCAACTTCATTATCATGGTGAGTTTGTAATAAGGAATCATGCGAATACGAAAAGAGGTGGGAAGCTCATTGATGAGATCGTACGTAACTTCGTTTTGATAGGCTTCTTTCATTGGACTTCGTGGGTCACCTCGTGAAAATTAGAGAAAATAGGCGTATATGGGGATCAATAGCAATGGAAATTTATACATTACAGGTGTTATAGCAAATGTTAAGTGTCAAACTCTTTGCAGTGGCTGCAAGTCCAATCTACACATATATTAGAATACGACACGTAAGGTCTCCCTTAGGTTTAAAAATGATAAAGAATCTACTTATAATATATCATGTTAAACCCTTTCCTCAATAGTTCCATGAAAGTGCATTACGTATCATTGGCAAAAAGAGTTATTAGCTTCTCGCCTGAATTTACGATCGAAGTGTCATTTGCATCCCTTTTCGAGCAAATAAGTTTTCCTCTTTTTCCATAAAATCTCACATCTAATATGCTGAATGCTTCAATATAACCCACAATGAGATGCATCTTTGCCATTCTGTTCACCTAGATGATGTAAAGAGCTAGTTTCACCAATAGGAAACAAGGGATTGGACACTAGTGAGCTTCTCCTTAAATCTATAAGGGTATTGGGATATACACTCTGATTTCCTGCTTTTGTATGGTCCAAAAATGCGCTAGATAGAACTATGATGAGAATATGGCTACCAAAGATGGTCGGCAGACTGAGGCAATATTGCATAATGCTTTCCTAGTTTTGCGAAGAGGAGCAATAGGTGGAATCTCAAAGCATCTATCAAACCCCAAACCTGGTAGTGGTTGATTAAGGCTATTTTTTGAACAGGTTATTCGTGTATGGTATCGACTATTTATGCATCATGGTTCAAGGGGGAAGGGGTCAGGAGGTTATTTACCTAAAACCTAATGCTTCTTGTTAAATAGACGCAGCCAAACCATGTCAGTGAAGGAGATATTCGATGAAGAAATCGTTCAAGGTGTCAGCAGTGTTCTTCATCACTTCTAATAATTCATTGGTTTTCTTGTCGGAAGTTCCTTCTTGTTTAGTTGCTCTTGAATACGCTTTCAGTTCAAGATTGTGTTGAGTTTGACCAACGTAAGAGTACGAGCCTCCTATTTCCCAGTTGCGTACATTCACCTTCTCACTTACAACCTGATGGAATACGAATAAGAAATTAGAATGTCGGATCCCTAACTCTCAAATTGGTCATACTGGGCTAAAGAAAATAGCTAATATATACATAGTTTACTGCCACGCGTTACAAATTAAATATATTCCTGTATGCCAATCTTTCCTAGTGTATTAACTAAAGGAATATATATTATGTAAAAACGTCAGACCATAAATGGAAACTTATGAATCCGCTTGTGGCAACAAACATCATAATCCTACCATCCTTAGTACATTATGAAAAATCATGTATATAGGAACTGGCCTGATGATTTTGCCCCAAATAAACAGATAACAAAGACAATATTTAACTCTAAAATAAGAGCTTCTTCGGAGGGATTGATGAAGGATAAGTTAGCTGCAAAATTGCTATTTTAAACACATAATTACAATTGCGACATTGGAAAAAGAACTTTTGATTTAAATGACATAGCTAGACTGGATTATATGACAATTCCATTATCCTCAATAGCAGGAGTAGAAATATATTAAAAGCGTCTTCCGAGGCCTTGAGTAAAAACTAAGTTTGCTCCAAAATTGTGATTAAATAATTATATATATATATATATATATATATATATATATATATATATATATATATATATATATATATATATACATATTATTGAAGGCAACTGCGAATTTAGCGTTAATTATTTTCTTTTCGAATCTATCGATTTGTTTTATCTTTTGCTTTTGGTCGTGAGTTAACCCGTGAATAATTTGAAAAAAATTCATTAGAAAAGTAGTAACGAACGAATGCAGAAAACTAGTTTACTGACCAAAACAAAATATTTATTGGCCTGACGCGTTTCAATACAGACCTGTATCATTATCAGATGTTGATATTAGTAACTTGAGGAATTGAAAGCAGAGCTTTATAAGCATCATTATTTAGAATTGAAAGCAGAGATTTCTAAACATCATTATTTAGATTTCAACAAATATATGAACATACTTATACGGAATGGAAATTCTTAAACAACCAAAAGGTACATTGAAATGAAGGTCCAGATTGCTTAAAATGGTTAATCTATAATGCCACAGGATTAAGATAAGCAGGGATTATTATTCGGGGTACGAGTACGTTTTGGGGGCACCATTGTTTAAATGGTAACTCATTATTCGTGTTAACTTCGTTTCTGTTATTTAGATTTATGAATGAGGTAGGAACTCAGTCTCCCATTTTGCAAGTATTGGATGTGCGTTTATTATTGTAGTAGATTATGAGTTATACATTGTATGTGTGTTTATTATTGTACTAGATTATTATGAGTGATACATTGTTTTCACCTCCGAAGTTAGTTACTAACAGGGACCCTAGACTCCAAATGGTGATAAATTAATATTTGACGAATGCAGAGAGATAACCTAAAACCTTAAGTATTAAGACCGATAGATGAATAACAAAAAAATTGCAGTACGGAACCTTTTAGAACCATCGATGCCGATAATTTCAGAACATGAAGTCAACATTAATAGTGTAGCTTTCAAAATATGGAATTATGAATTGACAGTAAGCCACTTGCAAGAAAGATATGAGGAAGAAGACATTGCGGTCAAAAAGGGAATTCAGACAATCAAATTTGAAACATAGAGGAGTATTACCTCGCAATTGAAGTAGACATGAGTCTAGAAAAATGGTCTTAGCCACAGGATATTATCCCTCCAAACGCGACTATTTGTCGAACCAGACCCTCACGAGTATATTTGGGAGTAGGGTCTCACCATTCTAATACGGGATTTTTCAGCTCGATGTGCAGAGTCTGGGTATACTCAGTCGAATGGGATAGGTAGATGCTTAAACACTCTACTGGACAGGAATATCGTCCAGAGATTGGTACCCGACTTTCCAACCTTCATCACGGAAAGATCAAACACCAAACCACGCATCTGCTTAGCCAATTTCCTTCCTTCCTTCAATTATCTCATGATCGCGGCGGTTATTCTTTATAGCGACCATATAGTGATTAACATAGAAATTAATTTTAACCCCATATTAATTTCAGCCCACACAAGAAAAGACTACAACAGGGCTCTTACTCACTAAATATAATACAAAAAACTTAGATGACGCAACGCTTGAAGAGTTTGATGAGTTAATCGAAAGGTAGGAAGACCAGTTGATAGAGGTGGACAGATAGTCCATTCCTAAAACCACGACAGAGCAATTTTAGCGTAAAAATGGACCGATCATATGAAATGTTTACACCGTGAGCTAAAAGAGTTATATCAATGAAGCATCACCACTGGAACTTCTCGTGAAATAATGTACCACACAAGAGAAATAAAAGAAGTAAAAATACTGATATACGAACAGCA
Source organism: Ceratothoa steindachneri (assembly GCA_963969495.1). Classification (NCBI taxonomy): domain Eukaryota; kingdom Metazoa; phylum Arthropoda; class Malacostraca; order Isopoda; family Cymothoidae; genus Ceratothoa; species Ceratothoa steindachneri. Next base: position 35,527,337 of record OZ018323.1, on the reverse strand, counting down.
AGAACAAAGGTGGAACGAGACTAAGGAAGAACTGGATAGTGAACAAATCCAAAGGAATTCTGGGCAAAAACCAGAAGACTAAAAGGAATGCCCAAAAAGAAAACCTGGAAAACTAAAAACGCAGGAAAATGAAAATGAGGAGATTTTCAGAGACACTAGGAACAGATTTTTAAAATCAGCGAAGATGAAAATGAAGACTTCAACGTTGATTTTGAGAATCAAATAATAAACGAGCTCAACGAGATCATAGATAGACGCATCCTAAACATCAAGTGATCATGAAAGAAGACACCAAGAGGATAAACTAACGCTAAAAGAACTAGAAAGCGCGCTTTAGTCCTTCAAGCAAAGAACACTAGGTTGGTCGCGACTGATAAAGCTCAACTTCGTTAAAGCCACGAGATTCGTTCGGGAAGGTATGCTCAATATCTTCAACGCCTGCTTAAATGTAGGCTACTTCCCTGACACATATATGACGGCTAAATGATCTGCATGGCCAAACCTGTAAGGCCCTGACGGGAATGGAGAGCTATCGCCCACTATCCCTTTTAGAAATTAAGGGAAATCTCTTTGAAGAAATCCCAAATAGAAGACTCATCGATCACTTGAAAGGAACTCGCTTTTCAACAACCAGCAATACGGCTTCAGGAAGAAGAAAAGCGCCGAGATGGCAATAAATATCATCACGAAGAAAATTGCACAAGTGCAAAACGATCGGACCTATATCGATATCCTATGTAGATACGTATCCAAAACGGTTGTTAAAGTCTGGATAAGGGGTAGGCAATACAAAATCCTCAACTGGGTTTAAACCCTAGGTTCAAGAAAGTCCTCTGTGATTACTTCATGGAGAGATCATCATATATCAGTATAGGTACCATGGACGGGTCCCCCTTTCGGTTGCGAGCAGATTGCTCCAGGGCCGGTGCCTCTCACCCACTCTATACTTGATTTTCACAGCCGACATGCCGAAGCTCAGCACCCATTAGAATCTAAACATTCAGTGCACCGAGAATATAAGTCAAATCTTCGTTAGTGGATATCGCAATGCGCCTAGGTATGCTCGCATGACTGCCGGCGAGATAGGATTATTAACGAATACGAGAAGAAATGGAAGATCCGAACTATTGGTCACAAATTCAAGATTGCCCCGCTGGCAAGAAGGAAACTAGCAGATGTAAGAGTGAGGGATACACGATATCTATTCTAGGATGATTTCAATGTACTCGAGATCAAAATTTCTTCTATTGGATACAAAATGCACGTCACAGATCGGATCTGGAAAGCAAAATCAGGAGTCAGAACCCTCTAAGCATTTAGAAACCTAAATCAAAAACTAAAAGGAAGATAGATATACATTGCTCTAGTAAGATCTAATCTATTAGTTTCTAAAGCAACTCTCTTTAGAATCTCAAATACGGTACGACAAGTGCTGCAAAGAATCCAGAATAAGTGCGGGTATATTATCAAAAACACACGCAGAAAGGATAGGAAAAATTATAATAACTACACAGAGGGGGAAATCTATCGGACAGTTGTGGTGGAGTGCAAACTAGCAAGCATCTACTACGTTCATGTTCATGCTTATATAAATAACTGTTTGTATAGGGGGAAATTCTAAATTTAATTGTTAGTTATCATAAAGCACTTACTTTATTTTACTCGTTTAAATATTTTTGTTAAAACGGAACAAGTTTGCTAGACTGCTAAAATGAGTTGGAAGGAATCATTGAACATTTTAGACATTATCAAATGTTTTTAGCTCGAATTAACCTATTTATTATTGAAAACCTTTCTCTGATGAAACTACAATGGAGCTCACTTTTCTTGGCCTAATAACCTTTGAAACTGATTTAGAAACAAAATGGGATATAATTTTCTCACAAATTTTATAGGGCGGTATCTCATTAACTTGTATTCAAGCTGAAATTATCTGGTCGCTCAAGGGCTAATAATACTTCAAAAGAAAGTTCCATACGTCCTATGTGCAATATTTGATTTCATAAGGGCCTGTTTTTTTGGCTAAATGGTAAACGCATCAAAGAAGTGCAAGTAGAGCGGAAAATCAAGAATGGGATTACAGGGAATGGTCAATTTACGAGAATGATGTTAGGCTAGATATCTATAGGTGAAAATGAATGGGTAAGAGATATATACTCATACCTAATGCTGTGAAGTAATATATATTTATAAATGGATTAATTATTTTTCTTTTACCTTAAGGATCACATCCGGCGGATACCAAAATGTAAATATAAAACACCTTATGATAATGTTTTCTAGGTCAAGTTATAGATGGCTTATCTTTACTAGTGGCTGAGTAAGCTGGATAGTTTTTTAAAAAATCTTTATCTTTCAGTGATTTAAAAATATTACTTATACTTACATGGATTGTTAAATTTATGTTTTATTAAAGTATTAAAGATTAGCCCTATTTTAGATAACCCAACAAGATAAGTCATATTTAGAGCTGCCTAAGTAAGATTGCCATGTAAATTAGGAAACGAAACAATCTAACCCTTTTTTGTATATAATTTGTTTAGTTTCTCAATTCATACGGCACTCTCTACTCGCTAAGAATGTAATATCTCTTATCGCTTTAGAGTCATTTTGAGATAGCATATATTTACTGCATCTATTTAAGGATGGTTTTCTCCTTATCCTTCATCATTTAAACTAATTATCTTTCCTTGATTCGAATAAAATTGTGAAGGTTTATTTAGTGGCATTGCAAAAACTTTACAGGTAATTGGTATTTCGGGGATTATTATGATGGGGAATTAAAATTAAAGAGTTAGAGGAAAACACAGGAAACACATCGAGATAACACTAATCTTATACAATAAGCCGTTAGAAGAGGACTGAGGATAAAGGGCGATGAGCGTAAGAATAAAGAGATGATTAGGAGGTTGGTTATATTTTTAAAGTAAAAGTAGTTGATTGGACAAAGAATTGGAATTTAGAGAAGGATAAATGTATTTAATATACATTGATTTAAGAGTTATTAATGATGTAGTATCAGAAGTGGTTTGTAGGATTTTAAAATCGTCCATTGCGATACTGGTTTGCCAATATATGAATTGAAACCGAACAGGTGAGAATTCTTTCTTAGAGAGACCCTTGCCAGTCATGTGGCTAAGTCCTAAATGGAACACAACCCCTCCTTCAGAGAACGCACCATATTGCCAATATATTTTCCCAGTTTACGCTTGAGGCAAGTAAATTCATATATGATGGAGCAATTAGCTTCAGGCCGGATTCTGTCCTTACAATTAAAGTATTATCCTAAGTGGTGTTTATTTGATAAAATAACTTAAAATTTGTATGAAAAAGAATTTATTAAAAAGAATTGTATGTTCTTTGGTCTTTTTTTTTAGTTAAAAAGCCAATATTCTGAAAGACATCGTAAAGGGATGTCCAGGCAAACAGTTGAGAATTTAAATTTAGGATGGTAAATGTAGTTAAAAATTTTGGCCGTGATTTTTTTTAGGATGAAAAGATATGGTAACCCCAGAACTCATTCAAATTCCAAATTTCCTAATGACGCTAGGAGAGAGAAGTAAGAAGAGAAACCCAGGCACTATCGAAGCAATTTGGGAAATATTACACGAGGAATAGAGGAAAATAATATCAGAAGAATGCCTTCTGTTATTACGTTCGTGTGACAGAAGATGTCAGTTGCTATTTAGAGGAAAGGTCTACCTACTCGTAATAATATATTGTTGCAACCGAGAATTATTTTTTGAGAAACATATCATTGTACCTTCTATTTACGTCTGTTGTCTTATCTCTTTAGATCAACATGGCCACCATATCTTTGGAAGAAAAATGATCTTTTTTTACGTAAATTGCAGCTTCGTTCATCTTAACATGTATAATCTACAAGTATTTACAACATATAGTCATGCGTATTATAGCGGGTGTCCCAAAATTGAGTGCGTATATGAATGAAATTGAAAACTTTGATGAAAAATTTTTGTTGAATTATTTACATCATGTTCCAATTGTGGTCTGCACAAAATTGTAGTGTTTCATTTACAGGGTGTCCTAAAATTTGAATATGTTTTCAATCCTTATCAGAATCCCTTTTCAGAGGATATTACAAAGAAAAACATATTATGTTTATTTTTCCGGCTCAAATATGATCACAAAAAAAAAACAAAAATTCCATAAAAAAAAGAAAAGAAAAACTTTTATAAATTGTGCAACATGTGCTCCGTCATATCTTTGCAAATTTTAAATCGATCTTTAATATTAGAAAATCCTTGTAGAACATTTTGGGATATATGTCCGGCATTGCTGAAAATATGCGTTCTTTAAGTTTAGTTAAAGTACTTAATTTTTGCTGATACACTTTTGCTTCGATAAAACCACACGCAAAGAAACTCAAAAAAGTTAAATCCAGAGAAAGAAAAGGCTAGGTTCTAGTTCCTCCACGTTCAATCCATCGATTTGGAAAGCGACTGTTCAAATAGTCTCGGACAATTAGGGCATAATGGCCTGGGGCACCATCTTGTTGAAACCCGATACTATCAACAATTCTATCTTCAATAAACTGTGATTCTAAAAGCTCCTCGAGCATTTTAAGGTAGATGTTGGCTGTCATAGATTCTTCATGGAAAAAGAATGGGCTATAAATTTTAAATTTAGTTATTCTAAGCCACACGTTAACTTTTGAAAAGTCTCTTTTCTATTCCATGAAACCACTTGTTCTTTAATTTTCCCAGATATAACAATTATGTCGATTACCTTTACCACATGTGTGGAAAGTCGCTTCATCACTGAATAAGATGTTATCTAATAGGTTCTAATTTTCAAATTGATTCACAAATTCTGCGCACCTTGCTGCTCGATTGAGATAATCTTCTCCATTAAGAGAGTGCAGTAATTGAATGTGATAAAGCTTTTTCCTAAGTATTAACCGCACGACACTGTGTACTGTTGTCGTAGGCACACCAATCTCAGTCTGGCATTTCATATCGAATTTGTTTAGTGTTGTTGTGGTCAAACTTTTTCCGTCCTCTTCCTTTCCGATCAAGTACGGATCCGGTTTCTTTAAATTTGTTGCCAAGTGAACGGATCGCGTTACTGTAGGTCTAGGCATTTTAAACATCCTTTGGAACTTTTCTCGTACTTCCTTAAATTTCGCTCCTCTTTTACGAGCTATCACAAAAAAGCGCTCCTCTGCATTCATTATTAAAGGAGTTCTGAAAAGTATTGAAAAACAAATGAAAATTTAGGTACAGCGAGTAAATAAAACAATACAATTTTGTACAGAACACAATTTGAATATGAGTAAAATAATTCAACAAGATTTTTCATACAAGTTTTTAATTTCATCAAAATACGAATTCAATTTTGGGACACCCGGTATATCTGTAATTTCTCATGAATTACTTACCATTATTCGGTTTGAAGCGACTGTAGGATATGTGATGGAGCCCTAAGTGTCTAAATCATTATGGCCGTTACTCTATATATATATATTATATATATATATATATATATATATATATATATATATATATATATATTTATATATATATAAATCAGGTTGCGAGCAAATTCCTGAACAACTTTTTTCTTAAAGTTAATTTATTTATAGATTTATACAGTGTGTATGATTAGTTAATGTGTATTGGCCTAGGTAGACTAGATCACTATGCAGTTTCAAATGAAGCCTAAGAAGTAATAGACCACTACTCAGTAATTACTATGACACATGACATCTAAAGTTTTAAAAATTATCCATCAAATGAATCTTTCTCATGAACAACAAATTACTCTTTTACTGTATGATTACAAGTCAGGCCTAAATAAGGCCCGATCGCGAGGTGGTACAAACCAAGCATATGGAGAAGACACAATAAGTAGTCACACAGACTAGGATTGGTTTCAGAAGTTTTAGTGTGGCCAATTCAATCTCAGCCATACAGCAATTTCCTTCATTTAGATGAAAGGGCCAACGTCAGCATACTGGGCGTATGGATTCCACGAAATCTTACCCACTTTGACAGAACATGACGCTATCCAATAAACGTCACTTTGATTGGCTAAACAAAGTGGTCACTGCTGATGAGAGAAGGTGTTTACACTCTAACATTCCACAAAAACGAAGTTTGACAGATAAAGCTACACCTGCACAACTTATGCAAATGCTGAGTGACATCAAATTTATCTTATGGTTTTTGTCTGTTGGTATGTTAGGAGTGTGATTTATTGGTAAATTTTGGCATGCGATCAAACTAAAGACTCTCACTTATAGTCGACAACTGAAACAGGTGGCACAGGTAATTGCGCAGAAATGAACAGAATTTAGTTAATCAACACCAAAGCGCCCATTGTAAAGTATGTTGGATCAAATTCATCTGAATTCAACAACTAATCTAGAATTTGTTACCACTTCTCGAAAGATAATAATTACACCTTACTAGATAATGTAAGATGTTGACTCGATGCCCGATTCGCTTTATCTTTGAGTTCGCTACCTTAGCTCCTGATCTCACATGAAGCAGTAATCAGGCAGTATAATGGGATAGGACAATTTTATCCAAACCACATAACTAACCGACCTATAATTTCTTTAATTTACGAGGGGCGGTCAATAAGTTTTGCGAATCGGTAGGGCAAAACCAAGGAAGGGGGAGAGCTGTTTGTGGGGGTGATAGAACAAGCCATGACAAGTCAGCACCTGCAGCTGCACGCTCCCGCCTTGTCTATTTAAGAAGCAGTTGCTGATCGCAGATCGTCAGTCACAAATCTTTCAACAATGGAGAAGGTTGAGCACCGCGCAGTGATCAGATTTTTGACCAAGGAAGGCAAGGATGCAAAAGAGACCCATAAACGCATGGTTGCAGTGTACACAGACACTGCCCCTTCCTATGCAACCATTGCTTGCTGAAATATGGAGTTCCGCCATGGTCGTGAGACCCTTGAAGATGACCCCGTCCAGGACGCCCGTCAGACGTGACCAACGAGGACAATGTGGCCCGTGTAGAGAGGATGATCCTCCAAAATCGACGGCTGAAAGTCGAAGAAATCAAGCGAGAACTTAGAATATCACATGGAAGTATTATCAACATCATCCACGACAATTTTGCCTGACCAAGGTCTCTGCCCGTTGGGTCCCTAGAAACCTCACGCCTCATGATCGACTTCAACGTCGTCAAAGTCCACAAGGCCAGAGTTGCACAAGCTGCCCTGCGTGAGTGCGGATTTGAGGAGCTCAACCATCCCTCTACAGTCCAGATCTGGCCCCTAGCGACTACTTTTTATTTCGCCAACTCAAGGCTGCTCTGCGTGGAGGCCGGTTTGGTGACGATGAAGATGTCCAGCTTGCCATCTAGAAGTGGACTGAACAGCATTCGGAAGATTTCTGGTTGTCGAAAATTTGAAGCCTCATGGACAAGTGGCGCAAGTGCTTTGAAGTAGAGGGTAGTTATATTGAAAAATAATAAAACACTTTTCCTCATATCTCGTTTTCTGATATCCGAATTGCAAAAATTATTGACCTCCCCACGTACCTAGTCAATGTTGATTATATTATGTATAGACAACAAACATTCATTTAAATTTTTTCCTAAGTCCTAGGGTATCTTGGTTATTTAAGCTAAAACAGTGATAAACTTTTATAACTTATATTTTCTTCATTGGATGTATTTTTTTAAATCCTACAATTTTTTTTAAAGAATAGAATACTAAAAAATATCCTCATATGCTGAAAATATCGATTTAGCTTCCAGTGGAATCTGGTATAATGGCAATATGAATCTAAATCCGAACTCATTTTGAATGTAAATAGGATTCGATTCCATTAGCTTTTAAATGAGAGTCAATATGTATAATCAGTTAGGAAACCCCTCTGGGTTTCTTCACATTATGCTAAGTAGAAAATGGCGAGCTTATCATTCCCATTTAGAGAAGATGAATAAAAGTAATTCATATTTGTTCCCAAAATATTTTTAATCTAATTTTCATCTAAAAATTTTATAACCTCTCACCACTTTCTGAATAGCTTTTCATGTTGCGTTAAGAAAACTGTCCTAATAATATATTTGGTATGCCGAGTTTAATTAATGGGAGAACGTCCTTTTCTCTATTTTTATTTATTTAGGTGAAGCTATAAATCTTATACAGGAATTTGGAGGTTGGTAGAGTCACCAGTGTATGGAAGGTTTTTATTCGTGAGGCCGAGTTACCCGTGAAGGGGGTGTCAGACGAAGGCATTTGAAATCTCACTGTCGAGTTCGCTGTGACTCCAAAATTTATTACGGGGAATCCATTTATAGGCTGGGTTCGAAGGGATCTTGGTTATCGCACGGCTTTGTTGTAAATTTTCCTCTAACGTTTGATTGTTGAGCTAGGGAAGATGGACTATAAGAAAAAAGAACGGACTTGTGACGCTAATAATAACCAACTTAGAAGGAAAGTAATGACGAGTGAATAATTGCCTTGAGAATGGTTCAACCCGTCTATTTAAATTCCCTCCAATTAACGGGTCGTGACTTCATTTCTCCTAATCTAGAAGCGGGGCGGAGCTTACGGTTTGAAAAATAGGTTCGTATTTACTTTTTTAAAACTGCTGAGCGGAATCAAAGGGTTTGTGGGTGTTCAAGGTGGTCACGTGTGTATTGAATTGGGCCTACAGATCGTGGCTTTATTAAACCGGCATCCAGAGAAAGGTTGATTCTGCAGCCTTATAGGTTAACACCAAATCTGCTTGGTCAGATACCACCCTAAGATTGTTCAGCTGCTTTCGCTATCTTGTATTGAGCCCTTACGTTTCCCAGCTGTTTCTTCGCGTAGGTGTGTTTGTGTTTTCGCGTGAGAACTTCTAACTAATCGCTTGCCTTTTTTCCTTAGTACATGTACATTTGTGATAGAAGTATTTAGCTCTTTTATAAATTAGTTCATTCCTACTACATGGCATGTTATTTCAATACTTAAAATGTGCACCTAATTTCAAGGTTTCATAGGTCCAACAGGGTAGTCATTTTTAAGGTTTCTCGTTAAGCATAGTTCACAGTGAAATTCGAGCGTCTTTGAAAAATCCTCCACGAGCCAAGGAGCTATATAAATAAACAAATATACTTTGACTTGGGGTGCACATTTTGTTTCATCTATGATGTTACCCATTTAGATTGCCTTGACACCTAAATACATATTTTTAATATATGAGGTTCTCTCAACCTATTAAACCATTCACTCGGATAATACTATATGTAAAGATTATAATACATAATATATACAATTGGTTCACAGGCGATATGTTATGTACAAAATTATTTGCATGGCTGTTACACGCCTTTAAAGGATTCACATGATACGCATTTGTGAGGCTCAATTGTTGAACCTCTTACACTTCGCAATGCAATTTTGTCTTATTATTTACATGGACGAAAGTTAAACATTATTATTTACATAAAGAGTTGATCTTATTTATAAAAACAGGTATATCTTTTTCAATTATTTGTATGTGCATACTTATTTGCGAGTCTGTTACAAACCTTTATAGGTTTCACATGATTCTCATTTGGCAGGCTCTATTTGTTGAACCTATTTCGCCTGGGAATTGGCGCTACTTGTGGTATACAAATTATTCGACCTTCGGAATGAATTACGAGTCTTAATTTTTTACATTATGAAAATGAAAGGTAAATTAATTTTATCTACTGTACATTTTGTTACATAACTTAGGGCTATATTAGAATATGGCTTTGATACAGTTAAGCTGTAGTTAGCGGTTCACTGGAGCATTCGGATGTGGGAACGGTGACTCTCTAATGCAGACAAAAATATTTTACAAGTGTGTTCGACACAACTTTATTATTTTACTTCGTATTTTGTTAATATTGTAGTGCTTGCACGAGGAGCTGATGTTCCGTTAACTAGAACAAATCGTCTAATATTTATACATTACTTGTGTGTGTACCACATTAACTTTCTTTCAACTAAGCTGAACCATATCATACTGAGTTAACTTTAAATTTTTAAAAATACACCGACTATGTACAATTAAACACTTTAATTTTGTTTAGCAAAACTGAGAGTTTTTCACATGACCGGACATTTACTGTTTAATATTTTTTTGGGGGGAGGGGGGGAAATGCTGAATTTAGACAGCTAAATGGCTTAGCAGTGGAACACAACACTTTTTGCGTTTGTGATTAATCAATTTTAAAAAACTGTACCCGAACGCATAGCGTGAGTTTGTCTGTCTTCATCTTGTTTCAGTTTTGCTTGCAGTGGTCCAGTGTGTAGAAATGCGCTTTTTTACCATTCTAACTGCTGCATCTTAGAAAGGGAAGGCCGATGATGATGGCGTTTATGATCTCCCTCTCTCCTTCTCCTGCTACTTGATGGTCAGAGGCGTCCATATTTCTTCTTATGTACCCATCACTGTCCGGTCGAATGGGTCACCAGTATATACGTGTGAAGGGGTGACCGGAGCGAGGATTGAGATGGCGGACTCTATATTTTTTATGGAGGAATTTGCTAGGCTTCTTTTCTCCATCTTTCCAGTGGTCACCGGTCATAGAGTCTACCTCCTTGGGAGAGGAGCACAAATAACGGGTTACAAGAACTTCTTCTTAGGGCCTACTTAATGTTTAGCCTGCGGATTTTTTTTTTTTGACTGACTGATAATAATAATGATGACAGAATAATTGTCTTGACAATGGTTCAGCTCGTCTATTCATACTTCATCTAATTAAAGATGTGTACTCGTAACTTCATTTCTCCTAATCTGGACTCTGGGTAGAACTTAGGGTGTGAGAAGTATGTTCGTGTGTACTTTGTTAAAACTGCTAGGTGGAGTTAAAGGGCGTGTTTGTGTTCAGAGTGGGAACATGTATTCCATTGTTCCGCCTAATCATGTATTTATCAAACCTACACCTATAGACGGATTGATTCTACCGTCTGACAGGTTCACGCCAAATCTGGCTAGTCAGATCAGATACTACCTTAAGTTTTCACAGCTGGCTTTGTTATCTTGTATTGAGACCTTTCGTCTCACAGCTGCCTTCTTGCGTGTGTATGTTTACGTTTTCACGTGTGAACCTACAACATTTCGCTTGCCTTCTTTTTCCTAGTGCATGTCCATTTGTGATATAAGTATTTCGCGTTATTCTAAATTAGTTCATTGCTACCTCATGGCATATTATTTCGGTAGTTAATATGTGTGCCCAATTTTAAGATTTCATAGGCCCAACAGGGTGCTCATTTGTGAGGTTTCTCTTTGAGCCTACCTCACCTTGCAATTAGGGCGTATATACAGATGTACAATTTTTGTTAACATTATATATATATATATATATATATATATATATATATATATATATATATATATATATATATATATATATATATATATATAAGTAATTCGCTTCATTACTACTCTATATGATATTATTTCATTAATTAGTACATGTGCCCAATTTCAGTATTTCATTGGTGTAACAGGACTGTTCATTTGTGAGGTTCCTTGTTTAGCCTATTTCACCTTGAAATTCGGGCGTCGTTACATATTTAGACTATTACTTTTCGTTATCTTCAAAACCCATTATATTTATATATTACTTAAAGGTTAGGAAAAAGAGAATATGGCAAAAATATGCATGGGCAAATATGTAGATTATAAATATTAATTTTGACCCCAGTGAATTGACATATATATATTTGCCCTTTTATATATCTAATAATCCTTATTTCATCTAAATGGAAAAAAACTAGCGAAAGTACTTGCTAAGAAATCAAAGTTGAAATAAATCATACATTCAAAGAAGCAACAATTGCTTTACATTATGCAGATTTGTTCCTCATGACTACATATTCGAAGAATAATAAAATGTTAAATATTTAATCGATATAATGGATGTGAAGTAATAATTGGACACAGAGTTGTTAGCCAAGTGAGGGCGTCTAAGAGGGTGAAAGTGACTGCAGCTACCTGGTGGAATCTCTTTCTGGACTTCTTGAATACTATTGTCACTTCAAAGAACTTTCGTTACATGAATGACAACGCTCCTTACTGCTCTCTCAAGTCCCCCAAACGTATTTAGGCTCATACGGCATACAAGGTGACAAATTGATTTGTGTGGCCACCTGCCTCCCCGGATCTCAACCCAATCGAAAATTTGTGGTCCATCATTAAACAAGATGTTTCATACGATGGACTTCGGTTTTCGTCTAAAAATTCTTTGAGGACCGAGAAATCAAAACTTTCCCTAAAATACTTTTGCGTGTTTCAGGGTGTATAATGGGCATGTTATTCATCTGCACTCAGCGGCGGACTTCATGTAGATAATGAAACTATGAATACTAAATATACAGTGAAATTCTGATTTGTTATAAGGAAAATGAATTTTTTAGAATGGCAGAGACAATCTTCTGATTTCAATCCCAATGAGATCTGTGGAATGAACGCGAGAAACCCACGAAATTTGTAAGACCAAAAGGATTTCTGTAAAGATTAAAGGCTGCCATTAAGCATGAATTTTGCCAAACAATTCACAGCAAATTGTAAGTATTAAGAATGGATTTGTAATTACATATTAAAGTACGTGTGTTAATCTATAATCATTTTCGATTACCTTTACTTGCAATATTTTCTAACAATTTAACAAGTTACACTTGTTCAATTTTATTCTTACTCAGTGCACTAGAAGAGCAGAAATCTCGAAAGTTCAGTGTCTTCAATACTTTTGAATGTTAATGTATATATATATATATATATATATATATATATATATATATATATATATAATATTTGGGTAGAGGTGTTTTTAGAGGCGAAATTTACTCTTTTGAAACTTTTAAAATCTGTGCCAAAACACAAGTTCCCATAGCGTATGGCAACAAACATAAAGTTGTTCTGAATCAGCACTTCATCTGGACACTTAAAACACGTGAAAAGGTTGAACATAGATAGAATCATAAGCGCTGTTTCTACCCCGCTGATCTAACGCTATCATTGGCAGGTAGATATAGTAGACTTTCAAAGATTAGGCTATCCTAAATTATCCTGAATGCAATGAATAAAGTCAAATAACAAATTAATGAAACTGATAATCCGGAGTAAATTCAGATTCAATTGATGAGAACACTCTAAGCAAATCGTTAATTAAGGGTTCTCTGGTCAAAAAGAATATATAAATCTAAATTAAAATTAAAATGCTTCAAAGGGAAAAAAAATTAGCCAGAGCTTATCATTGACATGAAGGTTTAAAATCCCATTGCCTGATAATTAAGCTACCCAGGCAATGTCTTCGCCACTGGGGGGATCTTGCACTAGGCTACCAAGATTAAAATTTAAAATGTAACAAAACAGCCATGGTTAAATTTTTATCAATATCCTGAACTTCGTCCATTACAATAATTTTCCCCTAAAAAATCTAAACTAAATTTTCCCCTTTTCAAACTATTACATTGCTAAAGGATAGAATTATAGAAAAAAAGGAGATATATAAAAATAAAGTTTCTGAACTTCACTATTTGTAATTCTATGGTTTTTAAAAAATTCACAAAATTTCGATAGTTAGATTTATTTTGGAAGTTCACCATTTTGCTTTTCATATTATAAAAGAATTATTAAAAATAACTTTGATAAAATACATAAGTCTGAACAAAACTAAGATGTTATTATTTATTCAAATCAATACAATAGTAATTAGTGTAAATAAGACTCTACCTGAACTATTTTGTTGTTTGTTTTGTCTCTTTAACATATCCTTTGATTCTCATCTTTTAAATTATATCTTTAATCTTAGATATATTTTTTAGGTCATTTTTATGTCACTAGTATGAGTCAATGCTCCATTGTTTCTACATTGGTTCTTGTATACACGTATATCAAATATTTCGTACTCTTTACGCTCAATGTTTTGATCAGTAACATCAATGAAGCCCGACATCTTCCAATGAAAAAGGAATGTTCATGTATGAGTGTATTCTCTTTAATGAATGAGCTTCGCTTTCGCTTAAATTTATTTCGATCATATCATTAAGGTAGAACAGAATAGTTTAAGTCTTGCCCTATTTTAGTCGATTGAATCTTGATTAGGTAACGAAAAGATGTTTCATATTAAAGCCATTGTATGAATCATCGGTAGGAAGTGTGTGACTTGAAAGTAAGGGAATGTTTTTGTAAATGATCGGCTGTGAAGATACGCTAGTGAAAGTAGTGGAAAGTATAGATGAAAAGAGTAAAAATTGCAAGAATTGATATTTGAAAATAAAGAAAATATAAATATCATTTGCGTCGGATTAAGATCGTAAATATTAGAAGAATCAGACAAAAATTATACCTTGTAGTAGATAATAAAATATCTAAAAATAATTTGATTAAATAAAAAATAGTTATGAATGAATAAATATTAAAGAACCTCAATAATTATATTAATTGCCAATTGTTAATAAAGAAAAATGAATAAAGAGCTAGATATAAAATTAACCATTAGTAATTAATGGAATCAATTAAAAGAAGACGCCTACTAAATTATTCTGAATACAAATGGAAATTCGATGAAATGAACAACACTCAAGTGATTGTGAATTTATCCATGAGATTCATTACAGAATAGTTTCACTTTTATAAAGAACGAGAGCCATTCATTCAAAACATATTTTCTAATTAACTGAACATATAGTTCGTTGTTCAAGTATCATAGACTCCTTCTTGAAAAAAGTTTTCAGCTTACTGTTCTTCTTTACTTTAACTTGGAAGACAACATGGTTTAAGCCAATATAATTAACTCTAAAATATGCGATGGAAAAAAATTCGGATCGGAAAAAAGACAGCTACTCTCATTACGATTTAAAAATAGCTTCTTCTAATTGCTTTTGTAATGAGCTTCTGAAGATAGATATATTAAAATTAATACTCCTATTATGGCCATTCAATGACTAGTAATTTTTAACTCTTTTTATTTCCCCAAAGATATTTATGTTTCTTAGTTTTTAAACGTTATATACGGATAACTATGAGTATTCAGGGTATCTCTTAGTCAGATTACGCTAATATAATAGAAAAATTTAAAACAAGAAGCAGGCTTCCTAATAATCTATAACCATTATTTTAGATATAATAATTCTTTAATCTCTTATTAATTGTAAATTGCTACCTCCCATTTTCAATTATTCTTTATCATTTTTTACTTTTCATATTCTCTGGATGCTATCATTTTTCTTCTTCTGCAGATTTTCATATTTTAATATTGGGTTGATCTTTCTCATCAGTGTCTTCCACCTTATGTCGAACACCATGTTTCGTGCAAACCAGCTTGTTCCAATTCCAACATTCTCCGTTCAGCAAAAAGATTCTTTAACCGTTTCTCAATACCTTGTTTATCTCAATTCAACTTGCATTTTGACCAATATCTTTCTACCATTTAGTCTTCTGTTTCATGTATTCATTTCTTAATAGAATTCACCTCCATAATTTTACACACCTATGCCAACATCATCTTTCCTCATCCACCCAATCTTTGCTCATTAGTCATATACATTTGTTTCGTTCTAAGTCATGCATCTTAAGTGGGCCCGCAAAAGATTTATATCCATTTCATTTAACTTCACCCGATTGTGCTTTTCACCAAATAAACTTGATACGTCATGCCATTCCTTTCATTCAGCCTATATCCTTCATCTTTTCCTTCTGTTTGTGGCACCACTTGTATCAAACTATATACTACATCGTATTACTTATTTACTGTCAAATTAAACCTTGGATCATAAATTATTATAAATTTTTTATAGTACTTTTCTTTCGCAAATCTTTAAATCTTCTTTGGTCCTATAAATTCCCCTACAAATTGTCTAATAGAGATAAAAGAAGGACAGGCTGCTTTGATCTAAAATTTTAAGTTTTATAAATTTATTCACTTAATTTAAAAATAACTAATTAGGGCGATATATCACTTAATAAATGAACCATAAATAAACTTAGATGAATATTTTTTATTAGTTTGTATAAAAGAAAGACGCTAAGACTGATCTCCACAGAAGGATAAATATTTAGGTATCAGTAAAAAGGTGAAATTATGAGAGGAAATATTGCGCGAAAGTTACCTAACTCGAATATGCCAAAGCGGAGCCTACTTCAGATGGAAAGAACAAAAAGGTTTGCACCTGACTTGTACGTATTTCTTAATCAAGGAAGGATACGAACATAGAACTTTGGAAAATTTTCCATACCTTTCATTTCACGTTTGATTACTAGTTACGAATACTATGATAAAAATGGAAGTATATTTATATAAATTTATTGAAATAATCAGTAAATCTCCTTAGATATAGTATTTGCATTAATATATCAATAAAATATCTTTTACATACTGAAGAATTTGCTAAACACAAGTTCCACCCATATGAATTGCTCATTCTAAGTTCTCAAGGAAAAGAGCATTATATATGTACTCTCATAGAATTAACAACCATATTGACCTCAACAACATTAATCATTATGTATAAAAGAGTCTGAGGCGGGCTTGATTAAAATAAAAGAACAGATACAAACCGCTATAACCCACGGGAAGCAATAGATAAAAGTATGATCATTATCAACTCAATTTCTTTTTTACTCATTCACACGCAGTAATTGAGTAGGATAAAAAGGTTAACCTTGTATACATGCACATAAGCTTTGTTGCCTAAGAATGAGCTACTTTGAAACTCTTTATGTGCTATCGTAACAAAGAATTAAGAAATAAATTGATAGAAATTTCATGATTTCTTTGAAATATTAGAGTGCATTAATAAAATTGTGATAGAACGTGTTGAAGCTGCGTTTAATTTCAACTCCTATCCCGTATTATTTAAAACGACGATGCTGCCCACGTGCATCTTCGATTCGAGGCTTGGAGTCTTATCTCAGCTACCGGATGCCAATGTTTAAACAAGGAGGTTATCGTCCCCCCGTTCGCCCCCATACGCCGACCTCGCCAGATCGAGTTAGGCTTATGAACAGATAAGGCATTGTTCTCCGGCCCGGAGGTGCGTTCCCTCCAAGTTTTCACTCCATTTTTCCCCACGCCAAGGAGATGTCCTGGCTATTTATATGGAAACTTTACCACTAAGATCAGATTGGAGATCCAGATTTTCGTCGCGAAACATCACCACGACCCTCTCTCCCTTTGTGCGCCAAGGGACCTCGACCTCGAGATTCACCATCACTTGTCCAGAAGGAGGACAATATTCCTTGAGTGCCAAAGGTTCGAGCCTTTCCGACGCCAAGTCTCCAAGGCATCCCCCCCTGTTGTTCAAGGAGAACAGCATTAGAACAGCCATTGTTCGTTTTGAGCCCTTCGCCAAGAAACGGTTCTCATCCCCCCCTGTTGTTCAAGGAGAACAACCTAGAACAGCCATTGTTCGTTTTGAGCCCTTCGCCAAGAAACGGTTCTCATCCCCCCCTGTTGTTCAAGGAGAACAACCTAGAACAGCCATTGTTCGTTTTGAGCCCTTCGCCAAGAAACGGTTCTCACCCCCCCTGTTGTTCAAAGGAGAACAACATTAGAACAGCCATTGTTCTTGAGCCCGTAGACAAGAGACGGTTCTCATCCCCCCTTTGTTCAGAAGAGAACAACCTAGAACAGCCATTGTTCTTCAAGCCGTTCGTCGAGAAACGGTTCTCCTTCCCAAGACGCCTCTTCAGGATCCTTTTATCCCCCCCCTTCGGCTGGAACTCGCCAGCGGACCGAAACTCCTTTGCGCCACCTTCTACTGCACCACTAGTGCCTAAAGTTACGTAAGCCAAACTTCACCTTTGAGTATTGATCCCTTTTGTCAATTCTATCCTGTGCTTTAAATTGTTTATCGAACCATCCCATCTCTTTAACTCTATATTTGTTTTACCTTTTTAAATCCTTTAAATCCTCGGATTAGTCCGAGTCTCCACGACCCTTTCCATTCTGTTTATGTCAATATTTTCCGTTTTTGTGTATTGTTTATAGTTATTATTAATAAAACTCTATTTTATTAATGATAGCAATATTATTATCCTTGAGCTCAGTTCCACTTCTTAAGCGTATCGAAGATACATAATATCGGCCGCCAGACAGTAACGCACTCTAAAGATAATTAAGGAAGTTCCCTCAACGAATAGTGTTATATATATGGTATCGTCGGGAGTCATTCTACGACATATATATGTATATATACTATTTAAATTTGGTATCAGGTGTGTAAGGTTTAACGCTATATCTTTGCAAACACTGTTCTCAGTCGAGTTAAGCATAGTGTTATTCGTTATAATAATAGAATACAGTAGTTCCCTTTTGTTTTAACGATTGCTATCCCCTTTTTTTTTAAACTTAAGAAGCTGGAGTAGCTCAAGGAACTGTTATAATAATTTGTTTGTGTTTTTTTTTGTGATTTTAGTCAGTGGTTATTTAGATTGAGAAACCAAGTACGAATAGGTCAGTGCCCATATTTAGGTAGGCTAATTCTATAGAGGCATAATTCTTGTTGCAAGGAATTTTAGTTGGTTGACTAGTGCGCCCCCAAGTGCAAAGATGACTCAGTTTGAAATATTTAAAGCGCAAGGAGAGTCCTGTGGACTTTCCGGAAAAGAACTAACTGAGTACATTCAAGAGGAGCAAAGAAAAGAGGAAGAAAGAGAAAGAAAAAAGGAAGAAAGAGAAATACAACGAGAAGAAAGAGAAATACAACGAAAAGAAAGAGAAAGAGAGGAACGGATAAGACAAGCTGAGCTTCAGATTGAATTAGCTCGGATTAAAGCAGAAGTTCAAAGAAAAAAGGTAGAAAGAGAAAGGGAAAGAGTAATCCGACAAGAGGAACGAGAAAGAGAAATACAACGAGAGGAACGAGAAAGAAAAATACAACGAGAAGAACGAGAAAGAGAAAAACAACGAGAGGAACGAGAAAAAGAAATACAACGAGAAGAACGAGAAAGAAAAATACAACGAGAAGAACGAGGAAGAGAAATCCAACGAGAAGAAAGAAGGAAGGATTCGCGCCCCTTCCCAGGAAAGCTGACAAAGTTTCCGAGCCCCGTAAAACCCCCAAACTTCTTTCCCCAAAACCAACAACGGGACTCCAAACCTCCCGTTAAGACTTCTCCTCCATCTCTCTTCCCGAAGCGACCAACCATATGCTTCACCTGTGGTGTAGAAAACCACATGAGCTGGAATTGCCCCCAAAATTCTAGGCTTAAAAGCGGACCAGCCCGCCAAGTTCACCAGATTAATGCAACCCCGGCTCCCCCGGTGGTGCAGACCCAAGCAGAAACTTCTCCCCCTCCGTCAGGCCACCAGGTAAATTTTGTTTTTGGTCAAAGTTCATCGGGAACTTTGAAATATGAGGAGGGCAGCGTGGACAGCTGCCGAGTATTGACTCTCGTCAGGGACACAGGATGTACGTGTTTCATCGTGTCCGACGAACTCGTCCCAGTGGCCTCTAACCACGACAATTTCCGGTGGTACATGACTACCTTGGGCGGGCGAACAGATTCCCCGTCGCTAGATGTTACCTGCAGTGTCAATATTATAATGGCTGGGCTGAAGTCATTGTAGCACCCATATAATTCTGTTCCGTACTTATAGGACAGAGCCCCCAAGTAAGTTTCGACCCTGTGTTCTCAGGCCGCCCTTCCTCAAGGCCTGAGATAAGAAAGAAGCCCAGGAGCCCGTCCCCATCAGAACCCCGATACCGTCCGATTTCTCGGAGACCCCTAACCAGGACTTTAGGACGGCAAAAGAGGAATGTGAATCACTAACACCCTTAGGTGATAAGGCCCCAGACAAGGACACGGAGACTGTCCCTGGACCCCAAGAAAAAAAGAACCCCCAACGTGCCCATGGAGATACCT
Organism: Ceratothoa steindachneri; assembly: GCA_963969495.1. Classification (NCBI taxonomy): domain Eukaryota; kingdom Metazoa; phylum Arthropoda; class Malacostraca; order Isopoda; family Cymothoidae; genus Ceratothoa; species Ceratothoa steindachneri. The sequence goes on along the minus strand of OZ018323.1, from coordinate 35,507,515 downwards.
TCGTAGAACTGGACGAAGCATCGGCGCTTGAAGAAGATTACCCCGCAGAGTCCCTTAGTGTAATCCAGACAGTGTGCATCCAACCTGATGCCGACTACCCTCCTCCTTCCCTACCAGGCGAGTCTTTGGAACCCTCTGACCTGGATGGTGACGCGCAGCTGACACCACGTCAGAAGAGTCAGCTACAAGAACTAATTAAATGGAATCACCATTTACCCACCCTATTAGCTCTTTTCGAGCAACTGCGTGAAAATGGCCTCACCATTGGCCCCAGCAAATGCCAGTTTGCCCACGAAACCATCAAATATTTGGGTTTCAAAATAGGACAAAACAAGTTAGGTCCCTACGAGAACAAGATTAAGGCAATCGCCGACATGCCCCTCCCGATTACAAAGAAGCCATTAAGATCGATCCTAGGATCAGCTTCTCCCTATCAGCGATTTGTTCCGAATTTCGCTGCAATTTCGGCCCCCCTATGCCCCCTTCAGGAAAAGAATTTCTCCGATCGTTTACGTTGAAATGATGTCGCTGTTTCCCATTATAAACAGCTCAAAAGTAAGTTCATTTCTGCCCCCATTTTTAAGTTGCCCAACCCGGAAAAATCCTTTGGGGTTAAGACCGACGTGATCAACGAGGGCATTGGAGGTGTACTCCTTCAATACGTGGATGACAGAACGAGTCATCCAGTTGCATATGCTAGTCGTCAATTATTACCACGCGGAAAGAGATATGCCACTAGAGGAAAGATAGCTCTATCAATTATCTGGGTCATAGACAAATTCAAGCTGTACTTGATATGTAAAGAATTTCAAATAGGAACCGACCACCGTCCGTTAGCCTATATTAGGAATTTGAGACACTCAAACGGCCGCATCGTGCGCTGGAGTTTACTCTTGCAAGAGTATCAGTTTAAAATAAATTAGATAAAAGGTTCCAATAACCAGGTCGCTGACGCACTCAGTAGGAATGCGTTACCGAATAGCTTAGAATAATTGTATTCATAGGATTAGTATCTCCATGTAGGTATATACCGTCTTGTACGACTTAATTTAAGATTCTTTTGTAATATTATTAATTAATGTATATGTCTGAATTTTGTAACGCTCAATGTCTAATTTTTGTATGTATATATATTTGTTCTTATTAATTTACGTATAAATTATTTTGTCCCGTATGTACTAAGTTTATATCATTTCATTGTTCCATGCCCCTTTTTTTTTCTCTCTGATTAAGTTGTATTAAAGGTTATTTTCCCCTGTAATCTAAAGATCAAAATGATCATATGTATTGAGGTAATACTAGTTAGGTGCAGGAAGGTATGGTTGGTACAAGAAAACGAGTTCCCCACAACGGAGCTCTATCGTTGTCCCTTCTCTCTTTTTTTTTCGAAGTGACAACTTCCCCTGGAATGGAGGGGTGTGATAGAATGTGTTGATGCTGTGTTTAATTTCAACTCCTATCCCGTATTATTTAAAACGACGATGCTGCCCACGTGCATCTTCGATTCGAGGCTTGGAGTCTTATCTCAGCTACCGGATGCCAATGTTTAAACAAGGAGGTTATCGTCCTCCCGTTCGCCCCCATACGCCGACCTCGCCAGATCGAGTTAGGCTTATGAACAGATAAGGCATTGTTCTCCGGCCCGGCTGTGCGTTCCCTCCAAGCTTTCACTCCATTTTCCCCCACGCCAAGGAGATGTCCTGGCTATTTATATGGAAACTTTACCACTAAGATCAGATTGGAGATCCAGATTTTCGTCGCGAAACATCACCACGACCCTCTCTCCCTTTGTGCGCCAAGGGACCTCGACCTCGAGATTCACCATCACTTGTCCAGAAGGAGGACAATATTCCTTGAGTGCCAAAGGTTCGAGCCTTTCCGACGCCAAGTCCCCAATGCATCCCCCCCCTGTTGTTCAAGGAGAACAGCATTATAACAGCCATTGTTCGTTTTGAGCCCTTCGCCAAGAAACGGTTCTCACCCCCCCCTGTTGTTCAAAGGAGAACAACATTAGAACAGCCATTGTTCTTGAGCCCGTAGACAAGAGACGGTTCTCATCCCCCCTTTATTCGGAAGAGAACAACCTAGAACAGCCATTGTTCTTCAAGCCGTTCGTCGAGAAACGGTTCTCCTTCCCAAGACGCCTCGTCAGGATCCTTTTATCCCCCCCCTTCGGCTGGAACTCGCCAGCGGACCGAAACTCCTTTGCGCCACCTTCCACTGCACCACTAGTGCCAAAGTTACGTAAGCTAAACTTCACCTTTGAGTATTGATTCCTTTTGTCAATTCTATCCTGTGCTTTAAATTGTTTATCGAACCATCCTATCTCTTTAACTCTATATTTGTTTTACCTTTTTAAATCCTTTAAATCCTCGGATTAGCCCGAGTCTCCACGACCCTTTCCATTCTGTTTATGTCAATATTTTCCGTTTTTGTGTATTGTTTATAGTTATTATTAATAAAATTCTATTTTATTAATGATAGCAATATTATTATCCTTGAGCTCAGTTCCACTTCTTAAGCATATCGAAGATACATAATATCGGCCGCCAGACAGTAACGCACTCTAAAGATAATTAAGGAAGTTCCCTCAACGAATAGTGTTATATATATGGTATCGTCGGGAGTCTTAATCTTGCAATGAAAATTATATAAAGAATTGCCTGAATTTTCTCTTACTATATTTTCATAAATTCTTAGTCCAAATTTTGTGATAAATCAATTTAGAGAGAACAATCTTGCGATACATTTTGCAGGAAAGCGCAATCTTTATAGGGTCATGGATATTCATTACAACTTTACATTTTCAGTTACATATTGCTAAACAAATTAAATTATAAAATAAAGATCCTCTGCATTTTAATTTCAATTCTGAATCCAACCTCGTCCAATTATTCATGAAGATCAGCTTTAACGGGAGTTAATTTTAATAGCTGAATTTGGAGTAAGGGATACCGTAATATGCCTGTGCGAGCTAAGCTCGATTAAGAATAGGGACAATTTTAGAAAAGTTACGTGGTCTTTATTATCGTGGTGTCATTAGTTATTTCTTAATCTGCCTGCTTTGGCTATCACCTCGACATTTCAAAATTGGCCATTTTGCCACCTTACTCACTAACTACTTTGAAGAAGATATGAATTTTTTCTAGATGATGTGCTCAGCATACATCAAAGTAAATATCGGTATTTTCCTTCACCAACACCTATATATACCAGAATAAACTCATTCCGACACTGCCGTTTCCACTCAAACTTGTGCAATTAATTTAGATGGGACCGGGCTGTGTACCACAATATCTGCTGCGGGAAGGAATAATCCAGTACAAAATGTGCCTAACATGCCCCTTCACATATCCTTAAATCTAAATACACATTATGATCCACTCATTTCTTTTAGTCCAAATTTTCAAAAACTCACATAATTCCTTCTCCTTTGTGAGGCGCCGCCTCTCTGCGTACGTGCAAATATACTCTCAATAACACGATTATATCGATGCGAATCTTATCGAAGAGTATTTATGTAATCAGTCATTCCAATGAACTCATTTAAATAATTTAATATTAAAATATATCTTTGGCAAAACAAATAATAGAAATATGAAATTCATTACAAAGGTCATATTTACTATTTTTATTTTTAATTATGGGACTCATCCAAGTTTTTCCATTTGATTAATGTACAAAGTGAAACAAGTGGCGAGCAAAACTAGTGTTTATAGCTAAGAGAGCTGTAAGTTCCTTTCCTTTGATTTTTTAACTTGACTAATTTCAGAGATTTTCTGGCCATGTGGGCCTACTTCATCCATCTCACCCACACAAAATTCAAGTTGTATGTTGCCTATAAAAACTCATCTTATGAGGTTCAATGAATTTTTAGTAAGTCATTATGCACATATATATTTTGCCAGAAATTCCGGACTCAATTATGAAGAAGAAAGAAAACAAATACTTTTATGAGGCAACCCAACATTGGATTAGATAAGCCTTGCTCATTCGACTGCATTAGGTTAGGTTAGCCTTACTCTTTTGACTACATCAGGTTAGCTTAGTCTTACTCATTCGACTACCAGCCTCCTTACGTTGCTGTTTTTTGTTGTTCCTGCGCATTTTATAACTCTTCCTGTAAGGCCCCAACCGAGAGAAATGAATTTAAAAAAAACTAGAATTAAGGATTTGATTCGCTACTGTTACAAGTAAAAACATTCTGCAGCAGTTGCCGTGAAGGAAATTTGCCATACTGAAGGAGAAGGCACAGTCAGATGGCAAAAGTTTCGAGCTAGTACAAACTCAGGGGACCTTACTCTTGACAATCAACTACGTTCCAGTCTAGCCTCAACCTATCTACATATTTCAGCGATCAGCCAGCTTTCGAATCTGTACCAGATACTGGGTTGATAGTCATCAACCTGGTATATAGGACATATTCGGATGCATGCTGATCGCTGGAAGAAGATTATATGAGATAACTTTATTTGGAAAAATAATTGATTTGTTGCTCCATAAAATTCTTTTCTTTTCTTTCCGCTTCTTAAGACAGCCATGACTTTCTGGTGAACATATTATATTTCTCAATAAAACACAAATGTCATCCCATATAATTAGGCCTCCTTCATTTCATTCTTTCAAATAGAGGAACATAAAAAATAAACCAAAAATTTATTTATGGACGATTTATTACTTTTTTCTGCTCATTTCCATCATTGTGTCACCTGGTTACTAAGTTAAAACATTATTAAAGTTCGACAAAAGTGATTAGATCCACAGAAAACTGTATGGAATACAAAAAATACTCTTCTGTAGTGACATACATAGCTTCGATGTATTGAACCACCATCATCGTTTAACCTACCAAACTTACCTAAGCCATGATTGACCGTAGATGAGTTTTAAGGTGTCTAAGATGAATTTAAGTATTCCTTATCTGTCTAGGCCGCCCCCACTGGATAGATAGACCCAGCAGGACAATCTGTAGCATAGATATAATGTATTCTTCGTCAGCATATAGTAGTAATTGTATGATTATCACTTATTAAATGCTTGTATCTCTCTCAAATGAGTTAATAAATCATGATATTAACATTACTTCGCAAAAATATTTCCGTCTAAATTCTAAAAGGAATATGCAAGGCAGCAAAATTAAAAACTAAAGAAAACGTGTACTTTGTTTCTAGTATTTGTATTGTTATTTGCTCTATAATAAAGAATATGTAAACTGTAGGCAACAACAGAAATCTTTTTACCGCAAAATTAAATGCTTAAATGATAATAATAAAAAATATTTACATTTTTAACGAATTACTCTTTGGTACTCGTACATCATACCAAAACTTTTAGAAACAACGTAAAATTCAACTATATTCACTAACACTACATACTACACCAAAAGAATGCTACGCCATGATGAAACAATAGAAAATACAATCCACTAGAATTAAAGGCAAGAACAGTGAAAACAACTTCTCCCATCTCTATATTAAACCCAAATAAAAAATAACCTCACCAATGCATATCTTTCCTGACGAAGAAAAACATACTATCCAAATTACAAACAAAATATCAGAGTGAATGGAAACAAAGTCGCTTGCTTTCACTTTTTCTGATTTATGATGTTACGACTTTCTAATCTTTCAATAATTCCCGGAATAACCTTGGGAGGATCTTGACAATTCAATTATTCGTCAATTATATCATTCAAAAGAGAGTGTGAAACAACATAAGTATTTAAAATTTTGTTAGAATCGGCTGAATAGTTATGATGTTATTGCCAAAAAAAAATAATTCCACAGCTAACCTTAGGAGGACCTTTCTAATCATGTCATTCGAAAGGGAATGTAAAACAACATAAGAGTTTCAAATTTTGTTAGAATCGGCCAAATATTTATGATGTTTTTGCCAAAACAAAGGAATTCCCGGGATAACTTGGGAGAACTTCGGCAATTATATCATTTGAAAGAAAGTGTAAATGAACATAAAGGTCTCAAATTTAGTTAGAATCGGCCAAATAGTTACAAAGTTATTATCACAAAATAAAGAAAATCGGGGACTGAACAACCGACCGAACTAACGACCGACCAACATAGTGAGATATAGAGTCGCTCGCGACTAAAAACCTAATGAAACAAAATCAATCACACACGCAACAAGAATCTAAACATATCTAACTGTTAAACACAAATCATAAACTTACTGGAATAGGTTTATTTACACAATAAACTACAAAACAAGCTTAACATATCTCTAGAAAAATATAAATCAGACATCACTATTAACTCCCTCCTCCATCCATGAATCACTGATCAACAAAACCCCCAAAATAGCTTCACCAAATAAGCACTGCACTATTCTTTTTTAAGGGTTATTTATATGTCAATTTAAATAATAATATTACCCAATTGTATAAAAAGTGTGTTTACAGCTAACAGTGAGTCTGTTTCAAAATCTGAAAATTCAAGCTAGTATAAAACCCCACATTTTAGTCTATTTCGCGTTGGAAAGTCATTCTTCCAGATGAGTAGATCGTCCTTTAGCAAGTCCAAATGTTAATCTCTAAATTGACGCCCTCTTACGTTGTCTGAATGTTAACTGAAGTCCAGTTACTGCAGGAGAATGTCTATATACGGTAATCCGATTGTTTTTCTATAGTACAGTAGTCACTGAAAAAGATAAAGACCCTTGAAATAGGTGAGCTCACTGTCATGTTCACATTTACTCAGAAAAACTTCAAGAAAACCTTATCTTTGGAGGGAAAAGGAAAGAATTAGTAAATGTGATTCATGGTTCTGAGGCTTGAATGGTACATGACTCACCAATTGCTTGACTAAGAACATGGGATCATGAATATGGAGTGTGATGAGGCTTTTCTGACTTATCTTTCTTTGTCTTGACTCCTCTCTCTGTATCTGCTATTGCTGAAGCACCGTAAACTATTTTGCACCCAAATATTATTAATCTCCAATTTATGTTTGGTAAGAAGTCTTATGATAGCACCTCAAAGCATTTGTCCATCAGCTCCTTTGAGATTAACAAAGTCAATGAAATCTTTTCTAACATGTAACTGTGCGATAGTTATGCATATTTACATAAAAAGAGGCTCTGTATTTCCTTGTTTCTATGTCTGTTTTAGTTCCTCAGGCAATATGCTATAAACAAGTGCTGATTTCAAGGTTGTCTGGACCATCTTACTCAGGTAATCAGCAGTTATGGCAATGAGCTCATGTGGGAGGGTTTGGGATATTCACCTCTGATATTTTTTCCCTAACACTAAATAGATTGTCGTGGTACGCCACTCTATACCATACACCACTCCTATATTATGTGTGTGGGGGGGGGGTACTTAATCCCCTAGTGCAACGCGAACTATTTAAGGACTGTTCGCAGGGATAAACGATAGACCAGGAGGTCTAACTCGAGGCGTTGGTTTTCAAATCATTAACAATCATGGAAAGTGCATAAATGATTGGCGAGATATACTTAAATAGGCCGAGTATCGTTCAAGGTTAGTTAAAGATGACAACAAAATGTATAATTTTATTTACAAATATCAAAATTAAAAAAAAAGCTATGGAATTGTTTGAATGAAATAGTCTCTTGGTATTATTAATTATGATAACGATGAATTCTAGAATAAAATTAAATAAATAGTATTACTATGCTGAGATCAAAAGGGGGGAGGGACTTGACAATATTAATGATTGAGGGAAGTTTAAATCTCACGGCTCGATGACTTCGAGGAAGGTCCTGCTTGGGATAAAGCAAGTGGAGCACGATCCCATCCAAATTTCTGAGGAATAGCGCTGACGATAGCCAATCTTCAAGGATGACGATCGACTGAGAATTAAGGATCACTCGTAATCCATTAGAAGGGGAAACTTGTTTTCTTCAAAGATAATCGATGGAGATTTTCTTCGGATCGGTTAAACGAAGGAAGTTTGTCACGCAACTTCCAAGGCTTGCCGTCCACAGAAGCTACCAATTGACTGGGGTAAAATTACGGCGTAGAAGGGTCTTGCTGTCGTTTTAACGCTCACGAAACTTTTGACTCAAGACGATGAGGACGACCTTGCTGTGCGAGTGAGACTCAGAGAAAGTTCCAGACATCTTAATCCTTGATTCGGACGCAAAAGTCAGCTTTTAGCGGCGTGGGGCGAAAAACAGAGCGTTTCGTTCTCTCCTCGTCGCCGAGAGGAAGGCTCTGGACAAATTACCAAGTTTGGGGTATATTTCTCCAATACTCCCAGTAGTCGAAACTTCTCGAATGTTTTCGAACAGAAAGTGACGTTTTCCATGGCGGGATGAAAAATAATACAATCTCACGTGCTCTCCAAATAACGTGAGAAAGAATTACGTCAAAAGTTATTCTTTTACATAGATGTTTTTTGTTAAGAAATTACTTTTGTTTTGGGTAGGATTAGACGTAGACTTATTTATGTAACCTCTTAGAGTTATTTCTTGCATGCCACATAACTTGATAGTGCCAGCAAAGAATTACTCTCAGACTGAAACAAAAACATGATGTTTATGTTTCTGTCTGACAGTGCCCTACGTTTATGTTTTGCAATATGTTATTTATCACCATAACATAGTGGTAGTAATCCAAATCATCATGAATAGTAGGTTATCCATCTCTGCCTTTAGCCTTGCTGAATTCTACACAAATTTGGAGCCCAAACAATTTTTAAAATAAGTTGATTCGCACACTCACTATTTAGAGGAATGTGCAGTGTTCTTTAGGACTGCTTTGATTGGTGTTGGCATGTTAGACTTCAAGGTTATGATGATAAATTTAATGCTATTTTTAAAATTTTTGTTCAATAACACTAGTCATCAATGATTTTGCTATTTGGGTATTAGCTTGTGATTTATACTATATCGAGTATGCTGATTCCGAACTGTAATGAGTATTGTTCTAGCACGTAAGGGTCCTGAGTTACATACATACTATTTAGCTACACATATGGGCAGGATTACTTCCGCTACCGTAGTGAGAGGAAGTGTTGTGTGTGTTTGGTTTCTGCGTTACACTCCTGTTTTATCACGTTGTCAACTTTCGCCATTATAGTAGTGGTGTTAAAACGGTATTTACATACAGTGATCAATCGCATTTTTCTTTCAGATTTATCTCTCAATTAATTTGCAAATGAAACAAGATTTTACAAAAGTATATAACAGGATATATACAAACTAAGTTGGAATCATTAATCGGCGAGGATGTATAAATAGCTCAGACAACTTTTGTTATATTTGTGGAAGATATACTCTAAGCAACCAGCAGAAAAATTTAGCTAAAATAGTGAAAAATTCATACGATTCTCATTTTTGTTGTCAAGTTTGTGACCAAGACAAGCACTGAGTACCTCACAAATCTTGCATTGTGCGTTATACGGGGCTCACATAGTGGTTAAATCGCAAACGGAAGGGGATGCCTTTTGCTTTTCTAATGGTGTGGCGTGAGCCAATAAATCATGTTTTTGATTGCTACTCTTGTATGACAAATATTGCGGGGTCTCAAAGAAAAACAACTAAAAAATTCTATATCCAGATTGTAAGCCAGCTATAAACCAGTCCCCCATAATGTGGAGATGCCAATTCTAGTTCCTCCATCAGCTAGTGCAATTAAAGAAGATGATTCATCGCCTGAAGTGGAGGATAACAGTCAAGATGAAATGTATCAGGATAATTCTAAGGAAAAGAAGATCCAGTTGATAAATCAAGAAAGATTGAATGCTTTGGTGACGGATTTGTCATTGTCAAAAGAGAACGCAGAACTATTGGGCTCCAGATTACAGGAATGGAATCTTCTAGAGGACTGAGCAAAAATATTTAGTGACGGTAAACGCCATGAGGCCTTAGCTGCCTTCTATAAAGAAGAAGACGGTGCTTGTTTCTTTACTGATATTAATGGCCTCATGAATCAACTAGGAAACGAGACTATTAATCGATGCAAGCACTGCAAGCCTTAAAGCTATGTTGCTACAAAATGGTCACAAAAACCTTTAATTCCTGTCGCACTTATTGTTGGGATGATAGAGACATATAAGTCAATAAAATCTATTTTGGAAGGTGTTCATTACTGGCATCATAAGTGGAATATATGTGGTGATCTATAGGTAATTTCTTTACTTCTTGGACTACAACTAGGATATACCAAGAATATCCGCTTCCTTTTCCTATGGAACAGCCGTGACGACAGGAATCATTATATTGTCAAAAAGTGATCCGAAAGAGAAGAACACATAGTTGGCCGATACAATGTGAAGCACATGCTTTTGGTACATCCAGAGAAGATCTACTTTCCACCACTTGGCCTTATCACGAATTTTGTTAAAGCAATGGCCCATGAATCTGATGGATTCCTGTATCTCAAAGAGAAATTTGGTGCAAAGAAAACCGATGCTAAACTTAAAGCTAGCATTTTTGTAGGGCCGGAGATCAGAGAATTGATACGTGACAGGAAGTTCAGAAATAAACTAACTCCACTTGAGTTGGTAGCATGGGATTCATTTTTTAATGTAGTGCAGAACTTTTTTGGTAATCATAGGGCTGAAACTATGAAGAACTGGTGGACAACATGCTAAAAACCTATAAACGAATTTAGTATCGGATGTCTCTCAAGATGCATTTCTTGCATTCGTATCTAGATTTATTTCCATCTAATATGGGTGATATTAGTGATGAACATGGGAAAAGGTTCCCTAGAGATATTGCCGCTTCAACGAAAACCCCATGGTTCACTACTGCTGTTTGCTATAACGAGAGGATCCTATACCCACGTACAAGCGCAAGAGCAACAGTCACAAACATTTTTTAAGAAATTTATAGTTAGATGATTACTACCTCTTTTATATGTAATACATATCTTGTCTAGGTGTACAAAAGGACGAACATAATGCCAAATATGGTGCTCCTATTCCAAAGCCTTGCCCAGAAACGTCTCATTCTTCTCAAACTCGTAATAATTATATCATTAGTTAATCTAAGGTGACAAAGTGAGCCATATAGCCTAATAATTTAGCTCAGGAGCCTTACATGCTAGAACAAATTTGATCACAGATTTGGGATCAGCGCATCAAAATTAGTTAGGTACAACAGCACTTACTCAAGTAGCAGAGACAAAGTTAAAATTTGTTGGTTAGTGTAAGTTGCCGCAAAGGCTCACAAGTAAATTATTTCTGTTTTTTGAATGCAATTTTGAATATTGCGCAAAATTCACTATTAGGTTTATATTTGGCGATTTAAAAGGAGAGGATCTCAAAAATTCGATGTTATTTTCTGCCATGAACTTTGTTATTGCTTTTGCTCACATCAACATCGGTCCTGAACCTTCAGAATAAGCTGCTAATATATCACCCTTTGGTATCATTTTGAGTTCATGGCATTTTCTTGGGCAGATTTATTAGTGCTCTAGTAACACTAGCTAAAAGATACCCCTAAATGTGGAAAGCTTCAAATTAGGCAAAACAATGGACTCGTGAAAGCGGTCCTTTTTGGCTTCTTAACGGTAAATCTTCAAAAGTCTTCTAAACAGTGTAATGGAGCTTGCTTAAAGAATATTACTATGCCGGAGTCTTCAAAAATACATTCTTTATATCGTCTACAAAAGTGGATCTTCTATTTAATGTTCTTCTTGGTGAGATGACGTTTCTTTGTAGTTCTTTTTTCTTCCAAACATTTTGTGAGAAGTCTCCGCCACACTAACTACGCTAAAACATTCACATTTGTTTCTTTCCAATCGTGCGTAAGCTTAACACAAGTAAAGTTACAAGGAAAAGAAGTACCCTTGGAGACCTTACGGTCCATTCAAAGAGGGTACCTTTGGACTAACAGTTGAGCAGGCACCGTTCTGCACAAAGATTTCAATGCCCAAATGGCCACTTTTCTAGACTTTGTCCATTCATGACTTGAACTGATCAACAGAATTGCTGCTGACATCTTCCACTGGAAGTGCGTTCCAGATAACGCAGATGCTGTATGTGAAAAATTTACCACACATATCACGGTTGTAGCGCTTCAGTTCAAGTTTGTAGCCGTGATATCTAGTTCTACCCTTACTAAGTTGGAAAATATCCGTGTATTCTACATTATCGAGCCTAGAAGTATTTTAAACACTTCGATAAGCTGACCAGGCAGTCTTCAGGTTTCCAACGAGAATAGATCTAATTCCCTTAAACTATCATCGTAGCCATTGTGCCTGATAGAGGGAATCAGTTTGGTTGCCTTGGCTTGCACACGTTCCAATCTTGCAATATCCTTTCGAAACGAAGGACTCCAAAATTGTACGGCATACTCCAGTTGTGGTCAGACAAATAAGTTGTACAAACACAGTACTATCTTCTTGTTCCGATATCCGAACTGGCGCTTTATGTAGCCTAGCATCCTTTGGGCCTTTTTCTCCGCCTCAATGCACTGTGTGGAGAACTTAAAGTCACTAGTGATTGATACACCCAAGTCCTTCTCAGTGTTGGTGGATTCAAGAGCAATGCCCTTAAGGGTATAGTAAAATTGGGGGTTTCGGTGGCCGATATGCATTACTTTTTATTTGTACACGTTAAATGGCATTTGCCACGTGTCCGAACACGCCCCAATCTTCCGAAGATCATCTTGAAGGCAGGCAGTATTTCCTTCCTTTGCGACGTTCATACCAAACTTAGTATCATCGTCAAATTTAGAAATATTGGCAACCATTTCACCGTCAATGTCGTTGACGAAGATGATGAATAGTAATGTTTCCAGGACAGAACATTGAGGAACACCACTAGTAAAGCTCATCCACTCATGAGCCTATCCATTCAACACTACCCGTTGACGTCTGCAGCTTAGCCAGTTCGTTATCTAATTTGCTACATTTCCATCTAGGCCCAGCGCACGCCTTTTCCGAGGTAGGCGGCGTTGTGTTACCTTATCGAAGGCTTTTTGAAAGTCTAAGTAGTTAACATCCGCTGCCTTATCCCGGTCGTGCTACTAAAAACGCAGTGGAAGAATTCCACAAGATTCGTTAGGCATTACAGTTGCCTTCAGAAACCGTCCTTGGAACTCCTCAATCGCAAGTTAGACTCTAAATATGACGTCATTTTGTCAACCATAATACTTTCCATGAGCTTACTGGATATTGAGGTTAAGCTAATAGGTCGGTAGTTCGAAGGCTGGCTAGGGTCTCCTTTCTTGAAGATAGAAGTCACCTCCACTTCACACCAGTCTCTAAGAACGCATCCGGTTTGACATTTTGAAGATCGTGCTCGGATGTCGTTACACTTCATCGCGCACTTATGTCAACCCTTTAGTTAGAAACCCGTTCGGTCCATGGGACTTATTCGTCTTTAGATCAGTGATCTTCTTTTCTATTTCTCCTTGAGTGAAGGCTATTTTCGCCAGCTTTTCACCCAAGTAGGAATCTATGGGCTGTGAGATGGGACCACGCTCTTCAGTAAACACTGAAGAGAAGCAGTTGTTGAAGACGTTAGCATTTTCTGCATCTGAGTGCTTTAATCGCCCCTTCTCATTTATTAAATGGCCAATCGTGCGATGGATTGGCTTGTGGCTGTTTACATACGAGGGGCGGTCAATAAGTTTTGCGAATCGGTAAGGCAAAACAGAGGAAGGAGGATGGCTGTTTGTGAAGGTGTTAGGAAAATTTATGACAAGTTAGGCTTTGCAACCGCATGCTCCTGCCTCGTCTATTTAAGAAGGAGTAGCTGATTGCAGATCGTCAGTCACAAATTTTTCAACAATGGAGAAGGTTGAGCACCGCGCATTGATCAAATTTTTTACCAAGGAAGGCAAGAATGCAAAAGAGATCCATGAACGCATGGTTGCAGTGTACACCGACACCGGCCCTTCCTATGTAACCATTGCTCGCTGGTATAGGAAGTTTCGCTATGGTCGTGAGTCCCTTGAAGATGACCCTCGTCCAGCACGCTCGTCAGACGTAACCAACGAGGACAAGGTGGCCCGTGTGAAGAATATGATCCTCGAAAATCGACGGGTGAAGGTTGAAGAAATCGAGCGAGAACTTTGAAGTGTTATCAACATCATCCTCTACAATTTGGCCATGACCAAGGTCTCTGCCCGTTGGGTCCCTAGAAACCTTATGCCCCATGTTAAACTTCAACGTTGTCAAAGTCCACAAGGCCAAAGTTTCGCAAGCTGCCCTGGGTGAGTGCGGATTCAAGGAGCTCAACCATAACGCCTACAGTCCAGATCTGCTCCCTAGCGACTACTTTTTATTCCTCTAGTTCAAGGCTGCACTGCATCGAGGCCGATTTGGGGATGATAAAGATGTCCAGCTCGCCGTCCAGGAGTGGAGTAAACAGCAGTCGGGAGATTTTTGGTTGTCGGGAATTCAAAGCCTCAGGGACAAGTGGCACAAGTGCATTAAATTTAAGGGTAGTTATATTGAAAAATAATAAAACACTATTCCTCATATCTCGTTTCCTTATATCCGAATTGCGAAACTTATTGACCGCCCCTCGTAACCAAAGAAATCCTTGGAATTCTCCTTAGAAAGTTTCGCCACTCGGAGCTCCTCAGCACGCTTTGCCGCCCTTATGCTGGACTTCACTCTCCTAGCTAGCCAACGGTACTCGCCGGTACCCCGTTCTGTTCTCTCTCAGCAGTTTACCAATTGCTCGATTAAACCACTTTGGTTGAACAGAAGACCGATAGAGGCTTTTGAAAGGGATGGATTGTGATTGAAGACTCATGAAGGTAGTTTTGAATCTATTCCACGAACCTCATTAAGAGGGAGTTCTCCTCTCTCAATTGAGCAATGCTCTCGCCCAGGCGCTTCTCTAGTTCGCAAAAGCCACAGACATGAACGTCATCTGTGCGCTCCTTGCAACTCCTGCCCCCGAAATTTTCACTCCATCTATAAACTTTGCTGATTTTGCAGGTTAACTTGCAGAACGGAGGATCATTCTTCTTTGCCATTTTAAATCTCTCGGACCATATGCATTTTTAAAAATTTTTGGGTGTGATTTTCTCTCGCAATAATCACATCCGCCTATTTCCAGGAGGTTTTCGGTCGTTCGGCGAACAGAAACCCTTTGAGCAAGCACACCAACCCTAAGGTCTCCCTTGGGCCGGACGTCCCCAAATGTGCCACAACTCCCAACTGAGCATCACGAGAGCCCCAGTTCGTCTGGATCTCTGATTTTTCGACAGTAGTGCTTGAGGTGTAACTGTCTTCCTACTAAGCCCTAATAATCAACTAAAAACGGCCAGACTTAAGGCAAATAGTAAAGCTAAGTACCCACGAAATCATTCGAGATCTTTAGCTGATCTGGCAACCAGCAAGGTACAAAAGCCCTCTTAACAAAGAGAAATTGAGCCTTTGTTCACGAAGTAGCAGTCACAGGTGGATGGTCAGGCCATTACGCGTTAGGAGAAAGCTTCTAAGGGGTACCTAGCATTTCTCCATTAATCGTACCTCAAACGCCTAAATCCCTTAAATCTCAGTCTCTTGCAACCTATGAGTACTCCAAGGCGTTATTTAAAGAGGTTCAATAGCCTCTCTTCTCACGCGGCATAACGTAGCTGGTGAGGCCCTTATTACTAAACAAATTATGTGTAATAGAGATGAATGTTTGTTTTTTGTTGTTGGGGTATTTTTTTGACAGTTGAAAAGAGTTGGTGAAAGTTAGTACTAACACAATCGAAGAGGTTAGTAGGGGGATGTAAGGAGATGCATCAAAGAAGTGGTAGAGAAGTTTGACAACCCTTAGTCTGGATCCTACTAAAGCTACCTTACTGACATGGGTAACCCTGCCGGACTAAAATTTCCCTATCTTAGCTAGCTTAACTCAAGCAGATCTCGCAAGCTCTCTCACCGACTACAAGGTGGTTGTAAAGAGAGAGAAACTCGTTCCATGACGGAGGACCTTACCAGAATGCGATGTTGGAGTTTACTTAAAAACTTGGGAATCAGGAAAATTTCTTCATAGGAGTATAGCCAATCTAATAATATCATTACACAGGCCTGCGTTTTAAAAAAAAAAATATTTTCCTCAGGATTTGTCTGTAGTTTCTTAATGAATCAAACCTCCTGAGCTCAAAAATGAAGGCGTTTTTGTTCAATCAGGTCAGATTTTCTCAGTCCAGCATACACCATTTTCATTAAGATTTCCTCATTTTTCCTGAATTTTTTTTTCACAAACCTTTCTCTATCTATTAATACATTATTATTGTTATTTTATATAAAAAGGAATAAACGTATGTAAACTATAATTCTTTTAATAAAACATAAAATTAAAGAATGCAAAATAATAAAGAAAATAATTGTAATTTCCAAGAAAAGACGCCCTTGACGATTTTCGTTTGTGCCTGCCATCTGGTCTTTTACGCTTCAAACACAAACAGTAGTCAGCAAGCATGCTCATGTCCCATTTACTATGGTACCTGGATTCCATTGTTTTTTATGTCCTGGTGGAATCTTTGCCCCTGTTCTTCACTGTAATCCCCGCAGTTGTTGGGAAAATAATGCAGATGGGACTGTAAAAAGTGTATCTTTATAGACATTCGAGCTCCCAAATGTTTGAGACTTGTTAGTAGCTGATTGACCAGGGCAACATATTCTGGTTTCTTTTATTGCCTAGAAAATTGTTAACTGAGGCTTTGAAAGCTTTCCAGGCATCTTTTTCTATGTCCTTCATTGATTTTTCAAACTGCTAATCTCTCATGAAATTCCTGATCTGAGGCCCATCAAAAATTCTTGCATGAAGCTCAGCGTCATTGATTTGTGAAAATTTTTGAAGAAGAAATTTAAAAGCTTGGCCTTCTTTATTAAGGGTTTTGACATAATTTTTCATTATGCCAAGCTTTATATGCAGTGGAAGAAGCAGTATTCTTTGATCCAATTCTAAATGCTTCTCGTGGAGGCCAAACCTTCTTCTCATACTGCATACTATCTGCACGACTCTCCCATAAACATAGGAAATAGAGATGCTTCCTTTAGCCTGTTTGCATAACAAGTATAAGAGACACTATAAGTATAAGAGCAGGGTATGTAAATCAAAGTGTAATATTTCTAAAAACAAATTAAAAGTAATATTTCTTAAAACAATATGAATATGAATATGTACTGAAAAATCCTGTATGCCGATGCATTAAATCATTGTATTGGAACTAATTGAATATATGTACATCTTATTTTGAGTTTGTTGAGTTATATTGTATACCTTCTCAATTAGAATAAGTTCCCTATTAACTCAAAAGGATGCATTAACCTATAGGGGCACACTTCAACAAAAAATATAACTAAAAAATGACTCATGATTTCCCTATTTGCATTCTTGTAAAATGTTAGTTGACCAAAAGGTGTATACAAGTATTAATAATTAAAAATAAAAATGTCAATATCAATGAGATTAGAAATGCCAAGTGTAAAATGATTTCACCTTTAAGTCACCGCATATCCTCCAATTGTGGGTAGAGTAATTTATTGCATCCAGCAATTTTTTCATATTTTTATAACTTTCAGCTATAAAAGCTTTCTTGTTACCAATATGCAGTAAGACAGCTTTTAAACTTCTACTGGAGGAGGAATCTATGAAAAGTCTCCATTCTAATGGGTTGTAGAGAATTCCAAGGGCCTCAACAACCTTAATATTGGCGCAGTATACTAAATAGCTGGAAGAATGCTGTAAAAAATAGCTTCGAAACTTTTGTTCTCTATTTCTATACCCAAAAAATGTGTTTTTTTTCGCAAGAAGATTACTTTCACCAAGTCAAGAGCCAAGAAGTTGTGCATTCTCCTTTTAAGCCCTAGATGTGTCATAATCTTGATCAAATTCCATATTTATCTCCTAATGGACCTCTATATGTTCAGGGAGAGAAGGTATCGGAATTCCTGGACCATGGGGCAGGGGATATGCCATGCTGAAGTGAACTATGTTAGTTTTTAATTTTATGCTAAGTCTATGCATAATAATGGTATTTTTAGGAGCCGGTATAATACAGAAAGCTTAAATACTTGATACATAGCTCACTTTTAAGATTTGTCATGCAAAAATAGCAGTCCATAGTGAGGTCGTTTTCCTCTCTCCGCACCATGGAAACACGAAAAAAGAGAGACTTCTGTTCACCCTGACTCCAGCGTCTTAAAATTATGTAGCATCCCTTGCAGCAAATATGTGGTGCGAAACTTTTATCTTGATCTCCTAACCTTACTCCAAATTATACTTGATACAAAGATTTAATTACAGGAGAGATTGTACATTGCTGTTCGGAAAGTTCACTTTGCCGCAAACATAGCAAAATATGTCGGAGCTATTCCTACATTTTCTGTTCATTTTTAACTCAGCCATTATTATTATTGGTATTATAATGCTAAGCAATTTCTAACCTGCAAAAATATAAACTTATTAACATAATTACTTAAAGTGTACAAAAAATTGACTGCGAATACGGTAGTGCAAAAACTATTGAAATTTTGATGTAATATAGGGCATGTATAAACTATAAAATTATTATCACCCCCTGTATCGCAAAAACTAGACCTGATAGAGAAAAACGGATGCCAGATTCGGATTTAGGAGGTCAATTTTATTAAGAAACCAAACAGAAAACCTAAGATTCATTTTTGACGCAGACCAGTGTTATTAATCATAAAGATTAATACTCTTCGCGCCTATCTCCCTGCATTTCAATTCACTTTGGTGAACAGAAACAATGACGGCATGTTTTTATGGGCAAAATTTTTTTCTTTAATTGAAAATATTTAAACATTTATTTTTAAAAATGATATCATGAAATAGATTAAAATTACACATCATTCATTTAACCCGATTTTTCAGCAATTTACTCTTTTGATCGGAAAGGAAAGCTCCAGGTGCTGAAACTCCCCTCCTACATGAACAAAGCCAGAGTACGATTTTGGATTCAGAAAAGGTATGCAGTTTTTTTTTATTAATTTTGAAATGATGAGTTTAATAAACCGGCATTAATTTAAATATTATAATAACTATTCATATCACGTAAACTTTATAAACGAATCAAAAACTTTTACCATGACTGTATATATACTAATGGAGGGCTTCTAGTAAAAAGGCATGGATGCCCAAACACAAGGAAGCAGTGGTTCAAGATGACTATGGCAAACTTTAATCAAATATTGGAGGACAAGAACACAAAGGTTCATTAGTATGAAATTCATAGTTGGCGAGGGATGTAAAATGGGAGAGAGTTTAGAAGGAGGCAAAGATGAGCAAACTCTTACAACTTTATTTCTGATTTCCAAAAGAGACTGAATAGAAGTGGGGAATGGAAAAGAAATATTCCAGCCCAAATGAAAATTGCTCGTAAAGTCGACGCTAGGAAAAATTTTATCAGGGAAATCTCAGTTAATTACTCTTTCAACAATGATAGAATTTGAATGGCATTAAGACCTAGAACCAGAACGAACATAACCTGGTAATTTAACACAATAGCGCCTCCAACTTTTGGCTATTTCCGCTAAAAATTAACATCTTTTAGGTACCTTTCGAAATGGGGCACCTCACTCGCATACCTAAAACTTAATTGTGGTGGTATTCCCCTCGCTACTTAAAAAAACTCGTAATATTTCTAATTTGAAAGCCTACCTTTAGATTTGAATGCCAAACTCAATTGCTAAATGCAGTTAGGCCTCTTATTTGAATCGAGGGTTTGCGTAGAAAACAATTTATAAATAAAAGGGAATGTAACACGAATGCTATTGGTTCATTGGCAAAGGACGCGTGCGCAAAGCGCCTGAAGATCTAAAAAACATGGGATTGGTTGAATATTGCTAAAGGATGCATGCGCAAATCGCCTTTTGATCTCAAAGCCCAGGTCTAGGTGATTGAATCAAGGCAAAAATTGAAGGAGCTATGTCTAAGATGACGGGAAAAGATTCCAAGTTATCAAAATAGCAATATATTTTCGATAAAATTAACTACGTTATTATTAAGTTCCAAAAGTTAAAAATAGCATCGGTGAGCATCATTTTTAAAATTAAAAACATTTATGCCTTTGAAAAGTATAAAATAGTAAATGTGTTAACTCGAATCGATACCATCTATTTTGAGTTGTTAATTTTTTACGGTACCTCATCTAAATTTGACCTCAGAGTGGTCACTTTTATAGCCTATCTATACCTAAATTTGATATTGCAGATATTGTCCTCTTAAACTTGGAGAGGGAGGAGGTAATGTTATCTTAGTTTTTAAACTATTTAATAATAATAACAATTGTAAGATTTTCAGTTTATGATGGTATTAATTTTGTTATATTTTGCCTTGGCGTTCAATATTTGGTTGTCTTTAGACTTCAATGTTTAGTTCTCTCAATAATATTTTGCATAAAAATAGAGAAGCTTTTGCCTTTCTTGTATTGATAACTTACTATTTTTCATTACCAAATTGATTCCTCAATGAAATGTTGACAATATAATATCACACCTGCTGTAATTAATTTTCTAAAGAGGTAGGTAGTAGCGTAAATTCTAAAATCTTGCATCAATAACTCATCTATCTATGGGAGCATGGAGTTATTTTTTCAACTTTAAAGTTTGACTATCTAATTTAAAAGACTTTAAGTGTTGCACACTGTCTGAGATTAATAAAACTTAAAGTTCGCCATCTTGATGAATTTGCACAATTGGGGGAAAGTATTTAGGTCAGAAAACTTCGTTTGATGCTTCGATTTGTTTTTCTGGTATGAGCGATATCTTGCTTTGTGAAATGATGATCAAAAAGGTAATAATCGAAACTACAAAGGTATAATTCATGTAATAAATTCGACGTCCGACTTTCCGTTGATGGCCAAAGAGTATTCTTTGTTAATAAATAGGCTCGTCAAGTTTTGAACTTAAGACGAAAACACTTTCCCGAATTAAGTGGATGAAAACTATCTCTCATAGTAACGATTCGTTGAAACTTTAAAAATTTGGGCTTTACGTATTTTGCAGCTGCCACCATCCACACCTAAACAATAAAACTGGCATAAAGTGTCCGTTTTGTGTATCAAATCCTTGGCAAGGTGTATTTGCTATTATGTATTAGCAAGGTTGACCTTTGAGAATATGGAGTTTCCATGTAGATGAGCAGAAAAATCCACCACATTTAGCGCTCTTTGTCCAGGCTTTGATGCTCATAAAACCCCTACCACGTATTCATTTTTCTGTAGATTTAATAATCATATCCTGAATTAATTCAATTAACTCTTGAGAGGCCGGATGATGCCAGCGCGCATTCTTGCCTCAAATTCCACCCTTGCGCGTCTCTAGTTTGTAAATTCTACCTTTATGAGCTTAAATGGGCAAGAGTATTCTGAATCTCAATATTACAAGATAAATGCATGATTTACACAGATTGGTGAGTTAGGTTGGGAAAATGGAAAAAGTGCTGTGGGTACGAATCATAATTCTCAATGGAAGGTGCTGTATAGCAGATAAGATTGCAACCTGTATTCTTTTGATGAAAATTCTGTTTACACCCCCACTATCGTAGCTATCTTGAGGTGAAAAGGTATTTCAACATGTGTTATGAAATCGAAGCCTACTATAGCTTTAGAAACCTTTGCTACATTAGAGCTTCACTTGAAATAGCGTCTTAACACTATGATAATTCTATGTCTTTTATCACGCAAGGGTGAGATCACGCTAAACTATTTTGTTTAGAAACACTCAAATCTACCACACTGTCGGTTGCCAAAGATTCCATCAGAATCTGTTTCTTGGTGATAAGGTGAACTAGTAGAAGGAGGCATTATAACCGATCCTCACTATCACTACTAACCAATTGGAGGTGTTTATTTTCTCAGTAAGGAAAAAGAAATAACACACATGTCTATCTTTGCGTGAAATCAGTTGTGTTGCAGCAGTGATCTTTATGCCTCTTTTATGAAAAAATATCGGTTTGATCGACTGCGGTTGCAAAGAAATCAAATTGTCCCGAGGCGATTTAAATCGCACCTTGAAACGTCAATTTCGACTTGCGTGACAGAAATTTAATTGGTTTATGGTGGAAATGGGGTAGTTCGAGGGCGCTATCTGCCGTTTTCCCGATCTGTTAGAAAGGAGTGTTTGAAGGTAGGATAAAAAAGACTTGTTCCATCTGGTTGGCAAGTCGCTGCAAATATAGCTGCTATAGCGCTGATGGAAACAATGATGGACTTTAATGTACAGAAAATGCGTTATGAGCTCTAGTAGACTCTGGAGACTGAAGATAACTGCACACGCTTTTAGCGCTTGCTTTAGATTCACGTTTTCTCCTGTAGCTGGAGGCGATTAGATTAAATTGCGCGCGATTGCGGCGGAAAAATGTGGTGAAAAATGGGATCGTCTGGCGTAAATTACCTTCTAGCTCAAACGTCTATGGATATCAATTATAGATTTGTTGTGAATAATCCATAATTGGTAAAGGGGAAGGATATATGCGCAATTACTCTGGTAGAAAGCCAGTAGAATTATCACTAGGCACATTCAACCGTGATTATTATAATCGATTTTTGGAAAATGCAAATTTCCGTACTTCCTGAAAAATTAACCTTAATTTATTTCCAATCACCATGTAAAAACGTTTTATTTTTCAACACGTTTAAATAAATGACCGACCTTTTTTACCTTAAATTGTGACTTTGATTGATGCGGTCACGCATTGCTTTTGTTTAATTCACTACTGAAACTAAAGGTAGCATTAGCTGCTTGGAGAGAATTTGGAAGAGTATAATGTATACTCCTTATATGGAAGTTTGCAAGAAATTACATTTGATTTTTTATTTCATTACATAATATAATTAACTAATTGATATTAATTTACTATGCGAATGATTATAGTAACACAATGCTGAAATTACCCAATGGATTCATTCGCTTCCCTTCAGGCACTGTGGAAAAAAAATTATGCAGAAAATATCTGCATGACATCTTTTGCCGAGCTCACTCTATGAACCTGCCAGTGGTATCTATGACACCCTACAGGTGACCGCAGAACAGGCTAAAGGCCTGCATTCAGCTTGCCATTCTTGTTGCATCTTGATTTGCTGGTCCCGCGATACATCTGGACACACAAAAAAATCAAGGTGGTTTTAGTAAGGCGAGTAGGGAAGCCAAATATCAGGTGCTGTCTGATCGAAGTAATTCTCAGACAACAAGGCCTGGGACTTCAGGCTCGCCTGGCAAGGCAGGATTCTTGCTATCACACATACGGCCACCTTTCAGCTACGCAGTCATTTCATGGCTTCACTCCCTTGCACAGAACAAGAATTTAGGCTTCAGTGCCCAGCCTGAGGCCCTCAGGGAATAAGTTAGATGGCAAGCCGTCACCTTCACTGATGACGACACTGAAGACCATGAATGTCGCTGAAAATTTCCTCTGCATGACACTGGACAAATCATTAGGTGCGAAGCGAGCCACTTTTTGTTATTTGAGTTAAACATCTGCTCTGGGAAGAAATTCTTCTCAATGGAAAACACCATCAACATATCTGACTCCAACGAGTGGTTCAACTTTCTGATCAGCTTCTTGTTGGGATTGATTTGCTTTTGTTACATTACCTTGGACAGGACGTGCTCCTACTTCATCTTCTTGGTATGGTGTTCAAATGGCGTCAGATCTATAACCGAGGGTTTTCCTATCTACCGTCGCCTGTTGTCAAATCCTGAATATTTTATCTCCTGTCTGACCTTTACCAACACCCTTCTGCTGACGTTGATTATGTCTCAAATCTTCTTATTTGTCCTTCCCGCACGGATTACATGGACGACTCCAAGCTTATTTAACAAATTGCGTGGCGCTTAAATTTTTGATAATCAATTATTCTACCAAAAAATAAAGCAAAAATGGTTATTTTTTTCAAGAAGAAACAGACACACAAGGATGGTTAAAAAAATATGAAAAATTACCACTTAAAAATTGCAAAAGAATACCGTCCCCACCTTGTATATATATAAATAATTACTTCATTCTTCGTGGGCTAAGCTCTTTGGACAGGCAAACTGAATTAAATACTACCTAGGTTTTGTGAATATATAGAGAATCTCAGGTGGAGTATTTGCCAAGTAATTATCCTTGCCTCTTCGATGCGGCACGGATAGGAGAAGAGGCTGTTACTCTGTATACCAACAATAGATAAGAGTACACATTTGATGCTTGCATCTCCTTTTTACATTTCTGATGTGGTAAAGAATGGATGTACCTTCTATAGATTGACTGCATCCCAAATTGGAGCATTCGAGCTAGTCACTAATGGAGAAATATTGGGTTTCCAGGCAAGGTGATTCAGGAGGAAACAGAAAACGGAGGTACCAAGAATCTTTCCGGGCGAAACACAAAGTAGTTCCGTTTATTTCTTTCTTCTATCTGTAGTAAACTCATTTATTTATATATATATATATAAATAAATACAGCTCCCCCATTAAATATGGTACCTCAATGTGAATTTATTTATTTTTTTAAAAATTCAACCTAAAGCAAAACTATATTGTTTTTATAGCATATTCATTGTGTAGCTCAAACAATAATGTATTAACAATAATGCATTATGTATTATATTATATGTGATTATGAGGATTTTATTCTTAAATATTACCCTTTAAATTAGGCCCCGAGTATTTATTTAACACCTTCTATGAGAATTGGCGTCATAGCTATTTAAACACCATTCAGACCCCATTTTCTGATTACTGACTTCTAAATGATGGAATGGAAGTCCCGTTAGTCAGTTTTTGAGAAAACTACTACTTCAAACTAGATTTTGACTCAAAACTGTTGAACAAACATTTCACACCACTCTTGATTAATAGCTTTACACATCTAAATTTTAAATCCCGACTTATGAAGTAAAGATATTCCAATATAAATCATTAAAGAATCAATAAAGGAATCATCATTAAAACAATAAAGCTATATGCAATAGGTTTAATTATATTAAACAACAATTGTTGCCTCTCTTCGTATATACTATAAAACAAATCAAATGATCCTAAAAACTAATCTTCCGATAAACTAGATTCTGTCGTAAGAAAAAACACAAAGAAATGTTAAGGACTAAAAAATAAAAATATTTAAGATTATATTCAGATTATATTAGAGAAAGAGAGAGCGATAGAAAGAGACAGACAAAGAGGTAAAAAAAGTCATAGAGAGTGAGAGAGAGAGAGAGAGAAACAGAGACAGAAACAGAAACATAGAGAGAATGTCAGATCAAATGTACATTTTAATAAAAGTCTAAATGTGGCTTGGTTACTTGAAGTTCTAAAGTGTATTTATAATATCTCCTCACATTACAATTTCCGATTAATTCACTTCGTATGGAAATAATTTTCCCATTTCGTTTTTTCTCTCGTTAATTAATAACAACTGTATGGATGTGGTTAATTAAGACTAATTACACCAAGAATTGGTGTTAGTTTATTCATATTTTTTCAATGGATAATACATAAGTGTGAAAGTTCTTGCCATCGGGAGAATTTATTCTTTTTACTAGTGCTGTGAAATTTACAAATATTCCAATATTTATAAAACGCTATTACTGATATCAATATTATAAGACAGAAAACTGATCCCGAAACCGACTTTTAGTTTAATGTTTTTGTCCAATAAAAAGTGAAATACATTAAACACAATTTGGTAGACCGCTTTTAAACGTTTTATATTTCCTGTGACAAAAGCCGTTTGAGGTGTGGAACAGTGCCAAATTTCCATGCAGATATATCCGAATAAATAATAAATCTTTTTAACATTTATCCCACAATAGAAAGCTTCCTTTTTATGCAGATGGTAGTATTCGTGAGAGTTGAGCATCATCACGATCCCTGGTGAGCTTTTAATCTCCTATTTTGTCTAACTGAGGTTTGTAATTTCAATTTGATTTCGGTACATAAATTTACCTCATTATATTCGGTTTTCTGAAACAACTTAAGCCTTTTATCTTGAGTTCGCTGGCTATTCCAGGAAACTATAATTTCCATGGTTTCTCTGTACTATGGAGATTTACTGTAATTTGCCTCCTAATTCTTCGCCGTTGATAAATTAACGGAAATAATATACTTTCTTTTTCAGTTTTATGTCTAATAATTGTTCGACTACCTGTTAACACATCAATTTGGGCGTTTGCCAATGATGTTTTGGCTCATGTTTTGGAGAATAGAGAGTATTTTCTCCATAATTTTTCTTTTAGTTTAATTTCATTTGGTCAGGTCAATTTTCCAATATTCTTCTCTGGGCTTCTGGAGTATTTTTCTAATAAAGTGTTTCTCTATGTATCCAAAAATGGTTTCTTAGGGAACCGTGGTCAAGGAAGCTTTTACCATCATTTTGCCTTTAAGCCTATTCTTCCCCTTTGTTCTCCTACTTTCTACATTCTCTTATTTTTCAGGGAACATTTATGACCTTATACCCTAAAGGGAGGTTTTGTCTTCTATACTCTTGGTCAATAATAGCGTTTTAAAAGTCTTCTAATATTTCGAAATTTCACCAGACTAATACAGAGAATAAGAAAAGGAAATTCTCCAATTGACGAGGACTTTGAAAGCTATGTAATATTTATTGAAAAAATATGAGGGAAAAAGATTGTCAAGTAAGTTGCAAACAAAGACTAAAATTCAGCAATATGGTATAAGAAATTGATCATTCGAATTATTGTTATCTACAACAATGAGAGGTTTCCAAAAAGACCGCTTAATAATCCTACTTTAGTAGTTAAAACCTTTACCTCCCTACCACATATTATATTTTGGGTAAATTGCTTCCACTTAAACATTTAGTTGCATAATAAATGCACTGATTTATTAGCAGAAAGGTTGTTGTCTTGTGATCTTGAGCAGCTAAGAATGAAGTTCGTTAACGATATCATACGATGTGAAGACCACAGAAGATCAAGTAGTCGTAGAGGAAAGGATCTGTAAATAAAAGTTAAGTTGGCATAAGCAGAGTTAACAGTTCGGTGGCTATACACCCAGGCTTAGTATTTTTGTATGGTTTGGTTGTGGTATTTATATTACTGGGGCGGTGTTAACATGGGGACTGGAAAGCGAGCCGTGCGTGCGTACACAGAAACGCGCCATTCACGACATTTTTAACTTATTTGTGGAATAGTATTGGTTGTGGGCAGTGGTAAGCTGCCAGAGGAAATTGTAAATATGGAATATCTAGCGAGTTTCTACAGCTTTCTCATAAAACAGGTGTGGGGAAATGTGTAGAGTGGTTTTAGTTTATTAATTTCATGTAGTGTGGCCATTAATATGTACAGAAGAGAGCGACATGCGCGTCACCCTGCTGGTTTTAAATGTGCTTAGCTTTGCTTTGCCAGATATCACTCGCAGCTAGGAGTGTTATTTGGTCTTATGTAAGGAATAGTCTGACTAGTATTTTTTATTGGTAGTTTCATGCTGGCAGGATCGAACCTACGCTGCATCATGTTTGTGTTTTTGGCCTTTGCTTCTATTATGTATTGTTGTATTTGGAATCTTATGGACTCGTAGAATGTTGCCCCTAGGATTTTTATGAGGGGTGTAGGTAAATCTTGTTCGGTCTGGTTGGTTTCGGTCTGGTTTGTATAAGTAAATCTGTAGTTTGTTCATGTAATGATCGCTTGCACCATATAGTATCACCTGGTTCTTCTGAAAATTCGTAGCAATGAGCCACCTAACTTTTTATCCAGTATTATTTGGGCATTGGGTGCGATCCTGACTGGTCCATCGTTGAAGTCGAGAATAGTCTCTTCTTCAAGATAGGACAATGTCTATACGTGTTTCAGTTTTCAGGTGGGCGTTGGTTTAATATGTGTACATTATTCATATTCTCGGTATGAGTATGCTACACTGAGGTACCATTGGCGTTTTGCGGACACGTGTGATGTGGTATTAGTGTATTTTATATGAAAGCTCCTGTATGTGAGGTAGTGAAATAGCAGTCTTATGGTACAAACTGTTTGGTGTTGTTAGGATGTTTCAATCTAGTCCTTCCTGCCCCAGCTTTACCAATGCCAACTACACATCCTTAGCAATGGAGAGTGTCTTTTGCTTTGCTTGTCTTGGTTTGTTTATGATCACTGGAACGATCGTCACAGACAGTTGAGTGGCCCGGCACACTTAAACCATATTGGCAGGGGAGAACCAGTTACTATTTGCATAAAATTTCGGAGACGGCACTCGACCATGTGTTAGAGTATTTTACCTTAGTGCTCTATTAGTGTAATAGGTCTAGATTTGTTTGTGTTTAGGGGTTTCTTTGCCCTTCTCTCTCAGAAGTAGTTTGTGTGAGATTTTGAATAAGTATGAGAAGTGGCATGAATTGAATAAGGCGTTAAGTAGGCAGGTGAGGGTAGAAAATCTTTTCAGGGAGGAAATGTCTTTATATAATCCTAGGCTGGAGGGGCAGTGGGTGCGTTTAGATATCGTTTGGAAGTTAGGTTTTATTTACTCGGCAAAGATGGGAGAAATCAAATTACGTCGTAAATGGTGTGAGTGCTGGTGATTGTAAGATTTTTATGTTAAGGGGTGGTGGGCATTGTTAGTTCTGTACGGAACATTCTCTTTATCAGCCGACAGAAGAATGAAGAGTCAGTGTAGTGAGGTTCACCTCGCGCCACTGGTGGTTCCGGTCTTGCTGCACGCATTTAAGGATGCAGACAAGTAGGAGTGTAACGTTTTGGTCTCACGTGCCTCTGTTTTAATGGTTGTTATATTGTGTTATAATTATTTGTGTCTTTATCAAGAACGTGAATTAATTTATGTGACTGAACCTGTGTGTAGGTTTAGAGCGGAGTCCAGGATTGTGAACCAAAGGTCGACTAAGTGCATAATATTGGTGTTCTACAAGTTGAGTTTGTGTGGTGTGTTTTAGGTTGTGTGTTTTGAGCTCCTCCCAGTTCGTTTTGTTGTAATCTAAAATGTTCATGTGGGTAACGGTATAGGCGATGATGAGATAATCATACATATGGGGACGTGATCATATATCATGAAGGACCAATGTGGTTGTAAAGGGGCAATATGGTTGTTAAAGAGTGTATCGTAGTAATTTCGCAAGACCACGTCAGCTGACGAGCTCCCTTGGCGATCTCGATATAATGTGGGGAAGTTTGAACTAATGTATTCGCAGCGATTTTCCTGTAAGACCCTAGTCATTTACCAGCCCCCGTCATTACTATTTTTTTGAAAGTAGCGTGGGATCGAAATTGTTTAGCTTCGCCGCAAAGGAGAGAAGGAGTGTGATAGTAGGTAGAGACCCGTTTAAGATGTCTATGTTTATTTGTTATTGAGGTAGACTATATTGATTAGCCACTATGATTGTTTCAGAGCTCTTGTGTACTTTGAAATCTAGAACTACGTCATTTTATGTGTTCCTGAAGCAGTGGTGTATAGACCGACTAATTAGAATCGATGATTCTAGATGTGATGAATGTAGGGTAAATTAAGTGTGCTAGCCTGTAATGTGAAGTCTGTTGCTGTGAGGGTGTAGTGTGGTGGAGATCATAGATATGATGTCTGATGGTTTGGGTGTTTAGTACCCTGTGGGCAACGGCAAGGCATCTACGACTCTAAGTCGATCTATGATTGGGAGTGAAGTGCGCAAGAAGTTGTGTTAGCGATAGCGTCTTTCGTCCTCTTTTTCTCTTGGCATTGTAAGAAGAGCTAGAGGGGAAGGGTGTTTATGTTCACAGGTCTCTGTAGCCGCTGGAGTTTGTTTGATGTCGGATGGTGAGCATGGAGCATAATGAGGCTGTTAGGCACAATGGGAGGAGCGTTAAAGTCAGTGGAAGATGGATGGAGAAAGCGAAAGGTATGTGGAGTTAGTTGGAGAGAGTAGATAACCTGAGAGACAAGTCGAGAATAAAGAAGCCTGATAGAGACGACAGTAGAGATGTTGAGGCAGTGGAAGGAAGAATAAGGGCAAAGAAAGTGGGTTTATAACTAGATGAATTAGGCATGGGAGGAGTGGAAAGGGGAGATGGAAGTGGAATAGCAGAAAAAGAGCGGAGGCAGTAAGCAGAAGGGCGGGGACAATAGTATGTAGGTGGGATGGGAGGAGTTGGGACAACAAGATGACTGGGAGCAATAGTGGGTGAGACCTACTATTTATTCCATTTCTTACAAAACTAAAAATATATTGTGTTTTAAGAGGGACCGAGTTTTTCCCAATATAGTAGTATTCATCAATATTAAAAATACCAATTTTGTTTTTTATATTATATGCTCCTTCATATCAAGTATTTAGCGACGGTAATTATTATAATCAACACAGAACGCTTGATTTTTTCAAGTTTGGAAACCAGTCCCGCTGTTGCTTCACATATAGGATTAGACATTGGTACTGCTATAAGACATTGGTACTGCTATATCTCGTATAAAGATATATAAAGATTCAGCGGTGTTTTTTTGTTACTTTGTACTTTTTATCCTGTTCCCATAAAGCTGGAATGTTGTGTAAAGATTTTAGCTGAGGCTTTAGTTTGCTGAAGAACAGCTTTTTTGCTGTTTTAACGTAATCATATAAGGATTACATGTCTACAGGACAGATACCTTAATTCGTTGTTGTTTACACGACTTTCCAATGTAATTATCATTTTCTTTTTTTGCTAAATTCCACCTTTTTGTCAATTTATTTTGAAGCACCCACCTATTCTCCTAAGTACTACAAGTGTCCTTAGAACCAGTGAGAACTGCTTTCGCTATCTCGCGAGCATGGAATTGAGCCAAGTATATATGGTAAGTTAATACGAGCAGAGCAGATTCGAAATAGGGCAGTAAACCAGATACGCACAGAACACGAAAAACACAAACTTGATGATTTCTCTTATTTCTCTCGCCACTATATATTTTTGATGTCGGAAAAAATTAATGTGCAGTTTCATCTTGTTTAGTGTATGACTCAATTAGTTTTTTATCAAATATTTTGTGACAGACTTTTACCTAGAATTGCATATAAAACACAGGTCCAGAAGTTTTCGGTAATCCACTTGTTTGCTCATACTTAAGTATTGTTTAGCAAAACAGATTAACATGGTGACATTTTTATCTTCTATCATCCCTCTAAGAGTTTGAGAGAAGAGAGAGATGAAGGAATATCTAATTTCCCTTAGCTTTTCCTGTGGAAAATCTCATCAAAGAGGGACAATAAGCCTCTTCTACTTGAAGATTAAATATTTGGTGACGACCTGCAAGATTCAACATCTCCCTTTCAATGTTATTTTCCATAGAGATACATTCATATCCACGTAGAACCACATTCGGTGGTATTGTAACAAATGTCATAGCCATCAATGTGGCTTAAATATGGAAGGTTCGTTAGGTATAAAGCAGCTCACAAGCTTGAACAAAACCAGTTCTATTATAAAATTTTAATTATAGTATGCATTTCAGGATACCATTTAATAGTGGTAATCATAACTTTCACTCTGAAGGGCAATGAAGAGTTTCTATCTTCTTCGGCGAACGTGATCATGACTTACTGCGAGAGCCACATGTTCGTTCACAAACTTGGCAGCTGAAGTTCTGAGGAGGAAGACCGCGGTTGCAATATCTATTCTCTAATTTCCTCGATATCTCTAGTTTGCTGATGCTTGAAAGTTGCCACTCCTTCAGTTACTAGCGAGTGCTAGTTACTCAAATCTTTGCCGCCTGTCTCTCAAATATCAAAAAGCATTCAGCAGTTCTCACGGTTCAACTTTAGACCGTCTCTCTAACATTTTTTAGACGCTTCGACATTTCAGTAGCCGTACATAGCTCTGATTAAAAGCCCTTTAGCGTTGGAAGTATGGCGATAACAATAACTCTGTAGACCATAATCCTAGTTTCAACTCGAATGTTGTAATTCACGAAGAAAACTTTTTGCGAAATATACCGAAGGTAGCCGTAGCGATTTGGATTCCATATTTTACTTCGCTGTCGATGTTAACCTTTTGAGAAAGATGACT
Organism: Ceratothoa steindachneri; assembly: GCA_963969495.1. Classification (NCBI taxonomy): domain Eukaryota; kingdom Metazoa; phylum Arthropoda; class Malacostraca; order Isopoda; family Cymothoidae; genus Ceratothoa; species Ceratothoa steindachneri. The sequence goes on along the minus strand of OZ018323.1, from coordinate 35,475,649 downwards.
CCCGAGATATGCAAATTGGTCTACGCATTTTAGTCTTCACCTTGGATTTCCATCGCTGGCTGGTTTGAAGAATGATAATTCGGTGAAGATTGTTAAAACACTCTTGTTTCACGTACATTGACAGTTACACCTTATACACTGTAGGTTTCTGCGAACACTTTGACCGAAGTCTGTAGTTTTTTTGCGTTTTCGGCGACGATGTCGTTATCATCTCCATAATGGCATTCTATTTATCTTTACATTACAAGACAAATCAATCCTAAATTTTCAATCACAGTGAATATTAAGAACCTTATATTTTAAAGATTATTTACTTTGATATTCATAGTTTTTTTTCACTGTTTTCTCGGTGCTACTTTCAGATAATTTTTACCGTTAATACGGTCACAAAAACCTCATGATATTTAATCTCTGGACTCATGAAAGTTCTGTAAAGAGTGAGCCCGTAGTGGTTTGTATTTAGGTTGTAATTTTATTTTATTGAAATTGAATTTACCCAGTCGTATCCCCAACAGTTCGAAATTAATTAAAATCATGAAAAGAAAAACTTTTTGTAACTGATTAGGAATAATAACTTATTTTAATCTAATGCAAATTTTAGATAAGTTTGCTATGTGATTTTTTACATCTTTGTTTTTTTCATTTCTATATTTCATACTCTTTCAAAACTTCGGTTTTCCTTTTCCATTCTAGTCTTATCATACTTCTCCGTCATCTAGGAACTAAGTAAGCTTGCCAAGACTCTAGGTTTTTTGGGCATTTGATCAGGTTTGCCTCATTACCGTGAGAGAGATCAAAGACGTTTGGGAAAGTGCTTATAAAATCTTCTCTTGTGTTGTTTTCTGTAGGTAGAAATTCGAGTTTATTATCTTTCATTTCTCTTATGTTTATGATACCTGCATTATCTCTGTGTCTTTTGTGTGGACACCGTTTGCAAAGCCTATATATATATACTGATCAAAGATTCCATAATGTCTGAAAAAAATCGTGCATGATGGCGCGAAATTGTTAAGAATAATGCAACTAAAATTCAGTTTTATGGAATTTTCTAATATATTTTTCTAGCCTTAATTACCTAATACTATATTTATACATAATGAATTTTAATATAAATAAATATCTAAAGGCATACAAAGGTAAAAATATAAAGTAATTAATTTTTCGAATTGTCACGTTTTATGGATGTAAATAGTTATTATTCGAATTTACCGAATCAATCCAAAGTTTCTAAATCTCGCGTCACCTAAGGATTTTGATTAACCTTTACAAAATTTCAAAAAGTCAGCTTATATAAATAAACGAGTATTTTGAGGCAGTAAGCTTTTTTCAAATCTAAAGATCTTCAGCCATTATAAGTGGTAAATACCTCATATATATATATATATATATATATATATATATATATATATATATATATATATATATATATATATATATATATATATAAATATATAAATATATATATATATATATAAATCAAAGTAGCACGATAGAATAATGAAAATGAATCCATTAAACCACATTGAAAGAGAAAACGGAATCATTTTTCCTTGCAGTTATATTTTTATTACCTATTTTCGAAAAAATCCGTGCAGGGAAGCGATTCGAACCAGGCACACTGAGGCAGCGAGCACCGCTTTGATCACAGTTGAAAGTATGCCGTTAGTGTACTACGCTAGGCAGAGAACCAAAAAAAATTCTCTGAATAGAATAGCTTTTAAGGAACACTTTCGCCAGCTCGAACGGAGACTATGAAAGAAATAGAAAATTAATTGGGAATTCAAAGAATAAATGAGCAATTGGGTAAACGCTTTGCAGATATACAAATGTATATATATATATCTATTAAAGTAGCACGATAGAATGATGAAAATAAATCCAGTAAACCACATTGAAAGAGAAAACAGAATCATTTTTCCTTGCAGTAATATTTTAATTACCTATTTTCGAAAAAATCCGTGCAGGGAAGCGATTCGAACCAGGCACACTGAGGCAGCGAGCACCGCTTTGATCAGAGTATGCAATAAATCCCAAGGAAAATGATAGGCGGATTCCAGGTACTTTTGAACAGACGGATGTGAAGTATAAAACCAAATAGATAATGTCTACTTCCGGAAAATTCTAACCTGTGCGCAAATAATGTAGACATTTATGTGACTAAACTAACCCGATTCCTGACCCGATTGTGAATACCTAAAAATTTGACAAAAGAGACATAAATAAATTAATAAATCAAAGAGGTAAGATTTTAAATGGACAATTTCGTTAGAAATAAACCTTTTAATAACAGGGTCTCGTTTAAAACTACCAGGGGATATATTAAAATTAGGCGAGGAGTTAATGAATAAGCATTCAACAATATTTCTTTGGATAAAGTCATCAAATTTTTAAATAAATTTAGCCGAATTCCAATTGATAGGGTGACTGTTTTCCAATAAATAAACAAAGAAAGCGCCCCTACATTTCCCTCTCCGCTAGACGAAGAGGACTCGTAAATGTGGGTTTTGAGTACTTCTTGTTGAAGAACGAGATTTTCTCTGCTCCACAGGGATAGAATCTCAAACACGAGACGGTTCTGCGGCACAGCAGGGAGTCTCAGACAAGGGGAACTGGATCTTGAAGGGGGTGCGAGTTGAAGTGGGCTGCACAGTTCTTCGTGAAGAAGGTCGCTCAGTAAGCTTTCATCTGAACAGGGGCATGAGTTCACGAAGGGCGATCTGCCGGTCACATATTAACGAGGAGGTACGAGTCGAACAGGGGTTGCGAGACTTCGCAGGGGAACAAACACAACGGTCTGAACGGAGGGACGGCAGACTCTCAACCTCCTTGAGGAATGGCGGACGCAGAGTTAAATAGCCAGGTGGCTGGTTCGATAGATAGGCCCAGGGCATGGCCATCTCAAGAGGATTCTCGACGTCAGCCTATGCATACTTACGTCGAGATAACGAGTTGGATCGGATAGCGGAGTTTGCATCAGGATATGGGGTTGGGCTGGTACGGCCGTGCTCGCGGGAGAAGAACATGCCTGTGAGGTATCGGGGCGAGAATTCGGCGTTATCGCGCGTAGGGAAGTTCAGGTTGCGTCCCGCATAAGCAAATAGGGCCGGGTCAAGCGACTCGGCTTGGGACTGCTTCTCGATGATTCTAAAATTCCCATGCCAAAGAGCACGTGGTTTGGAGCGAAGGGGCTGAAATGGGTATTCCGGTGGGGCATGGCTTCCTTTCACGCTTGTCGTCGAGGAACATCCTCTTACACGCCTCCCTTTCCGAAGATGACATTTTCCTGATAGATAGAGAATGGAAAAGGGCCTCCCTATACATAACAAGAGTCCTGATGGGAAAACTTTGAACTGGGAATAAACGTGTACAATAATAGCGGGCATTTAAATTTGCGTCGACAAAGCGGCTACCAAATGAAAGAATAACTTTTGTTTAATTCCTGACGAAGGGTGTCTTTAGAATAAGTTATCGGCGTTAACCAGCGAACCAAAAAAATATTAAATACAGGAAATAGTTAAATTCATGTCACCAAAATAATCATTTTAAATAAAGACTCATTCATGTAAAAGGTAGTGAAACCATATTCAAGACAAACAAACAAAAAAAGACAACGCGAAAAAAAACACACAAAAAAGCCAATTTTTACAGGGAAACCAAAAGGCATAAAACGTACACAGATAAGACAGAGGCCTAGGATTATTAAAAAAGAGCAAGTCCATAAGAATACAGGGCTTAACACGATTTACTTTTCAGGGGAGGATCCTCTACCGGATTCATACTTAAACTGTCTGCAATACCGTTTTTTGTCCCTTTTATGTACAAAATTCGGAACTGGTATTCCATTAAAAGTAAGCGCCATCACATAAGCCTTCCGTTCTGGCTTTTACATTTTTTTAAATATTTAAATAAGCTGATTGGCGATGATTGGTTTCGATCACGAGTTCTTTGCCTAGCAAATACATTTTGAATTTTTCCACACTTCATATGATCACGAGAGCCTTAAGTTCTATTAACGCATAGTTCCTTCCGCGTGACGAGAGTTTCGGGCTGGCGTACGCAATGGGATAACATTTGCCATTTTCTTCATACTGGAACAAAAAGCAATCGATGCCTTTACTACTGGCATTCGTTCGTATTCCAAACGGTTTGCTCGTGTTCGGGAGTAGCAGTAGGAAAACTGAGGTTAGTTTTTCCTTTAGCTGTTGTAAGTGTGCAGTCGCCTTAGGGTCCCAGACGAGGGGGTCCGAAGATTTTTTTTTTAGTAAGCCGTTAAGTGGAGAAGCTAAAGCGATGAAATTTGGCTCAAAGAACCTGTAAAGGACATCGTTCTGAGAAACGAATTAATTGTTTCTAAGTACGTGGAAGGAGCATTCCGGCGATGGCCTTCACCTCTTGTTACTATGGTTCCATTTGATTTTGCCAATGTGGAAACCAAGATATTTAATGGTGCCATAGGCAAAATGGCACTGCTGGGGCCTGTTGTAATGTCGTGTTCACGAGGTCTACTGATGAGGGAACGTATGGAGACTAGATGTTAGTCCCATTGGCTGGTGGTCACGTAACGTTATCAAAGTAAGACGAAACGTTAATCAGCACATCCAGTTTCCTGTGCATCATGCGATTTTATTTACTACAGGCAGTAACTAATCCAAAAGAAAGACGCCTAAATTGCATAAGGCCTTTTGCTGTTGTGGTTGCGGTGTATTTCCTGGCACTAGCCTTAAAGGGGGATTTGATAGTAGGCCTTACACAGGTCTATCTCCGAAATAAACTTAGGTTCAGATCTATCAAAGGTATATGCTCAGCGTCGAAGACCGTTAGGACGTTCAGTTTCCTTAAGTCCAGGCACATGCGATAAGACTGGTCTGGCTTCCTGACCATAATAATGGGGGAGCCATAATCTGACGTTGATAGTTTAATGATTCCGAATATTAGAGGGTTAAAAGCAGAACACAAGTGAAAGGGCAAGGGGTATGGTTTAGAGCGAATAGGCTCCTAGGGCGATAGGGTTATATCATGCTCAAAATGGATAGAGCAGCTTGCTTCTCGGAAATTACATCCGGGAATTCGGTCAACAAAAGAGCCAATTGTGTCTTCTGAGCTGGTTCCGCTGGGGATCTAAGTCGAGTTCCGGGGAGGAGATTTCACGGGGACCGGATGGCAAAGGGAGAGGGTAGATGTTGTCAGACACAACACATAGGGTTTTAAATAAGTTAAGAGGCTCAGATTGATAAGAGGCTTCAAATACTGACTCTTCGTTAAGCGCAATTATATTATTAATGCAGGCACGGCGCTGGTAGCGCTTAAGCATATTGACATGAAACCATTTGTAACCTGAGGGGGTCTGTATTAAGTAATCCAGGGGGCCGCAACCTTCTAGGATTGAGAAGGAGCCTTTCCATTCGAACAAGGGATTATTTGCCCTTGCTTGATTAGTAGGAGCAGCACTTCGTCACCGGGCTTGAATCGCCTTTCTTTTCAACTAACTTCAAAATAGGTCTTATTCTTTTCCAGATTTAGGTCCGTAATTTTGTATGCTACATCGGCGAATTCTTTCAGACGACTCCTAGGGTATAACAAGTGAGAATACGAAGATTTAAACTACTCATCTAGGCGGGGATTGGCAAGAAGTTCATGTAATATGCTCATCAGGCCCTGGATGTCTCGGCCCTACAAAAGTTCGAAGGGGGCAAATCGTAAAGTTCTTTGAGGGAATTTTCAGCAGGCAAACAAGACACCCAGCAGGTACTAATACCGTTTTAGGGGCTAGACATGGCGTAACATTTTCAAAATTGTCTTCTGGAGGGGGGAAAGTGGTATTGGCCCGTTTGCTGTATTCTTTTGACAAATGACGTAAGACCTGCAAAACACGGTAATTTCTTTGCCAGCACCGGGCCAAAGGAATTAACGGAAAATTCTCTGGATGGTTTTAATGTGGCTAAAAGAACCAACCTGTAATCGATCATTGGCAAGTTGGAGGACTTGGGGAAAATGCAAACGGGGGATACATAAAGAGCGAGTTGTGGATTTATCCTTACCCGAACTGGAGCGAAAAAGGAGTCCGTCACTAACGAGGTAAGAGACTTTCCTTTGACCACGTGCAGATCCTCGTTCTTCATATATCGCTTTTTCTCACTAGGGCTGGAGGGGAGGCCCTCTTTCTGAGTGCTTGCAAATGTTTTGTTCTAAGGTGCTACAAATTCTTGGGCATATGGAGGTTCTAATGGCATGGGGAGCGCAGTCTCCTTTAGCGGCTAGGCCGTAGTGATGACGGGCTGTGCAACGTGGTTAGGGGAGAGCTGGAGCTCTGGCCAACAAACACGGCACACAACTTAATGGAGTCTGCTATCACTTCTGCCCAACCAGTAAAGTAGTTACCTTCGAGATAGCAGCGGACCACTGGGAACCAATTTACACGCCCCAAGTAGTCATGGACTACTGCGAATTTATCGTGGTCAGGGCTCACTGAGGACAGCAACTCTTCCGAGACGACGATGCAAGTACAGCCAGTGTCTCTTACGAGTATTGACACTCTGCAGCCATTAACAGTTCCGCTTTTGAACTCAAGCCAATCAAGGTAGCTTTGTTGAACAATGAATTGACTTGCGGGCCCAGGGGAGCTGTTGCTCCTCACATGACCTGGAACAACGCAGGAAAGTCATACGACGGGCCTTCGAGGGTAATTCGCGCTTTGGCAATTAATGATGAGGGGCTTAATATCCTACGATTTTGGCGGGGGATGGTACTTGGGTTTGGAGAGACAAGGTACCTTGGCAAACGTGAACGAGTTCTTAAGGGGTAACTTGGAAATGTTTCCTTTACTTTTGGGGAATGGGGAACACGATTTTTTGGGTTCTTTTGGGAATACGTGGTGGACAGACGCGTGCACATCCGCCTCCTCTATACATTCTTCAGAGGAAAACATGCGTCTATCCTTCACGAATGCGCGATTTCTGTAGGTAGAGTAGCCATCAACTGGTCCCGTAAGACGAAATCGAATAGGGACTCGTAGTCGCAGTTGACTTGAGCTGATTCCATCAGAAATGAAAATTCCTCTGAAGGGTAAATCCAAATTGGCGGTAGGTCTGGCCAGGCAGTATTCTTGCCTTTAGGTTAGAGTAGTCAAGCCTAGATTCGGCATGGAGCGCAATGAAAATTTCCCAAAGGTAGGTATTGAGGAGGGTCAGTAAGCGAGTGACTCTATAGGCTTCAATATCCTAGTAGTTCACTAAGTTTTCTCAAAGTGAGTTAAGTAGGCGCTGAAATCCTCGCGTTTCTTGAACACTGTCAACTTTACTGATGGAGTTTGAGGGTATTATTCTTCGAGATAACGGAAAGGGTTTCTAAATGGTTTCATTTAGCTTGCGCTCATGCTGACGAATCCTTTCTATTTCTTCCATCTAACTCTGCTCTTTCTCTCCTCTCTTTAACTTCTCTTTGCTCTCTTTATCTTTTCTCTCCAGCTTCTCTTTGCTGTCTTTGTTCTCTTTTTTTCTCTTTAGTTTCGCTTGGCTCTCTTTTTCTGCCCTTTAATTTATTTCTTCCTCTTGAATATAGACAAATAGATCCATGCTGGACAACGTTCGAATGACGACATCTTACTGGTGTAAATGAGCGCTAAGGGAACTGACGGAAAAGATTATGGGGCTCCTACGGTCGTAACCAAAATTGTAACTGAGATTTACTCACACAATGATTGTACGCAATTAATAAAAAAAAGAAAATAAGTTATAATTCAAAAATTGATCCCTATATGACCAGTAATTATCGGGCCTTCAATCCTGCACAGGAATTAGTAGGGGGTTTCGGGAAAGAGGGTCTCCAAAATCCCCACACGTAACAAAAATAAACTTAAAAAAACGGGCACCACAATAAAATGATCAATCAAAGAAAAAAATTAAGAATTTCCCCACAAGTGTGGGATTCGAACCGTGCACACTGATGCAGCGAGCAACCGCTTTGATCTCAATTAAACCAACCCTTAGACGACTTGGCTACGCGGAAGACAAAAAACCCTTCGAAATAAACAAGTTTTTAAGATACCGTTCGCAAGCTATTGGCTCATTAAACAAAATTCTAAAGGAAGAAAGAGGACTATCTTGATTAATTGTTTTGTAGCGTATGTGGTAGGGCCAAACTTACGAAGGGAGCAATACGGATAGGTATCTGAGCAGCGAGCTAAGGAGGGAAAGAAGCTTATCGATACCGTCTATCTTTATGTTCCAATGATTAACTTCCAAAAATTTTCCAAGTGAGTGAGAAAAGATCCGAAGTCCTCTCCTTCTTTGAACGTGGGGAATTTAACGGAGGCGGATTGAAGGGTTCCTAGACGGGAATTTACTGAAAGAGTTTCGAGCCGACCAGGATTCGATTCGAGTTCATATTGGCAAATTTTCTCGCGTTATTTGCCTAATTTTTTTTTTGTACAGCTAATTCTCTAATCACTTTTTGTTCAGCTAATTCTCTAATGTCTTTCTGTTCAGCTCCCTGACAGTATCTGCACTACTTGCATATTGACGCGAGAGGTACAGAAATTAGAAGACCTCTATAGAGCCTCAGAGGAGAGAGCTAAGGTCCTTGAGGGAAAGTTGGAGAAGCTCGAAGCCCTTAACGTAGCTCAGGTTCGATGCCTAGAAGAGGCGCCGCCCACTGACGTGTCGGAATCCCCTGGTAACCAAGCATACATTCCGGCATCATCTGACGCTAAGCTAGCTGAGGCGAGAGAAAAGGAGAAAAAGAAGGAAGGAGAAACGAAGAAAAAAAAGAAAAAGAAGATAGTTGAAACAAAAGTAGAACCAAAAATAGAAGAAAAACAGATAAACAAGAAGAAAAAGAAAGGTAAGAATGTGGAGAGTAAAGAGGAAAAGGGGTGATCTCTTCCACAAGGGAAGACCCCGTCTTCAGAGACCAAGTGTCCGAAGGTCACCCTCATTTGTGACTCACAAACACGGGATCTGCAGCCGCTGCTAGCGGCCCGCCTTCGCACTAGCGTGAAGGTAAGCTGCCTGTCAGGACGGGGTAACCACAACATCAGAGTAGAGGCAGAAAAAGCTCAGATTTTTGAGAATTTAGTTGTTGCTCTGACGGTAAGCGGCAACGCCCTTTACCTCAGAGGGGGTAAGGTTGGCCTCAGTGGTAAGACCATCCAAACAGGGATGGGAGCCGTGGACGACATAGGGCTTAAAACACACAAACGTGTGGTGGTTGTGATGCTTCCGAGAAGAGGTCCATCCCGAACCGCTCACGAAAGAAACGTCGCAGTGAACAGAAGGTTGGCGGATCTCTGCACGGCAGAAGGAGTCTTCTTCGTGGACCCCTATCGTACCTTTATCGGTAGAGACGACCTTTACCAAAGGGACGGGGTACATCTCTCCTTTAAAGGGAAGGCCTTTCTCGCCAACCTAATTCAAGATGTCGTGGAACGCACCCAAAAGAGCGTTCGAAACAGAGTGAAAGCAGAGGTACGCCAGCATGCCCGTGTCACTCCTGGGAACGACCTTCTCGGAGGTCGTCAAAAAGGGTGTGACCACGTAAACTGAGAATCCGGGAAATGGAAGAGCGTAGGGAGTTCTACACTAGGGGACTCCCTCAAAGTTCTTCTGTTTAATGCAAGGTCAATCAGGAATAAGTTTCTTGAGCTCCGTGGCCTGGTATTAACAGAGGAACCTGAGATGGTGGCCATAACGGAGTCGTGGATAACAACCTCAAGCCGAGATTTTGAAGGTGAATTCACGATTCCCGGTTACCAGCTCTTCCTGAAAGATAGGCCAGACAGAGAGACGGTGGTGTGATGTTTTATGTCAAGGATACTCTCAGCTTGACGGATTGCAACATCGTATCTGACAATGAACTACTAGGTGTTGACCTAGAGATAGGTCCTGCCAAATACAGGACCCTGGTGCTTAATAGACCTCCTGCCCAACTCGTTGAAAAGGACAGAGATCTGTACCAGCTACTAGGAGAACTTGTCGAAGACAGAGTGTGTATCGTCATGGGTGATTTAAACACACAAGTTGACTGGGAAACCAGAGAACCCTGTGGCGAAAACGCACTATTCCTAGGGGTACACAAACAACGAGTTCCTTACTCAATGGGTGAGAGAGCCAACGAGAGGAGACAATATCCTCGACTTGGTTTTTCACCTCTGAGAATGACATTGTTGAGGACCTCTCTGTTGGCGAAGAGCTCGGTGGCAGTGACCACCGACAAATTAGATTTGTAGTCAAAGTCCCCAAGGCAGAGCCTGCAACTAGTAAATCAAGGAAACTGGATTTGAGAAGAGCAGACTTTGCAGGTCTACCCGCGGGACTGACTGACGCGAGGCTAGAAGAGTGCTATGCTGTTGAAGACTCTTAAAACAGTTTCAAAACCACATTCATGAGTCTTCAATCGCGTGTTATTCCTTTGAAATGCCCCCGTCGGTCCTCTGTTCAACCAAAGTGGTTAAATCGAGAAATCAGGCAACTGCTTAGGGAGAAGAGAACTGTGTACCGGCAATCGAAGATCTCGGGTGACTTTGACGAATACCGTAGGCTAGCCAGGAGAATGAAGTCCAGCATAAGGGCGGCTAAGCGGTCTGATGAAGTCCGATTGGCAAGACTCTGTAAAGAGAATCCCAAGGAGTTTTTTTAAAATGTGAACAGCCTAAACCAATCCGTCGAACAATTGGCCCTTTAAGGAATGAGGAGGGGACATTAAAGCATTCAGATGTAGAAAATGCTAACCTCCTCAACGACTACTTTTTTTCAGTGTTTACTGAAGAGTGTGGTCACAAATCCCAGCCGACGGATTCCTACTCGGGGAAAAAGCTGGAGGCAATGGACTTCACCGAAGGAGAAATAAAGAAAAAGATCGCTGACCTAAAGACGAATAAGTCCCCTGGACTGGGCGGGTTTCTACCTAAAGTGTTGAAGCAAGTGTGCGACGAAGTATCACGACATCTGTGCGCTATCTTTAACATGTCAATCCGGACCAAATGCGTTCCTAAAGACTGGCATGAGGCGGAGGTGACTCCTATCTTCAAGAAATGAGACCGTAACACACCGTCGAACAACCGACCTATCAGTCTGACTCCGATAGTCGGTAAACTCATAAAAGGATCATGGTGGACAAAGTGACGTCGTATTTAGAGTCAAACTTGCTACCTGAAAAGTTCCCAGCACGGCTTCCGAAGGCAACGGTCATGCCTGACGAACCTTTGGGAATTCTTCCACTTCGTTTTTAGTGAGCACGATCGGGACAAGGCGGTGGATGTGGTCTACCTAGACTTTCAGGAAGCCTTTGGTAAGGTACCACACCGCCGCCTTCTTCGAAAAGTGCGAGCGCTTGGCATAGACGAAAAGGTAGCCGGCTTGATCGAGAACTGGCTAAGTGGCAGACGGCAACGGGTGGTGGAGAATGGACAGGCTTCTGAGTGGGTGCCCGTTACTAGCGAAGTGCCTCAAGGTTCTGTCCTGGAACAACTAACATTCATTATATACGTCAACGACATGGACGGTGACATGGTTGCCAAGATTTCCAAATTTGCCGACGATACCAAGCTTGGTATGAACGTTGCAAAGGATGGAAATACTGCCTGCCTGCAGGAAGATCTTGGGAAGATTGGGGAGTGGTCGGACACGTGGCAAATGCCTTTTAACGTGGAGAAATGCAAAGTGATGCATATCGGCCACAGAAACCCCCAATCTCACTATATCCTTAAGGGCACTGCTATGGAATCCACCGAGACTGAGAAGGACTTGGGTGTAACAATCACTAGTGACCTCAAGTTCTCGAAACAGTGCATAAAGGCGGAGAAAAAGGCCCAAAGGATGCTAGGCTATATTAAGCGCCAGTTTGGTTATCGGAACCAGTAGATTGTACTGTGCCAGTACAACTCACTTGTCCAACCGCACCTGGAGTATGCCGTACAATTTTGGAGTCCCTTATTGCGAAAGGATATCGCGAGATTGGAAAGCCTACAAGCTAGGGCAACCAAACTGATTCCCTCTATCCGACATAAAAGTTATGAGGATAGACTAAGGGAGTTAGATCTGTTCTCGCTGGAAACCCGTAGACTGCGTGCTCAGCTCATCGAAGTCTTTAAAATACTTCGAGGGTTCGACAATGTTGACTACCGGGATATTTTCATACTGAGTGAGAATAGAACGTGCAATCACGGCTTCAAACTTGAACTGAAGCGTTACAACCGCAATCTGTGTGGAAACTTTTTCACCTACAGTATCTGCGGTAAGTGGAACTCCCTTCCAGTGTAAGTTGTCAACAGTGAATCTGTTGACCAGTTCAAGTCAAGACTAGACTAAGTCTTGAAAAGTAGCCGTTTAGGGACGCAAAACAATTGAGCAGCCATGTGCCCGCTCGATTGCTAGTCCAAAGGTACCCTCTTTCAATAGACCGTAAGGTCTCTTAGGGTACTTACTTTCCTTGTTACTCCTTGTTACTTCTTGTTACATAAGTGACAAGGTATTTGGTACTTAAACCAAGGCATTCTCCTTTGAGAATAAATATCCTAAACGAAGACATTTTGTTCGTAAGTTGTACGAAAAAAAGGGTTTAATGGTCTGTCAGCACGGGACGGATGAGACGACTCACAAATTACTGACACACAGAGGAATATGCTTGTTTAAACAAGGAACCTTTGCTCACACTAATATAATACACGATTAAACAAATCAATAAAGAAAAAATAATGAAGTCTTCTTAAGATGAGCAGGGCTCAGACTCTACTAATCTGTGGGTGATTAATTTGACCGTGGGAGAATTCTGAGGCCTAACAAAGTTTTCCTATTAAAGGTTGTCGTTCTACATACACATACAAACACTAAGCGATAAATAAATATAGCAGTGTTCTTTCCTGTTTTGTTTTGTCTTTGCTACTCAAAGGGTAGTCAGCTTTGAAAATTAAAATAAAGTTAAAGGGTTGCCTTTGAAAGATCTCTCCAAAGACCTTTTAAAGACGCTGTCATACCTGATCACCAGGTTTTATAATAGAGTAATGTATATATAAGTATATGTCGTGGAATGACTAGACTCTCTCATTCTGTATATATATATATATATATATATATATATATATATATATATATATATATATATATATATATATATATATATATTTCGTAGGTACTTTGGGGCTAGGGGCCGAAGTTGGTTGAAGACCGTTAGTGATGTTGGAAAGTATTATCAGTCTAGTGGTGATGGTATATTATTAACTTTGCGGGGTTCTTTTAAACAAATATTCCAGAGTGTAAGTTGGCCAATGATTAACAGGTAGCTGGTACGCACTGCGGTTAAAAAGGAAAGACAATGACGAAAATTTATCTTTACTAACAACAAAATTATATTTATATTTACACAAAATTTAGGTTTAAAGGGAATGGTCGCCCAGATGGGGTTAAGGTCCACAAGAGATACAGATAGGTTAATTAAGGGATTAAAGGGGTCAGATCTAGTTTGGTGATTTAAATGGGCATTTAAAACTGCGGCGTTCATAAAAATAATGGAGCAATGGAGTAAGCCAGATTCAAGATCAATCTGCAAGCGGCAACGGTTACGATTACCTTACGTGTTCGTTGCCGAAAAGGGGCCTGGTGGGGTACGATGAATGCGACGAAAGAAGTCAAGTTACCTCTTGCTTCAAAAGAAGGAGCACTTGTAGAGCCTTCGCAGTCGGGAAGAGTTCACGGATCAATTTAGCCTCCAACTCGAATAGAAGTCACCACCAGGGGAGGGGGGAAGCTTCCTTTAGCTCGTTCTCCGGAGTAGGTGGAAGTCTAACTGTGTTGCTCTCTAAACTCAGTCGAAGAGTTATATAGGCACCTGATAAGGTGGCTGCAGATGCGCGCGTAGATTTGTGGTCAGTTAGTGACTTTTGGGGGGGAAGGGGAAATCGTAATATCGTTGGTTGGAATGTCCAACGGCTTTCAATCTTCGACTGAAAAACCAGAATGTTAGCGGAGAGGTGGTAATGGGGAACAATGACATTGGTCCCTAGGCAAATACAGCTGGGGCGTGTGATAACGGCGTTGGCTGCCTCCTTGCCCAGGTTCAGATATGCTTTCACAGCTCCATACGGTGATCTCAGGATCCACGTGGTACAGAAGGCCACGTGGTCGCCATTTTACCTCATTCTGCTATATTATTAATTTATATACTAAATAATAATTTATATCTTAACACAAAAATAAAAAATGTACAACACTGTGTAAAAACACCTCGCATTCTTCTCACTAATGGCAACTCACTAAATGATGAGAGACATTGAGCGAGACTGAGAGCAAAAAAAAAAAGTTTCCAGGCGTTCATACTTGAAAGCGCGGACAAATGACGAAAAGCGACCATGCATCAATTAACGCGCCCGTTCCTTTTAAGTAGTAGGAGATCTAATTAATTTCGGTTGCTACAATCTACGTATAATATATATTGTATATATTCATACTAGAAACATGAAGTCATACATCCTGAAATAGAAAACAATAAATGTTTTTAAATTATGAGCATTTCGATGATAAAAATGCGTCAATTGACACTTTTGGTCCTTCTAGCGTTAAGTAAATTAAAAAACTCTAAACACGTAAATAAAATTTTTTCATTCCTGAAATATGTCTGGCCACTTGTCAGCTGGCGTTCAATTACAACATGGAGCCAGTCCAGGTACCATGTAGTGATCCTTTAGGCATCCTACTTAACATTAATAGGAACCCTATACAAGGTTCAGACTTAGTTAATAAAAAATACCCTAAAAAGTAGATTGGGGACGGTATGCCTGTCTCTTCGAGGCCTATTACTCACTAAACATGGATATAGCAATTTTTGAAGGGATCGACGAGAAACTCGGCAAACTTACCAACTATCTTATTAACGCGGATAGAGCTGGTATCCCTAAATACGAGTATAAATCTATCTCAACACACAGATGGACCGAATACATGAAGGATTTATTAGAAATGCATTAATTGACTCGATACAAAAAGGTAAAGAGATAAAAGAAGAGCTGAACCAGTTAATCCTTGAACAAATCGAGACGTTGGGACGATGCGATCGAAAGCCTTGATTAAGATCGATCTCCTAAAGTTTTTGGAAATAAAATCAGGCGTCTCAAAGGATCCATAGGGAACCTAAGAAGAAAATCTCGATATTAAAACAAGATAGAAACATCAAAACAGAAGAAATCTTCAGTATAACTGAAGAAGAGAATAAAGATTATGATATAGAGTTCGAAGGGGAAATCCTATATGAGCTTAATACCTAAATATATAGGAAGCACCCGCACCACCAGGAGATAGACCGCACGACGGAGACACCAATTTTACTGAAGAGGAACTACTTGATGCGCTCTGCACTTTCCGTCAGAAAGTTCCAGGACAGTCAAGGCTAACAAAGTTAGTTTTGACAAGCGAAAAGCAAATGTCATCAAGGGAATGATAAGTTTGTTTAACGCCTGTCTTAACAAGATGCTTTCCAGATGGTTACAAAAGGGTTTAAATGATTATTTTGACGAACTATGAAAATGATCCAACGTTGAGAGAGATACCGGCCAATTTTACTCGTGTAATTTGTTAGAAAGCTCTTAGAAAAGATCTTCAACCGAAGACTGGTGTCTTTGCTGGAAAAGAATTTCCTGTACATCCTATACAATTTTGGGTTAAAAAAAAAGAGAAGTTCGGAGATGGCGATAAATGTCATCACAAAAAATCTTGCTCAAGCCAAACGGGAAGGGAGTTAAGTGGACATTGTTTGTTGGGATGTATCAAAGGCGTTTGATAAGGTATGGCAGAGGGTAATGTAGTAAAAGATCCTACGGCTGGGTCTAAGGAAGAAAATAGAAATAACTCTGTAACTACCTCATGGAGAGAGCGGGGTATGGAAGGACCGATGTTTCCGTTCAATGCAGGCGTTTCGCTGGGGGATGTCTCTCCTCAACTCTCTAATCGGTATACAACGCAGATATCCATGCCCATACGAACCCCACTTACCTCAAAATTCAATACGACGATGATTTCAGCCAGATAATCTAGTGTTTCTTGCGGGACGCGCCTATGCAAAACTCTTATGAAAGTAACAGAAATAGAAAGATTAAACATCTACGTGGCCAGGTGGACAATAAGTAATCAAGAGAAATTCAAAGTAGTCCCCGTTTGGAGGAGACGACTTGCACATGTAAGGGAGTGTGGTAGACGCTAAACCAAAATTATAGAGTGCAATGTAGTCGGAATTAGGATTACTTAATCGGAGTACAGGAACCACATCAAAAATAGAATTTTTAAGGCATCCGCCGCATTCAAAACACTTGGGCCACTTGTCCCTGAGGCTTCGAATTCTGGACAACCAGAAATCTGCCAACTGCTGTTTAATCCACTCTGGACGGCGAGCTGGACATCTTTATCATCCCCAAACCGGCCTCGAGGCAGTGCAGCCTTGAACTAGAGGAATAAAAAGTAGTCGCTAGGGAGCAGATCTGGACTGTAGACGGGGTGGTTGAGCTCCATCAATCCGCACTCGCGCAGGCAGCTCGTGAAACTCTGGCCTTGTGGACAGGGGCATTTTCGTTGAGGAGCAGGACACTGCGTGTCAACTTGCCGCGCTACTTCTGACGGATGCACTTCTTCAACCCAGCTAGTTTCTCGCTGTAATATTGGCCTATAATGGTCCTTCCACGAGAAGCATAGTCCACCATCAACACTTCCTCAGAATTCCAGAAGATGGTGGCCAAGATCTTCCCGGCTGAGGGTTCAATCTGGAACTAGATGGTGGTCGGAGAGCCCCTGTGCTTCCAGGCCATGCTTTCGAGCTTGGTCTTGGGATCCCAGTGATGGACCCAAGTTTCATCACCTGTCAATATGCGTGACTCGAATCCCGCCGAGTCTTGGCTGTACAGGAGCAGTACTCCTCCGAACTTTGACGACGTTGAAGTCTCTCATGAGGCGTGAGGTTTCTAGGCACCCAACGGGCACAGACCTTGGTCATGGCAAAATTGTCGTGGATAATGTTTATAATACTTCCATGTGATATTCCAACTTCTCGCTAGATTTTTTTCGACCCTTACCCGTCGATTTTCGAGGATCATCTCTTCCACAAGAACCACATTGTCCTCGTTTGTCACGTCTAACGGGCGTCCTGGACGGGGGTTATCTTCAAGGGACTCACGACCATGGCGGAGCTCCCTATTCCAGTGAGCAATGTTTGAATAAGAAGGGGCAGTGTCGGTGTACACTGCAACCATGCGTTTATGCATCGCTTTTGCATTCTTGCCTTCCTTGGTAAAAATATTTGATCAGTGCGCGGTGTTTAACCTTCTCTATTGTTGAAATATTTGTGACTGACGATCTGCAATCAGCTACTGCTTCTTAAATATACGAGACAGGAGCGTACGGCTGCAGGTCCTGACTTTTCATAACTTGTCCTAACCCCCCCACACACAGCAAACCCCCTTTGTCTGTTTTTCCCTACCGATTCTTAAAACTTATTGACAGCCCCTCGTATTCCGAAATCTCCGTGAGAGCAACAAGATGGCAACCTACAATAGTATTTTAAGATCTACACTGCTCTCCCTCCCTCTTGTGCCCTCTCTTATGCCTCGAGGACACGAAAGAGGACGCTACAGGTCTTGCAAAATAAAATCGTATACCTAATTACAGCTAAACTCAAGCAGTAATAAAGAACCTTGTACCATTGTGGTTTCTTCTATTCTCCCACTCCATATATATATATATATATATATATATATATATTTATTGTAAAAGCAAATATTTGACGTATAAGAGCAATGAGAAATGAAACCGGAGTTTATTATAGGCAAGAGAAAGGGACATGGGAAGAAGACAAGGTTTAAAGAGAGCAAAGGGCGTCACAATGAAGGCGACTCATACTGAGAAGACAGATATAACTCCAGAGGGAATAAAGTTGGAATAATCCTGGTGGGCATAAACTTGGATCTGCTTATTGCCAGTTAGGTGCTCTACCATTAAGCTACCAGGAACATTGACTCAAATAACAAAACTGCAAAATTTTAACAAAGATATTCATGGTAGTAGTATAAAATAACTGAAATCATGGGCAACTAACTAATAGAATAATTTGAATATGGATCATTCAGTAGATTTTTCATAAATATTAGATAAAATTCAATTATAAATAAAACTAAGATTAAAAATATTTATATTAAAAAAAATGTGGAGTAATGTGGAAGAATGACTAGAATTTAATTCTAGATTAAACATTTCGATAAATAGTGATTCCAAAATGTTGAGATCGACCGATTTATCAGCAGAACCCAAAACATTGAAATTTGAATGGGACAATGAGAGGGGTAAAAATCCAAATGATTCCTTATTGAAGATAATTCCGGGTAGGCAATGTGTTTGTTTCCATAGTGACATACAATCATTGAGCCATTATCAATTCCTCAAGTGGTGGAAGGGCTTGATTCTTCCAATAATTCCAAGAGCGATGCTCTCGAGTGTTTCAAACTCTTGGAAGGTTCACCCAAGGCGGTAAGATCGTAGATAAGATTCCAGATTGAACTCAACTAACAGCAAGACCAAAATGGTGGACCCAGCAGACTTTGTTAATATAAGATCCTATGTCTGGCTCCGGCTGAAGATGGAAGCGCCTATCATGCAGGCGCTACAAAGGCACGCTTTGATAGATCAAGAACCTGCCAGTCCGATCCAACATCCTCGCCGAAACCGCATGTCTCAATGTTTTTAGCTGCAGTGGATGCATCCACGATCACTCCAAACAAATTCCATATCGAATGGCATTCGTCTCTGTGTCTATCTGGCCTTATTTGTCTCCTAAGTCATATTCGGCACAAACATTAGCCGAGGAGACCAGATAACTAACGACGAAATCGATGCTTGAACAGGAGCTGGAGGCGAGGACAACGATAGTGACAAACCACCATTGTGCATGCAGATCCTCAACTTTAATTGTAGCGTAGTTTTTCATATGTACTGAGTTTACTAACTCGCACAAAAAGGCGGGGACCTGAGTAGCAAGGGTAGTCTCTCCTTATGAGACAAGTAGGTTTTAAGATAGACAGTATTAATCGGAACACATTAAAATTTGATTTGCGGATAAACGTTAGATAATAATTCTAACTCCTAGATGAGGTTGTAAGTCAGCGAGCCTATGTATGTAGGCTATTTTGACATACATTTCCTGTTTTGGTACATCAAATATAACGAGAAGAATAAAATGTATTTTAGTTAGGAAACTTGTAATTAATTTGTCGAGTAACGACGCTGGGAATAAATTAAATCAAAAAGATTTTTTGAGATAAGACATCTCTTTATGAAACTCATTCCAGTCCGGGCATATTCTAAAAGTACGGTTTATTCTGGAGCATACATATGATACTTTGAAGTAATTTGTAAACATGCTAAATAATTAGTGTCAAGCAGATACGAGCTGGGTTTTCTATATACTGAAGTGGAAATTATTCTATTAGCTGCTCACTCATGATTTTAGTTATGTTAAACTGGTACCATGTTTATCTCTTAAATTTTCCACCTTTTAAATCATTCGGTTCCTACTTTCTTTCAAGTTGAGAATTGTTTATTTATTTTTAGTTTGTGCTTTATTTTCTTAGTTTTGGCGGGTAATTCTGGCAGTTTTCTTGGTATTTTTTGCATTGCTGTCTCGCTAATTTTTGCAGTGTTTTCTCTAATTTTACCAAACTTTAAATTTATTGCCATTCATTAATACATATATTTATTTATGCATTGTAAGCTTGCTTGTTCGATAATTAGTTTGCTTTGTTCTATTATAGGCTGAAGACGAACAGAGCCAGTGTTTCGAATACTGATTCTGGTTTTGATTAATATATATATATATATATATATATATATATATATATATATATATATATATATATATATATATATATATATATATATATATATATATATATATATATATATATAATGTTAGCAAAGGTACGTGTCGTTTCCTGGGTAAAAATATATAAAAATTCCTAAGCAATATACAGGTTGAAATTCTCATATTTATCACAAATTATTGTTTACCAAATGCTACATCACAAAACTTATTGGTAGACAATATTCTTCTTCTTTCCTTGATATGCATGGACAAACAGTTTACTTTTGTTTTCTACTCGTGAACAACGAGAAGCACGGTTCTTTTTACTGTATTCCAGTCACTGAGAAAGTCTGGACTTGTGATTTGTTAACATAGCGAACTTACTCAGATATAACTTTTAAGTCTTCGGAAACAAAAAGAGATGTTGGAACCTGATGGAATTAAGGGTATCCTGAAAATTAAAATACCCTCTTCTTTTCCACATCTAATAAGTCTATTTGCCTCAATCACATGTGGCATCAACCTTTTGACTACCAGACGTTTGCCTTTGCAGAGCTTAGGAGGGTCTGAATTCTGCAACGTCATAATTTGAGTCCCCACCTTAAGTTTATGTCTGTTTAAAGGCAGTTCATGGGGCTCAAGGGAATTCAGGAATTCTGTTGAATAGTGAACCACCAAGGATGGATCGGGTATGGTGTCAACTGACTTGTAAATGTGAGATGTTACAGGAAAGGTCTAAGGTAATTCTTGGGTAATTCTGTTAAGTAATGTTTTTGAGAGCCAGTATTGCCATCCCACTTAGCCAATCTTAGTTCATGTTATTTTGCTACAGATTGAGAAAGACATTGCTCTTCAGATATTACACATTGTTGAACATATTCCAGCGAGGGCTGATGGTCATTTCTCTATTTGGATCTAGAGGTAAAATGACGTTTCCAATTCTGCCAATGTTTTTTGGAGAACTATGCTGATAACTCACCTCTAAACAACCCTGCTCTTATGTTAGTGCTGGCAGTGAGCTTCTTTAAATGTTGCCAGAGTTTGACTGAAGTCCCGAGTGAGCAAGAGTGTTAAACCTCCCTTTGGAGCGTGACTATTCCTGATGTCTTTTGAGGTATGATCCAGTACTTCAAAAGTTCCCTTGTGTGCCATGGTGCACTCAACCCACCCTTGAAATTGGACCTTTCAATTACCTGGGCCATTACTGAGCTCTTGCTGATGTTGAAAGTAGGAGTGTCTGCTTTGTCCAAGTCTAGAGGAAATTTGAAGCTTGAGTGGACAGTCCTGCCTCCAAGCAACAAAGCTGCAGCAATACCAGATAAGGCCACGGCCAAAGCAATGTCTTTCTGATGCTGTAGCTTAGCTAAGAGCAGCATGGGGCCAAAATTCTTTCATGTGCTTCCAGTTGCAACCATGAAGAATATGGCACCATTACGAAGGTAAACATCCTCAACGATGGCATTGTATGCTTTCGTTTGATCTAGCAGCAAATTTGGTTAATTTTCGGTTGCATAATTAGTAAGAGCATTAATGTACATATAATAGGATGTTTCTCGTAGTATATCTGTAGGCAAGGCGTTGTGGGTTTAGGGTAGTCCATATTTTGGCAGCTCATTCCCAGGTAAAAAATATTTAAAAAATTCCTAAGCAAGATATTGGTTGAAATTATTATATTTATCACAAATTATTCTTTATTCAATGCTACATCAAAGCATATTTTGGCAGACAATATTCTTCGTCATTTCCGCACGTGAACAACAATTTATGGTAAAACTAACCTGTCTCGTATACATATATATATATATATATATATATAATTTAAAAGAAGGAACGAAAGGACGTATAAAGGAAAATTCATTTCATTTTCTTGATACAACGTTTCGGGTGAACTTTTCACACATCTTCGGCTACTGGAAATACAATTCGTGGAAAACAATTTAAGTTAAGAGTCAAACAGAAAATCAAAACGACGAATTTAAGGAAAGTATTTAATTATATATGAGGGGGGGAATAGCGATAAATTTACAGGTAATTGATATTTTTCAATTATTAGGTTGCAAGTTAAGAATTAACGATTGGGGAAACACAGGAAACACATCAGGATAAACCAACCTTAAACAATTAGCCGTTAGAGGACAAACGGGAGAAAGGGCGAGTAGCGTAAGAAGAAAGAGAAGGTTAGGAGGTCGGTAATATTTTTATTTAGAGTAGAAGTAGTGGATGAGAAGAAGAATCGGAATATAAGGAAGGAAAAAGGTATTTAATATACATGGATTCAAGAATCCTTAATGATATGGGCTCAGGGGTGGTTTTTAAGATTTTAAAATCGTCCATTGTGATTTCAGTTTTACAACTACTAGAGTGAAGCCTAAGAGAGAACGTTTCGTGTCCTGTGGTTAACATCCAAATGTGAACAGAACCTCGCCCTCAGCGAGCGCACCGTACTACCTATGTATCTCCCCAGTTTACAATTGGGGCAAGTAAATTCGTAAATAACGGAGCACTTCGCTTCAGGTGGGATTATGTCCTTACAATTGAAGTATAATCCTATGTGGTGTTTATTTATGAAAATTAACTTAAAGTTGGTATAGAAAAAGAATTTATTTGATAGAGATGTAATTTCTTTTAAAAAAAATTTATTTAAAAAACCCATATCCAGAAAGATTATGTAACGGATGTCTTTGCAAACGGTAGGAAATTTAAATTTGGGATGGTAAATATTGTTTAAAAATTAGGCCGTAATTTTTTTTTTTCAGTCAGAGACACAGGAAAGCCGTTTTGTTCGAAATAGTTAGTCAAAAATACGACTTCTTGGTGAAATCCAGATTAGGATGAACAAATATTAAAAGCCCGGAATATTAGCGTTTTGATGGCACTTATTTTAAAAGAAAAGTTACAAAAACTGAAAAAGTTTGGGCCTTGACCAGTAAAGGTTGGCTTACGAAAAACTTTGGTTACAAATCCAGTTGGGACACGGGAAATGTGGATAACCAAAAATGAGATGGAGGAATTGAGCTCCTTTTCGCAAGTAAATTTAATATTAGGATGTATATGATTGGCATATTGCAAGAATTCATCGCAGGACTCCTCTTTATTAAACAGAATGTATGTATCATCGAAAAAGCGGCCGTAAAGTAAGGGTTCAATGCTTCCAAGTTCCAGGCTGAGATATCTGCCTAGACAGGGTCCAAAGGACTGCCCATGCCTACCCCATATATTTGGCAGTATGTTTCGTTGTTAAAAGTAAAGTAATTGTCCTTAACGGCTAGTTTCAGCGTTTCTTTAAATAGTGGAGGGGTAAATCCATGAAAATTTGAGTTGTTAAGGGGAAATGCACGTCATACAATTATGTCAATGGTTTGGTCGAGAGGAACTTTAGTAAAGAGAGATGAAACATCGAAACTACTCATAAATGAGGGATAATTAAGCTAAAAATTTTGCAATGCTTTAACAAAGGTGAAGCTATTTCGAATTTTAAACTGGTTTGAGGAAAGAGGGGTTATTAAAGGAGCCAAGTATTTAGCTTAGTTATAAGAGGGGAGATTATAAGATGCTAAAATGGGGCAAAGGGAGATACCCTCCTTGTGACATTTGGGAAGTACGTATAGAGAGCCTAGGTAGGAACCTGAGACGTGCAGGCGGTTGTAAATAAATGAATCAAAAATATTAAGGTTTTTAACTTGAGCAAAAGGCGGTTTATTCTGTCTTCTAACTTGATGGACAAAGATTGAGGGGGTTCAGAGATTTTTTGAACTTAGAGTTATCGGACAAAACCACATTTATTTTTTCTATGTAATCTGATTTGTTAAGAAGAACGACACCTCTACCCTTACCCTTATTAGGTTTGGTGATGACTATCTTATTTCTTTTTCCTAAACCTTTGAGTGTATCAATGTCATTTGGGCGCAGAAAAAGCAAAGAGAATTTGAGTTTGCGCGAGAGATGGTGAAATTCCTCCGCAAAATATGACAGTGTTAAGCGAAAATCCTTAAATTTGCCGGTGATGGGCAAGTCTTTTAATTCGCTAAGCAGCTTCTCAAAGGGGAAAAAAATAGTCAATATGGCCAAGTTTGAAAGGAGGAAGTTTAAATTGAAATCTCAGAGCAAGTAAAAAAGATTCTCTCGTGGTTAAATTGCAATCAGAAAAGTTTTTTACTGTACATATTGTCATCTGGGGAGAAGCAAGGTCTTGATAGGTTAAGTTTGAATAGTTTGCGGTCATGAACTTTGAGGACAGAGTTTGCGTAGCTTTCAGTAGTTTGAGTTATAAGAGTATAAAAACAACAAGCAGCTGTTCTCTTCCTTTACAAGAAGAGCTTGGTTACACAGGAACCTCTGCGGGGAGTGGCCTACGGCCTTATTTGCTTTTCTTAACCACCTTTTTTAATCCCCTTTATAGACTTTATTTTAACACCCTGAACACACTTTACTTCTTCTTCTTCTTCTTCTTTTCTTCTTCATCTTCATCTTCTTCTTTTTCTTCTTCTTCATCTTCTTCATCTTCTTCATCTTCATCTTCTTCAAAGTCACGAAACAATGCGCGGATGCATGTAAAAAAGCAAATCGTGTGCTGGGTTATATCGCGCGTAATTTCACGTTCAAATCCAAAGATATAATTTTACCGTTATATAAATCACTTGTGCGTCCACTGCTCTAATATGCGGTTCAATTTTGGGCTCCATACCTAAACAAAGATATCGCGCAATTAGAAAGAGTGCAGCGTAGGGCTACAAAATTAATTCCTGAGCTTAGAAACAGGCCCTACAAGGAAAGACTCAGGGCATTAGATTTGCCATCTCTCGAAGGCAGAAGATTACGTGGCCAGCTAATAGAAGTATTTAAAATATTCAAAGGATTTTTAAAAGTTGATTATAGGAATTTGTTCGAATTGGATCATAAGGGAAACACTCGGCAACACGAATTAAAATTAGTGAACCAGCGATTTAACACTAGTATAGCCCAAAACTATTTTACATTTAAACTTCTCAAATTTAGAATAGGCTACAAACCCACGTAGTAGATAGTACGTCGGTAAATGAGGTTAAAAACCGTCTCGACGCGCACTTAAATAGTATAAATATAACGTAGTCTGAGCACAGTAAATAAAAACGTCTTGCAAATGGAGTTTGGAGCAGAGGAACGACGAGAGTAAAAATGATGAATAAAAATGATGCCAGCGATTTCTCTTGCATGTGTAGTTTAGATATCCATTTTATTTTCCGCCTATCCTATAAATAGTCTTACTATCCTGAAATTAGATTTTCACCACTAGCAGTCGAGGGCTGCGGAATTTGAGAAGAAAAACTTTCTATCACCCCCCCCCACCCCTAGGTTGAAGTAGTTAATATGCATGACAATGTACACATGTAGATAAGTGTGTACAGTAGATTATATATAAAAAAAATAAAAAAAATAAAGATATAGCATGTTAGAGATACACTCGTAGATAAGTGTGTATCGTAGTTATGGATGTAGTGTAGCGGACTAGCCTCGAGCGGACCTTAGGGTCTTTGCTGGTCCTAGATTCTGTAGTTCTGTAGTTCTTCTTCTTCTTCTTCTTCTTCTTGTTCTTCTTCTTCTTCTTCTTCTTATAAAGGAATTATTAGAAATAACTTTGAGAAAAAAATTAAATATACTTAGGTGACAACCGAACTAAAAGAATAAATCTTATTTAAACACCTTCAAAAAATCTCGTTCTTGAAATATAGGGTTATGGATAATAATGACACATAGAGACAATTGCTCTACGATTTTCTTTTAATGTATGGATGCCCTGCCTGAATCTATCGATGAAGGAAAACTTAAGTTAATTTCATTATTTAGAAGTTGTTTTCGGGCAGATGAATAGAAATCAGTTGAATAACGGCTTTTACGGTAGAGTTTAAAGTAAATAATATTGGGGAAAACACGGTTAAAACGGCAAATTTCCGAGAATTCCAAATCCAGTTGGGCCTTTCTTAGCTTACGTGAAGTCTTCTCAAGAGAGCGGTTGAGCTTGATTCCTTCGGGTCTATAATGTAAGGATAAATATTAGTTAGAGCTTCTCCTATGGAGCTTGAATTTAATTTGAAGGATGAACGAAAGGACGTATAGAGGGAAATTCATTTCGGGTTAACTTTTCATCCATCTTCGGGTACTGCAAATACAATTCGTAGAAAAAAATTTAAGTTAAGAGTCAAACAGAGAGGGAGAGCGGAATGAGAAACACACAAAGTTGCACTTGAGTGGAGCAATAATTGCAAAAAATCACAGGAAAAATTAAAAGTTTTATCCAATAACTTCCTAACTTTATTCAGTTTATTCTCAAGGAATATATTGATAATTATTTTAAAAGAATGCGATATAGGGGAGAAAAATAAGCGACGCACTGGATACGTATAACAAAAGGATACAAAACACAGTGGATGTAAAAAATATAAAAATACATTATAAGAAAAGAGGAAGTAAATGCAGGTAGAGAAAGGATAAAAAGGTCTATAAAATCTCTACAAAACGATAAAAGTTTGAGACAATGTGTTTGAAAAGTAGAAATTTAAGTCACATTACCACGAATACAAACATATGCAAATATAAATACATTATTCGAAAAACAAAAGAATATAACAAGGTGAATATTTTAAAGGAATAAGAATCGGCATGGGCAGCTCCATTTAAAATAAGCTTTTCGATGACAAGATCAAGTTTTAAGAGACCAAGGGATATATTTAAATTAGGAGAAGATGTAATGAAAGAGCATTCAACAAAATTTCTTTTAATATCGTCCTCGGAATGGTAAATAAACTAAGCAGAATTCCAATTAATAGGATGATCATTTTTAGATAAATAAACAAAGAAGGAACTTTTGCGTTCACATCTTCTAATAATATGTCTGTGTTGAGACAAGCGAAGATTTTATGATTTTCCAATTTGCCCAAAGTAACGACGCCCAGGGGCCACTGAAGAGGGCAGAATAAAATCTTCCTATATTTTAGTATTATTCTGAAACAACATATTCTACATAGTAAACTCATAATTTAGCCCGACTGAAATATTTCAACATTTCAAGAGAAGGGGGAAGAAATGCAAAGGCATCAGAAAACGGTAAAACATGAGAATTCTTAAATTTAATTCGTGAGAGATATTAGTTCTATAAAAGGTCTTTTTAGTCTAATCTAGACACTTGGCAAGAATATTGTGAGGGTAAACAAGTTATTTTTTTCTTATAAATTAGGATTGTTTGATTTTCCAATTCATAAGAAATCTTACCTCGAGTAAACATGGTATTTAGAGAAGTAGAAACAAAATATAAGGGTAATTATATAATCTGCTTGAGGATTTCCTATTAAAGTAAATTAACATTTTATGCATTTTTTCTCATGTGCTGTAGGTAAAATATTTATTATTTATATGTAGTACACTTCTAAAATACTTAAAGATTTCAATAGAAAATAACATATCTACTGTCACAGAAAAATGCTATGGATATAAAGTATAAGAGGATTTACAGTAATGTGCATTTGACATAAAAGCAGGATACAACCATCTGCTCTGTACTTTCGACAGCATAGATTTGTAAAGGAGTGTCAACCCCAGTACCCAGAATGGGAATCTTTTGTCACTATTTTAAACTTTAATTACCGCCAGTGGAATGAGGCGGGAGTTCTATAATATATGGCTTGGTGTTCGTCTCCAAGAATGACTATACTTCCTCATCAGATTGGTTTTGTTTATTATGTGCTTTAATAAGAGAAGGACCAATGACCTCAATGAGATTATGCCAGATTTTCGCATCCCATTTTATCAGAGGAATATTTGTATCCACTTATTGGTTGCTCTCCATCCAGGAAATACGAGCTTTAGTATTATTTAGTCATTAAAATTTAAAATATTTTTTATCTTTTTGAGAAATTACCTAGATAAAAATTACACATGTCATAAAAGAAGTTTCAGGTAAGAGGCAGAGAACATTACTCTGTAAAGGATTGAAAAAGATGCAAGGTAAACATGCATCTTACTTGGGAGCATAAGCATGAACGATGTATCAACCCACCTATTCAGATATATGTTTAGGCTGTTGTGATTTTTGTATAGACAAAGGACCTCCAGAGCAAGATTTAACCATCTTGCATAGTTGAGTGGTCCTAACTACCAGACCGTGATCTCTCATTTACTCTTTCTAATGCGATGAATTGCAATACTAATATAGAAACATTTAAACATGTGGTAGATGCTTTAGTTCTTCGTCTGGAATATATGGTTCAATAATTAAGGATTTATAGGCTCAAATCTTAATTGACGTTCACTTTGAATATCTTCTGAGCACCTTTGTCCAAGGTGCATAGTTAAGTTTCTTTTCTTAAGCCAGTTACCACTCCAACCAGTCTTTTTAAGGTACTAGTTAATGGAAGTCTACTCTGGTTAAGGGGGCAGGCAATAGTGTGCCGATTCTTCTCATGAATTTCTTTCAGTTGTACCAATAAACCAATATTGCAACTAGTGTTGGTTGTACTGTTATCAAGAAGATTGGCAAGGATATTTTAATCGTTGTCATGTTCTTGCAGAACACTGAATGTGTTTTCGGGAAGAACGTCACTCTAGAAGTACAAAAACAGACAGTGTTCTCTGGGCCAAGTAAGTGCCTGGAGATTTTCCATCTTGTTAGGTGTAGGGAGATGTTCTGTGGCATCACAATTACTGAAGTCAGTCCTCCCCCCTAATATATACATACGAGTATATACTCGTATTTCTTTCAAATTCAAGTTTTTTCCATATAATTTTCCATCACCACCAAAAAAAGGAACTATTTTTCCTCTCTTGTTCCAGATCATCACTAATTCCTTTACTTACATTTTAGCTCTATCTAATTTACACTAATTAGCATGTGAGTGATGTCAATTTAAGGTCTCAGTAGGTTTTCAATGTCATAAAGAAAAGCATTGATTACACCTACAACCATATTTGATAAGCATTCACCTCTCACATGCTTCATAGCATATCTAGAAAACTTTAGAATGTTTAGTCTTCTGAAGGCCTATTATTAGACTGGCATTCATCATCTTCATCTTGAAAATTTAAATCTCATATAATACCTTTTAGGATTCGTTTTATTAATTTGTTTAAAATACATTTATTTATATAATTTTAATAAACTTAAAGAAACTAACTATAAACTAAGAACTACATG
This sequence comes from Ceratothoa steindachneri, assembly GCA_963969495.1. NCBI lineage: Eukaryota > Metazoa > Arthropoda > Malacostraca > Isopoda > Cymothoidae > Ceratothoa > Ceratothoa steindachneri. Next base: position 35,446,665 of record OZ018323.1, on the reverse strand, counting down.
TATTAATTGTACATTCAAGCAACAATATAGGGCGTATGTAAGTTCCAGTTAGCTCATTTTCCTTCATAGTTGAAACATGTTGCTGTCTATTTTGGCTTTCTTTTAATATTTTGGTAGTGGTTCTTTCTACTGAAGTCATCTTCTCTTTTCTTTCGTTCTTTTGGCATTTTCTAAAACAGAACACATAAAAATTGATAAATATATTCGCTACAATATGAAATATTTAGAAAGTTTATAATTAAATAACCAAATACATCATGTACACCATAAAAATACAACATTTATAAAACTTTGAGCCCCTTAACTATAACACGACAAAATAACAAACCAATATTTAAATAAAAAAGTATTAAAGCTAACACAAAAACCGAAGAAAAGGACCCTAGTGAAGAACTCACTGGAGTTGAGATATGTGCATGGTACAATAGCCTGGAAGCAGATGTGACAAAATTGCTAGGTTCTGGTAGGTCATGAGGTAATATTTATGGTCACGTGGTACCCGAGAAGTGCCAATCTTGGTGCAAATCCAAATGAATGTTAAATTAATAAAAATTAATACCTAAAATATTATATTTCTCTGTTTTGTTCTTTTCTTTATAATGACACTAAATCTTATCGAGTTATCGGGAAAAAACTCATTTAGTTAGGGGAAAATAATGAACTGTGTAGGAAAATGATATTAACATGGAAACATATGACTGAAGGTGATTTGGGGTGTTGGGTTACATTAGGGGACATATCCACCATAATCTTGACCGTATTTATTGATATGAAATTTACTAATTACTTTTCAGGCCTAACGAGGAACTTTATGATCGCAGTGGGTTATCTCAGAACTTATTGTTCATAAGACCCTACTAGCTCGCCACATTTGTTTAAGGGGTCTAGCATTATACATTTGGAGCGCGTTATTACTTTCGTAGTTTTGGGTATTTGCCTACCGTCCATTCAAACTCTTCTGAATGAAAGGTAATTCACCTATGTGTGCGTTGGGACCTTTAATATCAAAGGTGGGAATGCATCTTGTTACTGACTATTCTACTTGTGTGTCTTTTATTTTCTCTTTTATTTTATAGAAAGATTGGGGTCGTGCCTCTGTTTCTCCAATTCGGGACATGAGCGAAGCCTATTTGGCCAGAGGGTTTGTGCGTTATTTAGTATAGACAAGTAAACACCATGAGAGTGGTTTTATTCGGAAATCTAACTAATATCTGATCGGGCCGACATTCGTGGGAAAATAAAATTCCGTCTTTCGCGGATCCATGTTAAAAGAACATGGGTCAGACTTACTCGCTATTAGATTCATTACATGTATGAACAGCTGTCTCAATTCTCTTCTTAATCACCAGGTGAGCAAAACCGCCGGCTCACAACTATTTACTGTGTGAATCATTGTATGTTAGCTGTGGGAGCACAGCATTTCCAGTGCCTAAAAGTTTTGCATTATTTACAAGTATACAGTTTGCTTTGCATTAATAATTAATTAATGATTTTGCTATATTCACAACTATACAGTTTGTTTTGCATTAATATATTAATTATTAACTAGCAGTTTGTATTATTTGCACGTATACGATTTGCTTTTCATTAATAACGTAATTATTAGCTAGCAGTTTTGTATTATTTACACGTATACAGTTTGCTTTAAATTTATACATTAATTATTTACAAATGTCATATTTTTAGTGTTTGGTTTGTGTGCCCATTTCGAGATTCTATAGGTCCAAAGGCGTGCTCAATTTTTAAGGTTACTTGTTGTCTCTGCTTCACCTTGTAATTGGGCACTACAATACATACCCCTAAGAAAAACTGAGTTATACAAATGTTTTTATTTAAATCTAATAAAACTATATTTGGAATAAGCATTTTAAGCATTTTGTCTCACCTAAATAATTGCTAAAATATTATATACAGCTTAAATATTTGCTTTTAATGGTTTTAGGGGGGGTTAATTTAATATTTAATGGAGTCTTTTGTACCTTCTTGGTAATTTTTATAAGCTTTACGTATGGTTTCCCCTTGGTCTATAGGCGAAATTCCATTCATCTTTATAGGCATATGTACAAAAATATTGAGGAATGCGAAGAACCTGCCTACTTTTATTATAAGTGTGCCGTGGCAACGGAATGAAAATGTACATTTACTAATTCGAGATCAACCTACATTTATACAATGCACTTGGTCTCATAAAAAGATAAAAATGAGAGGTAGTTATCGGTTATTTCGAGGGTTCACAGTTGGGATTATTGGTTGATTATTTATTTAAATACTTTCTCGAGTAATTCAAGTATACAGTTATTAGGTCACAATTGAGTTGGTGTTTTTCCTGGTTTGGGTATGTATATATATATATTAAATTTTGATAACGTTTAGTTAATCTGGGAATTATCTTATGTTATAAAAAGCATACATTTATCATTGTTATTATATCTAGTATGTTGTCAAGCGATTCTTCCTAATTCATATTTGTGAGTCCTGATATTCTTAGGTGCTTTCAGCTGAAAGAAAGATATTATGAACTTCAGCTCTCTTGCTCGGTGAAATTTTCGTCGATACCGCGGTGGTTGTATCTTTTTGCATCTAAGAACTAGTGAAGAGATGTTCTATCGATTTTTCGTTAAGCGAGGTTATGATATTATGTTAGAAATCGATGTCAAATTCTTTATTAAAGTTGAATCAGTGGTTCAAATATATTATGATATTCGGATATTATCTTCAGAAAGTGTTTCTCTTTATCTGCTTCTTCTCTCAATCCGTTTGTATTAGGTTGTAAGATTTTCAGTATTGTATTATCCATGGTGACTGTGGTATTCTTTTATCATCGCCTGTCCTTTTTTATTTTTCTTCTGCGAGTAACAAAATGTGGTTATTGTCGTCGTTTTATGGTTGCTACTTTCTTTTGTGCTTCCTAGTTCCTTATCCGTCTTTGCTCGTGTATGGGAAAGTGGTACTAAGGATTTCGTCCTTGGGGTCCGGCTCCTTCCTTACTTTGATTTTTAGCTTGTAAGGATTTACTTGTGACTCCATTGGGTTGTTATTCCGAGGATTCTGAAAGGTATTCGGTGTCACTTGCCTCTCTTTATCTTACCTTTGTTTCTTCCTGTGTTTTTAGTGTTGTTTGCTTCTGGTTTTGCATGCTTAAAATTTCTGATGAGTCCACTTAATATTAGATGTTTAATGATTGTATCCCATTTGCTATATGTAATATGTTTATTTTTTGTTCGTAAGTTCCTTGCTGTATAGCATTATGTACTTATTCTTATATAGCGCACATTTCTATATATATATATATATATGTATATATATATATATATATATATTGGGATAAATGCATCCTTTTATGTTTGGTTATGTTGTTGTTTCTCTGATATTGCTTTCCTCGATACTTTTTCTCTAATCGCTTTCCTTTCTCGTTTTTCTCTTTCTTACTTTTGAAGAGTTCTTTATTTTCTGCGAGGATAACGGCCATTTTTAGGTTTACTCATCGCAGTTGATGTACTTCTTTCTTGTATTTGTGCAATTTCTGAAGGCTTGTCATCATTCTATGGGTATATTCATTTCAGATTACTCCTCCTTTTGGGAGGCAGGTTTTTGAGGTGCATTGTAGACTTGCGTATCATATGAAGCCCAATTTTATGTCTACAAATTTCTTGTTCTCTCATTTCAATTTCTTTGTTCTCACATACGAACTAAAAAACATGAGCGTGATCTCTGAATTTGAGCACCTTTTGTACTTTAAGACTTCTTTGTCGTTCCATTAGTTCTTGCCTGATCAAATCATATGAATCAGCGAGCTCCTCCTAGCCCTGCTTCTACGTTTTGGGTCAAAAAGCCCTTTTCGATGTGATCTGCGGTGGAGGGTTTGCTTGCAGGTCCAATTTCCTCAGTTATGCTGCCACCCGTTCAACGGTGAAAGCCCTCCTATATATTTTAATACCATCTTGACAAACTTCAACGTTTTACACTCTCCTTAGTCATCCTACCAATTTAGATCTAACCCAATAAGCAGTTTCGGCTTGTGGCCGATAACCTACACCCCTACCTTGTTTCTGACCACCAAACAGGGTTTCTTGCATTTCATTTTGTTCTTTGTGCTTTCTTCTTACATTTGTCAGAAATTTCTAGTGTATAAGTACAGGGTTTTCTTTATTAAGTGTTTTTCACGCTTAAATTTTCCCTATTGGTTTCTTTGTAGAGATGGAGCATCTCAAGCGTCAGTTTTTCTTCTTCGTTGAATTATTTATTATAACAATCACTTGTTTTCAAAAATGTCTTAAATAATAGGATGTTTAGCGTTTGGATTCCCATTTCTTGATATAGATCTCTTTGTCTTTTAGAAAATCTTCTTCTGGTATAGGTAATTATCGAGATCCACAATTCTGGACACTCTAGAATTTTGGTATAATTTTGTGGAGTATACTTTGATTTTATTTACCCTTTACAGGCCTTCGAGTTGCAATATCTTTACTAGGCTGGCTTTGACCAAGTTCTTTCTTTCTGCTACATAATTTTAATAGCCATTCGTCGTCACTTTCTGCAGGAAAACTTTACCTTCGTTATATTAGCGATATATTTCATCGTTTAACAGCACTCACGGAGTGTTTTGTTTTCCTTTTGGTACTATTAACCCTCGCGATACCCAGTGCCTTAAAAAGAGTCTGTGCAATGAAGTAACCAGCACCTCAATTGGTGCTCTGATGGTTTTTAGGCCTATGAAACGGGTTTTTTTTCAAGTAACGTTATATTTACTTTCTCTTTTTAAATGTTTATTCGGTAATTTTCTTACTTTAGTATTTCTACGAGCGTTGTAGCTTTCACACCTAATTTTAATTATTATTTCTTATTAATTAAAAAATGGCTAGTCCGTCTGAAATTTAGGGTATCTACTATGAACTTGATTCTGATTTAGAAATAAATGATAGTGATAATAATAGTTCAGACTCATCCGATGACGAATTAGAGTCAATGATTAATAAAAATCATTAAATTGATGAAACGTAGCAAGTTGCCCCAATTTCTCCCCCGCAATCATATTTCACAATCTAAACGCACGTTTCTCTAAACTTATGAGTATTTTGAATCATGTTTTAATTACGAAATCTTATCAAACATATGCATGGGAGCAAATCGCTATTATGAACAAAGTTAAGAAGCCCCCTTCTCTACTTAATCTACTGTACATTGATGAAAGTATTTATCTGTAAGCGAGCTTTACGTTTTTATTGCCCTCAATATCCTATTGCCTCATGCTTTTTTTTTGGAGATCCCATCTGTAGCCGGTTGGTAGGGAAATTAGGGAAGGGAGGAGGAAAACAATGCGTTGGTGCAACATGCTACATTCGAACTCAAATCAGGGTATTTAAATGACTATTTAAACCTCATCTTGTAATGGAATTTCTAAAATACTTGTAAGAAAAATATGTAAATATTTTATATATTTTTAATTGATAAGCATTTTTATTTTTAAAGAAGTGCAATTCAAATTACTTTTTAAATTTAATTCTTTGAGTAATGAAGAAGCTTCGAGTATCCAAGGCGTGATATTTCAAGGGTTAAAGATTTGTCGGCGTTTGTGTAGATTTTTCATTTTCGCCCAAAGTTGTTGATATTCTCTATTCTGCCGCTGTTATCCTTGTCTTGGTGGTATGTGCCAGTACCTGCTGTTGTCTCGGAAATTGCTCTTGGTAAATGTAACGGTATCGGCCCTCTCCCTCCTTTCTCAGTTGAAACACGAGACTTTGACCACAAACATCCTGGCTGTGTAGACGCCACGTTTCAAACTCGTAACCACAGCCCCCTCGCCCCTCTTCATGATAAAAAAGCAGAACGGTTAAAATGCAAGATCTCCCATAAGAACGGGTATTTCATTTCATCTCAAGTGCGAAATTAGGGATAAATCCCCCTCAAATCCGAAGGTCTATCAGGACCAGAAGTAAGACACTGAGAAAAACCGTTGAAGAAGGAACCTTCATGCGGCCAATCCACAAATCCCCCCCCCCTCCGACCCCTACTCCTTAGGGTTACGACATATAAATACCAAAAACTTTGAAAAAACGGGGTAGAATACGTGAGTCAGCAGGCTAAGAAGTTCTTAGCAAGAGGCTCGGGCTACCAAGAGAAGGGACTAAGAAGCAGCTCATCATCGAGCTAGTTACTAGTTATCGAACCGAACTGTAAGTTAACTTGTTCAAGTTCAACTTATTCACGACAAAGAACTCCCCCCCCCCCTATCCTGGTGTATCCCAAAGCACCGATATAGTCCTCGCCCTTGAGTAAGATTATAACTAAGAAAAAGAAGCTCATCCTCGAGCTAGTTCCTGATGGGCACACTGAACTTTAAGTTAACTTGATTAAAGAATCGAGTTCCAATTACTCTCGTCAGAGAAGCCCTCCTTTTCTTATCCTGGTGCAGCCTAAAGTACAGAGATATTTCTCGCCCTTGAAGAAGACCCCCAAGTGCATTCACTCCAAAACACCCCTGAGTCAAAGTATTCAAGTCTTGGCTCATCGCTAGCCAGTGCGAATTATTCCCCAGAGTAATCCGAAGAGGAGAAAGGAACATTCTTTCACAATCCCGTGGTGATATCCCTTTCTCCCGAAGGCGAGTAGATCCCCCATCTTCCACTAGCCAAAGTCCTCTGTGGCTTTCAATGTTATTACGTCCGCCACCAACCATCTGGCCGAGGCACGCGTTAACGAGCCAACAAGATTCCTGCAGTGTCTGGGCTCATTGAATTCAAGGTCAGAATCGAACCCGTCGCAAGAGTAAGAAAGGTATTTAAATTTCAGTAAAAACAGTTAGCATTTTTTTTATATTGTAAGGAGAGGTGGGTCAACCGTCACTATAATTTTGAGAGGTCAATTTGGAAAGTATTTTTAAAATTGATTGTAGTCATTTCTGTGTATTAAGTGTGTAATTTTTCTTTGGTTCATGTTTATTTTTTTGTGTTTAATTAAAGTTTTAGTTAGTTTTAACAAAAGTTTAGTCCATTCTCGAATCGCTAAGTACGGCACAGGAAACCCTCAAAGTTTAAAGAAGTCAATAATCAATATAATAATAATCAAGTATACATAGCACTCTTAGAGAGATATAACGTTAATCACGCAGTTTGTTTTGGGGTGTAATACCTAAACAACCCCTACGTACGAACTCCCTTCCATCACTCGGTCCTTTCTAATACTACGACATAAATATTTGGTGTCATGCGTGTGGGGTGTTTTCTATACCACAACAAAAATATTCTTAAATATTTATTTCGTGGTATAGGAAGTACCGAGTGATAGAAGGGTGTTGGTACGTATAGTTTGTTTACATACTACACCAAAAACCCCCGACTCCGTGATTAACGTTATATATCTCTAAGAGTGCTATGTATACTTGATTATTATTATCTTAAATATTGACTTCTTAAATCTTTGAGGGTTCCTTGCGCCGTACTTAGCCATTCGATGATAGAATAAATTTTTTTGTTAAAACAAACTAAAACTTTAATTAAACACAAAAAAATAAACATGAACATAGAAATATTACACACTAAATAAACAAAAATGCTTACAATCAATTTTAAGTAAGGCTCTCTAAATTGGGCACTCGAACTTATAGTGAGGGTTGACCCACCGCTCCCTACAATATAAAAAAATGCTAACTTTCTCTACTGGAGTTTAAATACCTTTGTCTCTCTTGCGACGGTTTTGAGTCTGACCTTGAACTTAATGTGCTCAGACACCGCAGGAATCTTGTTGGCTCGTTGACGCGTGCCTCGGCCAGATGGTTGGTGGCGGACGTAATAACATTGAAAGCCACAGAGGACTTTGGCTAGTGGAAGATGGGGGATCTACTCACCTTCGGGAGGAAGGGATATCACCACGGGATTGTGAAAGAATGTTCCTTTCAACTCTTCGGATTACTCTGGGGAATAATTCGCACTGGCTAGTGATCGGCAAAGACTTGAATACTTTGACTCAGGGGTGTTCCTGAGTGAGTGCACTTGGGGGTCGTCCTTAAAGGCCAGGACTATCTCTGTGCTTTTAGCTGCACCAGGATAGGAAGGGAGAGCTTCGTGGATGAGAGTAAGTGGAACTTGATTCTTAAATCAAGTTAACTTAAAGTTCGGTATACCTACCGGGAACTAGCTCAAGGATGAGCTTCTTCTTCTTAGTTCTAGTCTTCCTCAAGGGTGACGACTATCTCGGTGCTTTGGGATACATCAGGATAGGGAAGGGGGGTCTCTGACGAGAATAAGTTGAACTTGGACAAGTTAACTTAAAGTTTGGTTTGATAACCAGGAACTAGCTCGATGATTAGCTGCTTCTTAGTCCCTTCTCTTGCTAGCCCTGGCCTCTAGCTGGGAACTTCGTAGCCTGTTAACTTATTTATTTTGCCCCGCTATTCCTAGGTTTTTGGTATATATATGTCGTCACTCCACTGGGGTAGGGGTAAAATGGGAAGGGGATTTGTTGACGGGCCGCATGAAGGTACCTTCTTCAACCACCGTTTTTCTCAGGGCGTCTTACCACTGGTCCTGATGGACTTTCGGACTTGAGGGAGACGCGTCTCCAAATTCGCACTTAAGGTGAAATGGAATACCCAATCTTAAGGGAGATCTTGCACTTTTAACCTTTCTGCCTTTCATCGGAACGAGAGGTGAGGGCGCTGTGGTTACGAGTTTGAACCGTGGCGTCTACACGGCCAGGATTTTTGTGGTCAACGTCCCGTGTCTCAACTGAGAGTGGAAGGAGAGGGTCGATACCCCTACAGTAAGTCTCTATTAATTACAATGAATATTATAGAACTCAAGCAGCCCCCTTGAAGAACACCTTGCGGAATTCCAAAACCTGGCCTATACTATCCCTAGACAGACATATATGCTGTGCGGTCCGTGCAATTGTTGCACAGACAATCGGCAACCATAGGAGGGAGTCCTAGCATTTTTATTTTTTATTTTAATGTGGCTCTACTTGATTTCGTTTTGGGGATCTCTCAACGCCAGGTCTGAAATATTTTTGATCTTAACTCTTGCCAAATTTTCAGCGAGGCCGGCTAATCTTGTTTAAGTGCCTCTGATTTTAGATGGAGGTTTAATCACTTTTTATTGTCCGGGAGTTGCCTGGTTTGTATGGGTGCTTTTCAGAATAAGGCAAAAATAAATTCCCCCATTTTCTAGCGCATCAGAGAAGTATCTGACCCTTATTGATGCGTTATAGAGCTGGAAAATTTTCTTGAAGAAGCTGCCCATGACACTCACTATGTCTTCTTTGAGAACCTATTTACCCCATGTGCTCATTATTTGTTCGTTGTGAAACGTTTCTTTAAGTTTCTCGAGTGTCGCTGGTTGTTCATCTGGTTTTTAAGTAATTTTTAATTCGCTTTCCCTGTCAAATTCCTCATATTTTGTGTAAATATCAAAGATCTTGCTCTACTGCTAATCTTGGAAGGATACCTATATTGTTTCTGGATATTCTTTCGTGTCAATCCCCTTGTGTTGCAAGGCGAGATTTTACTTCCGCTGGCGTTTTAATCTTGCTATGTATCTCTATTTCCAGAAGCTTGTTCGGTTTATTCCTTCTTCTATCGATTCATTAAACTGGTCCCATCTTCCAAAGCATCCCTGGCAATAGCTGCAATGAGTTTGTCTTTTAGATGCTGAAGACGTGCTCTGTTTGGCTTTAAGAGGCTATTGCGTTCTATAGATTTTCTTGGTTATTTATATTCTCTTACGATCACAATAATTCTGTAGTGTCGGAAATGGTTGCGGTAGTCTTCTCTATCTTGATCTCCGTACATACTTTGGTCAGTTTATACTAGCGCCTCAATTATAATGTCCATGACAAATTCATGTCAACTTCTTCAATGGTCACTTTGTTTAGGTTAGCCTGCAGGAATTCAGCCATTTCGTCGGCATAACCGTCCGATTTAGTGAGTTTGTAGCTCATGCTAAGCCCGCAATTAACTTGAATAGGTTTTATAGATATTGTTAATATATCTAGTTTATGGTTACTAGGGGAAACGAGTTCTTTTTTCGCTAACTAGTTATATCGGAGGTCGGGTGATGCTAAAACGATGTCTGGTTTGTTTGCCCACCTCAGTCCCCAAAAGTTGGAAAGTCTGACCAATTCTTTCCATTATGCCTCTTGCCAGGAGTATGAATAGGTTGTTTTTTATATTATTGAGGTTATCAGTGTAACCGGAAGCCCTGTTAAGGAAATTTACTTGTTCCATGAAAATTACCTGATTTCTGCCGCCAAATATTTCCATGAAATTATGAAGCGGCAGAAAGCATCTTCATGAGTACTTGAATCATGCATTATAATTAAGATCCTGGGGAGGTTCCTATTTGATCGCCAGTTAGGCCATTTTGATGGATTGTAATCTGCTAAATCAAATGCCATTTCATACGACCAACGCTAGTCCGTAAAAATTAATATCTCTTAGGTTCGTAATATTAACTTTGCAGTTTATTGATTTCGTTTACGGTTTCATTTCTAGTTCCTCTTCAAAGTAGGCGCTGATTAAAGAATGCCATTTAATATCCCACCAGTCCTCATATTAGCTGATTATTTTCAAATTTCTTACTGGACGAATTTTTCATCTATTTACTGTTATTTTTTTGTCTTTCTTTCTTCTTTACTCAACTCTCGTTCGCTTTTGGATTTAGTTCTGCCACTTCTTTTCCTTTTAATTTCTTCATTTTAACTGTATAATAAAGAAATACTGGAGAGTTTAGAAATCCTCCTGTTGTAATCTTGTTGAATTCTCTGTCAGAGTATCGATCATCAAATTCATATTTGTAATTAACTTTCATTAGCCCTTGGATTGTTTCTTTGGTATGTCTTCTGATGCATAAAATCTGAGGTTAACTTCTTCAGCTTCTTCCCTTTTTCTTGAATGTTTGCGTCCTCATCTCCGACTTCTTCCTGATCTACTATTTGCCGCTCGAAGTTGATTTTTCTGCACCTAGAGCAGGTGACCAGAGATTCTATCTCCATGGTTCCGTCGTTAGGTGCACCCTTCTTGTAAAGTGCATTTGATCTATTTGTACTGCCATAGTGCTCCGTTGGATTTCTTTCCTTGCTTCACACTCTTGAGTCGGAGTGGGTCGCTCTCATGTTGCTGGGTCATACTCTACGTTAATTAACTCCGCAGGTGGTGGGTTATCGGGACCCACATTTGTTCAAGTCCGTTATTGCCAAACAACTTATTGATTTCTCTTGAATAAAAATCTGGTTGGCCTTTATTAAGGACGTGTGCATGGAGTATGCATGTAAGTATGTATATTCAAGTATTTTTCATGTATAATCTCATTAATTTTTTGTGGGTTGGAGCTGGTCTGCTTTGGACCTTGTGTTTTTTACATATGTTTCGTCTTACTTCTCCATCTTGCATTCTCTTTTAATTCGGCACGGCTTCACTATCATGCGGTGATTCCCGCTGCAGTTAATACGATCTTTGAATATTGAACATTCTCCAGTTGCGCGTTTTAGAACTATACTCAGAACACAATTTAATATCTTTTGCGGGCAATCTCTGGAGACATGTTTGTCTAACGCAAACCAATTAATTAAGTTAGGGCATTGATTAAGTCGTCGCTTTTAATATTATCTGTTGTTATTTTTAGATTGAAATCCAAGTCAATCTTTCTTGTCCTTCTCTCCATGTCAATGTCTCTCTCAAGATGAATTTTAATTCATTGGAGTACTATGTGTTAGTTTTTTAGGGGAATCGTCACTTCCCCCCTCCCCCTCGTTCACTCGTGGTGCAGTCACAAGGCGGTTACCGCAAAGACATCCGGCCGAAGGCATTGGCGGGTCCAGTGCGTAACCACAGCATCGCACTTTTCGGCGCCATGAAAGACCCTAAAGGTCAAAATGCAAGATCTGCCGCAGGAGAGTGAGATTCGATTTCACGTCAAATAATAAATTGGAGGCATAAAAACTCTCCTGGGGCCGTTCCTTACTACTCCCCCAGTGGGGTGACAAGGTATAAATGAGGAACACTGAGGAAAATCATGGTAGTATAAGTCAGTCTCTAGGTGACAAAGTCCTCGGATCAAAACGAGCTACCGAGACTGGAGAGGTAGTTTACTGGGGTCGCCAGACCAAAAAGTACTTGGCAAGAGAGGCAGGGATACCTACTTTAAGGGGCTAAGAAGAAGCTCATCCTCGAGTTAGTCCCTGGTTATCAAACCAAATGATAATTTAACTTTGTCAAGTTCAACTTACTCTCGCCAGAGTGGCTCCTCATATCCTGGTGCACCTTAAACACCAGGGGTATTCCTTGTCCTTGAGGAATTGAGAAAAGAAGAAGAAAAGGCTCCCCCTTGAGCCCGTTACTCGGTGGCCACACCGAACTCATAACTCAACTTGGTGAGGAACCAAGTCAACTTATTCTCGTCAGAGAAATCCCTCTCCGTTATACTCGCCCTTGAAAAGGACTGGAACTAAGAAGAAGCTCATTCTCGAGCTAGTTCCCGGTTACCAAACCGAACTTTAAGTAACTTATTCTCGTCAGAGAAACCCCCCTGCATTTATCCTCGCATTTTGAAGAATACCCTCCCCGAGTTCAGTCCTCGTACATGAAGAATTAAGTAACGAAGAAGAAAAGCTCCCCCTCGAGCTCGTTACTCGATGCTCACACCGCACTCCAAGTTAACTTAGTTTAAGAACCAAGTTCGACTCACTCTCGCCAGAGAGACCACGACTACCTTGGTATTGTCTAAAGCACCGTACTTGTTCTCGTCCGTGAACCTCCCCCCCCCCCCGGAATACCGTGTGGACTCCCCAGCTGCTACCCTCGCCAAAACGACCGTGTGATCTCGCCCATCTACATCTGGCCAGACGGCACGCGTCGTGAGCTAATAACATTCCTGAGGCCTTTTAAATTGCAGTAGAATCCGTAAGCCTAAATCTTATATTATTGTTGTGTGTAGAGAAATTAACCAATTTTTGAGGGTCAAGCTAATTTAATTAATTCTTGTTTATGATAATATTCAGAGTATTACTGTAGTTAATGTTGAAATGTTGTGCATTCAATGGTTAAAGTTAAAATATATGTTTATTTTGGGGGATTATTGTGCGTTTCTCCATATCTTTACGTGTTTCGGAACGGCTCTGTTCGTTAAGATATTCAGATATCAATATATTAGCACTCCTAGCACTCTTAGAACAAAACGAAGGGGCATTCTACGACAGTATTCATGTTTGCCAATTTTTTCGACCTTTTTGAGATTTGCCCAAGTTTTTCTTCTTTCATTTCCGTTCTTAATTTAAACTGCCTTGTTCTCTACCATTAATGGATTGATTAGTGGACAGTATATAAGTTATCAACCTATTTTCATTAGAAGATTAAGAGGTATTTTGTGGTGTAGTTAAGTAACCTGCTATATGAAGTTGGTATCAAGTAACCTAACTATATGAATTTGGTAATCACTACTCTTCTTTTCATTTTCATCCTAGGAAAAGTAGAAAGGAACAATAATTTATACATGCCGTTATGATGCAATTATAACTCATTCCGGTTAGCATGTCGATCGCTATATCCTACCTACCTAAACCCTAGCCCTAGCAGTCTCTGTTCCAACCAAAACAAGGCCAATGCTCACAAAGTCTAACCCATACCTTTCTAAGTTCCAGCCTTTGGCTGTAAGACGCACGGTTCATATATGACTCTTAATTTTGTGGGTAGCTATGGAGACTTGAGCTTTCTTTAAGGACTCGCTGAAAAAGAGGGATGAGATTTGAATTATTATGTTTTTCCTAGGAATCAGGTCCCAACTTACAAGATATCCACTACAAGCGTGTTATGAGGTCTTCTTCTTGATAACTTCAAAGCAAATCCTGGAGTAGGTATTATTTTCAGGATTGCTGTTAACTTGAAATAAGAATATTGCAACTGCAATACGTCGGGCACTCCGTCGGCGAACGTCTTACGTCTTGAAACAAGCTCTTCTGACCAAAGTCGCGTGCTCTTACTTATTTTTATTTATGAACTTACGACCTACAAAACTTTCAATAATTCCCCGACTAACCTTGGGAGGACCTTGGTAATTATATAATTCCAAAGGGAATGTAAAACAACAAAAGGATTTCAAATTTTGTTAGAATTGGCTGAGTAGTTACAATGTTATTACTAAAACAAAAAAAAAGCTAAACGGAGACCGACCGACATAGTGAGAAATAGTAGCATGCGAATAAAAATTTAAACGAAAAAAAGTATTTGCTAAGTGTTGAGTAGATAGTGGTTGTAGTGCAAACTGATGAAAGTGAATGTGATGAGTTGCGGTAGTTGTTGCTGAGTTGTTCTTCATTTTCGTTTTATTATTTATTTTTTTTCGCTCTAATTCGTGTGGAGGCTCTCGCGCCTCTATTATTATTCAGTTAATATATTCTTTCTTGTATGAGTACTTTGCCGTTGTTTACTTTGTTTGTTCTTTTCTTCTTCTTACTTCATCATTTATTATATAACTGTACATAGGTACCGTGTCTTCTCTTGTGACCTGTTTTCAAATCCTCAAGTTTGCCTGTTGGTTCCTCTCTATTCTTGAAATATATCTAATGAACTTTTTCTCTCGTCGATCAGTATAAATCTCTGATTTATCCCATATTTTACAACCTCTATTATATAAAACTATATTTATCGATGGTAACCGATTTCTTGTTGAAGTTCTCAGTTTTCTCCCTTTTTTGGTATTGTTTATGATAACATTATTCTTGACTCTTTGAAGTTTTATGCTTTTTGGCTTATGGATCATATTGAGTGTTGATTTACGGAGGGCAATGCACACTTTTGTCATATTCTCTCTTTTTAATACTCTAAGTTGGAACCTTTTTCCCAGGTTTGCTTTGGCTCACTTAAAGCTGTTGGGCGTTCTTAAGACTTTTTCACAAGAGTATAAGCAGACTTTTAAAAAAAGTAATGATGCTATAAATGGTGCTTTGTGATGTACTACCCTTAACAACTATCTCCTTGTATTTGAGGATTGTTTAGTGCAAAGAAAAAATGGTGGCACCTTCTTGGGGGGAAAAAAACCATTACTGGAATTGAAAAAGATTAAAAAACTTATTTTTACCAAAACATATTACCAAATTAATATATAAGACAAGAAAACTAAACTAGTATAAAAATATACTCAATCTAACCTTACAAACTGAACTAACCAAATAACCTAACTTGAATGACTATAAATTAACCTATTCTAAAATATGCTTTTGATAATAAAGGTGTTTCAACTCACGTTTGGAAGGATAGATGGCCGCACCGATGACCCAGGAAATGATATGGCGGACTATAAGTAATGGTAATTTTGACAAGTGCCCGCGGGCCGCAAGAAGTGACCTCAAGGGCAGCATGTGGCCGGCACACCGCGGATGGATTGGGGACTCTTATTAAAAATGAACAGGATCAGAGAGCGATTTTAGCTTCAGCGAAGGAATGCATTGTTTTTTCTTATTATTGAATCGTGTCACTACAGAGACAGATAGATTACTTATTGCTCTAATAATACCTATAACGATTCCATTAAAACATTAAATATGTTACCTTTTACTCTAAAAGTGTCAAAACTAAAGGACTGCGCCACAAATACCAATATTCAGATAGGCTTTAAATATAACCAGACTATACAGTGTTTTTCAAATAAAAACTATGTAACCAACAGTCTGGAGTGTATCATATTTTGTTTAATAATTGCAATAGAGCTTAAGTAAGGAAAAGAGTGAACTTTAATTCACGCATTGGGGGGAAAATTTAAAGGATGTTTAAGCTCGCTTCTCTCCCTCGAAACCCTTCCTGCATGAACTGCACTGGCTCCCTGTCAGATCCCGTACTCACTTCAAGATACTTCTCTTCACATTTAAGGCCCTTAACAACAAGGCCCCGTCTTACCTCTCTTCTGACCTCTCGCCAGGCCAAGTCCCTCGGGCCCTTCGGTCATCACATGCACCTCTTTTGAATATTCCTCGCTCATCCCTCTGCTCAATGGGGGACTGTTCCTTCTCAATCTGCGCCCCTAAGTTGTGGAATGCTCTTCCTGCTGAAATCAGGTCTTCTCCCTCTCTTACCTCATTTAAGCGTCTCCTGAAAACGCATCTTTTCAAAATTGCCTTCTCCCCCTCTTGAATTTACATTCTCATCTCAGCACAAAGTGCGCTCTGGGAAGGCATCAGGCCTTGAAGAGCGCATTACAAAAGACATTATTATTATTTATTATTATTTACGTCATTGTGATTATCAAATTAATTTTAATAATGCCAAACTACACTATAGGTTTGTTAATTATTACAAAAGACCTATAATTGGGTCAATATTGATTAAAACAACCCAAATTACAATATATCTGAGGGCTCATTTAAATTTAACTGAGGAATTCAAAATTATGTCAGCCAAAATCGCTTTGAAAATCGCCCCAAAATTACCGTTCCCTTAATCTGTTTCCCGTTCTTCCCACTTCCCATCCTTGCGATCCTTCACCTACCTCCTCCTTGATAAAAAGCATTTGTGTGTACATTCTTCTCATTGTACAGTCAAAGATGGTGGTAGATACCGAAACTGACCGGTAATTAATGTAACAAACTGATTTTACTAAATTGAGCTTTAAATATCTTAAAATACATTCACGCTATTGAGTTTTTCTTTGCATATATTATATATATATATATATATATATATATATATATATATATATATATATATATATATATATATATATATATAATATATATATATTTATAAATATATATATATGTATATATATAATATATATATAATATATATATATATATATATATATATATATATATATATATATATATATATATATATATATAATTAGGTAAAAGGCCATGTTGTAGGCAGTTTCTATTGAAGTCCACAGCTGTGACAGCGTTATACTTGTATTTTCTGAATATTTCTTACAAGTTTGTAACGGGGTATTCGAGGCGAGAAAACACAACCGCGAATAACATTCTTTATTCCTAAACGTCTTTCGACTATGTTAGGTCACCTTCAGGGAAGGAATAAAAATAAAATTATCCAAAAATTTCTATATTAATTTCTACGTGAACATAAGTATTACAAAAATTGGCCAATCATGGCACGGGAAATTTGTAAGGAGAAACTAAGCGCTAGAGGAATCATAAAATTGGAAGGCTCAGATTGCTAGAGAAGTGACGGGCGAATATTCGACTACTACGCTCTGCCGACAACCTTCGGATAAAGCATTTTTACTTGCTTAGTAACGGACTTTAAGCACCACCTACATAGAATAGCGCCTAGTCTGGAAGTCTTATGTTGAATTACGCTTTACTATTCAAAAAGCGAAATACTTATTATTCCTCGAAGAATCATGACAGAATGAGTGCTTAAGCACCTCACTGCTCCCGTTCATCGCCCTGCGTGTAAACCTGTTCGGATGTCTGCCATTCATTGATTTCGTCTTTAGTATGCTGCCTCTTGGACTGACATATTTAAGGGCTTACATGAAAACTATTTTGTGGCCTAGCCCAGAGTGAAAGCATAAGTCAGAATTTATCTCGAAACTGGTGCATAACTGCGAGTTCTAAAGGGAGGAGAGATCCTCATTGCCCGGGGTACCCAGCCAAAATCATAAGGAGAAGTACACCCGTCTCTATGTAGTTGGATGCAGTTATGGTTTTAGTACCCGATAGGGGGTGGCAAATCTTTAGCGGTCGTTGATTCGGCCGCTACTGAATCAAGTCCACCATAATTTACCCCACTTGAGGTTCCGACTTGACATTCATCCCATCCATCTATCACCCTTCATTCTGGCAGCAAACGAGCGTGCGAACAACAGGAAATTGGACGGAGTCGTTTTTTCACCATTTTTTTTTACTCGTACCCGAACATACCTGCACTATCCGCTACCTCCTTTACTACTTCATAACTTTTTTTTCACTCCAAAACACCATAATTAAAGTTTAATTTCAGAAAAAAGAAGACGTCACAAGAGGACATAGTAAGAACAACAAAGACTAGGTAAACTCTCACTAAGAGGGTCTCCCTAAGGACCATCCCGGGAAAAAAACTCTAGAAAAAAGGCCCTATGTGAAACCCTCTACCTCGAACTAAAAGTGGCACTAGTAAAACTTATTGAAGTTTCATCTGGTTTCATCGCCTTATTTGCCGATACCAAGGACGTGGCCTAGCTTCTATCGGAAGAGGGAGCGAGGGTCCTACGGAATAAAGGCCTGGATGCAAAAACCCCTCTACAAGTAGCAGCAAACAGAAGTGTGATCTGCCGCAAAGTGCAGAGATGGGTGGGTGAGCATACACCCGAGGAGCTCAATGAAGAGATCACCAAGAGCAATCCGTGGACCCAAGTTCGGGAAATAATTAAATTTCGCGAACACAACAACGTATTTAATATAACATTCGCTCTCACGGAAATGGCCAAAAATCGAAATAAAATGAAATACTGGTATTCAATATGAGAATAACAGGTGAAAACATACAGCAGGCAAAATTTAATAGCATACAAATGTGCTTTGTAGGCTACAAACTCGAAGAACACACTACCTTGACATGCCCGGACAAAAACAGACTGTGGTGCAGTGAATGCGACATAGAAGGGCATCGATTTGATGAATGCGAGAGCACCAAGAAGAGATGACTAAACTGCAAAGGGCAAAATAGGACCATGGCCCTGAACTGCCCCAAACTCCGTGAGATTATAAAAAGAAAGAAAGAAAAAGAGAGGAAAGCCAAAGACACGACATAGGCCAACGCCGCCAGGAAGAATGCGGAAATAAAGCCTGCACTTGCACAGATGAATATTACGGGAGATTTGAGGGCAAAAATACTAATCTGCATTCCCCATGCAAATATGGATAATGCATTTAAGCCTGGCTGCTATGACCAGGTACTGAATTCTCTCCTGAATGCGAATAATCTCCCTTCAGTAATTATGTCTGCACACCCCTAATGCTCCAAGCAATTCAGGGACTCAGTCATAAAGAAAATTATCGTTAAATCTGGACTGAAGGAGATCGTTGAAGCTCCCTAATCGGAGGAATCCGAAGACGACGACGAAGAGAAAACCGCTAAAAGTGAGGAGGGATCCTCCTCTTCTAATAACGAACAGGGCCCCTGTACCAGTACACGAGCTACGAAGAGCATGTCCAAAACCCTGAGTCCCCCTCTTAAAAAGCAAAACCCTGGGCCAAGTAAAACTGGATAGCCAGCCGCCATAAAGAAGAAGAAGAAGAAGAAGCATAGGTAAAAACTATTCACCATGTTACGGAACGCACTAAATATATTAGAAATTAATACTAACGGCTGGACGAGGAAAGGAATTCTTTACAGAAATGTATTCATGGAAGTTGATGCCGACATCATCTTAATTTCAGAACACGGGATCGACACGCGTAGTGCAGAAATGAAAATCTGGAACTATGATGTGTTGATCACAAATTATTCGCAGGAGTGGTTCGACGGAGCCCTTATTGCAATAAAGAAAGGGATTAAATACAAGCAAATAAGAAAACTAGAAGAATCATACCTCGCGATTGAGGTCGAACTCGACTTAGGAAAGCTAGTCATTGCTACCGGATATCAAGCGTCAACGAGAGATGTGTTACGAATTCACACTCTGACTGGCCTATTTGGCAGAAGAGTCCCTAGTATATGAATGGGGGATCTGAACGCCAGATGCCGAGAACCCGGTTACAGGACCTTCAACGGTATAGGAAGAAGCCTGAACCTATTGCTGGACAGAAATATTGCATAGCGCATAGGCCCCGACTTCACTCCCTTTGTTAGAGCAGAGTGTTCCACCAAACCAGACATCTGTTTGACGAATCGTCAGCTGCGACTCAATAAATACCTCAAACCAGTCCAGGTAACATGTAGTGACCATATAGGGATCTTACTTACTATCAACAGCAAACCTATACATAGACAGCGAGACGGAGACGCCAAGATTACCTCATTAGAACTACTCGGCGCGCTCCGCTAATTCCGACAAAAAGCCCCAGAACAATCGCGGCTTACCAAGCTTAATTTTTAAAAGGCACCAGTCAATGTCATTCAAGGGATAAAAAGAATATCTAACGCCTTTTTAAACAAGGGATACTTTAAAGATGCTTATAAAACTGCTAAGATGATTTTCTTGCCTAAGCTCAGAAAGAACCCAACGTGAAGGAGAGCTATCGGCCAATTTCACTTTTAGAATCTGGTGGGAAGCTCTTCGAGAAGATCCTCAAAAAAAAGACTGGTGTCTCTGCTGGTTGAGAATTCCCTCTTTAACCCACATCAATTCGGCTTTAGGAGAAAGCGAAGTACGGAGATGGCGACTAATGTCATCACGTTAAAGCTAGTCCAAGCAAAACGGGAAAAGTGGTACGTGGGCATTGTTTGTTTGGATGTATCAAACGAGTTTGCTAAGGTATGGGAACGGGGAATGCAGTACAAGATCTTACGACTGGGTTTAAATGAAAACTTAGAAAGAACTATCTGTGACTATGTCTTGGAGAGACCGACGTACATCAGTTTAGAGTGCACGGACGGACCAAAGCTTCCGCTCACTGTGGGCCTCCAGCAGGGGGGGGGGAAGGGCTGACCCCACTCTCTACTTGAATAGAGCGCGGATGTCCCATCGCCTGTAAGCCCTACTCGAGTAAACATTCAATTCGCCGATGATTTCACTCAAATAATCACTTGTTGATGGGGGAACGCGCATTGGCAATCTCGTAAGACAGCATCAGAAATTGAAAATCTTATAATCTACGAAGCCCGATGGAAGATGCCCATCAACCAGGAAAAGTTCAAAGTAGTCCCCATATGCAGAAGACTCATTTACCACATCATGTTAGGGGATAGACGTTATCTCTACACCACGGAGTGCAATGTACTCGGAATGAAGATTACTTCATCTGGGTACAAGAAACACGTCCAAGAAAGAATAATCAAGGCCACCGCTGAAGTTAAAACTCTATACAGGTTCAGAAATCTTCGACAAAGGAATAATAAAAAGATCTACAATGCACTTGTAAGATCAACGCTGCTATACTCCGCTTTCGCCGTCTCCTGTGTCTCGTAGACACAAAAGAGGAAACTAAAAGTGGTGCAGAATAAATGTACCTACCTAATTACAGGTACACTCAAGCAAGAAAGAAGACGCCAGGAAAAACTGCACCGGGAGGCAGGGTTAAGTCCCATTAACATTCTCATAGAAGAACATACGAGGAATATGCAGAAAATGGTTAATCGTGAATTGGACGAAGATATCCTCCAAATTATTGACTAGAACAGAAGAGGAATAAGTCCCACCAGATTTCCAAGCTACTCCGCGGTTTTAGCTGGCGGAGCATAAGTGCCGTTTTACACATGATAATAGAGATTTTTTACCCGAAACCAATAAAAATTCCGTCTAAGAAAGAACTTACTTAACTAAGAAACTTCACCAATTTCTACAAATTCAGCGATCAAGTCCCAAATCTACCGATGAAGACCGAAATTTACCGAAGAAGACATCCACGAAAAAACAAGAAACAGGAATTATACACACCACAAAGAAACACGAAAAATCAAAG
The DNA here is from genome assembly GCA_963969495.1 of Ceratothoa steindachneri. Lineage (NCBI taxonomy): Eukaryota > Metazoa > Arthropoda > Malacostraca > Isopoda > Cymothoidae > Ceratothoa > Ceratothoa steindachneri. The sequence continues at coordinate 35,425,122 of OZ018323.1, read as the reverse complement.
ACTCTAAGCATAACAATAAAGTAATTATTACTACAACAGCAAATATACAAATCATATCCAAAGACATTAATTGATTTTGAAGACAAATGGCTTGAACGCCATATTATATATATAAATATATATATATATATATATATATATATATATATATATATATATATATATATATATATATATATATATATATATATGAAAACTAACTCAAAGACAACAAAGGAACTACAAAGCCAAAACTAACTAAAAGCGATAGGCCTGATCATCAGTCTCTAGCATCTCTTTGCACCCTTCCACACTTCTTTCTCTTTTTACCACTGCTCTACTTTCCGCTATTTGTCCACACACCCTTACTCTTTTTCCTACCTACATCTACTCTTACACCATAAGAATACGAATACGTCAGAGAACTAGATCGGTGCGACAAATAGTCAGACATTGGACATTGGACATAGTAAGAGATGAAATTGAAATAGAATTAGAGGAAAAATAGTAGGAGAGTAAACTGGTTAAGGAGTAATTTTAAAGAATAGATGATGTGTAGAAGACAGAATAAAAGATCCCTGCTGAAAGGGTAGCTCTGTTTGTGTTAGTTTACTTGGTTTTTATTTATAAACTAAAAATTTTATAGTTTATTTGATCAAATTAACTATGTTAATTTAATTACGGGTTTCATCTTGAAGATGATTCATTTGTGCCATTCAAGCCTTTATTTGAGACGGGGTTTTTAAATCCTGCTTGGGGTCTTTGAAAAAATTTGTATTTTTTTTCTAAAAATTTAGGTTAATTTTAAACAATATGATTTTTATTTGAGTGAATTTGTTTTTTATGGTTAAGTTAAATTTTAATTAAAAAACTTGCGCATTACACTGGTTGAGTCTCGTCTATTGTCGATTACGTATTGTATATTGGAGAGTCACGTCACTGCCAGACTGTAATTTACTACTATAAAAAGGTCTTATTACTCTGTCTGCTTTGATGTTTAGGTGTGTACGAGAGAATTCAGAGGTCAAGCGTGCACCAATGGCTTGCCATATCCTCTTAGCTCTCTCGTGGAGCGCCACGTTAATTGGAGATAATCCAACTGAGTCGTGGAGCTCCCTCTGTATTTTGTTTTCTCTTCTTCAGGTGTTTGTAATGAGTAAAACCGCCTTATCTGGATTGCTTGTAGTTTCGCAATGTGGGTCATGGCGCACGCATTCAACGACACCAGGGGGTACAAAAGTCTCGAGAGAATGCACGCATTGAATATCTTGAGTTTATTTGAGCGAGTTAGGTCAATGAACTTATAAAACTCCCTTAAACCTCTCTAGCTATTCGCGACTGCCTGCCCGATATGACACTTGTAGCCCCCTGTGGTGCCATTGAGCACCAGAACCGTCCCTTTCAGGCAGTAGGGGATTCTCTCCCCTTCTACCCGTATATCATTGAAGGTTTTGCGAAATATGGGAATTATTTTGAATTTTGGGGCATTGGTCGATATCTTCCATTTGCTCTCGAAAGTGTTGATGTTGGAAATCTCCCTAGCCGTATTTATCACTATAAATTACCTGTGAACGTAGGCGGCTGTACAAATTAGCAATATATCGTCAGCGAACTGAACGTATATCGTATCTTCGGAAAAAGTTTGTGGTAGGTCGCGTGTGTATATGTTGTATAAAAGATGACTGAGACAGCCCATCTTGTGGGACCCCTGATTCGAGCTCGAATTCGGGGCCTTTGTATCCTCTGATGTGTTTGTATGCTCTCCTCTCCATTATGTAATCGCAAAGTATCCTTTCAAGGATGAGGTTGAGGCCTATTTGAAGGATCTTAAATTGTAGGCCTCTATTCCAAACTTTATCAAAAGCTTTATTGACATCTCGGAGCACCAGGTCAGCATGCCTTTTGTCTGCCTTGATCTTGGCGAGCTTTTCTGTGAAAACGGCTACAGCGGTATTAGTCCCTCTTTTCCTTCTGAAGCCGTGCTGTTGCTCTTTATGTAGGTTGGCTTCGTCGAGAAAAGAGTTGACTCGTCGATTTCTATACGGTCGTCTATAAGCGTTGTTCTTTTTGCGGAAGCTCTTCGTTTTAACCGTTTAACAGTTTGCCAGAAGGTGTGTGAGTTTCTTTCAATGTCGAGTCTTTCTATTAGTCTGTCCTATGTGAGTATCTGTTGGTCAGCATTCATCTGTATTATCGTTAGTCTGTCAGTCATTTTGTGTAACGTTTAGGTCTTTTTATGTGTGGGATTAAAGTAGACGCTTATTCGCGGTCCACTTTAGCCCCATGTGGTGTACTGGGCAGGGTGTGCTCCCGGACGTTTCGTTTTTTCCTGAATTCGGTGTCCGTGATTGTATGAAAGCAGGCGGTGGTCAATATAACCATGTTTCGTGAGAGAGCCTCCTAAACTTGCCGTTCTGGAACCTTATGAGAGCATTTCCACTTGTATTTTCTGGTCTTAAGACCCTCAGATACTTCGTGGGACTCGATTTCGGTTGGAGAGGGGGCCGATTCGGGGGCATATAGTTTCAGATTGAAACCTCTCGAATGGTATTTCAATTGGGTCTCTCTGCCTCGAGATGAGGAGGTTGACCTGGGACCACGTGTCTTTATAATTTTTCTCGACCTCGGAGACCTGGTCTCTTTTTGTCGCACTGTTTCGTTGTTCGGTGACTTGGTGTGAGTTTTTGGTGTATTTGTGTCAATTTTGGGGGGTGTAAGTGGCGCTGGTTTATCTGTTTGGGGAGTATGCTTATTTTTGTTTAGGCGTGGGTCGAGTGTGCTGGCTGTGTTTTTTTGGGGGGGTACCTTTTGGCACGGTTCTGGGCACTGAGGAACGACGCTTATGCGCATAACGTCGTCTGACGGAGGGTTGTTGGGGAACCACATCTCCTGTAAGCCGTTCTTTACGAGCATACGGTTGACCTCGGTTGCAAATGTTCCAGGGCAAGTTATGTTGGCTATGTGTACATAGTAAATGCAGCACATAATTTTTGTGGAGTGCTCGTTTTCGATGTGGGGATAAGTTTTTTGGTTGTTCGTCTCGGCAATAGCGGCTTTGGCAACTTTGGCGTAGGTCGAATTTACCTTCTTTTCCTCCTTCTTGCGTCATAGCTGTGTTTGTTTTAGGATTTCTGATTTTCTGATCGGGCATGCCATGGACATAGTCCGGTGGGGGTGAAGCCTTCACAGTTTAAACATTTTGGAGAGGTACTTTTGCAGTCGCGCCAAAAATGGTTGCGACCTGCACAAATAGAGCAAAGAGTCAGGTCTTTATTCTCAGGGCAGCTTGAAGTGGTGTGTTTGCCGTACTTGTAGCACCGAAAGCACATTTTTAAGTCAAAAAATTCCTCCATTTCAATCTGCTCTGGGCAGACTCTCACACAAAATAACAGTAAACCGAGATTCTTAGCCTTTTGTGCTATTGCCGTATCCTCGAACACAACCTTGAAGACGTGCGTGGAGGTTTTAAATTTTATAACCTCTGCAACTTTCGCCCAAGGGTAGTTCCTTTCCAGTTCGTTTTTAATGTCCTCTGCTGAGTGGCTCTCGACCCAAGAGTAGAGACGCCTGCAAACGACACTACGGTGAGTTTTAATTTGTGGTGGTGTGTGAGGTTTTAGGTTTATGCTCTGTAGGCATTCAACTGCCTTGCTTGAGGTTAAGGCTTCACAGTCAGCCTCCCTTACACAAATGGCAGAGTAACCATTTTGGATGTCGATAAGTCGTACCAGCGCAATTTTAATGTTCCCGTAAATGTGTTTAAAGACCTTTTCTCTATCAGGTTTCGGGCCCTCCGAGAGGACCTGAAGAGTAATTCGAAGGGTTTCCTTCATTTTTCACACATCCCATCGCTCACTGGATGGTTACAAACATGGAAAAAAATACAGGAAAAACACTTGTGTAGAAAGGTGGTGAGAGAGAAAGAGGTGGAGGAGATCAGAGGGTCAATGTCCAAGTACAAGAAATTACCACTTTACCTCAAAAATAAATTCCACGTAGGAGCGAAGATTCTTCCCATACCCTCGTAAAACGAAGAAGGCCAGTGGTCTACTTATGAACGAACAAACGATCGTGCTTCTATCAAAAAGGCGAAATCACTCTCTTTACTTTTTCTTGCTAAAAATTCACTTTTGTAAATTCCGAAAAAAATGCTGTCAGAGCGGGAGTCGACTTGCTAAGGCAAACAAAGCAGTCCACAAATAGTCAGACAATCTGAGCCTTTCAATTTTGTATATTTCTTGCAGCGCTTAGTTTCTCCTTAAAAATTTCCCGTGCCATGATTGCCCAATTTTTGTAATACTTGTGTTCGCGTAGAAATACTATATATAATGTAGCAATTTTGATGAATAATTCCATTTTTGTTCCATGTCATTCGCGGATGTTTTTTCTCGCCTCGAAGGCCCCGGTAAACCTCGTAAGAAATATTAAGAAAATACAAGTCAAAATTAATAAAGCTGCCACATCTGTTGACTTCAATAGAAAGTGCATACAATATGGCCTTTTACCTAATCAAATAAAACACCATTTCATGATAGATAACCTAATATTTGCACTTCATATCGCCAAAAATCATTTCAAAAGACTCATTTGCGTCAGTGTAAGCTCATATTACTTGCAGATATTTCATCTTACAGCATATTCATGTATATAGGGATGGATTTGCTTTTTAAATCAATTGCATACTATTTATATTTATTTGCATTAGAGTAAAAAACTTTCCTTATAACCCCATGTTCACCATGTCTTGTGCTTTTCAAGCGCCTGATGTCTATGGCAACTGCTTGAATAAATGGCACTAATAAGTTATCAGAGTCGGGTTTCCGCTCCAACTCCTCTTTAGTGCTGAATAGATTTTAGCATTCAAAACTTCCCAAGGAGCGTAAAAACGGTGATTTAAATTCAACTAATTTAAATTTTATCAAACTTTTTAACTCTTACGAAGCCAAATTTTTTAATCTTTGGTTTGGAGGTGTTAGAGAACAAATTGACAATTCAGGGAAAAATCGTCCCTGTGAAACATTTTCAACCGAGATATTTTCGTCATTTTCTTCTTCTTCTTTGCTCGTCTCTGTTATCTTTCATGTGCACCGAAAATCGCATGATCCTACAGAAACACATGGAAGGAATCAATTAAAAGCATAGTTTTTCTCTTGATATATTCTATTCTTCCATCTTAAAAGATTATTTGTTTTTTATTCTCTTACAAACACCTCTGACAATTTCCCGTGCACTTCTATTCTGCTAGATAATTCAGGGCAAAATCGTCTTCGTGGACCCAGAAGTCAATCTTTTCTATATTAATTTTTGGGGATTTTCTGCTACTTATTTTTTCTTAATTTTTCGTATAAGTAAGAGGCCTTATTCCACATTTACAGGCAAACCGTGAAGAATGTTAATTCATTTCTTTGTTTTCAACCATTCGTTTCATACTTCTGCGCATTAATATAAAGTAAAATGATAGTATGAAGGCTTACATACTACTGTTTTGGATGTATGTACACAATATAAAATTATGTTCACTAATTTTCTGGGTCAGATTGTTTAATACTTTTAGTGAACGAGAATAAAAAACTCACGCATATAACATCCATCACTTTCTGCCGCCCTCCAGTTTCTCGTAAATGCCCATCTTACGTTAAATACAGTGTTGGTTCTGTAAAGATTAAATGCAAACAGGATTGGGCTGAAATTGACAACTCTAAAAGTTCTGAATTGATATTGATAAAATTTTGATGGTGCGTTCCGAAGATATTTTTCAACCTAACCTATAAAATTTATGAAAGTATACTCAATATTTTTTAGTTATATGGGTGCAAATCCGTGGTAACTCCTACGCAGCGCTTAAAATTTTTTTAACTTACTATAACTGACTCCTCTTTTACTTTATTATTTAATATTTGTTTCTGTTGCTATTTATATTATTTTTCACCTACTACAGTGTTTTTTTTTACAGAAGACAGAGTTAAAATGCTTAGAGAATGAAAAAATTAACTTCACAGTTTCTGTTATATATGTGGATCAGTTAGATTAAGACAATGCAAGAGACGTTGACTAAACATGTTAGGAAACTTTATTAGCTATACTTTGGTTTTAGAGTAGATGATTAGGATAAATACTGGGCACTTCACATATGTTGTTTCAGATGTACAAGTAAAAGTGTGAGAGTAGGGCCAGATCAGAATATTATATACCCTCAGAATAGTCAACTCAGAAACTATGATGCGTGTATGCCATTATGTAATTCATGAGCCACTTGTTAAGAAGAAGAAAATCATTTTGCTGCCACTGCTTCAAAACTTAACCTAATGAAGAAATTTACCAAAGCACTGCAACATTACAAGTCATGTTTCCACTACCATAAAGCAATCTTCTCTAAAATAAGTGATGCCAAGATTAGAGAAGGCATAATCCTGGGCCATCAGATTCGTCAACTTATAACTCATGAGGAATTCATGGTAACAATGGATGAAACTATGCTAGCAGCCTGACATGCACTCAAAGATGTAAGTAAAGGAATTCTGGTAAATCAGCTTGGGACCAAGGAAAGCGTGTATTGTAGTAGAGAATCTAATCAATTGCTACCAAGAGCTCGGATGCAATATGTCACTAAAGATACACTTTCTTCATTCTTATTTGTCCTTCTTGACAGAAAATTCAGGAGATGTGAATGATGAACATTGAAAGAGGTTCCATCACAATATAGCGTCAATGGAAAACAGGTATAAGGAAAAATGAAGCCCTGCTATACTGGATGACTTCTCCTGGAACCTGATGCGTGACACACCTGAGACGTCTTACAAACGGAGAAGTAAATACTAAAATGTAGGTTAATACATTATATAATGCTAACAAACAGGCTTATTCATTATATATTCATGAATTATCTACGTGGACACATTTAATCTGACTTTGGGAGCAAAATACATTTATTTTATCGTGGAAATCGGTATCAATTCCATACTTATTAAATTGTCAATTTAGAAGAAAGTTGTCCGTGATGGGAAAGTTTTGTTATCTAATTCAAATTCAGCACACTCTACCTCATATAAAATGCACATAAGATGTTATTTTATTGACACTGATATTGGCTATGCAGTATTGTAGAAGGATAATTTTTTTTTTCCCTGGTTCCCAACGCTTATCACGTTGCAGGAAGCCACGTGAATAGAAAGACCCCAAGTTTCCGAGAATCACATGACACGCAAGCTCAGATGCGTCCCCCCTCCCAAATCGTACCACCCAACAGGAGTGTAGAGTACGTCGTTTATGTGGGCGGAAATTCAAGCAGTTTCCACCGCGCCTCGAGCTGCCCCCTGGGAATTCCCAAAAGGAGACTCAGCATATTTAATCTTTTTTTACGCCTGGGAAGAGCAGTTAAGAGAAGGCTCGCTCGCAGAAAACATAACTGGTTTGTACCCAGTTGAAGTCTGCACATTCTCTCCCCGGTAAGGCCTAAACCGTCAAACGTAAGCCTCGACCCCGGAAGTCTTCTGAAGCAGCTGCGCTGGATTAAATCTTCGTGTCCTCGAAGAACCCAGCCCCGTCAAAGTTACTTTAAAGTACGCATACGTTTCCCAAGAATCACCATGGAATCCACCTGCTCCATCGATCACCAGCTAAAGATATAACTTATGCCTTCACAGCCCTGGAAGTAAGGAGCTGACAATACCCTTTATTAACACTCTTCTCCTGTCAAGGATCCCTCCTTTTAAGACGCCAGCAAGATCGTTTCGCCGAGCCGAGCCCCTACTTTTCCCTCAAGTCTCCTGTAAAGTCTTCGTTGCCATCCGACCCATAAGCCCCTTTTTCTCTTTTATCTAGTGAGCCCATTTCGATCTGAGCAGGTAGCTCTAAACTAATTAATTAAATTTAGATTTTCCCACCGGAAACGCTTAATCATTTGCCAATCATTAATTTCCCGTTATATCATTTTGATTAATTTTAATTTGTAAATAAAATTTATATTTTCTTATGTTTGTCTTTAATTAACAAGACCTCACTCTTGGCCTAGTTATTCAAATCTCGCCAACCTCGAACTAAACCTGATTAGTTAAATGAATTGACCCCACGTCACAACCTGCCCTTTATAATCTGCGCAGTAACGTAGCGTTTATATTTGGATGGTTCGCTTTAATAGCCTGAGTTCTCCCCCTTAATACTAATTATAGATATTATATTAGATAGTCGACTATACCATGACATATATTATATATATATATATATATATATATATATATATATGAAGACACTGTTTTTCCAAATAGTGAGTAAATTACTTTACAATGAAACCACTTTTTGAGCAAAACTTTATTGACCTGGAACTTGTTTCGGTATGAGGTCTCCTATACCATCGCCAGCCGTTAACTGAGAAAAATCGACAACGAAAACAGAAATACTAAAATATACAGAAACCGGCAATTGACATTAATCACGAGGCGTTAGTTTTAGGGGGATTAACAATATTTTTTTATAATGAGGACTGATACATAGGGGCTACATTTGTGTTGACCTTCTGACAGATAAATTGGGGATTTATTTGATTAATATAAATTCTAAAATTTTTATTTCATTAAAATCGTTACATTAAGAATTATTTGTGCACTAGGAAATCAATTATATGGTTTGTGTTTTTAACATGGGTGAAAATACTATAAGCATCGCTTGCTCTACGAATATCCCCCTTATATTCATAAATATATTTCTTTAATGACATCCCGGTCTCTGCCACATAGAAGGAGTGGTAATTTGAAGGTTTGAATGGGATCAGATAAATGCCTCTATCTATATTAGGCTATTCAGGGTTAGTTGGCCGAAATGAGTTTTTAATAGTTGAGGGATATTTGAACGTCGTTAAGTTCGGAGATACTATGGATTTTATCCTTTAAGCAAGGGGAAATATGGAAAAGCTAAGCAATTTTTTTTGTTTTAAGAACCCTAGGATATTTCCCTAGGTTTAGATAGGCTTTTATCTATATTGTAGAGGGGGTATTTTCACTCAATGAACAATCATGTAAGAAACAGGGGTCAGAAATTCGGAGAGCTCTTAAAAGATAGATATTTCAATATCTTTTTTTTTATTAAGTTCATGACATAAAAAATATTGATATCATTTGAGATGTAAATATCACAGAAACTACATAGTAAAAGCAAATTAAACAGGCTTGATGTTAAGCAACATAAGATTCATTCCTCCAAATTTGAATGAGAAAATCAAAGGTTTGTGGATTCCATAGAAGATTTCACAAATGTTCAAAATGCGTAGCGCCTGAGAGAGGGGACACGTCAAGTCGGTAGACCAGCTCCTCCTAAATACCCTGCAGCATGTCTTCGGTAACAGTCGCCAGTGCGGTAGTGATTCTGAGCAAATTTAGAGTTAAAGGGAATATTTAGAAATGGGGCTCAAATTTACAATAAAGAGGTTAGTGAAGGATTTTAAATATTTAAATTAGTTAGCGAGCGTATAATTGCTAAAATCTATTAAGGTAGGGGCACTTTGATTTATCAATCTAATGATTATATAAAACTGTTTTAAAATGAATTTTAAACTAATAATTGAAGCAAAAATTGGCAAAAAACCTAATATACAAAATCAAAAACCTTGCCAACGAGCGAGAGGATCACACCACCTTCAGGCCATTCTCCTTCTTGAGCTGCTCCGGAGAGACAGCGGAGAGGATGGTGCTGAGTCGCCTTCAGTAGAGCGTGGGGACCCTTCAGCACCACGTGTTTGGCTACACCAGGGGGGTGAGCACGGCGGACTGCCTCATCACCCTCCAGTCTTACGCCAACAACCAGCCCACCATCGTAGTCTTCCTTGACCTCGAGAAGGCTTTCGAGCTGGCTAGCCCCCGCGCCATACTAGCCGCCCTTGTGAGGAAGGGCACTCAAGGGAGACTGCTGGGCTTGCTCCAAGACTACTTTCACCAGCGCCGAGCTCGTGTGAAGTTCCATGGTCACAAGTCTCCCTACCTTACCTTCGAGAACGGGACGCCCTAGGGCTTCATCCTCAAACTGTTCCTCTTTAACGCGCTGATGGAGCAGCTGGTGGTGCTCCCCTATCGGGAAGGAACCATCCTCCTCAGCTACGCCAACGACCTGGCCCTCGTTGTCACCGGGCGCGGCGACAAGCTCGCGCGGGCCCAAGAAGCGCAGCACCTCATCACTGCCAAGTGCGAAGAGCTGGGGCTCAAGATTTCAGCAGAGAAGTTCCAGGCCATGGTTATCAAGACTTCCAAATCTGCTGGCCAGCAGCTACGCGTCCAAGGAGTCGGGCTGGCCTGGATCGACTTTTACCAGTACTTCGGAGTGTGGGTGGACAGGCAGTTGTCCTTCACGCAGCATGTCACGCAACTGAGGGAGCGGACGCGTGCCCGGCTGAATGTGATGAGGGCCATGACGCGGCCGAGTGCTGGTGCAACCTTCCCCGTCCTCCACCTCTACTACCAGCAGGCAGTGCGCTCCCTAGTGGACTACAGTGCCCCGGTCCTTGTAGCGCTACTCCGGCAGCAGCAACAGCGCCTGGAGATGATGCAAAACACCGCAATAAGTACCATGTTAGGGCCACCAAGGTGGTGCAGTGCCTCTGTCATGCAGAGCGAGGCCAGCCTGATGCCACTCACCAACAGGCTGGATTGCATTGTGGCCTGTCGGGTGGCCGGAGTGCTCCAGCGCGACGTGGAGAGTGTTGCGCAGAGGAGACTTCGAATAGCCGTGGCACAGGGCCTTCGAGTGCCTACGTAACAACAGGCGGCTCGTAAACGTCAGCCTAGCAACTAACACCCTCAACCAGGCAGGGAACTCGCTGGGGCGCGACCCCGACACTCCCAACCCCGCCTACGTTCCACCACTACCATGGCAGCCCCCTGCCGCCGACTTCACCGCCACACAGCTGCCCGCCAGCAAAGCGAACTTACTCACCAAGGAGCTGCACCAGCACGCCCTTTAGGGCCATGTCTGAGATAATGGAGCCAGGCAGCGCAGTCTACTTCACCGACGGCTCCGTCGACCCCGACAGCGAGAGGTCCGTCGCCGCCTTCGTAACGAGCGGATTGACGCAGGCGTGGAGGACATCAGACCACTGCTCCACCCTCCAGACGGATCTGGTAGCAATCCTGTATGGCTTTTAGGACACTGCTCCGCCGGGAGGCCACTTTGGTGATATACACAGACTCTCGGTTGGGACTGCAGGCGCTGCAGCACGCCCACGCCCACGCACACACCAGGAACAACATCTACCTCGCCACCAACATCCTGTGCACCCTGCAGGACCTAGCAGCTCAGGGCAGGCGTGTCCAACTCCACTGGGTTCCCAGCCACGTTGGCGTGCGCGGCAACGTTGCGGCCGACGAGACCGCCAAGCGAGCCGCCCACGGCCCCACCATCACCTGGACCGTGCGCCCCAGCCTGCAGCAGCTCAAGTTGCAGGCCAAACGCAGGGTCGCCCACAACACTTACCAGCAGTACCAAGAATGGGAAGCAACTAAGAGGCAAGCGGCGTGGTATGCTGCAGCCACAGCCTATCGCCCACTGAACTCATCCTTCCAGCAGCCCAGATCGAACGGCGTGCTGCTACAGCGTGTAAGGCTGGGCTACTCCACGCTGGAAGAGCTAAATGCCGACTTGATGGCAAGGAGGTGCAAACACTGCGGCGGCCACTGCTGGCGCCCACTGGTGCATTACCTCCTCTCCTGCCCAGCCACCGCCCTCCTCAGGCCAGAGCCAGCGCCAACCCCTCCTTTGTAAGAGACGCCCTTCTGAGGGCGCGAGAGGTAAGAGGCGCCCAGGTTGTCTGCCACACCCCAACAAACGAGCTGCTGGAGGTGTTGAGAACAGCACCCCCTCCGCGCTGATCGCCGCCCGCGCCCAGCCGTGCGACGGTTGGTGAGGACCGGCGCCACCCACTTACAGCAGATAAGACACACGTGAGACGCTCCACCGCGTCTTACTGCACGCCAATACTGGCGTGCTCCCCGCTTTGTGTAATGTGTATTATAGATTACTACATCATATTATTATTTTATTTGTATTAGATTATGTATAAATGTACGCTATTGCACAATAAACCTATACAAACACAACAACGAACGGGTTACGTGCTCCAGGCCGACCCAAAAGCACCAAAACTGCACCATGCAACCCACAACCAAACGAATTCAGGTGACAAGGAGAGGAACCGACGACAGATCACTATTTAAATTTGGGGAGAGCTGTTTTATATAAAGTGTTTCTAGGGTTCGAAGAGTAATTGGACATTTGTGAGAATTTAGAATTTCAAAGTTTTCTAAGGAGATATCACTTTTACACTTTATTACGTGATCTCTTATCGCTGAATTTCTTTGGTTTCAAGTATCTCCGTCAGAAGTCTAAAGGCAAGATTCTGTTCCCATATGGCTATATGTAATAGAAACCGCAAGATACTTGAAATCAAATAAAATTCAGCGATAAGAGATCACGTAATAAAATGTAAAAGTGATAGCCCCTTAGAAAACTTTGAAATTCTAAATTCGCACAAATGTCCCATTACCTTTGAATCCTAGAAACACTTTATATAAAACAGCTCTCCCCGAATTTAAATGGTGATCTATCGTCGGTTCCCCTCCTTGTAACCTGAATTCGTTTGGATGTGGGTTGCGGGGCACAGTTTCGGTGCTTTTGGGTTGGCCTGGGGCACGTAACCCATTCGTTGGCAAGGTTTGTGATTTTGTATATTAGGTTTTTGCCAATTTTTGTTCAATTATTCGTTTAAAATTAATTTTGAAACAGTTTTAAAAAAATCAATAGATTCACAAATCAAAGCGCCCCTACCTTAATAGATTTAAACAATTATACACTCAGTAACTACTTTCAATATTTAAAATCCTTCCCTAGTCTATTTATTGTAAATTTGAGCCCCATTTCTAAATATTCCCTTTAACTATAAATTCGCAATTCAAAGCTAATACTAGCTAGTAAAGTTCTAGATGTAGTATGCCCTCTTAACAGTGCAAAATATTTTGTTCGTAAATTTGTATTTTAGGCCTAAGAAGATTACCGTATTTTTGGCGAAATGTCGCCGGTAAATAAAAAGGATGATGCCAGATATTTTCCTCGCCTTGGGAATTCTGTTAAACATTATATATATATATATATATATATATATATATATATATATATATATATATATATATTAGGTTGAGGAATAAGTTCTTGCGTTTTTTTAATTTTGTGTTAATTAAAGTTTTGTTGACGTAATTTGGGCACATATTAAGAAACAATAATAAATAATGAGCGCAAAATTTGTAAAGGTTAGGCTAAGTCTCTTAACAGCGCAGACTATTAGGCTTTTGATTAGGCTACGTCTCAAAGTTGAGTAATAGGTCATTGCGTTTTATTTAAAAATTGTGTTAATTTAATTTTTGTTATGTACCCTCAAAATGGAACATTAAGTTGAAAGAAAGGGGCATTTTCGGCACTTGTTGTTTTTCATTTTCAATCGAGGCGAGAACAATGCAAAGCTTGTCGCGAGTTTTGTGCTGTGTACGGAGAAAATGCGTTATCAGAAAGGACAACTCAATAGAGGTTTTCACGGTTCAAAAACGGTAATTTCAATCTTAATTACGAAGAACGTTCTGGTCGCCCACTTAAGTTGGATGAAGATCGATTAAACGACTTTCTTTATGTAAATCCTCGTCAATCGACTAGAGAATTGGCTGTACAATTAGCGTGAGATCAGAAAACTGTAGTTAATCTCCTTCATTCGATGGGGAAAGTTCCAAAACTCGGTGCATGGGTTCCGCACGCTTTGAGCGAAAGCAACAAACTTCAACGCTTCCAGATTGCTGCAGGTTTGCTTGCTTGTCACAAGGTTACTCGTGGATATAAGGACAGATTTCTTCATCACATCATCACTAGAAACGAAAAGTAGTGTCTTTTTGTCAACATGAACCATGGAAAACAATGGCTTAGCCCCAATAAAAACCACTTTTGCGATTAAAGCAAGGACTTCAACCACGAAAGAAGATGCTGTTTGTGTGGTGAGATTGTAAGGGCATCATTCTTTATGAGCTCCTTGCGAACAACGAGATTGTCAATGCAGAACTCAACGTTCAACAAATGTATCAACTCGCTGAAGCTATTTTTGAAAAGCGACCTCATCGACGTTATGGAATCCTTCTGCAACACGACAATTCTCGTTCTCATATTCCAATATGACAAAAGACGCCATCCAAAGGCTTAATTGGGAAATCTTACCGCATCGTCCATATTCGCCAGACTTGCTCCATCGAATTTCCATCTGTTCCGATCGCTCTCAAACAATTTTCGTGGCGTTTCGTTCAATACTGATGTGGAATTAAGAATTTGGTTAGACGAATTCTTTGAGTCGAAATCCAGAGATTTTTATTGCAGAGGCATCTAAAAACTAGTTGAACGTTGAGAAGAAGTCGTATATAACAATAAAAAATACATTATTGATTAAATTTCATATTGTTATCAATTAAAAGTGAAGTTTTTCTAAAATTGTTAATGGTCATGAATAAATTTGATAAAACCGCAAGAACTTATTCCTCAACCCAATATATATATATATATATATGTATTTATATATATATATATATATATATATATATATATATATATATATATATATATATATATATATATACATATATATAATACTGGTAATTGATTTTTGCCTTAGGAATCTGTCTTATAGGACTGGTATTCCCATTTCTAAACCTGAAGCCTCTTCTATCAGGCAACATTCAGAGTATCACCATCATCCTCTCAATTCTAATTCATTTACTATATTAACTTCAGCTTTAACTTCTCTCGATTTGAAAGGCTTAGAGTCACTATATATCATTAAAATAAATCAAAAGTTAAATAATTACGCCTCCTCAATTAAATTATTCACAATATAACCAACCAACAGTTCAATACATTACCTAGCCACCGACCAACCGAAAAAATTTCGTCAGTAATTTTAAATGTTTAGTTAGTTGATTTCTCAGCTCCCACGTTAAAGGTCAGTCCCATTGTTCATTCTGATTTATTTTCGGGTTGTTTGTCTTTTTTTGGTGTGTGTTTTTACAATTTAATATAATGCTATTTTTTGTTTACTTCAGTAACTTTTAATACGTGATATTCAAGTCAGTTTGTTATAATTTCACTTCTTATTTTTTTTTTTAAATACCATTGGGCAATATTATTTAATTCTATATATTATTAGTGTTTTTACTTTAATTTTAATTATTGTCAATTTTATTATTTTAACTTGCCTTCTTTTACTTTTTTTTCATGCATTCTTTTAAGTGTTATCAATTAATGTTCCTTCCCCTTTTTCATTAGACGATATAGTCACTGAAGATGGTCCTAGTAAAGGTCCGAAACGTCCGGCCAATAAATGATTAGTATAATCACCTGGGACTTCATATTCCTGCTATATAAATATATATATATATATATATATATATATATATATATATATATATATATATATATATATATATATATGTATATATCTATTATTATTATTAATCTAAACTGGTGACATAGGTTTTGGGTAATCCTAAATTAACTTTTACGTATTTTTCCCTCCTATTATTCGTGTTCCCCTTTTGTTATTGTTTTTTATTGTGGCCGAAAATGCGTTCAGCTTAATTCGAAGTTTTTTGGGGGGGCGTGTGTGTGGGACTGATAAATTTCGGGATGAAATTTCTCGGAATTAGCGCAGCTGAACCCAAGCAAATCCCCCGAACGGGTTAAGTCACGAAGGACCGTTTATTCCAAATTGAACCACTATTTAGTTATTTCTTTTTCGGGGGTGTACAAGCTAGGCTCTAAGAATATTACCGAGAACCTTTTTTCGCGCAAACATAAACCAACTCGCTCGCGTGCCACATTTTTCCAAGCTAACTCTTTAGCCGATGTTTTCGTTTAAACAATTTGAAAGCTAAGGACGGTAGATTGGCCTCACTGAAAAGGACCTCCTATCTTACGTACAGGAAGAGGAGAGGAAAGAAAAACATTAAAAAAAACAACGAGAAAGAGAGATGGCGGAACGAAAGACAGAAAGAGAGAGCAGGGATAGAAGAACGGAAGGTACAAATAGAGATCGAAGAACACGCTAGGACAAGACAACACGAGCTCGAGCTAAGCCGAAATCGATTGTAAACAATGGCGATTAGCTTCCAAACTGAGTTTCCGCAGTCCCCATCGGTTAAATCCCAGCTTTCAAGGAAGGAGAGGACTTTGGGTCCTAGATTACACATTTCGAAAAGATCTTCAAAATTAATACTTGGGATATCGAGTCAGATGGTGTCGCCAGATTACTTCCTCTTCTTAGTAAGCCGCTGCGCGATATCTTCATTTCCTCTCCCTCCGTAGCCACAGCGGATTATTCTACCCTCAATTCCCAACTCCTGGCCACCTTGAATATGGGACCAGACTTTTAACGTGGTCGTTTCGTCAAGAGAGAATCCACCATGGAAAAACCTTCCGTCAGTTTGGCTTTATCCTTCATAAGAACCACCAATATTGGCTTGACTCATTAAAAGTTTTCCCAGAATACGAGTCCATTCTGGACTTTGTATTAAAAGACCAACTTTTGGCTTCCTTGGCACCCGATATACGCTCCTTTGTAAAAGAAGGGCGCTGTTCCACATTTAAACAGTGCTTGGAAGAAGAAGACGTGTAGGCCTCTAGCTATAATTTATACACTAAGGACAACAAGAATCCTCCTCCGTCGACCCTCAAGTCCAAGTCTGGTAATTCCAGATTGCCTCCAAGGAATACACCAAAATTCCTAAAGATCTCTGGCCCCTCGAAGCCCAGAAATCTTCGTCCTTTGGAACCCAGAGATATCAAGCCCCTGATTACGACGACCACTTCGTCATCGTACCCCTAAAGTCCAATAATTTGGTTCTCCTGTGCAATTCTCGGCATGTGCCTACAAATTTCCCCCAGAATTCACAATTTAGAAGTGCATCCTCTCACCAGGTGCACTAAATTAGTGCTGCTGCTACTCCCCCATCGCCTCTCCTTGTAACCCCCGTTCCTATCTCCTCCACCAGCAACCTCGGTCACCACGTTAATTTTCTTTTCAACAAGAGCTCTCTTGGCCGTTTAAAGTTAGAGAATGGAACTGTCAACGAATGTCAGGTATCTAACCTTGTTTGGGACACCGGCTGCACCTGCATTATAGTATCCGAGGATTTACTACACAATGTTGGTCTCGATCACCAAAAATTCGTAGTGCTCTACGATTAACTGGGCTGAGCGAATCTCTTCCCCATTGTTAAATGCCACATCGAGTGTGCATATATGACTGGTTTGGCCGAAGTGGGTTCTCATTGGTCAAGCCCCCAGGTCACCCGAGACCTCGTGGCCTAGCACGTTATTACGCGAGGTCAGACGGCAAAAGCCCAGGCTCCCGTTCCCGTTCTCTTTGAAACCCCCGTCGATCTGGAGTTTGACGTTGTCTGGAGCGAAGCATTAGCCCGCGCCAAGAAGGTGTGCGTAACTCTCCTACCTCTTTGCGTGAAAGCACAGAATTGGGCACAACATTCCACCCGCGGAGATACGAAGGTATCCTACGTCGTAAGGGATAATCTTTTGTACCGCTCCTATTCTGAAGGAACTGACCCCGTATTCCAATCCTTATGTGTCCCCCGTGCATACGTCGCACAAGTTCTTAGGCTCGCACATGATTGCCTCTTCTCCGGACAGTTCAGTCATAACTAAATCTCCCAGAGGGTTTTTAAGTATTTCTTTTGGCCAGGTGCGGCCAACGATATAGCAGATTACTGCAAATCGTGCGATGTCTCTCAAAAGACATCTGCCAAAAGGCGCATCAAGCCAGCCCTTCTACAGAAAAGCCCCATTATAACCGAGCCCTTTTCACGAGTGGCCATTGACCTTATTGGCTCCATTCACCCCCAGTCCAGTGAAAGACACATGTACGTCCTTATCCTCTTATTCAAATCTCGCCAATCTCGAACTCGACCTTAGTAGTTTAGTAAATTGACCCCACGTCTCAACCAGACCTTTATGATATGCGCATCAACGTAGCGTTTACTACAAATAATAGATAATGTATTGGATAGTCGGTAATACCATGACAAGTATAATTAAACAATAATGTATTAGAGTCAGATTCCGTTTCCTGCTAGGGATCAATTGTATTAGATTTATTTTAATCCCCATAGATGAAAACACACAGGTTTGGTTTCTTTTTTGACATGTCATACGCCTAAACTTAGATTAACCATCATTCTTGTAATGAATTGACCTTATACAATTAGTTCATAATTTCAACCTTTTGGGCTTATTTAGTTTAGCAGAAGAAGAAACATTTCTGAGATGCATATACCCGTTGGAGATTGTTACACAGTGCCTATCATTTCGGAAGGAAAGTTGGGAAGTTGCCTGTTAGCTTTATTTAACATATTATCTTGTTGGGTTATATTTTTCCCCCCAACGCTAAACGTGGAAATTTATTTTTACTCTGAAATGTAAACGTTTTTGCTCTACCTAATTGCTCATACTTATGCTGTAACAATTTCATCTCTTCTCCTAAGTAAGGAGTGTTGGAATTGATTCAGCTACCACTACTCAGATTCAAAGTTGGAAAGTTGTCTGTTAACTGTATTTAACATATTACTAGTATCTTGGGTTATAAACCTGCAGCGTCTGGATACAAACCAAGAGAGTTTAGGCTACTCAAAGGACATGCATAAGAAGCCCTAAATTCCGATAAGCACTTGAAATTACATGTTTGGTCCTTCTAAATCTTAAATTGAGTAAATATGCGTTTGAATGATTCGCAGTTTCTCACCGTTCATACGTTTGAGCAATTTGTAAACCTCTTCATAATGTTCCACAGAAATGGTAAACCAAACAAGTAGACGCAATGTGTCTCCACTTCATTGTCCCATAAGATAAGCAAATTTTGTTAAATCATAATTGTTCGTAAGAGGAAAGGTATTAAAGAATGAATAGTGCAAGATTGTCCACTAGAGAACGTCTCGTGTAAATATTGGTAAGTTAATTTGATTTCGTTTTCGTCGTCCAAACATTTTTCGCCTATATTACTTCCCCGCTTATTCTCAATATTACTCGTGAAGGATTCCATGATTACCTTTTTGAACTCATTCTCATAAATTTCTTTTAATATAATTTCGGCAATTGATAAAATTTTAGCAATTTTTTTAATCCGGGCTACAAAAACGCACCATTCTCTTGCACTGATATTAGAAGCCTATGCAGGAGAAAGAGGTGCTGAATTTTCTAACTTTATATTTACACAATTTACATTATATCTATTTACACTCAATATTTTTAACCTTATATTGAAAGGTAAAACAATGAGTACCCTATTAAATATTAAATTGTTTTAACTTTATATCTATATGTACTTGGTGCAATCACTAAATGAAAATTGCTCCGACACAATTAAACAACACTGGGATAGTCACCACTAAAAGTGCTTAAATTTTAATCGCGACTACTTAGATTCAACTTAATATATAAGATATAAAATAAGACCCAAATTCTATACCGAATACAAACAAATGAAACTAAGAATAACAATAGAGGGGAGGGCCCTCAGAAACTTTCTTTCTCGTTGCATTGAAAAATCGAAATGGGAAAGGGACAGTTGGTATCAATTAGCAAAATCCATGGGCAAATAAAATGCGGCATAAATTTGCACAAAGGGTAGCCACATAAACGGTTCATTACATTTATGATCGTGGTATTCTAATGCTTATTCCCTATAAATACCATTATGGAGGTTAAACAGTTTTTCAGAAAATCAGTCGATTTGGGGCTAAAATTGAAAATATGCGAACTTTTCGGTCTGGTCAGAGTTTGCCTACTGGCATCCAAGCTCATTTGGTGAGAGGAATATGCCAATGTACGTCACAATACCGTTTCATATCAACTCAAACAAAAGAAATATTTATGAACATACCAATTACGTGGGCATCTAAATTACTCATTGTTACGCAATTGAAATATGAAAGTAAATATTGTATTCAAACATGCAAAAAGATAAATATTTACAAATTATTATAATTGAAGGAAAAGTAAACATTATGATATTAACATATTATAATAGCAATTGTTACGAATATCCCCACAAATGAATTTCATTAAATTGAGTATAGTTCCTGTTTGATCTAACCAGAGCAAACCTAGCGAAAAATAGGCTATTAACTTGAATGTTTGTTATGAATAGGAAATTTCAGGTGTCGGATTATTCTGTTGGTTGAATATATTATGACGTAGTTTAGCTTAAGTTGCATAGAAGTGTTGCTTGGAGCTGCGTTGTAGAAAGTTGCAGGTGAGCACAACCGGTGAACACATGAAATTCGGCGGCCTTGATCATGTTTCTGGAGTGGTTAATTGGCAATAAAATTCTAAAGGATACCATGAAAAAAGTCAAAAAACTAAGCAACTTGCTTTTAAAATGTGGGCTAAATATAGAAATTTCGCCCCTTCCAAATTTGGGAACTGGACCAAAGCTACACCTAAACCTAAACCTAATGCATCATAAGGGGGTAAAATCTTCATTTAATGCCATAGAGACGTGTCTTCTTGAATATAAATTCCGACTTTAACGAAGCGTTTTCACTCTCATCGTGGCATGACAAATGAGAAAAATGAGTATTCATTTTTTTCATTTTCTTACGGAACTTAGTTTAGGGAAAGATAGTTGCAACGATGTTTAGCATGAATCTCCTGGGGAATTTCACCACTCACATGAAATGTAATTTTTGCAAAGCTTAAAAAGGGATGCCATTACATAATTGTTCTTAGTTTGTTTTCCTTCGAAGTAATCTCTGTAAATGTCCCTATCAACCTACGAATTTGATAACACTAACTCCCCAAACGTATTTTGCAAAATTGCTATGTAAACCATGCGCCACTGAACGGAGTAAATAGTTGTCTTATATGTTGAAAGTGGAATATTTTTTCTTTCAGCTTGCGCCTACGATGATTTTGATTATTTTGAGCTTGACGACTTTTTCTATAAGGTTTAGAGCATCAACAACATAACATAAATTAAATTCCATTTTAACTAAAAAACAAACAAGTCGCTAATTCTATGCCTTAAATGAACTACTCGTTCGTGTACAATATTTAATTGTGATTTCTTAAGCATTACACGCAGATTTTTTTCTTCTCAACTTTTCTTGTAGAAAATTATCTCCAATATATACAAGCAAAGGGAAACTTTCTAAGTTGCCCTTTTCCCAAATCAGTATATCGCAATTAAGTATATTGCAACAAACAGAAAAGCCAAAGCATTCATTTTTAGGGCCGAAGACAAAAATTATGGGTTATTATTATAAAGCCTCGAAATTAACACGTATTGAAGTTTTTCCAAGTACTATAGTAAAAACTCAAAAAGCATAAATGCAAAGCAATGTCACCCTAAAAATAAATTTAGAGGAACTAAATCAAATTCTAAGCTGTACCCGTTTATGTCAACTTAGATTATGCGACCTTTTATCTCTTTAAAAAGGTCATAAAACATTGTAACATAAATTAATTCTTACTTCCAGTAGCAATAAACAAATAAAAACAACCCTGCTTAATATTTGAATATAAAATTTTAGTAAGTGAAGGAGCATGCTGCTAATAATAATTATTACTATCTCAATCGTTCTCTCATTCATTTCTTTAATAAATTAATTGGAAGTTAATCGTTATTGCATTATTTTTCTGTCTCTCTCAGGCAACCAATATTTCCTACTTAAAGAAAATTTATATGTTTAGGAAAAGATGCCGGAGAATGTCTCAAAAATACCAGTGCTTCGATGTACTAGTTTTTTCAAAAATCAAAGTGGTACAAAAATATGAAAATATCTCTTGTTCATCTAATCTACTGTGATGAAGATGAGAGTTTTCTCTTTCCAAGGTTGTTTTGAATCTTTCTTGAACTTAGCTACTAGGGTTGGAACTATTGGAATTAATTCATTTATTACTTTCAATTATTCCTAGTGATGTCACATTGTCGAAGTATGGCCAAGTTTACGTGAATATGCGCACACCGGACCTAAGGTAGGCCAAGCAAGGCGACAACAGTTATTGTTCTAAGAATATGATTTGAATAGATAGCTGCAGCTGCGTGACCAAGGAATATTCCAAACACAGGGAAAAAGTAATTTTAATAAACACTGAATAAATGGCACAACAATAAATATGGATATATATATATATATATATATATATATATAAATATATATATATATATATATATATATATATATATATATATATATACATATATATCCATATTTATTGTTGTGCGATTTATTTAGGTTGGATAACTAGGGTTATTGAATGCGTATAACGGGAGATTTAGGGTAGTAAGTGATTTAGTTCCTTTGAACCTCGATCGTAAAGCGGGACAAACTTGGTGGGTTGTCTTGATGACCTTGATTACTCACGGGGATAGCCGAAAAATTGTGTTGTGCAAGATGCGGGCCTCTTGTCCTCAAGAGTTCAACGGACGAACTTCCGAAGAGGGGGAGTTAAATTCTCCAACCTCGGGTCGAGTGAGCTATTAAGCCTCTTGTTCTCAAGAGGTCACCGGTCGAAGTTGACTTTTCCACACTCAGCTTGAGCGGGCTATCGGGCCTCTTTTCCTCAAGAGGTCACCAGAAGATCTACGGAGGACGGCTTCTCCAATCCTTGATCCGACGGCGGTTTAAGAAAGGCTGAGGTTGCCTCACGAGGCTCTTCTCCCTGACCTGAAGATACGGATGTGATTTCCAGCTCTTCCGTGGCTTGTGACTTTACTCACACTTCCCAGGAGAGAGCTTCGTTGAATCGAATTCCTTTCGGGGGAGTATCGTCTAACCAAATGTGTCTGTAATCCTTGGGGGGGTGCATATATACCCGGATTTCACAAAACAGGGAGAGAGACAAGCCTTCTAGAACCCTCGTTATCGGCCGTGAGAACCGAGCGTCTCCTCTCGGAGAAGTGCCAGAGGCAGGGCACAAAGGGGCAGACGGACGACCAGCTGTTGTAGCCATAAAAGACATAAAATTGAAGGCTACCTCCCCACTGTCTCAATTTTCCCTCCCTCCACCTCAGGTGCGGGGAGGACAGATTGAGACGGCGGGGAGGTAGCCTTTAATTTTAGTGTCATGTCTCGGGGTGAATTTTGGCGGTGAACTGGTGGCAAGTCTAAAGTGAGGGAATTTGGAGTGGAGGGGTAAGTAACGGCTCGCTTCCTCTACCGAAGTAATATCTTAGGAGGTAGGGAAATAATATTATTGTAGGAGATCCCTCTACACTCCTCCCAATCTAAAGACATTTTTACAGCTCAGAACACTTTGTAGCGAAAAAAATGTGTACAATAATTTCTTCAAGAGGGGAACTTATAAAGCTCTAATTTTAACGTTTACCAACCGGGGAAAAAATCCCATAATACTATACGAGATATACATATGTGTAACCACAGATAACTTAATCCATACATACGCAAACAAAACATCAACAAGGCCCCCCCCCCCCAAAGAAAAAGAGTATTTACAAACATGAATTGAACGCTAATTTTACTATACACTCAGGTTCCTGGAGGGGAGCCTTCTATTGGATTCCTACTCGAGCTATCGGCGCGGCAGTTGTCGGTGATTTTAACAGAGATTATTTGAAATTGGTACTCCATGAGTAGAAGGCTCCAATGCAATAAACGGCCATTTTGGCTTTTTCTGTTTTTTTAAGTACCCCAAAAAATTCTTTACCTATGAGATAAATCCTAAACTTACGAATAGACCACACTATGGCTTCAAGCTCAATGGTGGCATACACCTTTTCGTTATGAAACAGATTCCTGCTAGCATATCATACACGATATCCTAGTCCATCGTCATCATATTGGAGGAGAGCCCAACTTAGGCCATCTTGGGAAACCGAAAGGTTTTATTAGGATTCGGTAATCTCAAAATAGGGACAGAGACTAGCTTGTCCTTTAACTGGTGGAAGCGAACTTTCGCGGAAGGGGTCCAATTGACTGGATCGGGGGCCGTTCTCTTAATCATGTCGTTAAGGGGCGAGGCTATGGGGCGAAGTTCGGCACAAAACGTCGATAGAATGACACGGATCGTAAAAAGGAACGAAGCTGTTTCTTCGTTCCGGGGAGCGGCATTGCTGAATTTACCTTTAACTTGTCGTCCTGGAGAAACATTTAATTCCTAACTACCTGAGACCTAGAGGCCAAGGTAATTAATAGTGTCATGAGCGAAATGACACTTTGTCGGTCTTATCGTGAACCCGTGTATCTTTAACCGGGCTAGAAGCGCACACAGAGACTTTATTTGTTGGTGCCAGGTACGATTAGCGATGTACATGTTAACTAAGTAAAACGTCACATTCGATAGTCCTTTTAAAAACTAACGCATGATCCGGCTATAACTTCTGCAAACAGTTTCCAGCCGAAAAAGGAAGGCGGGTAAACTGAAATAACCGCTTTTCAGTAGCGAAAGCGGTAAAGCATTTAGATTGCTCTGCAGCGGCACTTGGTGGTAGACTTTACAGAGGTCGATTTTGGATATGAACTTCACGTCTTCAAAGGCATGAATACTTTGGTCGATTATGGGGATCGGTTCCGCGTCAAGCTGTGTAACCGCTTTTAATTTGCGAAAATCGCCGCGCATCCTAAACGATTTGTCAGGCTTTCTAACCATGAAAATGGGGGAGCAAAAATCGCACAACGAGGGTTCTCTTATGTCTAATTTTAATAATTTCTCTATCTCTGGATCGAAGGTCGACGGTAAATGTACGAGTATGGGGTGAGGCTTGGTCCTTATTGCATCTTGGGTAGTGAGAACAATCTCATGCGTAAATTGGGTTGAGCAATCCGGGAATTCTGAAATGACGTTGGGAGAACCTTCTAATAAGGCAAGCAATTGAGCTCTCGCATTAGGTGCGAGATTGGGGTTTACGTCCAAGTCGGAGTTAGGCTCCGCTTTGGCGAAAGGAAGAGACGGCAGGTGATACTTATTTTCTGCTTCTACGCACATTGTTTGGACCAGACACAAGTGTTCAACGGAATAGGCGGCTTCGAGGACGGGTTCTTCGTCTAAGGCAACTACGTTATTTAGGCAAGCACGGCGGTGGTATTTCTTTAAGAGGTTGATGTGGTAAATATTATTACCGGAGGGGGTTTCGATTAGGAAATCCATCGGGCCACGGGGGTCTTAAACGGAGAAAGGTCCTTTCCAGTGAGAGAGGATCTCATTTGCTTTGGAAGGAAGCAAGAGCAGTACTTCGTCACCTGGTTTGAATTAACGCACCGTTGATTTAAGCTCAAAATAGGTGCCGTATTTCTTCAGGTTTACATCGCCGTTCCGGATCGCGATGTTCGCACATTTTTCTCAACGGGTACGCCGGTCTAAAACGTACGCATATGAGAATGTAATTTCCTTCTCCATTTTAGGATTGGACCACAATTCTTTTAAAATGCTGATCGGTCCTCGGACGTTACGTCCATATAACAGCTTAAAGGAAGCAAACCTCAAAGACCTATGGGGACTTTGCGATAATTAAATGACGCTACGAGGAGCTAGCGGTGCCACTCTTGGGGCTGGTCGGGGCACACCTTATTGAGTACCATTTTGATGGTGCCGATTAACTTTTAGCACATCCCGTTAGCGGAAGGGTACCAGGGCATCGTCAAGAGGGGGTTGATGAGGAGTTCACCGATATATTCCATCAAATCAAAGTTTAATTGACGTCCTCTTTTGGATAAGATCTACTTCGGGATCCCTACTTGGTAAAAGATTAAGATTAAAGCCTCTGCACAAAAAATTCTCTTAATCTTCTTCATGGAGATAGTATCTGTAAAACGGGTTACGCAATCGACGTGTGTTGAAATATAGGAGTATCCCTCGCTCCACGGGGGATAAATGGGACCCATTAGGTCGTTTGAGACCCGGGGGAAGGGTTTGACCACTCTCGGGTTCTTTTGAAGGGGGGCGGTGGCTACACGCCCGTTGGGGGTGACCTTCTGTAACGGTCACAGGACTTGCAGAAGTCGATACTTTCTTTGGCCGCTCCTGGCCAAAAGAAATATTTAAAAACTCACTGTGCCGTTTTGTTATGATGGCCATTAGGCCATCATGAGTAATCTTTAGAACAGGTTCAATATACGTTCTCGGCAAACACAACGCGTTGGTCGGGGGGCTCTCTGGTTCAACAGAAGAACGATATAATAACTCATCCTTGACGGTGTACTCAAACTTCCGATTGCCTCGCACCACTTTAGTCTCATTCTTCCTTGCTTTTACCCACAGGAGCTGTAATGTGGGGCATTTCTTCTGCGCCTCAGCAAATTCAACATTGGTGGCGAGGTCGATTTTTGGGGACGATATGGGTACCGAAAGCGATATATCCTTCTGGGCCTGGGCCCTGGTAACGACCGGATGAGAAATTGGGTTAAGAAAGAGCTGTGCGCTCTGTGAAATAAGGAGAGCAGAATTTTATCGGGCCCGTGACACGTTAGTCCATCCGGGGAAGAAATGGTACTGTATATGGCACCATACCACTGGAAAATCTGGTGTCAGGACCTAAAATGTCATGCAGCAACGCGAACCTGTTATGCTGTGGACTTATGGGATGTAATAGTATATCGGAAACTACTATAGAGATGCAACCTGTATCTATAACCAAGGTTGACACTCGCCAAACATTTACTGCGCCATTTTCAAACTGTACCCTACCGAGGCAACTCTTGTTGAACAGGCAAATTTACCTGCTGATCCAGGGGAGAGGGAGCAGGGGGTGATGGCGATGTGGCTGGCGAATTAGGAGATCGGACAACTGAGATTTGGTGGACCTGATTACACTACGATGTCCTCAGTGGGAAATTTGGGGGGAAATTGTAACATAAATGCCCAGGGGTGCCACACGTAGAGCATAAAATGGGTCTACGTGGGTAGTGGCTAGGCGTAGAGGGCAGTAATGGAGGCTTCACGTCCTTTTTTCTCTCGGCGAATGAGGCCTGTACTTGCTCAGCGCCTACACTTTTACGAAGCCGTTGTTGCCCTTGGGTTGGCTTCTGTTCAAACCCATACTTGTGTTTCGGGGAAGGGAGTTGGTTATACTTGACCTCCTTGGGGTAGAGGTCGTGACTGGAAGCGTGAAGGTTGGCTTCTTACACACACTCCTTGAAAGTTGGCGCTCTTCTGTCCACTATGAAAGCCTGTAATTGGCGAAGGAGGGCCGATATCAGTTGATCCCTTAGAATGAACTCAATTAGCAACTCATAATCACTTGATACTTGGGCGGAATCCAGCCAGAATTGGAAATTACGCCGAAGCATGAATCCAAATTGTCTGTAAGTTTGACGTGTTTGTATTGTCGCAAAGCGGAATCTAATCCTATAAAATTCTGGATTCATGTTAATAGCAGAAAGAAATTCTGCCTTCAAGGTTAAATAATCAAGGGTGGTCTCTGGAGGAAGCAAAATGAATATGTTGCTAAGACGAGGATTCAATAGAGGAAGTTACTAAGCGACACCATCTGATTCTAAGGGCCAATTATTGAATTCGAATATCTTCTCAAAGTGCGTTAAATAAGACCAAAAATCTTCTCCATCC
This sequence comes from Ceratothoa steindachneri, assembly GCA_963969495.1. NCBI lineage: Eukaryota > Metazoa > Arthropoda > Malacostraca > Isopoda > Cymothoidae > Ceratothoa > Ceratothoa steindachneri. The sequence goes on along the minus strand of OZ018323.1, from coordinate 35,397,549 downwards.
TTGTATGCGGGAAGTTTTATTGAGGGCACTTGAGCCTGTTCAATTCAAGATCCTACGGAGTTCATCTCTACTTGGTCACGGCTTATCTCTCCCTCATGCTGCCTAATTTTTTCAGTCTCTTCTGCTTCTCTCGGTGCTTTTCTTTCTTTCTCTACGGCTCTCTCTGTGCCTTTTTTTCTTTCTCTTCTGCTTCTCTCTGTATTTTTCTTTCTTCGTTTTCTCTCTGTGCTTTTCTTCCCGCATGTTCGTTGCGTTCCTTTTCCTGGATGTAACCGATTAAATATTTCCCAGATAAGCCTAGGATCTGACCTTACTTATGAAAGCGATCAAATGAAGACATCCCATATATGCTACTTCAATCCTTTGCACACAAAAGATCTGCCAGAACTATTGAAGCTTTATCCAAAAGCAAATATGAATTATAATAACGACAAAATTATTTAAAATTCCTAGTAAAAACCCGGCAAACTCACACCCCAAAAATAAATAACTAACTAACGTGCGAATCTTACTCACAACACAAAAAAGGCGGTTAGTATTACTACATAGCTAGTGCCCTTTTTTAATGAACTAGAAAAACTATGTACACACCGCAAAAGAATGGGCTTAAAAATTGGTTGTTACCTGTAAATCAAACAGAAAATTGTCCTAATATATTGGTGTTAAGATATTCTTGGTAATGCAGCTGCTATCAATTGAACTTAGTGATTCAAAATAAGGTGGGGAAGACCAAAAGCCTGACGCCAAATTATATAAATATATATTTATATATATATATATATATATATATATATATATATATATATATATATATATATGGTAGGAATATCAAGACGTGTAGTTGAGAATGAGAGGGGGAAGTAAAAACCCGGAAAGTACACTGAAGTTCTTTATTGACGTTTTGCCTGTTGGCTTCTTCAGAATTGTAGAAGCCAACATGCGAAACGCCAATAAAGAACTTCAGTGTACTTTCCCGGGTTTTTACCTCACCCTCCCATTCTCATATATATATATAAATATATATATATATATATATATATATATATATATATATTTATATATATATATATTTATATATATATATATATATATATATATATATTTATGTCGAAGCATGGCCAAGTGTAGGGGAATATGTGCATACAGGCTCTAAGGTAGGCCAAGCAAGGCGACAACTGTTATTGTTCTTAGAGTACGATTTGAATAAATTGCTACAGCTGCACCACCTAGGAATATTCTAAACAAAACGACAAAAATAGATTTTAATACACACTAAATAAAAGGCACGACAGTAAATATGGATATATATATATATATATATATATATATATATATATATATATATATATTATATATTTATATATATATATATATATATATATATATATATATATATATATATATATATATATATATATATATATATATATATATATATATATATATATATATGTATATGAGTAAGACGGAATTTGGTTACGACTACTTATTATATTACTTGGGTTATTGAATGGTTATAATGGGATATTTAGGGTAGTGAGTGATTTCGCTTCTTTGAACCTTGATCATAAAGCGGGACAAACTTGGGGGGAGGTCTTGGTAACTTTGATTACTCACGGGGGAAGCCAAAACCCAGCAGTGGTGGGGCTACTTTCCTGAAACTTGTGCTTTGCGAGATGCGTGTTTCTCGTCCTCAATATGTCACCGAACGAACTTCCAAGCGGGGGCAGATGACTTCTTCCAACTCGAATCGAGTGAGCTATCGGGCCTCTTGTCCTCAAGAGGTCACCGGTCGAACTTCTCCACACTCAGCTCGAGCTAGCTGTCAGGCCTCCTTTCCTCCAGAGGTCACCAGAAGATCTTCGTAGGACGGCTTCTCTAATCCATTTTTCGAAGGCGGTTCGAAAAAGGCTGGCGGTGCCTCACGAGACTATTCTCTCTGACCCTAAGATACGGGTGTGATGTCTAGCTCTTCTCTGGCTTCGACCGTCATTCATACTTCTCTGGTTAGAGCTTCATTGAATCAAACTCCTTTCGGGGAAGTGTCGTCTGACCAATTATGTCTGTAATCCTTGTGCGGGTTCATATATACCCGGATTTATCCAAAACAGGAAGAGAGACAGGTCTTTTCAAAGTCTCGTTATCTGCCGTGAGATCCGAGCGTCTCCTCGCGGGGAAGTGTCAGACTCAGGGATCAACGGGCCCGACGGACGACCAGCGGCTGGAGCCATAAAAGCTGTTTGCGGCGAGCCTACAAAATTGATGAGTAATTGCCTGACCTGAGGGGGGAAGGAGATTGAGACGGTCGGGAGGTAGCCGTCAAATTCAGAGTTATGCCTCACTGTGAATTTTCGCGGTGACCTGGCGGCAAGTCCAAAAATCGTGAAGTCGCAGGGAAGGGAAGTAACGGCTCGCTTCCTCTACCGAAGTAATATTCTATGAGGTGCGGAAATTCTATTTTTCTACACGTATTATTAGAAAGGAAAAAGTTAGAAATATTCTAGTACTTTGCTTAAACTTCAGTATTTTCCATTACTCATGCATGTTTATATTCCGACACACTACATTATTTAAACATTTCTGGTTAACATAAGGTGATCCTCAAATTTGGAATCATTACAAAGACAATACTTAAGTAGTTTTAGTTGAGTTATTCTTCCTATAATAATACGAAGACAAAAGGCCCTTAAACCGTCCTTATAACCACACATAGTAGGATAGGCTTGCGCTAAGGAGACCGGTGTATTCGATGCATGATTGAAAGCTCTCATTGATTTTTTTTTCTTCCCCATATTACAAGTATATAATCTGGCCCTTTATTTTTGTATAAAATAAAATTTGAACTGAGAAGTTGGATTCGAGATAGAAAAGCTGCAAATTTTAATATATTCCTGCAAATATAATCGCCAGCTAAAGAGCTCTAATTTCACACACTACCTGTGCTTAGTTTTACATTAAGTACAAGACAACAAGAAGCACACAGCTCACACCTTTTCATCATTAATTTACTCTACATTTGAAACCATAAAATTCGACTTAGAATCATGGAAAAAAATAACTCGTTTCGGCGTATCGATTTCTCATTTTAGGGCATGAAACTACTCAGCCCTATTATGTTGAATGTCTCAAGAATGGATACTCTGCTGTCACTCGGATAAAAATCTCAGCTTCTCTAAGCATCCTCTTCGTGTCTGGGGCGGATAAGTTTGCTTCATTAGTAATGTTTAGGAAGAGAAAGGCACCGATTTTTGAGTTATGATGCTCTGATAAACTTACCTTGTGTATTTGGATTCTTTCTGGGGACTCTTGTCCTTTATCTCTGCTCCAGTGTACCATCTTCTTCCAACCTTTTGAGACTCATCCTTTCTGTACCGATCGTTAGTTTAGTTTTTTGGATATTCTTATATGACAATCCTGCCTTGTAAATCTTATGATGCTTTGACCTTTATAATTAGATTTTAAGCACTACGGAGATATAATGACAGAGTAAGATGATTTTGACGTAGGTTTAATCATAAAAGCTTCCAAATGTTATAATGATACCTAATACAAAATGGGAAACAAATATTAAGGAAATTTGGTCAAAACAGATATTGCACTGTCACCTGAATAGGATACGAACGATAGAACTCTATACATAAATTTTAGCAATATTCTTTGTAAAATTGAATGTGAGATAATGTTATGAGAAATATTGATATATAAGAAGATTGATGATTATATAAACCGCCTTTTTAATTTTATAGCATAATTTTTATTTGCGAGACTACACCTTTTCACCATCAAATTAAAATAATGACTTTCATATTTAAAAAAAAAATAACTTCAAATTAAAGAGTTGACTTTCATATTTAAAAAATTAGACTTCAAATTAAAAAAAAAAAAACTTCAAAATAAATAGTTGACATTCAAATTAAAAAATAACTAAACTTCAAAGTAAATAGTTTACATTCAAATTTAAAAAAATAACCTTCAACTAAAAAACTTGGATTACATATTAAACAAGTTTACCTTCAACTTAAAAATCTGACTTTCAACATACAAAAGTTTCTTCCAATTGAAAACAAATGAAATTAAATTAAAAAGTGTAATATCATCTGAATTTGTGTAACGTCAAGAACGCTAATTTTGCCCATAACCTACGCAAAAATTGCCTAGTGTTTTCGATTCTCACGCACTTATTTCTTCATGAAATACCATCTTTTATACATAAAATCATTCGCAAGAGTCTTACCTCTAGTATTCCTTACCATAGGCGTATCTAAGTTTAATTATTTTAATTTGAGGGTGAAAAGGTATAGTTTTTGGTATTATAGTGACAGAACACAGATATCCACACATAAATATCTCAAGCCGAACAATATCACTCATCTGGGAGAGTGATACTTAAAAATTAAAAAAATTATCAAAAATTCGATTTGGGGTAAACGAGATTAATTTAATTTTTCTGTCAGAAAGGTTAAAGTTGGCTATTAAAGGGTAAGTTTTAAGGTTGAGAGGAGAATATTTAACTGTTTAAGTAAGGATAAGAGGGAAATGGATATATAATTCTTATTAAACTAAGTGTTTTTTATCTTTTGGGCAGTAAAATATTGACCTGGCTGTAGGTAAACTCTAGTTAATGAGTAAGATCGGATAGTTCAGTTCCAAAATAAATAGCTCGTATATGTAATTTTATCTTGTAAAAAGCATACCTAATGCAACGGCCATTTTAATATCTACATCGTGATTCTAGAAAAAATAAAATATCAGTTATAATGAGGCGGTTTCCGATCAACATAATGTGAAACTAATAAAATATTAGAATATTTACATTTAGCACTGTCACTCCCTAAATAGGCCAAATAAGGTTTCCCCGCTGAGACCTTATTACAAGGCAATACATGGAAAAGTGGACAGATATATTATCTAAAACACATGCCATTTATATACGTGATTTATATATGTACGTTTGGCAGAAAATGGATATATGTATGGAAATAAATAAGATAAGTAGATTTCCCTTCTCAGAAAAAGTAAACATTAAATCCATTAGTTAATAATCGAAAGATAAGAAGCAAGAGACTCGTACCGAAAAAGTATTGCGAGTATATGTTACATTTTCTCCTTGTCTTTCATTTGAAAAGAGACAATGAAACTAAGAAAACAATTAATTGCAGTAAAAAAACAGCCATGGTGTAAAAAAGACGAAAACCAAATTTATTTGACATCTACGCATTAAGGGGGCTGGAAAATTAGGACACAAATTGCGCACCAAAAAGACATTCTTAAAAATAGCAGTTAAAAGCATAAATAAATAAAATTAAAATTAACGACTGCATAAATCTTGTGAGTTTGGAAGATTTTTACTGAAATTTAAATATCAATAGAAATTTATTATATTAAATTGCGAGGGGCCAGAAATGAAACTTTATTTCGTAGCTCAAGAAATGCATTAAGAAGGCTTCAATCTTTGGTTTCCAAAAATAAGGATAAACGAAAGATTTTGAGTAAAATTGGACAAACAACTATAGGAAACTAGATCTTGTTTATTCCATCATTCTAAATGGAAGATGAGGAGGAAGTATGAGAGTTTAATTATAGAAGAAAAGAGCGCAGTCTCAATATATATATATATATATATATATATATATATATATATATATATACAAGCCATGGCTTAGTTACTCACTACATACGGGTTGAGCTTGAGCGTAGCTGCACTCGCTACCAGCCGTTAGGGGTGTTGGCTTTCCGTCTCTTTAGCATTTCAAAACGCCTTTTTACCCCTCTTTCATAAGGGTTTTAATCATTTTTTTAAAACACTCCTCGGTATCTCTAAAAACAAAAAAAGTACGTAGGTAAATACATAACCTAAATTATAAAAAACCTCAAACATTGTTAGTTTTGTAATTCAAAATAAAACACCGATATTATAAGGTATTTAGATATACAATTTTTGAAATGCTTTAAATTATTGCCTTTCAAACGGGCTTTTTCAGCCGCCTTTCATAGTAGTTTTAACTATTTGTTTATATACCCACTTGATCTCATATAAAGAAAGAAAAACATAAAACACTAAAAATTTAAAGATAATAATAATAGTCTCGCGACGGTCTAAACCCAACAAAGTTCTCCTGAGCATCAAAACCAAGAGGAAAAAAATGAAACAAGGTCTGCGGTCGCGGGCTCTTACTTATTTTAATTTATGAGCTTACGACCTCGAATACTTAAAAGAATTCTCGGACAAAACCTGGGAGGACTTTGGCAATTATGTCACTAGGAAAATAATGTAAAACAACATAAGGGTTTCAACTTTCGTTAGAATCGGGAGAATAGTTATGAACCTATTGCCAAATAATACCTCGGCTACTCTTGGGAGGTCTTTGGCAATTATATCATTGGAAAGAAAATGTAAAACAACATAAGAGTTTAAAATTTCCTACGGAATCGGCCAAATAGTTATGATCTTATTGCAGAAACAAAATAATTCCCGGGCTAACATTTGGAGGACTTTGGCGAGAATACCTTTCAAAAGAGAATGTAATAATCCCAAAGTAATTAAGAAGGAAGATGAAATCATAACGGGAGATTAAAAGGGAGGTAGGGATAAAAATAGAGAGACAGACAAGTCAACATTTAATAGAATATACAAACATACTTAGAAATAAACGTACATATATAATAAATCCAACGCACACACACACACAAACATATATATATATATATATATATATATATTTATATATATATATATATATATATATATATATATATATATATATATATATATATATATATATATATATATATATATATATATATATATATATATATATATATATATATATATATATATATATATATATATATATATATATATATATATATATATATATTTATATATATATAAAGAATAAAATTACAGGATCTGCGGGTGATTATACAACCACCATAGGGCTATGCCATTTTTAATTTTGTATTTCAAATAAAATTTGAAGACAGAAAAAAAGATGCACAGATCTGGTGTAGCTGACTATAAATATATATAGTACAAGAGGAATAAGAATTGGACAGCTTCTCAAGTTTCTCATTGAAAGCTATAGAACAGTAAGTGATCTATCTGTAAAAGAAGATTCTGTTATCTGATCTCTTTCCAATTCATGTAAAATCCCTATATATTATAATGAATTTAAAAAAATCTCTCTTCAGTAAAATCTAAATTTTTATTAATTAAAAACAATCGGCGTCAGTAAAATAAAGATTTTAGTTTCACAACGGTTACATTGTTTAATTTAAAATAAAGACATTCATATTTAACTAATTGCCAGTAATTAATTACCTTTAAAACAACCAACTAGAAAACACTATATTCTTTAAACCACCCAATTCCATCCACCTCACTGTCAGAGAGAGAGAGCGAGAGAGAGAGAGGATGCACCTGTAGACTTTTTTTAATCCACGCTAACGAGGCGCAAATTCGTGAAGGCATTGATGGGCTGGAAGCCGACCTTGCGGAAGCCTGAGATGTGCTTATGATCACGAAAGGTTTCGCCGCGCATTATCCTGCGACGGCGAGAATCGAGGAAAGTCCACCTCGCCTGGCGAAGCGTCTGTTGATTGGAACCCTTTCTCTTCGGGGACAGGTTAAAGCCTCTCCTTCTCTCCACTATATAACGCCCGACGCTGGACTTGGACAGCAGTAAGTAACCGTCTGTGTCCCGAGTAACAGCGAATATCTTCCATTCTCTTGTTCTGGTTAGTTAATTAGAAACCCTTGTAGAACCCGCCAAGATCCGTGTATTCTCCCAGAACTTACGAGAGTCAACCCCATAATCGTTGTTACCCATAACCCGAAGGCAACGAGACAAATTCTCGATTCGGTATTCTATCTAAACGCAAAGGCCAGATCTGGTTTCATGTCGCATAATAGTCGTTTGTCAAGAGGCTATTATTATGGACTCTACGTCGTCTCTAACAAGCCAGGTTTACTCCCTCGGGCCAATTCTTCAAGCTACCCGCCTTGCGCAATTCTCCTTTGAAAGCTCCCCCCCCCCTTTTAAGCCTCTGTCATTTGGCTTCGCGTTAACTCAAAGTCATTTGAGCGTCTCATCTGTCATTGGCCGTTTGTATTTACGGCGGTCGAGCCTCCGCCCCCCTAGGTAGCTATTTGAAACCAAGACTAGTGTACGTCGCTTATGTTTATATATCTTAATTAAAACCATTTTAATTTTGTAAACATATTTGCATAGTAGTAAAGTATCTTTTTGCCCTCCGTTTCTATTACCCCAGAACCTTTCAAGATAGCTAAGCATTGGCCCAATTAAACTGCAATCTGAAACTTAATTGCACTCTAATCCGTCCATAGCTTCTCTTCCTCGGACTGAGAAATTTGGAATTATTTACAGTAATTTTCTTTGGTGACAGGATTGCTCTTTCACACAATTAACCAGCATTTGTGCAATTTAAATGTAAACTTGGAAAAACTTTATTAATAATTTTCTCAACTGGGCTCACCAAGGTGCAGATTTTGATAGATCCAAGTCACCTTCATGATTCATATTTTTACTTTCTTCTCCAACTTGCAAAATAGTATTAGCAAGTTCTTCCGGCAGATGATCTCTATGCAAATATGGCTTCATATTTTTTTAAGAGCTTTAACACTTTGACTTGTTTCCATAAAATAGAAAGATTTCCCACACGCTTTCAATTCATCTGCCCTTGTTCCTTTGGGAATACTGGCAAGGTTTTTCCAAAATCGACTTATGTACTACTGTTAGAACTCCCATCAAATAATTTGAATTGTTATTATCATGCAACATTCTGTTAACCGATTCTAGTGATTTTTAGTCGCGTGTCAGTCTAGTGACGTGCGGCTCTACATCTGAGTATGTTGCTTGTTCGGTCGGTCTCGCTCGGTCGGTCCCCGTTTAGCTTTGTTCCTTTTTTGTAATAACATCATAACTATTTGGTTGATTCTAACGAAATTCGAAAACCTTATGTAGTTTTACATTTTCTTTCGGATCCTCTAATTCTTAATTTCCTCCCAAAGTTAGCCCGGGAATTATATTGTTTTGACTATAACAACATAACTATTCGGCCGATTCTAACTAAGTTTGAAACTCTAATTTGGTTTTACATTCTCTTTTGAATGATATAATTGTCAAGGTCCTCCCCAACTATAGCCCGGGAATTATTTTGTTTTGGCAAAAACATCATAACTATTAGGCCGATTCTAGCGAAATTTAAAACCCTGATGTTGTGTTAAATTCTGTTTCGAGTAATATTATTGCCAAAGTCTTCCCAAGTTTAGCTTGGGATTTATTTTGGTTTGTCCATAACATCATAACTATTCGGACGATACTGTGCTAGACTATACTACGCTACAATATGCTATACTCTGTTAGACAAGCCTATAGGCTATACTATGCTGGTCTATTATAAGCTAGGCTTTACTATGCTAAGATATAATGTACAATGTAAGATATACTATGTTAATTCAGGTTATAAAAATTATGTTAGGATAGCATATAATATGTTAAGCTAGAAAATACTAAGTTATGCTTGCCTAGAGTATAATAGGATAGTATAGACTCTACTAGTCTAGCATAGGTAATTCTAGGTTATACGACGCTAGACTAGACTAAGCTATGGTAAGCTATACTAAGCTACACAGGGATATAATATGCCATGTTAGTGTAGGCTAAATTATAATAGGATAGGGAGGAATATGCTATGCTAATTTAGGTTATAAATTGCCAATACAATGCTTGTTCAGGATATAATATGATAATATAGCTATACTTGCCTAGGATAGGTAATGCTAGGTTGTACTTTGCTAGGCTAGTCTAAGCTATGCTAAGCTATACTAAGCTAGACAGGGTTATACTATGCTATGCTACTGTAGGCTAAAGTATTATAGGCTAGGGCGGGCTTTGCTCTGCTATGATAGGTAATACTATGTTAGGCTACGATAGTCTAGCTATCAAGGTAAAAATAGCCTATCTATGCAAGGTTATTCTAGTTTAGGGTAAGGTATGCTATACTAGTCTAAGATATAATAGGCTACGCTATAATTAGTACGTTTGGCTCTACTATATTAGGTGTGGTTATGTTAGGATAAGCTTTAAAACATTAGCCTATATTATGATGGGCTATGCTCGTCTTGGCTTTTGTATGAAAGGATATATTAGCTAGGCTATAGTAGGCTAATCTTGCTTGGATATACTAGGCTAGGTTGATCTAGGCGACGCCAGGCTAGGCTCTGGCATGCAATGCTAAGCCATACCTGGTTAGTCTAGGCTAGGATCTATGGTCTACTAAGCTAGGCTAGGCTTTACTAGGATGCAATAGGCTAGGATATACTGTGATACGATAGGCTAGGGCATATTAAGCTAGGGTAGGTTCAAGTAGGCTATACTAAGCTAAGATAGGCTAAAGTAGGCTATGCTATGCTTGGTTATAATAGGATATCTAGTTTATACTAAGCTAGGCTAGATTAAGCCGGCACAGCCAGCTTCTACTATTTAAGACCACGTTCTAACGAAATTTGAAACCCTTATGTTGTTTTGCATTTTCTTTCGAATGATAAAATTGCCATTGTCCTCCCAATGTTAGTCCAAGAATTATTGAAGTTTGAAGGTCGTAAGGTCATAAAACAGACTTTCTTTATGGGACATTGTCGCTTCGTCTTATACGATAAAACAACATTTTATCAGAACTTCAGCTAAATCAGAATATTTATTTACATTGCACATAGGTTTATCATTTGAAATTAGATTCAATGGCAGCTTGAATGCTGCATGGGATGTTCAAACTTCCTGTGAGGACGTCGCATCAATTCCAGAGCTCACTATAGATAAGACTATTTCCTTTTTCTGCTGGACTTTGGCTACCACTAAGTTTCCAATAAAGGATTTTCCCAGTTCCCGCTGGTGCTTCTAAAGAATATAATCCTCCTTTCTTATGCGGCACTTGCTTAATGATTGTTGTTTATGCAAAACTTTGGTCTAGCAAAAGTATTGGTACATTTTCCTCAATGAATCTGGTGAATAAATCAATATCTTATGAGGTTTCTCACAAAAAGTATGTGACCAAATAATTCACTTCACTTCGATAATTTTCAGGTAACCCAAACTTGCTCAGCTCCTCCCCACAAATTGAGAAAACGCGATCTTCAATATCAATCAATGCAGAATTATATATTTCACCATTGAATGCAATTTCTTTCTCAGGAAATCTTAATTGTGGTTTATATTTTTAGTCTTCTGATAAATCATTCTTGTATTTCTGCCTCCTCGCTAATGGATTAATAACTTCACAAGTCTAGAGAATAATTGCATAAAGATCTCTCAAAGAAATATGCGTGCGTGACATTGAAGCCTCAGCCATAGTTATATGCCACTGATTGTTATCTTCTAACAAAAATTTAAGGCTAAACATGCTTCCATGATATTAGATAACCCTCAATTTTAGCTCCTATTTTTCTTCTGTGGCTAGTGTTGTTGTTTCATATTTAATAATATGGATTTTTTTGCCAAATTATCTCGTTGGCACAATTTAAAAAACGCTGTAAGACTCGTAACTTTAGGATTTGGGCCTATATGTACAGCTGTTTCATTTGTCCAAGAAACTTTCTGACCATTACCGAGATGAACTGAAAGCTGTTGGATTGCAGGATGCCTTTTATGGATAGGGAACCCAAATATAAGCCAAAATGTTTCATTGCTGCTAATATTAATAACTAATAAGCTTCATATTGACACAATTTATTTTTTTAATGCAAACATGAGTTAACAGATCCCTAATTTATCTACTTGCAAATATATTTAAAAGATTTTACAGAATTACAAAATTCAATGCCGCCTCAACAATAACCAAGACATGAAATGGAAAGGACTGAAAAAGGCGAAAGCTTACGAATTTTTTTTAAAAAAATTCGAATATTTTAAATGAAATCAAATAAAAGTACTTTCGACAGTTACAACCACTAAAATAAAATAGGTAAAGTCGAAATACAACATGGTGATTAAGAAAGGATGTACATATAGTTATATAAATATATATACCATGGAATGGCTTCGCCACTCCCCTCTACGATGGTAGCTTGTGCTTCTGTACTAAGATTAAAATTTAAAATCTAGAAAAAAGCAGCAATGGTTAAATTTTTCTAAATTTTCTGGATTTGCCAATTGTAAAAATTTTAAAAAGGAACTCCAAACTAAATTCGCCCCACTTTCAAAATATCACGTTGCTAAAATATAGAGTTATAACAGAATATAAACAGATATATAAAAATAAATTTTCTGCACTTTACCATTTGGAATTCTTTGGGTTTTAAAAAATTCACAAAATTTTGATAGTTATATTTATTTCTGAATTTCACCATCTCTTTTTTTGATGTTATAAAAGCATTATTATAAATAACTTTGATGAAAATCATAAGTCATAACCAAAGTAAGGTGAAATTATTATTCAAATACTCAAAATAAATCCTTCTTAATTATAGAGTTAGGTATAAAATATATATATATATATATATATATATATATATATATATATATATATATATATATATATATATATATATATATATATTTTTATATATATATAAATATATAAAGTATATCTTTCATGAGTGAGAAAGAATGAATAAGTAAATCCAACACATCTCAAGAAAGAGAAAATGAAATAAATTTTTCTTCGGAAATTTTTATCTGCTACTTCGACAAAATCCGTGTTGGGGTGGGATTTGAACCAAGCACAATGAGGCAGCGAGCAACCGCTTTTATCTCAAGTAAAGTGAACCTTTAACCATTTGGCTACAAGGTGTGTTGATATATATATATATATATATATATATATATATATATATATATATATATATATATATATATATAAATATATGTGTGTGTGTGTGTTGGAGAATTTAAAATAATTAAAAAAAAATATATATGTAAAACTAGAGCTACACATTACGTTTCCAGTTGGAAAGACAAAGATAAAGAACGACAATAAGTGTAAGGAAATTTTATGACACCAAAGTGCTTGCTATAGCTTATGAATAATCTTATTAAATGAAATCAGTAAAGCAAGTAGTATACTTCAAATGATAATAGAATTAAAGGAATTCAATATAATAAATCTAGATTATAATTTAAATTTGAAAATAATGGGTTTATATGTATTTAAGTCAACAGAAATCTACGAAAAGGAAGAGATTAAATCGTGTATATGTCCAAAACTTGTTTAGGATTTTGGCTACTTTTTCTTAATTATTCCAATAACCTACGATAACTAGGGTAGATAACTTGAAAGATATCCAATTTTAGCTATAATCCCAAGAACCTTGATCTACAGCTAAGTACTTTTTAGTTTAACCATTTATTATTACTCACTCTTCGTTTCCAGGTCTTGGTTTCATTTGCTAATCTTTGTTCAATACTAAATGATATTTCGTAAATATAATCAAACTACCTTTTCCTTTCAGGTGTTGAGAGAACATATGGATCCCAATACTATCTAAATAACTTGGGTTATCCGGTACTTCAAGGGACAGAGGCTACTGAAGATTCATCACAAGCTCATTTTCAGCCCTACGACAAATCGTTGCCGATATTCGATCCAAATTTACCTCGGAATATTAGCGCTCTGAAAGATTCAAATGCTTATCTGCATTGTATCGTGCATAACATTGGAAACAGAACGGTGAGTTAATATATATTAAATGAATAACTTGATCATGCATGAAGAGTGAAAATGGAGGATATATTTGACATACAATAGTTGATCCTAGATAGGAATACCTCCTTTTACGCTTCGCAAACTCAAAAAAACACGCAAAATTTAGACACCTATAAAGTTAAGTAGGCTAAATTTTTACTCTTTTTCATGTTTGTGAATAAAGAAATTTATCTTATCCTTTATAAGCATTGTGGTTATGACGAATTTCTTTCTTAATTAGTAAATAAAATGCCTGTGATGATTGTAGATCATAATAGGGCACATATTCGTATATGCTATGCAGTCAGATCGAACTCTCTGCAAGTATGCTTATGGGTCCCCAGCATATTTGCACTGTAATGATGTTTTAAGGGCACTTTTGGCAAGACCTGGAGCCACTAAAACAAGTCTATATAAAACCTATGTATTATAAATATAGGTGAAACTAAACAGATAAAGAGGTTAGTTTTGCCTGTGTCCCACTCTACTTATGGCCAATTTAATCACCGTCACTTAATCTCGAGCGCTCCTATTTAATCAATTTCATTTGGTAATTTTCTCTACCGTTCAGGGAATTGCCTCTTAATTGGAGCCCTGACTTTTTCAACCAAACTGAAGTACGTCTGAATTTGTTATTTACTAACGTTTTGACCCTCCTAAGGTTGTGAACGGTCTGCAAGTTTCTTAGCAAAAGAAATATTTTTTAAATAAAAGTTCATTTAAAGAAATAGTAGTCTTATAGTCCTAATCAACAAATGAAGAGTAGGAGAAGGTAAGTGGGAGAAAGGTCTCTAATAATTCTAATTATTTTTGGAGGGAGGTAGACTGAATATATGAATTTAATGGTTTTGTTTAATAACGTCAAAGATATGAGAAAAGGTAATAATAACATGCACAATTGTGACATTAATTTTCTTGGTAATTACTGGCAATGTTAGCATTAAATTACATACCAGTAGGATTATTTTTCTTTATTTGGCTTTGATTGACTTTCGAACAAAGAAAAGGTCTTATGCTTTTAATAATTAAAGACCAGGCTGAATGCATATCATTTGCTATAGAAAGATAGAAGGAAAAAATAAAGCTGGTTCTTTATTCCAGAAAAGAATGAGTTATTATGATTACATACTTTAGTTAGGTTTTAATTATTCAATGATTATTCCCGTAGGATAATTTCTCTTTCTCCCTTATTTTTTGCCGTTTTCAATTTTCCTTCATTTTTCTCTACGGTGAATTTTGATCTTTCTTTTCCTATTCTTGCTGATTTCATTACATATATATGGGCTCTTGTTTTCTCTCGAGCTTATGTCTTGAACTATGTAAATCAAGTTAACTGCCTTAATCTATGTAAATTTAGATATATTCTGCGAATAATTTTAGATATTATTGATTTTCTTTCGTATAACATAAGCATCAAAAAGTTCGTGGAAAAGTACATAATTAAAAATCATATGAATCGAATTTGATGTCATATCACATGAACGTTTTAATTCCAACGTGTTATAACTCATTGTAACATTAACCCTTAAATGCATGTTAAAAGGCGGCGCTGCCAGTTGGAAGTCATCATCACCCATTCAAGCATTCTTTTGGTGAAGGGAATTTTGGGCGCCGCCTTTGCCTATTGACAATCCCTTCGACTACACGTTGTCGGCGCATGTCGAGGGCAAGCCTTTGCAAGGTCGGTCACAGCAACATGCAGAATTACCCCGTCAAACGGGTGTGAGCCTGCATGAAGAAGGACTTCGCCTGCAAGGTTTCCAGGGCCTTCAGTTCTCGCATCGTGCGGGTGCTCTCCGCTGAAGTTAGCCATATTGTTTAATATTAAAACCTAAACAGATATTGATTGATATGTTAAAGTAATTATATATGTCTAACTACAACAAAACTACCATTGCGTAGTTTATTAGAACCGTTGTAACGAGTGTAACGGGACTTTTACAATACACCGTATACATATATATATATATATATATATATATATATATATATATATATATATATATATATATATCTCAAAGTAGCGCGAGAGAATGATGGAAAGGAATCAATTAAACCACATTGAAAGAGAAAACATTTTTGTAAAAAATTTTTGGCATTAAAATAAACGGAAGGTCCAATGAATTTCTCTTCGAACTGATTCTGATTGAGAGTAAATTTGTATAATTTTTAAGATTAATTTTTTTGTACATACTAGGCTCAGGAAATATTTACCTTAAGTTTAAGAGAACATATACCCCTTTTTATATTTAAATTATTTGTACATATTTATAGACTGCTTCTGCTAATTTTATATTGCTATGGACAGGAGGCAGGTGAGCATCCTTTTTAAGCGTATTTATTAATAATTGTGGTTATTGTCAATTATTTTTTTTAATTATAATCCTTATACATATGTACTCTTAAGTCCCTCTATGTGTACTTTATTTTGTCTTTGTTTTGTGTGTGGAAATAAAGTCAACAGACAAAGGCTATCTTGCCTACAAAATGAGATTTTACTTGGATTCTTTAGAGAATTAGGAATTCCATAAATCTAAAATGTGCTTCTTCTGCTACAAGATAGAAAACGATACCTCAACTAACTATCAAGCCAAAGGAAAGGAAATATACCCCGAATTCACGTAGAAAGTACACGACCCCCGAATCACGAAAGAAGAAATGTCTACATCGCAACAACACACCGCGCCGTACAATATCAATATTTTGCTTTCAAAAAAAAGATAAAATAGAAGTTATCATTAGAAATAAACTGAAAATCTTATGAATCCACCAAGACGGATAGAACAGAAAATTAAACTTCTACGGAAATATTGTCATGAAAAATGACCCATATGTCATCCTTAAATCTGAAGAGGGAGTCAACGCAAAAGACGACAAGAAAAATACATGGAATTATGATGTTATCAGATCGAATTATAGCTCAGAGGGAAAGAACAGGCCGTTAAGAAACGTGAAAAAATCGTATTTGGCGAGAGGGAGGAAACGGAATTCGGAGCATTGATAATTGACAGTGAATACAAACAACCTTTGAAGACAAAACCAAAGCAAAAATAACAAGAAAAGAATTACATGGCCATAGGTCACAAGATTGTTTACGTATAAAAATACTTCCAAATAGACATAAAATGAATACAATGGTTTGAACGTTATGGAAAAACCATATACATTACAAAGTAAAGCAGAAATAATAAAGAAAGCGTTTAGCAGGGTCTCCAGGCATCTTGCTAACCTATGCTTTCTTTCAATTTTTTCTCAATTACTCACTATAAGTTTTATTTCCTTAATCACATCCACGTTTCATTACACACAGAACTTCACCACTTTTTATTCAGATTGGCAGATTGTGTCATTGTCCTAAGATAATCTGTGTTAATTTAAAATTTTAATAAGATGATACTACAAATGTGGTGTACAAATTCTGGTGACCTCAAATGATATGCTGGACACTGCAACAGATATAAAGAGTTGTATTCGCTAAAATCGTCCTCACTACCCGCACCTTCCCTGACATCACAACGAAAAGTTCGGTGATCTGGCTACGCCTCGACCAATAGGATAGACATTGCTCGGCACGGAAATTAAAAATGGAACTTAAAAAAGAACAAAAATTGGCAACCGTCGACGACGTTGTAAAAATCAAAAACCAAAGCGACGAAGAACATCCCCACGTCTTCAAGGTGTTCGTTCTTCATAACAGCAGAAATGTCAAAGAAGACCGCAGCCTAATTTCATTCAACTTAGACAATAGCACAACGAAAGAATGTATATACAAGGGAAAAGCCTGTTAGAAATATGCAAGCAAAGATCATATTTGAAGACCTGTAAGAAATCGTAAAAGGAACCCCTGAACTGCGTAAACTCACATAGAAATCTACATTCACCTTTCACTGTTAAAAAAATGGAAATCACTGATGAAAAAGTAAAAAAAAACAAAACCTTTGCCGCAGCTTGAGCAAGAGAACCATCAAAAGAACCTACGACAGAAACCACGATAGTCAATATCAAAGGAAACATGAGACCGGACCTTATACTTTGAATAATGCCTCCACATTTTGTCAATATAGCAAAGTGAGGATCATACGCTAAGCAACTAAACAGCATGCTAGAGAATAACCGACATAAAATAAATGTGCTTCCCGAGGAACCATCTCTTAAGTGACATTTGTAATATAAATATGAAAGCCAGAGAAAACGAAACAAAGACGGAAAATCAAGAAAAATTCTATTCAAACCGAACAATAAACCTTAGGAGACACGACTGACGTGGATACTCGGAAGCACCTTGGGAAATTGCCAAAAAGCTTAAAGAGAAAGAACAAGATCAAAAATAAACACGCTGAAACTAAACATAAGAATATAAAGTTCACACGCACCCCCCTTTCTTATATTAAACTAACAAAAGGAAATCATAGTCGACTTATAAAAGCAAAGTTCAAGTGTGACTATGATGCGGAGGTCGGCGAGAGAGAAATGCATAAATTCTCGCCAACGACTAGTTCAAGAAAAAACAATCTTGTCGCAGTCGATACCTAGCCCTAACTGATGTATAAGCAGAAAAGGAACAAAAATAATAACAAAAACCAACACGTACCCTTATCAGCAAAGATATAAATATTCAAAACCAACGGGAACAGTTGGTAGGAAAAACTGAAAATATACTAAAATATAATAAAAAAGGAAGACCCGGATATTGTCGTACTCGCAGAACAGGGAATGAATACGGAAACGTAAACAATGGAAATACCAAACTACAATATTATAACCACAAATCAAGCCCAAACTAGATACGATGGTGCATTGATCGAAGTGATAACTGTGATCTATTAAACCGAACTAAAAAATCTTGACGAATTTCTCTTGGTGTAAAGATAAAAATGACTACCTGCGATTTAGTAGTAGCAATGGTATACCAACCCTCAAGGCGCCCGTACCTTTCCATCCCAAAATTCGTCAAACTCTTTCGGCGACCAGCATCAACCAAACTGGTCAAAGATCTCAACGTAATGTGCATGAAAGCAGGATATACAAGCCAAACAAACAGTACATATGTAACTCTGCAATTATTAATCCAAAGAAATCTGGCCAACACAGAAGGATCAAACTTCCAAACATTTTTAACCGACCCACCATCTATCACTCCACATATCATTCTCAGAAACCCTCCGTTCGACCTTTAAACTTCATACTAAACCTAGATATACAAGACAACAAGATCCCATCAAACCACCTAAAATTATCACGCTTATATCTACGTCCCCCTTCCAAATAAAGATTTTCAAACAAAGCCAATCAGCAATAAGGATTGGAGATTATATCTACCTCCCCCTTCCAAATAAAGATCTTCAAACATAGCCAATCAGAAAAACGGATTTGAGAAAATATAAAGAATACCTAGAGCCATAGTTAACGGATCTCTAAACAAACTTGGAACAAATAAGATAGAAGCCCAACAACAACTACTAAGTGCAAAAGTAACAGAAACAGAGAAACTGTACACTCTAATAGTAGAATACAGAACCCTACCTGCTCGGCGATGTGATGACGATATTATGGATAAAATGGAAGAATTCCAGAATATTACGAAGGAAATTATGAAATATAATGGAAAAGTACCGCAAGCTAACTACAATCAGAGGGCAAGTAGGAATACTAATAAAAGAATAAGAAGTTCTGGTCTGGAACAAGATAATAGAAAAAATGGATATTGAAACGGATTAAATGAAATTTTTGACGCGGTAGAGAATACTATATGAATCACAACCAGGGAAAAAAATCCAAATCCAAGTACAAAAAAGAGAAGTCCAACGGAACGAGAAAATAAAAGGACAGTCCCAGAGACACTGGAAACAAATATTCTCCATTTTTCCTGAGCAAAACCTCGAATATGCTAGGGAATACAAAGAGGAGATTATAGGCACTCAACGAACAAAACAAGAAAACATCACACCATACCTAGATGTTGACGAGGAGAGACGCAAATTGATATAAATAATAAACGATTTACAGATCCTGCGATATTACTCATAGAGATACTAAAACTTCTTTATAGTATTGTTTCTCTAGCTAAAGATAAAAATTTATATCACTGAATAAGAAGAAGGGTCCTTGTAACCATTCAGATACTTTGTAAAAATAATTTTATTAGAAAATTAAATCAGTTTCATTTTAATTATATTACGCTGCACAATCAAAATAATACATATTAATCTTAGAAATATGTCATATTTTCCCATATTAAGAAAATAATTTTGCACGTTGAGGAAGAGGTTTCTTGAAAAATTAAGTTTGTGTTAATGCGTGGCCCATATGCAAATATATTTCAAAGTTCTTTATATTCAAAGGATAATGATGCGGATGAGTTTTGGTTAGGATGAGAATACAAAGAGAGAATTTTCTCTAAAAGTTCGTCTTGTTCTTTAGTAATTAATCGATTATGTCTAGAGAACATTTGATATGGATGACGGATCAAGCTCGAAAATATAGTCATTTTCATTTTTTGATAAAAATAGGGTGAAAGCAAATTATGTACGCATTTTTAAAGAGAAAATTGTAGATTCACTTGTATTTTATTTTATTTACTGACGGTCTATATAATGCCTATATTTTGGAGAGCAAGTCTTTTTATATGATAAAAAACTATTTAGATTTAGAGCTCATGATGGTGCCCTCAAGATATTTTTAAATATTTATCTAATCGTATTCTATTTTAATATTAATTGGTATGTGCGCGCAAATCAGCTTTGCAAAATGGGCAAACTTAACGTCTATGTGCAATGTTAAGGATACTTTATCTTCATATTTCATCAAAGGTATTCCTCCTAAAGGTTGATGCGAAAGTTTGTTTTAAAATCTCCATGAGGAAGTTATATTGGACGTGAAGATTTCATAGGGATATTGGTAGAAAGATCCGTTTACTTCTAATTTACAACAAAGGGGGATGCAGGAATAATGGAATCTACTCTATTTTGCTCTAATTTTAGTCTCTTTTGTTAACCATATGCGTTGCTGAAATATGGGTTTTTTAAATTATATTTTAGGATCACTCATATATTACCTATCACTGAATTCGCAAAATGTTTTTGTAGCCTAGGATGCTCTTGTGTGATTAAATTGAATTACGTTAACCCAAGAAAAAAATATGTACACTCAACAAGACAAACATTAGTATTATTAAGAAGGATATGTGTATTTAACTATACACATTACTGAATGATTTAATAATTTCTCAAAAATATTTCTAACATGACATACATTAAGTACTTTTGGCGAATCACTAAATTATGTCGAATTGATATGCGAAGAGATGGCAGTATCATTGATATCTATTTAATTTAAATAATTAGTCTAACTGGAATACTGATGTAATCTCTTATAATGAAACGTTTTTTCCAAAGTAGTGGAGATCCCTAATACAGCCCCAAAGGGGAGCCTTATATATGTTAATCTTGATTAATTTATTATTCACTTACAAATGAGATATAATAAATCAATTCTTATATGCCGTTAAAACATAAGCCTAATCAGGGGAGAGATAATCGAAAATCTATGAAAAATCTATTAAATTTTGTAAAGAGTTTCGGTATTCCATGTTCCCTTTATTCCAATACCCATTGTCCCCTCTTTCAACATCCAAAATAAAAGAATAATGCAGCGTTTTCAGCATTCAGAAATGGAACAATGTGGATTAGAAATATTATAGTATAATAATGGTTTTTCTGTTATTATTTTTACAAATTTTAATATTCACTTAAAACATGATTTCGTTTTCTATTTTGCAGGTTTCTTGGATTCGAGTTGAGGACTTGCATATCCTTACGGTAGACAAGTACACATATACAGCCGACAGCCGATTTGAGGTTATCCACAAACCGAACACAAACTCTTGGATTCTGAAAGTCAAGAGTGTCCAGCCTCGTGATGGAGGACGGTATGAATGTCAGGTCAATACGCACCCAACCGATCCCATTACGTTTATGGTGTGGTTGAATGTTTTTGGTGAGTATGCTTATCGTAAGACTTTTCTTTCCTGCTTATTACCTACACTGGAAACATAAATATATATATATATATATATATATATATATATATATATATATATATATATATATATATATATATATATATATATATATATATATAAATAAATATATATATATATATATATATATATATATATATATATATATATATATATATATATATATATATATATATATATATATATATAAGAAAATTAACCCACAGGGAAATGAAAAGATGAATCCGAGCACTTTTGAACGATATTTGCAAGTTCATTTTCATGGCATAGCATGAAAATGGAGAAGACAACCTTATATAGGTTACAAAGATACGAACTTGCAAATATAGTTCGAAAGTGCTTGGATTCATCTTTTCATTTTCCTGTGGGTTAATTTTCATATTATTGCTTTCCTCACGTGCCACTTTGTGAGTTTATATATATATATATATATATATATATATATATATATATATATATATATATATATATATATATATATATATATATTGTTTAACAGAAATCCCAAGACGAGGAAAATAGCTGTGGTCATCCATTTTAATTACCAGCGACTTTTCGACCACAATATGGTCATCTCCTTAGGCCTACAATAAAAATAAATGAACAAAATATTATGCAATGTTAAAATAGCATAATCCTAAGGATTAAACTAGAATTTGATAGAAAGTTTTAACTTAGAATAGAAAACTTAGTTCTAAATAAAGATTTAGAAATTGGAAGATTTTACAATATTTAAGATGTTATTGATCCTACATATAATTGCTATAGACTGGCTGGCTTTGATTTTTTTTAATCTACTTTATATATAAAACTGTTTTAGAAGAAATCTTAATCACATAATTAAAGCACAATTATCCAAAAATCACCGTACAAAATCACAAATCTATCCACTGTATGGGTTACATGAGGTTCGTGGTTCACCAAACAAACAGCAAAATTCAGCCTGCAACTCGCATCCAAACAATTCAGATAAGTAGGAGCGGGGGAGAACCAACGAAACAGCATACTTAAGTTTGAGGAAGGTTATTTTATATATATTGTTTCGCAGACTCCAAGAGCAAGGGGACATTTCAAATCTAAGAAACACTATACATAAAACAACTCTCTCCAAACTAAAATAATAAAAATAAATTAGAAAAATATACAAGTGGTTGAACAAATGCTTTAAAAACTTTAAAATAAAAATAAATATCTTTAAATCATGTGAACTAGTTTGCTACGTAGAAGCTAACATAATAACTATAGAAATGTGAAAGATAAAGAAGGAAGAAGGGTTGCGTTGGATGTGCAAATGTCTAAGTGGGTCATTGTATGGTTAGAAGCTTGATAGGGGACTTGTGATCATAGATTTATGCCTGTAGTTTCTTAATATACAACGATTCTGCAATTCTCAATTTATGTCACCATAGGAGGAAGACAGGATATAAAATGTGTCATCAACAATCCTTGTTAAAAGAGCGAAACATTTTTGAAAATGCCATTATAATTGCTGTTGCTGCTTAAACATTTAGACTTTTATTTTCATTGTTCTTATATATATATATGTATATATAGATATATATATATATATATATATATATATATATATATATATATATATATATATATATATATATATATATATATATAAAGAAAGAGAGAGAGAGAGAGAGAGAGAAAGAGAGAGAAGGCAAATATATAAATTACAAGATAAAAGTTTAAAAATTGTTGACCGATAGCAATTTTAAATATAGTCAATGAGTTGAAAAAGCCCAGAATTAAATTAAAATTAAGAAAATTATTTATGATTCGATAATATTAGATTGAATAGTCTAGCATGGCATAATTTTTGCTTAGTTCCAATATCTGTCATTGGTAAGATAATATTGTGCGCAATGTTATCAGCATTTAATAATAAATTACATAATTTTACTTTAAGACTTGGCGTGTATAAACTCGATGTCTATATTATAAACTGCATGTAGTCAACAATGTCCAAACTTCTATCATAATTAATTTCCTTCATTTATCATTCACTCCGAACATACTAGCTGTTCGCCTAAATTTAAAGGCTTATATTAAAGATCCCCCTCCCCTCTAATATATCAGCTAAAAATAAATTCATTTTTAAAATTAAAAGAAAATCAAATTGTTATGGCTGGAATATAATAATTTACTCAAAGTAGCTGCCCTTAGCTTCACCACGGACCCAAGATGGTTTCGAAATCTTTCGAATGCGTTCCTCACTGTTTCCCCAGGAAGATCGAGCATTTCCTTTATCTTGCCCACTAGCTGGGCAATGGTCTTGCAGGCAAAGCGGTTGATTTCTTTACTAACCGCGTCCCGCACCAACTAATCTATGGGATTAAAATCGGGAAAACTAATAGGGCATAAATTGGCTTTTCTGATGGCGACCTAATTCCTAACACCCCTTCGGTCTCTTTACGGATCTATGACCTTTTAGGAGCAATCTTCTACATCTAGGTTTTGATCCCATTCTGCAGCAGTTTCAAGTATCCTTCCAAATTGAGCCTAAGGTCCTCCTCTAAGATGTAGAGCAGCATGTCGTCATTCTTAATCGAGACACAGTTACAGACGGTCACACTTTGGCTCAACTTCGTTTCCAAGATGCATAGAACATCACAAGGATTATGGGCAATCCATTTCTTTTTCTATTTGTTGTGAAACTGGTCTTGGGATTTTTTTTTTTTTGGCAAGAACAAGATATTCTCGTGCTGAAGATCAAGATTTAGGTCGTTCAGGAGCTTCTTTGCCTACGTCAAGCTTCTTTCTTTGGTCATTGACATCATAATTTGTTCCTTGTCTGTCTTGTAAGAGTATGCCTAAGGTTCTAATTCACGCTCAACCTCATGTAGAGGAGTCCGACAGCCTCCTCTTTCGCCAAAACCTCGAAACCTGGATTCCTTTGCTCGGGTGTTCCCTCAACCTGTCCTGCATTTTGGATGAATTCCGGTGTCTAACGCTTTGACAACGCCTAATGTATTCTTTTCTGTTGGCCCTGCCTGAATAGTCTCTGGTGCTACTGTCCCTGTCACGTCCTACAGCATTAGATTGTTATTTGAACATTAAAAACTAGTTAAGTATTCGGCATTTTGATACCCAGGGTGAATGATCTTGATTTCACTTCCAAAATTTCAAAGACTTCTATCCCTTCAAGTCAGCTAATCTTTTCTCAAGGCCGTTGAGTGTACATCAATAACAAGATATCTTCCTAAAAAATGGGCCATTAAAAATCGTCAAATTTATCCTAAATACGTTGTATATATACATATATATATTTAATTATAGCCAAGAGATTTGAGAATAGAAATACTTTTATTTTGTCTTATGTTTTTAAAATATACTTGATAAAAAATAAAAAGTAATAATAAACAACAGTTCACTATTTCGCTGAAACCGAAATAGGCCTGTGATCTTGTTCATTTAGAGGGTAAGTTTTAGTGCTTGGATGTTTTCTTTTCGATCAAAATGATGAAAGGATGAAAAATAGTGGTTATATGAATAAAGGGTAATTTAATCTTTATGGAAATAAATTGTACCAATAAATGCTTGAATCTTTTTCATTTTTCAGAAACAGTTCTTATCAAACAATAGATTACACCGATTGCTGTTCTGCACCAAATGACCTAGAAATGCATGTAGATAGTTAATAAGCGTATTGCCTCAAAGAAAACCATCTATAAGATCAATACTTACTTTATAAATGCTGGTTAAACTCCTGTGAATAAATTCTTATAGAGTCCCGAGAGATTTAAAGCTTTAAATTAACGCCATGATTGCATCTTGGTATTGTTCGAACTTAAGTATCCTGGTTACGTCCGTTCTTTGCTTAGCTTTGTCACGAAAGAAAGAGAAATTGCGATCGGTTCAGCTAGCAGAGTGAGAAGGAAATTTTACGACGAAAGACTGAAGTCAAAAAGGGCTGAGAATAAAATTAATCTCACCACTAAGGTGCTTATGTATAGGACACCCTTTTTTAAGAATTATTAAGAATGTAATATTGAGGATGGTGAAGAATGATATTCTTTAGTGATGCTTCCTTTGGCATGTTTAGAGCTTCTAGGTTTTCTCTCATTAGTACATCATTCGGATACATTCCATGTCAGCATCTGCTGCAATTTAATTAAACCTTGGTGCATGAACACCGAATGGTACCAAAAAGTGCTTTATCCGCAATTTTTACCTACATACAGTTCAGGACTAATTTGAGGATGGTAACTCTATATTTCAGCATAAGGGCGGGTAGCTCCAAAATTGTAAGGTGGAGTAGACCCAACGAGAAATCTCACTAATGAGCAATCTGTTGGCCCTATGAAATCTTGAATTTGGGCACACATTGAACACCGAAATAATATGCCATGTTGTAACAATGAACTAATGCTAAACAAAGCAAAATACTTGTAAATAATGTTTAATCGCAATTTAATATGTATGAAGAAAAACCAGAGAATAGTGTAAGGATGCAAACGAAATTGTTGGGGTTTCCACGTGAATGTACAAACATACATGAGGAACAGATGTCAGCTGAAAGGTCTGGAAACAGATAACACTGGCAGCTAGGCAAATTTAGCACGGAATCTCAGCTGAGTAGCGAAATTTTATGTGAACCTGTGAAACGGCGGATCAACCTTGCTATGATTGGGGATTGATAAAGCCAGAATCAGGCGTCATATGCAAATACACTCTTAATACACACATTTCCACACTAAGCACGCACGGATCCTTTGACTCTGCCCAACAGGCTTCACAAAGACCACACAAACACACTTTGACCCGACAGGCTCCGCCTCACGATCAGATTAAGAGAAGAGAATTCACGCCCCCTTAAGTTACGTTGGTATAAATAAAATGGCCAGATACATTCTTGATGATTCTTGATTCTCTTTTCTGACTTCTACATTAATAGCATTATTTTTATTTACATAACGAGTCCGTTCCTTGTCTTTGATCCATCCGTCCATAGCCCCAACATTCTGATGCAGAAGTAGCCTTACACAAAACACTGAAACTTAACACTGATATCCAAGACTCGACTATTTCGCTTGACCGAACTAAGGTAGGTCTAGGCCAAGAGTAAAGCCTACAAAGCCCGCCATTTTTCTTTCGAGTCCTTTCTCCTACCTAGTAATAAAATAAATTACCTTTTGAACCTAGCCCACGAATGGATTATCCGTTCAGAAGCTTAGGAGTCAGGCCAAACTCGATGGTAACACCTTAACCATATTCGTCCGACACCCACAATCTGGTAAACCAACGTCCCTCCAAAGGTGGTGACTACCTTTCATAAACAAGTAACCAATCGGCATATCACCATAAACTGGTTAACTATGTACCACTTTAGGACATCTTGAGGCAAAACAAAAGCAAAAATGTAATTTGCTGAAAATATCATCAAACTTTTATAAGTGTGGTATTTGATTTTTTCCTAAAAGTCTTTTTTGGTTTATGGCAAATTCTAAAAATCTATGTTTTGTTCGAGAAAATGACTGTCAGAAAGTCTTTCTAGTGATACATTGCAGACACGTCGAGATCCTTTCTTAGGTTCCTGCTCCCAAATAGTCTTATATATCTTCGCCCGTCAATTCCAGTTGCTTAAGAAAGAGTTCGGAGTTGGTGGTTGTTAAAGGCATGCCATATGCTTTTTGCTCTTTCGCGGTCGGCCACATTGATATGAGTAACCCTACTTGAGTAATGACGCCTTCTTTTTCCCTTTCGAATGACTGTTATTAATACCAGCACTTTCCTTTAACGCTTTGCAGCTAGATGATTTAAATCTTGGAAGTCACGTCCAGGGGCTCTATTGGTTAGAGGAGTTTTTCGGGGGATGCTCGCATTATAGATTTTCACTTTACTTGAAGGGCTCAAGTAAATAAACCTGTAAAATCCACAAAATCATTAAAGGCACTAGCAGCATTTTGTTCAATATGGCATCTGCAAACTTTTGTAATCTGAAACCGTAGAACCATACCCTCCGTGCAGTAGAGGATGCGATCTTCCCAAACGCGTACATACATCATCGAGGGCTCTTCAGAACAATGGGATTATTTTGTATTTGAAGACATTCTGTAGGTCAATATTTTCCATCTTCTCTCAAGAGAGTTGATGTTTACTATTTCCATATTAGTGATTCTTACCAATAATGCCATGCTATTATAGGCAACCATGCAAATCTGGGATATATCATCTGCAAATTGCACATAAAGGCTAGGGCTCTCTTGTATATGTTTAATATTAGGGGGCTTATGCAGCCCCAATTTGCGACTCCTGCTTCGAGATCGAATTCAGAGGCCTTATAATCCTTTACTTATATATATATATATATATATATATATATATATATATATATATATATATATATATATATATATATATATATATATATATATATATATATATATATATATATATATATATATATATATGCTCTCCTCTCAATTAAGTACTCACAAAAGATCCTCAAATTTTAGGGACAAGTCTTAATTGAATTTTTAAATATGACGTTATCAAAAGCTATATTTGATATCGCGGTGAAAAATAACAGCATGCCTTTTGTTTCAGTTTGCTTTATAGTATCAAAAGCAACTCCTGATATCCTCAATTGTCAATTCATGGCACACTCCTGAAGCCTTGCTGCTGATCGTGTGTAAAGTGTTTTTATTGAAGAATTGGTGGACTGTGTTAGCCATTATGATCTCAAAGACTTTGTCGGCAAATTATAAGAGAGATATAGATCTTAACCTGGGTGGGTAGGGCGTAGTTTTCTAAGATTTTGGAATAAATTTAACTTTTGCTACCATGCATTTATCAGGAAAATAGTTTGAATTAAGTATAGCATTCTTAATATTTAGCATGCCTCTTAAAACATTTGTTGAAGTGTGGATTTAATTTGAGCTGTTGAGGCCCGTATGACTTGATACTCTTTAAAGAAAGGAGTTCATGGTTTAGTAGAGTTCTATGCCTGTAACTGTAATTTTAATGGCATAGTTCTCCACTATCCGCTCGTGTGACACGCAACTGTGAGGAATGTTTTTATGTTTGTTTGTTAAATTCGTCATTCTTTTGCTTTCAAAGTCAATGTCACTATTTTCTTCGTTTTACTTGCGTAACTTTAAAAATGGAAGCACAGAAACTCTAAAGATTACCTTGATGTCATTCGTCTCCATAATTACCTTTCCGTTTCCTTTTGGTTCGTACATGGGTAGTGTGGGCTTTCTTTTTAGTTATTTCAATGTTTACTAGAACCTGGGTTTTAGTCTTTAATGTGTATTCTGCAGAGGTGGGCACAGTTAATTGTTACTGAGTTAAAAATCTAACAAAAGTTAATGATAAACCGTCAACACTATTTTTTTCTTATTATAAAACTATAGATAAAACTTGTATTTACTGTGAAATAACTTCAAACCTGACAAAACTATGAAATATAATAATTGTAAAAATTATAAAGGAATATAAATGAGAAATAAAAGAGAAACTCCAATGACACATTTTTCTGATTAGTTTTGTCCTATTAATTTGGCAATTATTATATTTTATTGTTTTGACAGACTTTATTGAGTTAAGAGCAATAAAAACATGTTTACTGTAGAGTTTTATGATAATTAAATATAGTAATTGACGTTAACGATTTAGCATTAATTTTCTTTCATTTTTAATATGAATTAACTATAAAATGTAACCACATCTGCTTTAATTCAAAGAAAATTCTTACAAAGACACACATCTTGCTAACCGCCTCTAATATATCACTAAATATGCATGTGAACCCGGTACCGAATGAGTGTAGTGATCAGATTCAGACACTATTACAGTTTAATAAAAATCCGATACAAGTACCTGTGTCTATTAGAAAGCAATGTCAAAGAGTAAATTAGATTATGTATTCAGAATAACTTAGAAGAAAACGTATCAAGAGATTTGGCGAGCAACCCATTGAAAGAGAGTTGAAGCGATTGACTGAAGTCCAGTTATTAGCAGAATTAAGAACAATTTCCAAGATAATTTTGTGTCATCCAACAACATGGTGAACTTACTACATGGAAAGCAATAGCTGAAGAATCAAGAGGATAAACCAGTAGATATAAAGAGAAGAGAGTAAAATCAAATACTTAATAATTAAGCAGCAAGATAAAGGCTGGATTAACCTTATGAAGACGATAGATGAAACCACACTCCAAGAATGACAAATGAAAAATAATAAACTAGGTCATAGGGCCAAGACCAAGAGAGCATTAAAAATGATCGATGTAAAGAGTAACCCTTCAGAAGGAAATCAAGGTATAGTGGAAAAATTTCGCCGGCACTTAAAGATAGTTTTCTCATTATCACCTAAGGAAAAAGGATTTCAGCCAAGCAAGGAGAGAAAGAGTGCACGAGCGTCTGAAGGATAAAGTAAATAAAATAATTCCATCTCATTAATTTGACTCCACTAGGGAAGAACAAGTGGGACAGAGGGGCAACAACGAAAGACGAAATAATGAGCGCATTTCACTAATTAAGGCAAAACCCACAAGGACCAAGCTGACTCAAGAATTCAAACCTTAGACATGCCACAAACAACATTATCACTACTTTTAAAAAAATCATATTGCAAACATGAGCAACATTCAGGGGGTACCAAGTGTAGCCTGTTATACTTGATAATCTGAGGAGGTTCACATCTTTACGGCCTGAGGGCAAATTCAGGTGCAAACTTTTTGAATGATGGTGCGCTTTCACCTCACCCTCAGTAAGAATTACTTTAGGTTTTATTATTGTTGTTTTTATTATGAGTTATTATTAGTGCCATTATTATTAATATTATTTTAGTGTGCCCGACACATTTTCGTCACTAAGGACTTTTAGTCCAGTGGCATGTATAACGTGGGGTCCAACTTGCTGAGAGATCCGAAAGCCCGCTGGCTAGCGCAAGCATTAGGTATGGGCTGTGTTAGGCTTCGACTCTACTCACCTTCATCTAGTATATATATATATATATATATATATATATATATATATATATATATATATATAAAGTAGCTACGCCGGTACTATCCTTTATGGTTAATGCTCCAATACAATTTTGCTTGAATGGACGGGAAGATTCTGAATGCTCATCAATGCTGTAGTGGGACAGATTATGTGTAATTTATCACATTCTGTAATTTCAGATGATATGGAGACTTACCTCTTAACATTATCAGTCCTTGGGTAGTCGTAATATTTAGTGTCCTTGTCCCAATTTTTAATTTTTTTGAAAAAATGGTTACTATAGAATGCAAGAGCGGGAAAGCGCATGTAGTTCAGCCTCCCAGCGCCTTCTTGCTTTTCCTTTTGTCAGACAGGACGAGAAAAATTAAGACTCTCCTTTGAAATGTAAAGGGGCTTCGCTCTCACAATCATCATGATGCTCAGGGCCTTTTCCTTTGCAATCTTTGTAGCCTCTCACGGACACCTCCAGCTCAGCAAAGCACATGTCCCCTGCCTGAGCTTTCTCAGTGACCCCCCTCCAACCCTCTTATACCGGAGAGGAGTTTGGTCCTCTGCTAGCCCTACGGTTGCAGTAGCTTTCAACTCGTCTCCTCACTAGAAGCTCCCCCGGACGGCCCAAGTTGTGGGAGGGGGAGCCCTAGCATATGATCAAAGTTGCAAGTGCGCGAAGCAGAGCCTTTGTTATGTCGGAGCCCCTCAATGAGAGTTCACCTGTCGTTTTTGATTCCGCTGGCTTCAAACGCTTTTCGTTATTCTCTACACTAGTGTAGGCATGTTGGTCAAGGTAAATTCTTGGGATCCCACTAAAGCTGCCATTGGATGTTTAATGGCTCTCCAGTTCATGTGACGCCGCAAGAAACCTTGACTTAGTGAAGTGGCTTATGTGAGGGAACTCCTATACAACTCCATAAAAACTCAGTTTAGAGGTGGCCAACCATGCAACGGCCAAATACGAGCGTGTGACGAGAAAAGAGGGTTGAGCTTTGAGACTCCCAACCAAACTTAGTAACACTTGACTGTGACATGCTCCATGATTCCGCGCTTGCCAATTATTATCGCTACACGTGAAAGCATTCGTGCCGCTGCAGCAGAGGTGCTACTACATCTACCGCTTCGATCATACGACTTGCTACTCTATGCTTGCAAATTCGGCTTTACCAATCTCTTTAAGTCTCTAAGGCCGTAGAAGATAAGTCCTTATCGTTTATGACCAAGTGTGTCAATTGCAAAGAGTGGGTCCCCACCTTTTCAATTGAAGTGGAGCGTATCTACTGAAGGGAATCCTGACCGTCTAGACTGCGGATGATCTCTCCTTTTGTGAGACTAAATAATAAGACCTGACACGCCTGGCGCTGCCTAAGAAGTCTTATGCCTCAGTTTTAAAAACGCCCCCTCAGTTCCTGACCCCTCTAGGCGTAGGAATACGTTCGTTTCCACGCCTAATCAGGGTCCTTTTGAGTTCTTCTGGCACCACAAAAGGTTTACAACCAGGCTTGATTAAATCCAGGGCTCTCACCTCCCCCAGCGTAACCGCTTCTCGTAAGCTAAAACAGCTGCAACGCTCCAACAAGTCGTCAGATTCACAAGACGCAATCCTCTTGGAGGTGGTCGTGATGCCATATTCTGACCTTACCAAGGTAGACAACACCAAAGGACATTCGTCTCTTACACCCTGACCATAGGCTGTGACCGTTGATTCAAAAAAGTTGATCCTCCAAAGAAGGACCCACCCTAATTCAAAACTGCTACTCCCGCTGGAGGTTTCAAGGAGAAGGGAGGAAAGTCCTTGGATAGTTAACTTAGCATCAACTATTTAGTCGTTGAAGAAGAACGGACCTTCATCGACTTGTTCGACTAAAATCATCCACATGTTTTACCTCCAGGAAGTGTATGGCCACTTTCCGTGAAGGTCTTCTCTTTGAAGAGGGCCTCCCCGCTTCTCCTCCGAGATAGGCCTAGCGAGCATATTGCCTGAAGAAGCTGCGGAGACTCACCTCTTCTCTTCTACCGTTAACTATCTTTTTGCCTAAGACCATGCTGGACACTTGCACCTTGCCCACCCTGCCTGGGTATAGGGATTTTGCGATGACACAATTACGGGATCTAGATCGGGCAGTATGATGGGCCGAAATGATGTCTTCGGTGTACTTTTCCGCCGCATAGTGGAGTGTGACCGTGTTTGTTTCTTCTGCTCAAAGATTTAACGTTAGAAACCTAACTCTAGAAAGACTACTCGATCAATCCCAAGGATCAGATCCTTGCCGATCTGATATATGAGATGGAGATGGGGGTTTTAAATGTAGATGACTTTACGCATCACTGCACCAGAATCGGTTCATTTTCCTGTCTTGATCTATTGTGCCCTCCGGGTGATACTTGATAATCTCCATGGGAGTTGTAGCTAAATCGTCAATTCCCCCACCCCGTTCATTCATGGTGCAGTCACAAGGCGGTTACCGCAAAGACATCTGCCCCAGGCATCAGCGAGTCAAGTGAAAAACCGCAGCGTCGCACCTTTCGGCGCCATGAAATACTATAAAGGTCAGAATGCAAGATCTCTCCCAAGAAAGTAAGATTCAATTTCACGTCAAATAAGAAATTGGAGACGTGTTTCTCACAAGCTCAAAGGCTAACGAGGAACCGATGTAAGACTTGGTGGGAAAACCCGTTGGGCAAAAGAACTCTCCTGGGGCCGTCCTCAAGACCCTCTCCCTCCCTTACCACTTCCCCAGTGAGGTATTCCTCGTCCTTGAGGAATTAAGAAAAGGAAAAGGAAAAGGCTCCCCCTCGAGCCCGTTGCTCGATGGCCACACGAACTCATTAGTTAACTTGGTGAGGAACCAAGCTCAACTTGTTCTCGTCAGAGAAATCCCCCTCCGTTATACTCGCCCTTGAAGAAGACTGGAACTAAGAAGAAGCTCATCCTCGAGCTAGTTCCTGGTTACCTAAACCAAACTTTATGTAACTTATTCTCGTCAGAGAAAACCCCCTCATCGATCCCGGCCCTTGAAGAACACCCTCATTGAGTTCAGTCCTCGTCCATGAGGAATTAAGTATAAAAGGAGAAAAGCTCCTCTTCGAGCTCGTTACTTGGTGGTCACACGGCAGTACAAGTTAACTTGGTTTAAGAACCAAGTTCGACTCCCTCTCGCCAGAGAGACCACGACTACCTTGGTGCCGCATAAAGCACCGTAACTGTTCTCGTTCTTGAAGAACCCTCCCCGGAATACCGTGTGGACCCCCTAGCTGCTACCCTCGCCAAAAGGACATCCGTGATCTCGCTCATCTACATCTGGCCACACGGCACGCGTCGTGAGTCAATCACATTTCTAAGGCCTTTTTAATTCCAGTAGAGTCCGTAAGCCTAAATCTTATATTAGTGTTGTGTGTAGAGAAATTAACCAATTTTTGAGGGTCAAACTAATTTAATTAATACTTCTTCATGATAATATTCAGAGTATTGCTGTAGTTAATGTTTAGATGTTGTGTATTCAATTGATAAAGGTAAAATATAAGTTTATTTGGGGATTATTGTGTGTTTCTCTATATCCTTACGTGTTTCCAACGGCTCTATTCTTTATGTATTAAGATATCAATATATTAGCACTCTTAGCACTCTTAGAACAAAAAGGGGAAGTATTCTACGACATATTATAAAAGTGGTGTCAGGTGTGTGTTTTTTTATTAGAAAGAACCGAGCAGTATCTAATTAAGAAAGAGCCAACACGTAAAGGAATATCATATCAGGAATAAGAGAAAAATTGACGAGAAAAAAATTGGTAGAGTTAGGGGTGGTAACAATCATAAGGTAATTGGTAGGCCAAGTGGTAAATTTGTTGTCGGGAGTGGTATTTCAATCAACATAGTAGTGGGATTAAGGATAAGTTATGCTGAGTGCTACCTGGTGAGTGAAGGCATAATTACCTGAGAATACAGCAAGGAAAATTCGACGGACGAACACAAAATGGATCCGTTCGAAAGATTCAACCTTCAAGCCCAAATTCTGGGATTTGAAGGCGAGGATATGGATGCCTACATCCTTGAAGAATTGAAAATACGAGGAGAAGAAGAAAAAGAAGAAATAATAGAGTTTGATAGAAAGAGGGAAATTATAAAAAGAGAAGGGAAAAGAGATTGCGAAGCAATAAAAATTTCGGAGAGACATAAAATTAGAGCAAGACAGAATACAGAGGAAAATAGAAACAGGGCAAAGAAGAATGCTGAGAGGAGGTAAAACAAGCGAAAGAATAATACTGTTGAAAAGAGAAGCAAAGGAATTCAGAATAAGGATAGAAAGGGAAGATGAGGAAAGGAAAATAATGATAAAACGAGAAGATGATGAAAGAAAAATAAAGATAAACCTGGAAGATGAAGAATGAAGGACCCGACGGGAAAAGGAAATAGCGAAAGCAGAAAAAGAAGCTGAGGAAAGGAGAATGAAGAGGAAAAAAGAACGTGCTCAAGCTAAAAGAGAAGAGAGAGAAGAAAAGGAATGATTGCTCGCACTCGAAAGAGCACCTATCGAAAATCTCATAAAGGCAGAGGAAGTTGTAGCCCGCCTGGACCTAAGAAAGGACCATCGAGGGAAACCCAGACAAATGGGTAACGATGGAAGAAGTAGAAAGTAGAGATGAGGTAGCAGCAGGAGTACCTAAGGGAAAACCTACGAGGAGAACCCAGCCAAATGGGGTTATAAGGGAAGAAGTAGGAGGTAGGGTAGAGGTACGAGCAGGTGTACCTGAGGAACTACCTGCGAAGAGAATCGAGTCAAATGAGTTGACAAGGAAGGAGGAAAGAGGTGCTATTGCGATACACCTAGGTAAGACTAGTTAAATGGTAGACGCGGATGAGTATCCCCTACCCCTAGTAGTCTCCTCCCCGAACGGAACGTCCACGGATTTACCGCGAATACGACAAGTCTTAGTGAGCGCCACGCCCATTAACGACCTCGCAGGGAAAAGTTTTTCGATCCCCAAAGATCGAACCCAGACACGATCTTCCCGTGTACCTGGTTAAAGTTAAGCTATGGGACCCAAGCTCCCATCAATTATGCCCCGCTGCAACAGGCCGCTCTAGACATAATGTTCAGTTTAAAGGTAGTCAAGTACCATATGAAGGGTAATTCAAGTAGGTTGAAATACCGCTACCATTTAGTAACATACTTGGGTAGATTCAATAACTCGAACGGCCGACTCAGGCGCGGTAAAGTATTGGTATTAGAGCACCATTTTAGTATTATCTACATCAAAGGAGCCGATAAAGTACAGCTGCTCTATATGCGGAGATGAAATACCATTGAGGGGGATTTCAGTACCTAATGAGCGTGAAACCATGTTTTCATTTATTGTTCGTGTTAATATTTATCGGTAGGATTTAAGTTCTCAAAAGCTTAGAAATGTAAGGAAGTAGCTTGTTTTGTTGGGTTTTTTTTATGTGGGTAATCGACGAATAAAGGTTTTGTTATTTTCATGTAAAATTGTATTGCGATTAAGTCTAGTTCGACACATCGCCTGTGTAAACGCACGCAAGGGCGCTCATTTGTAAGGAAACTTAATGTAAGAGAGGGCTCAAAGAAATACAACTTTGCTAATCTCGACTAGGTTAAGTAAGTTGTTTTGAGTTCCAGGTAGTCCGTCCCCCCATTAAGTTCTTCGATGGGAGGTGTGTGGGGTAATTGTCAGTCACTTCCTCCCTCCCCCCCGTTTACTCGTGGTGCAGTCACAAGGCGGTTACCGCAAAGACATCCGCCCTAGGCATCGGTGGGTCAAGTGCGTAACCGCAGCGTCGCACCTTTCGGTGCCATGAAAGACCCTAAAGGTCAGAATGCAAGATCTCCCCCAGAAGAGTGAGATTCAATTTCACGTCAAATAAGAAATCGGAGACGTGTTCCTCGCTAGCTCAAAGGCTAAAGAGGAGCCGATGTAAGACTTGGTGGGAAAAAGCGTTGGGCAAAAGAACTCTCCTGGGAACGTCCTCAAGACCCTCTCCCCCCCTTACCACTCCCCACGTGGGGTATTCCTCGTCCTTAAGGAATTAAGAAAAGAAGAAGGAAAAGGATTCCCCTCGAGCCCGTTACTCGGTGGCCACACCGAACTCATTAGTTAACTTGGTGAGGAACCAAGTTCAACTTGTTCTCGTCAGAGAATTTCCCCTTCGTTATACTCGCCCTTAAAGAAGACTGAAACTAAGAAGAAGCTCATACTCGAGCTAGTTATTGGTTACCAAACCGAAATTTAATTTATTTATTCTCGTCAGAGAAACCTCCCTCTTTGATCCTCGCCCTTGAAGAACACCCTCCCCGAGTTCAGTCCTAGTCTATGAGGAATTAAGTAACGAAGGAGAAAAGTTCCCACTCGAGCTCATTACTCGGTGGTCACACTGCAGTACAAGTTAACTTGGTTTAAGAACCAAGTTCGAATCCCTCTCGCCAGAGAGACCACGACTACCTTGGTGCCGCATAAAGCACCGTAATTGTTCTCGTCCTTGAAGAACCCTCCCCGGAATATCGTGTGGACCCCCTAGCTGCTACCCTCGCCAAAAGGACATCCGTGATCTCGCTCATCTACATCTGGCCACACGGCACGCGTCGTGAGTCAATAACATTTCTGAGGCCTTTAAATTCCAGTAGAGTCCGTAAGCCTAAATCTTATATTAGTGTTGTGTGTAGAGAAATTAACCAATTTTTGAGGGTCAAACTAATTTAATTAATACTTCTTCATGATAATATTCAGAGTATTGCTGTAGCTAATGTTTAGATGTTGTGTATTCAATTGATAAAGGTAAAATATAAGTTTATTTGGGGATTATTGTTTGTTTCTCTATATCCTTACGTGTTTCCAACGGCTCTATTCTTTAAGATTATTAAGATATTAATATATTAACACTCTTAGCACTCCTAGAAAAAAAGGGGGGCATTCTACGACAGGAGTAATCACTCCTACATTCAAATATCATTATCTGGTCATCTTATGTCTGAGAGAACCCTTGGTGATGCTTTGCACGGGGGCAATGCTCCACATAACAGGAATGAGTGATATTTTTTTTCATTCAAAGAGTTTATTTCGTTAAATGAGGCCGCTAAGCTCATCACCGTTGGTCTAGCTACTATTTCTAGAACATGTATTTTTGCACTCTAATGGCGTCTGTGGTAGGCAGTCGAGTGTGCAACGGCCATAAAACCTGAGTTATGCCTACATGTGCCATAAGATTCGCCCGAACGATTTGGGTCTCGTTAAATTTCGTAGATTTATGTCTAGGTTTCAGATGTTTCGAAGCACGCAAGCCTCTCTTCTCATGGGCATATGTGTCTTTACTCAATTGGAAGCCCCATCCTCCAATGTTGTGGGAGCGACTGAAAAGGTCTCGGAGAAAGTTCTCGCAGGACATCCATCCGTTCTCCAGGGAAATGCAACAATCTTGGATACAGCGTCCGTGAGTGAGTAGTTCGCGACCACTTCATCCGCATTCTCTAGATGTGATGCTCTTTCACTACCTTTCCTTGCACTTCGTGATCCTGCTGAATGCCGTCAACTGGACTGTAACTCCAGAGGAGCTAAAGGTTGCACGTACACTGGCCCTGGTCTGGTCTATGTCGCGGATGACATGTTTTCAAATCTAATTGAGTGCCTCATGGCATTTGTTTTAGAATTGTTCAACAGGATTTTGAGAAAGAGTATCCTTGAAGACTTTAACAAAAGGCTTTAACAAAACCAGGTAAGTTTCCGCCTAATCACTCTAATATCCTGCTTGTTCAAGTTAATGGAGAATTTCATATCTGTTAGACTAGCTTTTATGATGGACATCAAAGGCCGCCTTTCTTCTGTACAATGCGGCTTCTGCAAGTTTCACTCCATATCAGATGCCCCGCTCGGACTGTGAAATACTGTCTGTTAGGCCTGCATTTTTATCAAGGAGCAGCTCCACATGATGGGGGCTAGGGCTCCATCCAATCTTTATTCCAGTGTTAGTGCGAAGGATTTGATTCCGCTTTAGGGTCGGGGAGCCCTCTCGGCCCTAATGCTGCAGTAAGAGATTAGCTCGCACGGAATTTTCGTCAGTGTCACACTCTTTTTCCCTGATCATCAATGGAATCACCTTGATACTGCCCGAGAAAGCTCTCTCTCTACGCTCTTCATGGACCAACTTTCAATCTCTTTGTTGTGTCTGGATAACAAATCTGGAGCTTCGAGTCAAGCAGACATTGAACCGTATCTCTTGTTATGCCAAAGTGCATAGGTTTCGCTTTTAGATTGGACTAACTAGGGCGATGCAATTGTGCCGCTATCAACGTCATTCTTCCTACCCGGACATATAACTAAACAAGGTTCGCCTCGACTGTTGCATTCGCACAGTTTTTTTGGTCTTGGTTTTGAGCAAGCCTCGCGTGGGAGGCTCTTATTTGCCACACAGATTACTCTTCTCTTTCATTTAAATTTGCTCATCCAATAAGGAAATATGGAACGCCCATTTAAATGGGCTCTATGGAGCACTTCCTCTTTGTTTTACTTAATTTTCAACATGGCGCATTATATGAAAAAATTATTAATGAATCTGTATTAAATGAATGAATTTTGTTGTACATAGGGAGAGTATTTATAACAAAATAATTGTATAGATAATGAAATTATTACAAGAATCTTTTGCATACATATAAAGTAGCAATCTATAATAATATTTATACCAGTTCAAACAAAATTCCCGTAAAGTTTACTCCTATATATTTTGAAGCATAAATTTATGAAACTAATGAATTATGACTGTATATTTTATGCAAGCAATAATAGAGGTTTGACATAGAGTTTTACATCAGTTGACTAAAGGATACTCAT
The DNA here is from genome assembly GCA_963969495.1 of Ceratothoa steindachneri. Classification (NCBI taxonomy): domain Eukaryota; kingdom Metazoa; phylum Arthropoda; class Malacostraca; order Isopoda; family Cymothoidae; genus Ceratothoa; species Ceratothoa steindachneri. The sequence continues at coordinate 35,358,015 of OZ018323.1, read as the reverse complement.
TCTTATTTATTTGTGTGATACTCAAAAAGTACTGGATGTGCAGTGCCTCATCACATTTGAAGCTCTTAGGCTTTACATTCTTCTCACACACACCAGACCGCCACTGAGTATCTCCCATCACCACATAATGATCTATTCTGTCTTAGCGTAAATGCTCGGGTACACTTAGGTGCACAAGTTTACAAGGTTTTTCTGATGGATTTAGCAGAACATTGACAATTTCCCTGAGAAACTCTAGCCTTATGAATCTTTCTGTAGAGAATCAATATATTTACAATTGAGCCATTCAGGAGAAAGCAGAGAAAAAAAAAAGTACCAAACTTGCTTCCTAAATGAAACTATACTTTTTCCTAACCTCCCAAAACGATCTACTCCTCCCATTCTTTTTTCTAAACCAAGACAATGTTTGACTGAAGGATTACTGCCATTTATTTATTTTTTCCTGACCGCTGTTTGCATTTTCCCATTGAAAGAGATGCACTGTCACTCCGGTTTGTTGCCAGCCTGACATCGCGGTTTTCATTACATGCACAAATAGCAATTTTCTTTTCTTTTTTTCTGAAACAGCTCTGGCTTCCCTCTCTCTAGTTTTCGATGTCGGACACTGGGATATCCTTGAAAATATCTTTACGAATTGTACCTCTCAGACTAATATAAGGTTCTTGAAAGACAGGAGAAGAGATCATGTTGTAAAATGTTGTCAAAATATTCATTGCTACACTTATGTACTGTTACTTTGTTTAATGCATGGACAACAGATTCACCCACATGCATTCCTTCCTCAAACCCAGTCTTTTCCTTCATACAAGCGGAAATTCATCAACAGTTCTTTATGAGAGCGTAGGTATTAAAACTTGTAACAATATCTCACGGGCTTTCATATAATGAATGGTTTGAATACATATCCTCCATAATATGGTTCTATGGCTTCATCAATAGCCCATGTCATAGAAAGCCGTTGAGCGATATCCATGAAGAGCTTGTTGAAATTTTCAATAGAGTGTAAGTCTTAAAGATCATTTCTTTCGAAGCCTTCTTTGAGTTTTCCACCAAGTGCAGGTTTCACACGATCTTATCAAATTGGTTTATTGTCATTCCTCACTCAGTTACAGCAAGATTTCGGGTGTCCGCCTTCTTCGCTCAATACAGCCGTCGGTTTGGAACTGGGTTATAACCTGATAGGAGAAAGATGCGGGGGTATCTGCACAACTTTGTGTCACGTGGACTTTGTGAGTTTTTTCACACTAAGCTATATAAAGCAAAAATAAAAGAATGAAATAGATATTGAATGATACATTTTACATAAATGACAGAAGGATTATGGTGGTACATGTACACTAATAGGTGTGCTAGGCCGGGCTTCTAAATAATAATTTTATATATACAAGAGCGATGTGCGTCCTAGACGTAGATATCGAGAAAATAAATAAATAAAAAGGAATAATTTCCCTTTAGTTTATCTCTAGCTGGCGGTTATAATAATTACAAGATAGACAAATGGCTATGGCTCAATTACAAGTAAAATTTAGCTGGGGTCGTCACCCAATGGATTACGGCTAAGGGTGTGGGCGATACAATTTTCCGACCCTTTTATATACAGTATCCTATATTGGAATTCCTGCAATGATAAGCTCCATCTCATTACTCGACCATTATGATGTTTAATATTATGGAGATATTACAGCGGGCGGTGATCGGTTTCTATAACGAATTCTCGGCCTACTAAGTACATCTTAAACTTCTGCACACTCTAAATAATTGCTAAAGCTTCCTTTTCTATCACTGCATAATTCCTCTCATGTGGGAACAATTTACGACTCGCGTAGGCCACAGGGTGACTTTCAACGTCGTCTTCGTACTGAAGAAGGACACAATCGATGCCTTCGTTACTCGCATCCGTCCGGATTCCAAAGGTCTTACATCTTGGAACGACTGCGCTCCTACAGAATGGATCTATTGGGTAGATCAGAGTATAGAACAATCTGCAGGCGGCAACGGTTACAATTGCTTACGTGCTCGTTGCAAAAAAGGGGCTAGTCGGGATACGATGAATGTGATGGGGGAAGTCGGTTTACCTCACGCTTGAGATGAGGAAGCACCTGTAGATGGCCTTCGGATATGGAAATCCTCGTCAGATACTCGCCGATTGACTTTGGCAGAGTTCACGGATGTCGATTTAGCCTTCATCTTGGAAACGAAATCTTTGTTTTCTCTGATCGCGGGTGGAGGGAGCGTCCTTCAGCTCATTCACCGTAGTAGTACTAAACAGAGTATAAGGATTATATAGTCGTTCGGTGAGGTGGCTTTGGATGGCTTGGTTGCCCTTCCACATACACTTGCGATTTAAGGAAAAATCGGTGACTCATTCGTTGGCGTAGAATATTCGACGAACTTCAATCTATGACGGATAGGCAGGAAGATTGGCTAAAAGGCGGCAATGGGAGACGATGAACTCGTCTCTACAATAAATATACCTGGGATGTCATAAATGCCGTGGGCTGCTACCTCGCCCTGGTTCAGCCGTGCTTTCAAAGCTCCATGCGGTGATCTCGCGACCACATGGGTATAGAAGAGCACGTGGTCGCACTTGAATCTTAGTCTGCTACAAGGTGTCAATCCTTTATCTGCCCATTTTTTTACTCTAGATGGTTTAGGTATTTCATGCAAGTTTAGGGCATCATCTTTATTCAAAATATAAAATTCACATTTCTTCCACTCGTCAACAGGCTTCGAGCGTTTTTGCTTCTTTCTTCTCGGTAGGCCAATTTCTGCTACATGATCAACACACCCAAACCCTTCCTGCTTAGTGCAACACTTTTTCTTTTTCATATTTATATAGGTGTTTGGGTCGTGCAAGAAGTCTTGCTCCCAACAATCAGAAATTTTCCTGCTCCACAACAGCTATATCACCACCAGCGTCGTCTACATTAGATTCTTCCCCATTTCTGGAGGCTTCAAATCAATTTCGATGTTTATGCCGTTTTTTTCGTTAGGTAATTAAAACAGTTAGTTGACTTGCCTCTTCAACATCTCCTAGATAACTGAAAGATGAAATACTTATCCATACAAAGAAATATGAGAAAAAGGATCAGGTGTTTTACCCGAGAATACGTTGTAATATTGAGAAAACACGGTTATTTTATACATTAGTAACAAACATTTTTTTAGGATCCTAAATATATATTCATATTCATTCTGACTCTTGGGGATAATAATTCATCAAATATAATCAAAATAAAGTAGCATAAGCATTGAGAGTAAACAAGTATTTTGATTCAAGTATTCACCTTAGGCTGCAGTACATTGACTGAGTTCCGAAGAGCCTATTTAAATGGGAAGCATATTTTAACTGATAATTAATAAAAGTGAAAGAAGGGAGGTTCTGGTTAAATCAATAACTTCACACATTAAATTAAGTTTTTTATTTTTCATTATACCATCACTGCCTAAAAGAAGTTATATATGCAGCAATGTATAGACAATAACTTACCAGAGTCCAGACATTTTGGTAGAAGCCATGAAGTAGATTTCCTTCCTTCCTTCATTTACTTGTTTACAAAGTTTTGGCTGCTAGAAAATTTCATAATAACAGAGTAAATGAAGAAATCTGCAGATGCTAATCAATTGCCAATCACCTAGCTCATGTTTTCACCATCGAGTTCATTCTTAACTAGCATATCCATTTATAAATCTATCCAGTCAACTCTTAAACCTCATCCGGTTGCACGCTTCAATTACATGGCTGATGAGCCTACCTCATTCATCTACCAATCGATTTGTCTACTAGTTTGTATAAATCTTTTTCCTAAATCTAAACATGTCCATCTATAACTCATTTGTACATGGCCTATCAAGTTCAATAAAAATAAGAAATTTATCTATGTATCCCCTATTATTACCTTTGACTCATCAAGTCTCTTCAAACTCTTCGACTTCTAACGTATCCAGATTTAGTCTCACCATAATGTGATCTCCTAAACTCATCCTTTTTTGCACAGACTCAATCAAACAAATATCCATCCTATAATGCGGTGACCAATCTTGCACAGCCTATTCAAGATAAGGCCTAACTAATGCAAGCTACAGTTTCACAATGACATTAATATGCTATTTCTAACGTATCTCGCAATAAACATTAATACCTTATTACTTCTATTCCTAGCACTTAAAAGGACTGCTTTCTAGGCCGGTGGACCGAACGTTAAGGACACCAATGTCTCTCGCATTCTGACTTGCCTAAAGGAATAAAATGTTTGTCGAAATGTAGGTAAAGTGGTTATAAATGTGCTTTGCAAAGGATCTGATATAAGTTTTATTTAAAAGATCAAATAATATGCTTTGTTCCAGAATAGTCGCTATAAGTCACATTAATAAACTGTTTAAGGTGTATTTTTCATTGCCTGGGTAGCAGGTTATTTTAAAATAATAGTGGTCAAATGCGTAATTACTTTTGTAACAATCTAATATCATCTATCCTCAAAATTCAACTACACTAACTCATTTTAACTCATTACTATCACCACAATGACCCGATTTGGATCGAGAAGTATATATATACTTCTGTTAGAAAAACTAACAATAAAAGTCAAATGCTCCACCGCACTATGCAGTACTCATAGTAGATTAATATGCGAAGAAAACCCATAGGTGTTACGCAAAGGAAACTTTTTAGCTTTTCTTAGAATGAATTATGTGGAAATATAAAATTCTGACATTTATCTTTAGCAATTTGAAAATTAAAATTATACTAGTTTATAAATGACCACATCACTTCGAACCTCTGGCCTCTCAATTCCACAGACTGTAATTGCCCTTGACTATTACGGGTGGGGATGGTCGAGAAGGACACCTAAAGTCCCCGTGTACCACCAAAGTTAAGCGTAGGCCCAGGATCATCGCAATTTTAAACCAGTTAAAGAAAGGGATCGTCGAGACAGCCTACATATGGTTTCCACGCTCACGATAGGCTGAGATTGAGACTCATGACGATTTCATGTAATAAAATAAATACACAATTCCTTAAGTCGTTAACATATTACTTTGGTAAATATATATATTTTTATAAATTAACTGTTATTTTATTTTATAATGAAATTAGCGTACAAATTACCCATCGTACCCTGTATTAATAGCTAAATTAGTTTTATGACAACGCTCCTTGGCTTACCAGTACGACTTGCGCTAGCTTAGACTGCTATTAAATGTATTTCTAGCCGAGATTCCGTCTCACGCTGAAGCCAGCGAGAGTAGAAAGCCATAATTATTTTCTCAACCCAGAGAATGGCATTCATACTCTCTTTTGTCTTTCCCCCAGAAATTGTTAATGTAACCTTACCAGAAATTGTTTATTACATTATATCGGATGTAATCATTGTGCCAATTGTAACTATGAAAAAACAAGAAAAGAACTCCAGCTGCATTATAAAGAGCGTCAGACAAGTGAATAAAAGAAACTGACCAATATGCCAGATTCATTTACTTTTCCAACGTTAATTAAGCAAACGATTATAATAGCGCCAATAGATCGTTAAAGTTAATAATAACATCCCAGAAACCTTTTAGAATATGCACAATTTCTCCAAGTTCCGCATGAATTACTGGATCTTTTTGTGGGTTGCATTTATTACTTTCACATACTGCTTTCAAATTAAGATTTTGCAAGGCATTTTTATCCCCATCCTTATTTAAAGTTAAGAGAAACAAGGGCTTTCTTGTTAGTTATGCTTTGTAATGCGCCTTTCCTTGCATTCTTTCAATATGTTTTTGTAAATAAAGAGAAAATTCCAGGAAATATACTCAATTTTTTTTTTAACTGTTTTGCAAATGCTCAAATTATCGATTTTCCCTGGTAAGATCATGAATTTATTTCATGCTATCTTTGCACTTAATCGGTATAATTGGCATCTAGCTATTGATTATTTTTTAAATCCACTGTGATTCTGGAATCGCATTAGTTGAAAGCAAACTTAAAGACTAGTTTAAAAGTAAATTTATATATTGACAATACATAGAATCATCAATTAACCAGCTTCATAGGATTCCATATTAAATATTGAATATCTAGTTAGAAATGAAGGAGGATGAATGTCGAAGTCCCAAGACATTACTTTCAACCCAGTTAAATAACAATATAATTTTGTTTCAAAACCTCATTTCCTTCCCTTCTGCCCCGTAATATCAAGTCTGCTATTTGGAAAATAGAGCACACACATAAAGAATAAATAAAAAACCCACATAAATGAATTCCGAACAACTGAAAAGGGAACATCTATGGGGAATAAGGAGACAGGTCATAATCTACAGTGAGATTTAATTGACTAACTCTTGATACAGTATAAATTATATGCTCCTAAAAATATCTTTTGAATGAAATTCAGACATATATAGAAATCTTTTTATTGAGTAGCCAAAATAAATGAGAACAATCGTAGAAAAATACTGATCAGCAAAACGTCGGGTATTAGGCCATGATTTAAATTTAATTTCAAATTTTGAGTGACAGTAATTTCGATATGACATGTGAAGAAAGCTTTATTTAAATCAACAATATTAATTCAATTACTATAAATGTACATAGGATTGAGTAAAGGTTCAATTTTGAGATAAAACACCATAATAAGGAATTGATGCAACGGCCTTCCTCCACAGTTCAGAAGAAGGCCATAGTGTTCATTGAATAATAAATGACCTAAGAAATTAATAAAATTATATTTCTTGTTGTAACTTTCATTTTATATATTAAATTAAAGAACAAATCAAAGGAATCATAAAAGGAAGTTACTAAATAAAAGAGGATAGAAAAGGGAATTCCTGGGTTGAACTGGCTTGGCAAATGTAACTTACCCACACTCGTTAAATAAAAATAACTTATATTAGAAAGAACCTTTATACCTATTTGAAAACAAAATGTGTCCAAAAAAATTTCAGATGCGTGGTTTAAATGAAGAATGTCATAAAGATTGGGTCTATTTGCCATAATTTTGATCGGAAGTAGTGAATTAACACAGGAGGTAGAAAGAATGTGATTGAGGGCAATACTCCCGTAATTTGTTTTCCAAAATATTAATTTCTTTATCTGTATTTTCATTGTTCCATGATGAAATGAATAGACCTATAGAATTCTTAAGATCAGATTATCTGCAGACTCGATGGCCATTTTCAAACACCTAAAATGTTATTACACGATATCAAACTAGAAAATAAATTCAAAGATTCACTCGAGGAATGTCCAAGAAAAGATTAAAGTTAGAGGTGATGGTTTGGAGCAGAGATTCTCTACCATTGTGTTGTGGCACACATAATGCATACATAAATCTTGATAAATCAGGATTTAGCCATTTGAGAATGTTTCGAACACAAATTTACACATCAGTCCCCTGATGGCAGAATACACTGGGAATCTCACAAATACACACAGCCTCATTACGTTCAATACCCATTGTCATACTAATTCTTACATTTCCTTTATTAGTACTAAGACGTTCTCTCCCTTCCTCACGTGCAGGTTATGACGAGCTGGCTGGGTCTCGCCTCTCACGTACACAACACACATACATATACACATACCACCCTCAGTGGCTCGCCAGATTAATGTATGATCTTATGTGCGTACACACAATGTTCGTTGAGACCTGAGTTGAGGAAGGGAGAATATTTAATATTTTGGGAGGTTTGGCAGTTTTCTGTTGAACAGTACGAGAGGGGTCATAATATGGATAAGATCCTACTGAGGAAGGGAAAACGCAAGATAGAAAAAGATGAAAATCAAATAGTCACTCCAGTAGTCACTGCTTGTTAGGATTCGATCTGAAATAATGAGTGTTCCTCGTACATTTGGGTCAAAATGTATTAAGGTGAAAGAAGCCCCTCTTAGCAAGAGAAGGACATATGATAATTCCTACTTAGCAGATGGTCTTGTATCAAACGATGATTAATATAATCCTCGCCCTCTGTGTGTGGTATGTCGAGATACGCTCAGTAATGGAACCATGATATGTAGCAAGCTGAAGCGGCACCTCGGTATAAATGGTATGTCCACGTATCCCTATGCTTTTCCTTGCTTATCATCGGCTACATCAAATTCTGCTTTTCCAGTTACATTTGTAAGTGTTCTCCTTTGGGAAACCGTTAACACTGGGCACGTGAAAGCCCTCCCCCAGTCACCTCGCCATATCCTCTTTGGGAAAGTCTGTCATCTCAAATTCCTTCTCTCGGATCGTTGGGCCTCCGATTTGTCGTTCCCCTTGGTCTCGACTCCATTCGTTCTAATATAGCCGTTTGTGGGTTTCTCCTCGCCTAAGACAGCCATCTCATTCACCCCTGTGGACTTGGGTTGATTTTACTCATCATCGCCGAGCCTCTTTCGTATGGGTTTCCGACGTGAGTTATTGCTTCACTGCTTTGGTATCAGGTATTTTGGAGTATTTCTTTCTTTTTACGTCCCTTTTTAAATTAATTAAGTTTTATTCGTGTAATTTTAGGCCTTCGGGTAAGGGACGTAAGAGAGGGAAGTTAATCCAGGAATACCTGGATTTCGGCTTTAAGCAATCTATTCATAGCACCTAATTTTATATGAGCAAATATCTATTTGGTTAAAATAACTTGTGGTCGTTAGATCGTAATGAGCATTTGTGACTTTTATTATTATTTGAATCTCCGCCCGTATAGTTTGTTGGCAGTCAATTTATTTCATTTTGATTTTGATGTAAATACTTTTATGTGTGTATTTATTTAACCCCTTGCGGATACTTCGTAATTTAGCACCGTCCTGATAAATTCTGGTGAATTTCTGGTAGGCCTTTAGATCCCTGGTCTTCTATAAATTGATTGTGTATTTTAGTTGGGCCGTGTGAACCAGGTTCCGCGATAGCTTTTCCACTCACTAACAAACACCCTTCTATGTCACAGAAAGTCCTGCAATATTTTTCATGTGCGTTAGAAGGGCAGAAAATGGCACTAGTAAAATGGTCAAAAGAATAACCATAGCTGATACTGCTATTGAAGCCTGATTTAAAGTAGCAGAACTGATTACAATGAAAATGAAGCCTCAAATAATTAAGGAAGACATTATTATCCCTGCCTGTAACATAATTTTTGAACAATGCCTGGCAAAGAAACTCACGTTCAGATTTCGAAAGTACCTCTCTCCAATAGCACATTTAGTCGCAGGATATCTGAATTTTCGGCTGGTATCAATGAAGAGTTGTGCAGCGGATTGTATCAGATGAAAATTTCGCTGTACAGATAGAAGAAAGCACGGACATAGGTGGTAAATGTCAATTGCTTGGGTTTTGCAGATTCATTGATGAAGGAATTGTAGAGCAGTTTATGTTTCGCAAAGAACTACAAACCACATCAAGTGGGGAGGACATTTTTGCAACCGTAACATCGTATCTCGGTGACCATAGTCTTTCATATAAAGACTGTTGTAGCATATGTCCCGATGGTGCGCCATCGATAACAGGGAAGTACAAGGGGTTCATTATCATAACATTGTAAGAAAATCTCTCTATTATTACAACCCAGTGTTTCCTTCACAGAGAGGAATTGGTTGCAAAAACATGGCGTGAAGAGCTAAATAAAGTTTTGAACCAGACTGTTTATTAAAGAACTACAGAAACAAGGACCAGCAAAGAGCCTAAGATTCGCTCAAGGCCAGGCCCCTAAGAGAAGATGTTAACTACCACATTCTAACGCTCGTGTATCATGTTTTTTTTACATTTTTTTTTAACTATTTCAATTCTACGGTACACACTTATCTACATGTGTACCCTTTGTATTTATATTTTTACATAGTTTTTTTAAATATTTCTATTATACTCTACACACTGATCTACATGTGTATCATTTGACCTTTCTTTACATGCCTCTTCTAATTATTTAATTCTACGGTACACACTTATCTACATGTGTACCCTTGACATGCAGGTTCAGCTATCCCTCAAATACACAAACACGCTTCTTTGAACCAGGGGGCGGGGGTGATAGGACTTTCCTCTCTTCTCTCGCACGCTTTGCCTGCAAATGATGAAAATAATATACTTTTAGGACAGACAAAAAAAGAAAAGAGGAATTTACATTCACTCGAAGCAGAAAGGCGTCGATGGCATATTTTTATTCATCATTTCATTTTAATCCTTAACTTCTTAAAAAAAAATGACGTTTTAATCTGTGCTCCTGCTACGTTATATTTAAACTATTGAAGTACTCACCAAGTTGGTTTTTGAACATATTAACTGACGTGCTATCTACTACACAGTTGGGCAGGCTATTTACATTTGCGTGATTTAAAACGTGAAGTAATTTTGAGCTATACTTGAGTTAAATCTCGTGTTCACTAATTTTAAACCATTTTGGCGTGTCTTGGCCCTTTAGTCTATCTCGAACAATAGTCTGTAATCAATATTAGTAAATTCTTTAAAGATTTTGTATACCTCGAACAATTGTCCACGTAATCGTCTACTTTCAAGTGATAGTAGGTTTAATGAGCAGAGTCTATCTTCGTAAGGTTTGTTTTGGATTTCAGGAACTAGTTTCGTTCCCGGACGTCGCACTCTTTCTAACAGCGCTATATCTTTGTTGAGGTAGGGACACCAAATTGAACCGTGTATTCGAGGTGTGGGCGCACGAGCAATTTGTATAGTGGCAGGATTATATCTCTCGATTTGCAAGCGAAATTCCGAGTAATATATCCTAGCATTTGGTTTGCATTTTTTACAAGCTTCTCCGCATGGCTTCAATACTTTAAGGTCCTCCGAGATTAAAATCCCCGGTCTTTTTCTAATTTATCGGATTCGAGAATTTGGTCTTTCATATGGTATTCTACTTTTAACTTATGAAATCCTAAATACATGATCTTGCATTTACCTATGTTGAAGCCCATTTGTCATTTATCCACCACATCCACAATTTTATTAAGGTCCCTTTGCATTTGCTCTATATCGGGTCACGAAAGGGCTCGGCTTCCTAGCTTTGTGTCATCTGCAAATTTAGAGATTCTACTAAACACTCCATTATGCAAGACATTAATGTAAACAATAAATAATAATTGGCCTAGAACTAACCCCTGTGGTACCCCACTGGTGAGTGCGGTCCAGTCTGAATACGCCCAATTTACAACAACCCGCTGTGAACGATTTGCTAGCCAGTTTATAAATCATTTAACTATGTTCCTTCTAACTCCAATTGCTCTAATTTTCATCAAGAGCCTTTCTTGCGGATCTGTATCTAGGCCTTTTCAAAGTCAAGGTAAATTATGTCCGCCACTTTAGTTTCATCGTAGATGCAAATCATTTTATGAAAGAACTCGAGTAAATTGGTTAAGCACGAGCCATCCCGTCGGAATCTATGCTGGGAGTCTGCATTAAATTATTAGCCTCACAATGGCTCACCAACCTTTCTCTAATTATCGATTCTAAGAGTTTTCCAATTACAGAAGTTAGACTGATGGGACGGAAAATAGGAGAGGCAGTTTCACCCCCTTTTTGAATATTGGTGTAATATTTGCACGCTTGAACGCTATTGGAACTAAGCCTTCCTCTATTGATCGATTGAAAATCGTGCAGAGCGCTATTGCTAATTCATTTTTTTAGTTAGTTCTTTAAGATGGGTTGGGTACAACACCCGATAGGGCCCGAGTGACTTCGATTTTTTTTTATTTTAATAATATATGAAAGAATCTCCCCTTCCTTTATACTTATGTTGGATAGGGTATTTTTTCTTTTAAAATTGATGTCCTTGCCTAGTGTTTCTAATTGTGTTACGTCTTCAATATTAAAAACGCTCGAGAAGGGCTCATTTAATATTTTAGCAAATTGTTCTGGGGCCTCCATCATAATACCCTTTTTACCTCTGCTCAGCTCTATTGAACCCTTTGTGGGCTTTCTACTGTTACGTAACTATAATTATTGTTTTTCCTTTTCTCACCATAGGTAAAAGGCACTCAAAAAGTAGTACGTTCTCTGATTCTATTAGAGATGGAGGGCGATAGGTAACGGCTAAGTTAATTTTATTATTGTTAGCACACTTGACCTCAATTAGCAGAACCTTGCTATTCATATTTACGGTCGTAGCGGCCATCGTTATCGCATTTATTCCCTCTTTTACGTAAGCTAAAACTTTACCGCCTCTTCCATTTAGTCGATCCCTGTGATGCATTTTGTACCATTCTATATTAAATTCCGCAATAAGGTCTCTAGAAGCAGTATTTAACAACGTCTAGCTAATACATATGATATCGTAATCGCCCTCTTGAATCATAGGTTTAGATTCAGGCAGTTTGTTTCTCAAACTGAGAACATTTGCGTAAATGCATTTTAATTTTTCCTTTAAATAACAGCGTCCCTCTCTCGTATGGTTAAAGCGTTTCCCTGGTCGCCTAAATTTATTTAATCCTCGCGTAAAATCCGGTTCGGCTCATCTATGACTTCGGGCAAATAGCTTCCGAACTATAGAGATTACGGAGCCTTTGATTTACAATTCTTCCCAGCTTCGAATTCCCCACTGAATCAAAATGAATACCATCATTAAAAAAAATGACGGTTTGTCCTGAAAATCATTCGAAAAATTGAAAAACTTAACATTCATTTCCTGACATAAACGATTAAGACATTTATTTGGGTAAATTAGGTCCCCTGCTCGATGTACAATGACGGTAGTCGAGCTGTCAAAACGGTGTACATCATTCCAGCCGACGAGTGTGAGGATAGCTCGTTCTTTACATGGCTCGTTCAGACTTTTAATTTCAGTGACCACGTGGTTAATTCTCTTCCACCGGTAGGCACATTTTCTTACGCTTAGCTGGATTTCGTGCTTTGAATTCAGAATCATGGTTCTTTATTAAAGAGTCACCGATTAATATACTCTCTGTTTCCCCCTCGATTTGAGATAACAACACACATTGATTAGAGCATGGAATTTCAAAAGGGTGAGATGCCCTCGTTGGTCTAGCCCCATTTCTAACCAGCCTAAATAGAGATTCCGGGGGCCTATATGAGTTTAAGATAAGCGCTTGCTAATTTATAATAACTTGCGGGTCTCTACTCTCTATACGGTTTGATCGGCGGCTTTGAAGGCGAATTTCGCTGCCCTGAGGCTTATCAAAGGATGCCCAACGCCGCTGGACAGTTCGTGAATCTTACGGTTTGTTGCTATTACGTCTCTCCGAACAAAGTTTACTTCTGATCTCATTTCATAATTGCGAACACCTCGTTTAGAAGAGAAAGGCGACATATTCTAACTTTATTATGGTTTGAGGGAATTTATATTTCCTTATTAATCAAGCCAGGCAGGAATCACAATAAAATTTGACGATAGGCATTGTAATACACAAGATTGTTTAAAATGAGGCGAAATTTATGGAACTAATGGAACGTATAACGGACACGTAATGTAATTTCTATCTATTTCATTTTACGACACGAAGGTTTTAGCACGACACAAAGTAAACTTTTTTAGGAGCACAGAGATAACACGTCTTACCAGGAGAGGGGCTGGGCGAGGAGTGAGATGGGATGAATTTCATAAAATCCGGCCTTTAAAATGCCAATATATGGGTACAGCTAATATCTCACTGGTTCTTCATACTGATATAAGGTGGCTATCCCTAGGTCGTGTGCTAAACCTGGGTCCCAAACTCAAAGATGACCTGGAAGTATTTTATGAACAGGAGAAACAGGATTCATTCCTCAGTCTGTTTCAGAATCGTACTTGGTGTTTGAAGCTGTCATTCATGGCGGATAATTTCATGAAACACAAGTAACAAAATGAAAGGTTTCCAGAGAAAGTTGGATGAATGGACGTCAACTGTTCATAAATACGACCTATCAAACTTCACTTCTCTTCTAAAACAAGCAGAAAATAATACTATTGTACGTCTCAAATATCTCATTCTACATCACTTGCTCCGACTTAGAGAAGCAGTTGACTTTTATTTCTTTTCCCTTTCTACAGAGAATCTCGACTGGATTCTATTACACTTCGAACTGGCTGACAGGACAATAAACTGTGAAGAATTTATTAATATGTGTGCTGATTCCATCTTAACAGTCAAATCCGAGCAGAATGAAGAATCATTAGCTATGTTTTGGCGTGGACTAGTGGAGGAGTATCCAAATTTGGTTGAAGAGGCTACATATCTACTTTTACCTTTCTCCACATCGTATTTGTGTGAGCCGGTATTCTTAGCCATGGCAACAATTAAATCTAAATACAGAAATAAACTTTTATCTCTTGAGGACAATATGCGAGTATCATTATCAACAATAGGCCTAATATTAAGATTTTGTGTTCCATGCAGCCCTCTCAGGTTTGGCATTGATAAATACGTAGCTCATATTGTGGTATATTTTGCTATCTTATATGAAAAAGTTTGAGAACCACTGTCATGTGAGGAAAAGCACTTCAATGGTCAATGGAGTTGAAAACAATATAAGCAAACGAGATTTTCTAATAAGAGTGCCGAGAAATCCGAAAATCTTGGCAAGGGGGCTGTGAGCCTCAAAAGTTTGCGAATTACTGGTCTAGAGGGAGGTCACTTTATTAGAGGCATATCTGTTATGTATACTAATAGTTAAAAGGATTTATTATGTAAATTTAGGTAATTGTAATGTATTTGTAATGTATATATTTATGTAATTGTGTATCTATTTGTAATATATTTGTAATGTTTATTTGTAATGTAACATTGAAACAACAATCTCCAACTCCTTTAGTGATTACCCATAATACAACCAACTAACCTCCTCCCATACAACCAACTAATCTCCTTCCACACAACCAACTATTTAAGTTTAAAGTTCCCCAATTTTAGGCAGTTCACCTCCAACCACTTAACGCGCTTAAACTGGAATTGGTTTGCTCTAGATTTTGTGTAACTATTCAATTAAAGTGCTCTTTTGTTTTGTGTGATTATTTAGTGCACTACTACTGCAACTTAAGTCTCTTATAGTTGTCAAGTTTGGCGCCTATGTACCTTAGACCTCTCTCTCAACGTGTGATAGTAATATTAAGATTTTTTTATTTGCACGTATTGGATAAACTGTAAATATGATATTGATGTTTCTCCAAACCTCCTTTATTCATTTATGACCTTAATATATTAATTTTATACATTTTATTTGTTTTGCCTTACCAATACTAGGCTATGCTATATATAATTTGAACTCTGATTTAAGCTATTAATGTAACTTATCATTGTTACTTAACTGTCTGTACACATTTGGGGTTTCTTAAGGCTAGCATAGAGTCCAGCTTAACCTATCATTGTTGTTCTAGAACCTCTAGTTCGAAACAAGGTTGTTATTAATTTTCTTTAGTGTTGTGGGACTTAACCCAGCCCGTAACACATCCAATAATTACAAATATTTCGTTTTCTGTCTGTTATATGTGAACTATTCAAAACTGGTGGAGAAATAATACAATTACAGGGTGACCCCTCAAAACGGACATACACACACATTTTGTGATATATCCTTCATTTATTCACTAATCACCCTTACTTTGCATAACATAGGAGCTCCAGCAAACAATATACTGCGTCAAACCATAGTACACTACAAGCTCGTTCAAGAAAGTGAGGACATTTTCGTGGATCAGTTGGAATGTGAAAAAGCCTCCTCCAAGAGCAGAATTCAGGACTGGTTGGACCACATTGAGAACTAGGGGACAGCCAGTGACAACCGTCCAAGCCATTCAGGATGCACCAGGAAGCGTACAGCTGAGCTGTTCGAGAGCGTGAAAGAGTCAGTTCTGCAGAGTCCAAAATGCTCTCTGCGCAAGTAAAGTCAGTCTCTTGCTATATCGCTTCAGACTTGCAGAAGAGTGCTAGTAATGGATACAAAGGCCTACTCCTACATAATACAGAGGAAGTAGACCAGTACAGCCTTACACAGGGAGCAGAGAAAGGCTATTGCAGTCAAGATACTGGATAAGATTCAGGAGACCCCAAATTTCCTCAACCTCCTTTGGACGTCAGATGATGCTCACTTCCATCTTGAAGCAAAGCTAAACTCGAAGAAAAATCTCTTCTGTGGGACCTGCAAACCAAATGAGGTAGCCACCAAGCCCTTAACTCCCCTAAGTGCACGGTGTGGACTTCAATTTCAGCCAGAGGCATTATCGTATCATTCTTCTTCGAGGAATCTGGTGCGACAGTATCAGTCACCAAAGATCGGAATGTTGAGGTCCTCAAAACCTTAAAGAGGGAGCTGCAAACCCGGTTCCCGTCGCTTATGGGGAAGTTCCGGTTCCAGGAAAATAGAGCAAGCTCTTACACCTCAAACCCCTCTCGAGATTGGCTTTAAAGAGAACTTGGATGGCTGTGATCAGTCTCAAGAATGATTTTGAGTTAGCACCTCACAGCCCAGACCTTAGATGCCCATATTTCTTTCTCTGGGGCTACTCTAAAGACAGACTATATGCAAGGAGACCCAGGACTATTACACAACTCAAAGAAGCCACCAGGGAGGAAATCAGCGCCAGTAGTCAGTCTATTTGTAAGGACGTCACGGTCAACTTTGTGCTGCGCCTCAAAAAATGCATGAGCTAAATGGAGGTCATCTCGAACACCTACTCTAGAATAAAGAAAAAAGGTCGAAAGACTCTCATGTTTTCATATGATGTGTAGGAGAAGGAGATCAAATGGCGGTGATTTCCAGAAATCACCGCATGGAGCTAGGAAAGCATAGTTGAACCTGGGCAATGAGGCGGACGACGACGTTATCGCACGCTCCAGGTGTATTTGCCTAGGGATCTTTGTCATCGCCGGCACCCCACACGGCCACCTATCCGCTAGCATTCCGGCTTTCTGCTCGAAGATAGAAATCCGTTGGACTTCCCCCACCAACGTTATCACGATTTCCCCTTCCCCCGAAGGAGTCGCCGAATTATCCCCAAATTCGCGCACGCGTGTGAAGCCACCTCACCAGGCTCCTATATAACGCTTTGACTGAGTTAAGAGAGCAGCACTGTTAGAATTCTACCTACTTAGACGAACGAGCAAAAGGACACTCTCCCCCTTCCCCCAGTGGCAATTTCGATCCGTGAACTCTGCTTTAGTCAAATGGCAAGGACTGCCAAGGATTCCAACTTCCGAAGGCGACAAGTAATCCTTCGTCTGAAGCAAGAGGTAAACCAACTTTTTTCATCGTATTCATCTTACCACAACTGTCCCCTTTTCGGCCACGAGCCCGTGAGTTAATTGTAACAGTTGCCCCCTGGAGATTAATCTTGAATCGGGCTTACCCAATTACTCCATTATTTGTGTGAAAGTACCATTTTAAAATCCCCCATTAAATCACCAAACTGAATCTGACCTCTTTAATCCCTTAATTAACATACCTGATCGCGTGTGGACTTTTAACCCTGTCTGGGAGACCATTCACTTTAAGTCCGATTTCTATGTAAATATACGAGTAAATATCATTTTGTTGTTAGTAAAGTTATATTTTCGTCATTGTGTTTCTTTTGCAACCCCAGCGCGTACCAGCCTCCTGTTAATCTTTGGCCAATTTGGACTCTGAAATATTCGGTTAAAAGGACCCCTGAAAGTTAATAATAACCATCACCAGGGGACTCAAAACAATTTCCCCTTTTACTATCTGTCTTCAACATACTTCGGCCCCAACCCAAAAGTACCAACGTAAATATTAGGTTGAGGAATAAGTTCTTGCGTTTTTTTAAATTTTTTGCTGATTTAAGTTTTGTTGACGTGATTTGTGCACATATTAAGAAAAAATAATAAATAATGAGATAAAAATTTGCAAAGGTTAGGCTACATCTATTAACATCGTAAAATATTAGTTTTTGCTTAGGCTACGTTTTGAAGTTGAGAAATAAGTCATTGCGGTTTATTTAAAAGTTGTGTTAATTTAAGTTTTGTTCTGTACCCTCAAAATGGAATGTCAAGTTGAAAGAAAGGCTCATTTTTGACACTTTTTGTTATTCAATTTAAATTGATACGGGAACAATGCAAACGCAGCTAAAGCTCGTTGCGATATTTGTACTGTGTACGGAGAAAATGCTTTATCAGAAAGGACAGCTCAATGGTGATTTACACGTTTCAAAAACGGTCATTTAAATCTTAATGACGAAGACGTTCTGTTCGCTCCATTAAGTTGGATAGAGACCGATTGAACGATCTTTTTGATGAAAATTCTGGTCAATCGACCAGAAAATTAGCTGTACAATTAGCCTGTGATCAGAAAACTGTAGTGTATCACCTTCATTCGATGGAGAAAGTTCAAATCTCGGTGCATGGGTTCCACCCGCTTTGAGCGAAATCAACAAACTTTAAAGCTACACGATTGCCGCAGGTTTGCTTGCTTGTCACAAGGCTACTCTGGGATATAAGGACAGATTTCTTCATCACATCATCACTGGCGACGAAAAGTGGTGTTTATGTCACCATGATCATCGAAAACAATGGCTTTGCCCTAATTAAAAAACACTTGCGCGATTAAAGCAAGGACTTCATCCACGAAAGACGATGCTGTGTGTGCGGTGGGATTGTGAAGGCATTATTCTTTATGAGCTCCTTGCGAACAACGAGATTGTTAATGCAGAACTCTACGTTCAACAAAGGTATCGACTCGCCGAAGCTATTCGTGAAAAGCGACCTCATCGACGTTATGGAGTCCTTCTGCAACACAACAATGTTCGTCCTCACATTGCCAATATGACAAAAGACGCCATCAAAACGCTCAATTGAGAAATCCTGCCGCATCGTTCATATTCGCTAGATTTGGCTCCATTGGATTTCCATCCGTTCCGATGGCTCTCCAACAATTTGCGCGGCGTTTCGTTTAATACTGATGTGGAATTAAGAACCTGGTTAGATGAATTCTTCAAGTCCAAATCCAGAGACTTTTATTGCAGAGGCATCGAAAAACTAGTTGAACGTTGGAATAAGTCGTAACTAACAACAGAGAATACATTATTGATTAAATTGCATATTGTTATTAATTAAAAATGAAGTTTTTCCCAAATTATTAATGGTAATGAATAAATTTGATAAAACCGCAAGACGTTATTCCTCAAGCTACTATAAATATAGAGTCTGACCATTCTACGTCATGATGTTTTTAAACATAATAAACAAGTTATCACCAGAGTTTCATTCAATCCTTGCAGAAAATTAAGAAATGAGGCCTAACGAAATTTAGGGCCTGTTTTTGGCAGGCCACCCTGTATTTTACAAAAAAGTATATTTGAATATAATAAATATGTATGCTACATATTTAATACTTAGTTGGGCCACCTTTAGCTTTAATGAGAGCAGCAATAGGTCGAGGCACACTTTCCGTTTATGACAGCAGCTGGCTTGTACCTTATAATCATAGTTCCATACCCATATTATTCTTTATATTAAGTTTGATTTAGTTTTTATGGACTCTGTAGAGGAATCGTCACTCCCCCGATCTCTCTCAGTTGAGACACGGGATGGTAACCACAAGAAAATCCGGGCCCGAAACCGTGGGGCAAACTCGTAACCACATCCTCTCGCCACTCGTCTCTATGAAAAGCCTAACGGTTTTAAACTGCAAGATCTCCCTTACGAGAGTATATTCATTTTCACCTCAAGTAAGAATTTGGAGATGCGTTTCTCTCAAGCTCAAAGGCTAGCGGGAGCCGAAGTAATACTTGCTGAGAAAAACCGTTGGAATATAAACCCTTCTGCGTCTCGTCCACAAGCTTCCCCCCCCTCCTACCCCTACTCCAGTGGGGTGACGAGCTATAAATAACAAACACTTGAGAAAAACGTGGTAGAATACCTGAGTCGCCAGGCTACAAAGTCCCAAGATTGAGGCCGGGCAACCAAGACTGGACAGATAGAATATGTTAGTCGCCAGGCTATGAAGTCCCCTGCAAGAGAGGCAGGGCTACCAAAGATGGTAAGAATCAGCTCATCATTGAGCTAGTCCCTGGTTATCAAACCGAACGTTAAGTTAACTTGTTTAAGTTCAACTTACTCTTGTCAGAGAGACTCCTCCTCGCCTGATGCATCCTAAAGCTTAGGTATATTCCTCGCCCTAGAAGAATTACGAAAAGAAGAGAAAATAGGCTGCCCCTCAAGCCCGTTACCCAGTGGCCACACCAAACTCATAAGTTAACTCGGTTGAGGAACCAAGTTCAACTTATTCTCTTCCGAGAACCCATCCCCCTCCTCCTATCCTGGTGTATCCCAAAACCCTGAGATAGGCCTCGCCCTTGAGGAAGACTGGAACTTAGAAGAAGCTCATCCTCGAGCTAGTTCCTGGTTACCAAACTGACCTTTAAGTCAACTTGTTCAAGTTCAACTTATTCTCGTCAGAGAAACCCCCCTCCTCTATCCTCGCCCTTGAAGAAGACCCCCCCCGAGTACAGTCCTTGCCCTTGAAAAAGACCCCCCTTCAGAGTACACTTTCTCCAACACTCCCCTTAGTCAAGTTATTCAAGCCTTAGTGCATCGCTAGACAGTGCGAATTATTCCTCAGAGTAATCCGAAGAAGAGAAAGGAACCTTGTTTCACTATCCCGTGGTGATATCCCTTTCTGCAAAAAGCGTGTGGACCGTAGCTGCCACACTCGCCAAAGTCAGTGGTGTCTTTCAAGTTATTTGTCCGCAACCTCTATCTGGGCGGTCGGCACGCGTCTTGGAGACAATAACATTCTCGAGGTAAAGTGCTTATCGAGTTCAAGGTCAGACTCAAACCCGTTCCAAGGGGTATCCACAAAGGTAGTTGCGGCCAGTAAAGGCCGTTAGGATTTTGTTTTTTTTTAAATTGAAGTGAGTGGTGGGTCAACCATCACTATAATGTCAAGTAGGTCAAGTTAGAAAGCCATACGGAGAAATTATTGAATTCATTTTTGTGTATTTTAAAATTCGTAGTATTTCTGTGGTTCATGTTTTGTTTTTGTGAGGTAAATTGTTAAATTTAAAATATAAGTTCATTTTGGGAATGCCTGTGCGTTTCTTTATATCCTTACGTGTTGAAGCGGCTCTTTCTTAACACAACAAAAATTAGCACTCTTAGATCAAAGCCTACTTCATCAAAGAAGTACATCACGTTCCACAAGGTATACCATGACAAAAGTGGTGTCAGGTGTGGAGTGATCAAAAGAGGCATTCTGTTACAGACTCTGCATTCATTTTTGTTTTAACTCTTTCCCATAACTTTTTGATCGGATACATATCAACTGAGTTAGCCGGCCAATCAAGGCAAGGAATAGTTCGCGATTGCAGATATATTATAACGCACCAGGATTTGTGGCAACGTGCCCCTTTTTATCGTGTTTATATCAAGTGAGTTACCCCGCCAATCAAAGAGAGTAATATTTTGTGATTGCAGATATTTTATTACGAACCTTGCTTTGTGGTAACGTACCCATCCTGCATAAAATGGAAAGATTCTTCGTGTAGAAGACACTCACAAATCTGAGGAATGAGTCATGTTTTCAAGACTTTTCGAAATATATCTTGCTGCATGGGAACTTCTACATTATACAGCCTACCTGTACCTTTACCACAAATTACGGACCAGACCATCACATATATTGGATATTTAACAGTTCTCACAACAAAGTCAGGATGGAACTCCATATTGATACGTCTTCTCACAAACTGCGTTTTTTCACAGATTACCTGAAACGCGGATTCATGATTGAGACAAACCTTCAAATAAAGAAAAAACTAATGGATATGAATATTTAATTGCGTATTATATTTTCGGTAGAGAACTGTAAATATTAAACACATGCATTATATGACATATTACCACAAATATAAAAACATCTTTGACTATAAATTTATGACTTACCAATTTCCAGTCATCTGCAGAAAAAAAAGCATCAATAAAGGTTTATTTCGTGCTCTGCAAGCTTTTACTCTAAATCACAGAGTTCTCGAGGATATTTGAATATTCTCATGCTCCACTTCGTGTTTAAGTTGCACTATAAGCAATCGTCTATTGGTCAGTAACTTCCTTTGAATAAATTTGTCAGTTCTTGGAGATGTTATCCTTTACCTACTTTTACCTGCACACTTTGGACAAGAGCTAGAATTCTCTCCTCTATTTTTAACACGTAATACAAGCCTATCAACAGTATTTCGCAACACATTCACCTTTTCAGCTATCTTTCTATGAGAGTAATCTGCTTCTCTCAGTAATGCATGAATTTTGCCCTTCGTTTTAGGTGATATATCGGTAGCTTTACCCATTTTTATAAGTAAACACTGACTATTAATGAATTTGTGTAGGAAAAAGAAATATCAAATTACTAACTGCATAATCACTTTTAAAACGCATATAAACATACATATGTAAATATGTATTTAACCTATCTATAATATCAACTTTCACAAACAACCTTTGACTCACTGCCACATGCGCATTGAGCTTGGTGGAGCAGCAGCGCATTAGCTACTACTCATTATCGCCCACCCCCTCCCCCTATGCCTAACGGATGTATATCTTATCGCCCAAATGACTACAATCACGAAAAATATCATTAAATCCATGTATGATTAACTAAACTCTTTGTTCATCTCACATTCGGATCATATTTCAAATTCATAGATTTTTTTACTCATGAATTTGATTAAGGCCTCTTCTGTAAAGTTATATTTTAAATTAATATTAATTATACCCTTCTTAAAGATATTAACTGAAGTGCTTTCAACGCCATTCTTCTCAATTGAGATTACTAGCTTTCCTAGGCAATATATTCCAAGTTTATTTTATATTAAGAAAATCTTTTGGGGGTTGTAGAAGTGTTTAATATTTTTATAGGCATAGAACCTGTAGAAATAATGGCCGCTTGGTAAACTAGTTTAACTTTTTGTCTTTATTTGTATTTTTGAGCCCATTTATCTTTTTAATATCTTTCTACAAGGAAAGTTAATTGAGCATATGTAGCTTAACACCATGATATTCGCCTTAATGACACCAGTGTGCCTTGTGGGAAAATGTTTTAACCAATCTATATTAAGGTTTACTATGTTTAAAACTTCGCTGAATGTTTTTTAATCTTCTGTGATTATTATAATATATATGTATTGCCTTATACTTCTTAAGTTTGAATTATATCTCCCATCTTTCTCCCTATTTGAAGATTATCTCCAACTCCTTTATCAAGCTTTCACTGTTAATATTATATTTTACCCTAGTAACTAATTTTGGGTCATCGGCAAATTTCGAAATTTATCTATATACAAAAAGCAAGGCTACAATAACAAAAGATCAATGGGATAGATGACAGTGTCTGATGCCAATGAAGAATTATTTTCTTTATTAACAACTCTCAGCTCACGGTTTTTATCAATTCACTCTCTAACTCTCATTGATTCGGTGTGACTTATCTTTATCGGGAATATTTTTTGAACAACTGATTCAAAAACTTATTGAAATCGAGATATTTTGCATGTGCAACGTTATCACATTCAAAACATCGCGATCATTTGATCTTTAAAATCTAGCAAAATATTTCAATATTAAACTTCATGTAGATGGCCGTACTGCGAGTCATTTATAAAGATAACACTTACAGATTTGAGACAATGATATCTCTAAATTTGTACTCAATCAGTTAACAAACAACCAAATTAAGGGAAATGTGGCTAAATTTATATGATCAGTTTTATGTTTTTTGCATAAAATTGGGGTTACATATGCTTCTTTGATCTGCTTAAGAACTATTGAATCCAATGGTGACAGAATTTTAAAAAAAATCTTCCCTTTCACTTTCTTTAAGTTGGAGGGGATAGATTTTATTGGGCCCCTGCTTTAGGTTTGGTATTGTAAGTTATTTGTATCAACGATGTTAGGAACGTTCGGAAAATATGAATTATCACAGGTCATTATGAAAGAGCCCGATGCTGTAACCAATTTTCCTGCAATCATTTAAATATTTATGAA
This sequence comes from Ceratothoa steindachneri, assembly GCA_963969495.1. Classification (NCBI taxonomy): domain Eukaryota; kingdom Metazoa; phylum Arthropoda; class Malacostraca; order Isopoda; family Cymothoidae; genus Ceratothoa; species Ceratothoa steindachneri. The sequence continues at coordinate 35,334,125 of OZ018323.1, read as the reverse complement.
TTCACGAGGGTACATGTTTTGCTCTTTCATATTTATTTTAACTCTTCTTATTCCACGTTTGCGAAGAACACGATTTTAAGCCTTCGTTTCGATTCTCAACACTACTGATTGTTTTCAAAATTTTACAAAACTGATCACGAACTCTAATTCACCTTTTAATCTCACCTTTTATCAAGCCAAATTCACCTGGGCTTACATCAAGGAAGTGGACTTGTCCATGGTGAACAACCTATTATAACCTTTTGATGGTTTTCAAAATTTTACACGAAAGATCTTGATCTCTTATTCACCTTTTAATTCACTATTTAACTATTAACTTTAACTATTAGAATAGAAAGGGTTGTATCGCACTATTTCGTTTTTCAGAGTAAAAAGTTAAAGTTATATATTATGTTTCATTTCTAGGGTGTTTCAGATTTTAAAATATCATCCCCATTTAAGTGAATTCACCAAAGTTGATGCAATTAAAATAGAAAAAGGTTTACGATTGAGTGAAATTAAACGCAACGTCAAACGCACCTCTGTTGGATTCTACATATCTTAAAAAGAAACATTTGAAGAATACCATTTCACATACCTTTTTTTATACAATAATAACTCATAGATGAGAAAAAAATTCAAAATGAGTCTTAAGGGATTTTTCCTGAGAAATTTATTAGGACTTAGTATTGATTGGAGATAGAAGTATAAAATTATTAGGACGGTTACGATTGTAAAAAGCAAATATCAAATGCAAAGCACTAGTTTACCAGGTATATGAACTGCGTCAAAGAACTTGACTGTATTAACATATAATGCATAACATGAAATAAGGTACAAGTAAATTAGGGCAAGATCAAATTTTATTATGTGGGCTCTTAAAATGTGATAGTAATTAATTTTAAGAATTAGGAAAAATCCTTTTGAATGTTTATTGTTTGTCAAAAAATATCTAAAAAATGATAAATTACTCTGAATTCGACAAATAAGCGCACAGTCCACAAAGTGATTCTTGGAACATTTAGTGGTAAACTTTATACTGGTATACGGGACAGCACCACTTGCAAAGGTGACTCATACGAAAGAGGTGTCTTTATTGCTTAGTACTTAGCTAATGGAGTATATGAAGAAGGGAAAAGTAGTTTAAATCAAATAATTATTTTAATAAGAAATTACTTTGAAAATCCTAAAACTCATCACACATAACTAAAAAGTAAGATTTCAAGGAAATACTTTATTATTAATTCATTTAGAAAGTAAGGCAAACATCCATTCAAAATCGTTATTTGTAGGAATTTGGTGTGAAATTATGGAAATATTATTAATTTACGCTCAAACACTAGGGCAATATTTTAATACACTACCGATACTTTTCAACAACGTTCTAGTGGTTAATCTCGTGACATTCGTTTAGTTATAAATTTCATCGTTTGGGACACTTGGAAATTGTGCTCTTATGTATATTTCATATTATGTATATATTTATTCATAATCCTCTCTACAGGTACGAGGGGTAATCTAAGATTTTGTATAAAAATAAAATAAAATTAAAATAAAAAGAAGTATCAATTTTATTTCTCAACATAAGTTCCATTGAGCTAAAAAATATTTCAAGCGATGACACTATCCATTTAAATTATTTCTAGAAAACTAATCCCTGAGAATTAGACTAAGTTAAAACGGCTCTTTTAACATCATTAACAGAAGAAAAACGAGTGCCGTGCATGCAATCTTTTAAGGTTTAGAAACAAAGAAATGTCGAATGGAGCTAAGACATCCAATTTTTTCTAAACTTCCAAAAAAATAACTATTTTTTCTTGTTATGATGTTAAAAGAGCTGGTTTAACTTGGCTTAATTCTCAGAGTTATCAGTTACCTAGAAATGGTTTAAATGGAGTATATCATCTTCTACAATATGTAGTGGTTTGATCTCAATGAAGCTTACGATTAAGAATAAATAATATACTTTTTTGTTTTGAAAATTTATTCCAATTTTTCTACTAACGTTTAAAAGACATCTTAAAGGCTACTTATATTTGCTGATTTGTTGCTGAGGGCAAGTAAGTATGTATGTATATGATCATCTCCTGCGGAATATGAGTTAAACTTTTTATTTTTATGTTCGCCTATACTTTGTGAAACCCAAAGTTTTGATTATCAATATAATCGTTTGATAACGTAGGCTATTGGATTCTCTGTTTCTTCTATCTATTATTTACTATTTATTTTTCTCTTGTTTCCTTTTATCTTCAACATTGCTTCAGCCGTCCATTTCTCCTCTGGGTAAAAATGCCCTTTATGGTTATAGGCGTTGCCTTCTTTAACATCATTAAGAAATACTGCACTATTTTCCAAATATGAGAGCCTCTTAATGTGTAAAATGTACGTGGGTACATCGCGAGAATTTGGTGGGAACTATTAGGTTTACGTATTTTTCTTTTGAGAAGAAAATTTTAACTCTTTTGCTTAAATGTGATATGTTCTTCCAAGAATATGCCTAAAATGAGAATATCCGAAGGAAATTCTCATTTTCTATAAGCAATAAGTGTTATTTATAGTGTGATAAACCGACGAGTCATAACAGGGAACCAGGAATCATCCCCTTCCACTATCATCAGTATAATAACGAATCTGCTTAAAAGATCGGAAAATATTCCTAGTTTACTACCTGAGTAAAATACATGAATTAAACTCATTTTTTTTAATTTTAGCCGATTTCTTAGACTGTCCCTAGAACTGATAAAATCAGCCATCGTATTCTTTTATTAGAAGTTTCTCTCGAATTTTCCTCATAGTAAACAATCAAGTTTATCTAGCATCGTTAGCTAAGTATAAGATCCACTTAGTCAGTATTCGAATTCAGGTGAATCATAGGGTCTTAAATGTTTTCTTTTTAATTTTTACAAAATTTAAATAATAGAAACGTAATAGCTTTAAATTTAATTACGATTTGCTAAAAAAAATCAGATTATTTCGTTCATACAGTAAACAGTAGCAGTCCCGACATAAAATTAATGCCTGAGAGTGAGGTTAGTCTTTTATAATTTTTCGGAATTAAGGTCGAACTCTGCTTGAAATCTCCTCATCGCCTCTTCCAGCAATGATCTTTAGGAGATTTTTTTTGGCATTCAGCTCTTTTCTCACCCTTTATTCTTATTCGTTGAGCTTTTGTTTATTTATTTTCCTCTTTCCTTTCCTTCTCTATCTCTCTTGTCTCTAAAATGACAGAGAGAAATCCTATCCGGGTTTGTTTCTTGACACCTGCTTAACCTTGCTGACATTGATAGCTCATCTATTCTCCTTGTCTCCGCTGAGGTTTATACTTTCGAGCAACTTCTCAAATTCACTTATCTTATAACTATTTGTATTCTTATCAGTCTTATATGCCTATTATACATCTGCTTGCTTTGTATAACTAATGCGAAATAGAATTATAATGTCACGCATCTGCATAAGCTTACTGTATAAATATTTAGTCACGTGGTTTGAAAGCTAACCTCTTAACGTTTAATGCCCATACCTTGCCTGGATAAGCGATATTAATAGTCATCTACTAGTGCATTAAATGAATTTTTCTATTTGGCAAGAGTGAAGAAGAGGCCGTTCTTAAAATTTGATACGTTGTTCCAGGTAGTCTCATAGAATTTTGATAGTTTTCGTAGCTGTGATTTGTTGGTCCAATCCAGATGTGTGATATTTTTTGAAAGTTCTTCATGTCACTCAGTCAGGGTTCTAGCCTAGTGAACGCTGGAGTTGTAATTCTGGTAGACTAGTATTAGAATGTTAGCATCTAATACAATGACTCATTTTTGCCACTCAGTAACGACCACGTTGCGCACCCTTTTACTCACCGCGTAAAATGTAGAAACTGCACTGTACCGGTAACTTTGCCAAATTATTGAATCACGTCATAGATTTACAAAAAAATAACCTCCTGATTCTTATGTAGTTTAAACTATTTTAAAAACGCCACGTGTCTAATTTTTTCCGTGAGCTTCTACTGTCATTAACACGAAAGAAAAGTTATTTTTAAGAAATATTCTACCATTTGTTATAAATAGTAGTGGAATTATTAGTTCTTTTGTATTCTATTGACATTAAATTAAAATATTTCAAATATATTAACTATCTCTGCAATTCCTTCCATAAATACTGTTTTTCGTTGTTTTCGTTGTAAGAAATTACATAGAATAAATACATTTATCAGCTCTATGTGATATGGTTTGAGCTTTACTAAATTACTCGCAAACACGCAATCAGTTTTATTTATTGCTATAAAGACTAATGGAAGAATGGGACTAATGGGTTGATAATCAAGCATTTGGCTTTCTGACCAAACAATGTAAAATTACTAATTTATTTGTGCTCACTTTTTTACTTTAAATATGTGAAAATTCAAAGGTTGCAGGATCAAAGATAATAAATGTAAAATCAACAACCAACAGAAAAGCATCTAAGCCCTGATATAATTAGTAGAGCTGTTTAAAATAGCATAATAGTTTTGATTAAATCAGTTGGATAAATCATCAAAGAAATATGCACATATCACTAATAAAAGCGTTGTAATTGGCAAAACCTAAATAATTTAAAACAAATTTTGGTTGAATCCGTAAACATATATGAACCACCTATGTCGAATGCTTCTTGGTACTTTTAATATGGATTCGTTGCTTACACAACATAGAAGAGAAAATCAGCAAAACAATTAGAGTTAATTTAACATTTTCCTGATTTTGAGCTTTGTGCTTTTATTCATTCTCACTAGATCTGTAGTTATATTTAACAAAAATCACAATAACGCAATTATATACTTATATAAAACAAATAGAATAAGTTTCGACTTCACCATCTTGGTTGTAGGAAATTCTTAATTTTTTCACTTTCTTGTCCAAGAGTGAAAGATTATCTACTTCAGAGAACACGATAAGTGCGTTATATAGTCTAGTTCAGGCCTTAATAACCGATTAATAACGAAATAATTAATTTACTTATTCTAGTAGAAAAGGATTAATTTATTGTTCGAAAAATAGAGTCGCTTGCTTCGTACAATCTTGTTAAAAGTATATTTGCAGTAAGGTTTTGCTTTTTGGCTTTATTATTTTCTTCAGAATTTTTAGGAATATCAAGAAAAAACCTATAAAAAGGGAATATTACTAATCTACAAGGGAAAGATGCACCTTTTTACACCAATAAATTTATTTGCTGGTTTGTGTGGATATATTAGAAAATGCCTAACAACAAATCATCTCATAAGCTGATCTTATAGTAAGAGTGCATGAAAGCATACATTGGCAAATCAGGTCACTTTACTAAGAGGATTAAGGAAAGACGGCAGATATCAGGCAAGATTCTCTTTAATCCATTTCTTTCCTAAACATGCTAAACATTGAGCATAGAATTGATTTTAGCAAAGATAAATTTATATACAAATCAAACAATTATATACAGTGAAAGAGGTATCAAGGCACTCAATGCAGGAAAATATAAATTATATATTCTAGAAACCAATTTGTTGCATTGTGCGCTCATTCATTAGAAGGTCTAGTTTTGCAAAATTGAAGTCACCCCATAAGACTGTTATATTTGCTTAAGTATGTCTAAAAATGTTCATAAAGGAAAAAATCATCCACTTCTGTAGCCTTAGTAGCTAATATAAGAAAAATAAAATTTATTCATATATATTTAGAAGGTGTTAGAAAAATATTTTAGACTGGTAGCCAAAAAGCGGTCAACGCACCCGAGTTTTCGTGTTTTCGCTGAGCCTGAGAAATTCTTAACGAGGTTACGAATTCCGTTTCTTTCTTTGTGTTCGGTTGGAGTGGAAGCACATTTATGAAGCTTGGGATTAGTTCGGAAGTTTCCTCGATTTTGTTTCGCCCCCATTCTGGTGTGGTTAATTGGGGTACTCTTAATCAGTTAGAGGTTTTTAAAAGCTGAATATCAAAAGCCATCATTAGTCGGTCATGCACGTGTTTTGGCGGGTATCTTTAACATTCCAAAGGGTAATCAATCGTGACACCTCTTTCTTTAGCAATCTCATCTCATTGTTTCCAATTAACTCCTCTCCTCTTCAGTATACTATTTGTAAAGTGTTTGTAAATTAATGCTAAGTTAAATTAGCCTATTTACTGGAATAATTTAAGTACATAGCTGATTAGTTCGTAAGGTGTAACCTTGTATTCTTATATAATTTGCATTGGAAGAAACATTGGTTCCCTTGCACATACTGTCAAATTAATATAATCCTTTGCAGAATGCATCGCTGGAAGCCTTATTTCCAAATCCTCATTCTTCTCTAAATTTAAACGTTTTTTCAAATATTTAAGTTATGTTCCATGAAGAAGATGAAAATAAAGATGAAGATAGATGAAGATGAAGAAGAAGATGAAGAAGAATATGAAGATGAAGAAGAAGAATAAGATGGAGATGAAGAAGAAAAAGAAGAAGAAGCAGATGAAGAAGAAGATTAAGATGGAGATGAAGATATAGATGAAGAAGGTGAAGATGAAGAAGAAGAAGATGAAGATGAAGAAGAAGATTATGATGAAGAAGAAGAAGAAAAAAGTGTTCAAGGTGTTAAAATAAGAGTCTATAAAGGGGAATAAAAAAAAGCGGTTAAGATTAGCAAATAAGGCCGTAGGCCACACCCCCGCAGGGGTGCCTGTGTAACCAAGCTCTTCCTGTTAAGGAAGAGAACAGCGGCTTGTCTATACTATATACAATCAACTTCGTCATTTTAAGCTGCTTTTGGTTAAATGCGAACCTATTTAGTCAGTAGAAGAGGTATCATCCTCCATTACGATAATGCCCGTCGTTACACGGTTCGAATGATCACAGATGCCTTGGAGGAGCTCGGTTGGGAAATATTGATTTATTCTGCAAATTCTCCTGATCTTGCCTCTTCCGATTATCACTTGTTTAGCGGACTACATGACCATTTGTATTCTCTTAAGTTGACAACAATAAAATAGGATTACACCGGTTAGCTTTATATTTGACATCGAGACTTAAAGAATTTTACAACTGTGACATTTATAAGTATAAATACGGATGGAATGAGGTTCTAGAAGGACCCAAGGTTATATTTAAGATTTAAAATTTCCATAGTTACTCGGTTTTTATTTTTCTATATACCTTAAAATCTGACATTAAATTTCCCGCGCTTTGGATGTATTCTCGATAATCCTGCTCTATATTCTATTCTCTAATGCCGTTCAGTCCGAAATCTGCATAATCCATTAATATATTAGTTAAAATGTTCTCAGCGTTTGACCCAGCCTACTCCGTTTAGGTTTAGGTCGTCGCTCTAGAATTAGTTTGATGCTTTCATTAAAATAAATAATACATTGATGAACGCCTTTATATTTTCTTCAAGACCTTTTTGAAATAAATATTTATAACTAAATTTGTTCAATTCTCTACTAACGTCCATTTAAGTACTTTGTATCTATTTCTCAGATACTGAGATATTTTCAATTTTTTCTCCTACAACAAAGAGTTTAATTCATCGTACTTCCTCCTCAAACTGTATTTGTTTGTATATAAATGAAGCGAAATATCCGTGCTTGATTTCCCTAAACTTTAGATCTGTCCAAGATTATACCGTTGTAGCTAATAGAACTCTCTTATGGGCTTTCCAGTATCTAATACAGACCTTTTCGTAATCAAAAAATTTCCTTCTAATCATTATTTAAAATTATTCTAGGTCTTACTGAGCGTACCACGTTCAGGTTCAACTTTCTTTCCAAAATAGATCGTTGCGCTCTTAAAAGATTTACATAGATAGATGAAGGAAATTTATTTGTGTCATAGAGTGTTTTTCGAGAAGTTAGAGGAACAAGCTTTACCATAAAATATTCGCCACTCCTATCAAAGAAACAAACTTTTAGACACTACTCTTCTACTCATTTTCCTACAGTATGGTTATCTTCAACTGTTTACTAAATATCATCCTCTCCTTGTAGCATTGGTTTAGTTCTAAAGAATTCGTCTAATTGCTCCTTAGAATTGGAGTCAACTAAGTCACAAGACTCAAAATTAAGTTTAGCCTGGATATAAAGTAAAAATGAAAAATATTTGTCACTGTTTTTTTGGTGTTTTGATGGATTTTTCTTTTAAACTCGAGTGAAAGCGTCAAAGGGCTTGAGAATTACTGACTGCCAGGCTTTCTCAAGGTTCTTGACCACTTGCAGTCGATGGATGATCTATTGTTATCATCGCGGTTTTCTCAAAATACTTTCCCTCTATGTTTATGTAGAGAAATTCTTACATCAAAGTAAACAGTAATAGGAGAAGGCGAAACCAAAGAAAAAAAATCAACTTATTATCCTGTTTTGCCTAAAAGAAAAAGGTATAGGTCATTTTTTCTGTGAATCTGCCTCAGGGGATAATTCCGAGGGTTTTCTTTCTAATTTGTCTTAAAAATAAAGAGTTTTAACAAATCATAATGAACCCCTCCTATACAGTCTAGGTGCTATATTTTTTTATTTATGTTTCACTTTATGATATAGTCGTGTGTGGCTTCCTCAATAAAGTTTAACTTTTATTTTTTAAAATTTGACAAGGGTTTTGATGATTTCAGGACATGGCGATTGGCTTGGAAATCTAGTAAAGAGAAATTATTGCTTTAATTTAGGATTCACGCCTAACCAACAAATTACTTTCACTTTCTACATACTAAAACAGATAGTCTATTTCACTGAGGTATTCCAGTGATAAAGCAACTCTTGTGTTTACCAACGAAATGTTATATAAATAAACGAATGACTTATGATTGTTGTGAATATATATTTCTTTCCCTAAGAAAAATGGTTTCAATGCTTTTACTGATCACCTAATAATGTAGCTGTCATTTTACTTTATCTTCTTGAATCCCCTTGCTTGGCAGAATTATAGTTGTTAAAACAAAAGAATTTGACCTACCTTGACCATTCTGCTCTTATAAAAGACATTCACATGAGTTTTGTAGTGAGATGGGCTGTATTTCGCTCTGGGAAGGCAAATATACTGGGCTTTTTTAATGCAAGTTTTCGTTCCTCGTATGATTGTTCGTACACTTTTGCACAGCTTAAAGCTTTCTTTTCGCAAACTTTTCAAAATTGCTTTGTAATTTTTTAACAACTTAGAATTTGCCTACAAGGCCAATTTATCATACATAAGAACTGTCTGATTTGGTTAATGGTCTTGGGATTGGGGTCTTTATTTATTCCTCTAAGATTTTTTCCATAGGAATTATGCTTTTCTGAGACACATGTGTCTTCAAAAGTTTACCTTTGGTCAGGCTTCTCTGGTATAAATTTAATCCACTTATTTTTAATTAAGCTAGAAAGTTTTTGCAAAACCTGACGGTGGTATTCAAAAGTTCTAAGTTCTCATGTGGATCATGATATCTTCTAAATACGTCTTGCATTTGATCATAGTATTTAGCTTAAACAAACTCACTCTTCGCTATAATGTGACAGGGTCTTTTTCATTCATAAGACATTCTTTTGAATTCCCAATGTTATAGTGGAGTAAAAGATACAGAACATTCTATTTCTGCTTTATCATTTTAAACATTATAGTAACCTGAACTATGTATATCAATGGAGAGTTGAAAAATCTCTTGAGCATTGAAGATTGTACAATGTCCATTGAATATCTCCTAAGTGTGTTCCTTGTAATCAACTAACTGGACATGCACCCAGTTTCTTTCTACATTGGGAGGCCTTTTAAAGATATCCATTAACTCTAGAATACTTTCTTGGTCAAAAATCATTTTCGTTTTTCTCTTTGGAAGGCTCCCCTTATATTTTATTTGTTCCAGAAGTCTTGTTTTTTGAGATATATAGAGGCTCAGTTTTACCAGCTTAAATTTATCATTTTTTTTGAAAAATCTGTTAAGGTTACCAATTTGCTGGGTTTGGAAGAGTCTAATAGGATGTGAGGCGAAATTTAAAACTGCAACTTGTTTGGGCTGTAGTAATTATTCAACAAAACTTGTATAATTTTGAGAAAAGATGATGGGTCTCTTTCTTATATAAACATTAGTGGGATTGTCGAAAGAACCCTTTATATTTGGGTATTATATCAATCATAAAGCACGTTTGTGCAGGCATGAATGCCTCCGTAGCTGATAGACACAGCATTTCATGAGTGTTTTGATGGCGTTAATCTTTCCTTATACTTTTCAATTTATTCCTTTTTCGTTAGATTATCTCCATTTTTCTATCCTCGGGTCGATATCACCTAAATCGTACGAAATCTACTCAACAGATTAAGTAAGGTTCTATAGGCGTACAAGAGATTAAGGGTCAAGTAATTAAACAGCTGCCTCATAGTATCATAAGAAAGAATCTATTTGTTTGTCTATTTTTTTCTACAGAAAGCACTATATAGCACAAGTCTGTGTGCACGAATCCACCTCAATAACAAAGGACAAGTGGTAGCAACATAGCTTGTGTATTTTATGTGACAGGCAGCGTGTGCGTAAATCCCCAATACCTGCCCACCCGACAAATATATGCTGCTGAGTTTAAGGGATATCCACTTGTCACAGTAAGTTGTAAGGGAGCGCTTTATCAAAGGCGGGGTGCCTCGTGAGTCTGCCCAATTTGAATAAGAAAGTAAATACTCTAACCTAGTGATGCTAATAATTAGGAGGTGATGCGTACATTAAAAATCGTGGCGCAATGGAACGAAATAATAATGTCCTCTCAGCCATTTCCCATCTTCTTTGTCAGGTAGCCGAAAGGCGTGACCTAATTCTACCCATGTAGTCAGTGCAAAAAAGAGCAAATCCCCGGTGTGGTCACCCCGTCGGCACGTAATCTTTGGCGCCATCACCGTCGGTCTCTTTTCCGCAATCCTTATATTTTCAGGAATCCTACGGAAGATAATCTTAACATTACCATTGCTTGCAGGACCTTTGTGTCACGGATACCTCCAACTAGAGGTTGCAAATTGCATTCGGGGCACTTTGCGGGTCACTATAGTTCAGAATCCGTTGACTAATAGTACAGAACGCGTTATCTCCCATACGGAACGATATATTGACGTGTGCGTGATGACAGGCGCAGAGGGAGGCGACCCGCTTTTCGGACCCATGATTCCTCCCAAGAGAGCTCACTATGTTTTAATTAAATAGTTAGGAGAGAGTAGCAAGGAAGAAAAGATAAAAAATTCCGATTTCTTTATTGTAAGTATTACAGCCACAGTAAATCTTTCCCTATATTATAAAAATTTGTGCAAAAGGCATAAAAAAAACGGCAAATCAGTGGTGAAACACCTTTTAAACTTTTAATATTTTCTCAATATTGATTAGAAATTCTAGAGATTATTAACAATCAATAATGATTGGAATCTTTATAAAAAATAGAAAAGACATTCGAAATTTGTTTGGAGGGGAGTCAGGAAACTGTTTTATTTGTTTTATCTATTTATTTATTGCTAGTAATGCATAAACGTTGAACTTTCTGAAAATTCAACACATTCATGAGTGCAAATCTTGATGCATTTATTATTCATGATAATAGTAAATATCTTAGCCATTACTCGATGAATTTATATTATTTGGTAACACTATCGTTTTGGGAAAGATACGGTTCGTTTCAGTGGACGGACTTACATATATTTCAGAAGACTTGAATTTTGAACTACCAGAAAACATTTTTCCCCTCGATTTCCTTTTTGCTCACTTACAGTTGCCGCGTATGAGCTCTCTTCATGTCGAGTAAAAATAGCCTCTCACTAATTGAATAAATTTAAGCCAAATCCGGTTTGATTACTGGCTAAATGAGAGTTCGGTTGCCATATGCAGTTTTAACCTATTATCAAAAGCAGTTCATAAGTATCCTCTTACAAGGCATAACCTCTTTTGTATAAAACAAGGCATATTTTTTCCTATACATTTATCCGAATAATTTAACTATGAATTTTTATTTTATTATTTTTGGAATTCGTAGAAATTGAAAACATGAACAAATATTTTGATTGGCATAGTTTGATTATTAGATACATTAAAGCAGCAATTATTATTCCTGTAGTAGTACAATATATATGAAAAGTTAACGTAAGGCTGAAAAAAGCTTGAATAAAGTTTAAAATAAATTGACATTCTATTTATCTTATTACAGCTTCTGATATATTAATGCTATAAATGTCCCCCAAAGGCATGAAGACATGTCTGCACACGTGACTGCATATTAAAATATGCAACGACGTGTTCTGAAGTGTGGCCAGCGTGATTTGTTCGGTGTGTTGAGTAAATGCTTGGTGTACACTCTACCACATTTTGCAGATTGTTCTCCTACACCCGTCTCTTCAGTGTGTGGTAAGGTTAAAAATCAAAGCATGTGATGCGCGAAGAAGTAACAGGCCAGATTCTGCGGTAGATCATCCGATCTTTTTTAAATCAGGCTTCTTGAAGCTCACGTTCATTGCGCTGGTCTAAGAATGGTTCCAGAATGTTTTGCGGTAACATTTTGTGTTTATGTTTTTCTTAAATTCGCCCATCTGGCGACTGCCTTCAAGGGCATGAGTCAAATAATTAAACTTAGAGCCTAGATCTAAGAGATTATAAAATTCGCATAAAATAACCATCGGAAAAAACGCAAAAAATAACAATAACAATAAAAAAACAACAACAAGGAAACACGTTCAGGTGAAGAGGAATGGCCCGCTTCCCCCCTGCGCAGGAAAATTTGGGCTATAAAGAGAGTCAAGTAAAATTGAGGAGCTAACCTTCTCCAAAAGGTTAGACGGTCCGCAAGTATGTGTACACGAACCGTTCCCATTTACATTGGACAACCGTTACCACCCCCTACCATCATGATTTAACTAGAATGTAGCGAACATTTTTTAGGGTAACACAGTCGTTGCAATAAACTGCTTGGCAAGCGGTCCATCAAATGACCGTGCGTCCCTCAATCGGACGCAGTTGCGGCATTTGGCGGGGTAGGTTAATTCCTTCGGAACACTCACGGCACATGAACCGAAGGTATGCAACTATAGTTTGCCCTTTGCTTCCTTTCATCTTCTTTTCCAAGCACCTTGGGGGCTCCCCTCATTCCTGTCATGTAGTAAGATACAATAAAAACGAACGCTATGCTGGTCGTCCTGACCTCAAGGACGTTTTGGTGCCCTCATCCGTGCACTAAACCTCCGTATTTACCACACTTCCAGGAACCTAGCAGAAGATAAGGTTGAACTGAACTCAGCTCGTAGCAATTAGTGGGACGGATAGTGCTAAGTAAGGATTGTGAAGATTCTGATGCACTGAGAGTCCACATGCCCCTTATTGAGTCGCTAAAGATCACAATCCTTTGATTCAACCGGGCACGACGTGTTATTTCTAGTACCAAGTAGCGTATTGAAACCAGCTAGGCCGTGAAGACCGAAGCAATGCCTGATTAAGCCCCTCTGACTTCAAACAGAGGGGATACGGCGTGGAAACGGACCCTCTCCAGGGACTGGATGCCATCCGTATACACTGGCACACATCAGCGTGACTTTAATTGTGTTCTGCAAAGGCGGAACGCAATACTCCCGGCGCTGTAGAGGGATTTGGGAGCAGAGGCAGGGCAGAAAATAGTGACATGTGGAAACCTCCAGGGTGGCGTACTAGACAAAATCAGAGGCACTAGCGTCACACGAGCCACACCGGGCTTTTAAATGAGTTTCTTAGCCAGAACAACAAAATGCTTAGGGTATGAGTGTCGTCTCTCGGTGGCATAGGTAACATTAAGATCGCTAGAGGATAGGGTTAGAGCTGTTGGCCACTGAAAGAGGTCTAGGGCTCGCACTTACACGCGTATAGTTCACTGTGCATGGCACAGAGCATGTCGCATTTCTCCGTCATCGAAACGTCGGCTCTCAATGGGGAACGCGCTTAATGCACTGGTTGCCAGGCGGAGACCCGTGTAGTGGATCAAGCACACAGTCTGCAATACACGCTCGGCTCCATATGCCTAATCGTTTGCGGTCCAGCATTAATGGGCTTTGCGCCAACCCAACCTGACATTTAGGGCCATTGTCCTGGTGTTTTAACTATAACGGATGGTGACAGCGTAACCATATTATATGTCTAGTAAACGAAGGTGAGCAGAGTCGACGGGACATTAAACTCAGTAAATAATAATAGCCCTAACCAGTAGGCTTCGGCCCTCGCAACAGTCAGAGACCTAACGTTATACAATGACAATCGACTAAGGTTAATAAGATTAAGAAAGTAGGATGGGCAACCAGAACCCTTGTGGATGAAAGAGTAGGTTTGGAAAGGCGGGTCCACTAACGAGTAGAGTGCGTGATCAACTATTATTATTATACCCTGGTACTAGTTTATCCAGATATGGCGTGCATTCCACCAAGGCACCAAGGCTATCAAACTGATACAAAGTGCAGGTAGAAAAGTTTGAGGGGATAGCCTAAATGATAGGGGTAAATAAAAATAAATATTTTTTTATTAAATCATAATAATAATAATAAATAATAATAATATCCTATAATAATAGTTATAATTACTACTAATATTAATAAATAATAATAATAACCTATAATAATAGTTATAATTACTACTAATATTAATAAATACTACTACTAATACTAAATATAACACACAATGTTAATACACAATCATAATAATACTTAATACTAATAAATAAAAATATAAAGTATAATAAATATAAAAAATAATAATAAGTAACAATAAAAATAAATAATACTACTCACAAATACTAATAGATGATAAGGCTGATAATAATAAAAAAAAATCATTATACTAATAACAGAAATGTAAATTAGTGCTGAGTGAGGGCCAGGACAAAGAGCACTAACAACTTTCTTAGGCTCCATCAGAGACTTCAAGTCAACCCAGTAATAGGGCTCCCCTAATTTGCACTCAGGCCCTGAGGCTGTGTAGCGCGTCTAAGTGCTAAGTCTAAGATGATGCATAATGTACCGTCCTGGTGGGGATTTCTCTTTATAGCGTTCGACGAAAAATGTGCCAGTGATACGTGTACGATTAAAAGAACACCATTGCCCATCCTTCTGATCCTGTAAGGGAGTTTCTTTGAGTTCATGAAGGCTTCCAGGCTTCTATAGACGAAGATTATAGCTGTTTTTGTATCAGAAAATAAGAAAGTATCCCTAATCGCTGAAGACGGTTACATCAAGGATGTCCTTACTTCTCTCACGAGGACGGTCTGAAAACCATTGCAGCATTCAAAGCGGGACTGGTTATCACGCTCTTTCAACTCGTGCGAAAGAGATACCTTATATGGAAAGAACTTTAACTCCTTCCGAGAATGTCTTAAGCTGTACTCTTGATAAATGAATTTACTGCAATAACCGTCTTACAGACTTCTTTAGACTCTTCGGAATATTTCATGGATTTTAATACCTTTGTTTTCTGAGATTGAGGTTAATATTGCAAATAAAAATTCACTTTTATCAAAACTTTACTTATGTACTTATTCACCCCACAGTAATATTTTTAACACTCTTTATTTTTAATTAAAAGGCTTTGGTCGTAAAAAGGGCAATGGTTATATTGCAAATTGTGTAGCGTGAAAAATAGTTGTAACTTCGTTATTTCAATTTCTGAGAGATCAATAAAGTGACCTGGTTCTGGTACTTTGGCTATAATTCTTTAACCTGAGGGATCATATTTCTTTGTATTTTTTATTGATTTTGATGTCTCCTTATCTTTTCTCCATAAATCTGCCGACGAATTCATTTTCCCGTACGTATCTTTTCGTTTGAAGAAAAGTACCGAAAAAAATAATATGACTTGGAAAAATATTATAACACGATCAATATAGATAAAATACTGGAGCATCTAGCAATATTTTGTCCTAACAAAGTTGATGTTTTTGCTGCTAAATCTCCTATGAAAGACATTCTAATAATTTGTGGAATTAAACAAATCGAACAAATAATTCAATTTTATTGGGCGCAATCTAAATTTATTTCGCTATATGTAAATTATGCATTCCATAAAATTGAATGTCTAGAAGCTGTTTCTTATTTTAAAGATGCTGGTGTCACCTTCCAGGAAGTATGTAGTCTATTTTTTACTACCACACCTTATCTTAAAAAGGTGTAGATAAATATTGCTCGGAAATTATTGTATAGCTCAATCACCATGCGGCTAAATTTTGGATCAATTATGATATTGTATACCCCATGCATATATATCCTTATATTTTGTGCTCAACTTTTCGAGTCGCTTTCGATGAAATGTGTGTTAGATTTAATTTGATATATTTGAGTCCTCTTTCCAAACTCATTTATTTGGGAATTCCTTTCACGTAATTGAAATCCGAAAATTATTAGCAATACTATTCAATTTGTCTTTAATTCTTTTAAAACCTTCATCGTTTTTTCTGGGGCAAACAGCTCCTGGCAAGAGTGCTAAAATTGGTGGAAATTATTTTGTCTAATTTATCATCTCTTTTTAAAAATAACGAAGAATTCCTCCTAATCATATTTATGAGCATGTAATGCTTACTTAACTGGAAAAAGTCCTTTTTAAAACATAAACATTAGAACTAACAAATTACCATTTCTCTTAAAATATGCGAGCCTATTACCAGATTAAGGATTAGTTTTATTGTTGTCTCTTCGGTCTTGAATTTAAAATATGGCAATACAAACCAACGATTTAAAGAGAACGAGGTTTGCTTGCTAGCTTTATTATCCTTATCAATTTTCACTTCTCTTCCTCCCAAATATTGCTTCGTCTGCTTTATTCTGATCCACTGAACTAAGGTTAAACGAAGCTTACCTTGCAGGATTATAATTTTTTCCATTTTTCACTATTCCTACTTTCTGCATAGACCAATCACCTTCATTAGCTTCTATCAACATTCATTTGCTTACCATACTTCCTTCTACCCGGGGAAATCAGTAGTTCTAGCTTTCGCAGATTTTCAAAAGAAAAATTCAAAGTCCATTTGGGGGTTTGAAAAATCTGTATCTAATCACAGAGGTCAAAATTGTACGACATACTCAAACATCGGTTGATTTTATAGAAGTAAAGTTTTGTAATTACTGATGTATTCCTCTTTTATATTTATTGACGTATTGCCAATAGCTCTTCAGATCCATGCCAGGTTCATGTCCAGAATATCGAACCCATTCAATACGTTTGAATTTGCTAAACTAGAAAAATTTAAGAACCTCTCCTGTAGACTGGGAACCCTCATCCCCCAAAATATTTTAGACGATTTAAGAAAATACTTCCAATGACCTACATCTTGATTTTTTGCCAAATCAATAATTTAAGAAATTGGATTCAGTTTATGGATTGTTAGAGTGAGGAAATCGGAATATTAAGAGCAAGATGGGAAATGGGACATTCAGGTAGGTTAGGATACTTTCTTAAGCTTTTCTATACAAAACCCCTGCAAGTGGAGAGGATGGTCAGAGTTACATCTAACCTAACCTAATTTTCATTCAAGTAATAGTTAAACATTGAAAAGTTCAACATTTCATATGTTTAACTTTATCCTTTCCATGTTTGCTATTCCTGCCATGATCCCAATGCACAAATACTCCTATATCTTTTGGAGCTGGTATGTTTGTGAGCGTAATATTCTATGCATTTAATTAATTAAAGCTAAAGAGTCTAAAATGGAAAATTCACCAATAATAAATTTAATTTGCTTTAAAAAATAAACATTGCATATGTTTAACTTTTACCTTTCCATGTTTGCTATTCTTGCCATGATCCCAATGCACAAATACTTCTATATCTTTTGGAGCTGGTATGTTTGTAAGCGTAATATGTGTGCTTTTAATAACTTATAGCTGAAGAGTCTGAAATGGAAAATTTACTAACAATAAATATCATTTGCTTCAAAGAATAAACATTGCATATGTTTAACATTTTCCTTTCCATGTTTGCTGTCCTTGCCATGATCCCAATACCACAACTACTCCTATATCTTTTGCGTCTGTCATTTTCGTAAGCGTAATATTGTGGTTATCGAATAATTATAGCTAAAGGATCTAAAATGGAAAATTTCCCAAACATAAATTTTATTTGCTTCATATTTGATGTAATATAGTTCTGCCAACTTCTCTTTGTATTAGACATGTTTCATCCATTTTCTCATTTTCCTGAAACAGAAATAGCTACAAAATCTCGTGATCTGTTTACTCCATTAATATATTATTGAACGACCTCATCATAAAACGTCATTAGAGTTTGGTTAATTTATTTTCCTATGTTATCTTCTAATTTTATTCTTCCCAATATTTTTTTTTTCCTTTTTAACCTCATGGCCCTGTTTTCGCTTAGATTAAACATTTACTATTTTGAAATCTGTCAATATTTTTGAGCAGCAAAATTGGCCTTTATGTTTAGCATCCAGGTTTTTGGTCAAGCTAATGTAAATTATAAATTTACCTATATTTTACTTTCAATTCTTTTAAAAGTTCCGCTCATATAATAATATATATCTATACAGAAGGCGTATAGCCTGTTTATCTAAAGAGATTCATAATACATCTAGTTTTATTATGAGGCATTTTCTCTGTTAAATCCGTTTAATAGGAACATACTCTATATATATATAATGTTGGTGCTAAATTCTAATTGAAATTATCATAAACAACAAATGTATAAGTTTATTATTATATTTAGAGTTTAACGCAAGGTCTCAATATAATAAAGCGCATTAAAGTACCTAGATATAAATAATTACATCAATAAGTTAACGCAATTTCCATTTCCTATTTTTAGGAGAAAAATTTGTGTACGGGATTATAGAAAGCAGAAGTGCTACTATTTCAAACCAAGGGAAACCCGCAGAAAGATTATAGCAAGAAAAACGTGAACTTAAGTCACTGACTGTTGTAGGCAAAGTACATGCTGAAGTTTCTGTTTGATTTTATAAGTAGGATAGCGTAAATATATAATGATCCAACACAAGCAAATTCGGTTTAGATTAAGAGGGCTGTGGATCAAATTGAGAAAGAGTGGAAATGCAAGTAGTATTTAAGATAGATGCATCAGGCAAAAGCGTCCAAATATTTTGAAGCAGAAGACTTTTAGCTCATTCTATAATAATCGTTTGGGGATAAACTAAGGTATTGTGCCAAATAAGGGCAGGAGAGTAATTTGATATACGTGGTTAGTGATTATGCGAGGCAAGGAATTGAATAATTAATGGAATTTATATATATATATATATATATATATATATTTATATGCAGTAAAAAAATATAATTTTAACTACTTTCATGTTCCTTTTCAAGACCTTATTCCCTGAAACGGCTTAAGAAATAATGGGCTCCATTGTCTCCTAAGACATTTGTGATTTTTTTCTCCATTTTAAACGAACAAATGAGAAAAGAAGAAATTGATGTAAGAGGCTGGGGGAAAGGAGGAAGGGGAGTGATGAAGGATGTTTTGACTGTTTTCCTGAAAGATGATGACTCCGTTTTTTTTAGTGGCTGAAAGGAAGTTTGTTTTCGAAATACTATTTGGGACATTTGGAGGATATGGGAGAAGTGGTGGGTTGAAATAAAAGTAAGATAATACCTAGTAGTCGGCGTTGGAAAAAGGAGTGTATTTGATAGTACATAAAAGGTTGTGCACCGTGAAAGATACCCTTACTTAGGTATCGATTAAGTATCTTACATAATAGTGCTAAAGATGAGGTGCACTTTAACAACAGAGATATGAATGGAATGGAAAGAAAGAGAAATAGACGATTCAAACGCACTATGAGTATATAGTATAAATAGGTTACATGTGCATGTGCTCGTTTAGCCTTGGGCCTATAAAACTGAAGTAAATAAGAAAGAAAGGTTGAGTGAAAATACGGGCAACGTGTGTAAATGGACGATGGAGAAGATATTTATTGAGAGTCTGGTAACTAAAGTCAGAAATGATTAGGTGAGAAGTGAGCGAATATATGCTGTTGCATTTGCAATTATCGTATGGAGCAGATGAGTTCTGATCTTTCTGACTGCGTACGAAATTAAAAAAGAATAACTTTGATTCTACAGCTTGTGCTGTTTGCCCCGTATACCTTACCACAAATAAGTGTGGCCGCGCCTTCTGTGAGACTCTCTTGAAGAACCGTGTTAGGGTACAGTGAGGCTGTATCATGCTATAATACAGTTAGGAAGTAAGACTTCGACTGTTCTGGTTTTAGGGAGATGGATTGAAAATCAGTTAAAATGGAAGAAGTGTGTTAGTAAGCGTTGAAATAAAAAGCGTAGGAATGATAGAGAGAAAAATAAATAAATGTTTTCTATGGTTCTTTAGCATGGAAGTTATTCTGAACGGACCTTGCATCGGATCTTATGCCTAGCTATTTAATGGGCTTAGAATTTTTTATTTAATAATAATTATGTATATGATATGCTGGGTTATCTTGTATCCAACATAACTTCACCTTGAAAATTAAAGTGTGATTTTAATGTTTTAAGGTAGCATTATTCTTTAAAGACGACCAAGATGTGTTTTTTAATTACTAGACTTCGTTTCCAAGGATAATTAAATCAAGTCTTCGACCTATTTAAAAATTTATATACATTTAAAGGTTTATCAACCAATGAGACTCAAATGCTTATTACGGTTTAAATTTTACAAATATAATATATATATATATATATATATATATATATATATATATATTTGTATTTTTAAACTACATAAGAGCTTCAAAATATGGCTTTATCTAGCTTAATTCATTTACTTAAACTTTTCCCTTCAACACCTATGCACAGCATCTCATCCATAGCCTCAGTCAGTTTGTTTATAATTCGATCCTTAACAAATAGATTACCGTGCGAGGGATGTTTGTAACTTTTGTTTATTCAAAATTTATCTTATAGATAATTAACTTTTAGTAATATTTGGGTAATTTATCTTTTATTCAGAAGAAAATAAATAATCTAAAAAACCAATATGCAACATAATCTAGTAGTATTTTTAGTCAAAGCTCATAATTATAAGGAAACATTAAAGGAAACGGAAATTGGCGAAATTAATATTGTTCAAACAAAAGATTCATCTAATACTGAATTAGAGAACTTAAATAAGGGTTCAGGGTGATACAGAATATTAAAATTATGGTACTGAGTTTTGTATTTAGTATTTCATACCTGCCATTTTTTGTTTTAGGACTCTAGTAAAGTTTTCAGGAGTGATTCTTATCATTCTGTGTTTCAATTTATTGTTTGGGATTTACAACTAAGACAAAAAGAGAAATGTATACATATGTATGCTGCAGGAAGATATTTGCTTATTTTACTATTGTAAGAGAAAGATAAATTATAATAACTATTGTATTTTATCAACTAAATCTTGCACATATTATTATGTATTAAGTTGTAGTTAGTAAGATCCTTACTGCTCTCAAATAAGGTTCTATCTAACCCTGTCATATATAACATTCGAAAGAGAATTTCTAACAACATAAGAGTTTCAAATTTGTTTGAATATGCCCAATAATTATGATGTTATTGAAAATAAAAAAAAGACTTTATTCCTCACGTTTATCTCCTAATAATTTCCTTAAGTAGAGAGGGTGTTTTGGGGTAGTAGGATGTCAATATTTGTTGCCGTCACAGGCTTCCCTTTGCTACCTTCTTCCAAGTATGAAAGAGAAGGGAGAGGCCTCATATCGACACTAAACTAACTCCCGCGACTCCCAAAAATGGTCCAAGTGGAACTAGTTACGAAAGGATCGACGGGAGCCGATGAATGTAGAAAGGCGAAATAGGTCTAAAATTTATTTGTGAGGGAGAGATTAAGAGAATCGAAGTGGATCTAGTTCGAATTTCTTTGTAGCGGATAGTTTTAGTACAATGGAACAAATCCATTTTGCGGCCCAACTGATTTTATCATGGATTTTAAACCAGGTATCTGATTATTTATTAGTATTTTAAATCTCTTTTCTTCTTTTATTCCATTTTTACATTCAAAACTTAATACAGGTAGGGGGTGAATCGCCGCTTCTCCTACTTTTTATATTTTCTCTTTGATTCATGTATTTAATATGGTAGTAATGCCGTTACGTGTTTTTTAATATGAATCATCTTATTTTTTCTTCTTTTTTTGGTTATATTGTATATATTGGGGTGTCACATTCGTTGCTATTTATTTCTGATTTCATTTTTACTTTAAATGAAACAAATTACATTAAAAATTAGTTTTTAATTTACACTTAATAACACTAATCATATCACTTCCCATCTTTTTCCCTTGCCTCTACACTTTTTGTATTTTGGTATTTCACTTTTTTATTCACTTACATTTACACTTAAATTTTCTTTGGTGATATCACTTAAAAATTCGTTTTTTCACTTTCCACTTCACTTTGAGTCTTTTCTATCGTTTGAATTATCATTTTTCTCACTTAACGTTTTTTTCATTTTTCGGTAGATTTGTTCAATTTACTCGTCGTATTTAGTTATTTTACCAGTATTCCTATTTGGTTTAATTTATCAGTTCTTTTGATAAGGTTCGGCATATATGTTCTAGTCGTTTTTGTATGCTCTTATCTTGATGATGATATAAATCAAAGGTGTCTGTTCCAGTCTCGTGAGGCTGTCTCCGCTGACTGTTTTACTCTCTTCTCCTCGTGTTAGAAATTTAGTAGAGAGCTTTATTCTTAGTCGTCTAGAAATCCAGTTTCTTGTCTTAGGCACGTTTTTGATTAGAATGGGAGAGTACAAGTGAACTCTCCTTCCTAGTGACATATATATATTCTACTCTTGAACTACAATCTGAAACACTTAAATCTGCATATAAGGTTTAGTTTTGCTGTTACCTTGTTTTTTTTCTTCGTTACATGTAATTTATAGCCTCTGTAATATATCCATAGTTATGGACTACAAATTCATGTGTGTTACTTTGATTATGTATATTGGGACTATTGTAAATTTCATATTATTAACTCTTATCTTCAGGTCTCTTTCGAAATTAATTATGTTGCTGAAATCGAATGCTCTGTTCCTAACCTCAAATCTTTGGTTCATATACAGTGTAACGACTATGTTGCAAATTTTGTCTTCAAACTGTAAGATTGAACATTCAGGCAATAATTATGGGGCCAAGTCCGCTGCATAGATTGAATCCAGCGTGGGCATGAGAAAGCACTCTTGTGGGAGTTTATATTTCGAATACTGCTCCTAAATAGTCATTAAACGCCACGAATGTTTACCTTTCTCTGATGTAATCGCTGAGAATTCTCTCCAGTTAGCTGTTCATTCGGAGGGATGAGATCTTATATTTAATTCCTCTGACCAGGAGATTGTCAAATGCTCTGTTAAATACAATATGATCTTATAATGAATGAAACTCAACAGAATTCTGTTCTTTTGCATAGTAAATGCTTTATTGCTGAGCATCTGTACTTATGTACAGTATATATTCCAGTCGTCGTTGGAATACAAGTGTATTGTGAATTTTCTCCAGGATTTGATAGTTTTTGTTTTATAACCAAATATTGACCAATTCTTTTGACAAGACAACTTATCTTTGCAAATTTACCCTAACACCCGGTAGTTGAGTTACATTCTGTTTTCTTGGTTCCTCTTAGATTGCATCTCATTTTAATCTCGCAGTTTAGCTTGAGAAGACCTGGGTAAAAGGGATGGTTATCACATGGTTAGTTACACTGAGGGTAGAAAAGCTGTTTTCCTTTACTTTCTGTTTTCTTATTTATTTTTTAATGTCCTAGGTTGCTCCACACTACAAAATTACCTTAAGATGGGATCAATAACTGAATTCCCTCTTCCAAACATTTATCCATGGTCAAGCTCGAAAAGAGATAGGTATTAGAAGCCATCTTAATAGAAGTAAAAACTATTCCTAAAAAATTGTAAACTATTCGAACTCGAAATAATTTTATTGGAAACCCGTGATCTCGAATAATTCCGGCAAAGGCAATCCCATTCAAATTGAGTCAATCAAAATGAAATCCTCTCAAACTAGTCAAACTGTGGAGCAGATGTGTCAGTCGAGAACTGCATTAATATCGAGGTAGAGGTCTTGGTCCAATTTTGAAGCTTTTTATGAAAATATACAAAGTTTGTAAGCAAGAAAAGGCAATCCCTTCATAAGTACCTCGAAAATATCCCCATTTCCAAAGAAATTGATTACACGAGAAATTATTGAAGGTATCCAATTTTTCAATCATATATTAAAGATTATTATGCTACTCTATAACATCAACTCAAACACGTTATTCAAAGGGTTAATTAACTTAATTTAGAGTATATATATACAACCTCACAAACTAAATTAAAATAAGAAATTGCAAGATGTACTAGCCCTCAATATCAACTAAGTTGTACAAAGTTCATTGGAAAAATTCTTATTATCCAATCTATATAAGAAAGTGTGCTAATTTTCATAAATGAAAATTTAATAAATATCAGACGAACCATTTTCCGAATCTATCTTTAAGATGCTCAGTTAACTAATTTACATAATAGTTTTATGCCGTTGCTATTAGTGAAAAACAGAAACCTTGAATATATGCTGCCGTCAGTATTAAAAGAATCACACCTTGCGATCAAAATTGAAACTTAAATAGGCCATGTGGTAAAAAGTACAAGAGACCAAGCACATTGATTTAATTTTTTAACGTTGTATGAATTTTCATGATTTTTGGACATGTAAATTATGCTAACATTACAGGAGATCTCAATGCTAGATGCTTATTTTTCTGAATCTCTAATAAAACGTAATAAAGCAAGAAATATTTTAGATATATTACTAGAAAGAAATATAGCAACTGGAGCAGGCACATATTTTCCAACTTATGAGTACGTCTCCATTTCAAAGCTCCTAAACAGCAAGTACAATTTAGTATATCGTAAAGATTTCCCATACTACTATTATTTCTAACTGGGACAGGACTTTCAAACTAACTATGAAGCTGGATTAATTATTCGATCAAATTCCTTTATGCAAGCAATTAGAATAAAGCTAACAGCAAAGTAAAGTGAAAGGAATACCCAAGGATACGCAGCCAATATATTCCTAAAAATATAGACTTGGATAATTCTGAAGAAAATGACTTTGAATTAAGCATGCTCATCTTTCAACCTATACAAACAGATAGGCATACAATACCGAAAATAAAATATAGGATAGGAAAAAAAGATCTAGTAGAAAAATAATCAATAATCTATTAACTCACTCACAGTAGAAAACCCCAAAAAACATACAGGGTGATTCTAAAAAATTTATAAACTTTGAGATCTGAAATATAACTTAAAATACATACTTTAGTAAAATAAAGCTGGAGAGACTTAATATTTAGTAATATGAGGTTTATTCCTCAAATTCTTTTGAGAAATTCAAAGGTTTATGGATTCGAGAAGGATTAAAAAAAATCTCAATATGCGCGTTGCCTGAGACACGCTCAGCCTTTAGTGGGTTATTCTCTGCTGTTGCTAGTCATTGCCTAGATCCTTTTTTCATGCACATAGAGCGTTCCATTTTGAACTTTTTGTACCAGGTCATAATCTGCATTGCGGATGATGCATTTTAGAAAATTTATTCACAAATGCACGCTGCATTAGGGTGGGTCATACTTTTGGGCAACCATATATTTTCATTAAATCCTTCAATGAAGGGTGCTTAAATGATAGATTTTCCGGTGTAGATTTTGAAAAAGGACTTTATTTTGTTATACAATTGCTCCTACCTATATCAATTTACATTTAAATAAGAGTAAATTTTCCCTTTCGTCACGAGCTTATTTAACCTATTTTTATTTAATCCAAATACACACAAACACAAAGTAACCTCAAATTTACATGTATATTAAGTGGGAAAAGTGTATGTAAAGCTCCACATATAGCTGTATGGGTCACTTTGGGTGATATTTAAAAGTGAAACTTCACCAGAGCACAAAAATCTTCCTTTGACTCATTCCTGGATATTAGACATCTACTTGTCTCTTGTCCCCTTATTCCTCCATCCGTCTTTTTCTTGTAAGAAATACTGGGAAGAAGCCTCAGTCACCATTCTTACGACCTTCTCAATGCTCTGTGTGTGACAAGGCCAGTCAGCTACTTTCATAGGAGAGTCAATGAAGTTTTTCAATTCAGAAGTACTTAAAGAGCAAGTGAGAGGTGGCTCAGCGACATCCTCTGAACAATTCATCAGATCTCCTATACTGGTAGCATCACAATTGATATCTGGTGTCCTTCTAAGCCTTACAAAGGAGTCTCCCAGTTGAGTATCTGAGTCTACTTCTCCACTGATGGTCTAGATTCTTTTCACCCCTTCAGTTCTCTTCGCCTGATCTTTAGAGCATAGGAGGGTTTGGATGATAGCTTCACTTTATGCATACCAAGTTGATTTCTTAACAGTTGGCAAAACAATATCCAAAACCTCCTTCCTCTGAGACTTAAGGCATTGAAGTTCATAAAGAATGTACCTAGGTCCTTCGGTCCAAGAGTGCTTAATCTTAACGTTAAACAAGCATGAAGAATATGCACCAATGGTGAACTCAACAATCAGTCGTAGATTCTTAAAGGCTTTTCCTTTGAGCTAATGCTTTGACACCGACAGCCGAAGAAGTCTGTTAGCTGTGGTAAGCCAGCGACTGTGGTTTACTAGTCCTATTTCCAATAGAGTTTGCCCTGTAGGAAGTACTCGATATCTTATTGTCGATACAATTCTATAGCGATAGTGTTGATTAATAGAAAGATCTTGCACCACTTCCTGAGGTATCTTGGTAAGAGGAACACTTAGAGATATTTGAGTGAAATTTTGGTTGATATCCAAGTCTGTAACAGAGTCAAGGAGCTTTCCTATGGGTCATGAATATCTGTTGTCAGAGAGTGTTGGGCCATCTAAGTTGATAGTTAGATGACGAAGAGTTAGTTCCCCAAGGTACAGGTTACAGACCAACTATACAAGCTTTCTGCCCAAATGGAGCTTAATTCTTTGCACTACTCTAGCATTTACACCTATGTTTACATTAGGTGATTTTTCTTTTGTAGCCTTTTCTGGGACAAAGTGGAATATGTAGTTGCTCGCAGGCTCACTGATGACAGTGTAATGCTACTCTTTTGTTTTTGCTGAAAACAATTTTTCCCTTCCCTCTGTCACATCAATTCGCGTATCAAAGAGAACACAAGAAAGGCCCCCATCGTTCCTTAAGTTTTCCTTAAACTCATGTTTAATGACTGTCATTAGCTTTTCCTGTGCTCTCTTAACTTTATTTATATCAATTAATTTACTTGAATCTCCCTCAGTAACAAATCCAGCATCCGTTAAAGCTGCTGTTGCTATAGCTACAGTTAGACTCAATTGGACACAATACCTTATGCTAGCAAGAGCAATATTTTGAGTTTCATCATTATTCTTTCTATTCCTAGTAGGAGTTTCCGGCTCATAGACAGCTTCAAAAGTTACTTCATCACCCAAACTTTTGTCACTATCAGAATTTTCTGCCTTCAGATCTTCACTTTCTGCCAAAAAAATGCTCGATTTCTTTTCTTGCTGCTATTCCTGCTCAAACAGCGCTTTCTTGCTTACCTTTTGTCTATTTTTCAACTATCCTTTCTTTTTCTTTGCTGTCTGAAGCTCTTAATTGTCTATTATGCTGTGGAATATCAAGACCTCCAATTTGAAAGGTATCTTTACGTCCAACCTTCACCTTTTGTCTGTTAATAAAGGCCAGTTCCCTATTAAGTATTTTTTTCTCTTTACTCCAACATCAGTTAATGTGGGCTTCAGCCTCACAGCCATTACAACCTACTTCCCCATAACGGGAAATTTGACATTTGCATGTGAATATATCAAATAATTTATCTAGTTTTGCAATGAACCTCTCTTTTACTTTAATTTTTCCTTTACCAATGGAAACTTTTACTGCCTCCTTCAACACTTCCTTAAGCTTTGATATTACTGTGACCTTTTGATTTATAAAAGGTGCTTTAAAGAGAGTATTAGTTTTAGTCCACTGATTGATCAAACCCTGATACATGTCTTTTACCAGCTGGTCCACTTCATAATTTCGCTGGTTATCTTCTTTTTGCTCCCTCAGGTAGATGCCGTACCTCAAAATATCTCTTATTTTTGGTAACTCAGACACCATCAGCTTCTGCCCATTCAAAACAAAATTAGTCACACTAATCACAGGTATATCTGCAAATGAACAGATGGCACTTAATTAAGGAATAATCTCTACCAAATAATTATGTTATTCTAAAATGATCCACAGCCTTTAGTAGCATTTAGATAAATTGTAAATGCTCTATAAACAGTTACCAGGTACAATAATTACCAGAACTGGCAACACTACTGGAATATTGCCTTCCACTCAGTATTTAATACTGGCTACGGGCAATTTTGTAGTTAGATAAAACTAAATTAAGTGTAATTTTCAACAGGTTTACTACTTCTCATGTCTCTAATACATTTTTTTAGACAAAT
The DNA here is from genome assembly GCA_963969495.1 of Ceratothoa steindachneri. NCBI lineage: Eukaryota > Metazoa > Arthropoda > Malacostraca > Isopoda > Cymothoidae > Ceratothoa > Ceratothoa steindachneri. Next base: position 35,305,744 of record OZ018323.1, on the reverse strand, counting down.
ATCTCTTAGACTACATAAATGTATTGATGATAGAGAATTTTAAATTGGATCTTTAATGAGTGACTAAAATAATAGTAAAATATAGTAAATGACCCAGAAATAACAATATTTTAACTTCAAATTGATGTAGGTTAGATCAATCATAATTTAACTTTTCTGCCAAAAGTATGTTCTTTTCACCAATGTTCATCATTTGAATACCCCTCATCACCAGTTTTATAAAATTCTAGAGTATGACCCGCCCTAACGCTGCATAGTCCAGTTTGAATGATTTAAGACAAAAAACTTCATTTCTTTTTTAAAAAAAGTCAATTCTATACCTAAAAAGATAAACAATCAATTTACAATTTGAATTGTTACCATATTGGCTATCCAAATTTGATGTCATTTTAATGAAAATTGGAATAGTTATTAGATTGTAGAATGCAATAAAATTTTGGAAAACAATGTATATTTAACGAAGGAGCTATATAAAAAGAATACAAAAGGAGTTAATACTAAAAAAATCAAATCGTGGATGCACACATTGTGAAATTAGATACCGAGGGAGACTAGGAGGGTCGATCATCAACTAATGAGAGTAAGACCGAATATTTTAGTAGAACAGAGATAAATCCAAACAATATTGTCATACTACAGGAAAAGACTCAATCGGTGTAGGGTTGTTGTGGACTTATCCTGATGTTCTAGTACTTTAGGAAGGACTTGGTAAGTGTAGTACTTGGCTGTAATAGTATACTGTTAAGGCATCACATCCACTCATATTGGTCCTTGAGAATGGAAGAAGGTTGTAAAAAAGCACTTCCTGCTGCGAAATCCTTCCTTCAGGATCTGAGGTCGTGGCTTTTCATTACTCAACCACACCATATTGCACTGGTTATCTCTCTTGGCGAAGAAGGAAATCCAACACTGGTCTACGGTAGCAACATCTCAGAACTGTTTATCACCTTTTGCATCTCGGATAGCAACATCTGAGAACCGTTTCGGACAATTTGGTTCAAATTCAGCCAGCTACAGACGCCAAGACACAAACCATCCGCTCTTCTGCTCTTCTGTTAGCAAATCGGGTATCCATCAAGCACACTTATTTGTTAGTCTTAATTTTTCATGAATGATGCCATGTGCACTCCCATAACTGACGCCAAGCGCCAAAAATAAGAATCAATGAGTTACATAGGAAACTTGGTCAATAATGGCCCTGGCAAGGGCCGTTGTTGCTTCAGTAAAGGATCTCTAAGGCCGTCCAGCGCGATGATCATCATCTTCCGGGTACAACTGCTTGAATCCAGCGGAAAACAGTTTCCTGTTATGAATTAGATTCTGTAAAAACTTGCAAATATTCTTCTTTGATTTCCATGGATTTTTTCCTGAATTTTTATCTAGTGAACGTGTAGAACCTGCAACTATCTTTCGAGAAATCAATGTTTACAGTTAGATGAACATGTCAACAATGACGCAATCGCACAAGGGAACGAGAAAATGTAACACAGCCAAGCGGCGAAAAGTTCAAATACGTCACAACATACAACACTGGATGCCCCACGCTCCCCTTACTCCCATGATTCATGGTCTCGCTGCCACTAGTCCGACTGTCAATACTTTCTGATCACTCCTGCAAATAATAAACTCAGGAAAATTTTAAAACGTAAAGTGGACAGTTCCTACATTGATGCATAAAATATATTAACCAAAGAGAGAAATACTAGATAGTCTGGTGTATATTTAGAAAGCCTTTATTAACCACTTTTTTTCTATTCAACAAAACCAGGATAGAAAATATCTCCATCTAGAACTTGACCATGATTTTAGAGTTAAATTAAATCGAAACATCCACCTGATTCAAGTACGCCGCATACCACTAATGCTACGTCAATTTCGATTTTAATTATTGTTAATATTTGCCTTATGAAATTAATTAGAGTATTTTTGCGAATGGAACCTTTAATTAGAACGGTTGCGCTCTGTAGCGCAAAATGCAGCCATCGATCATACCATAGGCTATGAAGAAGTTTCGTACCACGAAAGGGATCTCCGTGCCGATGACATTTTTCTATGCGGCACTAGTAGATTAGAGATTGAAGTGAACCTGTAGGTTTCGATAGAAGCAGTAGAGGGGGCCGGGGTTAAAAATCAGTAGAAGAAGAAGAGAGTATCTGATTTTCTTGGATGAAACGCAGGCAAAGTTTAGAATGCAGGAGGAAATCTTGAAAAGAGTGAAGAATTTTAGATAATTGGGCTCCACCGTTACAAGTGATGGAGATCTGGACGCTGCAATTGTCCTTAGAATAAAAGCTGGATGGAATAATTGAAAGAAGTCACCTGGAATACTATGTGACAAAATGATTAACATAAAGGCAAAGGGGAAAGTTTATAATACGATGGTTATACTATCACTGTTATACGGAGCGAAAACGTGATCAATAAACTAGACCAAAGAGAAGAAGCTAGAGTACACTGAGTTGGAATTCTGAAGTGGTCTTGTGGAGTAACGAGGATGGATAAAATCCGGAATGAACGAATAAGAAGAACAATAAAAGTGACATCAAGTTCCAAGAAAATAGAGAAAAAGAGACTACAGCGATATGGGCACGTGATAAGGCAAGATAATGAGTATTTAGGAAAGAGCGTGATGCAGATGGACGTGGAGGAAATCGTAACCGTAGAGGATCGAAAAAACGTTGGATATAAAATATTTGGGAAGACCTGGAAAGAAATGTACTCACAAGAGGAAACTCGCAGAACCGGAGCGATTGGCTAAGGTTTGTCAGAAACGGCTACCTCACGTAGGAGTAGGTAAAGGTGAAGTGAAAGAAGAAGAAAGGGAATTAAATAAGAATAACCTCATATTCATTATTAAATGATCAAGATGAATATAGAAAAAGAAGTAGGGGCCGAAATTTACACTAAAATTAAAGAGAAATTTGTCGTTATAAAACGGTTATAGTCACAATGCTTACTGAAGCGTTAAGCTTGGCGAAAATGAAGAGAATAGCTCGAACTCTGATAACCCTCACTTCACGAAATAATATCGTGTTTCGGCAATTTGTGGGGAGCAGAATGTTAAAATATAGGGAAATATATAAATCTAATGAATATTGAAGAAAAAGATTGGGGGAAAACTTTTAAACTTCTATCACAAATAGAATTCAAATGATTTAGAAAAACATGAGTTGTACTTTTTGATTTTACATTGTTTTCAACACCTTTTTTTCTTTAAATTAAGAAATATTTGCTATATATTGTCCAATTAAACGAAGGGACAAATAAGCCACTGAGAAAGAAATGCAAAATAGAGGTATAGTGGCCTTAGAAAAATATGTCAGTAATTTAATGTTATTGTTCGATGACTTCCCAAAATTAAAAAAGATTTAACTAGCAATAAAAAAATAATTCTTTCTAATTTTATTATAGGTTAATTGAATTAAAAGTTATATATTAATGTTAAAATGAATTTCAAACACTAGTATAGAAAAAATCATAGAATTTTTTTCGATAGGTAAAAAGATATGCTAATATGAACCAAACTGAAATCTTTACTTTGGATGAGAGATGCATAAAAAATGTATATAATTTTGTATAACTTAATAACAAAAATACCATTTTAAAATAAAGAATACATCGAAGCAACCTTTTGGAGAGTATGTATATCATATATGGTCGGCTTAAAGGGAAGTAAAAACCTTTAAACAAAGCACTTGGGGATCCATAGGCCTCGCAAAGTCATTTTTTTTAGAACGGACACAAATTTCGGGGATTGTTAAATATATTGAAGGCTTCATCATTTGCACATAACTTTTAGACGATTAGAAAATAGCAGAAATTTTATTGCTATTTAAACTGTTAAACATCCAGAAACTCATGCAAATATCCCACACATATTTTTATTTGAAATGACTTAGAAGTTTTTCGAAAAAATCATAACAAATAGAATTCATTTTGGGATGTAAACAATTCACACATGAACAAAGACATGGACTCAGATGAAAGAGAGGAATTAAGGAGACATAAATAATAGTATCAGAAGCACTTAAAATAATGTGAAAATGAAAATTTTCCGCACCTTTTACTAAGAGAATTAAAAATGTATTTAATAACCTATAGCAGAGGAAACACCAAAGACATTCCTGCTAGACGGGAAGCCTATTTTCCAACGCATCATCTACGATTACGGAATAGAACGTGAATCTCATATTAAATAAATTATTGTAAATTTATTTTAAACGCAGCAGTCCATTAGAAATGGTGCTTGAGCTTCTAATTTAAATTTTCTTATAAGACTGCCACTCCTACCATTACTTTATATATATGTCTACAGCATATAACATTAGCTCGCAACAAATCTTAATTACCGTAGTAGCCTCCCATTACAGGGTCAGGAGATTTATGCCTTGACAGACGTCAAAGGAAATTAAAAATATAAAGGAATACGAGAGGCGTTGCAAGATTTTAAAAAATAGACAAAAATTTTAAATAATCATATTTTCCCCAAAAGAGTTGGCAGATGTTACCGATAATGACGACATATATTTGAAAACCCCAAAGGTAGACTTCTGGTCTTCACATCATAATAGGGATATATTAACCATATAGTTGATCGCACCAAGAATGAATTAGGTATGCTATTACAATTCAGGTACCTAAGAAACAAAATTACTTCTAAATTTCATAAGGCTGCATTTTCTAAAAGTTACTTTACTCATTCTTATGATATGTCTGAGGAAACGATCGACAAATAAGACCATAAGACTAATTAAAAATGCAATGACAAAATATCAGAAAGACATAAACGATATACTCCTTGGAATTTCATAAGTTATAATTAAAATTAGATTAAAGTAAAACTTATTAAATATATGGGAAAAAAATTATTAGAAAATTAATTGAAAACCACATTCAAATTTCACTTCTATAATTTAGCGGGAAGGTCTTCGAGAAGATTCTCAACCTAAGACTGGTGTCTTACCTGGAGGAGAACTCCCACATCAATTCGGGTTTAGGATAAAGCGAAGTGCGGACATGGCGATTAATGTCATCACGGAAAAGCTAACCCAAGCAAAACGAGAAAGAAGTTACGTGGACATTGTTTGTCGGGATGTATGAAAGCGTTGCATAACGTTAGGCAATGGGGAATGCAGTGCAAGATCTTAGGACTGGGTCTAAGTGAAAACTTAGAAAGAACTCTCTCTGACTATCTCATGGAGAGAGCGGCGTATATCAGTTTGGGGGCACGGATGGACCAAAGTTTTCGCTCACTGCGCGCCTCCCACAGTGGGGGGTTGCTTGTCCCCCTCTCTCTATTTGATATGCACCATTGTTTTTGTGACCCCTGTAAACCCCACTTGCCTCAACATTCAATTCGCCGATGATATCAACCAGATAATCGCTTGTCCAATGTGGAATGCGCCTTGGCAAGCTCGTATGACAGCCGCAGAAATTGAAAACCTAAGAGGCCCGGTGGAAAATCCGCACGATCCAGGAAAAGGTCAAAGTAGTCCCTATAAACAGAAGACTACTTTACTATGTCAGGCTGGCGGATAAACGTTACCCCTACACCACGGAGTGCAATGATTCAGAATGAAGATTATTTCAATCTGGTACAAGAAAGAATGATCAAGGCTACAGTTGCAGTCAAAACTCTATACATGTTCAGAAATCTCCGTGAAAACAAAAAAAAAGTTATACAATTCACTTGTAAGATCGACCTTGCTATACCCCGCTTCCGCCCTCTCGTGTGTCTCAAAGTCACAAAAGAGGAAACTAGAAGTGGTGCAGAACAAATGTGTGTACCTAATTACAGGTACTTACAGGCGAGAAAGAAGACGCCAGAAAGAGCTGCACTGGGAGGTGGGGTTAAGTCCCATTAACGTTCTCATAGAAGAATGGGCAAGAAATATGCAGGAACTTGTTGTCCAAATGATTAACCAGAACAGAAAAGGAATAAGTCGCGCCAGATATCCGAGCTCCGCTGGGCTTTTAGCTGGCGGAGCAGAAGTGCCGTTCTACGCATGAGAATCAGAATGTTTTTACCGAAACCAAGAAAAGAATAAATAATTACGAAACCTCACCGATTTCTACAAGAATTCCCCAATGCAAGACCCAACTATACCAAAAAGACATCTAAGAAAAAATAAAATATCACGATTTACACTCACTACAAGATATACAAAAAAACAAAGACACTAGCATAATACTAAAGTGATTTAAGTTATTTATTACTACAACAGCAAATGCGCATGACATATCCATAAACATTACTGTTTTGAACGCCATAAATGTATTCGAGCTCCGCTGGGCTTTTAGCTGGCGGAGCAGAAGTGCCGTTCTACGCATGAGAATCAGAATGCTTTTACCGAAACCAAGAAAAGAATAAATAATTACGAAACCTCACCGATTTCTACAAGAATTCCCCAAGGCAAGACCCAACTATAACAAAAAGACATCCAAGAAAAAATAAAATATCACGATTTACACTCATTCCAAGATATACAAAAAAACAAAGACACTAGCATAATACTAAAGTGATTTAAGTAATTTATTACTACAACAGCAAATGCGCATGACATATCCATAAACATTACTGTTTTCAAGATAAATGGTTTGAACGCCATAATAATATAAACTATCCCAAAGACAACAAAGGAACCACAAAACAAGAAAATATTTAAAAGGGATAGGCCTGATCACCACGCACTTAGCATTTCTTTGCACCCTACCACACTTCTTTCTCTTTTTACCACTTGTCTATTTTCAGCTATATATCTCCGCACCCTTTCTTTATACTCTACCTACACCTACCCGATACATCTTTCATAGTTCATTGTTCTACGGAGAACGGAGCTTCCTAAGCAGCAGAAAGGCTTTTAGAAATTGAATTTCTACCACTATTCCGTCACTTTTGAAGAAATAAACTGAATGAAATGTCACTGAGACTTATCGGAAAAGTTTTTATTCACTGTAATGAAAGATCTGGGTTGTATGGTGTAATACGGTTATCGATGACCCAATTTTAAACCGCTGAGGATAGATCAAATTGTCAGTCTGTATCATCAGAAATCGATCTGATTTAAGAGCGTGCAGGATCACGTAATTTGATCCTGTTAACCTAAGTCCTTACATAAAAGGGATAAATAGTTCTACCTCCTCAGTACGTGGAAAGTTGTCCATGATTTGCGGTAATTTGCGGCAATTTAAATGGAGATTCGCTAGTTAGTTTGGATTTTTAACGTCCTTTCCTAGTTTTTAGGTTTGCAATTTTGCCAGCTGTTCCACCTGTTTGAACCCTCGACTTCTCCAATTTGCTGAGATTTATTTGAGGGATGACATCTGTGAATTGCAGCTGCATCGCATCTGCTTCTAGAGTATTAGAACATATAAGTTAAAGACAATTGGCCTATACAGCTTCCTTGTGGAACGCCCACTTTCATTTCTCATTCTGGACCCTTATGAACATTATTCATGAGCCATTCTCTTCTATCCATAATATATTTGAAGATGATATGCTTCAGTACTATATTTAGCAGCAGGTCAACGATTTTCTACTGTAATTAACTCAGCCAAACCTTGTCAAAGGCATTTGAACGTCCATGACTAAACATATTTCCTCTCCATGTGTCATTGAAATAGCTTCTTCTTGAGGAGTGCATGATCGCTGATGATACCTCACTTTTCCCGAACCCATGATTTTCGTAGTTATATTCCTAATTCGAGGCCAAATGGGATTGTGATCTGTTAGATTGAATTTTCTCATAACTTACCACTTATTTTTAAAAGAGATATTGGCCTCTAGTTGAAAAAATGGTGAGGCAAGCTATTTTGGAGAATATAAATGAACTTACCTAATTTCAAACTTCCTATGTAGTACCCGGTGTTATAGCAGTGTTCATCACATTCTTTCGGGCATGGTAAATTTAAAAGGTGAATTGCGTGTAGTTACGTTTGTTCAGCTGTGACCAACCGGGAGCTCATTGTTTGAAAAGTTGTATGGTTTTATGACATCCTCTCTCGTTACAGGGTGGCCGTGCCTATCCTATCTCTTTTTCTGGAAAAATATCGGTGGGGGATGTCTATCTAGTGTGAAAGACATAATGTTAAAATTAACGAAATTCATTTGGTAAAATATCCTGAGTGCATGATCCCAAAATCTTATGATTGGAAGAGGAATTAGATGCTGAGTTCAATAGGTTCACCGCGTGTAATGCTGTTAGGCATGCATCAACTTTTATGCGTTAAAGCACAAGGACAGATTTGATAGTTAGGCGGATTGGGTTGGCAATGTTCATCTTAGCTTAGAATCGAGACCAATTATGTTTAACGTCACATTCAGGGGGTTTTTAATCCTCTGCGGACTCTTTTTTTATACCTTGCAAAGGGGTAAAAGATCATAGTATAGTTCTTTTATGCGTCATTTTCATTATTTCCAAATTTATTTTGCCTATGACGGAAAGAATTATATCAAAATTTCTAAAGGCAGCCAACCATGGCGTTATTACCCAGGCTAAGTGCCTAGTAGAGTGAGGTTAGAACAGTTAAATAAAAAGGGGTTTCAACTTTACCTCCTTTGTAGCTGTTCAATGTAAGAAATCGGTCCCATAAGCTTTCTCAGAGACCGCTATAAACTACGCGTAAGGAAAATTCATCCTTAACTCCTTCTTCTCTGTATCTTGCAGGCGCGTTATTTAAAAAAAAGCAGGCGCAGTCAAGTCCATAGGAAACGCCGGACAAGAGGGACTCGTCCCCCGAAGAAACAAAATGAAAGAAGAGTCCTTCACAATTTTCTATGTCTTTCTACATTTAGGAGATAGAACAGTCCAACATTTTTACATAGGTTCTCGAGGTCCCTTCAGATAGTCGAGTGAAACGAGTGCACTGTTCGAAATATTATATAAAGTAAAAGAAAATTCTGATAAAAGAGTAATTAAGCCACGGGCTCTTCTCTTTCCAGCAAACATCATAGGATGCTACAGAGACCCTTGTAAGAGGACTCGGGCGCTTGTTAATTCGCCTATACTAGAAACTTCATGAAAAGAATAGTCAATTAATAGTAACTCATTGACTATTCCCTAGAATACATCACAGAAGGTTCAGTGTGTGGGGACGAAAAGAGATAAGGAATAAGAAGCAATCATACCTAAGACCGTGAAGGAGTGCTATCACTGTCGCATAAATATCCCTACGGCACCTGGTAGCTCGTACATTAGGAGTGGCCAGGAGGAGAGGATGCTTTCTTAACTTTAAAGGTCTAATAAGACCAAGGTGGTACATTTCGCGACAAAAACAGTTCATTAGCTTCTCATAAAGACATCTGGTCCGCAGCTTCAATGAAATGGACTTCCTTATCAAACAAATAGAAGACACATTGATTGAGAAAAATAATGTGGCTCCGCACTATTCAACCAATTAGACTTTTAAAATTAAGGGGAGCACACTTTATTTTCTTACTCACCAGAAGGGAGCTCAAGGCAGGCGGCAGCGCTATTGTTCTCATTCCCTTACTTCGGAAAAACTACAAATGCTACCGTTTCAGCCACACTAGTAGATGCTGTTTGCTTGCAGTCTGGTCAACCCAAATTTGTGATGATTGCTCTAAGGAGTTATGCGATAAAACTGCACATGAAAACATGTATGACATTGGACACTGTAAGCTATACCTTTAATCATATATTAGGTGAAAAAAGTAAGGCTCTCAAGAAAGATTCTGGAACGCTTCCGAATTCACAACGGCATAGGAACAAAGATCTTGTAACATTATATTTCACCGTCAAGCTAAAATCAACAATAATGATGATAATAATCGTCGCCGTTGGTACTAGCTATTGGTCTGAGCTATTGGTCCCGTTATCTGTTATCCTATCTAGCTGTCTTAAAAAAAATCACTTCATTGTACCTTTTGTAAATAGCAGTCAAAAAACTATATTTTAATGTATTCTTTTGTGTTTAGGAATTTCTCTTCCTTAGTATTTGTTCGTATATTTGTTTTAACTTAAATAACGATGTATATAAAGCCCCGTTTTCAGTTCTTTAAGCTACAAATATCTGTATCAATGATGCATGCGTGTATTCAAACGCGTCAGGCCAATAAATGAATAATTTGTTTTGCTAAATAACTAGTTTCCTAGCCTCGTTTGTTGTTACACTTCTAATAAATTTTTTGCTAACTTACCCACGGATTGCCTCATAACACAAAACCGAAATAAGTGATAAATTGAGAGACTGGAAAAGGAATTAACACTAAACTCGTTAGCGTATTTATTAAAAGATATTATAAAGAAAGTCTACTGCCCAACTATATATATATATATATATATATATATATATATATATATATATATATATTCTTCATAATTTCTTTTACAAAGCTTGAGCTTAATGTTTATTAAGAAGGACAAAACGAAGATGGCGGGTCCCATCTTTGGTTTCAACGTTTCTTGTTACTTCAAATCCGATCCTCATGATATAAAATCTAATTGGAAATCAGTAATCTCAAACTAAAACCTATTATCCAGCACAAGTTTAATAGTGCAGTACTTTAAATCTGCAAAAATGACACATAAACGACTGTTAATAGTAAAATAAACGTTATGTTTATGAAAAAAATACAAAAACCCCAACCGAGTGCAATTACGTACAGTAGAAATTATATGAAGAAAAATTATATCATCAAACACGAACAAAATAAACGCACTCGTTTACTCCCTCTTTTCCTAGGAATATTTGGAGAACTAATCCATGGATTGTCTCAAGACTAAAATCGAATTGTGGGATAAATCGAGACTCAAAAAAGAAATTATCAAGACTAATCTACCCGGTGCATTCAATAAAAAATTGTATGAAGAAAATCTAGTGCCGAACTATGCAATTATTCATCTGCTCGACCGAGGAACCGAAAATGTGAAATCGAACCTTAAATATCGTCATAACCACAAAATCATCCAACTAATATTAAAGAAATTTCGCTTTTCGAAATACAATCATAAATTAAAAAGCAATGGGGAAAGTCAAACAAGGAGCGCCCTAATTCCCTGCCCCGTGATGGAAAGCAACCAGTCTTACCTTTGAGCAAAAAAAGCGGACTCCTCTGATATGTATATGAAAACATGTGTAACGTTGGATACTGTAAGCTATACCTCTAATCATATATTGGGATGACAAAAGTAAAGCTCTTAAGAAAGTTCTGCAACGCTTCCGAATTCAGAACGACATAGGAAAAGGAGCTTGTATCAATATACTTTACCATTAGGCTACTATCAACAATAATGATGATAATATTCGCCGTCGGCGGTATTAGAACGTGTCCGAGCTAAAAAAATCATTTCAATGTACCTTTTGTATTTAAGCAGAGTCCAAAAACTATATTTCAATAAAATTTATTGTGTTTGGGAATTTTCCTTCCTTAAGTTACAAATATCTGTATCAAGGATACAGGTGTGTTTTTAAACGCGTCAGGCCAATTAATAAATAATTTGTTTTTCTAAATAACTAGTTTTCTACCCTCGTTTGCTACTACTATTCTAATGAATTTTTGGCTAACCTATCCATGGATTATCTCACGACCAAAAATAATATAAAAAATAAATGCTTTCTAAATATAATTTGGTAAAAGGCCATGTTGTATGCAAGTTCTATTGAAGACAACCGCCATGGCAGCGGTATTTATTTCAAACTTGTATTTTTTCAATATTTCTTACAAGTTTCTAACGGGGTCTTCGAGGCGTGGAAAAACATCCGCAAATGACATTCTTTATTCCTAGACGTCTTTCGACCATGTTAGGTCATCTTCAGGGAATAAACAGAAATGGAATTATTCAAAAATTGCTACATTATATATAGTATTTCTACGCAAAAATAAGTATTACAAAAATTGGCCAATCATGGCGCAGGAAATTTTAAAGGGGAAACTAAGCGCTACAAGAAACCTATAAAATTGGAAGGCGTAGATTGTCTGACTATTTGTCGACTGATCTGGTGGCCGGAAATAAGTCGCATTCTCTTACTCTGGTGAAGAATTTTGTATTTTTTTTACTTTCATAGAGTCAAAAGAGAGTTAGTGTTTTTTACTCGCGAGTGTAGTGTTTCCAATCGCTAAAGTTTTAGCAAGTGATAAGCAAGATTTTCATGTCATTTAACGAATTGTGTTTATACGTGAATATTTTCACCTGATTTTTTAACCCTGTGGCGTTGATTAATTGAACTTGCTGCACTTACCCCCCCCCCCCACGAACCGCCTTAATCTTCAACGCGTCACCCTGGGCTTCGGACAAACTCTAACCTTGGTTGGACTTTCGAAAACGCCTCTGGTTTAGGTAAAGTGCCTGTTTGGCTAAACATTTATATTTTTGGCAGTGTTTGTGACATACACTCTATGAAATTTTTGTTTAGCCTATTTTTCAACCCTGCTGATATAATCTTACATACACACACACACACACATAGTCAAAACGCATACGCTCACTCTGTGGAGCTCCCTGTTCAATTTATATTCTCCATATATCAAAATTAGGACAGATGGAGAATAAATGATAGAGACCCGTCGAATAGTACTAAAGACCCTCCCGATGGCCCCAAGCCTGATCGTGAGAGGGTCTTTGCCAACATCTATGCGGATCTAAATATTGCGCTCGTGAGGCTCATCGATATTCACAATGGGTATGCAGCCATCTGTTCAAAGGAGGTTGATTGCCAAGCACTTACCTCCATAAAAGCAGCAAAGTATTTAAAAAACCTAAACCTAAAACCGAATATTCCACCTCAAATTAAAAGCCATCGCAGCATTATCCCTCGCCGCCTCGATCCCTCGATTGGGGGCCACTACGTGGAAGAAATTCACGCTGAGGTGGGAAAAAACCACACTTGGGCTAAGGTTGCTGAAGTTATAAAATTTTAAGACTACACTCATGTCTTCAAGATTATCTTTTGCGACACGGCAATAGCTTGATATAATTCTTCTCTTCAATGTCTGAATCTGCCCTGAGGAGTTTATCGATCTCCAGATGTGTTTCAAGTGCTATAAATAGGAGGAGCACATCATAGCCGCCTGTTCTAGGGGTAACGCTCTTATATGTTCGATCTTTTACACATTCATGGAGGGATTGCAATAGAACCTCCTTGAAGTGTGTGAGCAGTGCAGGAGCAAATTAAACCCTATCCATGGCTTGCCCAGTTAAAGAAGTGATGATTACGAAAATACAATTAATAAAAAACAAGCTGAGGAAGCTAAAGCAAACAGCACCTATGCCAAGGTTGCGAAAGCTGCGATTGCAAAGTTTAGGGAAAGCAAGACATACTTGCACGTCGAAAATAAAAACTCGACGAAAATTGTGTGTTGCATATATTATGCTCACATCGCAAATCTCACCTCCCAGGGGACCTTTTCGAAGTAGCTAAATAGAATGCTGAGGAATAATGGCATGCAGGAAATATGGGTTAGACAGAACCCACAGTCCGAGGGGGGTTCTAAAATTTAGTCTCTATCCCCAGTGCGAGACTAGTTACCAGAAACTTCCCATCCCCGGCAGCGCTCCTACTCCTTCCAGAGACCCCAGGGTTCAGGCGCAAGCAGCGCAATATGCAAAGCCACGCACTGAGTAAACAAACAACGCACAAAACAAATAAACAAAGCAACCGATCATAAAAACACAAGCGGAAATAGAAGTTTCGGGGATCGAGACTGCGAGATCCGAGGGAGGAGCGCATTTGCCCCACTCCCGGAAAAGCTCGCAGCCACAAAGACGTCCGAGGTCGTCTTCTTTTTGTAAGAGGGAATCTAGGCACGTATACCACTCAGGAAAAATAAACTTGAAGGTCTACGCTGCCGAAAGGTCCCCTTACCCAAAGAAGATGGATGTCCTTGATGTATCAGAAGGAGTAATATCCGGAAGATACAAATGGGAATTTACCTAGGGCGACTACAGTGAAAAACAAGTCGAGGAGGCTTTACTCCAAGGCTCAATCAAAATGGCTCCCAAAACCTTCACTACTCTCACAGACGACGAATACAGGAAAAAATGTAATGGTAAAACGATCACGCTACCTAACCCTCTAAAAGGGCACAAGCTCGTTAGAGAATAAGCCACAACAACAAAATACGGCGAGTATTTTCAACACATGCTCTCAAAATTCCCAACTTTAAATTATGAAAAATCAAAGCTGGAATTTTCAACGGTCCACAAATAAAAACATTAATTAATGATAGAAGTTTTCCTATTGTCATAAATGAACGTGGAAGAAATGCCTAGTTCTTATTCATTCATTTGCTAAAAAGCTTTTTTTAAATATAGGGCAGATAACTACGAAGAAGTAGTAAGAAAACTTTTTAGGGACTACATAGAGCTAGGTTGCAATATGAGCATAAAAATGCATTTTTTGACTAGTCATCTTAAACAATTTTCAAGTAATTTAGATGTTGTAAGTGGCAAACAATGGAAAAGATTCCACTAAGATATTAAAATTATGGATGAACGTTATAAAGGACGCTAAGATTGCCACATGGTGGTTGATTATTGTTGGTGCTTGGAAAGAGACCTGCCCTCAATAACCAAATACTCTAGAAAGTCTTATAAAAGAAATTTTTTAACAGCGTGAAAGCTTCATATTTTAGGTCATTTCTATCGATATAATGCAATTTTACAATAGGTAAACTGCATGTATTCATGAAAATTGGAAATAAATGTTAACGCATGACTTCATTTTTAGTCCTAATTTTGAAAAATCTGGAAAATGCCGCATGAGTTGTTTACAAGAATCAGGGCCTTATAGAGGCAAACTGAGTTGAAATATCGTTTTCAGCGCACATAAATTACTTACAATTTGCCAAAATATACCAGATTATTTAATAACTAAGCCAAAAATTTGTTTCCATTTTTACAATTCTTTTCAAAATATCCTGTTCTAAAAATATCCCTAAAACATTGTAAAATAACCTTAATTTAAAAAAAACAGACTCATCCCTAACCCTATATTATGTATCATTGTTCATTTGAAAGCTTTTCTTTAGAAGGATCTCTTTCTCTAAATATTGATGAAAACTTATCCAATAATAACTTTGTAAATGATCAAAATTCTCTCTTTTTTCTTCCAAAATAGTTTTTGAATTCATTTGGTGTTTGATCAAACGAAATAATGAAGTTCAGAAAAATAAATATATTATCCAATATTTCTCAATTTATTAAAACAATAAAATTACAAATCGTGAAGTTCAGAAAATTGATTAAAATTAAGGCATGTCTACTGTTTTTTATTGAATCGTATATTCGTTTATCAAAGTTGCATCTAAAATAGATTTTTAATTTTAATACGAAGTCCTTCATTAAATAAGCAAAAAAATATTTAATACTTTTTCACTGCTCGCATAAATTCCCGTCTTAAAAGTTAGACCAGACATAAGTGCCAAGTTTCGTCCAATCTGTGTGCAACATCCTATATGCCAAAATAGTTACAGTTCTACAACTATATAAGATCTATGATCGAAATACGACATAAACCTAACAGGATACACCGTTTATCCAATCAGGTAAAATCTAGAAAGCCACACACCATGGAAATTTTAAAGAAGGCACCAGATATCCTAACCATATCTCCGCTAGAACAGCTATGAACCTGACTATAATCCTGACAAATACCGGCCTCATTTGGAAAATCGCGATACTTCCCAGACACCATTCTCATAAGACTAGAATTGTATAATAGTAATAAATTTAATCAAATTCAATCAATATCAAACGGGGAAGAAAGAAAAACCTAGAAAAATTCGAACTGGGAAAAATGTAAAGATAACATGAATACCATTATTTCAAATAATTCCTGAACGAAAAACAATGAAATCATACATAAATAAATTAACATGATAATAAGAAACGTAAAGATTAAATGAGAAATGTGTCCTAAGTTAATAATACAAAACCATATTGTCTAAAGCTTGAAAATAGAAAAGGAACAAAAATCAATGGTGTAAATCAAAACAATAGTTTGTATTACTGCTCTTGGAATAACTAATATTTGGGTTACATAGAATACAAAACAAATACATACAGGCTAGTCCCCTGTTCACAAATCGCAAATACAAGAAAAAGTATATACCTATAATATATATAGACCCGAAGAAATCGTAACACTTTTAACCCCTCATAAGCATAGAGTATCATCTAAAGAGAACACTATATGGAGTTCGACCCCTCAAATTTGACAATGATATAATGGTAGGGTTAAATATCTAATCAAAAATCTATTATAGTATTTACGAAAATGACATACACAGAGAAAGAAAAAGACTTTAAAAGAGGGATTTATTAGCTCTTTTGAATCATTTAGTTAAAAATCAACTGGTTCCAAAGAATTAAACATTATGGAGTAAAAATATAAAATCAATGGTTAAACTTTTTAAGGCGCCATTGAGCATTTCTTTTTTATGTCTAACCATTCTTCTCCCTAGACTTCATTATAAATGGCTCTGTTTGAGAGCCCGTGGTCTCTTCCAGAAATGGAAGGGCCTACTTGAAGA
Source organism: Ceratothoa steindachneri (assembly GCA_963969495.1). Classification (NCBI taxonomy): domain Eukaryota; kingdom Metazoa; phylum Arthropoda; class Malacostraca; order Isopoda; family Cymothoidae; genus Ceratothoa; species Ceratothoa steindachneri. Next base: position 35,289,252 of record OZ018323.1, on the reverse strand, counting down.
TCGACCAAATTCATCTCTCTCCTATCCTCTCCGTTATCTGCAGGAAGGAAGACGTGGAGAAATATTCTTTTTTTTCCTTTCAAATAAGGTTAAGAGGAAAGAAACTTTGGCCAATCAAACTTCCAGAGTTTTGAATAGTTCCGCTCCTTCTTTAAACGAACTATAGTCGCCACACACTGGGTCATTTAAGTACTTATATCCTTTTCCTAGGATTTTACTCTAGATTTCAAATCTTAAAATACGCATTACTCTTTTTTGCGTCTGCCAGTAACTGAACTGAAAGTGAAACTGATTGATCGAGTCTCTTTAGACTAACTATTAGTCAAGCCCAAGAAACAATGAATCAAAAGGAACGAAAAGTCTTTAAACCCTGGTAAAGAAGTATTGACCAAAAGCCAAAAAAAACTATATTTATATCAAAGGGGAAAAATTTTGCTGGATTTGAGTGGATCTAGGTTGAAGTGAATCAACTGAAAGTGACGGCCGAATTTATATCAACTATTTCGATAAGAAAATAAATTAAAGTAAGACTCGAAAGTTTATAGTTGAAAGTTGTTCCCAACTCAGTTTTAATTTAACTTTGAAAGACAGTTTTCATAGAAATAATGGTTCACTATTTCCAGGAAGACGAAATGCTGAGGAAATAAATTAGGTTATGGATGCAAAGCGAACAGTTAGGAAAACAGACGAGTGTAGGAGTTTAATCAGAGAAGGAAAAATAATTGGCCAGAGAGAAAGAATAAGAAGGAAAAAGAGAATGGGAAGAGAATTTAATTGATTGAAGAATTAGCGGCATTTCGGGTCAAATTGAATGGAAATATTAAAAATGGTTGCTATTTTTGTAAAAGTATTTAAACAGTTGTCACTCTTAACTTCAGTCACCGAGGTCCGATACTAATGTGAAAGAACATTAGAAAGATTCCCTCCGAATAAAAAAAGAACGAAATGAACTAAAGGTTTACAGTAAAGTTGATGTTATACATTAGAATCACAGAGAGGAAGACAAAAAAACACAAAAATATGAACAAGTAAATGAACTTAAGTCACATGCAGCGGGTTTGATCTAGGAAAGATTTAAAATGTCTTTTGCAATGTGTGCAGGTGTGTCGAGATGCAAGTGAAAAGCTTGAGATTTCTGCTTTTCTGCGCGCGGGCCACAACAATTAGGATATCGTCAAGTGGCTCAACCTCAGCTGGATAAACACCCACACAATCACAGAGGCTCAAGAATGGGGAAGACCTTAAAGAATGATCACGTTCAGGCGGACCTCCGATTGTCAAGAGTTTAGCTGGGAGAAAGGCCATCGAATGTGCTCCGAAGCTCAAAGTTACTGTACTCACAAGATCTTATTGGTGGCCTGGTTTCTAGAGCCCCTAAGAAGTAGTTGGCAATAGCTTTAGGTGCGTGTAAAGGCATATCCTCAGCGACCGTATACAATAACAAATTCAGGAGGACTTTTGTTGCTTTCTCAACGACATTACGATTCAAGGCATTCGAATTCTTATATTTATCTTGCCGCTCAATCAGATGGGTCATTAACAAGCTAAACGACCGCGTGGTAAACTTCAAACTGCAGGCCTTCGACCAATTTTGAATCCAAATTATTGATTTCTCATGGATATGCTTAGCTTTTAGCTTTAAAAGAAGGATGTTGAATGGAAGTTTTTCAAAGGCTTTATAAAAAATCGAGATATATCAAATCGTAGCTAGAACCTGAATCGACAGCTTTTACTTTATGCTTATAAAATGTAATCGGACTACTGACACAAGACCTCATTTTCCTGAAACGATGTTCGCTATTAACTAAAAGTTGATTTATCTCTAATTAATTGCGCAGTTATAAATCAATAATTGACTCCACTATTATACATATAGGTGTTGTTAAACTCACTGGAAGATAATTCCTTTATTCCGAGCATCTACCATTTTGAATATGGGAAAAACATTGGCTAATTTCCAATCTCTGCGAAAAAAAATTTGCCTACAGAAAGTAATTAAATAGAAAAGCGAGTAAAGCGAAAATTTCATTCTTAAATTTCTGAATGATTCGCTCGTCATTTCATTTTGTTAACCCTACTAGATTTATCAGAACTTAATTTATTTATTGCATTTTTTCCGTCATCTGACAATAATTAATTCATTTATTTTGGGGATGTTATTATTGCAGGGTTCTAGGCTTTCCTCATTTAAATTCGGTATCTTCTTATTAAAAAGTGAAAAAAAATAATTATTCAAGATAGGCTCCTATTCGAGATAATTTTGAACTAATCCGTCGTTATGTTTAAGCATTTTGCACTGAATCTTTGTTTTGGGGTTCTATAGTTTGTAAAGAATGTTTTAGGATCATTACATGACCTTTCCACTAATCTAATTCGTAGGTGCACTTAGCTGCATTAAAATCCCACCTTTTTCTGCCTTCGGAGGACGATAAATTTCTGCCCTGAAGACGTCTTGCCTTTTAATTGCTTATAAAGTGACTTTCTGTCCTATCAGAGTCTTAAGAAATTGTTTAATCCAAAGTTTGTCTATTGAATATTTTAAACTTCTTTGTGAGGAATACATCTAGTCTGAAGATCCCTAATGGGATTAATGATGACACTGCAAGCTGAAGCAGATGCTTTATTACTGAGTTCTCCATGCCAATCCATTGCTTTTAATTTATATCTAATCGCTTGGAAGTTTGGTAATTTGAATACAGGTCCCTTTTGCGCTTTTAGGATATAGTTAACCCAATCTGAACTCATCTTATATCAATCAACTTTCAGAAGATTGAAATCCACTACAATGCATACATTTTTTTATAATTATTAGTTGAAGTAATATCTTTAATTATGGGAAGGTCTTCTTCATCTGAACTACTCGGCGTTCTGTATACTAGTATCAAAACTACAGAAAATGCCTTAGTGCTAAATTTCTCCAGATTTTTTCGCTATATCTTCGATTGAGAACCTCATATTTTTTTTAGTTTTTAAGTAAAACAAGACACAAACTCTTTCTATTACAGGGCTATTTTTGTTTATTAATAAATAATTATTTCAGAATTTTAAAGGACGATAAAGAGACCTGGTATGCTGTATTCAACCAAATTTCAGTAATGGCTAGAATCTCGTGATTATATATATCACTAATTAAATTTAGTTCAGTAAATTTATTCCGAATGATCCGATTTGTGTGACCAAGAATAAAGGTTTTTTATCTCGAACTGCGGCATGCCGAAAACTTGACAGAGTGTATATAACATATTTATCTGAAAGCATACCTAGTCGTTTCATTCTTATGCTATTGAGATGAACAACCATCCTTTCTATTAAAATTTCTTTGATTTATAAAACGTTAATAACTCATATTTTATGATGAACATGAAATTTGTAATATATTAATTACTTTCAGTGCTTGAGTTGTTTCTTAGTCTATCCATCGTATTCTAGGCACTATTCAAACACCAACTACTATTATATTTTGTATAATCAATTTGTACTTATTAATGATATTTGGCGCAAACGGCTACCGCACTATCGTCTATTAACTCCCGTAATGAAAGTCTCTATTATCTTACGATATCTCTTAGCGCAGAACACTTCATCCAAATGTCTTACAAACGAGTCTTCGCAAAGAGCGACTGAGAGCTCGTCATCAACTTCTTCCTCTACCAATGCAACAATTTGTTGTTTGGAGAGAGAAGGGAGTGGGAGATCCGATTAATAAAATGGCAAGCTCACCTCTATCTGTTTTGCTGTCTAAATCCGCCGTCTAGATCGTTTGAGGGTACTGGTGGTGGGATTAGTCATTCTTTCACTATAGTAGTAATATCTTGATTTTGAGTTTTGTTTAAGAGTTTGTTTACGATTGCCTTAAGATCTTGACCTTTCTTGCCTAGTTCCTTTATTTCAGCATTGGCTATGATGTTTGAACAACACACTCTACAAACGGCATCGATAAGATTTTCAATATTCAAAAGAGATAATATTAAATCTTATTTCCATTCGTTGCACTGGGAAGGCATATTCGTGATATGAGTGCAATCAAAGAGTAAGATGCTGGGGCACTTTTATCTCTCCATTTTGTGCTTTAAATTGGGAGCTCTACACGTTTTGATACCAAAAGAACCCAGAATTTGTCGCGCAGAATGAGACAATTAATGACAACGATCCCAGAAAGTCAATGAGATACATTAGCAGGGACAAAAACATATCAGAGTTGTTTATCAGGCAACTAGTGCATGAGGACATTGGCTAATACTCAGTCAATATGGGATACATCCAATCTCTTTAGCAGAAGCTGAGGAACAATGGGGAGGATCACTGGTAAAGCTTGTGAACAGCCTTAAGAATCTTCTCATCCTGATATGGTTTGCTTCTTCTTAAATGAGAAGAATTTTTGCCAGGACCCGGTAGTTAACACGAAAAAACAAGCGCTGGGCTGCAGTCTCTATAAATGATCTAACGAGAGTCACGAAAACCAAGTTCCAGTTCCACATCTTGGTGCTTGAATAGATCAGTAGTCACGGCCAGGTTATGCGCCCGTTTCTACTCCTGGAAGGCTACATTAAGTGGTTGGAGGAGTTGGTGTAGCCCTGGATCCATTAATAGGCCGTTGAATTTTCGTATCCGTGCCAATAGGACTCCGCACTATGCCACACGAACAGGAAGACCCAGACTTGGCTGTAAGACATTTACTTCGCTCACATCACTCTCAGCATCTTTATCCCCAAGACCGCATTCTCCTTTCCTCCGAACTAGTAATTGTGGGGTGTGGTGAGAGAGTAACCAAAAAGTCTAAGTGTAAGAACAATGTGGACCTTAGAGCTTGGTTGAGGCAAACGTTCTTTCACTTAATAAAATGGATAGTACAATCCTTTATGTTATTATCATATATCTTTGGTAAGTATATCAATATAAATGAACCGCCTTACTTCTTATTTTCCTTTATATTGAAGTGACGATATAAATTGCCCCGCTCATCGTGTATTATTTAATGAAATATACAATTTTTTACTTCAATCTTCCAGCAAAAATTCTGACCTTTTTTGGTATAGGTATGTTTTTAACATATTTTAATTGATCCTAACTTAACCTATTTCTTTATGAATTTTCTTTTTAAGAAATTTGCCCGAAATTTTCTTTAAGATATTTGGTGTTTTATTATTTTTAATATTAAATAATACTAGAGTAAATATAAATTAAAAGTTTTCATCTTAAAAATTATATACAATTAATAACACTTTTTTCCATGATCCTCTCTCTATACTATAGATGTATTAAAATTTTAAAATATATAAACATATTCATAGCTTGGCACTTTGTTACATTTAACATTGCACTCCCTGATAATCCCAGGAATATACAAGTTATTTCTTCTGCAATTTGGATTTGAAAAATTCAGTTTTAACTGAGGTTAAAGAACTATAAGTTACTTTCAAACGAAACTCTTTGTGGTACATTTTTGTTCTGACCTGCGTTGTATAAAAAAGGCAGACCCTATTGGTCAACCCTCCCACATGGTGGTAAATACCATATATTTTCTCTTTTCTCAAGCTTACTTAATTTGAGTAACTTCTCTTTATATTTTCCATGTAAAGGTTCTGTTTCTTATTTATCTCTTTTAGTCGGGTGGCTGCGACTCTATAAGGTATTATGTTTTTCCAGGTTGGTTCGTCTGATGTTAACTATTTTACTGTTCAATGAGTTTTTTGGCAATAACATCGTAACTTCTTGGCCGATTCTAGTGATATTTTAAATCTCTAATGTTTTTTTACATTTTCTTTCAAATGATAAAATTGACAAGTTCCTCTTAAGGTTAGTCCGGAAATTATTTAAAGAAAACTAACTATGGGTCGGATTGTCGCACTTGTTAAAATTTTAAGCTCGTAAGGTGATAGGGTCATCTGTTCTTAAGTCACAATAATTGACAGCACGCAACTTAGGTCGGTTGACCTTGTTCGAAAAAATGTGTGATCAATTCAATAATTATAAACCGAGTGAGATAAATGAATTTTGTTTAAACACTAGATGAGTTTGTTAAATTCCATATAAAACACTTAGTAATAAGTTTAATGGTATCTATTTTTAGATTTATGGCAATTCTGCTCCAATGAGGTGATAAATAATTTAAAACTAGGTTTCGAGCATGGCTTAAAACCTTACACAAATGGAAAACAAGCCCATTGCTGTATATCTTTGCATACAAAAACCTTTCAATTAATATGCAGAAAAACTCGTTCTTAATACTAGTATTGTAGATATTTCATCATATTGTGGTTATTATTCAGATTTGAACTGGGTTAAAAACTTAATATGCATGACAGAAAAGAAAATTTGGTCGCAAACATACATATTATTAATGTTAGATATTTACTTAGGAACATAGTGAGTGATACATTAATATATTTACTTAGGTTATAAGTTAAATATAATAGTATATATGTGCAAAAAAAACTTTTGAGAGTGATTTGCAAAGAAAATGGCCAAACGAACTCAGTTTGACATCTTTAAATTTATTGAGAGCGAAGAACCGAGAGCACAATAAATGAGACAAAGCCAAGGACTAGTTAGCTTAAAAAACGATAACTTTCACTGAAACTTGAAGAAAGAAATTCCAAGTAAATTACGCGTATAACTTCCACTTAAATCACCGACAAAAAGAGCTTCATAACGATCTCCACAGTTCTCGCACCCCAAAAATTTAGGGTGTAGTGAATCTTGAAAGGAAAAACTAATAAGGGGGAAAAACAAGTGGGGTCCTTAGAACCACGTATCCGAAGAAAGAAATTAAGAAAAATCAGGAAACTATAGAAATAAACGAAATAATTTAGTTCGCCCACCATACATATGTATTAAAAATTGTGTGCGACTACAGATATGGCTTGAAAAATCAACCAACAAGAACTTTTCATGTTCAAAATGAGGATTTCCCGAGAAATTATGGAATGAGAAAACCTGAGAAGGACACAGCATGTTCTAAATGTAGAAAAGAGAATCACTACTGGAAATATTGCAAGTAAACACCTAAGAAAGGCATACATTACCATATACCAAAGAGGAAAAAAGCTATATTATGCTTGAAAAGAAAGAAAATGAAGTAAAGGAAGAGAAGGGAGGCAAAGGGCTAAGAGGAAAACAAGGTCTGGAAAAAGCAACCGTGAAAAAAATTTATAAATTCCAAACACACCTAAAATACGACAGATAGCATTGACGGAACTTCTGACGTGCATTCTATATTTGCATGTCATCAATCTACAGAAGTCAGTAATCTTCGCACCACCTTAACCACAATGCTGAAGAAGAACGGGATGATAAAGATGTGGTTCCCTAAGAACCTCTCTTCATCCGAAAGACTTATAAACGTCGCACCACCACCACCAACACTGACAATGAACGCCCCAAAAGCCCACACCTAAAAAGACTCGACTATTAGTGAACACCTAACGAGGGAAACAACAACAGAGATTTGCCTGGAAGTAGCAGATATCAAGCTAATACTATAAATCGAGGAGTCATTCACTCTACCAAGAGGAAAGAGACATAAAGACAACATTAAAGCATTCAGATTAGGCAAATTAAATTTGGCATCTATAGGTAAGACAAGAGGAGAAGATGAGAAAAGGTGCAAAAACTCAAATTCTTCGAGAGAATACATATCTATACTGGAGACTGCGTTACTCTCAGACATTCGACATTTCTAGTGAAAGAAATGGTAAATATAAGGATTCATAAGAAGAGGCCAGCATGAGATCCAATAGATTGAAGTCCAAGGAAATCTAAGTTCCTTAATTTATATATAAGAATGGAAGCCGAAATGAGTAGAAAGCTCTGCATCCTCCAAATAAATAAGCAAGGCTGTATCGGTGAAACATAATAACTTAAGGAATATGTTCATGAAGACCGACCCAGATAATATATTAATATCTAAATACTGAGTGAATCCAAAAAGAAGATCGAGGAAACTCATCAATTACAACGTCATAAGGCGAAGCCTTCAGGCAAGCAACATGAAAATACCGCCTTAGCAAACAGAGGAGGCATGGAATTCCAAAAAGTTAACATATTGTATGAGTGATTCTTGGCCATTAAATGCGAAACAGAATTAATGTCAATAATAGTTTGGGCCTGCTGACAAGCGCCTAGAAAATAATATTTCCCCGAACAAAAAAACATTAACAATCTTTGGCACAGATCTCCCTCCAATATTTATTGAGGAACTCAGTGACAGGTGCAGAACAAATGGCTAGCGTACAAGGAAAAACAGAGTGGCCAATATAGAAATGATGTTGCAAAGGAATCTTTTAAGAGAATAAGACCGCACTTCGTAACATATTTCAAGCAATGGAGCTACAAGGCTAGGTGTTACGCTAAGCCGCTTTATTCGCCATTTATTATCCACATACAACCTTTTACCATTGCATAAAATGACCATGTTGAAACTTCAATCTCATGAGTCAGTACCCAGTAGAGGTACCAGAACCTGGTTAAGAGAAAATCAGTAAGAAAACCTGGATAGTTACAAAGAATAACTCAGTATCTTCATCCCAAACAATCTGACAGACGAAAACGTGAGAAAAATCGACTAAGAAATTTCAAGATTCATAAGATCAATCAACGAGAATTAATAAACAAATTTTAAAATTAAAAACCCAAGTGAAGTAAATGCAAGAGGAAAACGAAAATCAAAACGAAAGAACAATACACAAACAAAAATCAGATAAAAACATAAATGACTAACATATTACATACATAAAAGCATAGCAACATAATATAAAACAAAAAACAAGCTCAGACCTCAGTCTTATAAACAACATCAATCACACAAATGGAAGAGAAACCGCATAAGATAACATATATTAGGTGGTTAAACCACCACATCTAGGAATTTGTAAACGTTTAATAAAAGATCTAAAAGAAAGGGAAGAACTGAACAATAAAGTGATTCGGAATCCAGGATAAAAAAGGTTAGTCAACATAATAAAGTTGTTAAATTTATTCCCATATATCCGTTATATGAAGAAGTTCAAAGTAGATCAAGTTCGATAGTCTTACTCTCTTTCTCATTTGAAATTTTTACTCCTTCTCTGTACTTTCATTGGCTCCCGCCGTTCCTCTCCATCTGGGTCTACTTGGATGCTTTTAGGGAGGAGAGGGAGGTAGATTATGGGTTTACCTTGGCCTGTATCCATCTCTCTTTCCTCTCAGGAGAGTAGAATAGAGAGGTGTCTCTATTGCGATGAATCTTTTACTTCTACTATACATAAAATGTGGTACATTTAAGGTAGATGAAGCTTGCGATGGGGAGGGGGGATGTTGGATCTAAAATGAACGGACAACTATTCCACCCACAAAGAGGATTACATATTGTTTTAAAAATTTGTGTTGATCTACTTTTTCGTACAAACTATATTTTGAGAGATGAGAATAGAGAAATGGTCATAAGAATTGTGACTAATATATTTTGATTCGTTGTAAAATTTACACGAAAGTAATAATTGTTTTAATATTTAAATTATTTCTGGTTATTTATAAGTAAGCATCTAAAAAAAACTTGCATTCTTTCATTGAATGAAAAATCAGGGTCTAGACCAGTTTCTGTAGAAAGTTAGTTCAGTCCCTGGAATTTCGCTATTCAATCAAAGGGCTAAAATGTTGTCTGTCGTAGAATGACTCACATACATATTCATTGCTTCTACCTATAATTTGCGTGCACGCTCAAGGTCAAACGAGTGACCTTGCCTCAACTCTGGTCATGACAGAGATCGCGGATAGAAGTAGAAGAAGGTAAGACCCAACCTTCCCTCAAGGAGTGAGAAGGATTTAAATACAAAAAAAAGAGTGCAGTTGGTCGTTATTAAACTAACGAAGGCTGTGTGCTATGAGGCTTATCAAAAAGTAAAGAACAAAAATAAACTTTAATATTTACACAGTATGAACAATAAATAGTTTAAAATAAAATAATGGCAATGAATACTCGATGTTTACCATAATTGATCAATCAGAGTTACTCGGAGCGAACTCTACGGAAGGGGTCGAGAGGCTATCGAGCCGCTGTACGTACGCACAGAGGGATGATAGGAAAGGAGGTCACAATTGATGTCTTAGCCTAGCTTGGGTTCGAGGCTTTAAGAGATAAAACGGGGATCGGATGGTTATACGAGGGACTTTAACCAGGGGAGTTTAACCTCTAGTAGTATCACTAACTGGAGGAATATTCATGCCAAACGGAATGTACCGAAATTCAAAGATGGGCCAATTGACTGGGGTTTAGATCCTATAGTAGACTTCTAGCCTTCAGCTCGAGAATTACGTGTTTCGTTGTAAAAGGCAGGCCTATAATATCAATGCCCAATTGGCACTAACAATATATAGGGACCAGCCGGAACGGTTACTGCCTCCGCCAAAAGGGGTGCAGGAACCTCTTCTTGGACCAACACGGCAGTTGAGGGATGGGAATTACTCACGTGTGGGTTTCTTGATAACGAACCGGGATGCGACAGACGCGCGTATTTAAAATTCCAATCTCTCGCTTATCTCAGAAATCAGGTGATATTCTGGTTGTTCCCATGTTCCTCACTCACAGTGACTAACCTCGTGGTTTCGACGGCACACATGGCGTCAACGAACCTCTATTGCAGACTGTTTTTCTTTAAATTGTTTCAGCTCTATTTATAAGTGAGCTTTTTGAAAAAACTTTTATTCTTTCATTGAATGAAAAATCGGGGTCTGGACTGGTTTAGTTGAGAGTAACATCAGTCCCTGGAATTTTGCTATTATTTCAAAGGGCTAAAATAATGTCAAATACGTTGTACTGAATGATGTTAATTATAATTTTTATAAAAAAATGTTTGAATATGTTTTAATTCTAAAAATGTTTCTTTAAAATGAAAAGCGTCCAACCATAGTTGCTCTGCACTAAATTGGACTGAAATAGATGAAGATAGGTGCTAAGGGTATAGCATCAAGAATTACCATCTTTATGTTGAGTACGCACCTTAAAACTACTGTAAACTTTTCCTTTGGTCGCTCAAGATATTGAAATGAACGCCAAGATCAACTCCTGCGATGGTTCTAGCTCAAGCATCCGGTCGCCTCATATGACAAGGTTGCTCGGGATTAGGAAGAAGTATGTTTTACCGCTTCAACACGTGCAGTGAGCTGGAGCTTTCACTTCCTAGGTCTCTAAACAAGAAGGTCTGTGTAAAAGACTCTTTACACCAGGAAGAAGCTTACGGTCAGGTGCCACTGTGGTAAAAATTATAAGGAATGAACGTTTCAACAAAGGAGAAAAGGGATATTTACTGAAGAAGATCCCTTCCGCTTTGATAGTTTTCTGGAATATACCTATTTAGAAGAAGAAATGGGCAACGCTTTAACGATTCCTCTCTTTTTCCCACGGAAAAATACTCGCACACTCTCCATGTACGAGGCTGCTATTTAACTAAGGGAACTGGAGCCTAATAACTTTGCAAAAGAACATGTCCATAAACTCAAAATGGTACATTTTTGAAACAGTATAAAACAAATTTGAGAATGATAACTGTATTTTTAGTCGCGAACAGGTCTAGTCGCGGGTGAATTTCCATCTCACTATGTAAAATGTCGGTTAGACGGTCCCTGTTTGACTTTTTTTTTATTTGTATTAGCATTGAAACTACTCTGCAGATTCTAACGAAATATTAAACCCTTATGTTGTCTCACATTCTCTTCCCAATGATATAATTGTCAAAGTCTTCCCAATGTTAACCCTGTAATGATGTAATTTTGGCCATAACATCATAACTATTTAGCCGATTCTAGCGAAATTTGACACATTTATGTTGATTTTCATTCTGTTGCGAATGATAGAATTTTTAAAGTCCTCCCAAGGTTATCCCGGGAATTGGTTTGTTTTGACAATAACAATGCCACTATTCAGCCGATTCTAACAAACTTTGAATCCTTTTTGTTGTTTTTCATTCTGTTTTGAACCATATATCTGCCAAGGTCCTCACAATGTTTGCCCGGGAATTATTTTGTTTTGGCTATGACATCATATATATTCAGCAGCTCTAACGAAATTTGAAACCGTTATATTCTTTTTTATTCTCTTTCAAATAATGTAATAACAAAAGTCTTCGCAAGGTAGGCCCAGAACGTTTATTATTTTGGCAATAATATCCTACTTTTCGAAGGATTCTAACGAAATTTGAAACCCTTATTTTGGTTAACATTCTATTAGAAGGATAGAAATGCTAAGGTCCTCCCAAGTTTAGTACGGAAATTATTTAAAGTTTTTAGTTAACTTCTCTCCTATTAATCGTTTGCCAGATGACAATTGGGAAGGAAGAGAACGAGCAGTCAAACCTTTTAGCGCAACGGGAGATATACGGGTTGGGTATCGAATTAAGAAGGCACCTCAAAGTTTGTAGGGAAACATAGAAAATGGTGAAGGGAGGAATATTCCAAAGTGTGAAAGAGAGTTAACTAAAAAGGTTGACTGGTAGAGAATCAGTCGAGTTTTGGTTATCAATAATGCTATTTTTGAAAGATATGTACTAGTAATTCATAATAATTTAGCTAGGACATAGCTGGATGTAAATACGGCCGCGGATAAGAATTTTTCCTCGAAATCTCCAGCGCAATGCCAAAGAAGGCTGTTTCACGCAGTGAGTTGGTTAGGAGAGAGCATCTGTAAAGAAAGTGGTGAAGCGAGAGAAACTGGAAATTGTAAAATCTTTATAGCCGTAGATGCCCCTGCTAACAGTGGTGTATGGAACGAGCACAAACGCGGGCACTGTGGCGGAAAGGGCTAGACGTTCTTCCAGGTTTTAGTTAAGCAGGGGCATTATTCTTGCTCCGACATCCACCAACTTGCGAGGGATTCGGATTACAGCAAAACAACCTATATCTGAGGTGGTTTCTCGATAAAACGTCTACCAATTTAAATCTTATTCAGATTAGGCACCAAACGCCATACCTTCCTGTGGTTTTGATCCCATGTAGGCTCCCATTGAGAAAGAAAAGTCTTTAAAACGTTCTCGGGAGTAAAACAGACTAAATATTTACCCAATTATTTAACTATCATTATTAGTAGTATATGTGCAATCATCTAGCAGTAATATCGTATTATCGTTGCGGTTTTTGTTAATTTATTGTCACACCAGCTGTTATCTTTAAATCGGAAAAAAATATTTATTAAGGAAAGTGCAAAATACAACGAGAGCAAATCGAAAAAGATACGTTAAAACTGGTAAAAATATAGAAGCAAAAATGTATGTAAATTACATAGTTCTGGTAAACTGAAGAATGACATTCAAATAGACCTAGATTAACCAGATATATACCTGGCCTAAAATCTAAAATAAAACTTATAGACACACGAATATCACAGACCAAATCATAGCCAAAAAATCATTTATAAAAATAGCAAAATAGAAATCCTATTGATTTTTTAAGGATCCGCATACACAAGAAATTGATATAAAACATACAAACAAAGAAACACAGAGATAATAGATCGACCTAAATTGTTGAATAGATATTATATAAAAATCGGCAACAATCTAGCATAAGATCACAATCAGAGCTGATAGTCAACTCACTAAGATAAAATTACACAAGTTTTTAACAGCTGACATTAAAGGGCCAAGTAGATATTCAGAGAGATAACAGACTGCTATAAAACAGATATTGCGTTAGACAACAGACTGACATAAAGTGAATGAGAAACTAGCCGAGTTTACTAGTAGAATCGGGAAAAAATTTCAGGTTGCGAAATTCGCGTTCCACAAAAATGCTCATTACAATGAATCTGCTAATTTTTCCTACAAAAAATACGTACGTCAATATCTTTCCTGTTTACGGAAGAATTATTCAGCAAAGAGAAAATTAAGTCCTAATTGTGAGTGACGGAGAACTAATAAAAGTATATTTTGTTTTGGTATGTGTGTCTCATAATTTGAAGGAGAAATATAAAAAATAAAGCCAAAACACATTTTATCAATATAGTCAATTGATGCAGGCACTCAATATTTATAATGATGTTTCTGGGTCTTTAGGGCAGCTTCAATTACTTTAGCTTGCTCGAGACCCAATTTGTAATGATACCTTGACTGATATTTATCCACCTTTGTTTGAGTAAAGCCCACACCTGCTAATAATTAGCTGCATTACGTTTATCCACTAACAGTTTGATTTTATAATTTAAAATCTCGTATATTCTCGGGCCAATGTTGCAAAGGATCGATGTTAGTTTCAGCTAACAACTTTGTTATGGCTGTAAAAGAACAACCTCTGACTTACTCCCATCCCTCAATTTATTGGAAACCACGTGCGATGATATCCTGCCGTGGACGACGTCATTTCCTGCTCAAACATTCGAAAATTTTCGACTCCTGAGCGCATAGGGGAAATATTCCTCAATCCTGCGAACTCGTTCCAGTCCCCCCTTCCCCGGTGAAGAAGCGTGAAAGAGCCACTCTGTCTAGCCCCTTTCTACTAATTGAAGAATAGACTCTGCCTCCGAATTAAGATGTCTGGAGCTTGTGACTCCTTTCTCCAAATTTCCCAGTCCCCCTCAGAATCGGACATACATATACTTGAGTTCTTCTGCAGTTCGAGGAGTCCAGCCCACAGCTCAAGGCCGTCCTCATCGCCTTAAGTCTAAGTAAGTCCCGGGAGCGTTGGTCAGAGAGCAAGAGATTTTTCACCATGATTCTACCCCAGTCAATTGGCAGCTTTTGTGAACAGCAAGCCTCTGAATTTGCGCAACAGTCTCTTTTTGTTTAATCGAACCTAAGAAAATCTCCATCGATTACCTTTGAGGAAAATAAGTTTCCTCTTCCAGTGAAATTACGAGTGATCTAACATTTCCCGTCGAACTTCAGTTTTAAAGATTGGCTATATTCATCGGAAGGTTGGTTCGGATTGTGCCCTCATTGCCTCATTTGGTCCCTGCTTCACTTGCCACATCGGATCGTGTCCCAATTACCTGATCGGATCGTTCCCCACTCGCTTATCGCAAGAAGGATCTTCCTCGAAGTTACCCACCGGTAAGATTGAAACCCCCTCCATTATTAGTATAGTCAAGTTCCCCCTTTTTATCTGAGCCGATTAACGCTAATCGATTAATTCCCTTTTGCTTAATATTATTCTTATTTTTATCTTTGTAAATAAAATTATATTTTTGTTCTTTCATCTTAAACTAACCTTGAACGCTACTCGCGGCGTATTTAAATAAATCTCGCCAAACAATTATGCACTCTGTCTGATTATTAAGGATTTGAAACCAAACGCCTCAGGTTTGACCTCCTATGACTTCCTAGTCGGTCGTTAATCCCTGTGAACAGTCCTTTAACAGTTCTCGTTGAAGTAGGTGATTAAGTCACCCCCAAATAATATAGGAGTAGTCTATGGTATAAAGTAGTGTACCACGACAATGGCTTTTGTTTTGTGATAAGGTGCGCCAAACTTTTTGATTATTGCAGTTATCATTCCGAAATTAATCCTGAACTGTTGAGAAAAGGTGATAATAAAGCATGCTTCGAACCCACTTTGAGTTCATGTGCTCTAGTCAAGCACAAGGGAGATTCATCAGAGAATATAAAAGTCCACTCTTTATATTTCTTACAAAAATGTACCGTATCTCTAACGTTTTTCTTGGTAAGATAATGCTTTTTAGTAACCTTTCTCGACTTGAAAAAAGAGGCGCACTTTCTCCCTTCCTATGTCCAGCCCTGGGTAAAGCATCTAGACCCTCTTCATGTTAGGGTCGGCTTCTTATCTAAAGGAATTGCAGTATTTACACTTTTGCTAAAGAACAATGTCATGAAATCAAAATGTTACCAAAGGGTACTTTATCAACACATTTTCCCAACAGTTCAAGATCAATTTGTGGATAATCAACTTGGCCGCTGATAAATATAAACCACCCAATTGCCAGTATTTGTGGTTGAATATTAAACAAAAGTGGATCAATAGCAGTCAAGATTTTATCACAAATTTGGTCTCCAGCATGTCAAAACGCATTGAAGTATTATTGAAGTGCAATGGACATGATTTCAAATATTGTCTGCCCGCATCAATTGACTGTATATATTAATAAAATTGGTTTGGCCTATTAATTTTTTATATTAATCTTTCAAATTATGATATAATCATACTAAAATAAAATTCAACGTTTAAATAGTTCTAGTCATTTGTCTATATGAAAAAATAGAGTTATCTCAAAACTTATGAACATGACTAGATATGGTGATAACCACTGAGAGTAGAAGTAGCACCCAACGCATCATCATAACCATAGTCAAACACAACACTGATATCATTTTCCTGCCCAACTTAAAAATACAGCATACCCACTCTCTTCCTTGCCCTCCCTAGGGGTTGGAATCCTGTGTAGTTTATTGCACTTGATTTTTGGAAGAGCAGCACATCCTTCCGGAGCGAGCAAAAATTAAGGAAGCTTCCTCACTAGGTTCACTTGAATTGTCTGATGGGGGCTTTACCTATTATCGTTAGTATTATTAGTTTTATTATTAGCATTATTATTGTCATTATCAGGTTTATAATTATTATTATTATTGTCATCCTCTTTTTAGAATTATTTATTATTTTTATTTAGTATTATTTATTTTATTTTATTAATATAATTTAATATTATTGATTGATTATTTATGATAATTATTACTATTATTTATTATGTATTACATATTATAATTTATTGCTAGTAGTATTAATTAAAATTATTCTTGTTATTATTTATTATTATAATTTAAGTGCGTTATTTATTATTATTATTACGATTATCCCCTAAAACAGTAAAGCCCGCGCTTTGTACCACATGGAAAGTAGCATCTCCTTCCATGTGTCTTTTTTCTCTTTTTGGACAATGGGTACAACAGAAGCCAATAGTGCCTAAGCGCATTGAGATTGGCTCCCAAGTGATGCTTTGCCCTCTCTAGGTGAAATAAAATAAAGTTATCGCTTCGATAAGGGGAGGGACTTCCCTCTCACCATCGCCATCCGGCAAATGGGCTTTCCCTTCAGGATCTTTGTAGATGCTCTAGGATAGTCCAACACTTAAAAGGATTTGTCACCCCCTGTACTTTCTCTGAGGTCCCTCCAACCGTCTTCTCCCGGAGATGATGTTTACTACCTAGGCCTACTGGATCACTTGTTTCTCCTTACCGACTTCTTTGAATCCTCCCTCGGGCAACTCATTCTCCTTTCCAACTAGTCTCTCCTTTCCTAGGAGAGCATTGGCTATCTTGATAAGGTAGGCAAGAGCCGAAGGTGACCCGTTTTGTGGACGTGAGTCTTCTGGTAAATGCGTCGGATCCTTCTGAGGCAGTCATGATTAGTGCCCTTGGATACTTAATGGATTACCCGTGAGTGTCTGGTCGCACTTTACCATGAACTTCATGTAAGGTGTGGTTTAGGGAAGGCCACTCTTGGAATACTCCATAAATGTCACCACCTTAGAGCAGATGTGGCGAAACTGCGGCTCGCAATGCATTTTATTTGGCCCACGTTGCATTTCAGAATTCGAAAAATTATTGAAAATTAATTATTGAACATTTTGCCAAAATCTCACCTTAAACAGGTATTCTGTCAAATTTTGGAACGCCTTAGAACCTCTAATGGTTTGCATTCCCCAACAAACTCAGTTCATATCCCCCTAGTTTTATATTTTCGGCCATAATTTAAGTTTGGCATTATTGCCTATTACGTTAGTAATGCGCTTATTTGCTTAACCCGAGAGTGGGGTTGTGATACATATTTTTAGACAGTGCTATATTGGAAAAATAATTGATTTTATCAGTTTGTTTATTTATTTATTTTTTTGCAGTACGCAATTAAATATATATTTATAACATTTTTCTTCTACACAATTTAATTTTAATTCACAAGTGACATACAATATTGACTATCAATGAGTGTAAAAAGTAAGTAAAGATAAATACAAGATGAATATCGTGTTTTTATAAAGACTGGAAAAAAAATCACTTTTTAGTCAATTTAAAGCTAAATCATTATATACATGATTTCAACAAGAAATGGCAGGTTTAAAAGAATACCATTTGAAGCGTCACTTTAATACTATACATGCCAAAAACAATATGCTAGTTTTTCTGATTTGGCAAGGAGAAAAATGTCAAGAATTGTCGAGTCTAGTGAGTAAGCAAGAAATGTTTTTCAAAAAACGTTTGTTAGTAATAACCATCTGACCAAAGGTAATTTATAAAGAGGTGTGCGGGGGAATTCCACGTGCAATTTTTTTTTTTTATTTTTAAGCACGGAAGTGATGTCCATGCGCTGGAGAAGATTCATCGAATTTGGTTAGGCTTAAATTGGTAAACCTCTCCCCCGCCCATCCACAAGCGGTAGCCTCGAACCGCGTCCACCACGGACCACCTTTACGTGGGTTAGAATCACCTCGGTGTAAGGATTCGAGGCCATTCGAGAGTAGCGCTGTTTCCCCCACCCTCGCGGGAGGAGCCTTGATATATATAGGGCTCGTCTTCCATGTGGGAAACACAGAGTTGAGAAATCTCGCCCGGACCCGAGAAGATTCTTCTAGTTCCAAGTCAGGTTCTAACAACAAAGCAAAGTGATGGCTGAACTATTTGTATTGGAATTAGCCCCAGCCAGTGAGGTAATTCCATTTGACGATCGCTACTGAGCGATTTTTCCGACTCTACTCAACAACCCCTGTCGAAGCCCTCCGCGTTCGCCCCTCTTTTTCAGGTAGCCGAAATACTCTCCCCTGGAACAGATGTTGCCGCTCCCCCCCCCACCCTTGGAGAACCGTCATCACGTTAACTTCCTGCTCAGAAGCTCCGAGCGCCCTCGCCTCACATATATTTCCTGCAGAAGACATCCGTGAGGCCTTACCCTGACGTCTCACCCGAAATCCTCCGTAAGCCAACCCCTCTCCCTCTTCAGCAACCCAATTGAGTTAATTCTCCTCATTTGAATAGTCTCCTTCTGTAATACATTAATTTTTAACTTCAGAGTCTAATGCATAACTCTGCAATTCCCCCCTCGTTTACCAGTGTAAATTTGCCCATTAATTCTCTTATTTTTATGTAAATAAAATTATATTTTTTGTACATACATGCCTCTTCAAATAAAATTGAGCTTTGCCATTTCCCAAATTTCTAATGACCTCGTTTCACTCTTTCTTGCTGTTCCGGGCGTCAAAACTCGTGGCATTCCGTCCCTTCTTGGCTCGCCTTTAAGTTATTGGTCCTTCCTTCATACATATAATATGGTATTAATATAATGTAATGTCATACCACGACAAGGTGCATGATTGATTCGGCTGCTGTCGTTAATATAAAAATTTAAGCTTATCTCATCGAACTGTTTCGAGGCACGTAGAAGCTATGGTAACAAACATCCATTCACATCTGAAAAATAAGGTTACAGCTTAACTACTTATTTTTATTCGTTGCATAATTAGCAACTATGAAGTAACAGAAAACAGAATCAAATAAATCAATGAAATATACAACTAAAGGAGAAGATTCTTTCATGAAGTCGAAAAATATTTAATGATATTATATATAAGCGACAAAAACAATTTAATATAACAGTTTACTATCCCAGTCTACCCGGCAAACATAAGTCTTCTTTCAAAAGATTTATGAAAACGTTAATGAAAAAAAAATGTAGATAAGAACATCATTTTTTGTACTATATTATCCAACAATAATTTTTAGGCATAAAAGTTTGGATTCCAGGTTAATCTGTAGGCCTCCACTCTGATATACATAAGTCTGAAAAAGTTCTAAAGGGTTTGACAAAATTATGAAAAAATTACGTTATGACTATCTAGTACATACAATCAAATGAACAAAAGTAAATGCAATTAATTTCTATGTATCAGAAATAACTGTTTAAATGAGGCCCGCAAAGTTTTAAATAATCTTCAATGTGGCCTGCTGCTTAAAATTATCGCACATCTCTTACTTCCATAGAGCTTACCGACAATAGAGCAGTCATGACAACAGGGTGAAGAGAAAATAGAGAGGGGCGTAGAGACCCACTACTACACTCATTCCCGACATTCGAACCTGACTGGCTCACTGATTCGGTGCCTTTGCGTTGATATCGTTACCGCGGTAAGGCATTCGTGCCACTGGCACGAAGTTGCTGCTACTTCCACGCTTCTCCTATATGAATCGATCGTGTAGACACACAAATTCACCATTAGCAAAAGTTTGTGTAAGTTTCTCCAAGGCTGTACACAATTTATTTATTTAGTGTAGGGCCAAGTTTGTAAAATGCAGAGAGCCGTGTCTTGCTTTTTCCAAGCAATGCGGTGCGTATCGCCTAAAGAAGCAACTTCTACCCGTTCAGGCTACTGAACATCTTTCATTTTGCGAGGCTAAGGACTTGATGCGGGCACACCTGGAGCTACTTGGGCGTCTTATGCTTCAATTAAAAACAGCAACCTATGCTTCCGGCACATCCAACCATACGAACACGTTCGTTTTCGTCTCCATTCGGAACCCTTCTGTGGTTATTCTCCCCGGGTGCTTACCTGGTGCGAAAGACACAAAGGGTTGACTTCAATCCTTGGCTCAAACGAGGGCTAATAAGCTTCTCCAAGAGTCCCTTTCCACTAAGGAAAAACAGACGCCAACCTCCACCGATTCGTTAGAATTATAGGAGGCAACACTCCTGAAGGTGGCTTTGAGGCCGTCTTTTGAGGTTGCTAAAGCTCTCCCCGAAAGGAAGACAGTGCCTTCGCCAACACCAAAGACTAGAGTGGGTGGATCGGAGAGAGTGAATTGTCTAAAAAATTACCCCGCATCTGTAGGTGACGAGAAAAAGGGAGAAAAAGACTCATATCATGCTCCCCAAACCCCCCGATAAGTTCTCGTAGGGGACAGCTCCTGCAGCAACTTGTTTGGTCAATAGTGCTCAGAGTTCTACCTCCAGATTGCGTACGAGCATTCCCATGATGGTCTTATCGTCGAAGAGGGCCCTTGCATCTCCTCTGAGCTGTGCCTGTAGGTCTCATTTCCTTAATAGAAATTCCGCGGACTGCGGGCAAACTGGGAAGAGCTGCGGAGACTAGTCTCCTCTGTCAGTCGATTTTGATCCGGGGAACATCTGCCTCATCTTGCCATGGTTGTCGAGGCCCATTGTAGTTCTCAAGGTTTGTAACGGTAGACAAGCCTTCTGGAAAGATTACTCGATCAATCCAAGGGGTGAGGTCTTTGCCGAATTGATAGAAAGGGTAGAGATAGGTAACCTAAACCTAGCTGGAGTTTGGGCGGAAGTTGGTTGTTGACCTTCCATTTAAATATATTAGTGTCCGCTGCAATCAGAAAGACTTCCCAGCTGTTGCTTGGAGTGGCCGTGGTTGTCCGACATTAGGAAAAGACACATTTTATGTCCTAGTCGAGAAATTTAGTTCGGTGAATGATGCCTTTGAGTTATGCTCCGGAAATTGCACGCCAACCGCTTTCGTAAAGGTCAGCAGAGTGTAACACGGCATTTAAAGAGAAGTTTAATGCCTATATGTTTTATAAGCGCCGCTCGAACTACTTCAATGTCAGTGAATATCGTCTTGCTATAGCTAGGTGCCGTTATATTTCGAACCACACTCTCCTCTCTTTTTGACCTGCATTGGTTTCTTAAATTAATGGGTGGATCCCTCTAGTAGGGGTATTTAAGTAAGCCACATGGATATTTGGTACAAGTTCTTACAGCCCTACCCCTGTTTGCCAGGACAACGAAACTGCAATCTTGGACCCTGAGTTCGTGGCGAGTCTTTCGTGATATTTTCATCTGCTTTCTCTAGCCGGGATGCTACTGTGCAATCTTTCAATGCAGATCTTTACATCTCTTAAGGCCTACGAATGGAATTTATCTCAAGAGGTGGAGAACCCTTCAACGACATGTATACATTGAGCGAATTGCTTTCCGCTCTCGTTTATGAGTTAGCAATGCCCCTGATCTGGAAGATCTCCCGTATGCCATTCTTCGACTTCAAGGTGACCAAAGGATTGCTTTTCTGTTAGATTGTTCAACAGAATCTGGACAGGAGATCGGCTATCCTCCTAGAGTCCTTTAAAAATAGGGAATGTGTTTGATTTTGCAAATCTGAGAGATATCACTCTACTCCCAGTCGGATTTGGCCCAATCTCTGTAAACCTCCGGGTGTTTAAGTTGATGGATAAGTTATTAAATTCTAGACTAGCCTTTTTTCTCGTCAGAGTAGGCCATCTGTCTTTTGCAGAGTGTAGCTTCTGCAGGTTCCCACAACGTAGGATGATATGATTTGACTGAAAAATGCCGTCAGCGAGGTCTTCCTTCGTATACAGTAATAAGACAAGTTATTTTTCGATCTAGTAAAGGCCTATGATACCATAAGGTGATACTGTAACCTTTTAAATGAGGTAACCTCCCCAATTTTGTTTGTCTCTATTTGTTGCTGTTTGCATGTTCATGCGCCAAAGCAGGTAGGTCTCTCTTTGAGGCCGGATAGTTGTTTGTTTTTCTTGCTTTTAAATTTGCTTTTGTTTGTTTCTTTAAATAAAATAATCTCCGTGGTGTCTAGTGAACAAGTACTTCTACTTCTTTACGATCGGGTAAGAATAAGGAGGCCATGGCACTGTAAAATCCAACACAAGTTAGGTGTTTAAGTGAGCGGGGAATTCGACAGCTCCGCTCTAACTGCTGTGATGGCTCCCATACCACCACATCCCTTCGGAATGGGGGTTGCGCTTTGCCATCTTCGAAGACGCACCCAGGTCTATCCATGAAATGTGTGTTAAGTTGGTCTGCCTGTGCTTGCTCCCAAACCCTCCGAGAATCTCTGAATCAAAAGTGGCCATTGAACGACCTATTTCACTAACAGCACTTGCCCATCTTCCCCTTTTACATGGGAGAGCCAAGAAGAGAGTGATCTTTTGCACCAAAAACGATGACTCGCTATGAGAGTTGTTAGATATGGCAAATGCATTTAGAAGAATTAAAGATGATGTGGGACATCGAAATTTTCCAGCAAATGAAATAGACAAATGTGCCATGACATTGAGTGGGTGGCCAGTATACCAGACTCTCTTTCTTTCTCCATGGAGGTGGGCTCGCCTGCCCACACTGACGTTAAGTACAAGCAATAAACACCTAAAGATTCCTCGATCTGGACTTTCTGTCATTGAGTGTAAGTGCGCCTTTTTCTAAGATACTGCTGATGAAGCATGAGCCCTCGACCTTCCATGAATTGATGAGGGGCATACTCAGCGTTTGGTGCCTATGGAGTTTCCCATTTGGAGAAAAAAATCGATGATGCTGGCTTGTCCAGGCTGGTGCTCCTTTTCTGTTTGAGAGAAGAGGGTATACTCTCCTCCCTCCTCTCCAAATGAGAAAAGAAAATCTAAAATAAAGACAAAAATGAGAAGGTGATTCTGCACCTTTCGCGTGGGTTCCGTGAGTGACGGGACTATGCTGTTTCGACAGGTTATTAGACCACGAGTGGAATGTTTCGCCTCAAGGCAGCGTCGGTCGGCGAGACCAAGACCATCAGTAAGCGTAAAGTTTCAAGTATAGTGAGTGGAGCATCGATGACATCGGTTCCCCCTTATCGTGATTTTGCTCGGAGTTCTCGAGTCCGCGGGTTTTTAAGTGTTCTTGATGTTATTTCTAGGGAAGGTAGGATGATATTCAAATTGCATATGGAATTCGATATAGAGCCGAAGCTCCCTCGTTTGTTGAATGGAACTCTTTTGTAAATGAGGCGAACGCTGTCCAGGCGACCATTGTGGCTCCTCTTCGGACACTTGAGCTCGCCTAACTACGTGACACCCTACTCTACTATAAATTCCGTGAAACCATATTCTATGGCAGGGAAATACTTGAATACTTGCTAGAAAATTACAATGAAGAGTGCCTTCCTGCGAAAGATCAAGGTTGAGCGTAGAAATAGAAAACAGGAAGGACTCGAGATTCAACCCAATTTTGTCACTTTTGATTGTTTCTGTTCTAAGGTGACGCAAACTGGTTAGCAGATCTACCGGATCAAGGCATTCATTAGAATGCTATGGTTCTGCTATTATTGCTAATGCCTCGGTCATACGAATAGAAATTGCAAACCTGCCCATTAAGTGAAACCATAAATCTGTGGTAAAAGGTGTTACATGATAAATCTGTATTATGTAAGGCCAAGTATTTGAATTGCGGCCAGCCACGCACTGATTTCTCGCAGCAATCAAGCTCACATCTCTTAGAAAAGGAATTCTTGTCCGTTCAGGTTGTGGATATACTCCCTTTTAGAAAGGCCTAGAAAAACAACACGCTGTGCTATATGCAAACTGGAACTTCAACGCCTTTCATGATGCTGTTTCACATAAGCCTTTTTGAACAGCAGCTTCTATGTGCATTCTGAACAATTAGGCAATTTCTACATCCCCTTTTTGCTTTCCTAAATGTCCTAGTGGTTCCTTACCTTCACAGAATCATTAGACTCACAAGAAGCAAGCCCATCGAAGTTTGTCATGATAGCAGATTTGGCAGTTTCTATGTCTTTACCTCGAAAACAGGACAGCTCTTAGCTAGTCTCAGCTTCAAGGCCCCCAGCAACTTCTCTATGGCGACAGCGCTTTCAGTAACTTTTAAGGCAAAACCTTGTGGAGGTATAACTCAGGAAAACGTAAGGGCATTTGTGTCGAAGTTTTCTCTTCGAAAAGGGCCCCTAGAATACTTCTGACCTAGAATTGAAGCACAAATTTCTTCAAAGACATTGCCTTTGTCTCCTGGACAACAAGAAGGAGCTGCTGGGCTCATCTCTTCCCTTCTCTGTTAGGTAATGATTTCAAGGAGAATATGCTACGGGTGTACCTCCTTCCCGCCCTATTTCTATATATGTGTTTTGCGAATTCATTACGGAGCATGCTGTTCCACTCTTCTACTCGCTCAAAATACATGCTATTCTATATAGCTATCCTATTTAGGAGGTACCCTATTGTTATTATTTTTAGATTCAATGGTCTTCAGACTTCGACGCTCGGTAATTCCACCACATACTGGTACGGTTGTTGCCGAAACCTTTTCTAGTATCAGGGATCTGAACGGCATGTTTTCCTTTTTAACGTACTATACGATCAAAGCGACGAGTTAAGTAATTGACAAGCTGAAATTTTTGGCGGCATGAATAGGAAGTCTCCTCTTGCAAAGCTGTGGAAGCCAGTCATAAATATTGGATAAAGTTCTCTTAGGACACCAACACACATTCCGTTTTCCAGGAGAAAGGGAGCGCAATCTTGTCCTCCTGCTCTGTGACGAAGTCTCTTAGGACCATAGGGGTTTCAGTTGATGATCCGATTTATCTAGTAGAGAAGGTAAGATGGCCTTACAGTTAAATTTGGTTTGTCTGCAAAGTGTTCTTTGGGGTTTTAATGGTAACTTGATTGTTGTTTTGCAGAAGGAATGACTCAGAATAAAAATCAAGCTATTGTACGATTTAATCTTGGATTAGGGCTACCTCAGTTTGAGCAGGTGAATTTGTTGAGGTTTCTGTAGTTCGTTTGTGTGCTCGCGTCTTTGGCTGACTATCAGTTTTAATAATCAGTGTTTCATGTAAGTCTCCTTCTGCGTCAGGTTGTTGGGACTATGGACATGGATTGAGGACGAGGTACTTACTGGTAATAATAGTAATAATAATGAGACCGTGGTATATTTAGGCTCACTTATTAATACTAACGTGATTTCTCTTCTCTAATGTGAACGCGGGGTGGAGCTTATCGGATGAAAGTATATGTGTTCTCTACTACGACTGCTGAGCGGAGCTTGTTTGTTCAAATGGTGTGTGTGCATTAAGATATTATCTGACTTTGGGAACCTAACCGTCCTTTATCAACTAACATTTATACCAAGATTGATTTTTGTTATTTTACGGCCTCATTATGGCACGGTGGTTGCCGAGGCTTATTCTAGTTATCACTGATCTGAACGGCATGTTTTCCCTTTCAACGCACTACACGATTAAAGCTACGAGTTAAGTAACTGATAAGCTGAAATTTTTGGCGGCATGAATAGGAAGTCTCCTCTTGCAAACCTTTAAATTCTAGCGTGTCAGATCAGATTCCATTCTATGTGTACAGAGCTGTTTCGATCGTCTTCTTTTGTCTGTGGCCAGACCTTCGGCATTCAGCTCACATCTGTTCGATTTATGTGCATGTCACAAGCCTTTATATGATTCCTAAGATCCTCATTTATAACGCTTCATTGTTGAACTTATTCCGTATTGGATTTTTTCTTTTAAAATTTATTGCTTAAAATTTGTAAAATGATTATAATGAAATTTCCTTACGTAGTTTCCTAAAAAAATCTTTACTAGGCGAGGAACCTGTATTTATTGAAATTTTCAACTTTTCTCTTTGGAATTTATGTTATGAATACAAAAGAATTGCTTCATTGTTCGTTTTCACTAACCTACAAACAAAAATTTTATCTCGAAAATTTACATATGCATATATGGGATCAACAGATGATCAGATAGCTCTCAGAGGATCCACAAGCAAAATAATGTTGGAAACCACTGAGCTTCTAAGCTGGGTAGGGCCGGCTAAATGATCTACTACAATATTCATCCATAAATAGATAATCAATTCCATATTTTCTTTAGAATTCTCATAAAAACTTTATTACGATTTTCATCTGAAATTACCTAAGTTAAATTTCATAGAAGGGCAAATAAAAAAGTCTGATTAAATTAATTTGTATTTGAAGCATGATTGCGTCCATAGTTATAGACTAATGCGTATAAACCTAGCCATACCCATAAAACAACAAATATATCTAAAAAAATGAACGAAAGATAATATTAGGTTGGAACGAAAGTAGTGTCTAATTTTGGAGTATATATTGATAATGAAATTACTTATGATTTTGGGAGGCTGTCAGTTGTCATATTCTTATTTCATAGAAGTTAACAGCAATCATAAAGAAATTTACTACTCCGAGAGGTATTTTAAAGCCTCTACGAAAAAATGTTGTACTGACATCACATTACTAAATACTTTTCTTCTAAACAAGGACAAACTTTCTGATCTCACACTTATTTAGGGCCTGCAAGTTTGGGAAGCCAAACTGGCAAACATATCTTAACCTTGCGGCTCACCCAACGAAGGCTGGAGATTAAATTGGTACAGGTTAGCGGCGGCTTTGTGTGAGTGGAAGAAAAAACTGCAAAGGCTAGCCGTTAGATACGTCCTATACGGCGAGCGACAAGGTAAATGTTTCAAATGGCCAGGTAAATAATTGGATCACAATGGTCTTTTTCGGCTATTTTCTACCTTTACTTTTCTTTCTGATTTTCTCCATGAAAAATCAAAAAATAAGAGTAGTAATTAGCAATTGATGGTTGAATTGAAAACGCCCGTTTTGGCATTTGTAAAGGTGTACTTAAAATAGATAGAACAAAACTTTAGAGTAATCTATGGCCAATAGGAGGTGTGCTGGTTAGGTTATTCATCTATGCCACAACCTACATCGCAATATGCCAAAGTAGTAAGTTGTGGATCAATTACTAACCAAAAAAGCTACAGAGAAATTAAGTTCAATTGGAGTGTAAACAAAGTCCCACCATAATATAGGTACAAAAAGCCAATTTATTGTACATAGATTAATTCCAGGATTAGAGAATATATTACAGTTGAAATGAGGGGGGAAATTGAACGAACGCAGAGTTGGGCCGAGGTCAATAAGCTAATTAAGTTCTTAAACTGGAATAACAATAAAGAATACTACCAAGTATTGCATTTTTTTTGAGAAATAGGCATGGCAAGAAAGGCTATGAAAACAAGATATTTAGAATGAGATCTAAAATTACTCCAGAGCAAATAAGAAATAAGGATTTTATAAATCTCCTGAGTTTCATTAAATGTTTTGCCGTAGACAAACACGTGTGCAGATATTGGGCCCCATAAGGACATTAAATGGTGCTATGAATGCGCCGCAAAAGCTCAGATCTAGAGCTAGAGTGAGTGTAATAGCCAAACTAAAAATTGTTTAAACTGCATTGTAGGGCAGTATACAATGGCGATGGCCTGCCAAATTGAAACGGAGATAATTGAAAACAAAAGGATAAAATAAACTAGGAAGGAACAGGAAAAGAAAAATTAAACTTATGACAAAGTCTCAAAGGCCACAGCCGGCCAGCTATCCCAACTATAATCCTGATAGGGATAAAACAAGAAAAGTCCTTGAATTCACTGGAATACCTTTTACATTTAACTCTCCTAAATTTAAGGAAATAAGAGTTATATTGAACAGAATAAATAATATGCGAAGCGTCTACGGTCTAGATCCATGCGGTTCCTTTAAAACCCACCATAAGCTGAAATATAATGGATTAGGTATAAACTTCAAACAGCAGATAAATTTACTCCTAACAAGAACCAGAAACTCCAAACCAAACAGAGTGCACTAATAGAGCAGCACAAAGGGATCCAACGCTCAAAACAAGGAAAATTCAAACATTAAAATAAACAATGAAAATAGAAACTACAAAGCCAAGCACCAGTAAGGAAAAAATATCTCAGATGGACAAGTCTTAGATCGAAAGGAAGTAGTCGATGGGGATATAAAAATGCAGGGAAAGGTAAAAAAGTTATGAAGCTTACCAATTAAACCTCAGGTTCTATGTTTTATAGGACAGGCTGTATTCGCTAATAACAACAAAGATTTAAACCAGGGGATTAAATTTGATGTTTCAAATATTAATTCGAAGGCCCTCTTTGGAATAGAGAACTAAAGAAGATAATTACAAAGGCCACCTACACAATCCAGCAGATGTGTGTTATACGGTAAAAAAGGAAAAGTCAAGTAGCAAAGAAATAGTAGAACAAAATGTAATTTTCACTGCAAGTCGATTGGGGCCGAAAAGAGAACAACAAAAGAACAGTAAACAGATTATAATGAGCCAAATTAGAAATTTAAAATGCATAAGCCACAATGGGGCTGAATGGGATATCAAAAAGCATTTACTAAATAACGCCTATTCTAAAGAAGATCTTGAAATAGGTCTCCTTAACGAAATTAATATATGACCCGAAAGTAGACTTATTAAATTATTTAATTACATAGTTGTGACGAAAACACAAGTGATATCAATTTCGACGGTATAGCAATAGCCATTAGGAAATATATCAGATTTACCGTACTACAATAATTTGACGATGCCTACCTAGATCTCCAATATAGTTACTTAGCAGAGAAGGGACCTAGCTTAACCAGTGCTCATGAAATAGACATACTAAATTTATACATAGACCCAATAAAAGTTAATTGACTTCAAAGGAAGAGATTTAAAATTAAGAGTGGTTTGAATACGCCAAAGAATTGTCCAAGTACCAGCAAAACTACATAAGCGAGCCTTGGTTCCTCATAATATTTTAAAAGCATTATTAGAAGCTGAAAACATGTATGTTCCCAGGACAACTTACAGAACTCTGCTGCACTCGCAAGAGATAACACCCTACAAAGAGAAGCAAGTAAACTCTAAGGACTCCAAAGAGGCAACAGAGTCCGCCTGCAACAAATAAAAAATAAATTAATTGTATACGTTAAGATCGAACGAAGCGATAGGTAGGACTATTCGTGGAGTCAATAGATGAAGAATTAATACTCACCAAATAATGGAACAATTTAAAAATTGATAGAGATAATAGGCAGCCAAATCAAAAGGAGAAATTCTGCAAAAAGGGAGTGATGCGAGAGAGCCTCACGAAATAGAAGAAGCATTTCGCGAAAATTGGAGCGCGGTTTTCCATATTTCTCCAGAATAGAACCAGGATTTAGATATAGAGTATGAAAGAAGAATCGTTGAAGAACTGGAACAAAATCATAATGAGATAGTCCCTGACCACACTGCCTCCCAATGGCATTTGAACAAAAGGGTGTAGAACTCTTGACTTTCATCGAACTTAAGTGAGACTTAAAGCCACCAAGTAAAGAGCACGTAGCAAAACGGGTATTATTTAGAGAAAACCTAGTCAGATCACCGGACATTTTTCTCAATAAAATCTTGCAACTATATCACGCCTAGATCAGTGTTAGATATATCTCCGAAGAGGTAAAAAAGGGAAAATTTTATATTTGCCCAAGCGGGCAATCCCCGAAACAAACCCGGTAACTTCCATCCTATTACCCTGCTGGAAACGTTATCTAAGCTGAAGAAAAGTCAAATAATAGGAGATTAAACATCCATCTAGAAGAACACTTGCTAATATCTTAACATCAGCACGGCTTCGGCAAAAATAGGGGCACTGAAACGACATTAGACATCATAGTCTAGACCCTGGGAAGTTTGAAATTAATAAAAATTATACGGATCTAGTGATAAGAGATGTCCAAACTCATTTGATAAAATATTAAGAGTAGGTTTAAAATACTATTTCATAATTTTGGTGACTCCTATTCTAACAAGGTGGTTGGGCGATTACAATACGGATCGCACAGTTTATATCTCGGTGGAAGAATATTAGATGGACCAATTTTTAAAATACCACAACGTTTTCCACAAGGGGGATGCTTAAGTCCTACATTGTACACTGTATTTACCAGAGACTTGCCAAGCCGATTTTATGACTCAAAGAGGTACCTCCAATTTGCCGATGACGTAAGATTAATAAGTAATAGTTTTGTATGTAAAGAGGCTCACTTACCATGCCAAGGTTAACTACTGCAGATATTGAGAATATCAACAACTTTGAGCTTAAATGAAAGATCCACACAAACGATGATAAAATTTCTATAATTCCAATGGGAAAGGTCTCGGAAGGTTCTCAGCCAAAAAATATCTAGAAACGGCTTTGTAAAGCACTTAGTATAGAGAACAAATTAGCCAAAGCAAATGGGGTAAAAATGTTCCAACATAGAGGATTAAAATCCGGCAATAAAAAAAGTGTATAATGGCTATTGGAAAGAAACTCATTATATCCGAGAGGTGCTTCCACATTTTCTATATGCAGCGGCAACGTATTTTTCTTCTTAATCTCTTCATCAGAGTCGTAAACATACTACCTTCTCTTTGGACAAGCAGTCGCCGCCTTCTTTCTCCTTAAAGATATCAGATTTTATAAACTGCACCCGGATCATAGTTCCGAATGGATGTTCATACCAAATATAAGAGCTTTTATAGAGCTAATTACCTATAGTGCAAAAAGGATGGGAGATTTCAAATGGGTCACGGACCTCATATCACCTTGGCTTATGGTCATATTTGTTGGTTAGTATTACCTCGGTGCAATTTTTTCCGATGCCGAACGATTCCATGGCAACCTGAGGTATATAGTGCAAGAAGGCCAGAGGACTATCGATTCCAATGTCGAGGTCCCATAGACCTTGGTAGGATTAGAAATAGCGGCCTGGATTTAACGTGAACATGAAGCCATCCTTACCTCTAAGGGCACTCTTCACTGGTAGTGGAATTAAACTCGTTAGAAGACGCCAAGGAAGCGAAATTCCCCCCTGTTCAAAGAAATCAGGAAGGAACTCAGATCCCAAAACAATCGCTTTTTCTTGTTCACCTGAGATAGCCAATGTTCCTTTCTAACCTTACCTCCTTTAACCCCCGCTTCTATCAACCTTCTTCTCACTGTTTGTTGCTAAAAAAAATTGAATAAACGTTTGTATCACACATTGATTAGTGGAAGGTTGCCCCAACCAGTTATGCACAATATGCAAAAAAGCATTAAAGCGGTTATAAAAGCAGAAGGAAAACATATAAAGTACTAATTATAGATGGGATATACTCGACTGTTTATTATATTGTTTTCAATTATTATGTGAATGAGTTTCATTCGTATTTTCAATTTTTTCATACCTGCCTTATAATTTTGGCCAAGGCTGTAATTCACCTCATTGCTACCGATTATGTTTTGCTATCCTTACGTAGCCGAACTTTCAGGCTCTTGGTTCTTGTCAAAGGCCATATTTATACATTGAATATAAAAAGCTCTGAACCGCATTTTCTTTAGGAAGAAGCGCTTAGGCTTCGGTTTTCTTTGCCTAAGAATAAGGTGTTGTACTAATGCTGTGATCCATAGGTTTAACACAAGGCGGATTAAATTATGCTGCTGATAGGGCTACGCTACTATTTTAATTCATTTTCTTTGTTTTTTTATGCTAGTCTTAGGTGACGAATTCTACGAATCCACAGGTGAGGAGAATTACAAAAATTGGACTTGACCCAGTACATTAGTCTTTGCTTAACGAAAGATGTCTTTCTTATATCATCTGTATAGGGCTTTCCTTATAATTTGGGGGAGATGAAGTTCTTTTTTCGGCTTATACAATTAATATCTGCTTGCACACACAAGGTCAACTTCTGACTCAGTCGTCAACTACTCTCTTGTCGTCTGCGGCAGATCGATCCGGTGTCGATGCCAACGTGATTTATTAACCATACGCTGTCTTTTGGATTTATGGCAAGGAAACTCATTCGAGAGCTATATGTAGCTCTTGGATCAGTGGCGCTGCTGGTTTCGCTCAGAATGACAGCTTGGTATAGGGCCTAGTTGAAAGTTTTTTCTAACTAATTTTGTATTTATTTAAACTCAGATCGTGTGGCTGTGAATACCTTTAGATGACTCCAAATCTGAAGAAGAGTTTGGCTTTCATTCCATCTCCTTCTTGTTTGAAGACGAAGGGTCTATGCCGAGCGCTCAATAGATGTTACTGACCGATCTGGTTAAAATATTCTACAGGAGACTTATAATATATGTATATTGAGTTACAGGGCAATCAAGACGCGCATTATAAGAAATTCATTATTATTATATTAAAAATCCCAACCCTGTTTCTTCGCCTTATTCAAGACACTGGCTGCTGCAGGATGTTCTGATATGAAGATTCTCTTATGCTTGGTTTATTAACATGAAGTTTTTGCGTTAAATGAGCCAAACAGTTTGCTCAGTCTAAGCTATGCTACCAGCATTTTTTTCTTCCCTACTCTTCTTCCACAATATTAATAAACTTAGCCCTTTGAGCTCAATGAAAAATAAAATGTAGTCGGCTGACGGAAATATAACGGTCCCTGCCATTACACAAAATGATAGCCTCATTTGATGTAGGACTCCCTTGAAATTTAGTGTAAGGACTGCTCTTCTCCCTGGACCATCCTCAATTTCTTTTGGAATAGGCCAGTATGGGGTAATTTTGCACGCACTACCTCTACCAGTCCCGTCTCCCAAACTGGCTACGACTTTTCCATTATACTCAGAACGTGGTGTTTCAACTATTTTTGTAGAAGGATTACCGTTTTTAATATTATTTATCAATAGGATTTAGGGTACATTTTCCTGCCCCTGAAGAAGCGATATCGCACCTGCATAGGATCATACAATTTTCTTCTTTTTTATTTAGGCAAATTTTGTTTAGGTTATTGTTTGTGGGATTTTTCGGGGTATTTAATATAGCCTAAGGATAAGCAAGTCAAGAATTGGGAACTCTATGCCTTCCATGGCATAGACTTCGAGTAAAGACAAAAGCCAGAAATCTTTAAATAGTTTTTGTTGTATGAGCCGCAACCTGCTCACTGATTTTCTTCAATAAGTGTTTCAATGGGGTTTAAATCAGGGCTCTCGGAGGGCAATTTATCACCTCTATATTTTTAGCATGTAAAACAGCGCTTCAACATATTTTTGTGTTTCTACTTCCCTTGCATGAAAAGTAGTTAATGTAGTCACGATGTTTTGAAAGAGGGTGTCATATATTTCTAAAGCAAATTCTTGTAAACTTATGAGAGGAATCAATTCAATAAACCTATCTCCTACCAGTTTAAACCATCCATTCTGAACAAATTAAATTTACTACTGTCTCGGAAAAATCTTTTCAATTTTCTGCAGTGTGAAGGAAAAGCCGCATTTTTTATTTTCCGTTGTGAGTGGTTTTAGAGCGTAAGAACATGCTAGAATTTTCAGATCTCTCAAGGCTTGTGAGACAGTATAGTAAGACAGTTCATGTTCTCGTCAACTTTATTCAAAATTCCTGCTGCTATCTCAACTCAGTCCTTCATCAAAATCCTTTGCATGCTGTAATCTTACCTTAATGATTTTTAATCGCAAACAGGTTTCTTCGTCAACATGCAGGACCTTATATCCTAATGAAGCTTTACTTTGTGTAAATACCTATATGACTGATTACAATGCCTCACAAAGTATCTGACAGTGTCATTTCTTCACTCATCCAGTTGAAAACCTGCTTCCTGAAAAGTTATTTGGCCTTAAAATATCTCGTTATCCATATATTGAGTAATAATAACAGCAGTAACGATAGGGAAGACCCTATTTAATTGTTTTTATATATTCCTTACGAAGTTTATTTGTAAACTGAAAGTTAAATGTTATTGATCCCTAGTTTTGCACCCATATCCTGTTTATATACACATACATTACTTTCTTCGTCATTATTTCAACGCTGTTCTATGAAATGAAACATAGACACTATCAGGCTCAATTTTCTAATAATATTGCTCGCACTTTCCTAAAAATCAGTGGAGTATTTTCAAAAAAATTAGAATTGGTGATTTCTTCTATTTTTTCGGGGGCTACTTAACTTAGCTCTGCATTATTACAGCAATATCTTAACATTTGATTAAAGTAAATATGTATTCGTGGGTGCAGGTTGACAAATTCAGATAATACTCTTCTCTTTCCTATCTGGCAGCCCCAAAGTGTCTCTTACTTATCTACTCTTTTTGGATACGTTCACAGAAACATGACTTTTATTGATATACATCGATGTAAGTTTGTCAGCCGATTCGTATAAATATTAGAGTTAAAATCACCTTTCAAGCTATGTACTTAGTAAGCTTTTGAATCCAATTTTCTTTAATATATTTTGTTTACTGTATCTATCAATATTTTGCTTACCAGCCTGGGATTGAGTAGATAGGTTCTCCAGTTCTTTCAGTATTAGTATTGGTTAATTTCGGTGCATTTCTGTTAACTATTTTATTTTATATAATCATTTGCTACTTAAAAGAGTGCCGAGATTTTTTTCATTAGTATGTTTTTATATAAAGCTCGTTATTTTATGTTAGCCTAGAAATAACAGCAATCGAACTATAATAAAATGAAGCGGATATAAGTGTAATAGAGATTCAACTATTAATTAAAAAATCACCATTGAGTTAACATTCGATAAGTGAAATTATATTCAAAAGTTCGTTTAAGAAGTTGGTGAGTACCCAGTAAAAATAGACGAATTAGAAAAAAAATCATTAAATGAAACGTTGACTTAAAATCCAATAGAGCAGTTGGCAATATGATACTCAAGGAATATTGAGATCAATTAATTTCTCAACACAAAATCCAATTTCTTTTAGATGTTTTCATGAGCAGGTTGTCAAAGGATTATAGTTAATTGTAATGAAAAACTAAACATATACACTTTTTATCCAAATTATCTTTTTTAATGTTGTTTTTTGAACAAAAATAAAATTCAATCACTTTAATCAGTTCATACATAGAAATGGATTTTCTTATTTGAACAAGAGCTAAGAATCTCATATGATAAACCAGTTATATGGAGGTATAAAATACATTTGCTGGCCACTCATTAAGAGGTAATAAAAGTTTATCTTCAATGAGGCGTGTTATTAGTTATTTTCAGAGTAGTAGTACTTCCTCTCCGACATCAATCATCTTTCACTAATGAAACCTAAGTAAAATTTGCAAAAAGTTCCCATTAGATGGTTTATAGGATTTCTTTGTCATAGATATTAGCATTCTTTTTTATTGTATTACCGGTAGAAACTATTTAACCAAATTGTAATGTGAAAGTTAGACATT
Source organism: Ceratothoa steindachneri (assembly GCA_963969495.1). Classification (NCBI taxonomy): domain Eukaryota; kingdom Metazoa; phylum Arthropoda; class Malacostraca; order Isopoda; family Cymothoidae; genus Ceratothoa; species Ceratothoa steindachneri. Next base: position 35,253,475 of record OZ018323.1, on the reverse strand, counting down.
CTATACTTTTTCTAATACTTTTCAAGAGCTTCCTGAAGCCAATAGTCCGAATTAAAAGCAGTTATGCATGAATTTTAATGAGTGACTATTTCTTCATTTATGAATTCAAATTAAAAAAATCCAATAATATAACCTTTAATTAAACTAATTCAGCCTAGAAATTATACTTCTAATAAGAATCAAAACGAATTATCTGTTCTTTACCATTTTCAAGTTTAGGAATCGAGATCTCAAACCAGTCAGGAAAATTATTAATTAAAGATTTTTAGGGGCAGAAAATCTGTTTCATGCCAATTTGTTTTTCAAGTGATTCAGACCTTGGTATTATTGTAATTGAATTTAATTAAAACCTTTTCACTTTCGATTTGAATTAAGTTTCAATTCAGGTCTAAAGAGAAAACGATTTCTAGATATCTTACAAAATATAATTGCTAAAATTAACCAATATTGCCACGAAAAGTGTTTTTATGTGGAAATTGTCTCGCCCTGTATGATTAGTAATAACCTCTTTAATACATATATTAAGTAGATATAACACTAAACGTCTGATTAAGATAAAATTTGTCAGCCACGGTCGTAGAGGGTTTACTTAATTGTTTTTTATAGAGTTTTTTCATAGCTAAATTTCAATAAATTCAAGAAATGAATATTATAACAATTTTTTCCAAACGTAATATTTTTTAATAAATCGAAACTATGAATAACCAGTGGAATGTTTTTTTTAATTTTTGCTGGATTAAAATTCAATATACAACATAGCTCATTTAAAAACAAAAAGAAATAAATAGATATTAAAGGAATAAAACGAAATATAAAATTATTTTTTTGTCTGAGTTCCTGCCAAATAGTCGATTACGCATAAGGTTATAGGGAGATCTCTTCTGCTCAATTAGGGAGAAAGCGGGCGTGCCTCAGCGAAATATCCTAGTGACACGCTCATTGTTTTAAGCTTTCTAGAAGTTACCTCGTGGCTGCAGAATTATGTTCTTGATACGCCCTACATAGCCAAAATTTCAGTCTCTTTTGATGCGACCACAGGCCTATCTTTTCCTTAAGAATAGAAAAGGCTCTGAACCACATCTTCATTTTGCTAAAGCACAGGGTCATTGTTTTACTCTGCCTAAACAAAGGGCATTGTAATAATGCAGCCATGCATGAGTTTACCCCATTTCTGCTAAAAACGGAGTTCTGATATTGCTACTCTATTGTTTGTTTAAATATTAGCTTTTTTTATCTTCTAGGTTATACTATGATGAGAGGTCTACGTATCCACAAACGACTATAATTGGGAAACGTGGACTGATTTCACAACAGTTATAATCGTTTGGAAAACGTTGCGAATTGAACGAGATGTAGATCCTTTTCTGCATCTATATTTAATTATGTGATTGTATTTGAAAGCGCAACTTTTCATTCTGTATTCAACGGCTTTTATTTTATTCGAACATATCTAGACAGTTTCTAAAGCATACGTGATATGTCGATCGTACCCTAGGTCTTTTGGATTTATGGCAAGAAATCTCATTTGACAGCTATATAAATATACTAGCTCTTGGATCGGGGATGCTGCTCGCTCTGCTCAGGATATGAACCTGGAAGGTGCCATTTTTCACGTTGTCTTAACGCTTGGATAGTCACCAGAGTATGAATTTCATATTTCTTTAAGCACAGATCTTTTCACGATTAAACTGTGGCTGTGGAGGCAACTTGGTACCCACAATCTTCTTTGCCATGTCCCTAATATTCAAAGAGATAATTATGATATATGCTTTGAGTACACTCGAGGCATTAGAATATTCGCCCTGGCCCTTTCACCGTATCCAATAAGCTACGGCTGCTTCGAGACGGGAGGATTTCGGTTCATGAATATTTAGTTATAGCTCCACAATAAGAATCAACTCAGCCCTCCTAGCATGTACAAGTCAGGTTCCCTGATCAGACTACCATTTGTCCCTTATACTTAGAGCCAATCTTTAACACTAGAGTATGGCAGTTTGAATTTGCTCAGGAGGAAGACTGCCTCGATATAATTTATCGTTAGGTTGTTGTGTGCATTTGTGCTTTTATCAGATGCTGAGGAGGCCAGATCTCTCTATCATATGATTATCAATTTTCTTTTATTTTTTAATCTTTTTTTGTTTTTGGAGGGGGTTATCGTTTTATGATGATTTTTTTCGGAGGAAATTATAACATTTATTATAACCTAAGAATAGGCTCTTTGGCAATATCAACCCTTAGGCATTTGATAGCAGTCGCCAGGTTAGACTTTGTAAATATAAACTAAACCTAAGCTTTAAGAATTTGTCGGTTTCCAAGTCATAAACTGCTCACTGAGTCACTGCAATAGATATTTTATCTGACTTCACTCAGGCGTCTTTGCAGGCCAGTTTTCACGTAAATATTTCAATGCATGAAAATAAGCTCATGTACTCCCAATGATCCTAAAAGGGAGATCACATGTTCTTGAATCAGATTCGTGTAAGCCAAAGAAAGAAATCAGGACTTACAAACATTAATATCCCATAAACCTGTCGATTCTTAGCAATTTAACCTATCTGATGCGAACAAATTATCTTTGATTTTGACAATTAAAACCCCTTATCATTTTTCAGCAGGCCAACTACCAGTATTTTTCTTTTTACTTGGGAGTATCTTATCAGCAAAAGATCATGTTATATTATATACCTCTCTCAAGCGAGGTAAAAATTCTACTAAAGCAGCTCCCTGTTGAGGTTATTTTCAAATTAATTCAAAATTCCTCGTGCTATATATAATGGGTCTTTCATCAAATTTCATTTAATCCCGCAATCTTGACTTTGTGATTTTTATGGCGACCTGTTTATTGATGACTTCTTTGACCTTATACATTAGTGAAAGTTTATTTTACTTGAAATCACCATTATGACAGATTAAAATTCCTCGAAGAGTCAATATGTGTCATTCCTTCACTCAGCCATTTGAAAACCTGCTTTTTGAAAAGTTAGTTGTTCTTAGCTTGTCTTACCATACTAATATTGAGTAATACAATTAGTAACACTAGAAAAAATACTCTGTTATTGTTGTTGGATTTACGTTACGAACTTTTCCTTGTGAATTGAAAGTTAAATGTTATCGATCTCTAGTTTTGTACGCATACTCTGATCAAATACATATACATTACTTCCATCATCATATTTACTAGCAGCTTTTTTTAATTAAAACTTAGACACTATCAGAATCAAATTTCATAGAATATTAAAATTTTCATAGAAAGCATACCCTACTCTCACTAAATTTATAATTTGATGATTTCTTCTAGTGTTAGTTGCGTGCAAGTAAAAATATAATTGCCAAAGTCATCCCAAGGTTAGCCTGGGAATTATTTTGTTTTTTAATAGCATTGTAACTATTCGGCCGATTCGGCCAAAGTTTAATACACCCAAGTGTTATTTTACATTCGCTTTCAAATGATAGAATTGCTAAGGTCCTACCAAGGTAGTACGGGAATTAAGGAAAGTCGTTTTTACGTCGTAAGGTTATAAATCAGAATAAGTGAGAGCACGCGACTTTCTATTCAGTAGACCTTATCTTGTTGGTACTGTACTTTCTTCTAAATTATTATTACTATAATATCTTAACATTTGATGCAGGGAAATACCCGTATGTCTTTATGGTATCATGTTTCCAGCTACAAATGAGTCTCTTCCTTTTCCTATTTAGGTCTCCCGAATTGACTTTTACTCGTAGCTATTTACTCAGTTTAGTTACGTTACACAACCATGAATTTAATACGAACACATCAATATAAGTCTGTATCAGGCTATACGTATTAACATTAGAGTTACAATCATCTTTCGGGCTGTCTATTTAGTGAGTTGATCGATCTGGTTTTCTGGGATATAGTTTGACTGCTGTACCTTTCATCTTTTTGCTTCCTCGGATGATTTCATTGGATCAAGAAAACTTTACGGACGGATTAGTTCTGTAGATCTTTCTGTATTAGCATCGGACTGTTTCGGTTTATTTATGTTAGCGTGAAAATTAAAACAAGCTGAGTATAAGAAAATGGAGCTTAAAAAAGTTTAATAGAGCAGAAGATAGTAACTTAAATATCAGCATAGTCTAATCAATTACGAAATCAATTGAAAGTTAAGAATTCTTTAAAGAGGTTGGTTAGTTTTCAGTCAATAATACGAGTTCCCAGCTAAAAATTATAATTATAGAAATTGGCAAAAGAATGGCCAATAAAACTTGCGTTCCTAAAATTAAGCAACGCCAAATTCCATTTATTTTAAATGTTTTCATTAAGCAGTTGTCAAAGAAAGAAAGTTAATCATTATAAATATCAGCTGTTCTTAATGCTCTTGATTATGGGAAATTGGTAATGAACAAGTAAACAAATACTTTTAAATCTAAATTAAAATCTTTTAATTTTCTTTCTTGAACACAAGTTCACATTTAAAAAGTGAAATTGCAAAACAAGAAACTGCAATCACTTTACTTCACACTATAGATAGAAACATAAATGGTAGGCAAGTTTTATAGAGAGATAAATCCAGTTACTTGCCAATTTTTTAGAGTTATTAAAAGTTATTCTTGAAAAATTTGTGTCAGTAGTTATTTTAATATTTAAAGGCCTTTTACCACTTTGGCATGAATCAACTTTTACTCAAAAGGGATAAATAAAATTTTGTAACAATTACTATCATTTTGTTTATACTCTTTCACATAGCGACTATTTTACCAAATTGTCTAGTAAGAACTAGTAATTCACTACTTCTTTTAATACTTTTCATACATGGTAATGAGTCACTCAAACTTCATTTTATCATAAAAAGAGTCTTATTTAAAATGGCGCTCAATTAAAAAAATCCAATAATAAAATCTTTAGTTAAACAAATTCACCACGAAATTATATTTCTAATAAGAACAAAATCAAATTATCTGCTCGTTACCATTGTCAAGCTTATGAATCGAGATCTGGTACAAAATAGCAAAATTATTAATTAAAGATTAGCAGGGGGGGGGAGATCGGTTTCATAGAATCTGTTTTTCAGGGGATACAGACCTTGGTATTATTGTAATTAAATTTAATTGAAACCTTTTCAATTTCGATTTTATTTAAGTTTTATTTGTTATTTAAACAAAAACGATTTCTAGGTTTATTAAAGAATTTAATTGATAAAAATTCATCTGTATTTTTATGAACAAAATATAAATTGACCTATAAAAGAATCTTGCCAGGAAAAGTCTTTTTGTTGTATAAACTGCTCCGCCGTGTATGATAAGTAATAGCCTCTCTAATATATTATGTAGGTATAACAGTGTCGTGGAGTGGCCAGACTCTCTCTTTCTTTCTATATATATATACGTAGGTACTTTAGGGGCTTTGAGCCAAAGTTGGTTGAAGACTGTTAGTGTATTGGGAAATTGTTATGAGTCCAGTGGGGATGGTTTATTACTAACTTTACGTGGTCCTTTTTCAAACAAATATTTCAGAGTGCAAGTTGGCCAAAGATTAACAGGTATAATTAATCCAAATTATGAATATCATGGGTTATTTTGTTTATTTTGTCAGATTAAACTTCAATATTGAGGATGATTGAGAATGGCAACTGAATTAATGATCGTCATGGTTCTGATAGTGAAGTGCGCTTGATGACATAAATTTGAATCTAACTCAAGTTAAACTTTCATATAGCGTTAAAATATTTATCCTATTTATTCCATTTCTTAAAATTGGATTTTCGGGCTTATGCTTTCAATGGTTTACGTAATCTATTCCAAATATTATTATCATTTCCATGTAATACACGTTTTTCTTTTCTCTGGCTATTAACTACATCCATTAAGTATCACCTGTCAATTGATTTTCACTTATTACAACATAATATTTCTCATTCTTTAACATTCCTTTACCTTGCTTCTCAATTTACCTAAATGAATCTCATAAAATTGTAACATGCATTCTATTTTAACCCGACTAATAATTATTACGATTATAATTTTGATTAGTAGAACAAATTAGCGTAAGGCTTCTCGTCCTAGAAAGTTTTGAAAGTTCCTTTAAAGAGAGCCGTGTAACGAAGTCAGTGTTTATACTATCACTCCCAAATTACGTGGAGTATTCATGGATAGTGTAAAACTAATAAAACAATTGAGACCTCGCTTTCTCGGTGCTGCACACTTCGTTTAGCCATATCTTGTTCTGCAATTAAAGGCAGAGGCAGAGGTTCAACCCATTCAGCGTAACCACAAAACCATTAGTGGCATCACGAATTGGCTGCTATTGGTTGGATACCCTGATACTCTTCCCCACTGAAGTGCGGAGCTAGGCACGCATCATCATGCACGTAACAATGCATATATCTTTACACCTCTCGTAATCACACCACAATGTACACAATCTCTCCTCATTTCAGTAACTCTGCCAATTAAGTATTAGTGTCCTGTATTGGTGTTTCTAATCAGATTCACAGAGCCTTGCCTGGAAATAGGCGCCTTCCTCTCGACTCACTAAGTCTTGCATATTTGTATATCGTGAAGATAGTCAATCTTATACAAATACCTCCCACCATGAAAAGAACAGGAATCTGGCACTTTCGGCTCACCAATGAATGCAATATTGAACTTTATATGCATTTCATTTGTAGTGATCGGATTATGTAATAGGTAGGTTACTGGCACCAAATTGCATGATTAAATAAGCACAGCGAAAACCTCCAGAACATCGACGCGCCGTGGTCTTATTAAATAAAATCATACTTGCTTCATATAACATAAATGTCTAAAATAGCAATAATGAATTGAGAATGTATAGATTAAATTGCATCTATGAATTTGAATGCAAAAGTAAGGACTATAATATATTTTTTAATATATATAAATATATATATATATATAAATATATATATATATTTTTATATATATATATATATATATATATATATATATATATATATTTATAAGGCAAGCGACCGTTGGACAAACAATGTACGATACGAACGCTCGAAAGTTCAAAATGACCCATACCAATATGACAAACAACGTATAAATAAACATTGCGCATCTCAGAATAGGTATACAAAATACGGAAATTTACGAAACACCTGGGTAAACATATCCGCTACCCAAAAGGAATAGTATTACAAAGCTGTGATGAGCGCTTCCTGTTATATTGATTAAACGTGGAATATGCAAGTAATTCGACATACAGAGCTTTCATTGGCTCCGCCTATGGGGTGGAGTATTATGATTCTAGACCATGTCCTCTAGTAACATATATATATATATATATATATATATATATATATATATATATATATATATATTCGGAACAACTCAGTTAGTATGATTATTGTATTATTAATATTACTAAATTACAATCGTTAAGAATATTATCTCGTTCACGTTTCCCCTTTTAAGTTAACCAATTCTTGTCACTCCAGAATTTAATACTTCGCATAGAATATATATAGACTGCTAATTGCCTGCATGGTTGCATGGAAGCCAACTACTCTTTCGGAATTGGATACATCAATATATACATTCATTTTGATAAAGAGACAACACTAAAATGTACGAAAGTAATAATCGTTGTTGTGCAGAGGCTTTGTTTTAGGAAGCGTAGTTGATATCTGCATAAGTGTTGTCCCCTATGGTGGCGTGTTGTGCAAATTTATCGGCGACACAAACCTAAAGTTATACGAAACTCTTGAAGCAGCTACCTAACCATTAGCAAAAATGTTTTATGGTATAATTGGTGTCAATCATTGGTCAAGCTAACATGATGCATCATTTGTGAACTTTTGAAATAGCAAAATAGGTTTTACATGATGGAGCCTAGCTATATCACCATCCTAAATAATCAAGGGCACGGAGATAAGAATTTACTTTTCGAGTGAAGTTAGATCCTTGGGAGCTTTTCTGGCCGCAAAAACCTCTTCCTGCTCATAGCGAGATCTTGTGAGAATTCAGAGAGAGACATAATAAAGGTTGTCCAAGAATCTCATTGCCACTTGTTATCATTAGTGCTCTCTCAATAAAAATACCATGGCGAAATGTTGCCATTGATGATAAGACTCAGCGATTGCACTCTTCACCTGGAGCATAGGCTGTGTCGTAATATGGAAACAACGGAAGGATTTATCTTTTGCAGAATTTAACTGACCTCATCTGTCTAGAAATTAAGCTAACATAATATTTTATATTTTTATCAAACTGTGCACATATTTGATTGTAATTATCTGTCCATTATTTACGAACTACAAGTAGCCACTAGTCAAATATCTGGAAAGATAACTAGCTAAAAAAATGCTGAGCTTTGAACACAAAGGTCTCGGAAATTTACTACCTGATATCATCTGCACTATTGGCGATATCCGCGATGGTAGCGTGATTGGCGAGAGCTGAAAGCATTATGCTTAGTAATATCAGGTGATTAAATGGATCCTCGCCTCACGAGTTGAAGTTCAGTTGATTGTCTCCTGTGTATGTGCAGCATCCATAAATTGCTGGTTAAGTAGCCTCACAGCTGGATAATTTGGGGAAAGGAATTCAGAATCAAACAGGGTCCAAGAGGATTGCAGTGCTCTCCTGAATTATGCGAGGGGGTCTTGGTTAAACTAATCCCTCTTCCTTTTGCCACTTAGCCACAAATGTGCAAGAATGTATTTTATTAGCCAGAAATGCAGCACCGGGCTTTAAATTGCAAAGGAATCTGTCAATCATCCTAGTAAATTCGCATAGTTAAATCGCAATTGTATGGAAGTCCCGTATTTCACTTTAAAGTTCAAGGCATCTTTCTGAAAAATGTGTCACACTAGGCCAAACACCAAGGAAAAAGTCGGCCTGCAAAACCAGCCGAGAAAAAAAGATATCATTGATTCCTTCGAATACAAGATTCCATAATTAATTCTAAAACCACAAATCTGAAAGAAAATATGATCGTGTCCACTGAAATCATCCAATATCTCCCGCTCAAAAGTATGCTGTGCGTTAGGGAATAAAGAAAACATCCACACATAAAAAGGAAACGGTTCTCTACGTGAATTCTATCATATTTAAGAGAGAAATCTCCAGTTTTTCTGCCAAATCTTCCAAAGAAGGTGTCTATATTTCAGGTCCAACAAAATAAAAAGTCCCTCGGCTAACAAACGCGGCCCAATAGAACTCATATTCTCGATGGCAGATGAGGATTCTAGTACATTTCACCCTATATGATTTCGCAGCAAGAAATTATCACCACCAGGAATTGCACCACAATTTTATTTTTATTAATATTTTAGGGAAAAGAAATTACTTTTAAATAATTTACTCCCAAAATATTTTACATTTATTCTTAACTCTGCCTATATTTCGAAAGTATCATCTATATACAGCTGGAATTCTAGTGCCTAAAGCGAGGTAATGAGATAAATAAAGAAGAACAGACACTTCGGCTTGAGTGTAATTTGTGTGCCGCCACACAAAACTATGATCCCTGGTTGGAGGTTTCTACTTACCCATTACCACAGCATTTTCGGCAGAGAGGACATACCAAATATGGTCTACTGATGGTGAGCAGCTAAAGGTTATTTGGAGAGGCTGACCATCCACAGCCTGAAACAGTTAGTTGGAGTCTAATTTGATTTGTCTATAGGAATTTGCCATCCAAACTTTCCACAAATAAAACTCTAGACACCTATTTGAGTTAAAGGTCAGGTCATGAATAAAATTAGACAGAGCTCCGAAGCCCATGGGTCATGCAACGATACCAAAGCACTCTCTCGTTTGAATTATTATATAAAGAGATTTGACTTAGCAACTAAGCTGTCCACTTCTGCATTAACTTCTTTAAATGGCGGGGGAATTTCAGTGGTGCTTCCTCGTCCTCTGTAGATGAAACTCCCACTTTGTGCGCTATTTTTCACCTTTCGGTATAAGAAAACGAGATCACGCCTTCGAGAAGGCTAGGCGGAAATCCACTGATTTCGTTCTAGTTTTAGCCCCCACAGATGTAATCGAATCCGTGCAGAATCATATCATGCCGCAAAGCCTTTAGACGGGGAAAAGAGGGAACTTTTATAATGCCCGGAGCAGGAATTGAGACTTTATGGTTGTCAGACCAAGCTGGTTCCCAGGATAATTGCCGCTGAATCTACAGCGTTCCTCATTTAGAAAAATAGGAAGGAACGGATTTGGTTTTCAACCACTGTACTTTCTTCAGAGAGGAAATATCAAATATTGTCAACCGATGCTAGACAGCTAATGGTGAATGTGAGTAATCGACCCTCCGCCGCTATTTACACCAGGTTGGCGTTTAATGCGGTGCCCCTAGCGGAACAGCATTAGAATTGACATTACTTCGCTCTCATTCGAGAGTGAACTGGTCATTGACTTCTTGTATTTAGCTAACCAACATATTTTTTACTTTCTTTGGTGGTGGACGCATGCTCCTATGCCGGGGCGTGGCCGGCCCCCTACCTTCCCACGCAGTTGGGGCGTATTCCTTGTTCACCCTGATTTTTGGAGCTTTGGCGTTTTTTATTTGCTTGTTTTGGTTGTTAATTATTAATTTTATTGTTTTATAGCATAGCTTAGTTTAGGTTGGAAAGTACTTACGGCGACTTATGTCCTTGATGACAATGGCAATATGGTAACTATAAAGAATAAAAATTTCCTCTAGTTAAGATGGCCAGCCAAACTATATCCCTATAAATGGCTGTTTTTTTTAATTTTGTGTCGTATCTATATATTGTTAATTATGCAGAGGGTGGAAAAAAGCCAATGTGAGTGAACAACGCATTCATTTTGATAGCTTTTACGAGGAGTGAGAAATTCTGGAAATAGAAAAGAGATATCATTACCAATTTAGACAATCAGTATTTTCCTAATTGTTTATTATTCTTTCTCTTGGAAAATTTTTGATAATACGCTTACTTAGATTTTGTGGGGAAATGGCCTTTATTGTATAGTTTGCTCCTTTCCTATTATTTTATTAATAGTCTTGATTCTTTCGTCCCAGTTTAAGTGGAAATTATAGACTAATGTCCCTATAAATATGTATTTTGACTGCTTATAGAATTTCTTAAACTCCTTTATATTTGTTTTGGACTTGATGTTAAGAACTATAGGTGAGTATACTATTGAGAATTGAATGTGCTGTTGGTATATCTTTTTCATGCTCTTCATATTCAACGTTCGGAGACCATAAGTTAGTGTAATTTCATTCTCTCCACTGGAACATTTCCTCTTAAGTTCTTCTTTTATCCTATGCATATGATTGTCAAATACAGCTCATTTCTATCGGTAAAATACCTGTTTGTCTCCCTCATAGACTACAATGCAAGCAATAGTTTTGCTGTAAAGGGATATAACGAAGTACTTGTTCATGTTAATTCTAATGTTCTATTGTTGTAATCTTCTACGACATACCCAGTCAAACGCCTTCGTAATGTCACTGCAGACAATATCTACACTTTACTTCATTCTTCTAATCTTTTTCTTGATATATTTAATGGGGCTTCTGTAATAATTTTCTGCTTAAAAAGATTTGTTACCAGTAGAATAATTGTTTCTATTTTAGGTATTGAGTGATACGTTTCTTAATTATTTAAAAGAAATACCTTGGACCATAAAGTCCTAAAGGATATTGTGTGGTAAATTTCTATCTGGATGGCGATTTATATGGAATTATTACGAAGCTAATCTTCGCAGGTTTAAATTCATCGGTGAAATTGCTTGTGTTTATAAAAGCATTAAATGTGGTGTTATTTATTCAATGATGTTGCCAGGGGCCTCAACATTTCCGGGAGCATATTGCCTAAAAAAGATGATTATGCCATTCATTTCTTGAAGGTGATTAATTCGTAGCTTCTGGTGTTCGATTTCATTTCTTAGTCTATAAAGTGTTGTGTGTTTCTCCGTTATTATTGAAGGAATCACTAATTTAATATTTCAAATAAATGTTGAAATCTTTGTTATCCTCTTCACTGATACCGAATATTTTTCACAGTAATACCTGAGGTGTTTCAATCTCTTCATCCTCTTATTCTCTTTCTCTTGGTTGTATTTTCTTAATCTTCTGCTTCGGCTGCTTCCTTTTCAGTTGGATGTTTTTTTTCCAAATATGTTTTGCTGATGTTGCTCTGTCAATTCCTTCTGCTTCTTCTCCTCACATTTCCGCCTGTTTTTCCATTATAATTTGTCAGAGTGCTCGCTTCTCATTTCTTTTTGAGTGGTTCCGATATTAGATAGTTTCCTTCTCTCTTATAAGGCTGGTTATTTTTTTTATCTCTTAACGTTTTATCACTTGTTCTTGGTTCCAATTAGGATCTAAAAATGCTTGGTACTTAGTTTTGGGGAATGAAGTTTTGTCCTTTTCTATTAAATGAGTTCCTAAAACATTTTTTCCTTACGATTTTCTCCTCTGTTGAATCAAGAATTAGTTTAGTTTTGTTTTGTTTTTTGGCTAAATTTCCTAGCTCGTCCAGTTATTCTCTATTATTGACCCATTAAGCAGCTGTATAGGACAGAGATTGATGTATATAATTGAGCCATTTGAGCGCCATTTTGTATTTTGGGGGGCATCAGATGGTGGTTAAATATAGATTCTGTCTCGCTAAAATGACATGATTCGTGGCTGAATTGTCTGTGAGAAAATTTGTGAAATTTGTTCCTATGCTTTGCCGAAGTCTCCACTTGATTAAAGATTCTGACAACTCGACAAACTTATATGGAAAGATGCATTAAAGCTGTGCTCCCTCTTTCTTGTCCGTAATTGTTTGTTTGTGATACTTTAGTTCTCACTTCGCTCAAATATTTATAATTTTGAGCCCATATATATGCTTAGGTTATAGTAATCTTCGGTCTTTTCACCTCTAAATTATGTTAAAAGCAGCTTTATATGAATACCAAAATACCCATTTAATATTTATATATATTGCTTTCTAATTAGAGATTCCCACCCTATTTCCTCTGCCGTTCTTAATTTAAATTCAAATTATAATTAACAAAACTTAAGGGTTTGATTGATTAAATTGATGTATTATTGCTAAAGGTTTATATAAAATAAAATATAAATTATTCCAAGATATCGCCAAAATTATTTGAACATTGCTTAACGAATCAAGATGGAAATAATTAGTAAGTTATTTTAACTTTGGTTATTCATTGGGTTTTATTCACAATTTAAAGTATCTTTAGAAATAATAAGTGAAAATAATTAGATGAAAAAATCTTGTTTAAATAAAGAGTGGAGAAAAGTGACTACTAAACATATAAAAATAATATAATCATACCAATAACATTTTTGAAGCGGACTTTTAATATTTATTAATTTTATTCTTTAGGAAAATCCATTTCTTTTTAAGGTATTATTATTATTTTTTTCACCATTTACACTATTTTTTCCTAAAACAAAGATAATATAAATTAAACTTAGGGTTATGAAAAATAAATTTAAGTTATTTAGTCCATTAAATCAATTCTATTAATTTAAATGTCTACATACAGTAAGTTTCTCATAGGATCTTTATGTATTTTATTAGTTTTTATTACTATATTTTTAGGATTACTTCTCTCTCGATATCAAAGCATTTATTGATTTATTCATTGTTACTAAGAAAAAAATTCTCTCATCTTTTTCCAGTTCCAACTGCGAAGGTTCTGGGTACAACTGAGCGTTTTGTTGATAGAGGTTCCACCATTAATCTAACCTGCATTATTGAGCACCACCTGGAACCAAAAGTGGATAATTTTTGGTACCACAACAATAAAGTAAGTGAAGCATTTTATCTCTTTCGCATCCAATAGATTTTTTGCTAGTTTTAAAACACCAATATTTTAAGAAAGGCAAGTCGTTTGGGGGGTGTGATGGAAACTTGGAAGAAAGAAGTGATTCATCTACTTCTGGTCGGCTATTTTTTGCCAAAACCCAGGAGAAAATATTTCACAATTTCTGATTTTACATAATTTAATGCTTGAGTGGAAATAATGAGGGTGCCAATGGTCTGTTTGGAACTTACACTGGCAAGAGGCTAAATAGGTGTATCATAAAAATCCAAGAAGAGTTCAAAAGATTCCATGGATATACGATTTAACAAACACTACGGTATTAATTCCTCTTTTAGCCACTTTGGCATAAAGTGGTAGGATTCTTTATAACAGATATAATTTGCTAGTATGTTGAATGATTAGGAGTAAGGAAAGTTTGTTTTCAAAGAGCCTTATTAAGTGTAATGAAAGCAAAGACTGACTTCGAAATCTTGGTGGAGTTGTGGTGGTGGATGTGTGGGATTATCGATGATTTCTTCCACTATAAGTAGACCACTACTTCGTTGTTTGTCTTATTTTCATTTTACCTTAGCTCATATATCGAAAATGCTTACCATTTTAAACAGGTTTTCATCCCTGCTAAACAATTACCTCATTTTTTTTCTAAAACTATAACACAGTTGTAATAGTTTATCTGCCTGAAAAAGAATTAAAACTCGATGCATATTCATATGCAAACAACAAGGTTATTAGCAAATATATTATCTAGAGGAACCAGCAAAAGATTTAAAAGATTGCGTCTAAGGAGCCATCAAGCTTAGTGAAAATTGGCAAAGAGAATCTCATCTTACATCAATGCAAGCGAATACAGTTTAAAATTATGCCAATGGAAAAGCGACTCAGAAGAAGGTCTTAATGCGAGATAACATTTTAAAATGTTCAAAATGGGAAACTAGCTTTATAAGATGTCTTACAACGTGGTTTATTTTTTCGTATTTGGAATCTTTTCTAATAAATTGTAGGATTTTGTAGAAAGCAAGCTCATTTCTTATATGCCTGGAAGATTACCATTTGTAGTCATTTGGTTAGAACTCAAAGTTGAAAGAAAGGAAATGAATCGAGATTGTTCTCTCAATGTCCTAATAAAGGTCATAATCAGGCTTCATCGTGTTCATGGCAATCTACCATTAATCACAAAGCATGGAGCTTAGTTGCAAAATAGGATCACCTTCACAAGATTTGCCTACGCTGTGATTACATAGGCTATTGGGAAGTCCCGTGTTTTCGATAATCAGACTATAATGAAATTTCCCGTTTTCACTTCCAAAGTGAGGAACATCATAAACTAGAAAATTAAATTGTTTCATCTAAAGTTTTATGGAAGATTTTAAGAACAGCGATCCCAATTGGGAAAACTGAGGTTAGTCTGCATTAAGGTATTTATTTTTAACTTACGTTTTTTTCGGCTTAGTTTTTTAATATTTGTATTTATTGCTCTGTAGAGAATTAATTCGCTCACTACTTTTGGGTATCAAAAAAAAGCTAAAGCGTAACTTATCGTAACCTATAAATAAATGCATTTACTTTGTCGTATTTATGATAGATTATGCTTTGAAGACTTTCATAGAATTAAATAAAATAACTCAAATAATGAACAGTAACCGATATTCTTTGAATGGGCAAAACTGGGAGCAAAATAGTTCAAATGGTTTTTGCGACCGATTTTCTTAAAATGTGGTTTACTAGAATGATGCCACTGGAATTAAATTAAATCAGGAATATTAATTTTCCCCACTAATATATGAGGGGTTTTACTCTTTAACAAACTTTTGGATTAATCATAAAGAAAAACATAATCCTTGGCGTGAATTGTCATCTACATTTTGGGTGGAAAAACTGTGATTTGTCTCAAACTTTGTGTTCCAAATTAATTAAGTGTCAAAGGCAGAGAAACAACTTTTTGTCTTGCTGTTTTTAATTGAAAAGTCCTTTGTTACATTCTGAGTTTCATTTCACTGTACAAGGTGGACATAAAGGTGCCTAAGCAATATGTATATATATATATATATATATATATATATATATATATATATATATATATATACATGAAGTACGGGCCATGCCTGGGTGGGAGGAATTATAAACTTAATCACTCCAATCCCTAATTTTTACTTTATTTTGACCAAACATTTTAACCTGACCAATCGCGACTTCATCCACTTCCACCGGTTTTATCCCTCCCACCTCTCATCTATACGCAGTGAACCTTTTGGTGTTGGCCAGAAACCTCTGCCCTTATGTTATACTGCTATGCCTTCCTGTCGAGAATGGCTATCAACAGTGGCTTTGCCTCCATAGCCATATATACCGAAAGATTTGTTGTCTCATTAGGCCCTCAATTTTAAATTTTTAATTTTCTGGCTCACCAAGTTTAAGTTCCTCAACCCAGATTCCTAACCTATTGTATTCTAGAAATCTAGAACTCCCGTCTGGGTTAGTGTTACAAAGAAAATCGCAGCTTCCTCTTGGGAGAACCCTTCACGAAATTTATCAGAATTTTCTACGTTCATAAATAAATCTTCGCATCATCCGAAGCAGCAACAACGCTGCTGATTTTGTTCCCAGGCGTTCTCCATGGAGACCGATCATTTGTCTGTTCCTGTCCCGGTGGCCATAATCTAAGGGTATTTAAGTTTTCCGTGACCCTAAACCAACATTGTTGATTGTTTTATTGATTGACAGATCGTTTAGCAGCGAATCATATCCTAGATGAAACTATGCTCTTGATTTAAAAAGGCATGATTTTAGGCTACGATAAAAAAAAGTTTGAGGATTAGCCCACTACCAAAGACTGGACAATAGGAATCCAGGATAATGGAAAGTCACTGAATCCTCTGTGCTGTTACAAAACAACCTGGTGGTTCAGCAAAGAATACTAGGAGATGTGTAACCGGCTATTTGCAAGCAGAAAGCAGTATAGAATAATAAAAACTACTACCCAGCCAAAAGGTACACAATATATCATCTCTTGGACGCTTACACTCATGCTCATTTATCCATCCTCCAATCATTTCACAAATAGCAGTAATTCCATACTGGATATAAAATGGCCGAAATGAGGCATGAAAATATCCTTCCTAATCTAAAGAAAGAGTTACACTGATAAATACCTTTTCCCCAGGCAAATATATACTGGTCTAAACTTCTATTAAGCTATCCGTCGACAAGAAAAGGAACACACACATCTGGGAAAGAGTTACACATTGGGCTAATGTAAAACATGAAAGTTGTCAAAATTCCCCGCTTAGGGTCCTCGAGGTTCATATTGAAACAAAAATGGAAACAGCAATACACGCCATATTTGCATAACGTGAGTTATCGTACTAATGATAAAAACCCATTACAACGGCTATTTTGCTCTTTGTCACATGGAAAACGATTTAGACAAAATGAGCAGTATAAATGTGAGAAAAATGCTTAAGAAAATTAAAATGTCCGCCCAACAACCAATTGCCACCATAACAATATGTCGTTCATCTACAGCTCACTTGATCGCTGAGTTGTGGAACACTCCGCAGATGAAATCAACCAGCTCTTACACTCAACGAGGAAAAGAGTGTTTTTGAACTGGCAAGGGGAATCTTAGTGGCTTGGCATTCAACGATGTTTCATAGAGTATAGTTCTTATGATTAAAATTAGCTAAGTTCTGTGTAGAAACAAACTTCATCCGAGTCCACGGCAGTTATCTCGAAGAAAGAGAAGGAAGAATTCTATTAACGGCTATACCGGTTATACCTTAAACTTAAAGGATAAGGAGACCCACGCTGGGTATGTCCCTGTCACTCTCTATAAAGTGTATACATGAGATATTTGCCAACCAACGGAAGACTGTGCAACTTATATCTAACAGTCAGATGATGTCTCGCAGATTATTACCAGAAAACCTAAAATTCGTGAGACATCGCGCAACGGACTGCTCGCAAAATCAAAAACAAGTTACCCGCGTTATAACTAGTACATCTAAAAGAGAAAGTAGCCTATCACATTATCTCACCGAAGAACAAAATTAAGACCAATAAACATATCTATATTTATGAAAGGTTCTATAAAATATGACAAAACTTCAGAGACACCCTCATAAACGAAGTTTAAACAAAATCAAAATAAGAGAAAGAAAAAAATAGAACAATTAGCTACAAACAAATATTCCAAAGCAGCAGGAAAAAGATTGTAGATAAAATAGAACCGTTGTATAACTAAAACAAAGTTGAAAAAAGAAAAAAAGATTAAAAAGTAAAAAAGACAAAAGAGGAAAGAACACTCAAAAAACATGAGAGTTATACCAAAAATAATATTTAAAAAAGGAAAATCGAAAGCTTGTATGAGCACAAAGGCTCGAAAGCTGAACTTTAATCCAAGAAATCCTTATTTGTAAAGGTAATCTAAAAACAAAATTAACAGATCAAAGGTTCCAATTCTCAAATAGAGCAAAAAAATGGCATAAGTATAACAAATAAAGAAGCAAAATGAAAGAGTTTTTGAGGCAACCTGGGACAAATGGCGATCTCCCTCATTAGAATTATTTTTCATAATCATCCTCTCTCTTCCTGAATATAATTAACATTACTCATTCTCCTATTACACAAATATTTGTAATTATCCTATTTTATTCTTTCAAACATTTACCTTTTATCCTATCTCAATCCCACCAACATTGTTCTTTGCGCCTTTGGACCAACGACACCGGTTTCTCTGTTCCCCAACTATACACTCCTACCCTATCATTGTTTATTCCACTTAATTTTTTGGAATTCAAAACTATATGCACGATAGTATGTATTTGGCAAATAGTGTGGGTGATGATATCTAGTGACTTGCTACAAGGTGCAGTAGAATTGAGATAATTGATGTTAGTTTATAAAACTCTAGGTTTCTCATAATTGATGAAACGATTTGCTCCCCACTCCCCCTCGGCCCTTTCCCATTTACAAAGTAATCAAAAATTTGACAAATTTCCAAATAATCTTGATACATAAGGAGAGAATACCTACAGAAGCAAACTCCTTCTTAGTTTATAAATAAAATTGTTTAGAATGTAATGGGGAAAGTATATTGGCAGACCATGCTGTTCCGACTTCTGAACAAACCAGAGGACAGGGAAATTCTTTCTAACAAAGAGTTTTCTCCAGTCGGCTTCATTTCATAAATTGAAAGGAGAAGCCTCCACAAACATTTTTAAATTTTCGAAATCCATTTCCAATCCGATCACATGAAGATTATATGAAGCCATGTGAATAAATGAAATTAATTTGTCCATCGCTTAATTCAAATCTATGTTCCCATCCCCTTCTTTTAATCTAAATAATAACCAACCACCCAATCCTTTGGTCCTCGATGCTCCCTTTCATGCCTTCCCTCCAGTCTTCTTTGTACAAGTATCCGATAAGGTTTGTGTCCGCTAAGTGTATTTTGTGATTTAACCAATTTGTTATATCGAGCTTTTCCAAAATTTATACTACGCTCGAATTTTTTTTCATTTATACCTCCTCGCACGTTTATTCATAATTTTGATAATGTTCGTTAGTTTCTTCTTTGTTAAAAACTTTAAAGACTAACTTATTGTTTATTAGTTTGTATTTAAAATTAGCAGATGTTTGCTAAAATGAAAGCCCGACCCTATTTATAAATCAAATTAAGTTTCTTTCTTCGTCATTTCGTTGATCTTTCAATATATATGTATATATATATATATATATATATATATATATATATATATATATATATATATATATATATTTATTTTTTAAGATACAATAACTTACTTACAATATAATATATAATAAATTATGTCGAAGATACTATTCAAAATATTGACAAACCCCCCAAATGTTCGAGATCATTCGAGATTAATTCACATTAATCCTCTTCATTTAGGTATCGTTAAACATTTGAGCCCAAATATAGGGCATCCCTATATTATTATGTTGCAGATACACCATGTTACTGACTAGATTCAGGATAAGTTCAAGTTATTTTAATAGTTCTCACCAGCAGTCACCGCGAATTGGCCGCAGAATTAAATCATATGCATACAGACCAGGGACCAAACAAACACATTTAGGTTGGCGAGTTGATAGCCAAATTTAAGGAAACTTGAAGATTAGCGGACATGCCTCGCATCGGAATTTTATGGACTGTTATGGAGGCCGACACCAATCCACTTGTATTTGTTAGCTTCGCTCTCAGTACATAAAAGTCTCTTGTACTCATATCCCGTGAAACTCGGATCATCAAGCACGTCATCTAGCGTATCTTAACACTTTATCAAAGGCGCACATAAAAACTTCAACTACCTCATCGTTCAATTGAAGATAATCTTGATAAGCGAGATTAGTTTTGTGCATTGGCAGAAGAAAAATGCGTGTGTAATAATACGTTCTGCTCAAGCGTTCTGTTCTCTGATGAAGTGAACTTTTATGATTCCATCGAGAACAGTCGTGAATATATTCACTACAGATCACAAATTAATCATAATTTGTTTGATTCTTTTAAGGAAAAAGCAGCCAAACTCCTCTTTGTTTTATGTGGGATAGTGAAAGACAGATTCCTTTGGTCTCTTTTTCTTTGAAGAGAAGGTGATCGGTGGCACGTACCTCAAGATGTTCAGAAATGAAGCATTTTCTAGCTTGTTAACTCAAGTAATGGACTACTGCAAGATGGTATCCCTCCACTTTATGCAACAACTGTTAGAAATTACCTTAAAACACAATTCTCATAACACTGGATATGAAGGAGGAATACAAGGTGAGTTTACACCAAGGTTCTCTGATCTTATTCTCATCATAGATTTTCATTTTCGTCGCAAACAGAAAGCCAAAGTTGAAAAGGACAATCTTCAAAACATATTTCACCTTAAAATTTGCATTGTGGAGACGTGTCAAGAAAGTTTTGCGACTTTGATCGAGAAAGGGCTATTGCACTGGAGATTACGTCTTCACTCATGTGTAATAACTACAGAACGTCAAACACTTTGAAGAGATTATGTAATAAAGTTTTCGACTATTTATTTTATTTTATTAATTTTTCATATGGATCTTGACTTATGGGACAACCTGTAATGTATTCTATATTAAACTTATCATAATCAATGCCCCTTACTTAACATTTTCCACGTTTAAATGTTTATGACATCTTTCCGAGCATTTAACTAATCTAAGTCTTTGTGCAAGTTTTCCTAGTACTTAGTCTGGTGTCAACAACAAATTGGGAAATTTTACATAATAAATGCGAGTCAAGATTATTTATGTGTATATTTTAAAACGTTCTATATCCATTTCACTACGCTGCCCCATATATCTTCATTTTATCTTTAGTAACAAATATAAGATCCTATCTTTTAGAATGAAACCAAAGGTTTTACTAACTACATACAAACTTAATGTATAGGAACCTAAAGTATTTAAGAGGTATTTTTGCTATTTTTGAAAATTGGTGTGATATTTACATTTTAGAACTCATTAGAGACTATTTACTCCCAGAAAGACATTTCGAAAACTAAAAAAAGGATTTTTGACAATTCGCCTCTTAATTTTGCAATGATGGACATAAATTAATCTACCACTAATATTATCGACATGACTCCCTACTTTGGCAAGTTAGGTCTTCATATTGAATGATAGAAACATAAACCCGGTAACAGAAAAATGTAAATCTGTCCACTTACCAACATCTTTCTTCCTCCATAGAGGCAAGATCACCTTGTGAAACCATCTGACCGTCCCAAATTCATTTTCACCTTCTTTTTCAATATTCGTTAGATGAGACTTTGTTGCCCTAAAAATTCAACCGCCTCACACATACGCTGAAACCCGTTAAATAAAGTTAACCTGAGAAGAGAAGAAACTGACTTATTTTACATGTCTTTTTATTAACTGGGAAAAAGGTGCATATGCTCACGCCTTCATGCTCTCAAATATTTGTGGCTGGGTGGCCAAATAATAATAATAATTAATAGAGGAACTTGTTAAAGTAACGAGAATAAGTGACTTAAAAATGGAAAGAACATTGTATAATCCCAAGAAAATATAATTTAGTTCAAAAAGGACAAAAATTGGCAATTAACAGAAGCAAAAGATTGAATAATAATAACACATACAGTATAGCACAAAACATATTATAAAAAAGCTTATGGAATAGTGGTTGCTTCTTCTGCGTTCTTCAAGTGCTGATTTGTTAGAAGTTGGTAATGCTTTCTATGGTTTTTAAAAATATTGAATGAGAAAAGGAGGTATTAAATCCCACCGTCAACTGTATCTTCAGCTTTCTAATTTGTGACGGAGCATTTTCTGATGAACGATTCATAAAGTTACATGTTGAACCTACTGCCCTCACTTGCAAGTATTATAAATTTGCCTTCTATTAAGAAAGATTATGGACTAGAAATCGCCCTTGCAATTGAAGATTTTAAGGGGATACTTCAGCGTATTTTTAACAAGTTGTTCTTGTTGCTTCCTCTCGGTGAGAAGCAGTAGAATTAATACCTATCGTCTTGGCGGGGCCTTAATTCGACTTATTAATCGAACCCTGCAACCTTGCCGTACTTCAGTTAGTATCTTTGTGTTGATTTAGTGCTCCATTCTGGTCTTGTAACTATGGCCCCAATGACCCTCAGTCGGGAGATGAAGCACAAAGGCAAGGTGATCAGGCACTCGGCGCAACGGAATCCTTCTTTATGAGAAAAAAGTGCCTGTTAGTTTGGTACATGGTGCAATCTTACGTTAAAGGATAATTTTTGCAAGGGGTTTAATCGTAGAAGAAGGGCGGTTACCCTCAGTGATCGCAGCAATTCAACGTAATTTGCTTGTCCCTCTTTGAAACCCGGTACGACGCAGTGGCGGAGAGCAAAAGGAGGAGGATGGTTTAGAATTATTCAAAGTACAAGATTTGCTCAGAACGCCTCTGATCTAAAGTTTACAAAGATTTTATATGAGAATAGTGGGGCTGACCTTCAAAGGGCTTTACCAATAGGATACTACTTGGAAGGAGCTATTTGGCTAGTTTAATGGAAGTCTTCCAATCCTATATTATGCTAGAGAAGTTTTCATAGGTTTTTAAGTGGGTTTACCAATTACTAATTCAAGAATGGCAGGTCAATTTCAAACTGCCTGTTTATTTACTACTTTTTACAACCAGAGGGCCGGCATACACTTTGCATAAAAAGTGGGTGGCACTGGAAAGGTAGGAGTTCAAGCTAAGAGCGTTTTTGCCCGTATAACAGATTCATAAGCTTTTTTTTTAAGAATTATTTAAGAAGAGGCAGTTTATCCAGCAGTGCCTTGCTTTTAATGCTTGCATGGCACGATTTCTTCTGTGACATCATTGAAATTTCTAAAAAATGAAATAGAGAGTTTGGTCAGTAGATGGATGTGAGAGTTGGATACAGAGAACAGTTAAGCTTTAAAAAAAAACTTTAGTAAACTGATAAGCGTTTAATTCGTATCTATTTTTCTAGCTATTATCTATCGATCTATCTATCTAATTACATGCAAATTTATGTTTCCTCAGTATAAAAGTGAGAGGCAGGCTTCTAGTTTCATTAACTATGTTATAGTTACTTTGTTGTTAAGGCATTTAACATTTGTATCAAAACACACCAAATCCATTGCTTATTCAGAGTGGTACCAGAACTGTACAGTCAACCTTTTAGTGGTCTTTTGTTCGGTCATTGAAGCAGCGTCCTTATTAATTCTAAAATATTTTGTGAATTTTTTTCTCTCGTAGAAATAACAGGAATGTGATGTTGCAGTGCGGCAATGCTCAATCTATGAAAAGGAGTTCACCACACAATGATTCAGCGGTCACAATATCACGGTAATGGACTGGCCTCTTTAGTCTCTGGACTTTAATCGGTGGAAAATCTCTGGCAAGAAATTGCAGAGGCCGTAATACGTCTTTAACAACCATAAATGAGCAAGTAAAGGCAGTTATCATTGGAAATTCTATCAACAACCCACCCTTCAGGTGTCGCAGCCTCGTGGAGCACATGCAAAGAAGAATAACTACTGTCACCATCGCCAAGAAAGTTTCAGCACGCTACTTAGGTTTCTGTATCGCTTTCGCTTTGCTGGAATTTTCAGAGATATTGACCTCCTTTACCTGTTTTATTTTGCGAATGTTACATGTTTTAGCAAATTTTAAATTTTTTGTTTATTTTGAAGGGCATAGGTAACTTATTGTTATTTATTCCTCCGTATTTTACTATTATATAAAACTTGATAATAAAAAAATAGAGAACTGACACTTCTACTAGGGAATATGCACTCGTGCTTAAATAGGAGTTTTTTTAATAGCTTCTATAAACTTCTGTGGTATCATATAGGTGAGATCACGGCTTTCCTTTTTTTTCATCCTTACAGCGAGTCAAAGCTCTACATATTTTAAGACTCTTCGCAATGCTCCTTTCATTCATTAGGTGAGCATTATCTCTTCTTACTGTAAACTGTCGTCTCTTCACTTCGATGGAGTTATTGTATAAATAGCCTGTCCAGAAATTATAGTCTTTTATCTTTTCCTCTTTTATACTAAATGGAATCTTCTGCAAAACACTATTTATATACATAAGAAACAGGTGTACTTTAGTTTGTTCAATCATTAGAAACTTGTCTCCTACATACCCATCCCACATTTAATAACTAATTTCCAATGAGCAGGAAAGCTTCCAATCTCTCAATGAATAGTAGAATTTACTCCTTTCTGACGGTAAATCTTATCGACTTTGATAAGATTTATATACGTAAGAAACCCGTGTACTTAAGTTTGTTCAATCATTAGAAACTTGTCTCCTACATACCCATTCCACATTTAATAACTGATTTCCAATGAGCAGGAAAGCTTCCAATCTCTCAATGAATAGTAGAATTTACTCCTTTCTGACGGTAAATCTTATCGACTTTGATAAGATTTACATACGTAAGAAACCCGTGTACTTTAGTTTGTTCAATCATAAGAAACTTTTCTCCTACATACCCATCCCACATTTAATAACTGATTGCCAATAGGCAGAAAAGCTTCCAATCTCTCAATGAATAGTAGAATTTACTCCTTTCTGACGGTAAATCTTATGGACTTTGATAAGGTAAGTAAAATATCAACAATAACCCCAAAATGCGCATAGCCTGCTTCGTTGAAACTAGTGTTTTTCTGGAAACGCAGGGTAAAGTTTCCTGTATGAAGGTCTATGATACCTGTGAATAAGGACATGCGATCAACTAATTCAGATAAGTATCTCTTAGTTTTTTAGTTTTGTTTCCTTGATCCTATTTGTGAAATCAGATACATAATTGAAACTTTGGAGAGATGAGTACTTGAAGCCTTAATTTGCCAAGATATTGCGCGTTTTATTACAAATAAACTAGCCTTATTTGATTAATTATAGAAACAATTTCCTCCTCACCACTGACATCGATGGACAGGATGATAAGTAATAGAAGATAATATCATTGAAAACAGGGGAAAATGATAAAAATGAAGCTACAGAAAAAAGAAATAGTGAAAAATTATTTACATTTCAATTATCAGTATAATCACCAATTATTGTTTATTCCTACATTCTTCGGTCTTGTTTAGTCTTTTTGTCTCATCTTACTGCTTTAGTTATTTATGTTGTCTTTTTAATGATATCTACGATTCATTATTAAGTTTCTTCGCACTCCATATATTTAAGTTTTAATTTTTTTATATATTGCATATTAAATAATATATTTATAATCATGTACTTGTTCACCTCAAATTCCTATTTTTATCCCCTTTTTTTATCAAACGTTTCAATATTTGCATTTCGGTATTAAATAATATATTCATAATCATTTTCGTAGAATAGACTCTCGACGATATACCATATATAACTATTCGTTGAGGGAATTATTCTAATAGTTCGAGTGCGTGGTAATCTGATTGACCGAGGTTATTTATCTTCAATATGCTTAAGAAGTGGAACTGAGCTCAAGGATAATAATATGGCTATCAATAATAAAATAGAGTTTTATTAATTAAACTATCAACAACACACAAAAAAAAATGTTTACATGAACGGAGAATGGAAAGGGTCGTAGGAATATCTGACTAATCCGAGGATTAAGATTTGGACAGATTTAAAAAGGTAAACAAATAAAAATTAAAGGGGCGGGAATAGATCGCTAAGCCATTTAAAGCACAGGGTGGCGTTGATACAAGGTTAGATAATTAAAGAAAAAGCTCAGCTTACGTAATTAAAAGGTTGTTGTACAGAGCAAGACGATGCGAAGGAATCTTCCGGCCACTGGTGATTACCAGCAGAAGGGTTCTTTGGGGGGTTGTCCAGAGCGAAGAGGAAGGACTGTCTTCGAAGAGTGAGGGCAAAGTCGGACTCGGAGATACGAGCGATCTTTGTGACAGCAAATCGGGGATTTCCTAGATGAACAATGGAGGTTATCGTTGAAACCAATCGTTCTCTTGAAGAACGTTCAAAAGAGGGGATTAAATTATCCTGACGTGATGTCGTGGGAATGAGAACCGTTTCTTGACGAACGTGCTTGAAGAACAATGGCTGTTCTAACGTTGTTTTCTTTTGAACAACAGAGGGGGTGAAAACCGTCTCTTGTTCACGGGCTCAAAGAACAATGGCTGTTCTAACGTTGTTCTCGTTCTAAACAACAGGGGGGAGAGGTTGAGAACCGTTTCTTGTCAACTGGCTCAAGAACAATGGCTGTTCTAACGTTGTTCTATTTCTGAACAACAGGGGGGGAAGGGTGAGAACCGTTTTTTGTCAACGGGCTCAAAAAACAATGGCTGTTCTAACGTTCTTCTCTTTCTGAACAACAGGGGGGGCCTTATTGACTTGGCGTCTCGAAGGCACAAACCTTGGCACTCAAGGGATATTGTCCTCTTCAATAAGGTGGTTCTTGAGGTAGAGCTCCCTGGTGCACAAGGTGAGACTGGATCGGCGTAATGTTTCGTGAAGATAATCTGGATCTGATCTGATCTTATTGGGAAATGCTATTGTATAAGTACCCAGAGCCATCCCCTTGGCGTAGGGGACAATTGAGTGGGAGGCTCTGGGAAATGCCCGGTCACGCCTCGGAAAATACCTTATCTGCCCATAAGCCTAACTCAATCTGGTGAGATCACCGTATTAAGGTGAAACGGGGGAATAACCTCCTTGGTTAAATATTGACTCAGGTGGCCATAACGCGCCCTGCTTCCTCTCGAGATGCACGTGGGTAGCATGTGTTTGTTTCTAACATGTGATAGCAGCTGAATTCAAGCGGCCTCAGACCGTTCTATCACAATCATGTATTTGTTTGCCTCAAATTCACAATTTTCCTATACCCTTATTATCGAACGTTCCAATATTTGCATTTCGTTTCTGTAAAGAAAGAATATCCTGCTTAACCTTTTAATGGAGTAGTGAATTTTTTTCCATAATTGGTGTGGTGGAGTGTGACATACTTTACCAAAAATAAACATTTACTCTTTACTCTAAATCTCAGATCTTTATTTTTAAGGATGAAATAATAAAGATAACATATTTATGCACAATTTTATTCCTTTTCAACAAAGTAAAATCTTTTTAATTAATTTTACTAAAAAATTCTAAGCATCGTTAACTTGAAAATATTGTTGTGCAGGAATAATTAGAAAGCTCCAAGCAAATAGCTTTAGTGCACATGAGAATAATATTTTCTCTTTTGATCTTGGGCAATCTGAGCATTTGACATTTGACCCTGTTTTTCTTTGCTTTAAATCTTTTTCGCCCACTGCAAATTGATTAATTTTCCTTTTCATTACCCTTTCAAGATAAAGATTTTCTTTTCTTTTCTCCAGTTTTTCATCAACTAGCTTCAGTCTTAAAGTTTTTTAAATCTTTCTTCTTTTATCTCAAGCGTTCTTTGAATTAATCAAATGAATTATATAAGAATTGACGCCACCAATATTCAATATCCAATAAACTAGGGTGAGTACTAATCTTACTCTCTCTTGTAACATTATATATGGCATATAGCTGGCCAAATATATCTATTCAACCTTTTGTTTTATTATTAAATGATGTTATTTCGGCCTTTTTATCTTCTTTGGCTTCTTCGGCTATTATATTGCTATGATGGATTGATTTAAGAAGCAACACGACCTTATTGTTTTTTGGAAAATAGGAAGTCGAAGTAATATTTTTTTGGAAATCCAAACAAGCTTACTTTTTGAACCTGTCCTCTCATTAATCAAAACTCGAGGGGGAATTTCATTTTTATTTTTTACACATTGCCAACTATATTTAATTTATAGTCCAATTAAAAGGTCTATAGCAAGTGGGTAGCAGTAAACAAATTGTCGAAGGTAATATTTCTTGAACTTCTTCGAATATAATTCACCATGCGTTTAACCATAGCTGTGGTAGAATGATCTACTGCAAATAGATCATCAGGCTGCTTACCTAAATATACTTCTCTCGTAGAGTTGAACGTCGATGCTAGCCAAAGATTGACTCTGTGGTTATGCGAGAAGGAAGAGCTCCAGCAATTGTAGGGGGAGGGGATATATTGATCCCAGTGCGAGGGTTAAATAAGAAAATAGAGTGCGGTTAGCCTAAATAATCAATTGTTAGATTTCCTGGATTTAAAGAAGCTGATTGTAGAAAAATAGCTTAACTCTATACAAAGATAATATTTTTAGCAAAAGCAAATAGATGACAATAAATAAGATGAGACACAAGATATAGGACGGGGGGAAAGGGTACCAATGACTGGACAGTGAAGAGAGTCCGAGAGAGGATGTACAATGATTGCGTTCAGGGAAAATGGGAAGACTCACATAAAGCCTAATCGAATAAAGAATTGGGACCCGACAAGGATGCGGGGCGCGGTAAAGTTTAACGTGAAAGATTCTTTCTTATTTAAACCTCGCTGAGAAATAAACGAAGAAGTACTCCGGACGGGAACGAAGTGGATATTCGAGTGAAAGATTCCTGACCGTAGCTATCGTCTGTCGGTCTGAAAGTCTTCCATTGGGTACGAGCGAGTGCGAGTAGAGAAGTGACGTATCGCGTTCGAAGCTGGAAGCCGTTGGTAGGTGGAACAGGGCGTACAAGACTGTACGTGTCTGCTAACCAAGATGGAGCTGTATGGTAAAAATTCCTTAAAGGGTGAACGGAAATCTCATTAGACTTGGCGCACCAGAGGGGAATGGATAGTATTGGCGAACTTCACAGGCTCGCGCCAAAGTCCTCGATGCCAAGGGTCTGGCGCCGATCTTGCGGGTCCACAGGCAAGAAAGGAAACCCAACATGGATTACAAGGCCGCGTGGCATTCTTGAGGAGTTCCTTTGGGTTGAACTGACCGGATCATTCTTGATAATAGCGCTGGGGTCATTCCACCGCGCGAAGTTCTTGCTGCTCTCTTGTGGCTCTCTGGGCGTACAGGTGCATCTTCTCACTGGCACCACTGGTAGACGTTAGGTCCGAGGAAGAAGAGGTTAACCTTCTTTCTCTGACAACTTTTATTGTTAAACTGTAAAAAGGCTTTGACTCATCTAATCCTCAAATAATGATACCTTATCTAGCAGTTGTTTTAGGCTTATATTGCCGAAATGGGCATTTTCCTCTAAAGGCAACACGCATCTCATCAAGTGTAGTAAATTCTAATAATTCATAATTTGATTTAGAATTTTTTACAAATGTCTAAAATATTTCTAAAAGCAGCAAACTTATGCTCCGCCTTTCTTTCACTTTGAGTATATCATCAAATCTTAGGAATGTAAGCAAAAATAGTGGAAGGAAAAATATCAATTTCTGGATCAGAACTCTAAAAAATTCATCCTAGTTGATCAATAACTACATAATAAGTAAAGCAATCCTATGACAGTTTTTATTTTAATCAAATTAGTGGGTTGTACGTGGTAATTTTGCTTATAATTATTTTTTTTAGTCATAATGTAAATATTTTTACATTTTATAATTTACCTTAGAATACATTCCGTTAGAAAATTTGACCAAATTTTCTCAATATCAGAATAATTCCTTATTTCACCGTTGGGACTAGCTGAAATGTTTCAAATGGTGAGAGAAGCCTTACGCTTTTGAATACGAGGTGGTTTAACATCCAATTTAGTTTTTCCATCCCTTTCTATGAAAATATTTGCATCCTGTATTTCCATTTCACAATTACTTTCATATGAAGAGCTTTCATCCAGAGAGTCTTTATTGATGAATTCTTAAATAATGTCTTCATCAGTTTCATCAAAATCTTCATATTCATTATCAAAGGATTCATCAAATTCACTTACATCAGCACATTGCAATTCTTGATCTATAATATTTTTAATAGTTTCACTTTTCTGTTCATGTCATTCTAAAAAATGGCTAAAAAAATATGGATTTTGAAAAATGTATATGTATGTCACTCTCTATACATTTAATTACAAATATAAAATATACATAAAGGTATATAAAAAAAGAATACAAATAAAAAGTGAACATTCGAAAATGCAACCAAAGGTTTTAGAAAAAGGACGAACTAAAAAAAATTAGAGTTCAGAAATATAAGTAATGTGCAAAAATTGAGTAATAGTTCATTTTTTTTACTTCAAATGATCCTTTTATAAACAACGATTTATCTAGAAATTTATTGTAAAATTACATCATTAAAACGAATAAAGAAATTTTTAAATACACACTTAACTAGCGTGGTGGAGTATAAGAAACCCCAGAGACAAAATTGCACACGTTTTGCTTCAGGGGTTAAGCATACCCTAAGTTTAATTAACGCATGTCTTAGAGTAGGAAAAGTTGAGAAGTACACAAACATGTCATCATAACTCAGCGCCTGGCCTAAGATAATGAAAAATAACCTCCTTGGATTTTTTCACACCCCACCACACCATTGAAATTCGTGATGAGGAAAATAAACGATAATGTTTGACGAGTGAAATCAAGGCCAGCACAAAAAACTGGCATACTAGTGGTATTTAACATTGTTCTGCTTTCCTTTGCATTAATATCTACCGTTAATATTATTTAATTTAATCATTCATCATTGCAAAGTCATTTTCTGTTCTATCACAAAATGTGCACACTATCCTTCATAAGGATGAGAATAAATAAACACCTAGACATTTTTATTGACCAATAGATCTTTCAAAGTGATGTTCCCTTATTACTATTATGGATCTTGGAAGTAGCGATATGTTAAACAACATAAATCTTATCATGAAGTGAAAAAATAATTCCTTAACTACAAAAATCGTAAACTTTACTTTCAAACTTAGAGGAGTAATTTTGATTGAATCGAAAATTAGATTAAGGACATAGTTTCAATCGATATTCCACACCAAATTGAACGAGTTTCAATGGATATTATTAATCATTAAACCGATATAGGCATCGATCATAGCTGCGTCTGACATACAGTCAAATCTACGAATTTCATTTGGTTTTATTAAAGCTAAGCAACAACCGCTTATCAAAAACATAAACACTGAGGGTCCTCACCAAGGGAAATTTTGTAAAAGGTGCATAATTACGGACGTGGTGAAAAAGGTGGGAGCCAATAACTTTATGATGTAAAATAGAGGGAGAAGTTTAAACAGAGCTCTATCTGTATTTTAGCGAATTTTATTTTCAAAGCTGTAGGTAGTGGAAGTTGTTGTAATGCAAATACGAATATTCTCTATTAGATAAAGAGTATCAAGGTCTTAGTTTTAAGTACCTGCTCGCGTTGCACGCTCTCTTTCGTTCAAGATAAAAATAGAAGTAAAATATGTATGAGCATTTGCACTTTGTACGCTATGTTTGTAATTATTCACATCACCTACTTATGCGGAATTTCTTTCATGTTTATTATTACTTTCTGAATCAAACTTTTTTTAAAGTTTTTCAATTTTAAATAAGTATTTATTTATTAATTCAATAAATATTATAATTTCTACCACTTTCTACAATTAGTCTCCATCTTTCCTAGTGGCGTTATAATTCACTATTTAGGTTCAATTTTGTTCTAAATTTAATTCTGAAAATATTTTAGTCGTGTCTCAGCTGCATTTAAAACCAAAAATTTGACTTCAATATTCGTGACTACTTATATTGGCGAAGTGAAGTGTTACAGTGCGCTCATTTAATAATAACAGCCCAACATTTGACTATTCAAGGACATACTCCAACCTTACAAATCAAGCAAAGTTACAGCTGTCTTTTTCATTTTATTTTTATTCTGTATCTTACTGTGCCCTTTTCTCTCTTTATCCGTCACGTCTCTGTTTCTCTGTGTCCTTCAGTTCTCTCTCTATCTTCTCCCCCTTTTCTCTTTTTTAGATAACTGATCCTTTATCTCTGTATCTATGAACTCTCTGTCCCGTCACGTCTCTGTTTCTCTCTGTCCTTCAGTTCTCTCTTATCTTCTCCCCATTTTCTCTTCTTTGGATAACTGCTCGTTTCTCCCTCTATATATGATCTCTCTGTCTCTCCCACCATTCTCTGTCTTTTTCTTTTCATCTCTTCTTCCTCTATCTGTGCTCTCTTTCTCTCCCCAGCTATCATCTCTGTTTTTCTCTCTCTCTTTCCGCTTCCGGTCTTACTTTATTCATCTTCACGTATCTATCTATATTTCTCTCCCTCCTTACCCCCAGCCTCACTAATTTCTTTATATACGTTACTCTGCGCAACAATTTGTACGATGCCGATAATTCCGAATTAATACTCGCTCCAAATCGTAGACGAAAGCCGAACGAAATTTTGCAGACAAGTTATAAGCCTGTCAACACTTATGACCACCGCTTTACCCCAACCATCAACCTCTTATAAATCTGTCTATTTATTTCCCTACGCCTTCTCAATTCTTTAATTCTTTATCTATTTCATTCTATAGCTCTTTTCTTATTCCTGACCTATACTTCTTTTCTTCTATTATGCTTTATTTCTTCTGTTCCATTATCCTGTCTCTTTTTCTTTGTCAATGGCACTTTTTCTCTTACTTTCTCTCGCTTTTTTCGCTCTCTCCATATCTCTATCCCTACTGGCTCCTTCTCTCTCCACTCTTTACTTCTCTCTCATTTCTCTATCTCACTTTCACTCTTTTTCTCTATCTTCTCTTTCTCTCTCTTCTTAAAGGATAACATGCCCATCTTTCTCGCTTTACTCCCCACCTCCTATGTTCGCTATCTCGAATTTTTCAGCACCTTCTCACCCTTCCCTGTTTTTATCCTTTTATCCTTTTGCGTTACTCTCTTCTTCTTTAATTCTGTCCTTCTCGCTCTTTCTCTGCAACTCTATTCCCACAAGATTTTCTTTTTCTTCCATTTCGACTACTCACTCCCTCTTCCGGTCGTTATCATCTTCCCACATTCCTTCCCGCCCCTACCCTGAATACAAAGATACCGACTGAAAATGAAAATATGTGTCAAGGTACACACGTGCATATGTGTGTACTTAAGAACTATAAATATTTATGAAGAACGTTTTACCAGAACTACCCAACCATCCACCTTTTATAATTTTGTCTATTTATTCCCTTACCTCTTCTTAATTCTTTATTAATTTCTTTCTTTTCCTCCTTCTTTATTCCTCACCTCTATTTGATTCATTCTATTATTCTTTCTTCTTTTCCATTCGCGTGTCTTTATTTTTCTTACTCATTGGCTTCAGGGATAGGTTTTTGTGTGAGCCTCTTTGATTTCCCCGACAATCAATCCCATCCTCAGAGCTCTTGATCGCTTTCTCTGCCCTGTAATCTTTCTCTTCACTCGATACAAAACCTGCGCTCTGGGAGGGGCTAACTGCCCTGAAGGGCGCATTATAAATACCTATTATTATTATTACTAAACTTTCAAAACATTGTTTGTAAAAATCGTTTGACTTTGATTTTAACTAGCTCTGTAAGTTTGTTTAGACCTCTTCTGTTGTTGACAAGTTCATTCTCCACAAGTGTTTGGGTAAACTTCTAAAAGTATTGTAAGATTATGTATGGGGCTAAGTTTGGTGAGTATGACGACCGTGTCAATAGTTTGCAATCGAAATTGTTAAGCATTTTTATTTATTTCTTGCGAAATGAACGTACATTTTCATGCCAAACGAGCACTGTTCTTGTATTGATTAATGCAAACCTGTTTTTATTCAAGTAATGTATTTAAACGGTGCAAATGAGCACATTAAACCTCTTTTAGTATAGTGTTATTTGAGTAAAGAAGTTAAAAAATCAATTATACTATTTATATCCTTTCAAATCGCTGAAGAGATTCTTTCGTTTATGCGGCCTCAATTTTGGCTGTGGCTTTAGTTTTTACCCAGGCCTAAACTTTTCATTTTTATAAGGTTTAATATTGTTATATATAACATACTTTTCGTCTCGCGTAACACACGTATTTTAGATTGTTCAATATTTATTCGAGTAAAAGATTTGAATAAATTTGATTCTATGTTGCAAATTGCCTGTCAGATCGTGAGGAGTCTATTGCCCAATTGGCAAACCTTGTTATTTCGTTTAAATTGCAAGCTAAACTGGAAAGAGTTGATTGACGCCTATTATACATCCAAATGTAAGCCTTGCTAAAGTTAGGATAAATAATTGCCTAGTTTTCGAATATAGTAGAATAGGCTTGTATAAAATCAAACCTGTTTTCGATTATTTCTATCCATAAGATATTGATAAGCATGAAAAAAATGCAAAGTAATTATGGGATGCCCTGTAGTCCCTCTTCAAATTATCGCCTTTCTATCTTGTTACATATCATCCCTTCCTTATTTTCCTTCTAGCTCGTGACCGTTTCCAAAAAATGTATCCTATGGTTTGTCATTTCTGTTAGAAAAGAATTTACCTTATTCTCTCGGAAGAATATCTGAAGTTATTTTCGACGATGAAAATTAAACTTTCTATTAAGGAAAATATACAATTCTGTCTGAAATAGAAGTTATTTTCCACCGATTGAACGATAAGTCGTTTTCTAAGAAATAAATGAAAAGTTTCCTAATGGGAAGTAATTAAGAAATCTTTTCATGCACGAAGATGAAATGTCATTTTCAACGAAGAATTTTTTAAACAGAAACATCGAGAGATCAATTTCTACCAAAATTCAGAAGTGATTTTCAAAGATGTTAAGTTAAAGATGCTTAGATTAACTAAATCATTATTATTGTAATTGGATGAGAGAGGCCGTCATCGCCAAGCAATAATTTTAAAAGAAGAGAAACCTATATAAGGAAAAGGAAAGAGTATTCCAAGAAATTTTGGCGTTAATGGCAAGTGGGCGTTTATTAAATAAATCTTTTTGTCAATTACAAAAAACTTGGTATCCAATTTCCTTTTTCCTATAGTTAACTGCAACCATTGAATTAATGATACATTTTGAAAACTTAAACTTAAATGTAACCACAAAAGGCCAGTATATGAGTTATGATGCTGGTTGAGTAAACGGGCACTCAATATGCTTCGTTCATTCGAAGGTACTAATTGCTTGGTTAAATCAGTGTTCAAAACTTACTCTAAATAATTTTTAGAATGGCATCTTTAAAGAAGTTTTAAAGTTTAATGTGACTTAAAAAATGTTGATTTAATGAGTGTTAGTATTGCTTGGTTAATAACTATTTAGAGTAGTTATTATACTATTGGTTTAATGGGTATTTTTTATATTCTGTCGAATGAGGTTGGTAAAAGTTATGTTTAAA
Organism: Ceratothoa steindachneri; assembly: GCA_963969495.1. Lineage (NCBI taxonomy): Eukaryota > Metazoa > Arthropoda > Malacostraca > Isopoda > Cymothoidae > Ceratothoa > Ceratothoa steindachneri. Next base: position 35,218,060 of record OZ018323.1, on the reverse strand, counting down.
CTGTATGGAAAAGTTGTTAAAATTTTTGATTACCCGCATTGATTTAAGAGTTTATTACATGAAAGTTTAAAGAGTATGGTTAAAAAGGTGATCACAATACGGTAAAATTAATGTTTGAGAGTTTGGATTAAATGAATAATCGATTTCCTATGAAAAAAAGAGTGTTCAAAAAGCTCTCTTCCCCTCCCTTAACCTTTGGGAATCCAATGTCGCCTTCTCTGATACCGCACATGAATCGTATCTGTTTGTCTTCCCTCGGTTTCCTCCACAACTTCTCGCGTGTTCGATTCTATTTTGATCGACGAAGCCTTAAGACTGTTATTCATGCCTTCGTCACCTCACGCTTAGACTCCTGCAATTCTTTTCGAGTAAATTTCCCTTCTTCGTCACTTCGCTCCCTACAACTAGTTCAAAACTATGCTGCCCGGCTCCTCCTACGCTGCCCCCGATTCTCTCCTCCAATGCCTCTGTAACAGGAGCTACAAAGGTTTTCTATTCGCTTCCGTACCTAATATAAAATTCTTTTAATCACTTAGAAGCCCTTAAACCTCGAGGTTCCACCTTATCTCTCGTCTGCCCTCTCCCATCGTCAAACTCCTCGGGCACTCCGGTCTAATCTTGCTCCCCTCTTGATCACTTCTCGTTCTGTCCTCTGCTTGATGGGTGACCGTTGCTTCTTAGTTTGTGCTCCTAGGCTGTGGAATGCTCTTCCGACCGAAGTCCGATCCTCTCCTTCCCTTGCTACTTTTAAACGTCTCCTGAAGACTCATCTCTTTAGAATTGCCTTCTCTTTTCTGTTAACTTTCTCTACACTCGCTACACAACCTGCGCTCTGGGAGGGCTAACAAACTCGAATGGCGCATTATAAATACCTATTATTATTATTATTATTATTATTTTTACTTGCTTAAATAGATATTCATAGTGATTAGTTGAAAAAAGCATTACGATTTTTTTTTAATTGTATAATTAATGTGCTTGGAAAAAACGAGTGTTTAAATAGCTTTGTTAAATGAGAGTGTGAAATTTGAAATGACATTTAAAATGAGTAAGTAAAAACAAGGTCGTAAGTGGCTAGTTAAATGAATTTTAAAAGTGATCGAAGTTCAGACTCTTGGTTAAATTAAAGTTCAAAAAGTTAAACGAAGATTCAAAGTGTTTGATCAAACAAGTTTTCAAAGCGCCTTTCAAACTACTCTTTAGACTGCTTTAATAAGTTACTGTTCAATGTTTTATGAAATTTAAAATTAAGTTGAGTATTGAGTTCTCTAAAACCTTCGGTAATTGTGTTTTCCAACAGACTGGTAACATACAAATTAAAGTTGCTCAAGTTAATGTGCTAATAAATTTGTTTAGTTAAATAAGCGTTCAAAGTGCTCATCGATAAGTGATTTCTACATTTGTTTAGTTACATAATAGTTAAAACAGATGGTTAATTTTTTTCCCACTTCATTTAATGAATGCTAAATATGTATTCAAATTTTCAAAAAGATACCTTATTATAAATTCGAAGTATTTGGTTAACTAAGTCTAGAAATAAGTTTTCTACTTGTTGAATTAAATGAGTATCTAATTTCCTATTTAAATAAATGCTTAAAAACAGTTAAAAAGAGTTAAAGCTTTGGTTAAATCACTGATGTGATAGATGTTTTAAATGAGTGTTCAACGGGCTAGTATTTAAAGTAATTACTTTATAAGTGTATTTAGCCACTTTGTTAAATATGTTTATCAAATTGCTGTTTAAAAGTAATGTTCAAAAAGTTTAGATGCATAAATATGCAAAGTGCTTTCCTAAATATTGTTTCGAAGTGCTGGGCTAAATGGGCGTTTACTGGTATTGAGAAAAACAATGCGACACTAATTTTTGTAGTTATTGTTCCATTTGCTTTGACTAACCTCCAAAATAATTTAGTAACAAATAAAGGATTGGACCTATTGACTTCAGTAAGAATTGTTTCTGATAATTAAATCTATTTTAATAATCTCATTTTATTTATTTAACCTAGGCACTGTGAGAGCACTAATTATATGTATATGAATTCAAAATTAAGATGTTACAGTATTGGAATATTTGTTAAAACTTGGAGTGAATGAAATGATCATTTATTTCGTTGGTATATGAGGAAGGTGAAGATAGTTTGGCAGGAAATGGAGATGTGGAATTCAGTTTAAAGTTTGTCGATGAGGAGTAAGGTGATTCTGTGTAACGTCTGAGGTTAAAAATCAGCAAGAAAATAGCAACGAGAGATGAAAAAATCTTAATGGACAGGGATAACTTTTTAGTGCTAAAAAGGTGATCGAACTATGCCTTGAATGGACCGATCTGTTCTTCTGCCTTATAAGGCCGATTCTTTCCTCCTCAAATTGGCAAGTTATGAATGTTCTCTTGCCTTGGGAAGAATTTTGCCCCTAAGCAAGTTTTTTCTGGCGAAAAATGGAAACGAAATTATCAAGTATGTTATCTCGAAAACGAGAAGAACCATCATTTTCTAGTCTATTGATCTACAGTCGCATGCAAAAGTCCAGCTGGCAGTTTCTTTAATCTCCACAAAAGGCTCCTATTCGAAGGTCAATAAGTTTTGCAATTCGGATATAACGAAACGAGATATGAGGAAAAGTGTTTTATTATTTTTCAATATAACTACCCTCTACTTGAATGCACTAGCGCCACTTGTGCCTGAGGCTTCGAATTCCCGACAACCAGAAATCTCCCGACTGCTGTTCAATCCACTCCTGGACGGCGAGCTGGACATCTTCATCGTCCCCAAACCAGCATCCACGCAGTGCAGCCTTGAGCTGGCGAAATAAAATGTAGTCGTTAGGGGCTAGATCTGTACTGTAGGGGGAATGGTTGAGCTCCTCGAATCCGTACTCGCGCACGGCAGCTTGTGCAACTCTGGCCATGTGGACTTTGACGACCTTGAAGTCGATAATGGGCGTGAGGTTTCTAGGGACCCAACTGGTAGAGACCTTGGTAATGACCAAATTGTCGTGGAGGATGTTGATAACACTTCCATGTGATATTCCAAGTCCTCACTCGATTTCCTTGACCTTTACTCGTCGATATTCGAGGATCATCCTCTCTACACGGACCACATTGTACTGGTTGGTCACGTCTGACGGGCGTCCTGGACGGGGATAATCTTCAAGGGACACAAAACCATGGCAGAACCCTCTATTCCAGCGAGCAACGGTTGCATAGGAAGGGGCAGTGTCGGTGTACACTGCAATCATGCGTTCATAGATCTCTTTTTCATTCTTGCCTTCCTTGGTCAAAATTTAATCACTGCATGGCTGCAGGACCTGACTTGTCCTAACATCCCCACAAACAGTTATCTTCCTTCCTCTGTTTTGCCCTACCAATTCGCAAAACCTATTGACCGCCCCTCGTAAATCTTATAGAAATTGGCAGATAATATCTCAAATATATTATTAAGAGTGTGTTAAAATATATTATCATATTTGGGCAATATGAGCTAGTAAATGTGTGTTTAAACTGCTTGTCAAAAGAGGGCTGAAGTAATCTGAATACTCAAATATCTAAATATGGTGAACACATTAATTCAAAGATATCCGCCGTTTTAAGTTAGAAGCACTTCTGTAGGAGACACCTATTGGTTCTTTTTCAATTTTATGTATTTACCAGCAGAGATAACAGAGAGTCATTATCTTTATGCCTATCTATTTCCCCGTGTATCTATTTGCCTGCCTGTCTCGTTTTTCTGCTCTAGTTTTTCAGTCAGTATGATAAATTCTCATTTCTATCTTATCCAATGTCATGAATAAATCTTTAAAGTTTAAATGGAAAGCTCACCAAATTTCACCAACAGGCAAATAATTTATCTAGTTCTGCAAATTAGGCGAATTAAAAATATTATTTTTAAAACAAAAGGCTCAAAGTGTCCACAAAATGCGCACATTATTTAATTGCGTATTAGAACTTGATATTTATGGCCTCGCTCTCTTAAAATATCTCCCTCTTCGTATATCTTGGAGAGTGTTGTAGAGCGGTTAATTTGAGATCACGTTTTCTTTTTTTTTTTTAGCTATGACCATTGTACTTTTTCGTCAATGGCTCGTTTTACATAAATTCAGGTAAAACCCTTCTTCGGCCAAACACCATACAAAAGTAAAGCCCACTGAATAAAGCATGGTGAAATGGCATTAATATGCTGCATATGGTGCAGGAATATCTGTTTAACACATTCTTGCGATGTGACCCACCAGAGAGTGATGAAGTTACTCAATTTGTTACATTATGCTACACCGGTTGTTGATAATATATATATATATATATATATATATATATATATATATATATATATATATATATATATATATATGTACATATATATATATATATATATATATATATATATATATATATATATATATATATATATATATATATATATAATTAGGTAAAAGGCCATGTTGTATGCAGGTTCTATATATAATATTTTACCCTAAGCAAACTAAAATAATGATTATATTTATAATGAAATGACTTAAAATGCTTCTCCCTTAACAACCAAGATCTTTTCTATTACCGAGATAGCTCTTGTCGGAACTGGTCCATCTGGCGATGGGTCCCCTTTTGCGGTTGTATAGAAGCGGCTTCACTTCCCACATTCTAGAAAAAAAACAAGATTAAAAAGAAGAAACATAGTGTGACTAAGAGTTCCTCTTCTTTCATACTAACTTCGAGGACGCACGTGTCCGCTGCCGTTTTGACAAGCGACCCCGCTATGACTGGCACGTTCGGCCTCGAACTGCCATCGGGCAGGGAGACCTATTAATAAACGACTGTTTCAAATAGGCTGAGCGGAATTTGATTATGTCGGAACCCCTCATTGAGAGAATGCCTGGAATCTTAGAGCCCGCTCTCTTCAAACACTTTTTAGTTATTCCGCTAACTGATGCTTTTGTGTTGGCCAAAGGCCACATGTTCCATCAAAAGGTAACATTAGCTAAAATGACTCTTAAAGAGACAAAAGTGGACAGTTACAGGTACATGAGTTTTCTTCTTTGGTCACTCAATTACTTGCCTGTATTGGTGACACCACACTACAACTTGAATTCCGCGAAAGGGAAGATTTTTGTAAGGGAACTCGAAGAATACTCTTTAGAAGACATAATGAAAGACCAAACGGTAAAGAGACCCCCCACTAACACTCTTCGTTGAGTTATTTCCGAAGAGGCTCCCGTATTTGGCACGTCCTGGTTGTTGTCGCTACCTTATGAAGGCATTCGGGGCCAATGGAGAAAAGGTACTACTATTAGCACCACTTGGGACATACGAAACACACATGTATACGTGCAAAGTCGAGTTAACCGAATTCTGGGTAAATTGCTCCAAGATAGTACACGATGTGTCTTTAATGTGTATTATCATGTCTCTCCATTAGGGAGAGCAGCAGTCTGCTTCCTCAAAGTAATGTGTGGATATCTCTTGGAGAAGGAAGTCCTAGCCGTTCAAGCTGCGTATTGTCTCTCTTTCTTTTTGCGAGTCTAAGCTTTGTTCATGGCGTGCCAGCTCTACCTTTGACGTCAGATTTATCAATTAAAAAAAATGTACCCTTTTACCCTGGGCCATCAGAGTCGAAGAGCATGGTCACTCTCGTCCTAATTCCGAACCCATCTACGGGTTTCTTTCCCTCCCATCGGTGCCCTTCTAATATAGCTTGCTTCAAAAATGGTTCATTAAGAAACGGCTGCACTCTTCCACCAGGTTGTTAGATTGACAGAAACCAAATCCTTTATATGTAGTCTTAAGACTGTCTTACGAGATTTGAAAATATGTCTCCGAAAGAAGGAGTGCACCAAAGAAGATTCATATAGGATGCACACAACTATGCTCAATCGGGCTTCTCGATGAAGCTGGGCCCTCCAAAATACGGATCCCTTTCTCCAAAGCCACCGTTTCCGCAAAACGAGAAAGTAAAAGACACGTATTTTGAGCTAAAGTTTCTTGAAGTTAATAAATGGGAAAGTATTTATGAACGGTGGTCGCAGGTTAATAAGGCTGCACCCCATTAGGAATCTTTTAGAATGAGAGTATACTAAGCTAAACTTTCATTGTGTGGGACGGTGACGACTGAAAAACTACCTCCATGGTGACTGGAGTAGGCGCAGTGGTTGAACTTCAAGAAATTACTGATTTATCTATGAAGTCAAGGAATTTTAAGTTATTGGATGAGGTCGTTGCATTTTTATCTGACAATTTCATCACCATGGCATAAATACTATTCCTAGAGCTTCTGGCCATGTTGCACGCTTTTAGCTTCCTTAATAGTCTGATGAGTGTGAAACGAAAGTCCGAGAGAACTGAGATTACTACATGCGATATAAGAGCCGCCCACACGATTTCACAGATGGTGAATTTCGATTAGCTATGGCTAGGTTCTGGTATGTTTCGTATCACTCTCAACGCTCTTTTTGGCGGAAATAGGTGCCTCAAGCTAAGAGGAATGCTCCTTTTTCAGAGAAGTGAGAGCAAAGCACAAGGATACAGAGCAAGTCCTCGCAGAAACCCATCACTTTCTCTTCGAGAATGGAACAGCTACCTCGGGATAAGCGCACGTAGTTGAGACTTTAGTGACCGTTTTCAGCCCATTCTCTAAACGAGATGCTGTGCAAGACTATATAATGCACGTCTTCATGCCACTGAAGGCCGACGAATGGACTTTACTTCTAAAGGTAGGGGAGAAAACTTCAGCGAGAGATTTACGTTGTGTAAGTTGCGTTTCAAACTCAATTCATCACGAACTACAGCTCTTTTCCATAAATTTCTCCTATGACCGGCTGCCACCTCTAGGTATGCAAGACATGGCATTTCTGCTAGCTAGGATAAACTGATCTGGACGTATTTGATCCATCCTCACTCCTGGCGAATGTTTACTCTGTTTTTTGTACGCAAACTGGGGATGGATTATTCTTTCCAAGCCGGTTTCCTCCCGATTTCTCTAAACTAGTACGTACAAAATTTAATAGGAAATCGTTAAATTATAGAGAAGCATTTTTATGGAAAGCAGAGACCACCTGTATTATGTACAGTGCGGATTCCGCAAGTTCCATTAAACGTGGGATGCGTTGCTCTGACTGGACACTGCTATCTACGAGGGATTCCTACTTCGTTAGCAAAACGCTGCGCTTGTTTAAATCTGGATAAAGTCTATGATACCGCATAGCGATTCTTCATCGTTAAGAACTTTCACACGATGGTGGGATAACAGGCCGCTTAATTGTCATTTTGGAATTCCTTAAGATACTAGTGTACGTATTCCGGTGCGGGAGCTTTCTTCAGGCCACTGGGGGGGGGGGCAGAGGAGCGATCCGCAGAAAAGTGTCATCAAGTTGCTTCCCCTGGATGTTCTGTCTACACTCTATGTAGAATACCTATTTTAATTCTGGAGCGTCAATTTCAACAAGCATTAAACTGCATCTCTGATTATGCTAAAGTGCAGAAGTTTTCAATTTCATTTGCAACGCCTAAGGTAGTGTACTTATGCCCCCAGTCCAGGGACATCCCAAATTTCCCAAAAACTGGGTTCGCCTGGAATTAGTGGATTTGCACCTTTTACTTGATCTTGTTTTGGACCGACGTGTCGGCATCGAGGCCCATATTAACCTCCTTTGAGACTTTTTTACCGAAATTGTAATGCAAAAGATATACTCCACCACCTGCTTGGCATCGCACTAGGGAAATTATTGGCTTGTATGAGCAGTGCGGCGTCTCTATCAGATGCAAACTGATATCACTTCAACCGAACCAGATCTCAAAATTTCTTATGCCACCGAGAGACGCCATTTATACCCTAAGTCTTTTGGGTTTATGTCTAAGAAATTCCTTCGAGAGCTTGCTGTAACGCTCGGACCAGTTGTACATATGGGTAAGCCCAGGACACCGCCATTGGCTAATTGACTATTTGCTCCTAAATCTTCCATAGCGCCGACAGTATTGTCGTGGATCATCATGGAGCACACTTCCTATCACAGTGGATCCGTGCAGGACTATACGGTTAAGTAAAATTCCAAGGAGAGGGTAGGCTTTCACGCTGTTTGCTTTCTTTTTGAAGTTAGCATGTCTCTACTAGGCGCTACTTGTCTCTTTACTTTCGAGTTGGTAGCAATACATCGCTCGCTGCGAAAGATAACGCGCCGTGCTTAGTTTGGAGAGCGAATTGTGATTTTTAGCGGATCCTAAGGTGGCCTGACTGCTTTCTGTGCATTAGCTTTACCTCAACCCTTTCTTCGTAGCTGCGTGACACAGTAGTTGCTGCGAAACGGGCGGATGTCAAATTTATCTTCTAGTGGATTCTTGGATCTTTAGAGATGGTTAAGAATGAGCACGTGATCAGAGCTCCAAGAGTCAGCGAGGACTGATCAACCAGAACAGTACTTTGCTCTTTCTCATACTTACTACATGGGAGGAATCACTTACAACCCCCATGTTGTATGGCAAAGAAGATGGAAGATGGCTGATGGGAACTTATTGTTACGTATCATCTCTCTTCTACCTTTTTGTAGACATAACTTCCACTTACGAGATGGTTTGAGGTCACTTTCTCTTGTTTTCTAATTAGGTATACTCTTGCAAGCACCAACAGTTAATGGAGCGCTCTCCTACACATTACTGTCACCAATACGATTATCTCTTCGTGCACACAGAGTTATTGACTATTTACCCTCTTGCAGGAAGATGGCCTGCTTTATTTTATTTTTATTTTTGGTGACAAAAAAGTTATGTCCCCTTTGAGTGTGCCTATAGGCCGATGCCTGGGGGTGCTTACTTATATTCTTGTTGCTTTGTTTTTATTCGTCTTGGGATGAGGGGGAACTACTATTTAGATTGTTTGGTTCTTTTTTTTAATGTAGCCTGGTATGAGGCTGAAAATATATACGCCAACTTGTGCCGTATCTGAAAAATAAAAAAATTCTAGTCATCCGCTTAGATTCATGACTATCGTCTATATAATTTCCTGCTTCATATCTTTCCCATTTACATGAGTGGCTTTTTCATTTCTAAATGATTTCATAAGGAAAGCTATAAATTTGAGATAAATACATTTACTAACTAGGGAGATTAATGAACTCTTATACCATTTTAATTTTTTTTCATTGCAGAATAATGGAAGAACTTCTGATCTGATAAATCTACTCTTTTCTTAGCATTGTTATAATCAAGTATAGTTTGAGACTTTTGAATAGGTACTGCAGCTCTTGATAACTTTTCAGTATCAATCAAGCTGCTATTGTGTTCGGGAATTTGAGACAGCCTGAGGAAATGTCTTTTTCATTCCCATTGAAAATTTTTATTCTGGTATGAATTTTCATTCATACCCGAAATAAAGTTATATTTCTAGAAGATACTTACCTAAATAATTGAAATAAAAGAATTTTCAGTAAATAACATGGCCCTCATCTTCAAATGAGATATGATCAATTTAGCCACCAGATATTGAGTTAACTACAAAGATTTCTCATATTCCATCCTCAATCAATAAACCTCTAAATTAAGTGTGTGCCACGTTTTATTATAAAGTTTCAAATGAATGCATCTATATTTATTAGTTTTCTAGGTATATATATTTTACATCGAGTGGATAGTACCACATACTTATCAATACCAATTACACGTCCTGGATAAAAAATTGTCCGATACCTATTTAGGTGTATTTCAATGATATGTTTTATTTTAAAGTCTGCTGTAATGTTATTAGGCTCCCTATAGTTAGAGAAGCTTAGGATTCTCAATAGTAGCTGAAAACAATCACTTTGAATTATCTTAGCTAAAATGATATGATATATAAGATGTTTAGAGTAATAAATTGATATTTCTGGCAAAGACACTAATCCCAGGTACAGTATAAAGCCAATAAATTTCCTGAATTCATCTCAAGCTTCAGGTGTCCTCACATCAACCCTGATTATCTAGTTAAGATCTATGCAGCAATTACTTGGTTTACATATTTATCTTTTATTGAACGATCATATCAAAAATTTTATTACTCAGAAATTGAGAATCAATATATACTGGCCAAATTTTACAATCAGGAGGAGAAGCAGCAGCTCTCAGATAGTCTTTATTCGGCAGCACTACCTTCATTACTACTTCTATTTTTATCATTATTATCCTAAGGTAAACCATAGATTGAGAACCTTGACTCTTCTGGTTCATTGGCTGTTTCCATTCATATATGGTGGAGGGTTCTTCGCAGTAATCAGAACTGTAATGATCTTCATTTTGACGTGAAATTCCTGGCTTCTCGTAAAACTTGGAGCTATTCCATATCACGCCTACAGACCAATATGAAATTATTATTACAAAGAAATGGAAGGAATGTATATATATATATATATATATATATATATATATATATATATATATATATATATATATATATATATATATATATATACACATATATAACAACAAAGATCTATAAATTATTCAAAGGAACAGTAATTTAGAAGGTCTAACTAGGTAAAACAAAAACTATAAAAAGTAGGCATATTCTATCATTATTTGCTCATTTAGGCTAAAGACCTATGCAAAGGAAAGGGCTTACTTTAGCTATGAGTAAAAAAATACACTATGAAAATCGTTTATTAAAAGAAATACGTGCATATAGGCTAACAAAATAACTTAATATTAATAAAAAATAAATAAAATTAGCAATGTTCACAGGTGGGTGTCCTCGTACTACAGCCAAGAAAACTCAAAGCGTGTATGTAGATCATACCCTTAAGCAAATTTTGCCAATGGAAATAAAAGAGAGAAAACGAAGAAAGATGTGATGTGAATATGCTATATAGGGAAATTGAGCCAAAATTCTATTGATAACTTCTAACAATAATTGAAATATATTGCAAACATTGGTTATAGGTAGTTATTACCAAGTTCATGTGATGAAGTATGATTATTATCTTTCTATGCATGTAAATAATCCCTCTTAGTTTTATTTTTGTATTCGCAAATATTTTAGATTATTTTTTTCCGATTAATAAAGAAACGGATATGCAAAATTTAGATGTCACCAAAATTGATGCAATATAAATCTGCTATTATTAAAGAAGTTTCTTCGCTAACGTGAACTAAAACTTCTACGGATCTTTTCTGTTTGTCGGCAGGCGGATGTTTTGTACCAAATTTTCACCAATAATGCAGTTTTGAGTGCGGAATACGAATATAACATTTATTTTTTGTAGATAATATATCATTATCACAATGGTATTACTATAACAGACGACCTGAAATCACTGCCATGTTTTAGACATTAGGAAAGGCAAAAGAAATGGTTAAGGAGAGCTGCCTATCTTGGACTTGTATTGTCTAATTGCTTTTGGCTTACTTTCATCAGAATAATTATATACTGTCAGGGTTAATGATTTTATTATATAGTGGAATTATCCTCTACTCCGATCAGTTTGCTTATCATAGAATATAGATGTGATGTAGACTAATGGCCTTCACTATTGAGTAGATTTAACCCATAATAAATATGCTTAGTTAAATAATAGGATCCTTAGTATTCTTCTTGAGACCGAAATTCTTGACTGATACAAAATTTGAAGAGGCGAGTAGCTAGTTAGATTGATAAATACAAAACCCAAATAATACTCTCTAATACCGCTATTCTATATTATTTTATAAGAATATTGGATTATCCCAAATGACGCTACTCTGTTCATTTAAGAGTTCAGGGATACAATAATGATAACTCTCTCATAATACGATAGCCGATCTTTTTGTCAAAAGAAACTCTCTCGAGATATTCCACTATATATACGTTACTAAAGTAATTCGTGGGTTTTATTATCGGGATTAAAATTAAGATATCAACCTTGAAATGGGCAAAGATGTGGGATTAATAAAGGTTTTTCACCCGTCAAATAATTCCAACACGGTTATCTTTCCTGATTCATTTTACTGAATCAATTTTGTTTACTGTCTTATTCTTTATCAGCCTAATCCTGTATATTCACTAATTACATTGGGAATAGGATGTAGGTATATAACAGTTCAGTAAATAAGTCAGGTTGAAAGAAACTTGTATAGATAGAGTGACTGTATTACTGCTCGATGTCATCAATTCTAATGAATTTTTACTTATTTAATCCTACGAGTATATTATAAATGCAGGGTAGCAGGCTAAAATTATTTTGTTCATATGAACAAGGCAATATAAGAATAAATTTAGTGAGACAAAATAAGGCAGTTATAATAAAAGCCTTCTATAACTGGTTTTGGCACGGAAGAATCTTCGAGTAAGGACACGACCGAAAAAATATTAAAAAATAATTCAAGAATATTAATAATTTTTTTAATTCACGTAGGGTAAAATTGATATTCTTCAATGACAACTGATTAATGACAACTCTTCCTCACACATACGAGTATATGTATAATAAATTTTCCTTATAGTGTGCCTAGCTAAAAGCAATTTAATATCATTTGTAAAAGAAAAATTGCACAGCTAGGCCTGATAGAGTGAGACTTGAGAACAAAGCGAAAATCTATAATAAGTTTTCATTCAGTGTACTCGCTGCAGACCCTATAAGAGCTCATTGTCTCGTAAGAATAACAAATCCTGCAAGCGAAAAACGCGACAATATTTAAGGAAAAACGAATTATATTTTAAAGAAATATATTGCCTCCAATATATTGATTTAAAACTTCCCCTGTTTTACAGACGAAATTGCTACACCAATGGGTAATATATCTTTATTTTACCTTTAAATAATTTCTACGAAACTTTCACAACTTTTCAAACACATAGAAGCAACATAACCTGAATACATTAGCTCTATAAAACACTCTAAATTGAGGCATAATGAATGCTGGAAGTGAGCCCTTCCAAAGGATCCACGAACAATGGTGTTTGTGATAGAACGCGTTGAGGCTGCGTTAATTTCAACCACTATCACATGTTATTTAAAACCACGATGCTACCCACGTGCATCTTCGCTTCGAAGCTGGGCGCCGTATCGCAGCCACCTGAGTAAATGTTTAAACAAGGAGGTTTATCTTCCCCCTTCGCTCCATGAGCCACCCTCGCCAGATTGAGTTAGGCTTATGGGCAGATAAGGCATTGTTCCCAGGCTCGGCTGTGCATTCCCTCGAAGCTCCCACTCCATTGTCCCCCACGCCAAGAAGATGTCCCGGCTATTTATATGGAAACTTAACCACTAAGATTCAGATTGGAGATCCAGATTTTCGTCGTGTAACATCTTTACGATCCACTTTCACCTTGTGCGCCAAGGGACCTCGACCTCGAGATTCACCATCACTTGTCCAGAAGAAGGACAATATCCCTTGAGGGCCAAGGTTCGAGCCTTTTATGACGCCAAGTCCACAAGGCTTCCCCTGTTGTTCAGAAAGAGAACAACATTAGAACAGTCATTGTTCTTTTGAGCCCGTTGACAAGAAACGGTTCTCACCCCCCTCTCTTTTTGTTCAGAAGAGAACAACGTAGAATAGCCATTGTTCTTTTGAGCCCGTTCGCCAAGAAACGGTTCTCACACTTTCCCCTGTTGTTCAGAACGAGAACAACTTTAGAAAAGCAATTGTTCGTTCGAGCCCGTCGACAAGAAACCGTTCTCACCCCCTTCCTGTTGTTCAGAAGAAAACAACGTAGAACAGCCATTGTTCGTTTGAGCCCGTTCGCCAAGAAACGATCTCACTCTTCCCCCTTGTTGTTCTGAAGAGAACAACATTAGAACAGCCATTGTTCTCGAGCCCGTAGACAAGAGACGATTTTCACCACCCTTGTTGTTCAGAAGAAAACAACGTAGAACAGCCATTGTTCTTCAAGCCCATTCGTCAAGAAACGGTTCTCATTCCCAAGACGCCACGTCAGGATCATTTAATTCCCTCCCTTCAGCTGGAACTCGCCAGCACACCGGAAAAAACCCTTCACGTTGCCTTCCTCTGCACAATAAGTATAATTACTCAAGCCGAACGTTACCTTTGAGTATTTAACCCTTTTTTCAATTCTATCGGGTACTTTAAAGGGTTTAGCGAACCCTCCCCTCCCTTTAACTTTATATTTGTTTTACCTTTTTAAATCTTTTAATTCTCGGATTAGCTCGATTCCCCACGACCCTTTCCATTCTCTGTTCATGTCAATATTTTCCGTTTTGTGTGTTGTTGATAATTATTATTAATAAAACTCTATTTTATTAATGATAGCAATATTATTATCCTTCAGCTCAGTTCCACTTCTTAAGCATATGGAAGATACATAATATCGGCCAGCCAGACATCTACGCACTCTAAAGATAATTATATAAGTTCCCTCAACGAATAGTTATATATGGTATTTCGTCGAGAGTCCATTCTACGACAGTGTTCTTCACAACTAGAAACCTGAAATTTATTTGAAGTGCCTAAAAAATAGGATAATATAGGTAAGGTGGTTGATTAGTGCTTCTTAAATAAAATAGTGTAAAGAGACCCCAGAGGCTGAGTAACAGAATAGCATCCGTTTAGATCTCCACTTTTTAAGGTTATAACTAGAAATGAACTAACCGAAATTACAAGAGGACAACAAATTAAGCGAGAGCGACTTGGGATATTTATATATGGGTAGCTCAAAGTAACTTTTATCAGGCTCATTAACGTTCTTAACGCTTATGTACTGAACTACAGGACAGAAAACTACTCAAAGAAACTAACCTCAATTGAAGCCGCTGAGACCCAACAACAAATTGGACTATCGCAAAGAATGCCATCCCCAATCAAAGCTGAGGGAAGCATGATATGTACAAAGATCGACCTCTTCGTAGGATAAGACTCAAAAGAATAAATAAACGAGAAAATAGAGAAGAACCACACAATGAAAGAAAGAATTTTGAGAGTCATTAATTTAGCCAATCATATTGCTATAATTTATCAAGATATAATCAATTAAGTTGATATTAACTTGTGTTTTTCATTTAGATTTTAATATCAAATAAAATTAAAACAGATAATGTGTCGTAATGTGCGATGGTGTGCATAATGTATGGAGAAGAAGATCCTGCAGTTCCTCTAATAACTGGACTGCTAGGTTTCAGAAACCAACAATATGCATCTTATATTAATTATTTCATTATGAAATTTCATGTTCTTATATTTGTGTATGCTTATGTCAGAGTGTGTTCATTAGATGAATTATTTTATTTTTATACTTATGTTTATTTCAGTCAAATAAACCTGAACTTTGGAACCTTCCTTAAACTCTGGGCCACTTCAATTTATTTCACTGAGGAGAATGGAACGTGGTTTTCACTCCGATTGTTTGGATGTTGTCCCAACTGAACCAGAAGTACATGTGTATTAAATACTGGTTGTTTTTCTTCTCGAGGTACAATGCGTCAATTGAAAGTACAAACGATCGTATTTGGGCATCAAAGCCAGTTCAGTTTCTCCTGAAATCTTTAAGATAATTTCCAAATGTACTACTTTCGACGATACTCTTGCTACTCTTAAAAGCCCCTTCATTCAACCCGTGAAAGAAGTCGTGGCGCGACACAAGCTCGCGACTCGTAAACAATCAGATAGTGAAACGATTGATGAATATTTACATGCTCTTCAGGCACTCAGTTAGAATTACAATTTCTAGACTGTGAATGTTGAAACGTATAGAAACGAGTATATTCGATATGCATTGAGTACTGGGCTTTCATCATCGAAAATCAGAGCGAGATATCTATAAAACAAAACACTTTTACATTATCATCAGCTGTTGATCAAGCGAGATCGTTAGTCAATGACACAAGGGATTCGGTGGCCTATGCATCATTCACTTCTGGACCTGTAGCTCCAGGATAATCGCATAAGCTGGGTGCTGAAGTTGACTGCTATAATCCAAATCTTGAGGGTTAGAATTGTGCTGCAGCTCCTTCAGTTCAAAAACATAAAAAATGTTATTATTACGGAAAATCATCGCACCAGAACCGTGCTCGCAGTCCGGCAAGTGACGTTACCTGCTTTAAATGCAAGAGAGGGCATTTTTCGAAGGTATGCAAGTCATCTAAAAATGAATTCTCGGCATTAACCTCTAATCCCGTTTCCGCTACTGTGCCAGCAATTTTTTAAAGGGAAACTTTAGAAGTGGAGATAAATTGCTGGATTTTTTTAGATACCGGCAGTTGTGAGAACTTCATTTCAAAAGATGTTGCGAACTCCTTTATTCTCTATCTCAAACCTTATGAAGGCACCATATCTATGCAGTCTACAAATATAACGTCTCCTATCAACAAATGTTGTGAGGTTAGCATTAAAGTCGGAGGCCGTGAGTACCGAACAGTACGTTTGATTGTTTTATCTGAATGTTGTGCTGACATTATTTCAGTAATCCCCTTCCTAAGTAAACATTCCTCCTTTAAGCTAAACTATGGAGATCCTCAACTTGATCTCAAGTGTGCTCTCTATCTTTTATGATTACTGATCCTGCAAAAGTTGTCACCAACATATCATCCGAGTGCACACCGGTCACTACAAAGTCAGGCAAATTTAAAACGTTTGGATCTGAATTTATTCGTTCTGAAGTAGCACGCATGCTCAAGGAAGACATCATCGAATCAAGCACCTCTCTCTGGCGAGCTCCAGTTTATGTTGTCAGGTATTAATTGACTATTTTCAGATGATTAACAAATTTAATTACTTGCATGCGTATCCATTGCTCAATGTTTAAAAACTGGTTAAGATATCTACCTATAAGCTATTTAACACCCTTCACCTAAGTAGTACTTATTATTGCGTTTCCCTTCAACTTATGCATAAAATTTACATCGCTTTTGAGGAGATTTCAATTTAAACGCTTACGTCAAGTTTTGGTCCAACCAACAGCTTTGCCTGCTTCCAAAGAATTATGATGATTTCCTTCTTGAAAATAATCTTGACGACACCTATGCCTACCAAGGTGATGTTACTACTTGCAGCCGCACGTAAGCGTAACATCATAAAAACCTACCTAAGTTTTTCAAAGTTGCTGAGAAACATAGAGCGACCTTAAATAACCAAAAATTCACATATTTCAACTAATAATATATATATTCTAGGTTATCAGATTCGCCAGAATGAACCTTGCCCAGATCTTTCACGCCTTGCGGCTCTTAATAATATGGCCGTACCGACCAGCCAAGAATCATTATTTCGATTAACTAGTTGGATTGTTTGCATAATACTCTTCGTGGGTTCCAAGATTTTCTTAAAGAATTTGTCCCTTTGATTATTGTCAGTTCCTAGTTTCTGAAGAGGCAACAAATGCAATGGATGAATTAAAATCAACTATTATTAACGCAATTAAGTCGAAAATAGATGTAAATATATCGCTTACAGTGGAAACTGATGCCTCAAATAGCGCCATTGGAGCCACTTTGAACCTGAATGGGCGGCCCGTTGCCTGTTTTCGAGATCCTTAAATTGGTCCAAGAGAAATCATTGCTATTGTTGAGGCGATCAGAGGATGGAGTCATTTTTTCTCGGTCGTAAGTTAAATTAAATTAGAGATAAAAGAATCAGTATCTTACATGGTTGATTAACGTTTTCGGAGTAAAATAGAGAACAAAAAGATTGCTAGATGACGTTTAGAATTGATGCCCTTTTGCTACAACGTTATACATCGTCCTGGTTCGTTCAACATAGCTAATGACGCCTTATAACGCACTTTCTGCTCAGGCATGACCCACAATAATCTTGTATAGTTTTATAAATCTCTCTGCCCTCCATGGATTACACGATTTCACCATTTTGTTCAAATACGAAACTTGCCTTATTCGGTAGATGACGTTAAGAAACCGTGTCAGGATGCGAAACGAGTCAAAAGTTAAAACTTCAATATTATCGCCCAGAGAGGCAGGAGCTTATCTGTGCAATGCCCCTTTTGATCTAATCAGCCTGTACTTTAAAAGACTACTACCTTCTTCTTCTCCCAATAAATATTTATTAATTCTGATAGAGGAATACTCGTATTTTCCCTTTGCTTTTCCTTGTAACGATATTTCTTCAACAAATGTTATTTAGTGTCTTACTAGGTTTTTTTTCTCTTGTCGAGGTTAAAGGGTTCGTGCATTCAGATTGAGTTACCTCTTTCAAGCCTGCTGAAATAAAATCATTTTTCCACAAAAAAAAGGGGTTCCAACGAGTCATTCAACACCTTACCATCATACTGGGTATGGACAATGTGAACGCTATGTAGGAATTGTAACAAAAACTGTTACCTTAGCGTTGGAGTCTACAAACTTGAGCCAATTAATCGAGATTGAAGATATCCCTAATCTTAATTCCAAAATAAAATCGCCATTCCGTTTCTTGATACTCCTATAATGTTGAAACTGAATGAGATCATAATTCATCATGTCATGATTTTTCTCCTTCAGTGGCTTTCGTTGAATCTGCCCCTGAAATTAGCCCTCGTTGAGCTACTCAATATAGAAAACTTGTTTGTCCTATCGAGAACGATACATCTCATGATACTTCTCCTCCAGCTGCTCCCTCAGAAGCCTCTCCTGAATCTTTTCTTCGTCGTTCTACTCTACATAGAAAGACTTGAAAGTTACATTGAAAAATTCTTGATCCTTTAAATACTCGCATTAGACGCTTGATCTAGTAATTCATTATATTCTAGCCTTTCATTTTGGAGAGAGGAAGATTGTTATATTTATTAAGTTATAATTAGTTAAGTTCATAATTAGCTTGTATTTTTTCCTTAAGTTTAAATATTAAACAAAATTAAAACAGTGGTCGGAATGTGCGATTGTGTGCAAAATGTATGTAAATGAAGATCTTGCATTTCCTCTACTAACTGGACTCCTAGGTTTGAGAAAACAACATTATGCCACATATATTAATTCTTTGTTTGTGGATTGTACATGAGCCAATATTTGTGTGTGCTTATGTGAGACTGTGTTTATTACATGTATTCCTTTCTTTGTATACTTATGTTCTGTAATTGTTTATTTCAGTGAAATAAACCAGAACTTTGTAACCTTCCTTAAGGTTTGGGCTACTTCATATATATATATGCTTAGGAGATTGTGTTCAATAACTGATATGACAAACACTATGGCACCAAATGGAGTAGAATTATTTGTATTGAGAATAGAGCCTAAAAATATATGTATATGGAAAAATAGAAACATATTGATGTCGATTTAGTCTTAAACTAATTAATACGAGTATAATATGGATTAACACAACACAAATTAGAGCCTACATAAAGAATCTACCTGCTCCGAATTGATTGGACAGAATGTTTAGAGACACAGAAGTAGTGTCTCAAATGTGAATATTAGCATCGAACTACGGCATTAGCGTGCTCACAACAAAAATAAATCAGAGAAAGAAAAGACAAATAAGAGAAAAAGACGACAGAAAAGAGAAGAACTGCAATCTACAAAAGATTGGCAAATGACAACGTAAACAAAATGAGCTAAGCCAACACAAAACTAGTTATGCACAATAAAATTGAATGAAAGTCTTTCGTGTATTTTACACACACACGTTATAAACATAGGGAAACCAGAACATTCGCGCTAGCAATCAACAATATGAATCGAATGAAGATGATGTGATTCACTAAGAACCCACTCTCTTCGGAAATCCTTAACCTAAGTGTGGCTAAAATATTGGACCAAGGCACTCCTAAACAGAAAGAGAGTTACACCTTGGAAGAAAAGGAGAACAATGTCCAAAACAGAGAGTAAATTACGACCAATGAAGAAAACAATACCAACACGATAAACAAGTGAATTGAGGCAGCACATTTTAACCTAGAAGTAAATCTCGGGCGAATATTATCCTCTACTCTGAGGTAAACAACAAGTCGTCATCATCAAGACCATAAAAGATGGCACTTACAAAACGACCTACAAAGGTAAATCTGGCTAAGCTGATGAAAGTTAGGGAGAGAAGATGGTCTTTTAAGATAAAATTAATATATATCCTGGTCACTCCGTCCAGCTTATCCGCGAGACGTTCGACGCTCTCCGAAGTGTCAAATATTTTAGGCCAAAGCGAATAATGAAAAATGGAAAGCGTAAAAAGATTCGGCCAACTAACACGAATGAATGGAACGTAAAAACATCTTTGGGTGAAATTTTAAAGAAAAATAATTCAGACATATTAATACCAGGTCATGGATCAAACTACACCAATAATAAATGCAAAAACAACAAATGATACATTCAACGAAATGGCTATAGCAATTAGAAGAGACATCCAATACGAAGAAATAAATAGTTTGTCTAAGCTTATTTGGCCGCTAAATCATTAAGCGAAATATCACCAGTGATGATAGCCAACGCCTATTCCCGTACAAAACGGAATTACATCCATATGCATAATTTCATGACAATGTTCATCTCAAAGCTACGCAACAAAATTCATGGGGGATTTGATTGCAAGTTGCAAAACAAATGGCTACTAATGAAGAAATCAAGGTGAAAAACTTTTAAATCTTGCTAGAAAAAGTGAATCCAAAACGAAAGGCCTAATTCTTTAGTATACCTCACTGGTAATACTGCTACAAAAACATACAGTGTACTAAACAGACATTTAATGCCATATAACAACCACACGTAGTCCATCAATAGTGGCTTTCGTGACCATGTTGTAATACCACAAAGTATCAATCAGAATCCGATAGATGTATTGCTACCAGAGAAAGAAAGATACGAGAATATTAATGTAATAGAATAGATGCAGAGAAGAACTAACGAACTAACTCCCATGTGATCTCTCATAAGCAAACATAAAGGAAATAAATGAATAAAATTTGTGACTGAAGACAACTTTTATTAAAGCAGGGACCTGAAACATTACCAGAATGAGTGCATACTTCCATACCCCCGATTGCCCAAAGAGTTAAGGATAACAGAGAGCTGTACATTGTTCATCCCCAAATACAGATTATCTTACTGGACAGCTTGTCAATCTTTACTACAAAAAAAGAAAAGGAGATGAGGCTTCTGATAAACGAAAATCAGGAAAAATGTTTTAGAAAGAGGTAGATATTACCTCCACGTAAAATGGTAGTGGATATTGTTATTGGCTCAAACTGAGATATTTTAAATAATTTATTTTGGTGACTAAGGACTAACATTACTGAAGGTTAATTTATAAGTTGTACATATTGCAAAACTCGTACCAGAGCAATTGTTAGAAAAAAATAAGATTCTTAAGTACTTGGAGAAAAATATATCATCATCATCGTCACTAACTCTAAAATTTAAGAAGGGGATTTTTTTGAGTATTTGAATGTCGTAGAATGACTCCCGACGATATACCATATATCACTATTCGTTGAGGGAACTTCCTTAATTATCTTTAGAGTGCGTTTTTACTGTCTGGCGGC
Organism: Ceratothoa steindachneri; assembly: GCA_963969495.1. Classification (NCBI taxonomy): domain Eukaryota; kingdom Metazoa; phylum Arthropoda; class Malacostraca; order Isopoda; family Cymothoidae; genus Ceratothoa; species Ceratothoa steindachneri. The sequence goes on along the minus strand of OZ018323.1, from coordinate 35,196,716 downwards.
CGATATTATGTATCTTCAAAATGCTTAAGAAGTGGAACTGAGCTCAAGGATAATAATATTGCTATCATTAATAAAATAGAGTTTTATTAATAATAACTAAACAATACACAAAAACGGAAAATATTGACAAACAGAATGGAAAGGGTCGTGGAGACTCGGGCTAATCCAAGGATTTAAGGGATCAAAAAAAGGTAAAACAAATATGGAGTTAAAGAGATGGGATGGTTCGATAAACCATTTAAAGCACAGGATAGAATTGACAAATAAGGGATCAATACTCAAAAGGTGACGCTTGGCTTACGTAACTTCATTAGGGTGCAGTGGAAGGTACTTGAAGGAATATTCGGTCCGCTGGCGAGTTCCAGCCGAAGGGGGGGGGGATAAAAGGATCCTGACGTGGCGTCTTGGAAAGGAGAACCGTTACTCGACGAACGGCTTGACGAACAATGGCTGTTCTAGGTTGTTCTCTTCTGAACAAAGGGGGGGATGAGAACCGTCTCTTGTCTACGGGCTCAAGAACAATGGCTGTTCTAATGTTGTTCTCCTTTGAACAACAGGGGGGGTGAGAACCGTTTCTTGGCGAAGGGCTCAAAACGAACAATGGCTGTTCTAATGTTGTTCTCCTTGAACAACAGGGGGGGATGAGAACCGTTTCTTGGCGAAGGGCTCAAAACGAACAATGGCTGTTCTAATGCTGTTCTCCTTGAACAACAGGGGGGGGATGAGAACCGTTTCTTGGCGAAGGGCTCAAAACGAACAATGGCTGTTCTAATGCTGTTCTCCTTGAACAACGAGGGGGGGATGCCTTGGGGACTTGGCGTCACTAAAGGCTCGAACCTTTGGCACTCAAGGAATATTGTCCTCCTTCTGGACAAGTGATGGTGAATCTCGAGGTCGAGGTCCCTTGGCGCACAAAGGGAGAGAGGGTCGTGGTGATGTTTCGCGACGAAAATCTGGATCTCCAATCTGATCTTAGTGGTAAAGTTTCCATATAAATAGCCTGGACATCTCCTTGGCGTGGGGGAGAATGGGGTGGAAGCTTCGAGGGAACGCACAGCTGGGCCGGAGAAAAATGCCTTATCTGTCCATAAGCCTAACTCGATCTGGCGAGGTCGGCGAATGGGGGTGAACGGGGGGACGATAACCTCCTTGTTTAAACATTGACGTCCGGTAGCTGTTAATAAGACTCCAAGCCTCGAATCGAAGATGCACGTGGGCAGCCTCATGGTTTTAACTAAAATGTGATAGAAGTTGAAATTAACTCGTTCTATCACATTGAATAATAATTTCATCTTAGATTGATTATGAATTATGTTTTTTATCGAAGTTATTTCTAATAATTCTTTTATAATATAAAAAAACAAAATGGTGAAGTTCAGAAATAAAAAAAAGTATCGAAATGGTCAAGTTCAGAAAATTTATTTTTATATATCTTCTTTGACTATATTTTAGTAACGTGATATTTTAAAAGGAGGGAAATTAAGTTTAGATTTCCTTTTTTAAAATTATTATAATTAGCGAAGTTCAGAAAATTTATAAAAGTTTAACCATAGCTGCTTTTTTTTTTTACTTTAAATTCTAATCTTAGTAGCCAAGCGCAAGCCTCTCCCATAACGGGTGTCGTAGAATTGCCCCCTTTTTGTTCTATTCTAAGAGTGCTAAGAGTGTCTAATATATTGATATTATAAGAATATCTTAACGAACAGAGCCGTTACGAAACACGTAAGGATATATAAGAGAAACGAACATTAATCCCCAAATAAACTTATATTTTACCTTTACCAATTGAATACATAACATTTATACATTAACTACAGCAATACTCTAAATATTATTATAAACAAGAATTAATTAAATTAGTTTACCCCTCAAAAATTGATAAATTTCTTTACACACAACAATAATATAAGAATTATGCTTACGGACTCATGTGGAGTTTAAAGGCCTCAAGAATGTTATTTACTCTCGACGAATGCCACCGGACAGATGTAGATGAGCGAGATCACACGGTTGTTTTGGCAAAGGTGCCCGCTAGGGGGTCCGCACGTTCTTCCGATGGAGGGGGAGCTTCAAGGACAAGAGCAAATACGATGCTTTATGCAACACCTAGGCAGTCGTGGTTTCTTTGGGGAGAATGAGTCAAACCTGGTTCTTAAATTAAGCTAACTTAAGTATGGTGTGACCACCGAGTAACGAGCTCGAGGAGCAGCTTTTCTCCTTCGGTACTAATTTCCTTATGGACGAGGACTAAACTCGGGGAGGGTCTTTTTCAAGGACGAGGATCGATGAGACGGGGTTTCTCTGACGAGAATAATTTGAACTTGGTTCCTTACCAAGTTAACTTAAAATTACGGTGTGGCCACCGAGTAACAGGCTCGAGGGAGGAGCCTTTTCCTTCTTCTTTTCTTAATTCCTCAAGGACGAGGAATCCCCCTGGTGTTTAAGGTGCACCAGTATTTGAGGAGTCTCTCTGGCGAGAGTAAGTTGAACTTACCGAAGTTAACTTTTTCTTTGGTTTGATAACCAGGGACTTAGCTCGAGGATGAGGTTCTTCTTAGCCCCTTGAGTTAGGTAGCCCTGCCTCTCTTGCAGGGTACTTCTTGGTCTGGCGAGCCAAGTACACTACCTCTCCAGTCTTGGTAGTTCGGTTTGATCCGAAGACTTCGTCACCTAGAAACTGACGTATACTACCTCGATTTTCCTCAGAGTTCCTCATTTATATCTCGTCACCCGACTGGGGGAGTGGTAAGGAAGGGGGGGGGGGCTTGAGGACGGCTCCAGGAGAGTTCTTTTTCCAAACGGTTTTTCACATGAAGTCAAACATCGGCTCCTGGTTAGCCTTTGAGATTAGGAAAAACACGTGTCCAATTTCTTATTTGACGTGAAACTGGATCTCACTCTCCTGGGGAAGATCTTACATTTTGACCTTTAGGGTCTTTCATGGCACCGAGTTGTGCCACACTGCGGTTAAGCATTGAACATGTCGATGCCTTCGACGGATGTCTTTGCCGTAACCGCCTTGTGACTGCACCAAGAGTGAACGGGGGGGGGGGTGAAGTGACCATTCCCCTACAACACCTCCCATCGACGAACTTAATGGGGAGGGGGGGATGCTCCCGGGAACTTAAAACAACTTACTCAACCTAGTCGAGATTAGCAAAGTTGTATTTCTTGAGCCCTCTCCTTTATTAAGTTTCCTTACACATGAGCGCCCTCGCGCGCGTTTACACAGGCAATGTGTCGAACTAGACCTACTCGCAATACAATTTTACATAAAATTAAAAAACCTTAATTCGTCGATTACCCAGAAAAAAAACAACAAACCAAGCTACTTCCTTACATTTCTAAGTTTTTGAGAACTTAAATCCCACCGGTAAATATTAACACGTACAACAAATGAAAGCATGGTTTTACGCTCATTAGGTACTGAAATAACCCCTAAATGGTTTTTCGTCTCTGCCTATAGAGCAGCTGTACTTTATCGGCTCCTTTGATGTAGCTGATCCTAAAATGGTGCTCTAATACCAATACTTTACCGTGCCTGAGTCGGACGTTCGGGTTATTGAGTCTACCCACGTATGTTACTAAATGGTAGCGGTATTTCAACCTACTCGAATTACCCTTCTTATGGTACTTGACTACCTTTAAATTGAACATTAAGGCTAGAGCGGCCTGTTGCAGAGGGGCATAATTGATGAGAACTTGAGTCCCATAGCTCTCCTTTAACCAGGTACACGGGAAGATCGTGTCTGGGCTCAATCTTTGGGGATCGAGAAAACTTTTCCCTGCGAGGTCGTTTTTTTGGCGTGGCGCTCACTAAAAATTGGCGATTTAGCGGTAACTCCGTGGACGTTCCGTTCGGGGAGGAGACTACTAGGGGTAGGGGATACTCATCCGCGTCTACCATTTGACTAGTCTTACCTGGCTGTATTGCAATAGCACCTCTTTCCTCCTTCCTTGTCAACTCATTTGACTCACTTCTCTTAGTAGCTAGGTCCTCAGGTATACCTGCTCGTACCTCTACCCTACCTCCTACCTCTTTCCTGATAACCCCATTTGGCTGGGTTCTCCTCGTAGGTTCTTCCTTAGGTACACATGCTGGTACCTCATCCCTACTTCCTACTTCTTCCATCGTTACCCCATTTGGCTGGGTTTCCCTCGATGGTCCTTTCTTAGGTCCAGGCCGGGCTACAACTTCCTCGGCCTCTATCCGATTCTCGATAGGTGCTCTTTCGAGTGCGAGCAATCTTTCCTTTTCTTCTCTCTCAACTCTTTCAGCTTGAGCACGTTCTTTTTCCCTCTGTATTCTTCTTTCATCGATTTCTTTTTTAATCTTTATTCTCCTCTCTTTCGACTCTTTTTTCCTCTTCATTCTCCTTTCCTCGGGTTCTTTTTCTGCTTTCGCTATTTCATTTTCCCGTCGGGTTCTTCTTTCTTCATCTTCGTGGTTTATCTTTATTTTTCTTTCATCATCTTCTTGTTTTATCTTTATTCTCCTTTCCTCATCTTCCCTTTCTATCCTTATTCCGAATTCTTGTGCTTCTCTTTTCAACAGTATTATTCTTCTGCTTGTTTTACCTCCTCTTAGCATTCTTCTTTCCTCTCTTTCTATTTTTTCCTGTATTCCGTCTTACTCTAATTTTATGTCTCTCCGTATTTTTATTGCTTCGTATTCTCTTTTCCCTTCCCTTTTATATTTTCCCTCTTTCTATCAAACTCTTTTATTTCTTTTTCTTCTTCTCTTTGTATTCTCAATTCTTCGAGGATGTAGGCATCCATATCCTCGCCTTCAAATCCCTGAATTTGGGCTTGTAGGTAAAATCTTTTGACCCGATCCATTTTGTGTTGTTCCGTCGATTTTTCCTTTCTTTATTCTCAGGTAATTATGCCACCACTCACCAGGTAGCGCCCAGCATAACTTACCCTTAATCCCACTACTATGTTGATTGAAATACCACTCCGACAACAAATTTACCACTTGGCCTACCAATTACCTTAAGATTGTTACCACCCCTAACTCTACCAATTTTCCTCTCGTCAATTATTCTCTTATGCCTGATCTGATATTCCTTTACGTGTTGGCTTTTTCTTAATTTAACACTGCTGGGTTCTTTCTAATAACAACCTACAAACCTGACACCACTTTTATTTATGTCGTAGAATTCCCCCCCTTTTTGTTCTATTCTAAGAGTGCTAAGAGTGTCTAATATATTGATATTATAAGAATATCTTAACGAACAGAGCCGTTACGAAACACGTAAGGATATATGAGAGAAACGAACATTAATCCCGAACTAAACTTATATTTTGCCTTTATCAATTAAATACATAACATTTATACATTAACTACAGCAATACTCTAAATATTATTATAAACAAGAATTAATTAAATTAGTTTACCCCTGAAAAATTGATAAATTTCTTTACACACAACAATAATATAAGAATTAAGCTTACGGACTCATCTGGAGTTTAAAAGGCCTCAAGAATGTTATTTACTCTCGACGCATGCCGCCGGACAGATGTATGTAGATGAGCGAGATCACACGGTTGTTTTGACGTAGGTGCCGGCTGGGGGGTCCACACGTTCTTCCGGGGGGGGGGGGCGGTCTTCAAAGACGAGAAACAATACGATGCTATATGCAACACCTAGGCAGTCGTGGTCTCTCTGGCGAGAGTGAGTTGAACTTGGTTCTTAAATTAAGCTAACTTGGAGTGCGGTGTGACCACCGAGTAACAAGCTCGAGGAGGAGCTTTTCTCCTTCGTTACTAATTTCTTTATGGACGAGAACTAAACTCGGGAAGGGGTTCCTTGCCAAGTTAACTTAGGAGTTTGGTGTGGCCACCGAGTAACAGGCTCGAGGGGGGAGCCTTTTCTTTCTTCTTTTCTTAATTATTCAAGGACGAGGAATCCCCCTGGTGTTTAAGGTGCACCAGTCTATGAGGAGTCTCTCTGGCGAGAGTAAGTTGAACTTACCAAAGTTAACTTATCGTTTAGTTTGATAATCAGGGACTTAGTTCGAGGATGAGCTTCTTCTTAGCCCCTTAAGTTAGGTAACCCTGCCTCTCTGGCAGGGTACTTCTTGTTCTGGCGAGCCAAGTACACTACCTCTCCAGTCTTGGTAGTTCGGTTTGATCCGAAGACTTCGTCACCTAGAGACTGACGTATACTACCTCGATTTTCCTTAGAGTTCCTCATTTATACCTCGTCACCTCACTGGGGAAGTGGTAAGGAGGGGCAGGGGGGCTTGAGGACGGCCCTAGGAGAGTTCTTTTTCCTAACGTTTTTTCACATGAAGTCAAACATCGGCTCCTGGTTAGCCTTCGAGATTGGGAGAAACACGTGTCCAATTTCTTATTTGACGTGAAACTGGATCTCACTCTCCTGGGGGAGATCTTACAGTTTGACCTTTAGGGTCTTTCATGGCCCTGAGTTGTGCCACACTGCGGTTAAGCATTGAACATGTCGATGCCTTCGACGGATGTCTTTGTGGTAACCGCCTTGTGACTGCACCAAGAGTGAACGGGGGGAGGGAGTGACCATTCCCCTACAAGGCGCAATGGCGAATCCATTGCCTGCTGTCTAAATGAAAATATACAATCCAAATCTACAACTTTTTAAATAAATAAATAATTGCTTTCGTAAAATGCTACTAAGAATAATCTTGTAACGATGCTAAAAAATGTTTCAACATAAAGCATAATATTTATGAACTTACTTCGCCACTGATTCTTACGAAAAACATGCGCTTCGCAAGAAGAGACTCAGTGTGTGGCTTAGCTACAAACTGGCCTAGGGAACGGGCTTTAGTAAAAACTATACTTTAGGAATGCCACTTTAATGAACAGTGAATTTTAGTGTTTGAGTCAACTAGGTTTTTTGAAGATTTATTCCAGTAGTTTCTAAGAGTTTATAAAAATAAAGATTATTTTAGAGTGTTTTGGAAGTAAAAAAAATATTAAAAATCGTAAGGTTCCTCTCTTGTTGCAGTTTACATATCACTAACTTAGCTTAGCTTTAGTAAGTCCATCGAGATCGATGATGATGGATTCCCTCTTGAAAGCTTCAACCTGCACTAGGTTTAACCGGGTAGGAATGTCTGCATTCTTCGGACCTGTATCTTGACCGAAGGTAGAAGCAACCTGTTAGCAGGATAGGCTCAAGATAACCAGTCTTCATTGTCGGCGGCAGGGAGCTGCCCAGACTCCGGGCTCTAAGTGCTCGCCTATAGGGACGTCCGATCATTGTTTGTGATCGAAGTGTCTTTACTCTAGCTTTTGTCCAAAAAGGCACAACCCACATGGCAGTGGGGTGGAGTGAGAGTGGTTGGTAGGCACCAGGGCGTGTTTACGCATTGTTGGGCCTGCTTGAAGGGCATGGATATCAGGGGATTTATGACGTATATTCTCCTTTTACTAATGTTCACCTTGAGTTTCTCAGTATTATATTAGACAGAGTTTCGCCTCTGAATCTAAATCCGAGGTGTTTTATGGGTTCAATGATAACGATATCTACGGATGTTCCTTTTTGTCTCGAATGAAAATATATTTAATATTAATCATTCCATCCCGAATCAAATTGATTCGGTTTCAATATTAAGCTCCATAGGACCAACATTCGCTAAGGCCTTGATGAAGCTCTTAAAAAAAAGCTTTTGGGAGAAGTCAGTGTCTTCTTTTAAATCGTTTGTTATAGTCATTTTTTTCACGATAAAGTTCTCTTATTGGAATCTGAAAAAGTGACCTCAAGTTTTTTGCAATTTTGTGACATTCATCATCCTTATAATTGAGTTCACACAGAAGAAGAAACTTAAAATCTTTATTTCCTTCCTAGACATTCTATTTTTTTAAGAAAATAGAATATTATTTATTAGGATTATATTTCTTTAGCTATTGCGATCGAAAGTTTAAGATGAATAGTTTGTGCCTTGATACGAAGAGCCTTTTGTCTTTGTTCTTTCTGCACTTAAGTGAACGTCCAATTTGACATTCTGAGAATCCTTTTGGTTACCAATTTTTTCATGTTGGATTTGGTTAACTGATACATTGGTAGAATATTAAATGACACTTTCAAACCAAAATTTCTATCAATCACTTTCCATAAAAATTTACGTGATTTTCTCCTTCCTCATTTTAGTCATGTGAGAAAAAGGCATCAAGACGTTACCAAAAGTTTCTTTAGATGTTTTTCGGAAAATTCACGTTCGAATGATCTTCATAAACAATTTGAAGATAGGTAGTTTCTTTTCTACCAATGAAATAACCCCTTTCGTTTGCATAATGGTATTGTTAAAAAAATTTCTTCTCCTCAATGTTTCGATGAATTATATTAGGTTGAGGAATAAGTTCTTGCGTTTTTTTAATGTGGTGTTGATTTAAGATTGTTGACGTGATTTGTGCAAATATTAAGAAACAATAATAAATAATGAGAGCAAAATTTGCAACGGTTAGGCCACGTCTCGTAACAGCGTAAACTATTAGGCTTTTGTTAGGCTACGTTTTGAAATTGAATAATAAGTCATTGCGGTTTATTTAAAAGTTGTGTTAATTTAATTTTTGTTCTGTATCCTCAAAATGGAATGTCAAGTTGAAAGAAAGTCGCATTTTCGACCCTTGTTGTTATTCATTTTCAATCGAAATGGAAACAAGGTAAACGCAGCCAAAGCTCGTGGCGATATTGGTGCTGTGTACGGAGAAAATGCTTTAACAGAAAGGACAGCTCAATGGTGGTTTTCACGTTTCAAAAACGGTCATTTCAATTTTAATGACGAAGAACGTTTTGGTTTCTCCATTAAGTTGGATGACGATCGATTGAACGACCTTCTTTATGAAAATCCTCGTCAATCAAATAGAGAATTGGCTGTAAAATTGGCGGGGGGATCATTAAAATGTAGTAAATCACCTTCATTCGATGGGAAATATTCAAAAACTCAGTGCATGGGTTCCACCCGCTTTGAGCGAAAGCAAAAAAATATACGCTCCACGATTGCCGCAGATTTGCTTGCTTGTCACAAGGCCCCTCGTGGATATAAGGACAGATTTCTTCACCGCATCAGAACTTCCAGATCTTCGAGAAACAGCAACCGCGTCCGTTCCTGACACACAAGACTCCGGGACCTGCATGGGTAAAGGTGGTTTCGGCGCTGGCTCACAGGCAAGCAGCACGCGCTATTTCCTCCCCGACGCGTCCCGAAGCCTCGCCCCCTCTCCGGCGAGCGAGAGGCCAGAGGCCCGCCACGACAGGGGTCCGTTGCCCCCTCCGGTTCAGGCTCTTCGTGACTTTCACTTGGAGCCCCTCTCCTACATGGTAGATCCTGAAACCCCTAGGTCGCCTAGTCGTCCGCCGCCAGCGTACGACTCCACCACTGAAGAGACCACACGGGCCCAGCCGGTCGATATTGAGTGCTACGCGCACATCCGGTGGGAAGTTATCCTCGCACACCTTCGACGAAACCTCTCCTCCTCCTGCTTCAGACCGCGGGACAGGGTTGAAATTGAGCTGTTGCTGGCTCTTTTCCCCTTTCGGCTGAGTATACCCGCTGCGACGTATCACACTGTTCATCAGCGCGTCCGCCTTTACTACACGGTGTCGATCCACGGGTGGTCCGCAGCCACCATCGACACGAGGCTCCAGGCCTCCAACGAATCCGGCATAGATTATGATTCCCGGATCCTCAACAGGTCTACAGCGGCCAGGCCGCCCCCTGCGTACGGCTCATGGTACAGGGCCCCGGCGCCCCGACGTGTTGGTCGGCGACGCCCTGCAGCTCGGTCTCGAGCGGGCTCGCAGGTTCCTGCAAGACGTTAGGTCTAGCGTGGACTGGCGCACTGAACTTCGCATCGCCCGCCACCGCCGCCGTATGGGCTTCGATGTCCGCTCCCGCTCGGACACATCAGAGGAATTTCGCTCCCTGAGTCCTGGCTCGCCGCCTTATTTCCCGAGTCCCAGCCCTACCTTGGATTCTTCGGCTACAGGCTTCACCATCTCCAGCGCCTCATCCACGCCGGAGTGGATTACTTGTGACGACGGCAACCTCTTCGGAACCCCACCGCGTTCAGTGCCCCCTGTGCCTATTCCTCCCATCGTGTACGATGTGTTGAGGCCCCCCCCTCGTGGCAAGCCCAACTTGCAGTGTAATAGAAGTGTTTGATGCCCCCTCTGGGCATCGGGACGATGTCCCCTTACCAGTGTTCGCGGATTTTGATGCCGCTCCTGTGCCTGATGTTGTCGAGTTGCTCGACCCCGCTATTACTATGTGCCCCCCTCTGCCTGTGCCCGAAGTTACCGCCTTTTTTGAGGCCGCCGCCCAGGAACTCGGCGCTCTTGTCCTCACGGACCCTCCACGTGCCCCTGCCCCATGTTATACTGTGTGCATTCCCCTATCTGGCCTGGCAGTCCCTACGGTGCTTCAAGGCCCTACTGCCACCCCTCCTCCTGCGTCCATAGCTTCTTCGGATACTCACCCCTCGGAAATGGGCGATGTCCTCAACGACCCCAACAGCGGCCCTCCGGACATCATGAGAGGTCGCAACGGGAACAACGAGGATGGACAGCAACAGGACGAAAACAATAACAATAACCAGGACAACCAGGGCAATAACGACGATCAGGGCAACCAGTGGGAAAGCCCTGGACTCGATCCTCTCGAGCCTGATACTCCCCGCGTGGACTTCGATACCCCCTTAGATGTTGAAACCCCAGGGTCTTATGACTCCGTGACCCCTGTCTCCCACCTCCAGAAGGCCAATGCCCAGAACGGTGTAAAGATTTTTCTAAACAAGTCTTACCGCAACTGGGCCCCGTCGGACGATCGCACCCTCCCTTGGATCTCCACTCTGGTAGAGCGTGGAGTGCTAGAAGAGGCCAGCATCCGTTGTGCCCACCGGATCTTCGGGGTGGCCAAGCCTAACAGCTCGGCTCGTCTCATCTACGACATGTCTCCCGCTGCGGAGGCTTATCACCCCCCGAAGTTCAGCCTGCCGAGCATTAAAAAGATAATGAACTCGGCCACGGAACATCTTTGGGCCATGAAGTTGGATCTCAAGGATGGTTTTTACCATGTCCGCCTCCACCCGAAAGCTCGCCCCTGGTTCGGAATCCGATGCGACAGTCGATAGTTTCGATTCACCCGCCTCCCCATGGGCTTTAATGGAGCCCCCTTCCTGATGCAAAAGCTGACCGCTACAACTATGAACCAGCTCGCTTTAGATCACGGCATTAGGGTATATACGTACTTGGACGATGTACTCTGCATCGGCCAAAAGCGTGCCCTCCGGGCCTTCATGAAGACCATCGAGCGCAGCTCCATCAACGCGAACTGGAGGAAATCTCTCACCACCCCTGTGAAGCAGATTTCTTACTTGGGCTTCAAAATTGACTTGAAGCTTAAACGCATTCGCCTCATGTCTTCCATGCGGGACAAGACCCGCTCCGCCCTCCGCATCATGTCCACACGCCCAGTCTCCCGCAAGGCATGGTCGCACCTCGCGGGCCTTCTCAACTTTATCCTTCCTGCACTTCGCCTTCCGTTCTCTTGGGTACAGTTATGCTACCTGCAGGACACCCACCCGAACCCGGCCCCTTTTCTTCACCTCAGCCGCCTTATCCACGGCCGGTGGACCCGGTTTCGCCCCCCTAAAGGAGTCGCCCCGGGACTTTTCGTCGACGCCTCTCCCTGGGGGATTGGTTGGTAGTCACAGGGCGCCTCTATGGCCCTTGACTGCCGCCAATGGGACCTAAGGATCTTCGAGCTCGAATCCTTAGGTCTTATCCTCTCCACCCTCTTCGCCCCCCGCGCCCTCACCTACGGGGATAACATCGGCGCGATCTGGAATGCGAAGAGAGGTAAACTTCCGGAGTCGATACTCCTCTGCCTCTCTAACACGTCTCTCCTGAACTTCTCTTCCGCCTTCAGGATTTCTTCGCGGAACTTCTCTTATGTTCGCAGCAGGCACAACCCGGCTGACTTCCCGTCTCGGCACTTTGCAAGAACTCTCTAGGCGTGTGTGGGCCTTCTTCTCCTCTGGATTATATAAGGTCCTACACTCCCCGAGACGAGACGGACGTTTATCAGCTCTGCTACCGGTGTGACCTGCTCCCGCCTTCCTCCCCTGGCTCCTCCAGTGTTCTTTCCGCGCTTTCTTTGGCTCTCCGACATCTCTTTTCTCTCCTTTTCGGCTGGCATCATGACGTAACTCTTGCGGTAATATCCAGCCTTGTTTTTTGTTATCGGGCCTTTTCCGAGGCCTTCTTTGTTCTCATGTTTATTAATGAAAATTTTCTGATTTTCACTTTTGTAATCTCAAAAATTAAAGGAAGGTCCTCCTCACCCTGCGGGGGGGGGGGGGGGGGGAGGAGGACCTTATATAGTCCTCTGTACTATATAAGGTCCCACACTCCCTGAGACGGGATGGACGTTTATCAGCTCTGCTACCGGTGTGACTGGCAATGAAAAGTAGTGTGTTTTTGTCAACATGAACCATGGAAAACAATGACTTAGCCCCAATAAAAAACCACTTCCACGATTAAAGAAAGGATTTCAACCACGAAAGAAGAGGCTGTGTGTGTGGTGGGATTGTAAAGGAATCATTCTTTATGAGCTCCTTGCGAACAACGAGATATTCAATGCAGAACCTACGTTCAACAAATGTATGGACTCGCCAAAGCTATTCGTGAAAAGCGACCTCATCGACGTTATTGAGTCCTTCTGCAACACAACAATGCTCGTCCTCACATTGCCAATATGACAAAAGACGCCATCCGAACGTTTAATTTGGAAATCCTTCTGCATCCTCTATATTCGCCAGACTTGGTTCCATCGGATTTCCATCTGTTACGATCGCTCTCCAACAATTTGCGCGGCGTTTTGTTCAATATTGATGTGGAATTAAGAACCTGGTTAGACGAATTCTTCGACTTAAAATCCAGAGATTTTTATTGTAGAGGCATCGAAAAACTAGTTGAACGTTGAGAAAAAGTCGTAAATAACCAGGGAGAAAAAAATTATTGATTAGATTGCATATTGTAGGCAATTAAAAATGTAGTTTTACTAAAAATTTAATGGTAATTGATAAATTTGATAAACCCGCAACAATTATTCCTCAACCCAATATATAGGAAGTATCACACGGTCCTTACACTTGAGGGTATGTACAAAACGTGGATTTAGTTTACGTAACGAAAAAATCTCTCTGAGGAAAAAGTCTCGCCTTTAAGAAACGAATAAAGTTGAGAAAAGATTCTAATATTCTATATGGATTTGAACCTGGCCTCCCAACTGTCCGTTAAGCGCTTTACTAATAAGCTACAAAACAAAACAAATCGAACCTTCCCAAATCATCACCCTATCACGGTAAATGGTTCTCTATACTTGAAGCTACTTCTAATTTTTCCCTTTAGATTTATTTATTTATTTCTCAAAGTGTTTTCTCCCAAATTTCTTTCTCGTGCTTTAAAAAACCTCTCGTTTATTGTCTCTTATATATAGTCACGTTCAACTTTTCGCTCTCTCTCTCTCTCTCTCTCAATATATATATATATAAATATATATATATATATATATATATATATATATATATATATATATATTATAAATATAAATATATATATATATATATATATATTATAGAGAGAGAGAGAGAGATTATCATGTGAATTAATTTAGCCTGAGATAAACATACACGAAAAAAATGTGATCATATGTAATTCGATGCTATTTACAGACAACATTAAAATCACGAAGCCTGGCTAATATGCGAATGAGCTAAATAATTTGCTCGAGAAACCCTTCTAGAAATTCATGTCTTTCCAAGACAACTCGCGCTCAAGTGAAAAATACAACATAAACTTGACACCTAACCAAAAAATACTAAATAAAAACAGATGGAAACTCACCAACGTGAACTAGAAACTAATCAAGCCAACGAAGAAGACTTCAACCGATGAAAATAACGAAACTTTTGAAGAACTCAGTAAAATACCAGAAAAAACTAGAATAAGAATACAGTACCTCCCCCAAATAGAGCGCACAGGCATCTAAATATATAAATATAGTGATCCCATTTTAACCCGCTTCCCAGAGAATGTAAGCAAAATTAGTAGTCGACGGCCAGATTAATCGGCGATACGAATGTGACTATGACTCAGAAGAGGATGTGACAGAAGTACCTGAGCCACTTAACGGAATGAGCTAGGTCTCCTCCAAATACAACCTGAACTCTTAGAACCATGAGTTCAGGTAGAGGTAACATAAAGAGAAACTATTCCTACATGTACAAGTTATAGAATGGATTGAAAATATTTGCTCTACTGTTAACGGAGTAAAGATAAAGGCCTCATATACTCTAAAATAATCAGCTAAGAGAATCCAGATATTATAATATTAACTGACAAAGAGTAAATAAACCTAGAACACAAAATAATGAAAAACTCAATTACAAACTTATAATAACTATCCATACACAGATTAGATAGGCTTCTGTAATGATAGGCATAAAGAAAAGATTAACATTTACAGAAATTAAAGATTTCCACCAATTAGAAAGCAGACTATACAAGCAGCACAAATAGTACCAGTTAAACCCTCCAACATCAAATTAAAAAAAAACATTGCAAAGAAAAGGACCTGAATTCCCAAACCTCCTTACGGATAAATCTTCGTCAACTTATGACATTGTCCTGACAAATTCAAACTTCCATTACAACCAGCAAGTATTTACATCTCCTACTCAAATCAATATAAGCATTTGCTGAATTCATTCGAACAAAATCTCCAAAAGAATTAAGAAAAGAAAACATAGAACGAACAAATTAAAAAATTAGGAAGCAGGAAAGCCTGTACACAGGAACAATAGAATAATAAAACTTTGCCTGTACCACAAAGAGACGAAAATAAAACAAAGGTAGCAGAATACCAATAACTAAGGAGAGAAATAATAGAATTTGAAATTAACATGGAGAGCGATCGAATAATAAAACATACAGTGTACTAAACACACATTGATTGCCATGTAACAACCACACGTAGTCCATCAATACTGGATAATAATAATAATAGTGGATAGGAATAATAATAAAAGAAAATCAGACCGGGTCTATAAAAAGATAATAAAAAAAATGACGTAGAGAGAGATCAATAAATATTCTGGCACCGATACAGAAGATTTATTGGATCTTATCAAAAGGAAAAATTCAAATAATATTGAACAAAGATAAATAAACCCATAAAACGAGATATAGCAACACTTTCACAGATAATGAAAAAAGTATTCCTCAACTTACAACGAGAATATGAAAAATTCAACAGAACATACAAAAAAGAACTACTCCAAACAAAATCAAGAGGAAATATCTCATCCTACTTACATGTCGAAAAAGAATACCAAGCCCCGCCTGAGAAGAAAAGCCCTTTACGAATGATAAATAAATTGTAGCACTAAAAACTTTGAAATCCAAAGCCCAAAGAAACATCGTGATCACAAAATTTCTTAGAAGTACTGCACCAAATAATATCAACAACGCAACATTAAAGTTCTTCAATACCTGCTTGAATATGTGATACTTCCGTAAAGCTTTCAAAACGGTAAAGAGGAGCTTGCTCCAGAGAGCACAGAAAGCAAATATCGAATCGAAAGTTACCATCACACCTTACTGCTATAGGTTCTTGTGAAACGCTTACAGAAACTCCTAGATAAACGATTTAAGAAATACTTATAAAAAGAATAACCTAAATAACAAATTGAGGAGCTAACACGGGATAGAAACGGCGTGGTAGTTCATTACAGAAAAGATGGCCACAAAAACAGCAAAAGGCAAGAGAGTAGTTGTAATATTCGCGATGTTGCTAAAGCTTTTGCTAAGGTGCAGTTACCGGTTTTGAAAATAAAAACTAGCAAACTAAACATGGAATAAAATATCAGCTAAATTCTATGCAATTACTCAGGAAAAAGAAAGGAAAAATTTATATAAATGGACACTGGCAAAGCATTCGGCAAGGAACCAGGCATCTATAAATGGATTGTCTCATCTCAACCCTTTACACGATGTTAACCAGCGACCTTTCTCAAATGACACATAATATTGCAATTTATATACAACTATCAGATGCTTTCACACAGCTCATTACAAGTAACAGAAAAGCCCTAAAAAGATTGCTTGGAGAGCAGGAGGGTAAGAAAAAACACCTGACTATGAAAAGGGGAACAAAATGAAAACCCCCCAAAACAAATTCTAAATAACACCACATAACTGAAGAAAGAAAGTTGAAAATAAGAATCGACGGAAAGATTACCCATATCCCAGGAAACGGAGAGTTTTAGGAGTTAAACTGACAACCAACGGGTAAAACATTCACTAAGCCCCCAAAATAACGCAAGCAATAACCACGTTGAACTTGCTGGGCAGATTCAGATTTTTAAAAATAATTAAGATCCCATCAAGCGACTGCCTACCAGGGCAAAACTCGCCGTAATCACTCCACAGACTACTACAAAGCTAAATTAAAAAAAAGTAAAAAATAAAGATAAAAACAGAAACGAAGGCAAAGAAAACCCCCCCAAATCAAATGAAAATTGAAAACAATATGACCATAAAAAGCCACAAGAAGGAAGCGCGATCCAGCGTCAGGGGTAGACCCGGACTGATTCAGAAACTTGTTCACCCGACACAAAGGAAACTTGGCGCAGCTATGGTCATACCCCAACTTAAAAAGCAGATAATCTCTAAGAACAATGTAAGCAGATTCATCTCATATAAGATTAAGAATGATGGATTAATATCAGTGTAACTACATCAGATTCTGGAGTAAACGTACGACATATTAACCCAAAAATGAAGTTAACCAAATAACCTTAGCTTACCTTACCGGAAAATTGTCAAATTCGTGATAAACGATGAATTTACCAAAGTATAAAAAAAACACTGTGTAAGATTAACCTAATATTTCACTAAATCCGATAAAGACTACAAAATTTTAACCCAAGAAAAAGCTATGAACAAACCTCCGATCTTTTCTCTTATTATGGCGCAATTTCGTCTCCTAAGCCAAAAGGCTGAACGGCCGTCTGAAGAAGATGAATTGCATTCTCATGCGCGGGAATCGAAGGATGGGTCTGCTGCCAAAAATGTCACGTGCTTTCACTTATGATGATTTATGACCTTAAGACCTTGAATACTTTCAATAAT
Organism: Ceratothoa steindachneri; assembly: GCA_963969495.1. Lineage (NCBI taxonomy): Eukaryota > Metazoa > Arthropoda > Malacostraca > Isopoda > Cymothoidae > Ceratothoa > Ceratothoa steindachneri. The sequence goes on along the minus strand of OZ018323.1, from coordinate 35,179,534 downwards.
TCAAAAACTAACCTTGGGAGGACCTTGCAAGTTATATCATTTGAAATAGAATGTAAAACATCATAAGGGTTTAAAATTTCATTAGTATTCGTCGAATGGTTATGTTATTGAAAAACAAAACAATGCATGGGCTAACCTAATGAGGACTTTAAGAATTATACCATTGGAAAGAGAATGGAAACCGACATAAGAGTCTCAAATATTGTTATAATCGGCCAAATAGTTACAATGTTATTACAAAAACAAAAAAGGCAAAACAGGTACAGACCGACCGACCGACATAAAGAGATGTAGAGTCGCCCATAACTAGACTCGCACGCGACTAAAAAATAAAATATAAGGAAATTAAAAGAAGTAAAAGCTAAAGATTATTTAATAGATCAAACTTTACAATGTCTTTGTAAATTTGACGGACTATGACTTTTCTTTTATTTCATTGCCTCCATAAAAACTCGCATTGGCCCAAAGTGACTCTATTATTTGTTTTTGTGGGAACCTGTTTCTTCATTTTTAAAATTATGAATAAGAACAAACATTCAAATGGTTAAAGTTAAACAATGTTACATAATAAAAGAAACAAAAAAAAATAATGAAAGCGTTTGCCTGGGAAAATGGCAGCAAACACTAATCAACCTCATTCAATTAATTTACATATTAATTTTTTTGGAAGCCACATAACCATTACCATTCACATCTACTTACAGATTATTTCTATCAAATATTTAACCTATACACCTTCACCACTTCTTCTATACAAATTTCAATACGTTGATGAAAGTCCTTTAGATGGATGAAGGCTTGGTAAGAAACCATCACTAGATATTCAAGTTTATTTTGGAGGAACTGATTAACTGTATGTTTTCTTGGAGAATTTCATGACACCTTTGGCTTTTCTTATATCTCAGATCGAAGAATAAAATCTTTCCCTTTAAGACTTTCCCGTCTACATACCTCCTGGTTACTGGGATCAGAAAAAAAAGGGCTCAGTTGATTCTCTCCGGATAAAATTGCCCTCACAGATACTAAAACTGTGCAATCATTGTTTAAAATCACCTGTAAGCAAATATTTTAGAATATGGAAACCATATCTTAAGAAGAGTTATGGTGAATGGCAACTAGGTTTATTAAGGAAATTTGAAACTAAGTTAATTAGGGTTTGATACATGCATGCACATGCATTCCTAAATCAAATACCCATTACAAAGTTGTCATGATGTCTGTGTGTTGGCAATATAATACTTTATATTCTCAAGTCGACCTTACTTGCATTTGATGATCTTTCTCCTGGATATTGAGTGATTTTCATTCACTTTAAGCTCTCAACCTTTTTTCTAGTCATTCCATTTCATAGTTAAATAGTTACAGAGAGCCAGAAAGGACTCCTTAGTCCACTCAGATGCCAGTCCCATATCAAGTGCTCAAAAGATGTCTCATTGAATTCATAGAATCCGCGGGAACGCTCTCTTAAGAATTCCAGTAATACTCAGATTAAAGCGGAAATATATCATGGTAGCACACAGTTTCCTAGTAAATGTACCATAAACATGAAGATGCAAGCAAAGCCAATGCAAGCCAATAGCACCGCCTGGTAAGATGTACCTCCAGGTTTAATTTAATAACGCCATGGACACCTCAGATAACTAGACAAGGCGCACTTAGTGGAATTGAAACGTTTCTGCCCTAATGTTAAACAGAATTAAACAACGACAGCAAATTTCCAAGAAAATATTAATACGTATTTTTAAAAAAAGCGGTGAAACTAGATGGAAAAATGTGTTCTAAATAATAAACAACTAGGAAGAGGCAAAATTTCTACTTTTCCCTTTTCTTCATTTAACCGCTTCTTCCGAAACTAGCTTTGAACACTTTTCTTCTTCCGAATCTAGCTTCAAACCCTTTTCGTAGCAGCTACTGCGTTAATTTAGATAGGGTCGTTTTATATTTTCAGTTAAATTATATATTCTCTTAAAAATAGTTTTTAAGTTTTGTACGATATTTAATTTTGAATCTTTTGCCAAAAAACATAAATTCATGGATCTTCTCCCTAGATGGCTAAATTTATCCTTTTGCTCAGAGGAAAATTATTATCGCTATTCTTTCCATTAACACCCTTCTTCCATTAAACTACCAATTATATATTCCTTTTTATTATTTCTAACAAATATTCACCTCCGAAGCTAACACAGTTTTCCTTATATACAATTAAACTAACTACAACTCTTCCTGATATGGTTCTTTACCATTTTCTCTGGAAACAATATCAAAATATTTAATTGTTCTAAAAGTCTTGGCCAAGATTGCGCGATTTGGGAGATAATTAGAGAACAATACAAAGTATGAAGGAAGTTTACTGAGCGACAAAATACCTGTGTTAGTTAGTTGTTCCAAGTAGCTTGGGCGATGGTAATCCATCGTCTTTATCTACTGCTAGTTGCGTGTTCTCTTCTCTCTCACAATGTAGATATCGACATGTTTTAATCTCCACTTGAGATGTTTTTAAAGGGGAAATATCTGTGTGAAACGATGTGAAAGAAGGATTGTCAGTAATTCAATAAAATAACTTTCGAGACAGGCGGATGCATTGAGTTAAAATAAAGAGCTACCAAATAGGTAAATTATAATGCTTATGACAGTGAGTGAGCGTTTGATGAGAGTTACACATTGATCAAACGTTTATGAACTTGAGGATTTATGTGTTTGCCAAGAAATGTTTCGCTTTTTCACACATCTTGTTCTGAGTGAAAAGAAAAGCATCTGGTAATTTAACGAGAATCCTTGAACATATTTTAGTATTCAGATAACATTGTTTAACAAGGGATGATAATGAATTTGACAACATTTTCCTTGTCTATAATCCAACTGCAAGGAGTGAAGAATATGAGGTATCAAGTTTTATACCATTACTTCATAGTCTTCAGAAATGGCTCCCTCGTATTCATGAGTAAAATTGGAGCCTCATGGTGCTTTGACATGGTATGAAGTAGTGGATGAATTTTTGGTTGTTTGATTGTTAAACATTTGTTTGGAGGTTTGTTTGTTTTTGCTAACTTGAGTCATTTTTTCACCTATATTCATAAATAAACGTTTATTTTCTTCCAGGGTGAAGATATGGAACTGAAAGTTGGGTGTTCCAGTCGTTATGCCCACGTTATTTGCGTCCCGGTCAAATCTTCTCAGAAAAATATTAACAGTTAGGATGATAGGAGTTTACGTAGGAACTATCAGATATCACCATTCATATCTAAATCATTACTCTATTTGATTTCAAGTTCCATTCGAATTATGTTATCTCTGTACCCTCGCCCATTTTTTCAATGGTTTGATAATAGCGTCAAGTAAACTTATTTAGATTCCGTTATTGAAGCGGTCATCCATATAATCTCTCTGTTAATAATTGCTTTCTTGATTTTAGCCCTATGGTTATTCTTATAAATTCATCTTTTTATAATGAAGAACCGATAGGTTATAACACTAATTTTGGCGTCTTGTCATTATAATTCTAAATGTTAAAAGATTATGATTATTTATTGTGTCTAAATTTTTTTCTATTACTATAGGATTATTGCATAAGAAAGCCAATCCAAGAATATGCTAATATCAAAGCCCATCGCAATATTTTTGATTTTCAAGAGGAAGAATTATATATTTATCAAATTTATAACCGAAGTGCATGGAAAAGTAATAAATAAAGCAGCAATCGAATCACCACGTCTTGGCTCGTGAAGAGAAGTCATTGGAGATGGGGGAGCTAAGATATATTAGGCTAATTCTCGATCAGTCTTTTAAGAAGTAGTAAAATTAAATTTAAAACTCACAATCAAAAACCACTGAATGCATATTTGCCATATCGTTTTTGAGTATAGATTTGTAAATAATGTAGTAAAATGGACGGAGTTAAGATTTGAAGGAAATAGATATCCTGAGTAAGATAATTTAGAGAGCAGAATTGCCGCATCTTTCCATAAATTGGTGAATCTCGAAAATGATGATCAGAAATCCCCCTGCATTTATTCGGGCCTTAGGGGTGGTACTGGAGGCAATTGGCCAAATGTCGACTTTATGCCTCACCTGCCAACTCTTTGTTTGATAAATGAGATAATTACAGAACCTAAACATAATTCAATGCCCCATTAATCCAAATTAACTCAACAAGGCCCCAGCAAATCCAAGATTATGAAAAGGGCAAGATGCGCTATTAGGATAGATAGTGTCAATCTCCATTTGACAAGAAGAATTATGATGGATGAAAATAAACTTAGGAAACATTTATTTGCATCGACCGTCTTATTTTTAAAGAGCGAAAAGGTTTTCCGACCAGATAATAATATTTATATAAGGATAAGAAGACAGGGTGTAAAGCCTGTGTCTCGTTGAAAAGGAAAATGCAGGAAGAGAGGTAGTACTGTTTTGCTACTAGCTACCAAACATGTTACCATTCTTGGGTTAATCAAGGGTTAGAGCTTGGGAAATGTAAACTTAATAAATACCTTACGGGGCTGGATGTGATATATCTGTTGAGAGAGAGGAGATAAAGGAATCACCAGCGCTGTTGCGTTGGTTATCCTGTGATGACAGAGGTGATTGAAGCTGTCTGATAGTAAGTTTTAGATACCGCCTACTGCATCACTCTCAGGATCTTCTTAAGAGCAGGATATTTTGTGTGCCCGCTCTCGTCGGTAATCGAACTTAGTCTACTTAATCAAAAAGAATGGATGAAAAAGCTACTGCTAAACGCCAAACAGGTCACTATTGCCTGTTTACAGAATGGATTTAATTCAATCCCAACGGGAAAGCCTCATAAATATGGGCTTCCAAATAACGCTTCGAAGCCACTGTATTTAATTGGTCAATGATAAGTTTTCACAATATACTTGAAGTGTGCATTAATGTGTACTCAAAGGAAAAATGTTAATAGGTTAACTTACCAATCATAAGTCATAATTTACTTTGGGAATTTTGTTTAAAAAAAAATTAGCCATTGAGGAAAGATATAAATGTATCTTTTCTTCTTAAGGAAGCAATACCCTTATCAGAGCGTATGATGAGGGGCTAACATCTTGATTTTATGTATCTGCGCAGAAGCGTGATATGGGTGTATAGGCTTCGATGGAAATCCATTATAGTTCATATTTCCAGGTGAATATGTGATGTATCCTTGGGAATAATCTCAAGATTCACTTGCCTCGGCTTGAATTTAAAGGGATTATTATATCTCTCTTTAAAAATTATAACAATTTAATGTTTTATTAAATAAGGAAAATTAACACATGCATTACCATTCCTAATGAATTTGAGAAATGTCAAAAAGAAATCGGCGAAGTTAGGAAAAATGATAAAGTGTAGGGGTACATTAAAAATTTAAAAAGATGAGTGGCTCTGGGTACTGTTAGTGAACACAACCCTTCTAAGTTGCACACGTGTGTAATTAATGTAAGTATCTTAAGAACAAACAAATTTAAGGCAATATGATAAACTCAAGAAGTTCATCTCTTTTGTTTAATCAATTTCAATATCATATAAAAGCCAAATTCTTTCCTGCATTCCTCTCCTTGACATAACGTTGTCTCGTGCGATGAAGAGCCTTAGAAAAAGGGCTTTAACCAACCGTTTTAGTTATACTTAAGAAAACAACGTAAAATTCTCCTTTAAAGCGGGAGAAGTTTCCTTAAGTTCAGGTTGATGGGGCTTTGAGTTGGCAATGAACGATCTAGGAACGCCTCCAGAGAGGTTTAAAGGCGATATGTATCATATTGTCAAAAGTTGTAATCTTACCCCTGTCACTATATTTAGCATGGCAGTTTAAAGAAAAGGAGAATTTCACTCTCCTTAAAGAAATAGTAGGAGACACTGGCTTGCCGAAATTTGCACCGAGAAATTCTTTGAATTAAATCCTTAGCAAGCGTGGAACATTTTCTAGAAAATTCATTTTATCTTCCACGAGAATTGAAAAGTATTGAGATAGTGGATTTACCATTTATTTTTTTCTACGAGGCCTAATTTTTCTCGTCGAGGACGTAGAGCTAGGCGTTTAATGCAAACTATGGCCATCTCAGACATATTCCAACTTTTAAAGGTTCGATCAAAATCAAGACGCCTTCCAGCAAGTAACCACACTCGAATTATCTTAACATCGCCCATATCGAAAGCGAAGATTCCAATCGGTTAGTAACACGGAAGAGGGGTGATTAGTGTAGATTATGTGCAACCATGGTACAACTGATATATGGACGAATGCATCCACTCCCAGTCGCAACTGTATATTTGCGGGATATATCTCCCAGTCATTTTCATCGCTACAGTGGGATATATATTCTAGTAATTTTATAAGCTCTAGCGGGATATAGCTTCCACCCATTTTGGTCTCTGTAGCTTTCTTACTTTATTTAAAAATCTTACAGTACAAAATTATGCAAAAGATACATCTTTTTTTCGGGAAAAATAAAAATAAATAGAAAGATCTGCTGGGCAGATGCCTCATATAATTAGATCCCAAATTTGTTTTAATATAACAATTTTCATCCATAATTCCATTGCAGGATTAAATAATGAAAGATGAAATTAATGAAGAATAATTATTAAATCTAAGATACTTATAAAATTATTTTATTATTTTTGTTAATTTAACAATAAATAAAATTAAATGCAGCAATTAAGCTGCATTTTATCGAAAGTACATGGAATCCGCCTTTTATTTTCCTGTGGGATTTTTTCCATTTATTTATCTAATCAGGCAAGCACGACAGTAAATATGAGGAGGAAATGGTTTATCCTAGTCTCCTAGTTTCAATCCAAATTAAGCACGATAATCCTTTTTTTCACAAAATTCGTAATTTTTGCTTGAGGGTCTGGAAGAGCGACATGTACGCAGATGTAACAAAACTTATTCGGATGATTCTTCACGTTTGATGCTTTGAAATGGAAATCTAGACCTAAAAAGATGAATGAAATAGGTTATGTATGGTTACTCATCACTAAATTTTGCAAAACAAAAGTAATAAACGGTTGCATGATAGCGTTATTTTGAAACATACGTTCTAATATAAATCGAACATGTCTTAGAAAGCACACCTGACTAAAGGAAACTAAATATATTCTTAAGTTCAGCTTTCACAAAGGATAATAAATCAGTTGAAAAGCCTATGAACTTTCTCTCTCTACCTTCAATTGCATCTGTCCCCTTCTTGCTTTTAAAATATTGATACTATAAATTTTAACATCTGGAATAAATTAAATGAATTGTTGCCCTTTACGTTTCCGCCTTTCGCTCAATCCAAGATGATAGCGCATCTCTCACCGAAAGCGCCGTGCTCATGCGCACAAACCAGAATAGACAAAAGGGAAATATAGAGGACTTTTGATTGACACGATACCAGAGAAGTAAAACAATGAATTGATGAGTAAAAGTTTATTTTAGTGTTCAGGTTCAGAATTTTAGTTCTACGGAATTCATTTTGTACTAGTTTTCCTACATATTCTAAATAAGCTCCCCCTGGCCCGGAGATTTGAGGGCCCTAGGTATGTTGCATTTTTTATCGTCTTCTTTTCCTATTGACTTTTCTCTCTTTGCTCGATTTCCATATTTATAACATATATTTGGCCGTAAGGATAAAGAAAACTATGCGGATAAGTGCGAAATGAACTCATCCAGGGTAGTCAGGAAACTACGGAGATATACTATAAATATTGAAAGCGGGATTATAAGGATAGATTATTATGGGGCGAAAAGAGACCATCCGATATATAAAATCAATTAAGTAATTTGTCAAATCTCCTAATGTAATTTTTACACTTATCATTTTAGAGATTTTAATCAGCTACTTAATATACCATTCCTTTCAACATTCACCTATTTTGTTTTTAAATGAATTAACCGGAGTAACAATAATAAGAATAGCATGGATCAATTCTGTACCTTTTATATAAACAAATACTTTACCTCCGTTCGTGTGGAATTATCTAATTTCTAATTACAAATCAATGACTCACTTAATTAAATCACTATTCGGACTATAGTAAGAATGTGCATTAACTTCAATATTGTACCAGAATTAGTATTTATTTGGGAATAATCAATATTATATCGAATCAAGTAAATGCTATGCCCTTTTCCCTTCCTAAAATAGGCAAGAAAGAAAATACATTTCCAAACTGTTTGGAGTGATTTTATTTAATTGATCCATTATTTCAATCCATTCCTATTATAGTCTTTTAAACTACAGGACTTTCAATAATGATAAATTAATAAAATCTAAAATTTCCAGGTTGTATTTATTTAAATCTTCAAACATATTCAATGAATGAAAATTATATATTTGGGTGGATTTACCCTGAAAAACAATGGTGATTAACTATTTATTTTTTTTAGTTTGCTCTTATTTTTCTAGAAAGTCACCCTTTTACTGAGCAATGTTTGATGGGAAGCTACATTGAATGGCTTATTAAAGTAAAGTTGCAAACGACTTAGTGCCGGTTTTGTTCTAACGTTTTAACCAGACCCCGGTAAAACTATCTAAATACGGGTCGTTAAAAAGAGAGACTTCTCAAAAAATATATCTGTAATTAAATTATATTCCTCTTAGAATTTTATGATCTTTTACTGAACTTTGGATATGCAAAATAATTAATTACAAGTACTGATTTTGGCTTTAAAATGTCTATAATTTACTCTATTAACTTCAACACTTCAGAAAATAGAAAGCATCTTTCGCTATTTCCAAATAGAGTAATAAGGTATTTTTATTAACATTTTCCTAATTGATTAAATTATGATTAATTTTATTTATTTTAAGTCAGAATATAAATTGCATCAGAGTAGAGAGACTCATTCATATTCATCCTCACAAATTAGGAAAAAATCTTTTAAGATGGATTTGGCTGAATTCTGAATGTATAAAGGGTTTAATTTGTTAATAATGAAAATATATGTTATATCTTTTATGATAAAACAAGCAAAATATTGTATTGAATGGAATCAATAATTTAGAATTATTAAGTATTTAATTTTTGTTTCACAGAAGTCCATTGATCCCTAGTTTTTACCTGTAAGATCCGTAACTATAAATTCTTCATTTTATGTATTTTCTGGTTTCATTTCGACTAGTTAATATTGTTTTAACTTTTATTCTTTAAGTATTTAAATTTTTATATATTACTATTTTGTTTTATTAGGTTATAATCCCTATAATTCTTCTATTTGAGAAATTTATACCTTTGGAAATTCTTACTTGGTTGTTGTAGAGAACAGTTCTTTTGTAGCTATTAATGCTTGTAAGAGAGGAAATGCCGATGAAGTTGCAATGCGAAAGGCTTAAAGAGAATCATTGAAGCTTCATGAAAGATACAAAAGATGAAAGAATTAAAGGTAGAGTTTCTCATACACCACAAGCATTTATTCGAAACACAGAAGAAACTAATGCAAAGAAGGACATTAGACTTAAAGAGAAAAAGGAATTAAATTAGTGATACACGATTAGTCTAGGGATAAAACCAAGTAAAATTGCCAGAAAAAAGTATGTAAATGATAAAGACCATAAAGACTAGGACCGGAGATAATATTATAAGCCTTGAAAAATTTATTCTTACTACCAGTAAAATTATTAGGAAGAACAAGCTGGAACCCCCTTGAGGTAACGCAAAAATGTGGCTTGCTATATTCTCTTATCAAGCCGTATTTTTGCCTTAATTAAACCTCTCTATAACCTTTTACTTCTCTCCTGACGGAAAGTAAAAATTTGACTTTATGGATATTAATAAATATTATTAAAAATGAAGTGAAGATCTCCTTTTGAATCCTCAAAAAGATAGTTGGGTCCGTTCCAGTTTGCTCCAGCAGATGATTTTATCCCATTCAATTATTCGAGATTGATAATTCAATTATGTGGAGATTTTGTAGAAAGATATTGAGATGGAGGCGGTTACATGTCAGGATCAGGTGGATCCGGAACATTTATTTGATGGTAATATTAGTTTTGAATTTGCCTCAGGTTGGCTTTCCCTCAGCGAAAACCCCAGCCGTGGTAATCGTGGGTTGATATCTTACTAGATATGAGGCCAATTGTTAGGGTTCACATGATCGGGAACATTCTCGAGCAGCTTGTCCAGGGTCGTTTGAGCTGTGTCAGATAGACTAGATTCCTGGTTAAAAGATAGTCGCCTTGTCAGTTCCAATCTGGGTCATCCTGATCTTGCTAAGATGGTCGTTGATAAGGCGGTGTTAAAATTGAGTTTAAATTACCTAAGAGCGTACAAAAGAACGGAAATTCCTGTAATCATTATTACCCTTTCCATTTCTATTCTGAAATACTTGATGCACCCTGTAAATAGTTGATTATTCAGTCGAATTCATTCTACCTTTTATCAAACATAGTGAAAATATCTCAATAACACTTATAGAAGTGTAGAAAGCAGTCAAGCCTGGACGCCATATATAAATTCAGAAATTATTCAACTTTTAGAATTAGAGAACACTATGCGCAGGTTGGAGCTGAAAGGGCATTTAATATCACAATATTTCAATCATTCCTCGAAATATAAAATACAAAATTACTAAAAATATTGAATGTTAAGTTAATAAGGTAAATCTAGATCTTCTCTAGTAACTAATAGACAAATCTACCTAAATAAAAGAATTTTAATACATGCAACGAAAAGACTAAAATATCTGCCTAACATGGGACTCAAAATCCCCATTCAACCCAAACTATTAAAAAAATATAAATCTTTGAACTCATACAATTTTTGTCGAATAATCGGCCGTATGAATCATTAAAGAAATAATAAAATCTGCTCTTTAATAAAGATAATTTAAGATAAATAAAGGAGACTGCCTTTGGCATCATCTAGATGCGAAATTATTAGTTATTCGAGCAATTTCGTATTTCCTTTGCAAAAGGACAGTAAATTTATTAAATATTTTTCAGTCAATATAGGCCCTTCCCCCTCCAAACGGGCATGCACACAGTTTTTTTGGTATATTCCTCATTCATTCACAAATCACACTTACTTTGAAGGACATGACAGAAGCAACGCCTGTGAACACAACTAGATCTCAATGGGAGCTCCAGCAAAGAATATCCTGTGTCAAACATTACTACAAGACCGACTTTTTCAAGAAAGTGCAGGACAGTTTCTTGCATCATTTCGAATGTGAAAATTCCCCTCCAAGAGCAATTTCAGGATTGGATGGAGCACTTCGAGAACTATGGGAGGGAAAGACCCTCATTGCAGCCAATGACAACCAGCAAAGCAATTCCTGATGCCCAAGGAAGCGTCAATATTACCTGGACGAGAGCGTGAGAGTCAGTTAAGCAGACTCCAAAACGCTCAGTACGCAAGCAAAGTCAGTCCCTGGGTATATCCCGTAAGACCTGCAGGAGAGTGCTAGTAATGGATGTAAATGCCTACTCATACAGAACAAAGACGAAGCAAACACTTACCCCATCACACAAGTAGCAGAGAAAGACCATGACAGTCAACATAATGGAGAAGATTCAGGAAACTCCAACATTCCTTAACCTCCTTTGGACTCACATGACGCTCACATCCATCTTGAACGAAAGGTACAATCGAAGACAAATGTCTTTTGATGGACTTCCAGACCAAATAAGGGTTTAACCAAGCCCTTAGACTCCCATAAGTGCAAGGTATGGACTGCAATCACAGGCAGAGGCATCATCGGAACATTCTTCTCCGAGGAATCTTTTGCGACAGAGACAGTCACCAAGGAGCGGTATGTTGAGGTCCTTAAAACCTTGAAGAGGGAGCTGTAGACCCTGTTCTTGTCGCTTATGGGAAAGTTTTGATCCAGCAAGATGAAACAAGCTCACACACCTCAAACCTCTCCAGAGATTGGCTGAAAGAGAACTTTGGTGGCCGTGTGATCAGTTTCAATACTGATTTTAAGGGGCCACCTCACAGCCCAGACATTAGCACCCCACATTGTCTCCTCCGGGGCTACCTTAAAAGCAGGGTGTACGCAGAAATTCCCATGACCATTACGAAACTCAAGGAAGCTATCAGGGAAGAGAGTAGAGCCATTAGTCGGTCAGTTTATAAGAAGGTCATGGATAACTTTGTGCTGTGCCTCAATAAATGCACAGATCTAAATGGAGGTCGTCTCGAACACGTGCTCTAGAATAAAGATGAAAATTCCAAAGACTCTCACGTTTTGATATGATGTTTTTAAACACAATAAACTAGTTATCACCAAAGTTTCATTCAACCCTCCTCGAAAATTAAGAAATGAGGCCTAACGAAATTTGGAGCCCGTTTTTTGTGGTCACCCTTTATTATTGAGAAGAGAACATCACTTCTAAATTACAAGTAGAAAGGATGGAGTTTGAGGAAAGGACAAAGATAAGGAAAAGATCTTTAATGAGGAAATTAGCAGGGGTGTTTTAAAGATAGGAAATTAGTTCAAACAAACAAAGGCATCTCAAACATAGTTATTCTCATGAGGAATGCGAAAGGAAGCTGTGGAATTATTGATTCCCTCAACATGTGGAAGATACTTTGCCCAAGTTAAGACCTTAAGAGATTGTTACACAGAGGGTGCGCAACCAGTCTAATTCATATACTATAGTTTAAGATTATTAAAAGAAAGTGTTAATACAAATAAAGCGGTACCCGCCGTAAGACAAATCACCATAAAAGTTTGACGCTTTGTTTTTTGTTAATTTTTTCCCTCTCTGAATTTGTCTGTCTGTTTGTCTGCCTCTCTTTCCCACTATCGATCTCTCTTTCTCTCTATCTCGCTCTTTCTCTCTTACTTATTTTTGAAGACCAGACCTGGAATATTTATTTAACTATCTATTCATTTACTATCTAATTAACTATCTTTACTTTCAGCATTTCTGATCAATCTAGATATAAAATGAATGAATGTACAAGAATGAGATCGCTGAATACGTGTTAGCTTTTTTAAGAGGTCATTAAGTTTTAGAATAAAAAAAGATTTTTAAACTTACACAAAGTCATTCAGCGCCAATATAAGGCAAATTAGAATTGAATTAAAATATTTTATGATTATTTACCAAACGAAACCAAAGAGGCTTAGTCATCATAAACCCAAATACTTAAAAAGAATAACGGAAATTTGAAAAAAATCATGTTTAGGACACTTGTGAGAGTTATCCTTTGGGAGCCTTTCTTCCTTGAATCTTTGCTTTCCCTTTCCCACTCTTACAGCCCTTACGAAAAAATCCATAATTTTTTATTCGCATAGATAAAATTCATCCCTTTTCTTTTGTTACAGTCATTGTTGCTAATCAAATCAATTCTCACTGTAATATATTGGCTAATCCAATGAGAAGGTGCAGGGGATGAAGAAAAGTGCGTCATGATGATAGTTACAGAAAGGAAGAGAAGCAGGAGAGGAGGGAAGGGGGGGTTAGTGGTGTTGCTAGTGGGAAGAGGTGGTGGTGGTGTGTAGGGGTACTGGTAGTGGGTGGGATGGAGCCCTGTTTTTTTTCCCATAGGCGGTTCTTGCTAGTGGTGGGCAGGTGCGGTGGTGCTGATGGTGAGCAGAGTCAGTTGTGTTTGTGGTGGGCATGGTCAATGGTGGTGGTAGGCAGGGGCAGTGGTAGTGGTGTTGAGTAGGGTCATTGGTTTTATACCCTCATATTTATAATTAATTCCCTTTTAAATCATATATGGTAACCTTCCTATTTTTAAAATTTTATCTCTCAACTTGGCATAAATTTGATATTTGGGGGTTGAAATTAAAAGCAGGCGATTTAATCAGGTTTAACAGAAAATAGTGGCGAAGTTTCAACCTAACCGATTCTATTCTTGCGATCAATTCGGTGAATGAGAGTTTTATTACTTTGGCAAAGATCAGAAATTCTGGCGTATACTCGAATTAATCTACAGAGTGGATCTTAAATTTCATAGTTCGTTCATCTATCGTTTATTTATCTTTTTTTATCATTTGTGCGATTAGTATATGGCCTAACCAAAATTTTTTTTCACTAGAAAAGACGTGTTCGTGTCTCCTCCTTTTTAATGATATGATTGAAGGTGCTGAGATTAACAGCTAATTTTGAATGAATTTTAATTTATTGTGAAAAAGGAAAAACCATTATTTTCTTCCATTACTGACCATTGGGAGGAAGATCTACGGGATTCGAAACCCTACCTTTACTATATTTTTAAATTTAAAAATAAATCCAAAAGGCTAAACTATTTAAGCTAAAGGCTTGTGCTTGGTAGCATTAGCTACCAAATTAGCTTAATTTTTTGGTACTAGTACTGTTGATTTCCTCAAGATTTTTTAAACTCAGCAAGCAGAAAAGGAAACCGTATTTTTACTCTGGGGCAAAAATCGATATAAGAAAAGTTAAAACTTTTCGCCGATTTTCCCGACAATGGAGTTACTATTAAAATAATATATTTAAAAAGATTTAAATAATATATAGAATTGACGACTAAAAATCTGTATATATGCCACAAATACGATTCGTGGCATTAAACCTTGTAAATTGATTTAAAAAAACACTATAGAATAATAATAAGCGAATAGTATAGCACTCTGTCTTGTCTGGGTCACTCGTGATGCTCATATCTATAACTATATTTAGGCTTAAAGGAAAATAAAGGTTCCAGCGACTCTGTGCAAAAACTAAGTTGAGTACTAAAGTGCCATGTTCAAGGATATTAGCGTAAGGATTCAGAGAATTTGCTCTGAATCCATTAGTGTTTTTTGAGAATTCCGTATTTTTTTCCGCGTTAAAGAGATATTAGAGGGTTCAAAGAGATTTCTGATACATTTGGAGTAATGAGAGTATTCCAAAAGAGGCCTGTTGCTCCTTAGGAGTTTATGTTGTGGATAAAAGCATTATCATGTCTGGCGGAATCTTGACTTCGAAAATTTCCCTTCTCAGAGAGACAACCGAAGAGAGGAACTTGGTTCTTTCCTAAAAATGTTTCTCTCATTACTCATTTACACATCTTCACATGACTAGTATGTATTCTTCTCGTTGAACTAAATTCCAAGAAAGATGCAGTCATAATTTTGTGGCCTCACTTTAAGGAAAATAAAATTATCCTCCTCACTCTTTCATCCTAATTGGAAATTGACATAAGGGAATGTAGTATTGCCTTATCACAAAACATGGAGGAAAAACCATTTGAGATTATTTACCTTTGCCGTTACCGCTGTGTCAGATCCTCCAGGGCGGTGGCAAACAAAGACTTCCATAATTCATGCCAAGCCCATGGTTAAACATGGTTTAGTGCGTAGTAGGGACTCCACTTGTCTTTTACGGTGACTGGCTGATGAACAATTCTGATGCCTTACTCGCCCTAAGTAGTGTCACCAATATTGTTGTCACATTTACACTGCTCTAGACTTTATTTAGTAGAGTTGGCATTAGTCAACACCACATTTTGGAATTGTGTTGCTCCCTCACCTGGTTTAGCTCATCAGCTGAGAATGTTGCCGGGATGTGGCCGTTGTTCTAAGGTAACAACTATTTGGAGCCATAGGTGAGAGTTGGGAGTGAGTATCATGTGTAGGGTAATTTTCCAAGCTCTGCAGGTAAGGCTGTTGTGGCCTGCCATCGCTCCCGTGGAAAGCGGTTATGGTCTTCTTTATCAAAGCTTAACTGTATATTCTATCTTGTGCAGATTTTTCCAATTATTTTACAGCGATGCAGGTGAGGGCTGCGTTCTCATTCACATAGTCCTTGCAAGGGTTGCAAGACATAATCCGGTTTCACTTTCCTTATGAGATCTCATCATATACACGCTTCTGAATATATCCGGAGCGGGTAAAAAGCCTGTTTGTAATAATAATATGCGGAATAAAACGCTGGTTTCACATGTTTTGACATGAATGCAATTCCACGAATTCTGTGCATTGTTAAATATTTTTTTTAAATTGACCTACAAAGTTCTGCGTACCTCTATTAAGTTATCCGTTTTCCACTCACATAAAGAATAAATGGGTTCTGTTTTTAAAAGTATGTATGATAGTACCAGTTCATCACTTCACGAATACAAATACTTTGTGGGTGGCAGACCACCTTCAAGCAAATCCCCCCCTGGTACCAAATAACAAGAGCTGCCAAATCCAGCAGCTGAATAGATTCCTTATGCGAAATTCAGGGGTTCATAAACTGACGTTGTAAAGTGTGAAATTGCGTTAAAAGATTTAGTTCAAGTGAAAGAACACGTATATTATCTAACACTCTAGGAACAAGGAAGATATCGAACTCTGGTCACCTCTTTGAAAAAATTGGTAAAAGCTCTTAAATATAGGAACTTCGGCCTCTTCTTACTTAATCCCGTTCTAAAATTAACTTTAAGGAAAAATAAAGATAAATGACGTTATATTGAACGAAAGACCAAGAAACGAGTAAAAATCATTTCAATTTAAACTGTAATGTATATTGCATTAAATTTCGTTTTCCTATACAATGTTAAGTAAGCTCTTCATGCATACAGTAAAAATGTATGATTCTCCTAACGCACTCCAAGTAAATGATCCTATGAACGAAGTAAAAATTGCTTTGAAAACAAAGGTTAGAAACTATAATAATAGGAATTATTTTAATTCATTCATAATAAGACAGGCCTAATCGATTAATAATGTCTTAGGAGTAATATTTTGATGAGGAAGATGCTGTATAACCCTTGTATAATGTCAGCAAAAGTCAATATTTCAACTGAAGTCTGTAATTTGACCATAGTTTTTGTTCTAGTTTAGCTTGGCTCTCTAGCCAACAGCAAACGTGCTATTTTAAGCCTTCTCTTCAGCAGAGGCTTCATTCTAATGACACGTGCTTGAAATCATGCCGGTGTAAATATCATTGTACTATTAAAGCATGTACGTCTCCAGCGCTTTCTGCAAGATTTAGTTCTAATTTAGCTGATAATTCTTAGTACTATATGTGTCTTCATCGTAGTTGGAATACATCTGCGGAGTAGCATTACCTTGGAATCAGTTGTCGGTAATTACAGAGCAATGGATATGGTATCAATTAACACTATTAAATAAATAATAAGTGCAATATTCATGCTGGAACGTCTCGATAGTTTTACTTTTATCAAGAAGAATCGTCGTCTACTCTACAATGAAGGCTGGAAACATAGAAGTTCATATCAAATTAAAGACTTAGAAAACCAAACAAAACAATCGCGCAAAGTTATCAAAGAGTGATGGTGATATAAGATATAATTACTCCACTTAGATTAATTGAGCTACCGGTTACAGTAACAATAATTGGACACCTTTACCCAGCTTTGCTATTGCATTTGTGATCCTTCTTTCTGAAACCGACCAAAGGAAAGAATCTAAAAGAAAAATCCAACATTCAGAAAGGGAGTCTTTCATTACGTTAATAAATTATAGCGTCGCATATTTGTAGACGAATAAAATGATCAAATTAAAATGTTCTTTTTGACTTATTAATAAGTTTATAAGATACGGTCACTTGCTTAGCTTGGATAAGATTCATCCACAAAGGATTGATGGCGTATGAAAGTTGGGTATATTAATATAACCGCATCCACACCTACACATTCTAGAGTGAACTAGCAAGTGTAGCCATATATGCATATTTATCGACTTCGGATAAATTCTAGACAATGTGCCACCAGAAACCTATTCCTAATTAATTAACCTCAAGAAATATCAGTCCTTTAAGATGACTCACAAAAAATATCAATCATAATTGAATTCCCCCAAGAAGCCTATTGGTATATTTAAAATATAATTGGTAAAATAAATTTCATTAGAGCAAAAAATTGCACAAACAAATTAAATAAACACAATTCAACCAACAAAAAAGCAAAATATTACTCCAAAGGGGCAAAAAAGGAAACATGGCAAAATAAATTTTAAAAACACTCAAATAGACTCAATCTTGCCATATAGTTTAAGTTATGTTAGCTATGTTATGTTATGCTATGTTTTTAGTTTATCTTTTTATCTTAACCTTATTTTCATGATTCTTATTATGATACTCAATCATACGTTTAATGCCAGATAATTATCCCTAACACAGGCTGGAAATCCTTGTCTAGGATTGATGTTTGATTTATTACTGAGAGATATTGAAGTATTTCTCTTTTTGCAGATGATCAATTATGAGAGTCGGGAGAGCTTGGTCAGTATCATAACCGACAGAGGTTCAATAACCAAAACCATTCTTCTGATTCATGATGCTTCAGACGCCGCATCAGGGGTATATTCCTGCGTTCCTTCACCTTCAGCATCTGCCTCCGTCAGAATCCACATCCTGAATGGTGAGTGCTTTTTTGAATAAACAAATTTTTTCGTGCTATTCAGTAATTTTTAATAAAACTTCAACAATCAGTGCAAAGCTCTATGGACTACTTGAAGAGTCTTTTTAGTAGATTGATTATGTCTAATTTCAGTATGAGGGCTAAGATGATTGGAGATAAGTAGTTACTTTTAATATGCAGTGTTTTAAAAAAAGATTGTTTTATTAATATATAAAGAAATAATACATAGGTGATGGGGTTTAACTAATTTTTTATATTAATAGATTTGGATGGGCCGCCAGTTGGCTTCTCCTCAGTGACTGCTAAATTAGTCGCCCAAAATCCTAACAATTATTTTTTTTATAGAAAAATTACTAAAATTATTTAATTTAGTTTGGAATCTGCATTATTGGAACTTTTATAAATGCTACCTCAACAATTTATTATTTTCCTTTAAAATTATATTTATTGTCGAGTTGAATATTTTTCGGGTTTGGTTATATCAAATTCGCCTAAAAATTAAAAAGTAGCATGGCATCCATAATATAAAGCTATGCAATTAATTTCTTTATCTTAAGAGACACTCTTATTTCTTAAATTTTCTTGATATCATATTTTCAATCAGTTATTATTCACTTACACTAAAGTGACAAAGGTCAGGGGATATAAATAAATAAAGTATTGTGAGACATTGCCACCGTATTTTGACTTCATGGAAATTCCTACACAAGAGTCAGTTTTGTTTCCACATCCAGCGAGTTCCTAAGGTCTGAATAAGAAGCTAGAAAGGTTCTAGGTTTTTTTAATTACTTTTATTTAATGACATATTTTAGACAGTTCAGGGCGTTACTAGGTTCACCAGTTAATTGAGGGCTTTATTCCTTACGCAAGGTGTCGGATTAACGTGTTTGTAGTCTCACCGTCGAATTTCACTGACTCTACAGTGCTTAAGGCGAATCACTTTATAGGCTGGGTTTAAAAGTTACCTTGGTTATCACTGGGATAAAGGAAGGAATCGAACTGATAATGTTATTTTGTAGACTTTATTGTTGGCTTAGATCTACCTTAATTGGGGCAAGCGAGATAGTCGAGTATTTAGCGGGTTTTTTTAAAATTTCCCGCTACGGTAGATAGTTGGGGCTAGGACACCTTGACTTAAGAAAGAGGAACGGACTCCTGACGCTAATAATAAATAAGATTGAGAATGATGATTAATGAATAATAATAATAAGAAGAAGAATGTTTCCACCCATCTATTTATACCACCTAAAATTAATGGGGGTGAATTCTTTTCTCCCAATCTGAACGCGGGATGGAGCTTATAGGAGTTAGAATTATGTTCGGTTGTTCCTTTGTTGAGACTGCTGGGCGGCGACAAATAGTGTGTTTCTTTCTATGTATAAGCATTTGGCCCATCTAGGCTGGCAACATTATCAAGCTGATAGCAAATTGATTCTCTCGTTTCTCAGGTCAACTTTAACTTTTTCGGGTAAAATTTGTTAAGGCTGCATCGAGACATTCCGGCTCTAAGCTATTTCGTCGCGTGTATATATATGTTTGTGTTTTCGCGTAGGAACCTCCAAATATTTGCTTGCCTTCTTACACTCATGTTTTTTTAATATTTACATGTAAAATTGTGATAGAATTATTTCAATCTATTCTACATTTGTTCTTTGCTACTAAATAGCATGTTATTTTAGTAATTAATATGTGTGCACAATTTCAAGATTTCATAGGTCCAACAGGGTGCTGAGTTGTGAGGTTCCTCGTTGAGCCTACCTTACTTTGCACTTTGGCCTTCGCGCTACATGTACAATTGTGGTTTGATATTTGTTCGTTACTACTACATAGCATATTATTCCATTATTTAATATGTGTGCCTAATTTGAGGATTTCATACGTCTAGCAGGGTGCTCAGTTGTGCAGTTTCTCGTTGAGCCAATTTCACCTTGTAACTCGGGCGACGCTAGAATAGTAATTATTGTATGCATTGAAACCTAAAAGTATGTTGCTGATAGCATTCTTAAGCTAAACATGCTTTTCTTTTAATGGATTTCGCAGCATAAATCAAGAATGTAATGACATTTCATAATAGGAAATTCGCCTTCTGAAGGTGTTTTGCCATTGATTAGCATCGTTTTTAACCTTGATGCACTTTTATTTATTCCTAAGTCAGTCATCACGCAAATAAATGCCATCTGAATCCTGTATATAGTTCAGTTAGTATATAGCAAAAATTTAAACCTGAGACTGCTTCAAGCCTCCTGAAGAAAAAGAGTGGTCCTTTTCCTGAAAGGCATGTTCAAAGTACCTTTCTAACCCACCTAAATCGGAGTGTGTCACTAACCTTTCATTTACAACTTCGATTTTTATACCCTTTGGTTATAGTTGCTGAATCATTTACTTTGCTAAGGAAACAATTTTGAAACTGGTGAAAATAATCCTGGTGTATGTAATTGTTAGCTAAAAAATATGTTTTACTGTAGTTAGTGGATCTAAGGCTTCCTGAGGTTCGTTACTGTGAATTGAGATATCCCTGATTGATCTCTTATTACAAATTGATTAGACACTGCATAAAATCTAAGTGAAATTTTATAATAAATTTAACCTTTAACAGTTTATACTGGGTTTTTAAATAACTAATTATTTGTAACATATTTCCTTTCGAATTTTCAAAAACCGTTGCCAATATTTACAACTGATATCAATAAATTTCCACGATCTTATTAATCTAATTCCTCTACGCCAAGCTACTAAACCATCAAATATGATTCAGTATCAGTTAATATACTAGTTTATTCAAATTTACTTTGACCGTAATCAATTAAAAAAAGATTTAGAGCTTAGTTCAATAATGTTTTAGATTTGACAGAGGAATATAAGAAATATACTAACGTAATCTAATTACAATGGAAGAAAACATAATTTTATGATAACTCTGAAATTCATTAAGGCATTTGTATTTATTTTACTTTTTGTTTGATAAGTTATAATTAAGCTTTATTATACCACTTATAGTGTAGCCTCTTTAAATTTATAGATATCTTATAACCTTTCGTTATTTTACTCAAATATATAAAAACTCGAGAATTAGCAACGAAAAGTAAACACCATTTATTAATAAACGCAAAATGTTCACTTTTGTTTATAACAAAGCCACTGTACTTGTATAGTGTTGGTCGATAAGTTTTTGCATTTTACTCTTTAATCGAATAATTTCATTTGACTAACAAAAAGTTTAATTAGCCTATTAAACAATAAGTTTTACTCTGGATTTTAAACCATTTAAAATACTTTAATATTTCTCAATCCCTACGTTTATCCATTTTAAGCAAATAATTTTTTGTATAGTCGGGATAAAAAAATTCATCGCTCGTGTAGGCATCCCCCATCCTACTCTCCCGACTGTGAGAGGGAGGTAGAGAGTTTCCCAGTTCCACCCTTTATTTTACTCCCTTGTCCTCTCCCAAAGGTTCCAAGTCGACACAAGGGGCAATGGTTGGTAGGTGTAAAAGAAAGTGAAGAAGAGAGTAAGAGAATAAAAGTTGATCTTTGTTGAGAGTCTCTACTTAGAAATGGAAGAACTCCATTTGGTGAACCTCCGGATTTTCGAGGATTCATAAACATGCATTTCTCTATTACTTCTTCGGTATAAATCCGTTTTAACTCATTTTCAAAACTGAATTTAAAATGTGTTTTTCTTATACAGTTTTATGTTTCTTTCCAGATCTGGCACTTGTTTATCCCGGAAATGCATATTTTTCCCAAAATCGACCGAAGTCCATACTAGGAAAAGTATGTATTTCCAGCAAACGGAGCTTAAGATCTGAAAAGTACAGATAAAACTGCATAAGAAAAAGATAATAAATTGATTTAAAACATTCAAACCAGACCTAACCTGGTAATTTAAGACGAAAATAGCGCCGCTTACTTTTGGCTATTTCCGTCAAAACAGATAAATCTGCACAAAGTTTTGTGCAGAAAACTGTTTATAAATAAAATGGTTGATTCGTTAAAACGAATCTTCACTCTATCTATTATTAAGCCCTGAAAATAATCATCAAATCTTCTCATATGAGTTAGTATTGCGATCTATCACAGCGGGCACAAGCCATTATTCCAAAGAAACTAAATATACGGAAACCTGCCGAGCAGACATAACTTCGTAATTTAAGACGAGAATAGCGCCGCCTACTTTAGCTATTTCCACCAAAACTAACAATTTTTAGATACTTTAGAAATTGGGTTTTTCACCCCCCACACCCTTCAGAAATTAAAAAACTCGTAATATTCGAAATCCTACCATTCAATTTGAATCTAAACGTCGTTAGGCCTCTAGTTTAAGTCAAATTTTTGTGCAGAAAACTGTTTATAAATAGAATGGTTAAGATTCATTAAACGAATATTCAACCTATATATTTTTAATCCCTGAAAATCTTCATCAAAAACTTTTCGTATGAGTTGGTATTGCGATCTATCACAGCGGGCACATGCCATTATACCAGAGAAACTAAAAACACGGAGACCTGCCAAGCCTCCTGAATAAATAAAAAAATAACGAAGCGAGGGATTGGTTGAGAAGGCAGAAAACGCATGCGCAGTTGTCCTGCAGATTTAAAAAAACATGAGATTGGTTAAATATTGCCAAATTACGCATTCGTATACGCCTCTAGATCTAAAAAGCCCAAGTCTAGCTGATTGAATCAAGGCAAAAGTTGAGGGAGCTAGGTCAAAAATGACGCATACTGCTTCGAAGTTAGCAAAATAGCAATATAGTTTCCAAAAGTGAATAACCACGTTATTATTAAGTTCCGGAATTTAAAAATGGCATTGATAAGCATTATTTTTAAAAGGAACAAATTTATGTCTTTGAAAATTAAAAATTAGTGAATGTGTAAAAACGAATCTTAACCCATACTTTCATCGCTTTTAGCTATTTTATTCCAAGTTTCCTTGTTCAACTTTATAGAGATAGCGGGAGAGACGACTAATCTCTGTTCGCTTCTGTAGTTTCTCTTGCATTCATGTGTTTATTGTGACATTAATACCCTCATATGTATATGAGTTTTAGGAGCCTATGAAGGTTGTTCTTTGTTTCATGTGTTATTTACACAACCTTATTTATGACACTTTACACTTGTCAATTCACGTTCTACTTGATATTATGCATCTATCACTTTTCGCAATTCTCGATTAATTAATTTAACTTGATTTCCTAGGGATTAAATCTTAGGGTATATTCTTTACATTCTTATTTGGTTGTCATTTTCGCTAATTATGGCAATGTTCGAGTGATATGGAGCTGACTTGTTTCTTTCAATTTTATCCATGATGACTTCAATTTAAGTAAACAACGGTTTTTCCTTAACGCTCCATCAATGTTGTCCTTGTGAGAATCGAGTGATAAAGGAATTTCGAATCAGATGATTGTTTACTGTAAAAATATTAGAGGGAACACTTCTAATTTTCTACATATTTTATTTGCAATTTTCTTGATATTAATAACGTGAGGTTCTATTGCTGCCTTATTATGTAGAATTGTCGGCCCTCTTTGCGCTCTATTCTTAGCGTATTTGTAATTAAGTAGAGAAGTTTGTTATAAATCCACTGAAGTTCAAGTTATTTTGGCCTTTATTTCATTGTTAACTCGGATAAAATGATATAAGAGTAACACTCTGCCTAGTCTGATATAAATTCTCTTTTTATTTTTCATGCTTAATCACATTAAGATATATAAAAGGTTTAGCATTGGTATTGCCGTTTTTTTGTGCAATGTAATTTTAATAGCTCCTTGATGTTTTATTTGCCCAATATTTTACCATACGGATGGCATGTGTAGCTTTGGTCCCTACTATGAGTCCTGCCTCTTGTTCCTGTAGATAGGGAATATCATGAATTTTCTACTGTTATTTCTAATTTTCCACTTCTTTCGAAGTTGTTGATGCTGTTTATTACTATTGCTATCGTGCTAGAATGAAATCTTACTCTTTTGCACGGTGTGACCACAAACTGGCTTATATCATTGGCCAATTTGACATTTCAGCCTTCAAGCATTAATTGTGATTGCATTCCGCCTGATAGATAGAGTAAAGCGTGGGTCTCCTGTGATAGCCCACCTTCCATTTAGAATTCAGGTCCTCTGTAATCATTTAACACCACCTATGCATTTTATTCTGTAATACAATCGCAGAAAACATTCTTGAGATTTCTTTTCATTTCGAGATTTAAGATTTTATATTGCATTCTTCAAACCTTAACTTGTTCAAAATCTTTCTCTACATGTTTTATGACCAGATCGATATAGTTTTACTTTCTTTTTGTAATGGTTAATTATTTAGTATTATGCCAAGTGCCATCGTGGTTTCTTTATGTTTCGAAAATCTGAACTAGCAATCATTATATAGATTATTTTCTTTAAGATATTCTTCTAAGTCTTGGATTAGGGATTTTATCGAATATTTTTCCAAAGAAATTCAATAGCGATATAAGTTTGTAAGTGTTCAGATGGGTAACCAGAAAATTCGGTCTGGGTAAATTTGGTCTCAGCAAATTCAGTCTTATCTTATAATGCTTGTATTTGCTTTTAATGATATAATGCCTGTTAATCCTTCGAATTAACAGAATTTGATACCGATGAATGTAACTAAGTTCAACCTTCCGTTCATCATTTATTTTATTTGAGCGTAGTAATCTTCTGGGTCCGTCAGTCCAGGTCAATCCCATTTTCATGGATTGAATTTTAAATTGTGCTAAACATTCAGAACAGATAAAAATGTTATATATGGTGTCCAGCATAATATCGTTAAGTCACGATCAAGCTACATCTTGTAGAGCAGTGTCGTGCAAGCTCAACGTTTAAATTTTTTTATAATGCGTATTAACAATATTATGCATGCTAAGTATTTTAAAATTGAGAAGAATAAAGAAAAACTGATTGACGAAATGAATTATATTTGTGATTTCCATATGCTTAAGGTTGATAGGAAAAGAAACTTGGCGCTGTGAAATGCGTAATAAGTGCCAAACTTGCTTGTATACAGAGAACAAAGCTGGTGATCGTGTCATTGAAAATAAGCTCTATAATCATTAACAGGAAGCTGATCCAAATGTAACCAAAGCAAGAATTGCCATTTCAGAATTAAAAACCAAAGTGAATAAGGGGCACTGCATCAAGCACTATAACTAATTGGCACAATATGTCTTTTGGAGCACCTGCTTTGCCTCTTTCTCGTACAGGATTTGAAATACCAGAAACTTTCACTAGCTTTCAAAGACAAGCATCGTTCTTGCAATGTGACACTGGTTCTAATGACGAAAAAATTTTTTTAAATTTTTCCCTTAAACGAAGGCTTTGAAGATTTGAAGAATATTTCACATTTAGGAATGGATGGCACATTTAAGTCAGCTCCATCAATATGGTATCAGTTGTTCACAATTCACGCTGTTTAAACAGTAAATTATTTCCTCGTACTTTTGACTTTTAGCTGACAAGACTGAAGCAACGTATGACATTTTTTCTACCCAACTAAAAAATGTAGTAGCACATATGAACCCACAATTATCAATGATTGATTTTAAAAGATCAGTTTAAAATAGTTACAGTCTTAACTTTACTATTGCCAACAGTGTGGGATGTCAATTCGATTTTAGTCAGGTTATTTATAAGAAAATAAGTCAACTGAGGTTTAAAGTCCACTCAGTACTGATGGCATTTTTGCTACTAAGATAAAAATGTTCTGTGCTTTGGCACATTTACCACCTGAAGTTGTTTTTAGAGCCTATGAATATTTATTCAAGGATGGATTAGTGCCAATAGAATTTATAAGCTATTTTGAATTAACATACAGTGGCACTAAAAAAGGAAGGCATGGTAGGCAAGAAGAGCCTTTGTATCCAATAATTTTTAGAATTTCCGCCATTGACTGATCTATGCATAGCCCAGAACAAAAAATGCTTTAGAAGGCTTCCATTTGGCTCTGAGAGCATCGGTTACCTGAGAGAATCCTAATATTTGGAAGCTCATTGATGCTCTTCGAAAGGAAGAAGAACTCACACAAACGAAAATTATTCACATTCAAAAAAGAGATCCAGAAAAAAAGGAAGTTTGAGGAAATAGATGCAAAGTTATTAAAACTTGTACATTCTTACGATGAAAATAACAAATTAAAATTTTAAAAAGAATTTTATATATTCTTAAATTACAGGTTTATTTTTAAAGTTCTATATAAGACCAAATTTTTCAAGACAAATTCTTCTTATTAGTTCAATCAAGTACTTCTTTGACTAAAAACATAGGTGATAATTGTGATTCAATTATTCCTACTCCTCTAGTTTTGAGTTATTTTTCAACAATTATCATTGTTTTCAAGTATTTAGGATATTAATTCCTTAAATTCCAAAAGTGAATTTTCTCACAATAAATTTACCTCGCACGGCTAGGCGACAAGGTGGTTTACCCTGTTTTAGAACCAAAATTATTTTAATGTTCCTACGTTGTTCTTTGGTGCCTGAGTGAGATTAATTATGGTTATTTTAATGGGCCCTGGGGATTTTTCCTTAAATGGATAGATTGGCCTTTTTAGTTCATCTCTCTTTATATCAGCACCTTTATCCAGATTTTTTTTTCTGCGTTACTGTTGGTCCTGTCGTTATTAATTTATCTAGATTGAAGTCTTTGTTTTCGTCTGACAATCTGTAAAACACATCATTCCTAGTTGCCCCAAAATAGTTCTTTGTTTCTTTCTTCCTAAATCTCTTCCGGTTCGTTGCTTATTATTATGTACTTTCTCAGAGGTACGCTCCTGATTCTGTTTATTTGTCACCGGATTTATTTTTTTGTATAAGTTGATTTTTTATATTAGGTTATGTATCCCATTTATGTCCATGCTGCTCTAATATGAGATAACCTGGCTCTTCACTTGTCTTCCTCAGCGAAAAAAATAATTCTCGTTATTTCGACAAGCTTTAGTATGTCGTATATTCCGCTTTGCTGCCCATTCTCGTCTTTATTTCTTCCATCCGCTGATAGTAAAGATGAGTACGAAATCTTGTTTTCTGTATGATTCTTTCGTTCACTATGTTTATTGTTTTTGTCAACCTTGAGATTTGCTCGTCGATATCTTACAGATGTTTATCAAATATATCTCTAGGATGAAGTTATGGAGCGTTTTGTCCTATCATTCCTAGTTGGTAATTGTGTATGCTTTCTTTTCTGGCTCTACCACTTGTATTGGTTATGAATTGATAAATAAAAAGCTTCAAACATGCTCACTACTTGCAGTGGAGATAGGTTGCCTATGAATGTTCAATGAAATGTTGTAGCTGGTTAAACTGATGCTAGCTAGCTTCGTTCCATCTTTGCCTGTGGAATAATTTTGAAAGTTTAGTGCTAGTCTCTCGAAAATATTCCTTTGTAACAGGATTTATAAATTATCTCATCTGTTGTTACTTGTCTGTTAGTCGTTTGCCCTGCATTAATTTTTTAATTAAGATCTGGTTACAAAGATTGTCATTAGGTTCTACAGGGAGACCTAGGATTATCTAAGCGCTTGGTAATCTTTACCAACTATTATTGTCAACATTTTTATTGCAATTTCAATGAATAAGAATGCTTCATCCATATTGGTAGTCTCTGCGTATATTAGTCTTTTTCTGATGCAGTAATGACAGTGTAATTAGATATCTTTTTTTCTTTTCTTTTTTGATTCACCTCCTGTTTGGTTCTTATTATTAAATCTGAATCATCTGTCGAAATATCTTTCTCTGTTGTAGTTTTGCTGTTTCAGCCTTCAGTATTTATTTGAAGAAAACTGAGCTTTCTGGCCCTTTCTTTTATTGTTTTTGGTTTAAGTATCCTAGTTGGCCTTAGTGTTCTAAAGGTCGATCATTTGTTGTCTGAAGTCTGTTCCTGAATTTACAAATATTCGTCTCTGAATGTTCCATGATTCTAATACAAGGTACTTTATCTCTTATCTATTCTCTTCTCATGTTTCCCTTTAAACGACACCTATATTTACCTTTCATCAGGTACTTCATCATGCTTTCTTGTTTTACTTCCTCCCTTTGGGAGTGAAGAGTGCTTTGTTCACATATATATTCAGGCTGATGTAGGTTGCTTGACGGTACTTTTACTTTATTTCCATTTTCTCTTGGTTCTTCGTTGTGTCTTATTTCTCCCTTGTGTTTATCTTTTTAAGTAGAAGAAGGGTTATTCTAGGGAAACCATATACTCTTGGTCCTTTTATTCTCATTCCTAATATTGTATAACGGTGCGAATGTCCCTGGTTTCCCTATGTCCATATCGTGTATGTATAGGATAAACGTCTGTAGCTCCATCGATGCTAAATTTGGCTTCAATCATTTAATCAACTGTGGTTTTGCTACTCCCGTATGAGTTACGTTTCTTTACTTTTTCTCTTCCTTTTTGGATTCTTTTTACTTTCTTTTCATAATATTCCTAATTTGGCGCTCAAATCGCTATTTTTCTCTTTGGTATCTGAGAATTGCTACATTTATTTTTGTTTCACAGCAATCTATCCTTCCATATTTCCTTTGTCTGCCTTCTGAAGTTAATATTTCTTTTTGGTTCATTTTCTAGCTAGGTAATCTCAATTTTATAACATCTGAACCATATTTAGATGATTATATGCTTCTCGCATGCTAGGGCCGTGAGAGGGATTCTCATGCTAAAAGACTCCTCTTTGGTTGATCCTGATTGCTAATTCCGTGGTGGTACACACTATTTTCAGTACGTGTTTGTGCTGGACAAATGAGATTAATTAGTTTACTATAATTCCTTCATGCTTCCAATCTATTCCCTTTTTATATTTCATCATCGAGAAATTCTACCAAAATATATAGATTCCAGCGGATCACGCTTCTATTTACTGTGATCTTGGGGTGAGGGGGACATTTAACTTAAGAACATAAGAAAAGAAGGAGACTGCAAAAGACCATTCATGGCCTACACTTGGCACTAAGCCTATCTATTTCAGAAGTTATTTAAAAAATTTCATCTCGCCGTGTATATCTGCGTTGTAGATCACGCTAAGTCACTTTTGATGTCAATGATCTTTACTGAATCCACCTTCAGATATGCTGGAGAATCTCACATATCTTCGGTTTGCCAGGCTTCCTTGTTCGTCTAGTCTATAGGGCGTATTAATAATCGGGGGTTATCCGCCGTTATCTTGTTTGTGATCGCCGAGGCGCTTTTCGTGGTGTTCTTTCTCCTAAAGATCATGTTGTTACCTGGCTTTAAATGAAAAACTAAAATGGAAACAGTAGAAGTTCTTCCAATTTGCCTCACAGCATATGGGTCGCTTTTTACCAGCTCATGATAAACCCTTCAAGGCCACCCTGCCAATATCAATTTATAGTTCACACACCTCACCCAAAATTCAGGCTCGTTCTCGTAAGGACCACACTTCTTTGCGCCCCACGTAGTGCTTCCTTCCGGGATTCACTATACTCTACGTTTGCTTTTGTCTGGGCGCTACGATATTGATATGATGTTACTTCTAATAGGTGAAGTGAGTGTGTGTTATAGCAGGAAAATGATAAGAACATAGGAGTATAATCCCGCTTTAATGTATATACCTCTGTTTAACATTCTTTATCAGCTTCTAAACTACGACTGAGTAAGTTTCAAGTAAACTGACGGTGTCCATCTTAACCAATTTTAATAAGCCTTTGAAGTATTCATTTGACCTTTTGAGAGATTTGAAGTACCCGTAATTTAAAGGATATTTCAAGCATAGCTTCTTTTTCCTCCTATTAAAAATTCTCTCCATGTAGTTTTAAATTGTAATACCTTTAATCATAAAGAAAATCACAGTTATTTTAAATAAAGGAACATTACTTTATTTTCATTGAACTAGACGGTATTATCTACTAGGTCCACTGTGTATTAATTTACAAGAAAATTCTTTTCGCCAACACTAAACCTCCACAACTTTTCCAATTTGTGATTCAAAAACTAGGGTTTTGTAAGAGAGTTCGAATTCAATAATTATCTACAAGTGATCTGCTTTATTACCAAATATGACTGATTACTATAACCGTTTACATGCATACAATTTTTTGTTTTCAACTTTGAGCAAAATTTTATGATCAGATCAAGACAATTTTTGCACTAAAATGCTTGTTTTATTCATTTATATCTAATTTTTCTTTAACATTCCTAAACCACAATAACGCAATAGTAGAGTCTTACAATAAATATAATGATTCTAATTTCAAAAGTAATATCATATTGATAAGTTGAAAAGAAATTTCTCGCACAACTTTTATTGGAAATGATTTAAATGAAACACTGCAGCAAAATAAACTTATCAATGAATAATGTAATTACCGTTATTTCGAAACGCCTGATCCCAACGACAGGATAGGTCATAAACACCTTTTTTTGTACAATTTAACTGCTAGGTTATCAAAGAAAATACAACAGCAGTTTTTGGCAGCTCATCATTTACGAACGTTTTGCCATTCAATAAGATTTGCAGCGAACGGAACGAATGATAGTTAGATTGAGCCAACTCTAGCAGGCAAGGTGGGTGATGGAAAAGTCCCATCCCAGCTCCTGGAGTTTTTCACGGGTATGATTGAAAATGTCTGTTAGGGCATTATTATAAAGAAACATCACATAGGTCAATTCTTTTAGTTTCTGTGCAATTGCATCTGCTACCTGTTGCATTTGCTGACTGTATAATTGAGCGTCGAGAGATTAATTGCGATCAAAGAGGTCCTCGTAATTCACTCCTTTTACATGCCAGAAAATACATACGATGAGCTTCTTTTGATGTCCCTCGGCCTTTGCATGAAGTTTTGCAGGAACACGTTTGTCTGTATAGCTTCTTTTGCGTGGCATGTTCGGGTGTAGACACCATTAATCATTTGCAGTAAACACTTTTTTCAATCAATCAAAGCGACGTTTCTGACATAGTAGTGTCATGATGCATGCTTCTATGCGGTGCTGACGGTTGAAGCCTGTCAGTTTACGTGCACCATACTTTCATTTTAATGACTTTAGCTATTTCAACTAAATGATGTAAAATGGCTGTATGATTCATGGTAAATTTTCAGCCAGCGCAAGTGATGTCAAGTAGGGATAAGCTGTGACAGAGGGGCACACACGTTAATTGTCATTAAGTGAGGGTTTACCACATTTTGGCTGATCTTGTAGATCGAATTGGCAACGCTGATAATTCTTTAACTAATCCTTGGCTGCGCGACATCTTATTGTCGCGTTTGGGGGCATTTAGGCTGCCTTGTAATCATACAGTAAAAGATTACGTTGCTGTTTACGAGAAATAGTCATATGTTGATTAATTTTTAAACTTTAGATATCATATATGGTATACAACTAATAACTTTGTAGTGTCCTAGGCTCTCCTAGGCTTCGCTTGAAAGTGTTGAGTGACCTAGTCCAGCTAGGCTGTAGATCAATGTGCACTTTTTAGCAAGGCCTAGGTTCGACAAGACTACCACAAATAAACTAGTAGTACACTCTGTACAAATCATTAAATAAATTAACATTTAAATAATTTTAAACTATAAATCTATGTATAAACTTTTTAAAATAGGTTGTAAGGGAGCTTTGTTTTGAAACTTTGTTCTTAAATATAGTCACATCACTTCTAATCGTTTCATAAAAGGAGATTTATTTTGATCATTATCAATCCCATTTATTTAAAGAAGGTAGCTTAGCCTTTTTTATTTTCATCAATTATATGAACTTTAAACTGGCAAAAGGTCCTTTTAACTATTTGTACAATTAATGTAGGCAGTAGTAATTAGGGCCTCAATGCCAAAAACCTAGGAAAATTCAAGTATAAATATCTGATAAGCTAAGCTGGCTAGCAATTTGTTTCCACTTAGTGAATTGTTTTTCCAAAATTCATCATCCTTGCAAAGGTCCTTTAGTTTTTATTTAGTTTAGAAAAGTACTGTTAAAAAAAATAAAAAATCGAGTGATTTAAGAACTAATAACACTTTTAACAAAATTTAATTTTCTTATCTTTACCGGGTTAACAGTGTTATTTGCCAGTTGTACGCCACAAAAATAAATGAAAAAAGTCTATTTTGATACGAAAACTTTGCTCTGTAGGTAGGGAACATAAGTTTTAAATTTGCCAATTTGGAACATAAGGCTAGGGTATTATTAGTTTCAGAAAAGATATAGAATATACTGCAAACCATGGTAGAAAATTATAAATATTATTGAAACCAAAAATGAAAATGTTGTAGAATAATATTTTTTAACAAAACACTCCAAAACATTTTAGATTTAATGCGAAATTTTAAGAATTTCGTAGAATTCTTTTATATCTGTGGACTGTACATCAAAACAAGTGCAAAATATTTGGTGACATAGCAAATATGAGAAAGTGTGAAGCTTATAAAGCATAATTTGGGATGTCAGTTGGGAACCAAAACATATCCTAGGCACCTCATTTTTCTTAAGAACACTACAAGAAACTTCAAAAGGAAAGAAATTTTTAGTTATAAGTATTTTTTTACAACCCCAAGGATAACAATTATGTGTAATTGATGGAGAACTTAATTAAATCTATGGCCAAATGGGTTGCATGATGTCGTTGAAGGTGCATATCCTTGATGCAAATCTTAAACTATTCAACAATAATATGTGAGCATATACAAAGTGGCAAACGGAGTGCTTCCATTAAGATATACTCAACTTTGAACATAAATACCAAGAAGCATAAAATGAAAACATGATGGGGTACTTTCTACTTTTTGCTGTTTGTCTGGCAATTCTTTTACCTTACAAACGGAAATCGAGGAAAACCGCTCAGTTCCAACTTTTTTATTAGTTTTGAGATATTTATTGTAGAAGTTTCAATAAAATTGTCAAAATTTAACTCTGTAATCTTGTTTTAGGACCTACAATTGATGAAAAAAAAATTGGCAACCTTCAGGGAATATTTAATCATACAAGCCACAGAATCAAAGTTTTAAACTAAAAATGTCTGTTTTCTCTTGTTTGCAAAATAAGAAGAATTTGAAAAAGTACTAGCTAGGAATCACAATGGTGTTACATATTGTTATCATTTATTTTCAAATAATTGGTCTAACATAAGAACATTAAATTAAACTTCTATGCCAAACCCAAATTACTAGCTTCATTGGAAGTGTTCAATCCAAATATTTCCTACAACTTGATGAAAATCTGAATCATTTGTAACATTGAGCTTGCAGTCTTTTTGTAAATTGAAAATTTGATTTAGCGACAGATCGTAAGCATTTCTAAGATCTGCCCTCTGATAAATTCTATACTTGATAATTTTAGTAGCTAGGACATGTTTATTAATAACCAGGACAGACTGGCGATTAATAACCATGGCGTATATGAATTTACAAATGGATCTCTCTTAAACTTAGCCTAATCAAGCAATAACTCCTCACATATTTCAATTAATGAAAGCATTAGCAAAATTATTGCATAAAAACTCCTCATTATGGCGACACCTGGCAACCTCAGGCTAGGTGAGGCTATTTAATGCCACTGAGAGAGGCGAATATAGTTTGTGTTTTTTTTTCGATTCGAAAATCACTGTCACCCTAGCTCTACGACAAGTGCTACCTTCACGGTCTACCTCTAAGGTCTAAACTCACGCAAGCTGCAAACAATTGATTGAACAATCGAAAAGAATTCCTATATGAATTTGTCAACAATAAATAATATATTACTTAATTGGAGTATATTTGTGAGACTAAACGGTTTATTAGTGACCCTCTGTGAAAATTTAACACTTCTTAAAGCCTGATTCAAACAACCTTATCTCTCTCAATAAGAATCTTTACACACTCTTTCTGGCCCAACACCAGAACAATCAGCAATCATGTACCATAGATAGGGCAAATTTTTCGGCGATTCAAGTACCTCAGTATTTTCCAGGTAGGCCGAAATGTGATCTTCTCATATTTATAATCAGAGCTTATGAAAGCAGCAGACATATTATTCGAATTGCCATGAGCGCAGAGGATCTAAAAGGCTCTCAAGGTCTTCTCCTTTTGGTACCAGTAGCTCTCGGATCAGATAAGATAACAGATGCTCACTAGGAACATTATCCTGGTTGGGCAAAAATAAACAACTCTCATTTGGCAGCTCTGAGACACCGCTGGAGCCTATTTGCTGTCTGCACAGTTGACGAAATCCTTTCTCATTCTTCTTAACATTAACGTAACACACATTCTGGAGGAAATGAGGAACGCTCAACTTTTCGACACCTTGTCAGAGAGTTTGATCGCGTCTTATCTCAGATGCATTAGGTGGCATGGAGCTAGTTATCGCTCTTACCTACAATGGTCCGACCTACCGAGTTTCAATAAGCTCTTCATTTGCAAAGGACCGCCCGTCGTTAGAATCAAAGATTAATATTAAACTCATGGAGGTGGCCTAGAATCTGGCAGAGTGCTAAAGCAAAAAGTTTGTTGGAAGGAAATATTCCTGATTTCTGCTCACGCTCTCTTGGCCTCGTATCGCTCTGGGTCTTCTCTCACCAGAGCCCTAGGGATTGAACCGTATAAATGGTGTCGCTATGACAAGAAGTTCAGAAGGATGACCGATCGCTTGTTACCATATTGTGTCTCCAGTGTGAAGGGATGTCAATGAAATCCCTGAATCATACAAAAGTTTCAAACCCTGCAGAAACTACTAGTTTCCGCAATGTGACTTGTCGCGCCACTACAAACGAAATTGCATATCCTAACAGTCACCAGTCGGATAGTCCAGGAGAAATGATAACCGTATTTCCAAATGTAACCTCAGCTCAAGGTTGTCATTCCGTTCTTCATAATATTTCGTCACTCCATCACTTTGCCAACGCACTCAGCCAAGAAGCGATTAAGGGATAAAATCTCTACTTATTTATTCGGGATCTACAGACGAAACTCAATTTCCTCGTTACAGTGGCTTCACTCTTTCCATTCGTTCTGTTTAACCTCATGATACAGGTCGATCTACGGTGGCCTTCTCTCTCCAAAATATCTCAGGTTAGCCGATCCTGGGCTATTATAAAAACCTCATTTTTATATCTATTTGTCACGATGGTTACTCCAGTTTATGTCTTAGTTGTTGACGTGGCTCAATCTATCTTGAGGGGTGACTTCCTCCAACAGTTCACGCTTATAGTTGGTTTAAAAGACGTGCCCTTCCAGATCGAGTGTCCGGGAGCATTATTTATGGCACCATTTCGTATCAGGCTTACATTTAGCCATGCAACCTGCAATATATGTTCATTATACTGAATTACTCGCATCCCTACTGATCTAACCTCATCCCAAAGGTGTGGATACCCGGTGAAGCGCTCTAATCAGCATTTTATACACACAAAATTACCCCTTTCCCCCACTCTACACACGCCCGCGCCGCTTGTTTACCGCCAAACTTAAAGCCACAAAGGAGGAATGTGTAGAATAGAGAAGGAAGGCATAATTCAGAAATCTCAATTTTTCTGGGCATCTAAATTAAATCCTTTTGCTAAGAGGCTGGTATGTAATTTTCGTGCCTTAAAAAGGGTCATTAAGGCTGATACCTATCCCTTTCGGTCATTCTTAAAAAACACTTACACGTAGTATCTGTGAAGGCCTTAATTGTGTATAAAACGTGTGTAGCCCCACTCTTTGATGTATATGCTTTTTGTATGTGTTACGCGATTTGATGTTATCTTCTCAAACGTTTGTGCGATTTTGAACGATGTCCTGAGAAATCTTACATTCATTTTCACTTTTATAGGCAAAAGATTTGTCTAAACTCCATTCGACTAAATTCACATAGAACACTAAAAGCAAGTATTCGATTCCTTACGGCAGATGCTTTAAAGTTGACATCATACTATTGCAAATTAGGAGTATACCACTCGAATTTCTGGGTTAACGCCAACCAACGAGGAAATCTGCCCTTTGCCTGCCATAGATACAGCCATACACATGTTTGATGCACTCATTACATAAGGCTCTAAAAATGTTCTTATGCATATTTAATATTTAAAGAAATCATGTAAAGATGCGGGCTCTATCTTAGGCCTGCTAAATGATCTCATGAATAGTGCATCCGAAGCGGAATCTTGCCCTTAAATAAGGTGCAAAGTGCTGCTAATGATTATAAGAGGAGAAACTTTACTTAGCCATCAAATTAAGGCACCTATTGAAGGAGGCCACATTTCTTATTTTGTCTGATGTAAGTGCGACATGTATGAGCTACGCTAGAAGAACATTAGAATGAAACATGGGCTCTGTTGCCTTTTTTTCGAAATCGTGTCCTCAGCTACGTTCCACTTTTCCGCAGTAAAAACTTATTTCGCACTATAAAAGGCTCGAAAGATATCACTTTTTACTGACCATAAGGCTTCTGCTTTGCCGACTCTTCCTCTCAACTCTTCTTGCCCTACTTTGTTGGCTCAACAGCAGGATTTCATTTTACAATTTTGTTTATCGTTTCTGTGGTGACAACTAATGAATCTCAAACAAGCTGACGCTCTGTGTCTAAATACACTTACCACACACATCCTCTGAACGGGACAGAGTTACGATTCTCGCGCATCAGTGGTGTTCGACCACAGATCTCTCACACACTCTATTCTTGTGTCTGTCACTGAAAATTTGTTTAACTTCCTTTCCAGCAGTTGAATATCCCAGATAGCCAAAAACCAACTCGACTGCACCATCCATCATTATAGGTACTTGAGTACGGAAAACACAAACCTCCAAGAAAACTCATTCTGTCTGCCAAACAGTGGCCCAAATATTTTTGTAGAGCATTCGCTTAATAGGCCAAATGAGGGTTCTCATATCTCAAACATTTAAACACCAAATACTTGACCTCCCCTATATATTAGCTTCTTCTGTTTTAATTCAAACTCTCTCTACTTTTAATTCACTTTGTGTTGCCTCAATATGTAAAGATGTCCAAAATCTTATTTGGATTGGCGTTTCCTGTCAGCCAACATGGCGGAAAATATTAACCAAGACCTCTCGAATCAGGTAGTTTCTCTTTCGACATTGAGGCTAAGTGTAGGTTAGGTAGACATCCCTGGGCCATACGCTCAAACGCATCGGTTGAACTACCATTTTGGGTATATGTAATTAATGGTTCGCTGTTCTACCCTTGCGCGATTTATCTTTTGCAGAATCTATTCAAGCAAAAGCACAAAATTGGGATAAGCGTTACTGAGGACTCAAAACGCTCATATCGGAAAATGATACTAACTTTTGTTCTCACGTATTGTCTGAAATCACTAGGTTTCTGAGCAATCACCTTGTTTTCGCTTCTTTTAATCCAGGGAGAGTAGTGTATTCGAGTCATTTAAATAAACACTTAAATGCTCCCTGTTTGCGTGTTCCCTCACATGATCAATTGTCAAATAATTTACCTTGGTTACTTCTTGCTATGCGCTCTCAAATTAAGGAAGAATCGGGTATATCACCAACACAGTTATAATCCTTTAGATTTCTTCATTCGCTTCAGTGAATTCGCAGAGGCACTAAAAACTTAGATCGGAAAATTGCAGACTGCGTCGTTGCAAAAACCATATCACGATGGATACATAGGCTTATAAGTGGTATTTCAAAAGATAACTGAAGTAAGCCTCTTAGAGCCTAGTGTAATTACGAGGAATGATTGTCACCGAATTTAGGTACCACTCCTGGGGCAGGCAAATAGGTTTCCTGATTCCGCTGTATAGCTGCTTCCTAAGTGAATGCCGTGTATTCACAAGACTACAACTCCAACGTAGAAATCTCTCTTTTTGCTTAATTATGTGGGTAAATTGGTGATCGGAGATTTCCTCAAAAGGTCAAAGGAATCTTCGAGCTTGATTTGAATTCCTTTATTCGGCAGGAGCTTGGACTCGTCTTCAGATGGTAGTTCATTGATAAAAGAATTTATTCTTAAACGCAGTCCTTTTTCCTTTTTACATAATAGCTCATATACATAGATGCCGTCTTTATAAGAACCACTTATAATAAATTTAGTTATTTAATCGGTTTCCATAACATTTAATTGGTTCTATCAACTTACATTAACATATTTGATCAATTCTTACATAAGTATTAAATTTTATAATGCTACATAATGATACTAATGAGCAAGAAATTAATAAAATATTTTCTTTACATTCAGACAAGATAATGACTTACCTCTCTTAGACCTTGTATTGTTGTAAAATGTCATTGATTCTCATATTTAAGCAATCTAATCTATAAATGTTATTTCTATTCATTAATAAAACCCCTTTTATATTATATATACTGAAAAGATAAAATAGAAAGTACTATCTAGCTATTTCTACATGAATTTTATATTTCTTTAACAAAATTTACTATATTTCACTCTTTCGTTTCTTTTTATGAATTCGTTTGAGGTTTCTTCATATCCCGGTAAAGGAATTAAAAATTATCTAGTTGTGGTAAAGTAACCAAGTGATTATGAGAATAATGACAATTTGGAGAAATGTGACTAAGCCATTTACTTTTAATTATAATGGAAAACAAGAAATACTTACAATTTGTAAACAGTACTTCCTTCAGAACACCTACCATTGCTATTTTAAACCTGGGAGAAAGAGTGATTCCTTTTGGAGCTCTTGAAATAACTAAAGTTAATATATGAGAGCTTAATACATAAACTATTAATTGAACATACTAACACGTCTCATTTTATTTAATTTAATTCTTTTACAAGGTCTAACATATTTAAACAATCATTCTTTTGCTGGATTGTAATAAACTTAAAGATTTAATAAGTTTGATTTAATATTTTCGTCTTCTTGGATTGGGCTCAATTTTAGTGTTTTTAAAATATAAAATAGAAGTTTGTTTAGAGATGAATTTACAGTACATTGTTTGATTTAACTAGAGATATATACCTATTACAATAGCACAAGAAATCCATTGCATAGTCATAGTAAGATTGTATCTACTTTAATTGGAGATCTCCTCTTACAAACACATAATGTTTGATTATTTCCAAACGTCACATTTTCTCTTATTTCTGAGCACTTTTCTCAAACCAACGTTTTATATTTTGTTTACGTTAGTCTATTTATATTAAATATTTTGAGGTAATAAGATTAAAAGAATGATTTTTCATCACTGTTAAAAATAGAGTCAAGGGACCTCACGTGGATTCCAGAAACCCAAGTTGCTCTCAAACACGAGATCAAAGGACGAGAGAACTGGCCTAAGAATCCAACGAAGAGGCTGTCGGAATGGAGCTGTGTTTACTTATGGGGGTTTTTCCCCAATCGTCGAGGCAATCTTGCTTCCCGCCTACCATCTTAAAGCATGTAAGAGAGAGGAAGGCCATCTGTTATCGCAAATTCTTGGCTGGAAGAATCCATCATCCAGCTTGGTATTTACCTTAGGAGAATTCGCCCAGTGGCTGGAGGTGATTTCACCCCATCGTCAGCTGGAATTTAACGCCAGGCTCAGCCGGGTCAAATCAGCATCCTTCCGCAATCACGCACGAGACACGTCACTTCTTGATTTGGCTCTACACGAGCGCAAAGGCAAGAAATTCTTCCGTTAGAACTCTGCCCCAGTCAATTGGTGATTTCCCCGCAAAGGCCGTTCTTGTTCACCAGCGCAAGTACTCTCTCGTCCGGGCATTTTGAGGTAAATCTTAACCACCTGCAATTCTCCTCCTTGAATTTTCCCTTCCCTTTGTCCTCCAAGCATTAACTCCTGCAAGGCCTCGACGCTTGCGGATCTCTTTTATTCAGGTAATCCCATAAAGATTTATTTGTATTTTAGCTCGGTGCACCTTAGAAGACTCAATCCGAGTTTGGTCATTTACCTGCATTAAGTTCATTAGCTTGTCCCTCTTTGCCAGACTATTGAGTACCCCATAGTCTTGGATATTCCAATTAGATATTTCACACCACACGGCTAATCAAATCCCTTCCATATATATCAGCTATACCTCAACAAGGCGCCTCTACGAAAGAGAGAATAATGAAATTCAGGAACTAGGGCTCTTTTAAAAGCACGCCGAAATACCTTCCACATTTGAAAGGTTGAAAAAAGGAAGAAGAACATTTTTAAAAAATTAATTTTACTCTTGTTTAAACAAAGGGTTACAGATTTTGTTCGTTTGGTTTGAAAAATTACATCCTCCAAATGATGACCTCTATTCGCTATACGCTGTTGGAGACGGCTTATGAAGTTTTCCATAACTCGAAGTGTCATTGTAGACTGTATTTCTGCAATCTTTTAACGAATAGCATCCTTTACTTTTTCAATGTTACCCAGTCAATCTTTGTACACCTCAGCTTTCAAGTAACCACAGAGAATAAATCAAGGAGTTGAGATCAGGCGAGTGTGCTGGCCAATGAATGTAACCGCGTAAGGAAACCAAACGTCCTGGAAACATTTTCCTCAGAGCTTCCATTAATCTTCTTGCTGTTTGTGCGGTGGCTCTATCCCTCTGAAAACACACATTCTGATTGATAAAATCGTTTACTTTTGGTTTCAGAAATGTTTGCAGCATCTCCACATATCAGCCTGATGTTATTGTAACACAGTGGCTACTCTCCTCCAAAAAATAAGGACCTCATACACCTAATTTCGAAACAGCGCGTCATACAATCAGTCGTTCACTGTGTAGTTGTCTTTCATGAAGCTGTCTAAAGTTAGCTTTCACCTAATTACGAAAACTTTGCTTATTCACGCATCCTGATTATTTAAAGTGAGCTTCATCACTTGTGAGAAGAACAGCATTTACAAACACATTTTGAGGGACATCA
This sequence comes from Ceratothoa steindachneri, assembly GCA_963969495.1. Taxonomy (NCBI): domain Eukaryota; kingdom Metazoa; phylum Arthropoda; class Malacostraca; order Isopoda; family Cymothoidae; genus Ceratothoa; species Ceratothoa steindachneri. The sequence continues at coordinate 35,138,543 of OZ018323.1, read as the reverse complement.
CCACAACATGACATGCGAGCTTCCCAGTCGCGTTTCTGAGTAATCATTAATTTGTATGGATGGAACTTCAGATCAATGTGTACAATTCTTCTGACTGTTTGATCAGACAATCTCAAGGCAGAAGCATGTTTGCGAGCTGAACGTGTAGGAGACTGAGTAACAGAAAGTCTCACAGCTTTAACACTGTCTGGAGTTCGAGCGCTTCGACGTCTTTCAGGTGGCTTTCTTTTAAGTGCTGAACCTGTGGGTCTGAAATTTGCAACCCATAGCAGTATTAATTTTCTATCTGGAACAGTATCTTTCTGATCTAACATGCAATGAGCTCGAAAAGCTCTCTGTGTTGCAATTACATATTCACCATTCTTCAAAAACGTATCTACATCAAAAGCACGATGTGCACCAGTCCAAACCATATTGCTTGATGAGGGTATCTAAAAAAAATGGTAAGTCATTTGCTAAATGAAAACATCATTGGCACTTGCATAAGTTCATTGGTAAAACATAGGTGAAAGTTTAAAATGTAGGAGGTATTTCTGCCGCACCCTATATTATGACTCTTTGGTATCCAGTGCGCCAAAACGAATTAAAGCCATCATTTTAATTTATTTATTAATAAAATCTGTTGGGGCTTTAATTTTTGGTATATTTTCCTTCTAACTATGAGGTAAACCTACTAAAACAAAATACAACTTTTAGTTATTGCTGCTACTAATTTTCTTATATGAAAAAAAATTGCAGTAGAAAAGTATTTGCCCAAAAATATATATATGACACTAGTGTGGTGGGATTCATCGAAAGATCACCCCTTTTCTGATGTATATTCTGAATATAGTTCCTTCCCGATTTAGTAATTCTCACAAATTTGCTGTTTATATAGATATAAGATTAATATAATGCGTTTTTATTGACTTACAAAGAAGGAGTGTGACATTTAGTGCTCTTACTCTGTTTTTATTGGTTATAATTTTGGGGGCTAGGTGAATTTTCTTTCCATCTAGAATTTCTTTTAAGATTATCAAACATTGCATGACTACAATGCAATATACCAAGTGATTTTATGTTTCTTCTTTGAATCTTCATTTTTTTTGGTCAAATTTGTTACAAAATAGTTTACTTTAAATGTGAAAGATTTATTTATAATAGACAGGTTAAAGTCATCAGTTTCATAACAAATTTCAACAAGAAAAAGTGAAGTTTACGGAAAATATAAATACACGGGCGATATTTCATTAAATACATGCACTTAGTAATCATTTTATAAACAAGCGCTGGGTGGAAAAAAATCACCTTTATATATTGATAGGTTAATTTGATGCATTCAGCGGCTTCGACAAATTCGTTTCTGAATTTCCAAATTCGGATTGGAAAAATTCCACCTCCACAAAAATTTACCTCAGGGCACCTTAGAATATTAACCAGAACATTATAATTGTATATTTGATTCCCTTAAGTAAACTAAGTGAATTTTAAAAGAAACAGAACGAACATATTTTAATGCCTACATAATTAAACTAAAAATATGTAAGTTTCATTTTTCTGTTTCATTTTCCCCGAATTGTCACATGTCACTTTTTTTGTTGCCGCCACTGTAGATTATAGTTTGTCAGAAATACCAAGGGGATGTGTAGCGTCTCCTTTTACATGTATTATTCGGTAGCTTCTGGAACTTTTTTGTGAACTTAATAAGCTTGACTTGAGGAATTGATCTTTGAGTGAGAAAAACAATGTCAGGCAGCATAAAATCTCGATGAGAAAGCTACAGGACTATACGATCGTATTTTCACTGTGAGGAAGTCGAGGGAAACAAGATATCTCTCAGCGAATTTCAATTTGAAATCTAAGTGCATTTATGCTCTCAATTAGGCAAATTACTTCGAGATAATATTTCTGCGTGGCCGCAAATACAATTTAATATATCTATGAATGAAGTGTTCCAATTTTAGCGAAATCTGGACGAAAGGCTTTGGGGAGTTTTGTTATACTGGCGATACTATTTCACTAAGAGAATTACAACAAAGAGCTAACTTCTAGAGGTGCTGTAACTTCATTCAAAGAGTGTTATCTTATTTTTATTAATGCATGCTTCCTTTCCTTGGTGTAACTCGCCTGGGTGTGTTGTAATGAAAGCCTCGCCTGAATATTACAATTGCCATAAATCATAAAAGCTTTGACTGCTTCATTTGTCAAATTGAGCGTAGAGTTGTTAAAAAGCAATTCTGAAAATTGTGGGATGAATCGAAAATAAAATTCACCCCCTTTGAGAAATTCTTAAAGTTGGGTAAAGGGATGAGGCTGTGCTACTTCGTTTGCATCGACCTTTTTAACAATAGGTGAGATACCATTCCTTGTGAAATGATGTCCAGTACTGGTAAAATTTGAGGCCTCTAAGGTAAACTTGGGTATTGTAGTCCGAAGTTCGACCTCCTGTAGAAGGTCGATGTTCTCGAACAAAAGGATTTGAAAATCGATACTGCAATAATTAATCATCGCATTTTGTCAGTACCCTTAAGAAAATATTCATATCGCCTGGCTTTGAAAAGCAAAATGAAAAGAACCTTTTACATTAATAAAAAATAAAGAACTAAAAAGCGCTCTTTATTTATTGTACAAAAATCAGCAATTCCTTCAAGAATTACTACAATTAAATTTACCACTGTACTTGACAATATAAAGCAAAACCAGAAAATATCTTTAACCCCTGCCTTAACACAACAAATTCGCCAAAATATTCTTTATATTCAATGGAAATAAATCACCAGATATCTTCGCAAAATACCGAGGTATTTAGCGTATAAATTTCATTAAAGTAGACATACGATATATCAAAGTAAATATGCTCAATAAAGAATACCAGTTCAGGTTTCAACCAGGTCCTTGGCGTTATCAGTGAAAAGGTTGCTTTGGTCAACTCCCAGAAAAAATACATTGATTTGTTTGTGTGAGATATAGAAAAAGAATTAAAAAAAACTAGGTTCAAAGAATGTAACACAACAACCAGGAGAGAATTCTCTATCACTTTCTGAAAGATAAATGGTCATCTGTGGTCGATGATGAATTTAATGAACCAGAGTTTGAACTGGAATCTTGACGCTCCCATGTGCCTGATTAATTAAATATCCAAGTGATTTTAGACATCAGTTAATTAGTTCTCAATTAAATACAGGAATGAACATTTTCAGAAAGGTAGGAAAGTAATCGAGATCGAACTGTTTGTGTCGCACTTTCTCCGTTTTTGGTTAAATGTCTTCAAGTTGAGAACCACTGCTAAGTGGTAAATTATCCATAACGCACCACAAACAGGTATTCGAAAAAACAAACCAAAACCTATTCTTCGAAGCAAAGAAAGATAGCAAACATGATAATAGCATGTCTTCTTACTTCAAAACACAAAAGTTTCACCCAATTCGAATTTGGTGGCTTTCATGTAACACCCTTTCCTCTACCCGATCAAAATTAAATGCACCTATCTTATTCCCAAGGAATGTGACAATAATAATGAGCAGCCTAAAAAGGCTTATTATTGTAAACAACCATCAAAAGTTAAACAAGAGTTAAACTCTATGGCTAATTTGAAACGTTTACAATTGTGAAAAAGTAAAATAATGAAAACCAAATTGTGGATACAATAAATCAAAGTGAAATCACTGAATGAGTAACACGCTTTAATGGTAAAAACGAAACAAAATGAATTCAGTAAACAAAGTGAGTAAAGTGGAAGTACTACAGCATTCAATCATATAAAAAACACAGGACAAATACATGTAAACTATATACCTATTAAAAACACTTAATACATACATAACATTACACATCTAGGCAGTAGCACAACATATTAGATACAAACAGCGAGATATCTTCATTACTCACAAGATTGAGAGAAAAACACAATTGGAAAGGATTTCCCCCAACCTATAAAAAGTTGCGTTTGCACTTAATGTTTTCAAAACAATGAGAAAGGAATAGAATGGAACTGAAAAATACAAATCTTGGTTCGTTTAATTAGTAAGTCCAAAGCAATACAAGTTTTCAATACTATCATCTTCTCCACCCCCTATAAACACCAAAGTGAACGTAGATCAATTTCTTCTTTATCAACTATCTTTCATCTGCTTTTTCGCCACCGTTTCCTCCACGGTCCTTGAAGACCATTTTCTCTCCAGCAAACCTGTCCTGAGGGAGAAACAAGGAAGAGGGGCGTGAGGTGTGAGCCAAGGTGGCTTCCATTCTTGCCCTTGCTAGGGATGGGATATTGGAACCAGCGTCCGGAGATTCTATTTTAATACACACAGTTATCATTGCCATACATAAAATGAAATCTAGCCACTGATGAACTAGAATCTAAATAAATCGTACAAATAACTAAGGTTATCTATCCTTTTTGAACTCTTGTTATTAGCAGTCCACCAGGAGGTTTTATGTTATTTCATATTCAAAGTCAATGCAACGGTAGTTCATGCATTGTTAGCTGAATTTTTTTATTCTAATACAAAAAGAATATATTCCCTTACTCTCCTGTCAACTCTCCTACCGATCTTTCCTATTATCTGCTTTAATCCCTCCTTTTACCTCGTTCTTTTATTCCACCTCATTACTTAAAATATTTTATTTTATCTAATAAAAAAATTCTATAGTATGTATATCGTTTCATCATGGAAACCTTTATTGCAACCAATTTCCGGAGAAAAGAAAAACATAAATGCTGCTCATTATAGTGATATTGTTTTAAAGTTATTATCATTTCGTAAGAAAACTTATCTTCAACTTTAGCGAACTTTGTCTTTAATGTTTAGTCTATTTTATAATATAACTATATTTTGGTAAATTACATAAAATTGAAGAACTGTATATCGTTTCACCTCATTTTCTCCTCTTTGAAACTTTTTGAGTTAAACCTTATTGTTTTATTTGGATATAAAATCGTAGGATATAGAAAGAATAGAAACATCAAGATATAATCATTGGACTATTTTTGAATAGCTGTCACTCTCTTCTAAAACACAAAAGGTTTAAAACTTAAGCTCTAAAAGGTTCTAGTAAATAGAATATTTTATCTTCCCTCCGGTCTATTTGAACTCTTAAACCGCTTTTACTAAGCGCATTTTATTAGCCTTTGTTTCTTTTTGTTTAAACACCAATTTAGTCTCTTTTAAAGTAAAAGGAAATACAAAAATATATAATAAATAATTTAGTTGTTATATAATAACCCACACCCTACAAAAAATAACTAATTCTGAATTTCTCTCTTTCAAAAACCCAGAATTCTTCCATTTTTCTACTACTTCTTCTTCTTTTATTCTTATAATTATTCTTTATCTTCTTCTTATTCTTCTTCTTATTATTATTACTATATTTATTTTATTGTTTTCTATCTTCTCTTTTCTTCTTTTCGATCTCTTCTTCTTCTCACCTGTCTCTTGCTCTTCTCCTCCTACTCACATTCATTGTCTTACGTCTATTCCATTTAGCCCTTTCTTTTTATCTCCCTCTTCTTTTTCTCTCTTTCAACCTGTCTTCTTATTTTATTTTTCTCTCTTTTCTATCCACTTCCGATTCCTTTACTACTTAACTCCCCCTCTTTCTTATTCTTAACCTACCTTGTTCCTCTTCTTCCTTTACTTCTTAACTCCCCCTCTTTCTTATTCTTACCCTACCTTGTTCCTCTTCTTCCTTTGCTGTTTAATCTTTGTACCACTTCCTCTTATAAAATTCTATGATTCTTCTCTACTTTTTTCCTTCTTCTTCTTACATCTCTTCTTCGTCCCCTACTCTTTTTATTCTTCTTCTTCTTATCCTCATCCTTTTCTTAAACCTCTCCTTCAAATCTTCCTCTTCTTCTCTGTTCACTTGTTTCTTCTCTTCTCCTTTATCTTTCCTCATTATTCTTTCTCTCATCTTTCTCACCGTCTTTCTCTTCTTATTCTTCTTCTTCTCCTCATGTATTTCTTTCTGTTTAACTCATCCGAAATTCTCGTTCTTAAAATATATTGATAGGGACATAAGGAGTGTCTTCTCCACTCCTCATTTAGTTCTAATCTTCTTTAGGTGCCAGTAGCGATTTCCTCCTGATAAAGATTAAAATTGAAAATCTAATTTAGAAATAATTTCGATAAAAAATTTGAATATACCAAAAAATAAAATAAAAATTCTTCCATGGTTAAATTATTTTAAATTTTCTGAAATTCACTGAAAATAATAATGATAATAATATCTTGAATGTAGAAAACTGCAAAAACATACCTGGTCAATCATTCACTAAGCAAAAAAATGGCCATTTTATCACTTCTTTCCCAAAAATCAGGTTAAAAAAATATATTCATGGATGATGTGGTTGATTTTCCCTAAATAATTATCGATTATTTACGAAGAAAGTGCTTTTCCTTTAGTTTTAAAACTAAGATTTCCGACCATATTCGATTGTAAAAGATCTCTCACTCTTAAACATGGAAATTGACTAACCTCTTTATAGGTATATTGTAACGTTTTTCAAACTAACATTTATGGTCGCGTGCCACTCTATAATTACTATGTCGGTTCTTAGGTCTGTAGGGCGGATGGTAACAGTTTTACTTGGTACTGAGTTTTTTGGCAATACCATCATAACTATTCAACCAATTCTAACAAAATTTGAAACCCTCATGTTGTTTTTTATCTCTTTCCAAATATTATAATTGCCAAGGTCTTTCGAAGCTGAGTCCAGGAATTATTAAATGTTGTGTAGGTCGTCAGGTCATATGGTCATAAGGTGATAAGTCAAATAATTGAAAGCACGTGACTTAGGTTCGTAGCTGTTGTTTAATTTTCATTTTTCTGTAGGTAATATCTACCTTGCCCATTTTTTTTCTTATAACATTTATACTTTAATAAGTTAAACTAATTTTTGAAAGCCGGGCTCATTCCAAATGTTTCCTATAACTTTTGATTTTTTGTTTGTTCTATTTTTAATTCTAGACTGTTCTTTGATGTTCTTTACATATAATGTTTAAATTCCAAAATACTTCTCTGATGTTGGGGGCCAAAGTTAATTAAATAAAAGTTCAAATTATATTGTTGGGGAATATATATACGAGAAGAAAATAAACGCTTGTTTGTTTAGACAGCGTCAACGGTTATGCTCCACATGTGGTGATAATTCACCTCCCTTCTGCTCCTCTGCCACAAAGACGCTTTGAGCGTCGCTTGCAAAGAGGGATTGTTTATGTCTATTTTCGCCAAATAGACTAAATCTCACTTTCTCCAAGCGTAAACCAGAAGGGCCAAAGTGTCACAACGTTGAAAATTTATGCCCTAGGAAAGACTTAACTGTGGGTTCTTGTCTCCTCTCCCCACCTTCAAGGAGATAATCGACATATATATAGTTCGATCTTGAGAAATGAAAGAAGAATCCGTGAAGCAATCGAGAGAAGTTGAGTCCCTGAGTAAAACAGGGAATCTAGAAGACATCTGGAACTGAGTGGGATGTTTCCTCCTGAGGCCGTTCCTTTGGTCGCTTAGAAGAGTAAACCAGTGGTATCAACACCCACTCTCATACCATTCTCGCCCAGAGAAATCCCCTATCTCAGTTTTCTGAATAAAAACAGAGATACCCTTTACCATTTAGTAATACCAACGTGTATTTATACTCAAGAAAAGATTCAGCTTTTATTTAAATCTCCTCATCGAGAAGCCCGAATTTATAACAGAGGGATCGGAATAACTTCCTTTTATCCAAGATCCCCTCACTTACATTTCAAAGTCAAGAAGTCTCGCCACATGAGATCACTTCCTCGGAATAAGCATCAGCGGTTTTTCCCGAATAGACTCGCCCCGCTTCTCTTTCACCCATTGAAAAGTATCAGCTGTTCTATCAGCCATTCTCACGTCAGTATGGATGGCTCAAGTCCAACTCTCCTCTAATCAACTCACAAAGGAGGTTCTCGTTCAATGTCATCCCACTGACGACGTCCTATTAGTTAAAAGTAAAAGGAATTCAAAACTTATTCATGCTTGTTAGTTACCATTCCGTGCGAAAGTGATTTTTTATAATTAGAATAAAGGCACTCATTAAGGAAAAAAAAATAATAATTTCCCTTTTTCCGATTTCGGAGGCACGGCAACTTTAGGAACCCTCCTAGAAATTTATGGGGACCCTAAAGTGATATGTGAAAAGCTCCTTATTTTTCTAGACAAATTTTATAATAACAAGGCTTTCATCTTCATTCCCAACAAAAAACGATTTTTTTAGTCTGCTAACTGAAGAATTTGTAGACCAGCATCAAGAAATGGAATATGGTTAAAACTATAGGAATATTAAATGACAAATTGGTTAATAATAGTAATTTTTTTTAAATAAACTTATGCCGCTGAAAAGTTAGGATTAAAAACTTTCCGTGAAAGAGTTTGAATGCCCCAGCTTGAATCCCTAACATTTTTCAACCGGTGTAATTTAATTCAAAATTTATGATAATTCCATGTGGATCAGTGCCCAAGTAATAGTTGGTTATTTACTTTCAATAGTTTCTTGCTTCACATTAAATCACCAACAAATTTTTAAATGTTTTCGGACTATTATATAACAAAATCAGTGACTTGATAAATTGAACTAATACTATTCATTATTTTTTTATGTTACAGTGCTCTAATATATAAATAACATGTGCTAGATATGTATTAGACAGAAATTTAGAGATATTATTTATTTACTCACCCTAAGAACCATATCCAATTCATTTTAAATTTTATTTTTGTCATCATTAGTTTATGAGATTTCTCCACAAATTGGGATTTTGAGCGATGGCGGACTAACTTGGAGAACATACCCATGGCATCAACATTCATCTGTATATTTCAGTAATTTTTAATTATCAACCCGAGGCTGATCTTATTTTATAAGAGATCGGGATCTCATATTCTTCTAGATATAAATTTTATCCTTCATCAGAAATTCAAAACCTACTTGAAGCATTCTACATACATATAGATTATCTCAGCATACCAATGGTGGCCGGCATATGTATCTATCTTCTCCATTACTGTATTGTGAATCGGTAAATAATTCCCATACAAATCAGATCTATATCAAATAATTATGCTAATATAACACCATAAATTAACCATGCGTAGTTATTTTTAATTTGAGAGCTGATCATTTTTATAATATTGAATAAAATGTCACAAAATGAGTTATCTCGCAATGTTTAAGTAGATGCATATGTGATCGAGTCCGTATTCAGATCTATATCCAGAAAAATTTCTAAAAACACTTTTATGGCTAAAGTCCCCACCAGCTCAAATTCGAATTTATGTAATACCTCAATAAACGTTTAAGATACCCCAAGTACCTTCAGAAAAAAACCCACGAAAGATCATATAACCTCTACTACAAGAGTTGGCGGAGGTAATAATAAAGGATAAGATTTGAAAAATATTAATTTTTGTCATTTTTCTCTTCACCCTGTACTCGCCTTAAAGGAACTTTAATTATTGATTATTAGAATTTTCTCCTTTAGGATGAACCTCTACACCAATAAGGCCTGGAGTCAGGAAGGTGCAGGCAAACTTTCTATTAATAAATACGTAAAAAGCAAATTGCTAAAATGTATGGAACTGTAAGCCGGTCGAAATCAAATTTCCGTATTTCTGACTAGGTGAGAAGGAAGGGACAGCACTAATGAGTGCACTGATTAGCACTCATTAGATGATTACCAAGATCAAATATGATATATTTACTAGCTTTTTATTGGTAAAGCTTGCTTTTGTGTGTACCATGTTGTCTACCAGATCAAAAAGAAACCATGGAATTCTAGGCTAAATCAATTTTTCCTCTTACATCAAGCAAATAATGTCTTTAATTTCAACCACCTGGTCATAGACTTTTTAAGCAAACACCTCATCTATATCTAGCAATTGAGTGAATATTGGAAAATATCATTTAATTAAACAAATTCACTTCTGTACAGTGACACTTGCTTGTCTATCATATCAACTTCACCTTTCTGAAAAGTCAACTGTGCTACAAAACTGTGATACAATCGACAAAGCTACTTTGGGTAGTTTGTTTCATAACTTTATATACCGTAACTTGGCTTTTAGGGATAAAGTTTTACCGAATTGTTCCAGTTACTTTCAGATTGTTAGTTTCCAAGTGTTTTCATTGTCTCTTTAGTTGTAAAAAGTTATCAGAGAACAACTCTTGGCTTACAGCATAACCCTAACACTTTAAGGATAAATGCCAGCTTCATTTTTCTGATTCTGCTCATAATACAACACTAAATTTAGGAATTATCCCCTCAGAGGCACCAAAGCTTGTAGCCCACCTTTATAGGCTTAACTTGTCTTAAACATTTTTGCGGAGTATGTATATACCATACTACCAAATCATTTCTTCAAATTATAGTTAGTACTCAAAATTCTTAAATATAAAAAGAATTCAACCAAACAATTAAGAGATCATCTAAGTTTGAACGACTATCACTTTTATCTATTATAGAATTACCCTAAAAATGAACACATTTCTTGACTTCTAGGAATTTTTGACTTGATATAGCATCATAAACAAACCTGCCTCTGGAAACTGTCAGATTACATAATTTACGGTAAGAGTTTATGATACACCCTAGAGTAGAGATTTCCTAAAATTATATTCAATTTATTTCTTTCAGTGGTAGATAAGGATTATTTTTCTGCCTAGCTATATTATGGTCTGGTTTACAAAAAAAATTGAAAACCCTAAATGAAAAAAAATTCACAATGAACTGAATTTGATAGTCTATAATTTATCAAACCTGCTTTTGTATCGCATATTAATTTTTTATCTATAATGTTTTATTAACTTTGTCCATTAAGAAAGAGATAGGTCTAATATAACTTTCAAATCTAAAGGTTTACATGTTGAACTTTTTGCAGATTAATTGTGCCTGCTCGAATTAATAGTAAGTTCTAGAGTAATGCAACATCTTGAAGACTGTCTATCTCGGGTAGCCCTTCACACGATACATCATAATCAGTCGTTTCTTCCGTTAGTAAAGGAATTACGCCAACTTCAACATCATCTATCGCTTCATCTCATTCATCAATTCAGGAACTGATTTCTCTACCTCATCTGATGGACATCTGAAAAATTCCAAAACATATAGACATACAATATATCTTGTGTGTGTAGGTGTGTATGTGAGTCTAGCAAAAGTAGGGAAATACATTTCACGAAATGAAAGTAAAATAAATTTATCATCTAAAAACGAGAAAATATATCAGAGAGAAATTAAACTCAAAATATTGAGTAAATTTCTGAGCGTAGGCCAATGTCCCCAAAATGGGACAGCGAAAATAAAGCAATTCAGTATTATATTATAGATATGATGTAAGAAGTTATTCTTTAGTGTGTTTTTTCACCACCAATTAATAACACAAAAGGGTCTATTCAAATGAGGGTTGAGACAGCTTAAAATGATTAATCTATAATGGACACCAGATTAAAAAGGCAAGGATTATTATTAGAGGCGCGGTGACGTGAGGAATGCAGAGTCACTTTTATGTTTGTTTGCGTATTTAATTTCTGCTGTCTTTAGTTGCGTACGAGTCTTGTCGCTGGTACTCTACATCTTAGCATTTTAATTATTCGTCGGAATCAAACAAAATTTGAAAGCCTCATATTTTTTTACATTCTCATTAGAATGATCTGAACTTTTCTCCTCTTATGGGGCATTTTCTTTTCAGTCGGCTGGCTGAACGCCCAGTTTCTCATACGTGCAAATCTAGGGATAGCATTCATTTTTATTTTATATTTATTTGCGTGGTTTGATGGGCCATAATAAAAGAAAAAATCTTCCTAACATGTCAAAATTTCCTTAAAAATGATATATAATACAATATGATCCAATTACAATAGCCTTAAAGTAAAGCAGACCTTTTATCCTGAAAGTAAGTGAATTACCGATGTAATTCTTAAAGTAGCTCCTTAATAGTATTATTTAAGATATGTGAAATTTATTAATATAGATAATTAATATTGTTAAAATAAAGTTAAAATAAAATATAATGCGAGCGCGCATCAATTTTAGGCCGTCAGAAAACATTTTGTTATTGGTTTATACATGTTTGTTATATTTTTTGAATCGGTTAATTCTTAGATTTGCCACGTCTGCTTTACAAAATGAGCACTGCACCTTATGTACGATCGAATGTTTTAGTTGCGTCATAGTTCCAAGTTCTGTTCTTAACTGTTTGTTAGTTCTCTAACACCATAGCTATGTTGTTTTGTCCTCTATGACTTACATCGTCGAAAGGCACATAAATACGAGCATACTCGCCTTTCTTGAGCAGATAATTGTTTTCAAGTCATATTGGCGGTTAAACCGAACCAAGCCAGTAAATACTTAATTTCATTGTACTCATATTCTCGTCTTCTTTGCATACATGGAAAAAATAACCATAAAAATAGGAAAAAAGAAATTGGAAAGGTTGCAACAGTCATGCTCCCTTCGATCCAAGATTCGTAGATCAGGCGGGATCAGATGTAGTTGTCCTTAAAACTGTGGTTGCATTTAATTCCGTGTTAGTCATGTAATTAAGTTGATTTATTTCGTAATATAAGAGCAAGCAAAAGGACTCAAATATGTGAACTTTAGAACCCTGAGGGCATGATTGGCTTGCTAGAGACATAAACGTTTAAGTAGGCTTATTTATGCTGCATTGTCAAAAACAACGATCTAGTTGTAGTGGACCCTATAATTGTGGTTGCATATATATTCGTTGTTAGGCATGTAATTAATTGGATTTAGTTCGTATATAACATCATAAGTAATCAGCTGATTCTAACAAAATTTATAACCCTTATGTTCATTTACATTCTCTTTCGAATGACATAATTGCCACGTCCTCCCAAGTTTAGCCATGGAATTATTTTGTTTTGACAATAACATCATAACTATTTGGCCAATTCTACGAATTTAAAACACTTATGTTATTTTACATTCTCTTTCGAAAGATATAATTGCCAAGATCCTTCCAACTTTAGTCCGGAAATTATTGAGAGTTTTGAAGGTTGTAAATTCATGAATCAGAATAAGTGAGAGCAGGCGACTTTGTGGTCAGCAGACCTTTTTTTATATATAAGGCTTCTAATATAAGTAGCTGTCGGTGGTTTTGAGCAGGGGCTATGATTTTGGTATTAACCTTGAGTGACTTACGGTCGAGTTGTATTCCATGTTTTTCCAACGTGGCTTTTTAGGGAGGAGCACCGTTTAAACAAGAAATGTAAATAATTAGTCAAACCTCTAATATTACGAAGGAAAAATAGTGCCTCTCTTAGAATATCTTGTTCATATGTAATTTACAGTTTCCAAAGTATTCTGAAACAAACTATAAATAACAGCCTAGTTTTTTTTGTATTGTTAAACTTAACTGACACGTTAAAGAGACGCGAAAATTTAGTTAAATCTTAAGAATACAGTAATAAAAGCTTAGCCTAAAATACACGTGAAATTAACTCCTTAAGTTTGTCCACGAAATTTGGCACCTGAACATACTCGCCTAAATTTCATTGGCTACAAACTTTTAACTGAGGAATTTCACTCTTAGGAAAAGAGCTACATGAAGACCTTAGATATATATGAAAATGATAAAGACTCGCATTTATTTTTATGCGATGAAATGTATTTCTTCTTTATATGGAATAATAAACTGATACATCACCCTATGTAGATCACAAAATCCGCGTACATTGCAGTTTAACGGCAAACGCAAAATGCTATTTGAAAAACTAGAACGGCTCTGGAACTACTATTGTACTGAGGGTAACAATTTACTGGAATAAATGTTTTCTTTATTTTTGTGAACAATTCACTGTAGATCGAAGATTATGTAAACTAAAACAAGAAATCGCAGCATAATACTAGTGAGCATCTTAAATAATAATTGCCACCATTTGAGCACTATGTTCATTTATTGGAATGAAACTCATTAGCCTATTTGTCGGTACCTATGTCACTAGCCTTAATAATATTGATTGATATCTTTAAAATCTTAGAGAAGATGGAAGAAGAAAGACTCAGTTGAACTAAAAAACTGCCTTTCAGAGTGTGTTCTGTGATTTACCCCATTCATATCTAAATCTAGATAGACTTGAAAATTGTTGAAGTTTTTTTATACCTCTGAAAAATTATTTTATGATATAAACTTGAAATCCTAAAAAGCATTTACGGCCAAGATATATAGATAATAATAAAGATAAAATGCAGTATAATAAATCTTAGTGAAAAATTTAGACAAATAATGCATATATTAAGTGTAATTAAAACTACAAATTCAGTATAAAGAGAAATTCTCGACAAATAAATTGCAATGACTACAACGGGATAAGACGTTAATAAAGGAATAAGCTCCTTATTTTTAAATATAATTTCCATAAAAATATGCTATGCGTACAGATTTGCCCCTAACTTTCGTTTGTATCGACGTGATTATAGGCTCCTAATATGTATTTTGATATGGAATTCAATTTTCGTAGCTATATTAAGAAGCTTTATATTAAGTTCCAGAGTAATCGTGGGTTGACCTATCTTCTCATTCTGTCTGTAATACCGTCAGGTTGTATTTCGAAGTGTTATGATTAAAAAGTTTTTTTTTCTCGAAGTTAGAAATGGTTCTACTTCAACCATATATAAAGAGTACGAATAAAAGTCAGCGTAATTTTTTATTCTAGAACTTTTATGTGTCTTATCTAATTCTTTAATCAATCTAAAATTTAGAGCTAAATAAACGGAAAAAATGCAGGCAATATGTTAAAAATGAAAGCACTTAGAGAACTAATTTTTCTCGGGCATATTGTATCCATTAAAAGCATCAAGATAGCTATGTCAATTTATCTATAGATTTCTAATTAAAATTAGTTAATAAAAAAAAATTGATTTGTGAATGCAGTCTCGGTATATAAAACCATTAGCAAGATGGATTAGTTTAAATACAAGAAATAATTCGAGGCTGAAGAATAAAGATTTTTATTTACAATTACTCAAGATTTATTTTTGAATTGTGACATTAATTTTAACACAAATATGCTGCTCTACTTCCTTAATTATGCCTAAATAGTTCAATAAATAAATATAATAATAAATAAATGGTTGAATTAAAGAACCCTCACAATCTAAACCAAATCCTTATATCTTTTACTCTTTCATTCATACTATATTTATAGGAAAGAAAAAAATACCAAGACACCAGAACATAAAATTGTAATTAATTACTTACTAGCCTACTATCTTATTATAAAAAGAATATTAATCATGCTCAATATATATATATATATATATATATATATATATATATAAAAACTAGAAAGCAAGAAACGAATTCCCTTACGAGGTTTTTTAATACTCCATACTCAAATGAATTTCTAACCCCACACAACTAGTGTAGATCAATGTTATTTTATTCGATTAAGGAGAAGAAGGAAACTACTTAGCTTTAAATCCAGTTGACAAGAATGTGTATCATTCTTTAATGAATTATTTTAAATTATTTACCAAACTTAAATCGTCAAAATCTCTTTACGAGACAATAAGTAATTTAAGCTATACTCATATATCGCAAGCTGATGGTAGTGAGTCGGTTGGGTGGTTGAACAAAATAAAATTTAGGGGGCTGCCAGTTCATTAATTTTCATCTGAACAGACACTATATACAGTACTGAACATTATAAGTAAATTTTTCATTGAAACAAAAGTTCCAAGAAATATGTGATTTTGCAAGATGGATCATTTGCCATTCTGATATGACAGAGAGAATGCATTCGATAAATAATAATAAAGAGTAAACAAACAAAGTACGACACAGTTAACCTAACTGTTTTGAAAGAAGTGTTAGAAGTGTTAAAAAAACTCTTAAGACGAAATCTTTTTTCAAAAGTTTATCCAAAGTTAAAAAAAGCCATCAACCCGTTAGATAAATATTATCGGCAGAAAAAAAGGATGAGACAAATTTTAACCATAGATAATAATAGCTTTCAATAATATTCAGCCTTCAAAATACTTTGCGATATGAAAATGATTCTCTATGGTAATTTTATTCGTAGATCATGAAAATCATATTTATTTTTCACGAAATTTAATTAGCATAATAATCGAATAGGCCAACTAGATATATAAACCTTCAGTTTTGTTTCTTTGATAGGTCGCTCTGTAATATTTAGGAAATATCCGTACAAGTTTTAATTCACTGTTCATCTGGTTCGAAGGGAAGCTGAAGAATGTCTAAATTGTAGCATCGATGGCATGGCATAAACCACAATATCATGGAACTGAGAGTCATTTCTGTTTAGTGGACACCTATATTAAGTAATTTATAAGAAAGTAAACTTGATTAATGTAAATACTTAATAAGTTTTAATAAAATTATTGCATTTGAATATATTGACTAAAAAATACAGACTTATATTTCTTTTAATTCCAGCTAAAACTACAAATGGCTTTAACTTGTAGTTTAGTTTAATATTCAGTCGGCCATCCTTCCAGTACTTCTTCACTCATCTGAAATATCATTGCCAAAATTACCTTTTGAAATATTACTTTCTGATTCAATAGGTTTTGTAGATAAAAATGCAAAAGAAGACTTATATAAGCCGCTAGAGACGGAGTCATCGAAAAAATGAATCAACCTAAGCTAAATGATTTGCTTTGTAACTTTTTTCTACAAAAGTACAGAGAGCTAAATGATTTGGTTGAAATTTTTTTCTACTAAAGAACAGAAAGCTCTGTTTCGTGCCTTAAGAAAATAAATTATAAAGTAATTTGTTAAAGTCATGATGCATAAAAACATCTTTTTGCAATATTTCAAATACAAAGTTCAAAGATTAGTGAAGCAAACGGAGAAAGTTAGGGAAGAGATCTAGGTCGGCCTTCAACTTCCTCATCTCATGGTAAAAAGATTAATTTAAAAACTACGATGAATGAGTTACATTAGAGGCATGCCAAACTTTTAAGTTGTTCTGTAATGGAAATTGGATGCGCGAAAAGCAGAGTTTAGACAAAGACAAAACCCTTGTCGAAAGAATAATTAATTTATATAAAAATTTAGGTTGCAATATGACCCTAAAATTGGATTTTGTTCATTTGCATATGTCCTTCATTCCATAGAGGGCAGCAGAAATCAGCTAATGACTAAGTGAAAAATTTTAACACGATAACACTATTAAAATAGATACAGGGGAAAATACACTTTGGCGAGCTTAATTGACTTGTGCTTGACTCTCCAGTGGTATAGAGCAGATGATACACATGGAAGTAAGCATCAGTGCACTGAAAAATAGGTTTAAAAATTATTGACATAATTTATTTTTTTGTCTTTTCTGAATACTGTAGAGATTGTGATGTTCAGTTATTTTTTAAATAGAAATTTAAATGAAGTTTTAATATTTACGAGTATTTGCACATTATTTAATATTTCTTATTATCCGTAACAAAGTGCCTGTTATAAGTCTAATATAAAAACAAACCATTGTAATATAAAGTCTCTTTAACAAACTCCTCGTTATGAAGTGTAATGTAAAGTTAAATCATTGCACTACCAAATTGCTGCCACAAAATATTTGTTAGAAATGTAATATGAATAGAAATCCTCGCACTATGAATATAGAAACTATATCTCGGAACTTCAGGGATAACCTGATAATTTTATGGCACTACATGTTTAATCAGACTTGTGAAATTGAGTGCATTAAGATCTGGAGTTTAATTTAGACGTGGATATAAAGGCCTTATAACCATGGTTCAACAAATGGATGTAAAATTGGTAGAGAACGAGAGTAACAATAATTATCATATACTTCAATTAAATAAATTAACATCAATACATATAATTAAAAATATTTAATTAATAAAGATAAACTCTGAAAGAGCATCTATTAAAGATGAACACGCCTATTATCTCAATTAAATACAAAAGCTCTTAAAGCTATTAGTTCTTATGAACACTCAGATGACAAAGCAAATCTTGGTAAAGGAGTGAAAATGATTACAGGAATGACTGGACTTTCATCCAGGGGAGAAAGAGCTCAGTTACTAAAGGGTGAATTGCAAAATTAAACATCGTTATTATTATTATTTGCCTTAATCATCCTATTTTCAGCCGAGGCACACAATGAGATAATGATGCAAACTTTCAAATGCCTGGAAAGACCGAAGCCAACAAAACCCGGCGTTGGTTGTTCAAATGGTGTAGGCAGATATTTGTGAAGATGGGTAGTAATGTGTTTTGCCTCCATCTTTCGATCGCTTGAACCTTTCATGGCTTATGGGCCACCTATTCGCATCAAGAAAACAGGGTAATAAAGGTCACTATTTAATGCTCAAACTCTCATGCCTTCTTCAAGGATAGCTATTGGACCGCCCCTAAATTAAAATAATGGTAGGGTCTGTAGATACAAGAGTGAAGTGTTGTTTATGAAAAGAAAGGAGGGGAAAGAAAGAGCGGCATTTTCATTGATTTAGTGTATAATAAAATATAGAAATGAGACCATATTTATTTATTTACAAATATACCTGACACAATCACACAAACAAGGTACTCTCAGATATTCCCTTTCAATGCATTTTGATTTTGTGCCTTCTGTCGCTGGGATTCGATACAGACACATTCTCTACTTGCCCATAAGAGATTCGCCTCAATCGAATACGGTACTAGATCTAGGGGAACCTAAATTTTAACCTCTAGGAACAAATGCCTATAAGTTTTTACTCAACCAAATGTACTGAAGGGTGGAAAACCAGATTTCACTTTTATCTGATACTTGGTGGATTCCGTCACATGATGAACCACAGAGATTATGGGTGGCAATAGAAGAATAGTTTGTCTTCCGAAGATAGAAATTAACAAAAGGATCAGAACTGCTAAATCTTCTACTTCAAATCGGTTTAGGAATACGTGTCCGAATCTTTAAAACTACGTCTCAGCTCATCAAGAAAAACAATCATAACAGATAAAAAACGGTTTAACTTGTTTAATTTGCTCAGAGTTCATTTCTCACAGCATCCCCTTGTGATTACTTATCTTTGTGAGCTTAAATCTCTCCAATGACCTGCGGCGTTTTTTGATAAGATGATAAATAGTTATTGCATTGATGGTTTCCCATGGTAACTTCATTGCTCTAATTGGGTAAAACTGAACTTTACTCATTTTGAAAAAATAGCGACGGCTTGACCTTGCGCTTCGCTGCAGGTAAAAATGGACACAAATAATTATTACTCTATCCCGCAAAACTCTCATATATAAGAAGTATGTCTCTATACTTACCTAAGTTTTAGACTAATTATTTTTACTTAATATAACCTAAACATTATTGATATATACCTTTGCTTTGCTATTATCCGATACAAACGTGCCAAAGCAAATTATGGTGTATTAAATTGCCGCATGTGGTTTTATTCTCCGAAAATGTTTTTAAAAGTGCTTATAAATTAAGGGCTTCAATTCAATATAAGATCAGCATAAAAATACTTAATGAATTTTTCCTTAATTACTGGCGATTTATTAGAGTTTAATCAGTTTGAATTTTTATCAAAATATCAAATTAATTGAAATGTAAGATTAATAAAATCCTCTTGATTTACTCATAAATGACGATCGCCAGCATTGTTTATCTAGACGGGAGGTAATTACTAAATAATGACTTACAAAACGTTGTGTCATGATTAATTTCAATACAGTTTTATTTGCATTAGGTTGCTTGGTATGAAAACTATTAAATATGTATTAATAATAGTAGTGTGGAAATATATTTGAAACTTATTGCCCTATTGCTTTAAAATGATTTTTCTATCACGATGAGTAAAGTGTACTATGGACGCCTGTGGCACTTTTGGCAAAATTGGTTACGTATAATAATAGCTTATTTATATTTGGAATTTTCACACTCGTACCTACCAGTTTTTCTTATGGTATTGGTTGAGATTTGGAGTAACAAATGCTACATACTCCGTATGAAGAAAATATGATCTTTACTTGCTTAACTTGCTTTGTTTTATTATTCTAAGCAACTGAATGGGACTTGCCATTCTTCTTGAAAATGCCACAGATTGAAAGAGCTGTTGATTCTGTTTTTCTCTTGTTTCTTACGTAGTTTCCTCTTTTTCCCTTCGATGTATATAAGTAATATACGCGCTTTTTCTTTGCCACAATTGAAAATCTTGGTTTTAAACAAATCCGTGGGACTTTTCTCCTTCCGTTGGCCTTCCTTATTTCTTTCGATCTTGACAACAAAACATGGGAGATAATACGAATTTATAAATATTTATAAATATATCAGTAGGTTATTATGTCAAATGTATAGTTTCCGGAATAAAATTTAAACTGAATATCAAACCATTCAAAGCTGTTTCATTTTAACCCTTGGAGTACTAAGCTGCACAAAATGTGTCGCAATGTCTCTCAAAATAATTTACTACTAAACGAATTTAAATAATCGCAAAAAAGTAATAGGTAAATGTACAATCAATCACGAGCATTACTTTAAAGTAAATTAATATTTAACGGACTATTATAAATTTCTCTTACTTCCCTTTTGATATAAAGTCCTGATCAATGGAAATTTTCAGCATCAGTAGACGCATTTATATTTCCATGTGTTTTGTTTATCTAAAGCAACGTTATGATACTCTAATTTAAGTATTGGTTTCTAATTACTTAAGAAAAAATCATAAACCTAAAACACAAAATCTAGGAATCATAGTACACGAGGAGTTCGCAAATTATCAACGGATCAAGTTTTATAAACTGACTTGGAGCACTTTTATCATCACACATATAAAATTTCCTCAGAGAACTTCTATGTTTCCTTAGAATTAACCATTTTAGGAAAGAAACTATGTAACCCCGTGTACCAAACTTAGAACTTCCGTCGACAGTGAAAATTCAGGTCGCTGTATCCAGGGAAATATGTCCAGTGTCATGTGATTTATAAAACATAGGATTCTCATTTCGTTCTTACTCTTACTTGCAAGCAATAAGACACTTCTTTTTGTTATGTTCTTTGTAGGAATAGATCACCATTTAATTTGAAACAGAAAGCTGCAGTTCTGGAGAATTCAGGCAAAATATTTTTCTAGTTTTTTTTAGTGGATCTCAAATTAATTCGTTAGGTTTCCTTAGGCATTGACTCAAATATATTACATATCTTTGCCCTCATTATAATTGGCACTAAGATGACACATAATAATAAACTTTGTCGAGGTATGAAGCCTCACAGCCGGAGAAACTTTACGTATATTCACTTTATCTAACCTGATTCTATATAATCTAGCTTACTAAAGTAAGCAAAGATCACGAACCGTAGAAAACTTCCGTAGCCTTCCCTCATCGCACTCTTTTATTTATATTGGCTTCTTTATGAGAATCAATATCTAAACTTTTTTAAATAGTAAACCATTCCGTTGGAATTTGTATTTTCTAAGCAAGAATTTATAATGACTCAACGGGGTAAAAAAGGAAATTATTGTTGTTTTAACTAAATTTATTGCTAAGAAGAGAGACATCTACTGAAGTGATTAAAAAGATTTAAGTCCAAAGAGGGAGTAATATTGTAATTCTAATTTACAATACTTTATAGTTTCTGTCATATACCTTTAATGGTACTCGAGCAAATTTTAGTATAAAAAAAAACGAGACTAGAAAGGTGTAAAAGATATTTAATGCAATAAACCTTGTGCATGTTTAGGTTAAACTTTCTGATGAGTGAGGCACAAGCAATAGTCATTAGCTTAAAAAATGTAGGCATACAAATATTTCAAATAGATTTATCACTACTCCCTCATTTGTTTTTTCAGGCGAGACGCCAGCGGCAATGCAAACAAACTCCTGCCTTTCCCTCCATGATTGTCTTTGGGCTCCGCATTGTCTTAGCATCTGGCTTTCTTCGGTCTTTTTCTTCATGTCCTACATGCAAATTACTTTAAGAGGTTTTATATAAAGTTATTGTACACAAAGTTTTCAGAGATGTATATAGGAAGGAGAATGGCCCTCTATGGGTAGGAATAGTGTCTTTATCCCAGAGAAATATTCATTATTACATGTAAAAACATTGAGAGGTACCGAAATACTATAGGGCAAAATGATATGTTGAAGAATATATGTAGAATAAAGATTATATATAAAGATTTTATGATATAACATGGGATATTCTTGTCTCTATATCTGTGAGGCTTGTGTCATAGAATATGTTTGGATATATGTATTACAAATCATTGTTTAAAATTTTTTATATACTACTGAATATACATGTATATATGTATATATGTATATATATATATATATATATATATATATATATATATATGTTGCAATCTTAAAAAAAGCACTGATATTTAAATTTAAAAATACTCTAAATATGAAATATATGATCTATAAATTTTATCTTCTTTCCTTAATATTTTCTTATCTTACCATGAAAACTGTTCAACGTTCATCGAGTAATTTTTAACAATTTTCTAAAAGAATTTG
The DNA here is from genome assembly GCA_963969495.1 of Ceratothoa steindachneri. Lineage (NCBI taxonomy): Eukaryota > Metazoa > Arthropoda > Malacostraca > Isopoda > Cymothoidae > Ceratothoa > Ceratothoa steindachneri. The sequence continues at coordinate 35,116,082 of OZ018323.1, read as the reverse complement.
TAATGAAAAAGTCCTGAGATATTTTATTTATCATCTATAAAAACGTGAGGGAAATGTAAACCCGGTGTTGCAAAGATATCGCAATCGTTTTTTTCCAGGCATGATAAGCTTTATAATATCAGTCAATGTAATCCTATCCCGGTAATTATATTTTTGTCCAACTTTCTAAACCACCTTTATGATCAATCTCGTTTGGACTACTCCAAATCCAATGTCCATGGGGGTGGCAATATGGCGATTGAAGGGCCACTTATTTGTAGGAACAGAGGTGATCACAAGCTTTTGCAGATATGTCTGTGTAAAGACTAAACATCATTGTTTGTGGTGTTACATCGTCGTATTGCAGAATGAACTAATATTACAGCATATTTTGAATGTTATTTGCACGTGATAACTTTTGTCACAGTTTTTTCCGCCTAAGATATTATTCCTAAAATTCTAAAAAAATCTATTTGATTGAAATAAATACATTTTTTTGTAACACTATATCGACGAAAAGAAGGTCAATTGACTGACAGTATATTTTATAATTAAATTAAAATCTCAGTGTTTTTTTCTAACAAATATATATATATATATATATATATATATATATATATATATATATATATATATATATATATATATATATATATATAATAGTTACTTGACTAAATGTATCATGTTCATAATTCAATTTCAAATATATATAGAGAATGTGTTCATCATACATTTAAAGTCAAATGGTGTAAATACAAGTAAATTTCCTAATTAGTTTGAAAAACTTTATTTAGCAAAATAAAATTGTCGAATTGTAATTTATAAGTAGGATAATATCTTTTTGTTAGTTTAAATTTAATGTTTTTTATTGATTTATTCATCCGCTAATGAAAATTAATTTGTAGCTAAACCTGGTTATAAATAAAGTTGTCTTATGAAAAGTTTAAATAATGTGAACAAGTAGAAACATTATTATGTATAAATTAATGCATAACATAGTATTTGGTACATACCTTTATTTATTTACAATTCAATTGTTTTTATAAATATTGTTAATTAAAAATTTGCGTAGTCTTATATATTAGCGGTTGATGTACAGTCGAATGTTAACAATAAGTACATAAAATATACATTTAGCCTCACACGTAATTTTGAATTTTCAAATCATCTCTGCAACCCTTATTTAGGAATGAATGATTGATTAGTGTAAATCTAAGGAGTGAAATAAGAATAATATTTTATAGAATGAAATAGATAAAAAATGGATCCGCTTTGATCAGCTTTATTTCTTCCATAGAAAAGGAGTAAAAGTTTCATGTTGTGTTTTTGTAGTTTTTATTTGTTTTATGACCTGTTTGGGCTGTCTGCTGCTTATCTTGTTTCGAACCTGTGGTTATAGGCTTTATTCAGAGACAAATATGGTGTTAACATAAAACTGTGCCAGAAAAATAACTTAGGGAGCCTTTAAATTTGTAATAATCTAAAATGGCGTCCAGAATCAAGAGTTGACTTCATGAAACAAAAATATATCATTTAATTGAAAATATTTTAATGCAGAAATGTTGCTTCACAGTTTAAATAAAATATATTCGAATCAAATATAGACTGATAAGTTTTTGATTTGTTAATTATAGTATTAAATTTGTCCTAATTTTCTAATGTGAGTATGTCGTAAAATGGTGAACAGCAGGCATTTTCGATAACACCAGAAAGCTTTCTGCACTTAGGTACCTTAAATAATATATATGGAAGAAACAATCACAAAATTGAACTTGATGTTAAATGCTTAAGTAATCGAAATTAAAATATAAAGTATCAGCCTAAGTGCTCTCATTTTACATTGTTACACGCTAAGAAAGAAGAGAGATGAGAAAGAATTACACAATGTTATAAATGAAAAGATATGACGCCATACAAACAAACCTACAAACAAGAGGGTATGTAAAAACAGAAGAAATGCAAAAACAGACACTAGAACAAAAAGTAATTAGTTTGGTAATTTAAATTTATACTGCCAAAAAATCTGATTAGGTATAAAACTGGATGAGTTAAATAAACATTCTAACCGGTTATATTCAAATTTATTTCTGCCGAGAATTTAATGATCTCAATTTTCAAAAAGTTTATTTTACGACATAAATTATTTAAAATTAAACAAATCGATTTTATTATTTAAATTAGATCTCAATTTTCCCAAAAGTTTATTTTACGACATAAATTATTTGAAATTAAACAAAATCAATTTTATTATTTAAATTAGATTGATACTTTATTAATAAAAGAACATTTGATTAAGAAAAAAATTCACAGTTTAAATTTCAATCGTTGGATGAACTTGCCATAAACAATTGTTTAAATCATTTTTCAATTTTGTGTGTATGGCTTTATCTTTCCTTACTTACTTTTTAGGCTTTGTTTTTTGTGACTCATCTCATATTTTGTTTTCCCTTTTACCATTGCATATTTCTTCTTAATATATTCTGCCCTTCGCCCCTGAACACTTAAAGATGAAAGCACTTGGTTTTGCCTATTTTCTTTTTCCTTTTGGGGGGATTTACAAATATATATACCTTTATATATGTGAAAATGGGTGAAGAAATTAAAAATCCGAAAGCATTTTAGAGTTCATTATTAATGTTCCGCTTTTCAGCTTCTTCGGAACAGAACTAGAGATGAAAGGAGATCGCTCCCAATATAGGCGGCAGCCGTCATCCTGAGTCACCGCTGCTTGTCCTCGGTCGTCTTTTTTTGAGTAGCTTGGTTGAACTTGTTGGACGCCGCCTTTTTAGCTTGAAGAACCCATCCCGGTTTTTGATTGACCTGTCGGAAATGATATGCGCGGCTTCAATCATTAATCTCTCTCTTTTGGCTAATCCCTTATTAATTATTTTAGGCCCATCCCAATTAGGTAAATGACAGTACTCAGCAACATGTACCACCATTGCGTTGGACCTTCTATGAGCTTTAATATGTCTTTTATGCTCACTTATGCTGGTTTTGATATCTCTTCCTGATTCCCCATAGTAACTTCTGTCGCATCCGTCAGAGTATTTGATAAATAATACCCTTCCGTTTTTAACTGTCGAATTGCTATGTCTTACCAACTCCCCAACTTTGGTTCTAGCAGAGATTGATATAAAAATCCCCGCTTCCTAAGAAATCTGTTTAATCTTTCGGCCGAGAGCACGGAGAAGACAAGTACCTGATCCTCTTTAATGCCTTCTCGATATGCTCAATACCTTCGTCTTCCTAAGTGAACCTCGCCTTCATACTTCTCTCAGCAATTTCTATAGCTTTTTTGCCATAATTTTATTAAAAGACTGATATTTTACTTCCATGAAGGCTTTCTCAATTTACTCAAATTCTTCATTTAAAAAGCTTTCGCTGCAACTGCGAATAGCCATTAGATAAAACCCAATTACTACTACAGTCTTCGTTCTTTTGCCATGTCCAGAGAGACAAATGAATAAAACCGTCCTTATTCGTGGGCCTCATATATACGGATAATTTGGCCCTGTCATCATTTCTATGAATCAGAGTGTCCAGGAAGGGAATTTTATTGTTCTCCTACTCTTCGCTGGTAAATTGGATGTTCTCTTCGACTTCATTCAGCAGTTTAAATTTGTTATCTTGATTAGTACCCACTGAAATTATGGTCAGGACACCGTCTTCGTATCTAAACCACACTGATTCACTCTCCATGACCTTTTATTACTTTCTTTGTCTCAAGAACCTCCATAAATAAGCAAGCCACAACTGCACTAAGATGGGATCACATAGTTATTTCCCTATGCTGTCTATATTCATCTCTTTCAAAAGTGAAAGCACTCAACCTAACATACAAGGGTATTAAACTAACATAATCCCTCTCATGACAGCAGAAAGATTAGGAAGGCGGGGATTTTGATAGGTTAATCTGCCGGGACCAAAATTGGGAAGTTAGTAAGACATACCAATTCGACCGATAAAACAAGAAGGGTATAATTTATCAAATACCCTGTGACTGATACGACCGAAGTTATTTACTATGGGGAATTGGGAAAAGATTTCAAAACCAGGATTAGTGAGCATAAAATGGACATTAAAGCTCATAGAACATCCAACGCAATTGCGGCACATGCCGCAGAAACGTTCATATACCTAATTGGGATGAGTCTAAAATAATTTATATGAGATTAGCAAAAACAAAGAGACCAATGATTGAAGCAGGGAATATTAGCTCCGACAGGTCAACTAATAACGGGGACGGGTTCTGCAGGCTGGCCAATATTGCACCAAGGGTTATAAGAAATGAAGCGAAAAAATCGGTGTCCGACAAGTTAACCAAGCAACTCAAAAAAGACGAGGCCGATGACGATCAACCGTGATTCCAGATGACGCCTGCCGCCTATATAGGGAGCGATCTGCTTTTATCTCTTGTTCTGTTCTGAAGAAGGTGAAAGGCGAAACGTCAATAAAAAACTTCAAAATGCTTCTGGATGTTTAAATCCTCTGCCTATTCTCATCTATATGTCGGGAAGTCCAACAACATATTTATATATATACATATATATATATAGAAGAAGGAGCAAATATATATATATAAATATATATATATATAAATTTTTTTATGCTTAGAAAGAAAATCTAAGACAACAACATATAAATTCATAATTCTGTAGTAGAGGTTTCCAGAATTATCGAATTATCGAATTCGGCTCTATAAGTGCGCCAACTAATACCTATTATCATACAGTAAATATGTGCGTCTAAGGGCAGGCACAAACTGAAACCATTGTCCAGACCTAGCCTGATCACAGAGCAATAAAAGATAAGGATTGATATTTGTATTCGGTATGGAAATAAGGGAAAGGTAAAGAAACATTTTTTTTTAATTTATGAGGAGCTCTCGCACGCTTAATGGATTTGGCATTGAATTTTTGAAGTCTAGACAGGGTTAAATGTTATTGTATATTACCATAGAAGGATCTTTTTTAATTCAATCTCGGCTGAATTCGAGGATAGATTTTGTCTAAGTTATCTTAAATTACGTCTCTTTCTGACTGAATAATGTACTTAATAACTTATGTAAAAGAGATAAAAAGTCCTTTGTGGTACATTTCAATTTATTTACTTAATTATAACATCATTTGACCAAAAGTTGTCACAACAATTATTTAGTAATAATGAATGTAACACGATTGAATATCTATCTCGATAGAGTAGATAGGACGTGCGTTTTTATATTTCAAAGAGTAAAATTAATTTTGCATGGCCAAATATAACCTTTTCTTCAACCATATTTATTTAAAGAATGAAAGAGAGAGATAGCAAAAAATAAAGAGAGATACTGAGACATATACAAGGTCAGTAAATCAAAATAGCACCACGTGAATGGAGGAAAATTCAGCCAACAACGGTCTCTAATACATATATCATTAGCAAAAGTGATTGCTTACTTAAATTTAAACAAAAACCCAATGTTACTGTCACTGTTAAATTTAGAAATCTGCGGTCCAAAATATGAGAGGGACCAATATTTAATTATTTTATGAAGAGTGGCGGGCAAAGACCAATATTTATTCATTCATTTAAGAAGAAAGAAGGTTTTAATATGTCAGTTTCAGAGGAATACCATAATCACTGAAAATCCTCTTTACTGTTATAAAAAGATTTCGTGCAAAGTAAAATGTATAACTCTAATTTGATATTATTTGTAAGTTATTTGTGAATAATCCTGTTACCTTTCTGTCTTACGTTATCCTCATGATGATGAACGTCAACACGTTGATTTTACGGTAAGGATGAATATTACTACATCACTCATGGTCTTACTTAAATTTATATTTGTTGTTTTAATGAATAAATATATATATATATATATATATATATATATAGATATACATATCAGTTGTATTGTTTGAACTGCCTAAGAGAGTAAATGTAAAGATTAAACTCTTGGAAATTAAAGAAAACAACCGAGATCCCGAGCGTTTGTGCAACATTTTGAAAGGCAGAATGGATAAGGAAAGACACTGCGTTTCAGCGATCGTTTTTTGTTTTTAAATATTTTTCCTTTAAATTATATATATATAACCTTAGGCAAAATTATTGGGAAGGTATTAAAAAGTGAAGAATATGATTAAAATTCATATATTTCATACTTGACATAATACAAATAAACAATTTTACGTATATTCTATCAATAATTAATATTTAATGTGTACCTTCTTTTTATTTTTATAATGGCTTTAATGCATATTTGTATATTGTACATAAGTGGTTGAGGCACTCTTTTGACATACAACGTATGATATTAACGTTAATTCCTATTTTTCCTGTGATAATCTTAATGTTAACTTACAGGGGTTTTTTTTGGCAGTCTCCTAAGAAACACATTCCTGAAGATCAAAGATCTTAAATCATTGCATTGTCCAGAGAAGGATTATTCCAAGTCAAAATTGCAAGAAAATTGAAATGCTCGAAAAGCAGCATCCAAACAACCATTGACAGATACAATGAGACCATTTCATTCAAAAACCGTGAAGTTCAGAATGTGTGCTCTCCAAGGAAAGAGAGGTTGCTGAAAGGGACACTCTCGGGCCTATAGGCAAAAATCCTCTTCTGATGTTGCTGCTGAGTTACGGGCCACAACAAACTAAGAGAAATCAAGACGCATAGTGAAAAGGAGGTTATTAGAAGGTGGGCTCAAGAAAGGTAAGGCTAGAAATAAATCGTTGCTGTCTCAGGTGGAGAAGAATAAGCGATTGTATTAGCCATAACAGCATGAAGATTAGACTGACGATGATTGAGCTGAAGTAGTTTTGTCTGATGAAAGCAACTTTGAGGTGTGTTTTCCACATTATTTTCTCCCAATTTATTACGCCTGCACACATTATTATTGGATACCAAAATTGTTATTTTTTATTATGATCATATTATGATACTTATTATGATCATTAAAATTTGTATTTCTCGTCAGTACTTTGGGACTGCTAAGGCCGTTTATGTTCGTCGAAGAGTTGTAGGAGCTTAGGATCTCAGATGTGTTGTACCAACAGTCAAATTTAGAGGTGGCAGTGTAATTGTTTGGGGCAGCATGTCTCCTTAATGTCCATGATTGCTGTTCACTTGTGAGGGCAAAATTAATTTCAACACTTAGAAATACTGGATGGTGTAATTCTCCAAAAGGAATATGCATCATTCCACACATCTAGAGTCTCAAAGGGTTGGTTTGAATAGAAAGAGGTGACGTTAGTGAAATGGCCCCTCAAACTCCAGACCTCAACTCCAGTGAGCTTTTGTGGTCACAATTGTGCGGAAGAGTGACGGTGTAGAAATGTTCCTCAAAATGTGAATTAACAGCCAAAATTAATGAAGAGTTGCAGAAAATTGAGCCAACCACCTGTGCCAACTTCGTCTCAATTATGCAAAAACGCAAAAAAAAACGACTATAAAAGCAAAAGGACACATACCATATTAATTATTGCTAGAGTATACGCAAAAATATTTATTTGTATTATGTCCAGTATTAAATATATGAGTTTCAATCATATTCTCCACTTTTCATAGCAGCCTCATGATTTTTGCTTATGCGGCTTTCTTTCACATTATATATATATATATATATATATATATATATATATATATATATGTAAATACATATTTTGCCATTATCTTGTTTCGTGATTAAATATTTAATATTTTCATTTTATTTTCTTCGATTCTGATGAGGATGCTTAATCGTTGAACATGATATTACGACCCAAAGCATAGAGAGATGCACATTAAATTCCAGTGATATCTAAATAGTTTTTAGTTAAATTAGAATGATTCCATATTATAATGCCTGGATTCTACTACATTTTTATGTTAATAGTTTTCAGATGTTTTACTGATAAATTAAGTTTTGTTTCAATCTCAGACTTAGCAGGAAAACCCTTTTTTACTCATTGAATCTTTTCTCAATAGAATAAAAAAATTCAAACTCGGGTAGTGTCATATTTGAGGTAAACAATCCAGTGTAATTAAATAAGATTACTTATGTCTTTCTTTTCCTTCAAAAGGGTCACCCTACCTTAAAGCGAGATCGATAGATTAATTTAAATAATGTTTCAAATAATATGGGTCAAGTCTTACTAATTCACAAAATTACTTCTTCACTTTACATTATAAATTCTACTATAATTAGAGTGTGGTTCACCCTTGCTTACTAAAATCGTTAAACTATGAATCTCTTCTCCCAAACTCCTGTAAAACTGAAATCTGTTAAAGCGAAATCCCTAAGCCCAAAATCCGAATGCCGATATCCGAACAGATCCAGATCACGAAACGCAGAAATATTTATTTTTTTTATCTATCTTCATAAATTCAGAGATGTGATAACTAAGTTTGAGGGAGTTAGTTTATGTTTATGCTACTTTTAGTAAATTTCTAATTTTTTACGAACCCTTACAAAAGGGAGGAGCAAAAGCTTTATAAACATAATCAAATTATTTTTATTAAATTATCAATGAATTCTAGGAAAATATATGTCGCGAAAAGTAAATAGATGAAGAGACTATGAACAATTCATCAAAGATATTCCAACACTGGGATATTCAACTTCCAGAACATTTATAATATTTTCGTCAGATTGGTGAGATTTATAGTTAACTATTAATAACATCGTGTTTTCGATTTTTTAGCCTATTTTGATACCTTACTATTTCCCATTATACCTCCATGTTTATAAATGATGTAATACGGACTGCAATTATAAATTATAGGTAAGGACAATTACAGCAAATCTGAAGTTTAATCCTGGAGTGGGAAGGCCTTAACTGATTCGAGAGTTTGGCGTTTCGTGATCTTTGTATTTGAGGATTAAAATCTAGATCAGTTTAGTTGTTTGTGAGCGAATTATAATTCGACTGAAAAGTAAACATCATATACTCCATTCCCTGTCTTGAGCAGGGAAGCAAAAGAATACCTCGTTCAATTTATACCTATTTTTCCTAATTAAAAATATGTTTTGCATCATATAGGTGTTAATATCTGAGTGAAATGATATCAATTTAATTACAAATTGTAATAACAATGATTATTAGCGTAAGATCATTCGAATGCCACTGCTAAAAATAAGTTAATGAAATAATGAATATCAGATCTTTTTATTTTGACCTCATTTCCTCTCGGATATCCAACGATTAGAGACGTTTTTGCGAAAAAAGAAAATCTTTGTAAATAATGCCGAAGTCTTCACTCAATGAATAAAATAAATAAAAAGAAGCTTATTTAGAGGTAAAACTAGATTAACAGAAATAACCTATTAAAAACGTTTATCTAATCATTAATAGATACCTTCTCGAAAAATCAGTGGTTAAATGGGAAATCTATATATTTTTCCGTATCTATACATCAGAAAATGCTTATAGTTTTCGGATTCGTTATGGCCACAAGTTAAGTGAGAGAAGCTACTGATAATATCAGAGGGTAAATTAGGCTCTTGCGACATACATACGATCGGCAACTGCTGCCAAGTGCTCAGTCAGAGCTCATTCTAAAAGGTTTTTCCTGAGTATTTTCTGGAGCGCTCTTTTTTGCTTATATGCCGAATTTGATGCCATATCCTTATGCTCATTGAAGTAAAAAGAGCAAGATCTAAACTATCCCTGGTAGGGAAAAGTCTTGCCTCGCCATTATTATAAAATTGCATGTCTGTGATGAGTGTGGCGAAAAACTTAATGTCACACCTATTACTTATTACTATCTTTAGAAAGCAGCCGAATCAGTATCTACTAGGAATCTGAATCAGTACCACCTAGAAATCCAAGCTCTAGTGGTGATATAAAAAAACGAGTGTACGAAGTGACAAATTAATGAAACGAGAAGTGATGTCCCATCCAAATATATCTGCTTCGAAAATCAAGAAAAGGCATCCCAACTCCTGGAGGATGTCGCTAAAATTGTCGATATATAGATTTCCAATTCGCCCACTGTACAAAGAATTTATCCCTCAAATAGGGGTAAAGTATTTATAGCGTCATTCGAACCCCAAAAGGGCAAAATATATATAAATAATAGTAAAAATACTCAAGTTGAAATAATTATAGTTTTGTTGTCCTTGTAATGATGTATGTTTAAGAGGAAAATAAACTAATAATTAAATTTGTATTATTTAACGAAATCAATTTTTTACGTATTATACTGCTGGAATCAAATAATAGCATTAAAAATATTATTAACAATATTTAAGTCTTTACGATTACCTAACTTTTCATCAGATTTCTTTCTTTCTTCCCCACACCTGTATTGTTCTTTCATAGCGTGTAGTATTAATATTTATAATCGATGTTAAATTAATATTATCACAAAAATAATTATTTTATGTATATAAGTTAGTAAAGCAGTGTGCCGAAATTTAAGAGAAAATCTTGTGTATTAATCTCTATGTTAACTTAAAATTTAATAAAATTATTCTTGTAAAGTATATTTGAAACGAAACTGATGTTCTAAATTCAATAAACTTTGTCTTTCGTTTAAATGTTTCTCCATCCTCATAAGTACAGAGTAAAAGACCAGTTTGCTACGGAGAGGTAACTAGTACGGTATGTAGATAGATTATCTAGATACTAAAAGTAGCTATTTTTTTATTATACCCCAATAATCATGCTGAATTTCATTGACTACTCAGAAATCAATCTAAAAATCAAACTGGATCATTTTAATTAGGCATACTATCTGAGTATGAGAATCAGCGCCACCTGCATGTAAAACCCGAATCATGTTAACCCATGTACCTGGCATCTTAAAGGAACATTCGTTTTAACCAAAAACAACAACTAATTAAGTAATAAATTAAAAACAATAGGAGCGATGTTGACCTACCAAATAAAGTAACTAAGAAGCAGACAAGAAAAAACATTCTCGCAAATTGAGTGACCCAGCAGCTATACCACACTGAACCTAAACGAAGATGAAAATCTACTTATTGAAAAAAGTGAATCTGCAAAAACGTAAGCCAAGCGGGCAAACAGGTATGTTTATGTATGCAAAAACGCAATACATTTGAAGAACTTAATATGTGATGAAATATGTGTTAGGAAATGTATAAAGAAGGAAACATTGTTAGTAAATGTCAGTATTAAGCTAAAATAAGGAGCTTGTGTGAAAGTGTATAGGAAAAATTACAAGGTAAACAAGACTATAAAATAAAGAAAATAGGAGGAATATTGGAAAAAAAGAAGCTTAACGACCATAAAATTGAGAAAGAACATAAAGTCTTCGAGGGATTATTTACATAGATGAAATTTGAGCAATGAAACTTATTTAGAGGAGTTGCATGAGAGATATCTTTGTTTTAGAGTGGAGTAAAAGGCGACTCAGGGAGAAAATCATTAAGAAAATAGAATCTCGATAGCTAGATAAATTGGTTTGAAAGAAAAAGATATTATGAAGACGGAAAAACAGAAAAGAGAAATTATGAGTTTATATGAGTAGATTTAGAAAGAAAAACAAGGGAAGAAAAGAAAGAACTAATCTGTAAATCCTTAAATAACTATCCATCGATCAAACACGCCGGGAAAGCTTAAAAAAATAGCAACCAGCGTGATTTATTGACTTTAGTGTAAGTCAAAGATCTGATAAATATATCTCGAGAAAGGAGACCTCTGCCTACAATTACCTAAAGTGGTATAGGTTTTCACTCCCTGAAAGTCATAAAATGTAAGTACAACTAGTATGCGTTTTCTTCCTTATTTTTTCCCCCTTCTACTTTGCCGCATGTAGTAAAGTGATTCCGAAAAAATATGAAAGAAATGAAAATTACGTACCCATTAGTAAATACGAACCTAAAAAATACATCTTCAAAGCCAAAAAGCTTACATATGTAAATTTCCTTTATGCAAAACATGTTTTTTCCTTCCATCAATTCCATTGTGGTCACTCATTATTAATTAAAATGTTCATACCAATGACCTTATTATGACAGGCTAAGTAATTATTCAGGACTAACTTTAAATTTCTTTTGGGTATCAACACTAGAAGAGTATTTATTTTATTTTAAAAAATAGTTATTTTAAATCATTCTGGATTACTCAAAAGTTATAAATAATATTCAACGTGTAGGAAAAACATCATCAACAGGATGATGCAGAATGTCTAGGCAAAAGAACATTCTATGGCATGGCAGAAAAGCCATTGTTAATTTTATATTAAAGCAGATGCTAGGAAGAGAGGGCCAAGACCTACTGCTTCATACATACACCGTTTGCCTTTTTTATTTCAAAAGCGAGAGCAAACTGCTGGTATCGGCAGTGCAAGAAAATATGTCTCCAAATGTCATCTGCACTATGATTTATATGACACAATCTATTCGGGAGATTCAAATAGAAAATAAAGATGTGGGCATTATAAGGCAAAAATGGCAGGTAGAAAGCTAACATATTAAACATCTCCTTCCACAGGAACTAATAGTGATGGGTAACATCATGTGGGATGAGGGGAGGAAAGCTCGTCGCCGATTACGCTTAATAATTTAATTGCAGTCAAGAAAATGGGTTAAGAAAGGGCTTTTAGTTTAGGTTAGGTAAAAATGGGCAAATTTAAAGATTTTGAGCGAATAAAAACCTAGTATCGTAAGTTCAATCTCTTTTAAAACTACCGAGAGTATTGGTTCTTTTAGGGAATGCTTTGCCTTAGATGAAACCTTTCATCTGAAATATGGTAAAGTTACTTTCCTATTGATCAATTCCAAGTTTTGATGAAAGGGGCAGAATCAGTCTTTGCAGCATCAAGGCTGGCTAGCAAAAGTTATTTTTATAAATTGCTTGCGCAAGTTTTCTAATAAATTTTGGTCGTGAGAGTTGTAAACTCAATCAATTAATCAATCTACTTCCAATGCTGTTCTTTTTTTTCTAAACTAAGATAACTAGGATTATTGAATATAATCATTATACTTCATTCTGACGCCATTCTCCACGGTTCTCGGCTAAAATTTTATACTGTTTTATATGGGAACTCATCCTCTTGCCTAGATATTTTGGCTGATACAGATTGAGTCTTGATTTATCTGGGAAGAAAAGTGCTAAACCAGTTTTCATGCATATTATGGCTACAACAAATGTTATCAGAGTTTTTTTGGTCGCAACCAAAAAGGAACGTTATTGCTTGTTGTCAGTGCGTGGAAGTATGGCCAAGTGTAGAAGAATATGCGCACACAGGCTCTAAGGTAGGCTAAGCAAGGTGACAACTGTTATTCTTCTAAGAGTGCGATTCGACTAGATAAGTGCAGCTGCGTGATCAAGGACTATACCAAACACAAAGACAAAAATAGATTTTTAATATACACTAAATAAAAGGCACACAATAAACATGGGTATATATAAGCAGGTGAATAAGAAGGAATTAAGCTCCAAATAGTAATTAGATAACCGAGGTTAGGGAATGGTCATTATTGGAGATTGAGAGTAATGAGTGACTTAGTTCCCATGAAGCTCGCGAGTAGAGCCGGGAAAACTTGGGAGAGGCATTGGTGACCCTGGTTACTTATGGGGGTAGCCTCAAAACCAGCAGCGGATGGGGCTACTTTCTCGAACATGTTTTTTGCGAGATGCAGGCCTCTTGTCCTTAAGAGGTCACCAGAAAAACTTCAAAGGGAAAGTCACCTCACCACACTCGGCTTGAGCAAGCTAACAGGCCTCTTCTCCTCAAGAGGTCACCAGAAGAACTTCGGAGGACGGCTTCTCCAATCCTTTATCGGAAGGCGGTTAAAAATGGCTGTTCTTGCCTTACGAGACTATTCTCCCTGACCTTAGGCTTCGAAAGTGATGTCCAGCTTTTCCGTGGCTTTCGACCGTCACTTACACTTCTCGGGAGAGAGAGAGCTTTGTTAGACCGCCCTCCTTTCGGGGCAGTATCGTCTAACCAAATTTGTCTGTACTCCTGGAGAGGGTGCATATATTCCCGTAGTTCTCCAAAATAGGGATAGAGAGAGAGGCCTTCTCTAACCCTTGTTATCGGCCGTGACAACCCGAGCGTCTCCTAGCGGAAAAGCGTCAAAGGTAGGGATCAGCGGGCCAGACGGAAGACCAACGGTTGGCGCCATAAAAGCGGTTCACGGCAAACCCACAAAGTAATCTCCCAACCCGAGGGGTGGGTGTGAGGGAAAGTTAAGACGGCGGGTAGGTATCCTCAATTGCAGCGTCATGCCTCGGTGTGAATTTTGCGGATTCCTGGCGTCATGTCCAAAGAGGGTGAAGTTGGAGGAGGGGGGAAGAAGTAAGGCTCACTTTTTCGCCTGAAGTAATATCTTAGGAGGTGGGGAAATAATATTATACTTGGGGATACCTCTACACAGAGAGACTCCAGAAACTCTACAAGGAGGGAATTTACCGGTGGAAACATAGATTGCAAAAGTGTATAGGCAATAATAGAGCTTATTTCTAAAAATATTATATCTTGAAGAATGAATATTTTATGACCCTTTAGATAGACTTTTATGACAGTTTATAAAAAAAAATAGGGTGCTGTTATAGGCAGTTGAGTAGAATGGATCTGCATATAATCGTATCTGTAAATAAATATACAAGGGAATGTCCCAGATGTAAAGAGATGCAAGACAAATTAAAACTCATGATTGATAGATTTAATTCTCTTATAGGGACAAGTGGATGATCGTGACTATGTTAGTTATATATAGAGATGGTTTGTGAAGAGCTTGCGAGGCACAAATAGCCCTTGCTTTACCAAATGTGAACGAGATGCTCTAACACCTACGGGACATTGGCCTGGGAATAAAATCTTCTTGGATAAAATGTTGTGAAATTATAGTACAGGGCACCCTAGATCAGTATCAAAAGGATGTTGTGTGTAGATTGTTACACCTAATTATTGGAAGAACAAGAGTTCATTCCTGCCTGAATGGAAGTTACAATGGCCTAACCTAATGGATTTACTTGAACATTTTTGCAATCACAAATAAAGTTAGAGCGTTTTCCTTTTTATTTTTCGTATGCACCCAGTATTATCTATGAGTAATTCCTCATTATTTGATCTACTCGCAAGAGGTAGAAGGTTAAACCAGAGGTAAATTTAACTCCTACAACTGAAATCTGGAAGATTAACATGACCTCCAATTTCCCGTTCACCGTAGTGGTGTAACCTGTATGATATAGACTGCCATACCTGTTACACAGAGTTGCATTCCAGTCAAGTGCATGCCGAGAGAAAGACGGGAAGGTGTCTGCCACAGTAGATCTACAATCTTAGTTCATGGATGGAAAACCTCTAACGTTTTTCCCGTGCCTTTATGCATATTTTCACTACATCTGTCTTTCCCCACGTTCATTGGCCCTTTTTCCATCTGCCTATTTTATAACCCGATTTTGCTTTTCTCTGTCCCTAGGATGTCAGGCGTAGTGACCGCGACATTTCTCATGCTAATCATTAATTCAGATCCGCCACTCCCTCCTGTCTACCATGTTATGTGTAGGATTTGGTAAGAGATCTTCAAAAGATGGCAGATAAACCATATACTGAACCTTCTAGAGGTATATTCTGAGGCAGAAAAGATAGTCTCCACTAGGCCAATATTCTGTAGTCTTCAAAGTACAGACGCCGGTTATAGTTTTCATGAAACTTTACTTCCAATTCTATGAGAGATTGTATAACAATCAGCAAATGCTCGCATAAATTTAGCGTTAGTACAGCCTAAAATGCTAAAGGGAATATCCTGGTTATTGGAGGCTTTCACCTCTTACAACCTCCTATATTTAAGTTGGTTTCTCTTTTACCCTTTTTAGAGCCACCAGCGGACAGCTTTACATTTATTAACTAGGTATCTCCTTGTTCTTTATCAGAGTCTATTCCCAAATTCTTCCAGCAGATAGAGAAATTGACCTTATAGATGAAAAAATTATTATTTCCATGTTTAGTGACGCTAAGTTATATAGAATCAGTTGAAAACCTAAGATAACAAATGGTGTTTAGCAAACTAATGCCATATTTTTATTAGAGAACCATAAGCAAAGGGTTAATGAATCGAATGAATCCTAATTTCATTTTATGATATTCTCAACTTGCTATTCAAAAGAAATTGATCACTGCATATTTTTATTAAATATTCAGCACTATTCTACTTTCTCCAATCTTTGCTTACTATTCCAAAACAATTTAAAACGGAAAACCTAATAGATTTATAGCTTACTAAAGCTTCCTATTCTCTTCCGTCATTTCCATTAGCTTGATTCTTACATAAAACTTATTCCAATTATTTAAATTTGACTACTCCTCGGTGCATGTTGGAGAAGTTAGTTATATCCACCTTCAATTAGTTAATATTTTATTTACAATGTCAGGTACGAGTTCTTCTTGATTGATGAAGTAAAGTGGCGGCAGATCTCTTGAACGGAAAGCTGAGAGTTTAATAGTAAAGCTGCCACTTGGTCTGAAGCGAACGAGTGAGATTAAACTGAGGGCGAGATTATACTCCAATAAATTTCGTGTCTCTTATCAGTGTCACTAAAGAGAGTCTAATGGCGTGAGGTTGCCAAGTGTTGTTATGATGTGGTTGCCTGTAATCGCTGGCTGTGACTAAACACGCAGCTAGCATTTAAGTTAGATTAATCTAAAATGATGAAATAAAAAATATATCTTATGCTTTTCCATTCCCTGAGCATGTTTCGAATGGCTCAGGACTAAACCTCTGCCCCGACATATGCCAATACGTAGAAGTGCTAATTCGTTCGGGGAAGGAAAGAAATATTTGTTTTAGAATCCGTGTGATAACTTTGCGAGTATATGTAATGAAAGAATAGAGTTTAAAAGTAATCTGACGTGTTTTCTTTTTGCAAATGGTAACTGCTATGTCTGCGTCAACGGGGATATTTGCCTCATAATGAGATAATGAGATTTGCGACATTCTGCTCATCTTGTAGAAGCTTATCCATCTTCGCATTACAAATTGTGATGATATCAGAATTTATAAGGCAAGTAGAGCAATGCGGAATTTACTTGAAAGAGGAAAGTAAATATGTTAAGTAATTTTGAAAAGTTTCTCATCTGTCTAACGAACACATGCTTTGGTATTTAAGGCCACACAAAAATGGTTTGAAAGTATGGAAATTGTTCCTTTAATAACTGTGTGAGCAAATCAATGAGTAAGGTCAAATATTTGTTTTTTAAATATTCAGGATAGAATGTGTTTTCCCGAATAAGAAGCGAGTAATACCAGATTATTGGAGACAATTAAAAAGGATCTGAGAAAATTTTCAGCGCCAGGCACTAGTGTACGTAGTAAGAGAGGTCTGCGCTCGAACAGTGGCATAAGAGAATCGCCATTCTGGCCGCGAGAAGTGATTTCTCTGGCAAGTGTATTCCTAAACAGAGCATAGACATTCATTTGATTAAATGCAGCTCTTAGGTCACCAAAGGGGGTGACAAGACTTACTAAGAAGGAATGCTAAAGCAAGAGACTTGTAATCAGTAAAATGTGTTCCCGAAAACTATATATCGTGGCAAAGAATCAAATTTCTGCGGAAAAATGCAAGAAGGTCCCTTCCAAATGTTTACAATTTTGTATGAGCAGAAGATAAAAGCTTCCTACGTAACATCATGTTGTTCTAAGATGTTTTCGACCCCCGTCGCATTTGTATGAGACAAAATAAAAAATGGAGCGCATTACAACGGGTGCCTAATTTCGTTAGCTAAGGAATTTCGAACCTTGGCCTTCTGAAGGACAGTAACACCAATTTGGGGACAATTAAATGCGGACTTGGTGCGTTTTTGTGTTTCCTTCAGGAGGTAATTTAGCGGATTTAAGATGGAGGCAGCATTTTTTAAATGATTCTTATTATATTGTATAGACCTAGAGGTGGTAAGTGCTGAATAGACCTATACGTGGTAGGTGATTGAAATTGTTTATGGTTTGAATTCTTACAGGGAGACGTGAGATGCCGTCGTTACTTAGGGGCCACTCCAGTAATTCGAGCTAGTTAAACTTAATTGGCATTTTATTGTGGCAACTTTAAACCATAGGCCAGTAGGCTGTTGCATACCTGTTTATTAGGTATAGGTAAGATTTAATCATCTGGAGTGTAGAACAATATGTCTTCATTAAAACCAAAACGAATGATGATGATTCAGTAATTTGTTGAGAAAACGCAAAAACCTCTGTAATATAGACTTTAAGCCGGGTCGGTTGTACGTAAAAATATACCCGCCAGACAAAGTAATTACGCACGTTTTTCCCACACACAAAGCTTCCAAAGAAATTTGAAGGAAGTTTAATAGCAGGTAGACTTTATGAAATACGAGGACACCCTTGATTTTTTTTCGTAAAACCACGACGAACAGAATTGGATAGGAATCATGTATGATTCTGTTTATTGGCACAAGAGTGAAACATTGATCTATGAGACTGGGCATTTATTGAAAATTCACAGGAAGATCACATATTTTGAATTATTCTATCTGGAGAAATTAATCCTACGCGGCTTCTAGTGTGGCCGGAGGCAAGCTGCGCTTTCTTGCCCAGACAACAAGACATGTTGAGTGAATATAGTGTTAGTATAGTGCTTCACCGGCTGTACATAAGACTGGGGTGAGGATAAGCTTGGTAAGGATGCAGTAAATAAGGAATGTGTTGTAAGAAGAACGACTAGAAAGAAGCCTTTGTATCTTGGCAAGTAAAGACTTAAAACAGGCACGTTAAGAGAGAACCTTTGGTACAAGAGAAAAGAATGACGTGAATAACGCTTCCGGTCACTCATCTTGCGAGATCACGTCCTTTGAAATGATGAATTAGCTAGAAGCCTTGCAGAAACCGGTTCAAACTTCATTTTCCAAAGTGAGCCACCTAGAGTAACCTCAAAACAGAACGCCAGGAAAAGGTTAGTTCAAAAGCGGCTTCTTATAATAGACTGGAATGGGCTGAGCTGAGATATTTTGGAGTGAAAACACGATCAAAAGCAGAGATAGACATCAATACTGATGTGAAACTGGAAGAATGGAGAGGGTAGAGCTGCTGTTAATGAGCAACTTATGTGCTGTATTGGAATCCCAGTAGAAATGGCAGGGGATTTATCCATGAATCTCGCCCACAGCGAATGATTGAGTACCCTGATGAAGTTCCCGGAAGAAGGTGTTATTTCACATGGATTTCTTGACTGAAGAATGGTCTGGTTGGGTTGGGCAAATCTCTGTCTAGTATGCGTATGAGGCACGGTGGTGAAACTGGTAGCTGATTAAGAGTTTGACACTTCGGCAGGAGGCTTTTGGATGTCTCCATGTAGTGAAGGTGTACGATATAAGTAGGGTCCTCAATAGACGAAACATAAGAAGTTATGCATTGGGTTCCCTCAACAAGGAAGCCACAGGTTGTCATACAGTAATGGGCCTCACCTTTGAATTGCGGGGAATAATAACACCAGTAAGATAGCTCACTCTTATGTCCCCTCGGGAGAGAGCCCGACTTAACCAAGAACCGAAGACGTGAGCGGAAACCAAGACTCTTTACTTCGAAAGATCCTTTCTACCACATATCTTTTGCCAGTTCCTGGACCAACACGACAAATTTCTCAATATTTGCCTCTAGAAATGTGCGTTCCTTGGCGTGGTGAGAGCGGCGGAAAGCCAAAATGGTCGGACTATTGTAGGTAGCGGTATTGATTAGCTCATGGTTTCCACACGAATGATGAGATAAGAATCGATTTGCAGTGTCTGCCAAGCTGTTAACGGTTTGAAAATCCCCCAGCGCCTTCATGATTAGTCTTATATAAATAGAGAATCAAAGTGAGAAAGGCCTGATTCAGATATCCAACAGGAAATTCAGAAACCGCGGTGTCTTGGAGCAACCGAAGGAGAGGTATGGCTTTGTCTCACGAGCGAGGTATTCCTGTGATGATCTCTCATTGTTGTTGATCTTGGGGCTCATGATGCCTAAGGACTATGGATTCGAGAGCTACCTATGACTTCTGGTATGCTATTTTATCGAATAATGGGTCAGCTGTTCTAATAAGATTTGAGTATAAATAGATTAATCCAGCCGTAACTTTCACTATATGAAAGTGCCACTTTAGTTTACAATGCTACATCACAGGGAGAGGTCCAGGGGTACGGAAGGCCTTGCAATATTGAAGCACTTGGATCACCTAACAATTTGACATTTTTCTGAAAGAGAATTGCTGGTTTTTTGGTGAACCATGACAAATGCGTCTAGAATTATGTTGATCGATGAGATTACTTGTTACAAGGTCAAATATAGTATAATTTTCACGCAGCGAAGATAATGGAGCGGATAATTATACATACACACTCAACTCATGCAATATTCTATTTACAATGTCAGGTAGAAATTCTTCTTGATTGCGAAACTCCAGAGTAGGTAGATCGCGTGAATGGAGAGCTTGGATGTTGAAGGTCGACCTGGCACATGGCATTGAACAGATGAGGAGGCAATATCAAAATATATTTCGCATCTCTTCTCAGTACTCTAAATAGGCTCAAGGAATGAAGTTACAAGTTATCGCCATAAATGAGTTATATGTGGTCACTAGATGCTCAAATATAATTATTTGTATTAAAATTGTTATCTTTATTATTCCTTGTATCTAATTCAAATTGCTTCAAAGAAAAGGTTTTCCTTCACATCAACAGTTCTACGAAGATGAGGACTTTTATTTCAACAAAATTGAGCACCTATTCATCACCATCACGACGCTTGATCAGACAACGAGGTAATATAGAGTATTCAACCAGTTCACTAAATTTGAACCCACTTGAACTTTTAATCTAGTAATTTGAAAAATAAAATATACAGTAGAAGACGTATCTAATAAAAAAAATAAGTGTCACATATAAAGAACCCTGTAGAAATATCCCTAGAAACCTTGTGGATGTAGTCCGCCAAACGGTGAATCAAAGAACCTGATGTCAATGTTTGAAAGTTTGATCACGTACTTATTTAAAATAATTTAACCTATTAATTTTATAATGTTTAATATCCTTGTAAAAAAGAAATAGAAATCATGTAAATATGTTATCATTATCAATAAGTTATCACCTGTTATCATTTTTTTAAAAAGTATGCACAATTTTATCATGCAATGTAAGGTCTCCTAGGGTACTTCCTTTCCTTGTTACTCCTTGTTACTCCTTATTATTTTTAGTGATAACTACTCTAGTGTCTCTAGCATAATTTTGCATTTCCAGTGAGTTTCAACAATTATTAACACTAAAAATTATTCTCTATCGATATAAGAATTAACTTTATCAGCATAAACTAAATCTTTTGTTTACTCTAAACTCCAGTAGTTTCAAAATCACGCCTTCCTATTTGAGAAAGAGATTATCAATTGAATGTCCCTACCTAATACAGTTTGAAACCTTAGTTATATGCCGTCAGCAACATTTTGAAATTATTCACTTAAAATATAATAAGGCTTTAAATCGAAACAAAACAATAAAGTTAGTCCCTCATTTGTAGGGGCATTTAATATAAGAAAATTTGTAGTATGATCAATCTTTAATCTTATCCCTTAGCTACGAGTAAATAGAAAAATTACTGCTGAAGATTATCAAATAACATTTTAAAGTTGAGCTAATTGTTGAAACAAACCATTCTTTTTGCCTTTTAAATTATGTTGTCTGGCTAACACATTAAGTGCGAATCTTATACTGAAGACGTTATATATTATGCAATTGCCACGAACGATCGGTGGGTCATACATCTTTATCAGTTGATTCTTTTTTAAGGGTTTGAATATATTTTTAATTTGACATTTTTTGATTTAGATTCATTAAAATGAATCCTGCTATGTTTTGTTCAAAGTATATTATCATGGAATATATTTATATACTTTTTAGTTTCTTTTCCAACTTAAGAGATATCATTTTAGCATAAAATTTAAAATTTTAACATTAAGATTATGAGGAAAAGAAATTATGCTTCATTTGAGTTATACTTATAATTCTTATTCTAACGTTTACTCAATTGTTTCTGACGAACGTGAGAATAAGATTGAAATGCATTATAAAATGAAAGTATCATTAATTTTCACCTCAAATATAAACAGTAACAAATCTTAAAATTATCATAAAATCAAAGGAAAATTCTTTTCATTTATCATATTTTAGAATAAATTATCATCAAGGAATTTTGTTCTCTTGAAATTATAGCTTAAACTCCGAATGACTATTTTGATGATAATATCGTTAAAAATGTTCCAAAATATTAAAAAAGGTAGAACCTCTCTTCAAACTTAAAAGCATTTTTGTTAGAAAAAATCAACACCAAATTAATTAACTTTTCATTTTCCATCTTTAACCAACAAAATAATAGTCTATCTATTTCTAATGAATATAAATCAGTAAATTTCATAGCAAACCTTGTAGCCTTCACAAACATGTGGAGTATACATGTTCTTGAAATATATTGGGGTAAGAAAAGACTCAAAGATAATATTTAACAGCTTTTGGCTTTTAAACCTAAGGACTACTTATTAAGACAGGATATATAGCCTCTTTGTCGTGAAATGGCCATACTCTCTCTCTATATATATATACGTAGGTACCTTTGGGGCTTTGGGCAAAAGTTGTTTGAAAACTGTTAGTAAATGGGGAAATTGTTATGAGTCTCGTGAGGATGGTTTATTATTAACTTTCGGGGTCCTTTTAAAAACAAATATTTCAGAGTGCAAGTTGGCAGAAGATTAACAGGTAGCTAGTAGAGTTAGGATTGAAAAAAGAAAAACAATGACGAAAATATATCTTTACTAGCAAAAAATAATATTTAAATATACACGAATATTAGGTTTAAAGGGAATGGTCTTACCAACGGAGTTTAATGTCTATTGCGAGATACCGGTAGGTTAATTAGGAGATGAGATCGGATTCAGGTTGGTGATTTAACGGGAGTTTTAAACAGGGTCGCACACACAAGGATTGGATCGATTGGGTAAGCAAGATTCTAGATCAATCTGCAGGCGGCAACGTTATAATTGCTTACTTGCTCGTTGCAGGAAAGGGGCCAGTTAAAATACAATGAATGCGAAGGAGGAAGTTGAGTTACCTCGCTTCAGATGAAGGATCACTTGTAGATGGCCTTCAGTGATGGGAATCCTTGTCAGATACTCGCCGAATGACTATGGCACAGTTAACGGATGTCGATTTAGCCTTCGTTCCTGAATTGAATTCGTCGGTGTCTCCGATCGTGGGTGGGAGGGAGGGGGGTGTGAGTGTCCTTCAACTCGTTCGCGGAGGTAGGTTTGAATTCTATTAGTGCTGCTTACTAAACTGAGCCGAAGGATTATATAGACGCCCTGTAAGGTGGCTTTTTATGGCTTTGCGGTCGCCTCCACACACGAGTGCGATTTTGAGTCAAGTCGGTGACTCTTTCGTTGGGAGGTAGTAGGATGAATTGTAATAAAGTTGGCATGTAATGTTCGACTAACTTCGATCTTATGACGGAAGGGATGAATGTTGGCTTTAAGGCGGCCATGGGAGGGCATGAACTCGGTCTCTAAGTAAATACAGCGGTGGTGTGATAACGGCATAGGCTACACCCTCACCCTGGTTCAGCGGTGTTTTTAAATTCTCCATGCGGTGATCTCAGGACCACGTGGGTAGAAAAGGAAACGCGGTTGCCCTTCGACCTTATTCTGCTACCCTATTTTATTAGGAAATGAGTTCTGAAAGGGATTATACCTATTTTGTATTGGAGACGACTAAAGTTTTAGAAATATTAGTATAACTATAGTTGGTTTAAACACGAAAGAACAGTTTTTGCTCATAGATATTTAAATATATTAGGTATTTTTTCCTCAGAACGTCCAAGTCTAGGTTTGAACAGAAAAAGGAAAATTCTCTCAGACCCACTGATGCGTCGAATTCCATCCAATTCTTTAAATATGGATATATATTTATATAAGTTTAAAGCAAAGAAATTTCTGACAAATATTTTGGCCGGATATATGACATCACTTACAGAAGCACACATTTACTAGCCATAATTCTCCTGTTTTATTGTAAATCCTAGGGCTATTTTAAGCTACAAAATTGTGTATAGTTGCCACTTAAACTTTTTAAGATTCTCTCTTGTTCAACTGGATGTTTCAGCTCGTTCAGGAGCTAAATTTGATTCGTCAAGCAGTTTTCTTGTCATTGGTTGTCAGGATATTTCCCTTATACCTTATGTTCGAGTGGAAGCAAAGGTTCTCATTCAAGCAGCTTCATTGTACTGACTACAAGAGCCATTTCTCTCGTTAAATCCGGATTGTCTGCCTCAGGTCTTTCGTCACCTTCTCTTGAATTTTATGGATGATTTCAGGCGTGCGGGCGTAGTCAGAATGCTTGTTTAGGTTCCTGCTAGCCACGAATACGTAGTCTTTGTTGCAGCTGTTCATGTCACGTCTTCCACCTGTACTTTGTTCACAGATCCTTGAGCATCAATCATAACGTCTGCATTTTAATAGTGAGACGAATCAGCATGATATAGGAAACTCCTTTCCAATATTCCATCCTTCAAATTTAGCTAGAATACCGTGTATAAATAGCGAAAAACACCAAAGGTATTGATTTCAAAATTTGAAAATTCAGACACATTTTACTTGGTGTACTTGTTTTACTGGAGACAATCTGAACTGTGGCCACGCCACATGTAAAGTACACGATAGGCCGCCGGGAGTTATAGACCTGGGGGAAATTCCTAACTAGGAGCTTGACATCCCTCAGTTCTTGAGGAGAATCTTTGGGTTGGGGAGGGACCATTAACCTTAATAAACTGGGAAGGATTCCGGTGAGAGAACTTTGAAGGATTTCTGTTCTTGAGCGATGATGCACTAGATTTCTTAGAGTCCTTTGGGTACAGGCTATGGCTAGACGCGTATACATCTGCCCTTTACAAGCATTTCTTGAAGGTAGATGCTCGTCGATCTTTAACGAATAAATAGACTTCAGATGGCAGCGCAGCCATCAACTGATCCCACACGACGAAATCATACAAAGACTTAATTTGTCGTCCGACCTGAGCCGAATCTAACCAGAATTGTAGGCTTCTCTGAAGGAGGAAACTAAACACACAATATGTCTGACCAGGCAAAATCATTGCGTGTCGGAACTTAGACCGATAAAATCCGGATTTATATCAATTGCCGCGAACAATTCGGCCTTAAGGGTTGAGTAATTCATGGTGGCCTCATTGGGAAGGGATACGAAAATTTCCCTCAAGTGGGAATTTAATAAGCGGGCAACTCCAAGTTTAAATATTTTCTTCACCATCATTATAAACTGATAATTAAACACAAGGGGTTTAGGGACCTGCATTACGTTAACTTACGGAAAGCGTCTAAACGAGGTCTCTATTAAGCACTCGCTCGTGTAGTCTAGTTCTTTCCCTTTTTTCTGATTCTCTCTGTTCTTTGCTTTCGTCAGCTTCTCCTTTCCTTTTTTAGCCTCTCTTTTCTCTCCTTCTCTTCTTTCTTTCCTTTTAATGTTCTCCTATACCTGGACATAAACAATTTACTATTTGCCTGTTAATCCCAGGATTAGCCATTGATTAAGGTATCTGTTGAACGATTACATCCTGTTGATGCGGCCACGGCTTGCACTCCTACGTATACAGAAGACGCGATATAGTTATTGGTCTTTCACGGTAGTTTCCTACAAAAATTGAACTACTGAGATTTACCCCCCCCCCCCAAAAAAAAAAAATGAACACCAGAGAAATAATTTACCAAAATGACACTGGGAAGATTTACTACCTATCGGATTGAAAATCTTCGCGCTCTTAACTCGGCTCAGGATTAGCAGAAGTCTACCAAAAATAAAATAGTTATGAAAAGAAGAAAAAGATTATTAGTGCCAAAATTTTTAAATAATTATGAGTGACATAGGCAAACTTGTCTATGACAAATATGGGAGGGAGGGTCAAATTTACTGGTTTTTAGGTCACCAAAATTTGACCTAACTAACCTCACACCAGATTTCAATATAAAGTTATATATATATATATATATATATATATATATATATATATATATATATATATATATATATATATATATATATATATATATATATATATATATATATTGTCGTAGAATGGACCCTCAATGATATACCATATATAACTATTCGTTGAGGGAACTTATTTAATTATCTTTGGAGTGCGTGGATGTCTAGGCTGGCTGATATTATGTATCTTCGATATGCTTAAGAAGTGGAACTGAGCTCGAGGATAATAATATTGCTGTCATTAATAAAATAGAGTTTTATTAATAAAAACTATCAACAACACACAAAACGGAAAATATTGACATAAACAGAGAATGGAAAGGATCGTGGGGAATCTAGCTAATCCGAGGATTAAAAAAAAATTTAAAAAGGTAAAACAAATATAAAGTTTAAGGGATGGGATGGTTCGCAAAACCATTTAAAGCACAGGATAGAGTTGACAAAAGGGTTAAATACTCAAAGGTAAAGTTCGGCTTACGTAATTATACTTGTTGTGCAGAGGAAGGCGACGTGAAGGAATTTTCGGTCCGCTGGCGAGTTCCAGCCAAAGAGGGGGGAATTAAATGATCCTGACGTGGCGTCTTGGAAATGAGAACCGTTTCTTGACGAACGGCTTGAAGAACAATGGCTGTTCTACGTTGTTCTTTTCTGAACAACAGGCGGGGGGGTGAGAACCGTTTCTTGGTGAACGGGCTCAAAAGAACAATGACTGTTCTATCGTTGTTCTCTTTCTGAACAAAAGGGAGGGGGGGGAACCGTTTCTTGTCAACAGCCTCAAAAGAACAATGGCTGTTCTAACGTTGTTTTCTTTCTGAACAAAAAGGGAAGCCTTGTGGACTTGGCATCACTAAGGCTTGAACCTTGGCACTCAAGGGATATTGTCCTTCTTCTGGACAAGTGATGGTGAATCTCGAGGTCGAGGTCCCTTGGCGCACAAGGTGAAAGTGGATCGTAGAGATGTTACACGACGAAAATCTGGATCTCCAATCTGAATCTTAGTGGTTAAGTTTCCATATAAATAGCCGGGACATCTCCTTGGCGTGAGGGACAATGGAGTGGGAGCTTCGAGGGAATGCACAGCCGAGCCTGAGAACAATGCCTTATCTGCCCATAAGCATAACTTAATCTGGCGAAGGCGGCGCATGGGGCGACGGGGAGAATAAACCTCCTTGTTTAAACATTGACTCAGGTGGCTGCGATAAGGCCCCTGGCTTCAAAGCGAAGATGCACGTGGGTAGCATCTTGGTTTTAAATAACATGTGATAGTGGTTGAAATTAAGCGGCCTCAACCCGTTCTATCACACCCCTCCATTCCGGGGGGAAGTTGTCACTTCGAAAAAAAGAGAGAAGGGACAACGATAGAGCTCCGTTGCGGGGAACTTGTTTTTTCGTACCAACCGTACCTTCCTGCACCTAACTAGTATTACCTCAATACATATGATTATTTTGATCGTTCGATTACAGAGGAAAATAACCTTCAATACAAACTCAATAAAAAAAAGGGGCATGGAACAATGAAATGATATAAAATTAATACATATAGGACAAAATAATTTATACGTAATTTAATGGGTACAAATATATATACATACAAATAAAATAGACATCGAGTGTTACAAAATTCAGACATATACATTAACTAATTATCTTACAAGAGAATCTAATTTAAGTCGTATATGACGGTATATACATACATGGAGATCCTCTACGCTATTCGGTAACGCATTCCTACTGAGTGTGTCAGCGACCTGGTTATCGGAACCTTTTATATAATTTATTTTAAATTGATACTCTTGCAAGAGTAAACTTCAGCGCATGATTCGTCTGTTGGAGTGTCGCACATTCCTAATATAGGCTAACGGACGGTGGTCGGTTTCTATCTGAAATTCTTTTCCTATCAAGTACATTTTGGA
Source organism: Ceratothoa steindachneri (assembly GCA_963969495.1). Classification (NCBI taxonomy): domain Eukaryota; kingdom Metazoa; phylum Arthropoda; class Malacostraca; order Isopoda; family Cymothoidae; genus Ceratothoa; species Ceratothoa steindachneri. The sequence continues at coordinate 35,088,222 of OZ018323.1, read as the reverse complement.
TTTGTATATAACCCAGATAATTGATAGAGCTTCCTTCTCTATAGTGGCATATCTCTTTTCGCGTGGTAATAATTGGCGACTAGAATATGCAACTGGATGACTCGTTCCGTCATCCTCGTATCGAAGGAATACATCTCCAATGCCCTCATTGCTCGCGTCCGTCTTAATCCCAAAGGATTTGTCCAGGTTGGGCAACTTCAAAATGGGGGCAGAAATAAGCTTACCCTTGAGCTGATTAAAATGGGAAACAGCGACATCATTCCAACGTAGACGATCGGGAAAATTATTTTTTAAAAGGGGGCCGAGGGGCGCCGAAATTGCAGCGTAATTCGGAACAAATCGCTGATAGTGAGAAGCTGATCGTAGGAACGATCTTAATTGCTTCCTTGTAATCGGGAGGGGCATGTCGGCGATTGCCTTAATCTTGTTCTCTTGGGGACCTAACTGGCTTTGTCCTATTTTGAAACCCAAGTATTTTATGGTTTCGTGAGCAAAATGGCATTTGCTGGGGCCAATGGTGAGGCCATTTACGCGCAGTCGCTCGAAAAGAGCAAATAAGGTGGTTAAATGGTGACTCCATTCAAATAGTTCTTGTAGCTGACTCTTTTGATGTGGTGTCAGCTGCACGTTGATATCCAGGTCAGAGGGTTCAAAAGACTCGCTTGGTCGGGAAGGAGGAGGGTAATCCGCATCAGGTTGGATGCACACTGTCTGGATTACATTAAGGGACTCCGCGGGGTAATCTTCTTCAAGCGCCGATGTTTCGTCCAGTGCTACGAAGGTATCTCCATGGGCGCGTTGGGGCTACTTTTTTTCTTGGGGTCCACGGACAGTCTCCGTGTCCTTGTCTTGGGCCTTATCGCCTAAGGGTGTTAGTAATTCAAACTCCTTTTGTGCCGTCCTAAAGTCCTGGTTAAGGGTCTCCGAGAAATCGGACGGTATCGGGGTTCTGATAGAGATGGGCTCCTCAACTTCTTTCTCAGCTCAGCCTCGAGTAAGGGCAGCCTGGGAATCAGAGTCGAAACTTACTTGGGGGCTCTGTCCTAAAAGTACGGAACAGAATTGTATGGGTGCTAAAATGACTTCAGCCCAGCCATCATAACATTGACACTGCAGGTAACATCTAATGACGGGGAATTGGTTCGCCCGCCCAAGGTAGTCATGTATCAACGCAAATTTTTCGTGGTTAGGGTCCACTGGGGGGAGGAGTTCGTCGGACACGATGAAACACGTACATTCTGTGCCCCTGACGAGAGTCGATACTCGGAAGCCGTTCACGCTGCCCTCCTCAAATTTCAAAGTTCCCGATGAACTTTTATCAAAAATAAAATTTACCTGGTGGCGTGACGGAGGGGGAGAAGTTGCTGCTTGTGTCTGCACCACCGGGGGAGCCGGGGTGGCATTAATCTGGTGAACTTGGTAGGCTGGTCCGCTCTTAAGCCTAGAATTTTAGGGACAATTCCAGTTCATGTGGTTTTCTAAACCACAGGTGAAGCATATGATTGGTCGCTTCGGGAAGAGAGATGGAGGAGAGATCTCAACCGGAGGTTTGGAGTCCCGTTGTTGGTTTTAGGGAATAAAGTTTTGGGGTTTTACAGGGCTCGAAAACTTCGTCGGCTTTTCGGTGAAGGGGCGTGAATCCTTCCTTCTTTCATTGTAGGGGGATTGGTGAGAAGTTCGATTCTCCTTCGGTATAAATTATGGCTGGCGGCATAGACATCCGCTTCTTCGGTACATTCTTTAAAGGTCTGGCACCGACGATCCTTGACGAACGCGCGGATTTCCGTCGGGAGAGACGCCCAAAATTGATCCCGCAACACCAGGTCTGTTAAGGACTCGTAGTTAGGGTCAACCTTTGAGGATTCTAACCAAGTATAATAATATTGCTATCATTAATAAAATAGAGTTTTATTAATAAAAACAATCAACAACACACAAAACGGAAAATATTGACATAAACAGAGAATGTAAAGGGTCGTGGGGAATCTAGCTTTTCCGAGGATTAAGATAGATTTGAAAAGGTAAAACAAATATAAAGTTAAAGGGGACAGAATGGTTTGCTGAACCATTTAAAGCCCAGGATAGAGTTGACAAAAGTGTTAAATACTTAAAGGTAACGTTCGGCTTACGTAATTATACTTCTTTGACAGAGGAACGCGACGTGAAGAAATTTTTGGTCCGCTGGCGAGTTCAAGCCGAAGGAAGGGAAATTAAATGATCCTGACGTGGCGTCTTGGGAATGAGAACCGTTTCTTGACGAACGGCTTAAAGAACAATGGCTGTTCTACGTTGTTCTGTTCTGAACAACAGGAGGGTGGGGTGAGAACTGTCTCTTGTCTATGGGCTCGAGAACAATGGCTGTTCTAATGTTGTTCTCTTCTGAACAACAAGGAAGAAGGGTGAGAACCGTTTCTTGGCGAACGGGCTCAAAAGAACAATGGCTATTCTACGTTGTTCTCTTCTGAACAACAAGGAGGGGTGGGTGAGAACCGTTTCTTGTCTACGGGCTCGAAAGAACAATGGCTTTTTTAACGTTGTTCTCTTTATGAACAGCAGGGAAAGGGGTGAGAACCGTTTCTTGGCGAACGGGTTAAAAGAACAATGGCTGTCCTAACGTTGTTCTTTTTCTAAACAAAAGGGGGGGAAGTAAGAAGAGTTTCTTTTCAACGGGCTCAAAAGAACAATGGCTGTTCTAACGTTGTTTTCTTTCTGAACAACAGGGGAAGCCTTGTGGACTTGGCTTTACGAAGGCTCGAACCTTGGCACTCAAGAGATATTGTCCTTCTTTTGGACAAGTGATGGTGAATCTCGAAGTCGAGGTCCCTTGGCGCACAAGGTGAGAGTGGATCGTAGAGACGTTTCACGAAGAAAATCGGGATCTTCAATCTGAATCTTAGTGGTTAAGTTTCTATATAAATAGCCAGGACATCTCCTTGGCGTGGGGGACAATGGAGTAGGAGCTTCGAGAGAATGCACAGCCTAGCCTGAGAACAATGCCTTATCTGCCCATAAGCATAACTCAATCTGGCGAGGTCGGTGCATGGGGCGAACGGGGGAGAATAAACCTCTTTGTTTAACAATTGACTCAGGTGGCTGCAATAAGGCCCCCGGCTTCAAAACGAAGATGCACGTGGGTAGCATCGTGGTTTTAAATAACATGTAATAGTGGTTGAAATTAAGCGTCCTCAACCCATTATATCACATATATATTTATATATATATATATATATATATATATATATATATATATATATATATATATATATATATATATATAAATATATATATATATATATATTTATAGGTGTCGAAGAACGACACTATGTCACACGGTTTAATATGGGTACAGATATAATTGAGTCAGACCAGCAAATATCGGCCCCTATACTCAGGCAGGTATGCAACGATGGGAAGGCAGTGGCCTTCCAAAGTAAGAGTGCAACTTAATTACAGTTTGGCTATTCGAAAGGGGAACTCGTTTGCCAAATTCAACTCAAGAATTACTCAATGAAACGCCTTTCAAAAATAAGGTTTAATAAAAGATAAATGATTAAATATGGAGACAAGAATAATAATGTAAATTAGCACAAAGGTTAGCTTGACAATGAGATTTATAGCTGGCAGTAATTAATGGAAGCTGAGCCCAGGAATCTTTAATTAATTTGACGGTTTAAATAACAAATGTGAGATTACTAAATCTTTTCGTTATGCGATTATGGGGCCTCTTAGTACTTGAGAGAATGAAGTGACCTACGTGGGCAGGATTCTAAATTACCTCGGATGATTGCCGGGGCCGCAAGCTATGTTGACAGATCTTCGTAGAACGAATTTGGGGTATGAGAGTTCAGGGCACTCCAAAAGGATTGCAAATACTCTGACTTCCGTGGGGGAGAGGGGAACGACCACAGAAGAGACTCGTCAATGGACGACGTAGAATTTCCCCGAAGACGGCTGAGAAGAGGCGAGCCCAGGACAGTCTTTCGGGACGTAATAAAATAGTGGTAATCTTCCTCTGAACAGAGCGAATCACAAAGAGGATCTGCTCAAAAGATCATGACGACGAAACTCGGTGCGACTGGGATACAGATACACTTGTTATGAGCTACAAGATTTCCTAACTTGCACTCTCTGATAAGAACTGTGCACCTCTTCTTAAATAAGGGAGTTCATCTGGAGGTAAAGTGGGAACGGGAGACGAGCGAAATCCCAAGTGATAGTATGGCGTCGGACAACGCAAACAAGGGAGTCTGATAAGCACTGTTTTGAGGAGGGAGGTACCAGTCGCTAGACGGGCGGTTAACAGTATAAGAATGGGGGACGGTGGTCATAAATGAAAACAAACAGCTGGCGCCAGTCTAGGCCTGATAAGGAATTAAGCCACAAGGCGCGTTCGAATTCATACTTACACTTAATTTTACATATTAATGCAACAAAAGCACCCTAGATCGTGTTATTAAACATGCGTAAATACACTTAGGCCCTAAACTAACACATTTTGTTAGCCAAATAAAGTTTTAACTTAAAATTAGAGAAAACCATGGAGTCTAAATTTTACCGTCTCATGGGATTTCTAAATGGACCCGCTGAAGAATTCTTGATTTGCAAAATCGAGTTGAAATATGGACAGTATCACTTTTTATAGGGTAATAGACATTCTTCTTCATTAAAATAATTCGCCTAGGACACTATTACTAGCCTAAAACGCTTGTGCAACTCTGTCTCAAAATAAACCTTTGAACATACTGCAACATTTTCCCATCAAGAAGATTACTCTTCCTCAAAGTTTGCTACTTTTGTAACCAAGCAACATTAAGGTCTCGCTATTTAGCGCTATTTTCCAACAAATATCAAATATTTTTTTCCTGTTATCACATTATGCCCTATTATAAATCCCCACGAATGGAATTGCCATTGCTTATGAATGGTAGACTGGAAAAGATTACGAGATTTGCGCATCCATTCATTCTGAATGAATTTAATCTCACTCCTGGGCTCATGCACTTCTGCTATTTACATAATTTTTTTAAATTTTTTTTGCAGGTGATAGTCCATTAGATGCTATTGTATAAGCAAATAAGTAATTGTATAAATCACAAAGTATTTATCGCACGTTAAAATCAAAGTCAGATGCATTAAATAGCTGGTACAACCCGTGCTATGGAATTATTAAAAAAACATCAACAATCTACCTGTAATAGAAGGAATACCCTGCAGTCTGCTTCTAAATGAAGCAATTAAAGCCATAATTGACGTAGAAGGAAAGATATAGAGTAGTGCTCAGGAACCTAATGAATGAATGACACAGGGACCTCACTATATATTTGATTTGATGGCCTGTTAGATTTACTCAAGATCCTTGTAGGGAAGGTTGCCTGAAATATATCGCCCATAGATGACAATTTTGTAGATATCTGGGTGAGAATCAGAAAAAGCTACCACCAAATAAACCGGAAGAATTTTAGTAAAAATGCTATATAGTAAGTGGCCATGAAATTTATGTCGTTTTCTTAAAGGGAAAGTAACAGGATTTTTAATATACAAAAACTACATGTAATGAGCAAAGTCATACTCGCCCTAGTCGGCTCCAGCCCGTGTCAGAGTATTGGTTTGGTCGTAAATTATCCGGCCTCCTAAGCTTATTAGCTATTTTTGTCTCAAATATGAGTAACGAGACCCAATCTGTAAGATATTTTACATGCATGCTACTTGAAAACCCTGTGTCATTTGAACTATTGAATTCTTGGACGAAAACTAGCATGGAGCCTAGGGTCCACTCAAAGTTAGCCCAAAAATAATATAGAAAATCTCTATCAACTAAAATACATTAGTAAACTAACTAGATTACTATATATACCTCATAAAGAGATTTAAATTGCATCCCGTTAGCTCCTATATTGGGCCGGTTACTGCTGGTGACAGTTATCTTCATGCATCGTTTTTATTAATTTCTTTTTGGTATCAAGTTTAGGAAAGCATATAAGACATTTGTAGATATTACCATTAATCATTCGCAACAAAGCAGAAGATAAGAAATTTCTTCCCGCCAGCCACCCTCTACTGCTAGCGGTGAAAGGAGTATAGTCAAAAAGGCACAATGTAAATACCGTCCTTAAGCCTGGCCAAAGAGCGTTCCTTAAGCAAGCTCGATGCTAGGAAGGAAGTTATTTCACCTGTTCAGTGGAATTACATAATAGATGAGAGTAAATTTTGAATGCAAAATTTAAATTACTTTAACTTATTGATTATAAAAAATACAAGTGAACATATTTGTTTTCATTACTTAACAGTTTCCCATATTGTTTCCCATTTGACGCCAGCATAATGTGTATCTATCTGCCCTCCCCCCCCCCATTTATTAGAGACCACGTGCCAGCTTATTTTGCCACGAGGAACGTCACTTCCTATTCCAACATTCACGAATTTTCTACTCCTGTTCGCATTGGGGAAATATTTCCTAATCCTGAAAACTCGTCTAAATCCCCCTGCTCCCAGCCTCCCCCGGTGACAAGAGGGAAAAGAGCCGCTGTTTCTCCCCCCTTAGTGCTAAATGATGAATCGACGCCGCCTCCGGATTAAGATTTCAGGAGCTTGTGACTCCTTTTTCTTTATCTCTCTCTTCTCCCCCAGAATTGGTAATACAAATATTCGGGTTATTCTGTAGTTCGTGGAGTCCAGTTCGCACCTAAAGGCCGTCCTCATCGTCTCCAGTCTTAGGTTCCGTGAGTGTCCGTCAGGCAGCAATACTTTCTCAGCCGAGATTCTACCCCAGTCACTTGGATGCTTCTCTGATCAGCAAGACTTTGAATTTGCGTAACAGACTCCCTTCGTCTAATCGAACCCCAAAAAATCCCCAACGATTACCTTTGAGGAAAAGAAGTTTCCTCTCCCAGTGGAATAACGAGTATTCCCACATTTCTCGACGAATGTCATCTTTGAAGATTGGGTATCTTCATCGTAAGATTGGTTCGGATCGTTCCGTACCTGCCTCATTCGGACCGTGCCCCACTTGCCTCAACGGATCATGCTCCACTTGCCTCATTGGATATATATATGTATATATATATATATATATATATATATATATATATATATATATATATATATATATATATTCATTCTATATTATCAAAACTGGTGTCAAGTACGTTCAAGTTAGTTGAAGATCAGTGGAACTTCAGTCTATTAACTTTTTAAAATTTAGATTATTATTTGGGACCTGAGCTTTGTGTTCATGTATTCCATTACCGAAATTTTGAGTTAATCCCTAGCCGGATTAGAAAGATAACCCGTCCTAACCGTGTAGGAATATTTTTAGTCTTCCTTCAGTGGGATAATTTTTAAATATCTATTTTGTGGAAAAGTTAGGCTTCATATATATTTCCGATAAATTTCGTTACGTCATTCGCCGCGTTCACGAATTACGTTCCTCCAAGTAAGCCAACAAGATGTCTTCTTCGTTTGACCGTTTCAAGAGTTAAGGGAGTCGTTGGGCCTGTTGGGCCGAGAATTATGAACTTATATTCAGGAAGAAGAGAGAAATAAAAGAGAAGAGAGAAGATCGAAGGAACAAGAACTAAGTGAAGCTGAATAAAAAAGAGCAAAAGAACTAATAGCGACTGAAAAGAGAAAAGAACAACGAGAGATGGGAACGCATACAAGAATAAGGCAACATGAACTAGAATTAGGGCGTAATCAATTTGAGTCATTGTAGGTTACTCTTCGCCTTAAAATTCCACAGTCCCCTTCAGTAAGATTACCCTTCTTTAGAGAAGGAAAATATTTTTGATCATATCTTCCGCATTTCGAGAAGATTTTTAAAATCAAAAAATGGGACATCGAGGTAGATGGTGTGGCCATATTGCTCCCCCTCCTAAACTCACATTCGTGAGATATTCATTTCCCTCAACTGAGTCCAGTGTGGACTATTCTCCCCTCAAGTACAAACTCTTAGCTGCCATAAATATGACCCCAGACTTCTTTCGTGCCCGTTTTAGTCACGAAAACATCCGTTCGGGAGTAGACCTTACGCCCTTTTGGGTACACCCTCTAGAAACATCTCCAAATTCGGTTAGAGGCCTGTAAAGTCCCCAGAGAGTACGATTCCCGTCTGGATTTTGTCCGAATAGATCAATTCTCAGCTTTCCTCTACGTTCAAGAAATGCCTAGAAGAGGCTGGTATTTATGTAAGTAGTCATAACTTGTATCCCAAGGTTAATAAAGATCCCCCCGCCGTCTCTTCCCTAGTTTAAGATTAATAACTCCAGGCCCCCTCCAAGAAATACCCATAGATTCATGAAAGTTCAAGGTCCCTCGAAACCTAGGAACCTCCCTCTTTCGGAACACAGAGACATTAAGCCCATAATTACCACTCCCCCCGCGTCGTTATTCCCCAGAAGACAGATAATCTGCTTTACGTGTGGAATAGAAGGCCACGTACTCACGAACTGTCCTCGAAATTCTAAATTTAGAAGCGAGTCCTCCCTACAGATATACCAAGTTAGCGCCACTCCTACTCCTCTCCCGTCTCTTCAGGAGACCACTACGTGTCTCTCCTCGACCAATAACTCCGGTCCCCAAGTTAATTTTCTCTTTAATAAAAGGTCCCCCGATGGTTTGAAATTTGCAAATGGAGTCTGAACGGATACCGTGTGTCCACCCTTGTACGTTACACCGGGTGCACATGAACCGTGGTATTTGAGAATTTACTTCCCCAAGTTGGTCCTGACCACCAAAAGTACACGGGATCCATGATTACCTCGACTGAGCAAATCGTTTCCCTATTGTAAAATGCCACATCGAATGTGAGTATTTGACTGGTTGGGTCGAAGTGGTAGCAGCTCCAATCATGTTTTGTTCTGTACTGATTGGTCAGAGCCCCGAGGATACAAGTAACCCATAGCACAATCGGTGGTAACACGTTCCCAGGCCACCAAGGATTCTTTAAAACCCGTTCCTGACAAAACCCCGTTGATCGAGAGATTGAGATCCTCCTGAACGAGGATTTTGCCCACGGCCAAAAGGGGTGCGCCACTCTCATCCCTCTTTGGGAGGAAGCCAGAACTCAGGAGCAAGAGTCTTCCCGTCGTCGAAAAAGTATCTCATATCTTGTCAAGGATGAGCTGGTACATCGTAAATATTCCGATGGAACCTGAAAGAAACACTTTGTGTGTTCCTGCTTTCACGTCCCCCAAGTAATCCAGATTTCTCCCGAGAGTTTATTATCCGGTCATTTTAGTCATAATAAAACCTCTCCGAGGTATTTTAAGTATTTTTATTGGCCAGCTGCGGCCAAAGAAATTGCAGAGTAATGCAAATCAGACGATGCCTGCCAAAGAACATCTGGAAAATGGCGCGTCAAGTCCTTCCCCCCTTCAGAAAAGCCCGATCATCTCTGAACCTTTTTCTCGTATGGCCATTAATCTTATTGGCCCTATTCATCCCCCGTCTAGTAAAGAACACAGTTACGTGCTCACTTTGCTAGACTTCGCTACCTGTTTTTCTGAGGCAGTTTCCCTTAAGTGCATTAGTAGCGTTTCTTGCGCCGAAGACTCCATTTCTATTTTTTCTCTGGTAGAAAACTTACCACCGAGATTATTGAGTATGTCGGCAAGTTACTCATGGGAAAACTTGGGTTTACCACCCCTTACCACACTGAAAGTAATTCCAAGCAAATTGTGTATAGATCAGCCCCGAGATTGGCACCGCTTTTTGCCCGTAGCATTGTTTGCTTGTCGCGAAATCCCGAATAGAACCCTAGGATTAGACCCCTTAGAATTACTGTATGGCCATAATGTGCGAGGCCCCGTGCCATTTTAAGGAACTTTTCACCAATCCCCCTCTGGATAACAAAATGCAATTCTCCTATTCGTACCTCCTAGACTTCCAAAAGCGCCTCGAGATATGTGCCGACATCACGTACGAAAATATTGAGGTAAATTTGGAGAAGTATCGAACTTATTTCAATTTAAAGAAGAAGAAAAGAAGATTTAAGCCTAGTGAGGAGGTGCTGTTGCTACTTTCTACGGAGAGTAACAAACTTCTGAGCAAGTGAAAGGCCGCCTTTTCCGTTTTAGGAGTAAAAGGATCAGTGGATTACCTGAAGAAATATCACCACCCTGCGTGTATCACCAATATTGTGGCCCTTGATGAAGAGTCCCCTTTGGAAGCGGTGTATCCTGCTGACCCCCTCAATGTCGTGCAAGTAGTATACATTGAACAAGATGGTGATTACCCTATCTCATCTTTACCTGACCCCCAGAATCATCATCCCCCGTACTGGATGCCTTACCCAGGCTAGCGCCTGCTCAAAGGATTCAGCTGCAGCAATTACTAAATGGATTCGAAGATGTCATCCTCGAGACCAGAGCTGTTCCAATCGAATTCCTATCTTCTTCTCATCCACCTTAGGTAAGCGTTTAACGATGAAGTGGAGAATCTTTTAGCCATAAATATCATCGAGCCGTGAAGTCAGATTACTGCTCCCGGAAGGTCATGGTTCGTAAGCCAGACCAAACTTTCCGCTTGTGCGTCGATTTTCGAAAATTAAATTCGTTCATGGTTTGATGCAGAACCTATCCCCCTTATAGATGAAAATCTCCATCTTTTAAAGGAAGCTAAATTTATTTGGGAGATGTACTTCTGCAAAGCATACTACCATATTCCCCTACGTAAAAACGCCCGTAAGTATACTGCCTTTTCCATCTACAAGGGTCTCATGCAGTTTAAAAGATTTCCTTTCAGGTAAGTCATTGCATGTAGCAACTACAGTATAATAGGATGATGCAAAGTATTGTGGATGACTTGCCACACTTCTCCTTCTAGTTTGACAACCTTTATTTTGTTGCCTCTACCTGAGACCAAAACGTGATAGCTCATCGCGCTCTACTTGCTAGGCTTCGTGAGCACGGACTCACCTTTGGCCATAGTGTCACTTTACGTACGATACTATGTAGTAAGTATCTGGGCTTCAATGTTGGGAAAAATCAGATGGGCCCCCGGACGAAAAAGTCAATGCCATTGTGGAGATGCCCCTTCGCCGCACAAAGAAACAGCTGAGGTCCTTTATGGGATTGGCCTTCTTTTACCGTAGTTTTATCCCTAACTTCCCGTTTATTTACTCCCCTTCAAGTGCCCACCTTCAGAAGAGATCCGAGGATCCCCTTTCATGGAATCCCGAAGCTACTGCCACATTCCAGGTGTTCAGGGACACACTAACGTTCGTCGTAATTTTGAGGCTCCCTTATCCCTCTATGACCCTTCGGCATCCGGACGGTTGCTAGTTACGAAGGCAGAAGATTACGTGGCGAGCTAATAAAAGTATTTAAAATATTGAAAGGATTTTCAAACGTTAATTATAGGAATTCGTTCGAGTTGGATCATAGGGGAAACACTCGGCAACACGGATTGAAATTAGTAAACAAGCGATTTAACACTAGTATAGCCCAAAACTATTTTACGTTTAAAATTACTCAAATTTGGAATAGGCTACCCACCCACGTAGTAGATAGTAGGTCGGTAAATATGTTTAAAAACCGTCTCGACGCGCACTTAAATAGTATAAATATAACGTAGTATGAGCACAGTAAATAAAAACGTCTTTGCAAAAGGAGTTTGAAGCGGAGGAACAACGAGAGTAAAAATGATGACTAAAAATGATGCCAGCGATTTCTCTTGCATGTGTAGTTTAGATATCCATTTTCTTTTCCGCCCATCCTAGATTTTCACCACTAGCAGTCGAGGGCTGCGGAAGTTGAGAAGAAAAACTTTCTATCACCCTCCCTAGGTTGAAGTAGTTAATATGAATGACAATGTACACATGTAGATAAGTGTGTACAGTAGATTATATTAAAAATCAAAAATAAATAAATAAAAATAATAATAAAAATAAAGCATGTTAGAGATACACTCGTAGATAAGTGTGTATCGTAGTTTTGGATTTAGTGTAGCGGACTAGCCTCGAGCGGTCCGCTCGAGGCTAGTCCTAGATTCTGTAGTAATTCTGTAGTAATTGGATGCGTGCTGCTCTAATACTCCGACGAAGACGAAAGCTATCCGTTGGCTTACGCGAGCCGAAAGCTAATGATCCCTGAACGTAATTACTCGGTAATATAACGGGGAGCTTCAGCTATAGTATGGAGTATTACCAGGTTTAGCATGTATTTAATTGGGAAAGAGTTTATCGTCGAGATTGATCATCGCCTTTTGTCGTACCTCCAAAATACTAAGAGCAAGAACGGACGTATAATGCGATGGCTTTTGATACTCCAACAATATCAGTTCAATGTTTGGTATATATATGTTAGAGAAAATTATATAGCTGATAATCTTAGCCGTTTCCATTAGCCCACAATGCTGGCTAATCTACTAAATTATAGGTCGTCTGTATACTCCTCAGCTAATCATATATATATATATATATATATATATATATATATATATATTATTTTTATTATTTTTCTATCTCTGTACATATACGGTATAGTCCTTGTAAATACTTATTTAATAAAGTGTTGTCTTTTTTGGTTGTTTTTCCATTGCCCTTTTACACAAAGTTCTAATATTGTTCCTCGCTTTAAATGCAATTCTTTTGTCGACCCATTTACATTAAGTTTTGCTCAGATCAATTAGTCTTTTTGTAAGCCTGTCGAATACAAGTCAGTTCCCCCCTTTTTATCAGGCTGAGTCCTTATAATAATTCCTCCTATCCAAATTTGCGATGTCCCTTGTTCTTGCCTCTCTTTGAGAAAAGTTCCAACATACAGAAAGGAAGAGCGTAAAAGAACAACCTCTGACCCCCCCCCTCCAATTTTTCTGAGACAACGTGCCTTTGGTATGCCACATGGACGACGTCATTTCTTGTTCAAACATTCTAGAATTTCGGATCATGAGCAGGTGAGAAAATATTTCCCAATCCTGCTAGTCATTTCAAGCTTCCGCCCCCTCAAGGTGACGAGGGGCGAAAGAGCCGCTATATCTCGTTCCTTGCTGCTAAATGATGAATCGACGAAACCTTTGGATTAAGATCTTTGGAGCTTGTGACTCCTTGCTCCAACCTCCCCATTCCCTTTCAGAAGTGGCCATATAAATACCCGGGTTATTATGTAGTTCGATGAGTCCAGCCCGCACCTCAAGGCCGTCCTTATCGTTTCGTCCCGTGAGTGTTAATCATACAGCACACTTTTTCAGCCGTAATTCTACCCAAGTCAATTCGTAGCTTCTGTGAACAGTAAGACTTTAAATTGCGCAACAGGCTCCCTTCCTTTAATCGAAAAGAAGAAAATCTCCATCGATTACCTTTAAGGAAAAGCAGATTCCCCGTCGAACGACATCTTTGAAATTTGGCTATCTTCATCAGAAAGTTGGTTTAGATCGTGCGCCACCTGCCCCATTCGGATCGTGACCCACTTGCATAATTTGTATCGTTCCCAACTCGCCTCATCGAAAGAAGGACTTTGCTCGAAGTCATCGACCCGTAAGACTGAAACCCCTTCTCTATTATTAGTATTGTCAAGTTCCCCATTTTTGATCTGAGCCTAGTTACATTAATCAATTAATTCCAATTGAGAATCCGTTCTCATTATAATTATCAAGAGACTGTTTTAATTTAAATAATTCCCCTTCGCCTATAATTATTCTTATTTTAATCTGTGAAAATAAAATAATATTTTCTTGTTTCATCTTTAACTAACCTTAAAGGATACTTTCGGCCTCTCAAAGTAAATCTCGCCAACCATTTATGCACTCTGTTTGATTATTAAGGATTCAAAACCCAACGCCTCAAGTTTGAGCGCAGAGTCGGTCGTTAATCCCTGCGAACGGTACTTCAACTGTTCGCTTTGCAGTAGATGATTAAGTCACCCACCCCCCCTAAATAATATAGGAGTGCAAGTAGTGTATGATATAGAGTATTGTACCACGACAATAAGCTTTCTAATATCTGTCAATGTAATCCATCGCCGTAAATTTTTTGTCCAACCTTCTGAAGGACCTTTATGATCCATCTCGTTATGACTATTAAAAATCCAATGTCCATTAAATTGCAATATGGTGATTAAGTAGCCACTCATTTTCAGCAACAAAGCTAATGACAAACTTTTGCAGAGAGGTCAGTGTAAAAAATAAATATCCTTGCAGAATGAACTAAGATTGCAGCCTTTTGTCAGTTATTTTTCCATATATGATAGTATTCAGAAAATTGTAAAAAAATCTATGTTATTAAACTTAATGAAATTTGCTTGTGACACTATCTATATATTGACAAAAAAAAGCTCAATTAGCTTACAGTATATTAAAATAATTAAATTAAAATTTCAAGTTTGTTTCTAACAAATATATATATATATATATATATATATATATATATATATATATATATATATATATATATATATATATGTATATATATATATATGTAGAGAAATGGCTACATTAAGCATCCTTGACGAGTATAGGTACTTTAAAGCCCCCCTTCCTCATGAGGAGAAGCGTGGGAAAGGTAGCCGGCGAAACTACTTACCATGTGTGATGTCAAAGCCGCTGGGGGCCGTTGGAGCTAACATCTGTTTTAAGGCGACCACTAAAGGTCCTTAAACGACGCTCTAACGTTCTGATTACCTACGAGACCCATAAACCCATGGTTATGGAAAAAAAGCAGTGCAAGTCAGAAGGCACGCCAAGTAGCGGTGCGGTTGCGAGCCTTTAATTTGCGAGCTGACTTGGGCACCCTAGTGCCACCTCAGGAATTCTCGCTCTCCCCAGATGCTAACTCACCATTCGCTCCCCTCCCTTTGCCTCTGTGGCCTGGTCACTTTCACCTTTAGATGAGGCGGCAATCTGCCTATAAATAAGCCCCGCAAAGAAAGAGAAGAAGATTTTCTGAAGTCGATTCGCCAGAAGAAAGATTAGTTCGTGAAGATCGATCTTTCAGCCAGACAAGAAGATTAGAAGTCGATACGCCAGAAGAAGGGTTAGTTCGTGAAGATTGATCCTTCAGCCATACAAGACTATTTCCGTGAGAAACGATAGGATCAGATTGATAAAATCGATCCCCCCTTTCAGGGCCGTATTAACCTAAATAGTCAAGCTTTATATCGGTGCCATACCGAAGAAGCCTTTTCAGTCTGCAAAGAAGTCCAACTGAAGAAAAGCAAAGCCGCTCACACTCGAGTGATTCTCACATCTCAAGCACCGTAAAAGTGAGAGGAGAAGAACCGAGCCCCAACGAGCTCCCGTTCTTTAAAATACGGTGAAAAATCAGCCCCCGTTACAGGTGACAAGCAATCCCTCCCCGACGAAAATTCAACGAGTGGCGACAACACTTTAAAGCGAGAGATAAGTCCTCCAGCGACATCCAGTAATCCCCAATACCTACCTGTAAGTTAACATTAACATTTATATCTCTATTGCGATAGTAGAAGTTTAGTACGTCCCACGTTTTAAAGGAGAGTAGAAACCATTGTTCTTTAACCTAGGTCATATGTGTTTGTAGACGAGAGTACGTTAATTTAATGTTTAACGCTAATCAAATAGAGTCGCGATAAAAAATACTAATCGGCAATTGGTATGTTTACGGGAAGCCTATTTGTTTATTTTTTGTCTTTGAAAGATCTTTGATGCCAAAGATAGAAATGTGTTAACTGTTGGTTTGTAATAGTTAAGTGTTTCATTTAAAATACATGTTAATTTTGGTATATTCTGGTGTTTTCTTTTATCCTTATGTGTTTAAAAATAGCTCTTCCTTAAGAACAAAACTATGAATTAGCACTCTTAGAACAAAGCCTACTTCATCATAAAAGTAACTCACGCCCCTTAAAGCATACCGCTACTAAAAGGGTGTCAAAGAGTATAGTGATCAAAACCAAGGGTCATTCTACGACATATTATAAAAGTGGTGTCAGGTCTATAGGTTTTATATTAGAAAGAACCCAGCAGTGTCTATTTAAGGAAGAGCTAACACATAAAAAGAACACCGAGAATAATACAGTAGAATATTTAACGAGTGGAAAATTGGTAAAGTTAGAAGTGGATACAATCTTTCGGTAATTGTTAGGCCAAGTGGTAAGTTTTGGTGGTGGAGTAGGTCGGGCTTGATTTAAAACAAGGTATATGACTGACATAAGCGCTATGGCATCGTTTAACCTTTATCGGAAGCAAGGTCAAAGCCTCGGACTGGAAGGAACTGATCTGAGTTCGTTTATTCAGGAGAAAGAGAGAAACGAAAGAGAAGAAAGAAGAAAAAAGGTGAACATGGAAGCTGAAAAGACGAAAATGGAAGCTGATGAAAGAAGAGAAAAGACGAAAATGGAAGCTGATGAAAGAGAGAAGATAAGGACCCACAAAAGAGCTCTTAGCAAAGACCAGTTAGAGGTGCAGTCAGTGTCAACCAGAACAGGAAGGGTCACCAGCGGCCAGCATGAAACTCCCGGAGTACAGGGACGAAGAAGATTTATGCTCATATCTCTCCCATTTTGAGAAAATATTTGAAGTCAATAATTGGGACCTAGATGAAGATGGGGTCGCTACTTAATCGTAGGATGAGAGAGATATTCGTATCTTTACCCTCAGAAGTGACTGTGGACTATTCCACTCTCAAAACCGAACTTCTCTCAGCAAGAAACCTTAACCCGGAAGAATTTAGGATGAAGTTCAGGCAGGCTCGTATAAGACCTGGACAAACATACAAACATTTTGGCTTCAAGCTTCGTCGAAGCCTACAGTTTTGGATGGAGTCAGCAAGGGAAGAGAACGAAGTCGCTTCCGTCGTCGACTTCATGCTTAGAGATCAGTTACTAAGAACACTACCCCAGGAAATCCGTGTATTCGTTAAGGACCGAAAAGCTTCTACCTTCAACGAGTATCTGAACGAGGCTGACCTCCACGCGGTAAATCATCGTTTATTTCCGATGGAGTACAAAAAAGAGAAGGCTCCCTCCCCAAAGAAAAATGGGCCGCCACCCAGGCATTTACAGAAGAAGCCCTTAAAGTTCTCAGCAGCAAAACGAACTTATAAACCAAATTTTGGAGGACAAAAAATCAAAAAGAAGTTAGGATTCCACAAGGATCATACCCTAATACCGGCACGTATCCCAGGAAGCCCGTCACTTGTTATACCTGCGGGATTATAGGTCACCCAAGTTTCCAGTGCCCACAGAACTCCCGACTGAGGGAGACCTCGTGACAACAGGTGCAAAACCTGACTGCCGCGATCCCAGCAGGACAAGTTGATTCGTCCTACGCCCCCGCGGCGACATCCGAAGGACCCCTGCAACAGGTGAACTTTCTATTCACCGAAAGTTCGCCAGGCGGCCTACAATTTGAAGAGGGCACTGTTAATGGGTGCCGAGTATCCACTTTAGTCAGAGACACCGGATATACCTGCATAGTGGTATCCGACAAGTTGCTGCCCCCAGTAAACCCTAACCATAAGAAATTCGCAATCGTCCACGACTTTTAGGACGCGACAATCGATTCCCCTTCGTGAGATGTCATATACAATGCAATATTTCACTGGTTGGACGGACGTGGTAGTAGCCCCGATTAAGTTCTGCGCAGTACTAATCGGACAAAACCACCTAATTCCCCAGCAAGAAGTGGCCCAACAAGTAGTCACCCGGGCACAAGAAGCCCAAAGGAAAGAGCAACCTGCTAAGTTGACCCCGAGGATTACCCTGAAAGACAATGAGTTCAAATTGACTTCCTTCGCCAGTGCTCAGAAGGAATGCCCCACTCTTAAACCTCTATGGAAGAAAGCTATTAAAGGTGAAACTCTCCAAGTGAAGGGAAAGAAGCCTATCCAGTATATCGTAGAAGACTCACTTCTCTACCGTACTATTAGCGAGGAGGATAAGGAGAACAAGAAAGCACTGTGTGTACCTCAAGAATACACGCAAAGAATTTTAAATACCGCGCATGATGGAATATTAGCCGGACACTTTGGGCACAACAAAACGGCGCAGCAGATATTTCGACACTTTTATTGGCCCCAGGCCGCCAGGTAAATTGTGGCCTATTGCCGATCATGCGACTTGTGTCAGAAGGATCCCTCTAGAAGACGGGTACCTCCCGCACCCTTACAAAAGGTGCCTGTTATAGCCGAACCATTCTTTCGAGTGGCTATTTATTTGGTGGGACCAATTCATCCCCCTTCAAGTGAAGGCCACTCCTACATCCTCACCCTAGTGGATTGTGCCACCCGGTTCCCAGATGCCGTGGCACTACGGAAGATTGACACTATTTCCTGCGCGGAAGCATTAATTTCAATATTTGCACGAGTAGGCCTGCCTAAAGAAATTCTTTCGGATAGAGGGCGCCAATTCACCTTAGAATTGATGGAGTATTTTAATAAACTACTGTTAGTCAAGCCAATTTTTACGAGTCGATTTCATCCATCCGCTAACGGAATCTGCGAGAAATTAAACGGGACTCTCAAGAATATATTGAAAAAGTTGTGTCAAAACAACCCTACACAGTGGCACAGATACCTGCCTGCAGCCCTTTTCGCCTGCCGAGAAATACCTCATCGGACGTTGTGATTCTCGCCCTTTGAGCTATTATACGGGAGAAATGTGCGAGGTCCTATGAGTATTCTTAAGGAATTATTTTCCAACGCGAAGCTCGACCAAGAAATCAAATCGTCTTACGCCTACGCGATGGATATGCGCGAGCGCCTAGAATACTGCTCTGGCTTAGCTCGAGAGAACGCCGAGAAAAATTTAGCCAAATACCGGGACTACTTCAAAATGAAAGCAAAGGCTCGAAAATTAAAGGCAGGAGATGAAGTCTTATTATTACTTCCAACCGAAAATAATAAGTTATGGGCCCAGTGGAAGGGACCGTTTGAAGTAATTGAGGCACGGAGTCCAGTCGATTACTTGATAGATACCCCAACAGGGCGAAGAACCTATCACATAAACATGCTAAAAAAATATCACCGCCGCGCGTGCATAAAGAAGATTACCCTTCTAGACGAAGAAGAACCGATGGATGCCGTTTACCCAGGTACGCCCCTGCAAGTCATACACACTGTGTGTGTGGAACAAGACGAGGAATACGAACTTCCCTTGCTCTCACCTACCCCGGAAGACCTTCGGGTGGATTTAAAGATAAATCGCCACTTAGAGATTCAACAAAAAGCGGAAATGTTTTAACTTGCTCATGGAATTCCAAGAAGTGATTTCTGAAAACCCCGGATGCGCCAAGGATTTTATCCATGAAATAAAACTCAAAAACTAATTCAGTGGTTCGGAGCAAACCATATCCTTTACCGATCCACCTACAAGAAGCCTTCAATAAGGAAGTCCGAAATTTACTAAAATTGGGAATTTTAGAGCCATCGGAGTCCGATTATTGCTCCCCCATAGTAATGGTTAAGAAACCTGATCAATCATTCCGGATGTGCGTAGACTTTCGAAAATTGAATTCAGTGACCGTTTTAGAAGCCAAGCCCATCCCACTAATAGATCAAAATCTCCATTTATTTGAAGACGCTAAATTCATCACCGAATTGGATTTGTGTAAAGCGTACTATCAAATACCTCTCGCTAAGGAGTCCAAAAAACTGACGGCTTTTGCGACCGAGAGAGGTCTGTTACAGTTTACCAAGCTACCCTTCGGACTACTTACAGCCGGTAGCAATTATAATAGGATAATAAGGCGAATTATCGCTGGACTAAGTGACGTGTCGTTTTACTTCGACAACGTGTACGTAGCTACCCGTACATGGGAGTCACACTTACACGCCTTACGCTCATTGCTGGAGAAATTGAAGGAGCAAGGTCTAACCACCGGGCCGACCAAGTGTTATTTTGCCTACGAATCCATTGACTACCTGGGATTCAAAATAGGACAAAAACACTTGACTACCCAGCAAGAAAAAGTGGACGCCATAGTCAAGATGCCCCGGCCGAAAACAAAGAAACAACTCTGATCGTTTATGGGAGCGGCCTCGTTCTATAAGCGTTTTGTACCACACTTCGCTTCCATTGCGGCCCCACTGAATGATTTTTTAAAAAAAGACAGCGTCAGACCCTGTCACGTGGAACCCCCATGCAATAACTCAGTTGGAGGTTCTAAAAGGAAAACTCGTAACTGCGCCCATTCTTCGCTTACCCAATGCCAACAAGATCTTCGGCCTTCGCACGGACGCTAGTCAAGACGGGTTAGGCGGAGTATTGCGTTAATATGAAGATGACGAAACAGCCTATCTCATAGCTTATGTCAGTAGGAAACTGTTAAGTAGAGAAAAAGCCTACGCTACTATCAAAATCGAAGCTTTGGCCATAATATGGTCGATAGGTAAATTCAAATATTATCTAATAGGGCGCGAGTTTAAATTGGAATGGGACCATAAACCGTTGTCATACTTAAGTAAAAATAAGAGTAAGAATGGAAGACTCCTGAGATGGAGTTTACTCTTGATGGAGTACCAGTACTCCATTCACTATATAAAAGGGTCCAACAATTGTTTAGCCGACTCGTTAAGTCGGAACCCTGTCAACGATTAAGGAGCAGCCCAACTATTGTATCATAGCAAAGTTAAGTGTAAATCAGTAGAATTGTAAGTAAGTAGGGGCGAGTAACCCCCTAGTGGTAGGTAAAAATATCCTAAGTTTGCTCAGTAATATAGGAATTAATGTGAGGTCAGGTGAAATGTTATCGAGGCATTCCCGAGTGAACTAGAATTTATTGTATAATATAATGTTCCGTTAGTTACCCATATATCTAATTGTAAGCGTCGGATTGAGACCCCCCCCCTCCCTTTAATTTCTTAAGGAGGGAGGTAAATGTAGAGAAATGGCTACATTAAGCATCCTGGAGGAGTATAGGTACTTTAAAGCCCCCCCCCCCTATCATGAGGAGAAGCGTGGGAAAGGTAGCCGGCGAAACTGCTTACCATGTGTGATCTCAAAGCCGCTGGGGGCCGTTGGAGCTAACATCTGTTTTAAGGCGACCACCTAAGGTCCTTAAACGACGCTCTAACGATCCAATTGCCTACGAGACCCATAAACCCGTGGTTATGGAAAAAAAGCGGTGCGAGTCAGAAGACACGCCAAGTAGCGGTGCGGTTGCGAGCCTTTAATTTGCGAGCTGACTTGGGCACCCCAATGCCACCTCAGGAATTCTCGCTCTCCTCAGATGCTAACTCACCATTCGCCCCTCTTTCCCTTTGGCTATGTGGCCTGGTCACTTCCCCCTTTAGATGGGGCGGCAATCCGCCTATAAATAAGCCCCGCAAAGAAAGAGAAGAGGATTATCAGAAGTCGATACGCCAGAGTAGGATTAGTTCGTGAAGATCGATCCATCGGCCAGCCAAGAAGATTATTAGAAGTCGATTCGCCAGAAGAAAGATTAATTCGTGAAGATCGATCTTTCAGCCATACAAGACTATTTCCGTGAGAAACGATAGGATCAGATTAAGAAAATCGATCCCCCTTTCAGGGCCGTATTAACCTAAATAGTCAAGCTTTATATCGGTGCCATACCGAAGAAGCCTTTTCAGTCTGCAAAGAAGTTCGACTGAAGAAAAGCAAAGCCGCTCACACTCAAGTGATTCTCACATCTCAAGCACCGTAAGAGTGAGAGGAAGAGAACCCAGCCCCAACGAGCTCCCGTTCTTTAATTACGGTGAAGAATCAGCCCCCGTCACAGGTGACAAGCAATCCCTTCCCGACGAAAATTCAACCAGCGGCGACAACACTTTAAAGCAAGAGATAAGTCCTCCAGCGACATCCGGCAATCCCTAATACCTACCTGTAAGTTAAAAATAACATTTATATCTCTATTGCGATAGTAGAAGTTTAGTACGCCCCACGTTTTAAAGGAGAGTAGAAACCATTGTTCTTAACCTAGGTCATATGTGTTTGTAGACGAGAGTACGTTAATTTAATGTTTAATGCTAATCAAATAGAGTCGCGATAAAAAATACTAATCTGCAATTGGCATGTTTACGGAAAGTTTATTTGTTTATTGTTGGGCATTGAAAGATTTTTGATGCCAAAGATAGAAATGTGTTAACTGTTGGTTTGTAATAGTTAAGTGTTTCATTTAAAATACATGTTTATTTTGGTATATTCTGGTGTTTTCTTTTATACTTATGTGTTTAAAAATAGCTCTTCCTTAAGAACAAAACTATGAATTAGCACTCTTAGAACAAAGCCTACTTCATCATAAAAGTAACTCACGCCCCTTAAAGCATACCGTTACTAAAAGGGTGTCAAAAAGTATAGTGATCAAAACCAAGGGTCATTCTACGACAATATATGTATATATATATATATATATATATATATATATATATATATATATATATATATCTATACATATATATAACAAATACAATGTTACTTGACCTAATGTATCATGTTCATATTCAATTTAAAAAAGATATGGAGTCAAATGATGTAAATACAAGTAAATTGCCAAACTAGTTTGAGAAATTTTATCTAGTCAAATAAAACTGTGGAATTGTAGTTTTTAATTAGTAAAATTTTATTTTCTTAGTTTATATTTAATGTTTGTTATTAATTCATTAATCAGCTAATAAGAATTAAATTGTAGCTAAACCTAGGTGGTAAATAAAGTTGTCTTATGAAATGTTTAAATGATATTAACGAGTAGAAAAAATATTATGTATAAATTAATAAACAACATAGTATTTGGTACATAACTTTTATTATTTACGATTCAATTTTTTTAAGTATTGTTAAATTATAATTTGCGTAGTCTCATATATTAGCGTTGAAGTACTGTCGAATGTTAACAATAATTACCTAAAATAAACATTTAGCCTGAAAGGTAATTTTGAATTTTGTAATCATCTCTGCAACACTTATATAGGAATGAATGATTCAGAAATGAAAATAGAAGAAAGAAAAATGGGAATAATATTTTATAGAATGAAAGAGTTATAAAAAATGGATCCACTTTGACCAATTTTATTTCTTCTTTAGAAAAGGAGTCACATTTTCATGTTTTGTTTGTGTAGTTTTTATTGGTTTTACCACATGTTTAGGTTCTCTGCTTCTTATCTTACTAGAACCTACATCTATAGGTTTTATTTCGAGTCAAATGTGGCTTTAACTTAATAAGCTAAAATGGCGACAGAAATCACAGAGCTGACTTTATGAAACCAAAATATATTATTTAAATGAAAACATTTTATTGCAGAAATGTTGCAACTCTATTCATAAATATAAAATTAGCCGCAACATTTTTTAGTTGCATAATAGGTCACAGGTTTAAAATGTATGTGTCTCGGGAATATTTTCGATTATAACATTTCATATTTTGGTAAATATATTGATAATTTATAACGTCACACGGTTGAACTCTCTTTCTATCTGGGTGAAACAGAATATGGTATACGATTTTCTAATCTATGTGAAGAAAAGAGTATCATATACATATATTTACATTTTACATCCTGATGTTTTTTTAGGGATTTTATTATATGATCAAACCACGCAAGACACTAAAATGATAAATGCCATTTAATATCTCTATGGCTGCATCTCTTCTAAAACGGGATCTTTATTTAAGATAGATCTCAGTAGTGCTTTACAGTTTAAATAAAATAGAATCGAATGAAATAGGGACTGATAAGTTTTTGATTTGTTGATTATAGTGTTAAATTTGTCCTAATCTTCTTATGAGGGTATGTTGTAAAATGGTGAAATGTAGACTTTTTTGATAACACCAGCAAGCTCTCTGAACGTAGGTGCCTTAAATAAGAGATATGGAAGAAACAATCACAAAATTGAACTTGATGTTAAATGCTTAAGTAATCAAAATTAAATTATATAGCACCAGCCTAAGCGCTCTTATGTTTACATCGTCACCTGCGCAGAAAGAAGAGAGATGCGGAAGAATTATACCATGTTATAAAGGAAAAGATATGACGCCATACAAACAAACCTACGAACAAGAAGGTACGTAAAAACAGAAACAATGCATAAACACACACTACAACAAAAAGTAATTAGCTTGCTAAATTAAATTTATACTGCCAAAAAAATCTGATTGGGTATAAAACTGGATGATTAAAATAAACATTCGGTTATATTCAAATTTATTTCTGACGAGAATTTAATGATCTATCTCAATTTGCAAAAATGATTATTTTACGAAATAAATTAGTGGAAATTAAACAAATCGATTTTGTTATTTAAATTATATTGATATTTTATTAATAAAAGAACATTTGATTAAGAAAAAATTCATAGTTTAAATTTCAATCGTCGGATAAACTTGGCATCAATAATTTGTTAAATCATTTTTCATTTTGGTGTTTATACAATTATTCTTTCCTTACTTACTTTTTTAGGCTTTGTTTTTGTGACTAATGTCATATTTTTTTCTCCTTTTTACCATTGTATATTTATTCTTTATATATTCATCACTGCGACCGGGAACATTTAAAGATGAAAGCGCTTATATTTGTCCATTTTCTTTTTCTTTGGGATTTTCGAACATATATACATATATATATATATATATATATATATATATATATATATATATATATATATATATAAATGATGTTTTTAGCTTAGAGAGAATATCCAAGACAATAATAACATAGAAATTCTTTGGTCTTTAGTAGACGTTTCGCAAATAATCAATTATCGAATTCGGTTAATTGAGGAATTACAATAGTACTCTTTGGGAAAGTAGTGCTACGACCTGCGCTGAATAATACCAATTCTCATACAGTAATTATGTGCGTCTAAGGGCAGGCAAAAACGGAAATCCTTGTTCTGACCTATCCATATCACAGATCAATAAAGGATAAAGATTTATCTTTCTACCTGGCATGGAAATTTGGGAAAGGTAAAGGAACCTTTACCTTATGGATTAGGCGTTGAAATTTCAAAGTCTAGGCTGGATTATATCCTTTTATTTAACATAAAAGGATCTATTCTAAATTCAATCTTTGCTAGATTCCAGGATAAATTTTGTCTATGCCATCCTATATCACGTCTCTTTCTGACTGAAAAATGTACTTAATATTTATGTAAAAATGATAAAAAGTCTTTTGTGGTACATTTAAATTTATTTACTAAATTTCCTCATCATTTGGTCAAAAGCTTGGGACAAAAATATTTAGTAATAATGAATCTAAACGATTTAATATTTCTTTCGATACAGTAGATGAGACGTGCGTTTTCATATTTAAAAAGTAAAATTAATTTGTCATAGCCAAATATCACCTTTTCTTCAACCATATTTATATAAAGAAAGTAAGGAAGAGAGATAAAAATAAATAGAGATATTAAGACAAAAATGAGATCGGTAAATCATAATAGCGCCTCGTGAAAGAAGAAAAATTCAGGCAACCACGGTCTCTAATACATGTTTCATTAGAAGAAGTGATTGCTTACTTAAATTTGAACAAAGACCCAATGTTACAGTTACTGTGAAATATATATAAATCTGTGGTCCAAAATCTGAGACGGACAAATATTTAATTATTTTAATGCAGAGTGGCGGGCAAAGACTAAATATTTATTCATTCATGTAAGAAGAAAGAAAGATTTAATATGTCAGTTTCAGAGGAATACCATAATCACTAAAAATCATCTTTATCGCTATATATTGTTCGATTATGGTGAAATGTATAACTATAATTTGATATTATTTGTAAGTTATTTTTAAATAATCATGTCACGTTTCTGTCTTACATTATGATCATGAAGATGAACCTCAAACGTTGATTTTACGGTAATGATGAATATTGCTGCATCAGTCTTGGTCCTATATTTATATCTAGTGTTCTAATGAATATAAATATATATATAGATATAAACATATATATATATATATATATATGTATATATATATATATATATATATATATATATATATATATATATATATATTAATATATATATATATATATATATATTATAAATATATAAGTTGGAGTATTTGAACTACGAAAGAGAGTAAATGTAAAGATTAAACTCTTGCAAAACTAAAGAAAACAACCGAGATCCCGAGCGTTTGTGCAACATTTTGAAGGAAAGAACGGATAAGGTAAGACTGTGCGTGTCAGCGATCGTTTTACGTTTTTCAGACGACCATTGTTTTTTCAAAATTTTATTTTAAATTATATATATACAATCTTGGCCAAACCTATGAGAGAGGTATTAAAATTGAAGAATATGATTAAAATTCATTTATTTCGTACTTGACATAATACATATACAAATTTTTGCGTATATTCTATCAATAAATAATATTTGCTGTGTCTTCCTCCTTTTTTAAGGGTTTTACTGTATATTTGCATATTGTGCATAAGTGGTTGGGGTAACCTTCAATGTGTGATACTAAGGTTATTTGCTATTTCTTCAGTAATTATCTTAATGTTAACCCTCAAAGGTAATTATATTTTTAAAAGTCTCCGAGGAAACACATTTCTGACAATCAAAGACTTCAAATCATTGCATTGTCCAGGGAGAAATTATCCCAAGGCAAAATTGCTAGAAAATTCAAATACGCGAAAAACTGCATCCAAACAACCATTAAAAGGTACAATGAAACCAATATCTTCAAAAACCGTGATAGTCAAGGTCGCAAAGCCTGAATGAATTTTTAGCTTTTTAGATCATGTTTATCAACCTTTCTTAGGTATATTTCAATGATGACATACTGGATGGTGTAATCTTACAATAAGACAATGCACCATGTCACACATCAAGAGTCTGAAAGGGTTGGTTTGAATAGAAAGAGGTGGCGTTAGTGGAATGACCCCTGAAACTTCAGACATCAACCCCAATTAACATTTGTGGTCACACTTTCGTACCGAGGCTCAGTTAAAACGGACATTAAGAAAACCTAGCATAACTGATTTAATAATTGTAGTTTTCAAATTTCTATTGCATAAATATGTTGCCAACGTTCCAGGCGATAAATGTAGAGAAAAGAAAAGAGTTACAGTTGTACCACAGTTCTCCAAATAACATAATATACAACATGGCGGAAAGTGCCAAACGCGGGAGTAAACAGTAAGCATATATTTATGTTATTTATTATATAAGAATTTGAAATTATGTATCAATATTATAAATAACATAAGCCTATTAGTTTAGCGTCATATATTTGAAAAAATATTACTATCGCATTGGTCTTTTCCTGTATTATTATTGTTTTGAAATTCTGTGTCAGTTATAACGGACGCTAGGCACAATATACACGAATTATCGCTAAAGAATTTTAGTTAGATAATGCTGTTTTCTATGATAAGTTTAAAGCTAACTGACTCAGTTAAATTTGGAATTATAAATATATAATAGTTCATGAATTATGTAGTAAATATTATTTATGAATAATATATATGTATATAAGGCTAGCCAAAAAGTCCTGATTCACATAGGAAGCGGACAGAAAACAACAATATATTATGGGGCAACACTAGAAAATGCAAAGAAAATGGTCAAAGAGGTTGAAACAACAAGTGAGTATAAATACAGATTGAACTACAAAAGAAGATATATCTGAACAAGCTAAGACTTGCTTTAATCCTATTAATGTTTTAACCTCTTCTTCACTAAAAATTTTATCAACCTGTTTATTGAATAAACTAATTCATATGCTCTTAGTTCTGGTCGTTGTTAAGTGGAAACCAACACAATGAGTTCAACCCAGCGTTGGGATAAAGTTTAAATGAATTATATAAATGTTCCGCAACCTGAGAGTATACACAATTATAACAAATATATTGGGTGTGTAGATCAGCTTAATCAAAACGTTGGCACCTATTGTATTAAAATGAAACAAAATATGTGGTGGTGGGATAGTTTTTCATATATGTTATCTGTTGCAGTTAGCAATGCCTGCATTTCGATGAACAAAGTTGGCACTAAAATTACTTTATAGCATTTTATTGAAAATGCATCACTCACTATTTTGAAACTTATTTAGTGCAAAGCGTTTGAGGCAAAAGACTTCCGAATAATGTAAAAGATTTGTGTCGATATAACAACATGGGGCACTGGATTGTGCACATTCCAAGAGAAAGACATGGTAAGGAATGCTGAGGAAAAAGTCATTTTTAGTGCGAGAAATGCGAAATTGGATTACATCCCAAATATTATTAAAAATATCTTGTTCAAAAAACTAATAAAATATGATATATTTAGATGATTTATGTATATATACTTGTAAATATAAAACTCATAAA
The DNA here is from genome assembly GCA_963969495.1 of Ceratothoa steindachneri. Taxonomy (NCBI): domain Eukaryota; kingdom Metazoa; phylum Arthropoda; class Malacostraca; order Isopoda; family Cymothoidae; genus Ceratothoa; species Ceratothoa steindachneri. The sequence goes on along the minus strand of OZ018323.1, from coordinate 35,060,045 downwards.
ATTTCTAAAAGAAATTTTTTTTTTGTTATTTGCATGTGTATTACAAATAAAAGGAATTCCTGATGTAACTGCAAGTGGAAATAATACAATTGATTATTAATAATAATGTTTTTATTATTATCATTTTTTAAATTTAATAATTTTAAAAATATGTAATTACTAGTAACATCATGAATTTTGCGAAGGGTACTAATTATTCCAATTTACACTTACAAGCATGTGATATTGAGGATGGGATCTGCTGAGCGTCCGTTATAACTGACAGGTTATAATTCCGTAACCCCTTGAAATATTGAAAAAAATACGTCTACACAAAATAAGTTATTGTACTCTTATTAGTATGTTAAAATTTCGAATCATTTGAGAAATATTCACACTTTTGGTACAAAGGGTAAACAGCCAAAATTCCTGAAGAGTGGCTGATGTTTTTTATGAACCCTTACAAAAGGGATGAGCAAAAGCTTTAAAAACATAATCAAATTATTTTTATTAAATTATCAATGAATTCTTGTAAAATACATGTCGCGAAAAGTACCTAGATGAAGAGACTATGAACAATTGATCTAAGATATTCCAACTTCCCTGACAGTTTTAATATTTTCGTCAGGTTGGTTAGATTTATAGTTAACTATTAATAACAGCATGTGTTCGATTTTTCCAGCCTATTTTGACACCTCACTATTTTCCTCTCTGGCTCCATCTTCATAAATGATTCAATACGGACTGCCATTATAAATTATAGGTTAGGGCTATTACAGCAAAGTCTGAAGTTTAATCCTGAAGTAGGTAGTCTTTGGCTGATTCGAGATTTTGCGTTTCGTGATCTTTGTATTTTGGGATTAAAATTAAGATCTGTTTAGTTGTTTGTGAGCAAAAGAAAATAATTTGACTGAAGAATAGACAACATATACTCCATTCTCTGGCTTAAATGGGGAGAAAAAAAAATACCTCGTTCAATTCATACCCATGCTTCCCTAATTAAAAATATGTTTTTCATCATATAAGTGTTAATAACTGAGTGAAATGATATAAATTCAATTAAAAATTGTGATAACAATGATTATTAACGTAAGATCATTCGGATCCCACTGCTAAAAGTAAGTTGATAAAATATTAAATACCAAATCCTTTTACTTTGATTTTATTTCCTCTCGGATATCCAACGATTGGACACGTTTTTGCGAAAAAGCAGCAAAACTCAGGAAATAAAGTAAATAAAAAGAGGTTTATTTAGATGATAAATAGTGTAACAGAAAAAAATCTATTATAAAACATTAGGGGTTATAAAATCATTAATAAATAATTTCTTAAAAACTCAGTGGTTTCATTGGAAATCTATACATTTATTCGCAACCTAAATCTATACATGAGAAAATGCTCATAGTATTCGGATTCGTTACGGCCAGAAGTTAAATGGGAGGAAATTGTGATGAGTTTAAAGGGTGGAGTAGGCTCGATGGACATATATAATATCGGCTACCGCTGACGAGTGCTCATACAGAGCTCACTGTGAAAGGTTTTCCTAGAGCATTTTTAGGAACGCTTATTTTGGCTTATATGCCAAATTTGGTGCAGAATAACTTCTCTCCTTCATAGAGGAATGGATAGATCTAAACTGTCTATGGTAGAGAAAAGTTGTGCCTTGCCCTACATAGAAAATGGCATGTCTGTGATTAGTGTTGCCGCAAACCTTAAGGTCACAACTATGGCTATTTACTATCTCTAGAAAGCAGCCGAATCAGTACCTACTAGGAATCAGAATCAGCACCACCTAGAAAACCAGGCTATAGTGTATTGCCACCAGCTCAGCCGTGAAGACTTCCGCAGCTCCTGGCAGAGCCGCGCTGACTTAAAACAGAGGGGATACGGCGTGGAAGCCGACTACTTCTTGGAACTTGGAGCCATCCGTATACACTGGCACGGTTCCAGCGTGAAACTAGGTGTGCTCAAGAAATGTCAAACGCATTACTTTTGGCACTATAGAAGATTTGGGAGCAGAGGTGTGGCGACAAATAGCCAAAGGTGGTACCTTCCAGGGTGGCGTCCTGGTCAGAACCAGGGACTACATCTTTCCGAGAGCTATATCTAGTTTCGTAGCCCTAAACCCAAAGGGCTTAGGGTATGACTGGCGACTCTTGGCGGCATAGGCACAGCCGAAATCAGCTGCGGATGCATTGCGAGCTGTTGGCGACGGAGGAAGGCGTCGGGCTCGCATGTACAGGCAAATAATTCGCTGTGTATGAAATAGAGACGTGTGGCATCTCCCTAGCATTGACTAGTAGGCTCTCAATGGGGTAAGTACGGAAGACAAAAGGTCGCAAGGCAAAAGCTGGTCTGGTGGATCGAATCCACCTTCCGCAATACACGCTCACCTGCGTATTGATAAAACTAGCATCCGTATTCGAGCTTCAAACGAACAAAGGATCGGTAAAAAAATAACGAAATAGTCCTAGCAATACACTTAAAGCTCAAAGTCACGGAATAGAGAATATCAATGGCGCGAGTACAAGAGACCCTAAGGTTGTGAATATGAGCCTCCCAGGTGTGGCGTCGGTTGAATTCAAGACCAAGGATCGGTGCGATTTAACCACTCCAGGCGTGATCCGTTAATAAACAAGTCTGGGTCAGGGTGGAGCCGTGGAAGGAGGCAGAAGTGCACTACCTTAACCTTGGCCAAGGAGATCGAAACCTGTGCGCTTCGGCAGAGCGAGAGACGCGGTTCAATGCCTGCTGGAGTCGACGCTCCATAGTTCATCTGTGCCGAGCCAAAAGAGATTAATAGGTCGTTTACGTAGAGCGTAGCAAGAACATCTTGCGGCAGCACTGAGGTGATGCCGTTGATGCTCATGACAAAGAGTGACACTGAGGTCACTTCCCTGCGGGAGGTCAACTTCCTGCACCATTGGGCCGGAGAGGGCTCCCCCCTACCCATACTTGGAATCGAAGATCTCGCAAAAATTCAGATATAAATATTGGGAGGTGGGCCCTCGCCCCCATCGTGTGGAGAGTCGCTATGATACCGTATCGCCATGCGGTATCATAGACCTTATTAAGATCGAAAAAAACCGTGGCTTATTTGCCATCTAGAAAGGAAGGCCTTGTAGAAGGAATTTCCCAGTCGGAGAAGAGTATCCGACGTGGAAAGGAACTTGCGAAGTCCGCACCGGGCAAAAGACAGATGGCCCCCGCTGACCAGAAAAAAAGGCTAATCTAACATTTACCAATTTCTCTATTAACTTGCCCACGCAAGAGGTTAGAGAAATTGGGCGGATACCAGCTGGAGTAGAGTGATCTCTTCCCTGTTTGCGAAAGGCGAGCATAGTAGGGATTCGCCAGGAACCCGGGAGGAGACCCTTAAACCTAGATCCTTTTGAACGAATCTAACAGAAAGGCCATGCCTCGCTCACCCAAGTGTCGAATAATGGCGTACGGGACATTGCTCAGACAATGGGTGGTCGGTATCCGCGCACAAAGCAAGAGCGGAACCCATCTCATTCAGAGAAACCCTGTCGTTGAAGGGTTATCCACCTCTTGAGGTAAAGTCCAGCAAGCGGCCTTCCGCGACATTAAAACGTGCATTGAATGCTAGCAGAGCAGTATGCCGGCTGGAGAATGCGGAGAAAGCTGTCGCGAAGGATTCCGTCACGGACACGGGGTCCGAGATTGTGTTCCTATTCTCTTGGCGCATGGGAGGGGGTTCCTGCTAGAACTGCGTTAAATCCTTTTGACTCGTTGGCACACCTCTGCTAGAGGGATCTTCCCTCAAAATGAAGACACCTATGCCTGCCTAGAAGAGCGGAGGGCATGATTTGAAATATACCATAACCTAGCCCTAGCCTGATGAAATTTATCCACAGTGAAATCGTTCGGGCTGCGCTTATAGCGCATGTAGGCATTGCGCTTCTGCTGCTTGAGGGCCGTCTCACACTCGGCTGACCACTACGGGAGTGGTTGGCGTGAAAAACGGCCAGACCTTCTAGGAATAGTAGCTAGGACTGCGGCAATGAGTTTGCCGGAAAAGAACTCAACGGCCTAATCTACCGACCTTAACTCCTCGACTGAGATAGAGAATTCAGTCATTTCCTGAAATAAAGACCAGTGCGCCCACGCTAAGCACCACCGGGGCCGGATCTCGGCCGGAAGTGGCACATAAATTCATATTTGAAAGAAAAGTGACCACTACCATAAAAGTCTTTAACCAATTCCTAATCAAAATCATGCTGTGCATCCGGAGAGCACAAAGATAGATCGAAAGAGGAAAATGAAGCGGTTTTCGGGCAGTGATGCGTAAAGTCATCCACATTTAGGACACCCATCTAAAGCTCGTCGATCAGGTCAGCAAGGAATTGACCCCAGGGATTAATAGAATAGCTACCGTTTAGATATCCGAGCAAGAAAAAAATGACTCGGCAACCGTGCCACGCCGCGGCGGAAGTCCATCGCGTCGAAGTAGGCTGACGGTGGAATGTACGCGGAAATAACAGTATACCTTCTATCAAGGTTCAGCTGCACAGCTACTGCCTGGAAGAATGTATTTAAAGCGAAGAGAAGAACAGAGACATCATGACGAGTGTAAATTGCACATCCTTGCATAGGGGCGGACTTGAGTTCGGAACTTGGCGCTGAGCCCGGATCCGCTTCCATGGAAGTCCTACCGTCTGAGGCTGCGTTTTCTCAGGGACCATGTCTATCTCCGGGGGGCAAGATCCAGTTGGCCCTCCCCCCAGGACATCATAGATCCTATTGGCAGTGGTATCATGAGTCTTGTCTTGGGATACACAGGCCTTAACCCTTGCTAGGTTTAATATTCAGGCCAGCAGATCTTTTGAGGGAAGCTACCTATGTAGCCTGGCTTCCCTCTCCTCCCTAAGGGAATTTGACCTACCAAGCTGCTTTAATTGGGGGCGGTCGGCTGTGGGCTGCCTGCTGGCTTTCTTGTCAGTCCCCTTGGAAAGTAAAGGGGGGACTGACGATGGAAAGAGGGAGGTGTTCGAAGGCACCTCCAGACAAGAGGAGCAACGGTGAAACCTCGCCACCCGTAGGCAAAGGAGAGGAGTAAGCTTCCTGTCCGGTTAGAGAGTTTTGGATGGTCCCCTGCAAGTTCACATGGGGGAACCTCCATTTTTTCTGTTGTGCTGCCCGAAGGCGGCTCTGCTGATCGTGAGGGAAAAAGGGGAAGATGTTTATTTTTTTGTCATCATCGGGCATGGAAACCCTATTCTTTCTTCGGGAAGCAAACGCTCATTACTCATAGCAGTAGCTCGCCCTGCAAGGAGTGCGTACGGGGATGGCAGAGCCAGCTGCCTTCATTCAAGGTCACCCCTCTCAGCTGGTAACCTGACAGCCATTCGGCATGGCGGCTCCACCTTAGGCACGGCGTAAATAATAAATAGTGAAGAGAGAAGAAAAAGGGATTTGAGCAAGGTATAGTTGGGGATGAAGCAGGTTATTAAAAACCCACCATCCCAAACCGGAAAAATATCTCCTTTTTTTGTTATCCGTCAACAAGATGATGCAGAATGTCTAGGTAAAAAACATTGTATGGCATGGCAAAGTACGCTTAATAATTTTACTTTAGACAAGAAATCGGGTTGTGAACGGTCTTTTATTTTACGTTAGGTAAAAGTGGCCAAATTTTAAGACTTTGAGCGAATAAAATCCAAGTATCGTAGTTTCAAACTACCGAGAGCCCTGGTTCTGTTATGGAATGCTCTTAGTTTAAGTGCCAGGGGTATCAGCCTACACGGGGCACACCCATACTCATATCACATTTTCCTTGGTAGGAATTTCTCCACAAGGTCAAGCGCCCATCTTTACTCGAAAAGATTTTATGCAAACTATCGGGGGCATAATCAGATGCCAATTTGAAAATTAGGCAATTAAAATTTACATCGGAGCTTTTACAATATTTGAACACTTTATTGGCTTATTAACAGGATCTCTAATAATAAGTCATGTCATGCGAATGAGCTAAGAATCTTGTTTGCTCCGTGATAAGTGAACAACTGTTTAATCTAGCTCAATTAGGCAAACTAGAATTTTAGACTAGAACTAGAACCTAGGAGGGTGTAATTTTTATGGGACGCCAAAGAGAAAAACGACAAATCAACGAGAGCCTATTTACTCGCTGTGAAATATAGTTGGAGAAAAAGTAATGTAGAGGTAATCCATAATTATGATTTGAGGAAAAGAGCTAAATTTCGTATAGCGATTATGTCCAAATATTGATATTAGACAGATTTCTTTTAAAACATTAATATCTTTTAAATAGGTTTCCCATTGATTTTATAAATCATGAGAAGAAAATAAAATGTTATTGTTTGGATTTTAATTGCCATAAAAGAGAAAACTAACACAAATTCTTGTTTGGATATAAATTTTTACTATAAATCTATAATTTTTAACAACTTATATGAAGTAAATGTAAGAAATCAATAAGAGAAATTAAATGAAACTTTTCATCCGAAATATTCTAAAGGCACTTTCCTATTGACCAATTTGAAGTTTTAAAGAAATCAGCAGAATCAGTCTTTGCAGCATCAAGGCTGGTTAGCAATAGTTATTTTTGGTCGCGAGAGATGTAAACTCAATCAATTAATCAATCTACTTCCAATGCTGTCCTCTTTTTTCCAAACTGAGAGAATTAGGATTATTGAATATAATCATTATTTTGCATTTTGACGCAATTCTTACTCCATTCTCGACTTTAAAATTTTACACTAGATTATCTTAAAATATCTTTTGCCAAATCAACATTCCCCTTCCTTCATATTTTTGCTTCGTGAACGGCTTCACCTAAGGTATATGGGAACTCATTCTCTTGCCCATATCCTTGGCTAATACAGATTGACTCTAGATTTATCTGTAAAGATAAATGCTAAACTAGTTTTCATGTATATTTGGGCCCACAACAAAGGTTTTCACAGTTTTCTTTGGTTTTACCGGCTTTTTCTTCTTCCTCCTAATAGTAGAAAAAAATCCTGAGAGCATTTCATCTTTTTTCTATTAAGAAAATGAGCCCCAACAGCTAAAGCAAATAGTTTTACTTCTAGCATGAGTCCTTTTAGCCACTACTATTTTGTTTTGAGAAAGATCTCTGTCGGTGAAAACTCGAAATTCTGGTTGAGCCATTTTCTTTTTTGACTAAAATCCATTCTCCAATTATAATCCAAGTGCGATAATCAGCTTTCAATTCTAAGCAAATTTTCTGATAAGACTTTCATTTAGCAAATTTATTCTCTAAATAATAATTATCTTCTTAGGAAATTCCTGTATTCTGACAATTTTATCAGAAATGCTTTGTGCACAAGATGTACTAACTACAAACAGTCGTTGAAATCGTCTTAGATAAAATCTACATGAAACGATGTATAATACATGTGAAGAATAGGTTTTTTTTTCCCTCTAAATTTGACTTACGATATTTATAATTGTATATCAATCATAAATCTTTCCTTAATTATATCACTGCAGAATAAGATGTTGAGCTATTGAATATATTTGTGTCCAAAAATTCTCAGGCAAAATTTCATATGTTCAAAAGGCGCTATATTTTAGAAGGTAATTCATGTTCGAATATGTTCGATGCTTCTCGAAAATTTTTCAGTCAAAATATCTACAGTACTTCATATAAGGGTCTTTTAAATTCTCAAAATTACTAAATTTGTAATATGATCCAACATTAAATTTCTAAACAAACATGTGAGAATTATTGAAACCTTACAACAGGTTTATGTAGACTCTACACCCTGTAGAGCAGTTGCTTACAATTAGATTAAGCACTTCAATGAAGACAGAGAGCAAATAGAAATTATCCACGGGAAGAGAGACCATCTTCGACGAAAAAGCAAGAAAATGTCACGCTTGAGCCGAATCTAGTTGAAGAAGATCGTAGTCACTATTGACGAAGCTGCCAATAAGGCGAGACCCTCACATGGTTAATAATTTGCAATTCCCAGTGAAGATATTGGTTTGGTCAAGATTTAGGCGCGCTAGTTCCATAAGTTTGGCGCAAAGACCAACTGAATCAAATGGCTGACCTTTCTTATACACCCTTGACCTAAATTAAAGCAAATGGGGACAATCTTTTAAGCGTTTAGTCAGTGAAGAGGAATTAATTTGATCCAGAAAACAAAGTTCAATCCAAAGAGTGACATTCGTAGGAAACAGACAGAAAGATCTTTTAACACATTGACTGCCAAGCCCAAATCCCAGAAATTTTATTCGGACCCATAAAATTTTTTGTTTTGTTTTGATTCTAAATTTTCGAAGTTTAGGTATAGTACTACTTATTTTGTGATATTCAGGTAAACTACTGAGGTACAGTTATTATTGATATTATTTTTAAGTTTCCAGCAGGGGCCATGTCACCCACGTATGGGTGACGGCAGTGCATGTTAGCCATACGTGGCCATGTCACTCATATTGGGTGAAATCAAATTTTAAGGTGTTTTCTCTTTTTTCAGAATAAATAATTCATAACTTAAAAATCAGTTCCTGCATATTACTAGCATTAATAATTACCCATAAATGAGTAAACAGACACCTTTGGAACGAGTGAGACTTCTGGACCTAGTTGACACATATTCGATTGATGTTTCAGATGTTGGTTCAGATGATTCACTTAGAGATCCCGATTTTGAACCACTTGCGGGATTTGAATCTCTTAATGACGATAATGAGCATGTAGCCAAAAATTTACCAGAACTGTAGGATGCAATGGGTATGGAGGAAGATAATAAAGAAAGTGATGATAAATAAACTGGAACCGAGTGATCCAATTTCAGTCAGAAAACTAAGGCATTTCCTTTTACAGGAACAGAGGGGGTACGTCCCAATCTATTATCCTCTATAAGACCAATTGAAGCCTTTCAACTGTTTCAAGATGTTAAAGTATTTGACCATTTGGTTGGACAAACAAATTTATATGCCAAACTAGTCACTTCAGAGAGAGAACGAACGCCTGACAGAAGACACAATAATTGAGTACTAACAACAAAGGAAGAGATTAAAAAATTTATTAGGCTTCTTCAATGGATGGGCTTGGTAAGAATGGGGGAAATTACAGACTATTGGAAAAGTAATCACTTATATAAAAATTATATAACAGAGAAGACAATGAGTCAAAACAGGTTCGAGCTCCTGTTGAGTTTCTTCCATTTTGCAGACAACACAACAATCGAGAGAGGCAACTGTTTGGGCAAAATTCAGCCTCTCATTGATCTTCTGATAAGAAAATTTCAGGAACCTTTTTACCTGGTAGAGATGCTGCAGTAGATGAGACACTGGTCCCATGGCGAGGGAGATTATTTTTTCGCTAGTATATCCCCAATAAAGCCGACAAGTAGGGATAAAGTTATTAAAACTCTGCTCACCAAAAGGCTATACATACAACCTTTCTATTTATTCGGGAAGATTAAGGGCAGGCACCAGGTAGGTGGTATTAGCCAAAACGGTTTGCACAGACTTAATGTTTAACCTTCAGAATTAAGGCCGAACATTGTACGTAGACAATTTCTCCTGCAGCTAAAAACTAGCTGTTTCTTTTCTCAAGATAAAGACCCATGTAGTTAGGACATTACGTAAGAATAAAAAGAATATGCCCAAAGAAGTAATGAATGCCCAGCTTAAAAGGGAAGACATGATTGCCTGGGAAGAACAAAATGGATTTGTAGTCCTAAAGTAGAGGGACAAGAGAGATGTCAGACTGCTTTCTACAGAACATAGGCCAGAAATGGTGAAAATTAGGGAGAAGAGTGGAGATGAGCAAGAACCCATTGACCAGCCTGGGCCATCTACTACATAGAGAGGGAAGACAACGTAAACATAGACAGGTCAAACATAAACCATTAGGTGTGCTTGCGTACACCTAAAAGGTGTGAAGTGGTATAAAAAACTTGGAGTGGAACCTTTGCTAGGCATGGCTGTAGTAAATGCTCTCGTAATCTACAAGAAAGTGACTGGCAAAAAAATTAAAATAGAACATTCCCGGGAGTCGATCACATCAGTCTTTTTGGAATGTGAACAAACACTAGATATAGAAAGCCATCATGTAACACTCCCCACATATTTCAAACTAAAAGTGATGCTAATAATAGACAAATCAGAAGAGCAGCTGATTCAAAGTGCTGACCTTTCTTATACACCCTTGACCTAAATTAAAGCAAATGAGGACAATCTCTTAAGCGTTTAGTCACTAAAGATAAATCAATTTGATACAGAAAACAAAATTCAATCCAAAGAGTGGCATTCGTAGGGAACAGACAAGAAGATCTTTTGAGACGGTTATAGCCTCATTTCATGGAATTATATTGATAGACGTTAAGAAGGACGGACAACTATTACCAGCAGGTATTATGAAGGTGTTTTAGGACGGTTTGGAAAATCGCCGGGATTGAGGTAGGTCGGAACCCATTCAGCGGTGGCCTGTTTTTTGTATATAAATAATGGAACATAAGTAGCATCCCAATGGGAATCAATGTAAGTAAAAGTTTGAGTACGGCGCCTTTATTAATAATGCTAACAGCCACCGTGCTGTGAAAAAACCACAATGCCTTTGGTAATTTAAAAAAATAAAGAGCGTTGTATAATCAGCCCTGACTGCATAAGTTTCTTAGCGCAGTACTCAGGTTAGTTAAATCACATCGGAGTAGACACAACCTAGCGCCTTCGGTGTGGCATCCATGAAAGCTATTATTCGCTTTGAAGCGGCGGGAGGGTGGGGCAGGGCATCCACTCGGAAGACAGGAGGGCACCCAGCATCGCTACCTTATTGAGACGCCAGTAGGTGAACTGTGCTTAGAATCTCGAAGGGAAGCGTCATTCCAAACGAAATTCATAAGGCCGCCCAGCCGTCTGCTTAGGGCCCAATTAAGCGCTCTCTCCAGCTTCAGGTGCATCTTATTCTTGAGGTGCCTGCTTCGTAAAGTGAGATCTTCGTCAACCCCAAAGTAAACCAGGTGACGAGTGGGTTTCAACATACTCTATTTCAGATTGATGGACAAGCTCGAATCCTGTAGTAGGCCTAACACCCTCCATAGCTCGGTCATTGGTCCTAGCTTCTCTGCTATTGTGCTGAAAATGAGCGAAATGTTTTTTTGCATGATGAAGGGGGTTTTGCTGAAACCTATGGAAATCTTGGCGAAGATTTAATCAGGATAGGCTTCCACATTTTATCATAAACTATCTGCGCGCCGAAAGGTGCATGGATTTGTGGTAAAAACCGTGGGACAGATCAAGTTGTATTGCCCATGCCCCGAGAGGAGCCTCACTAACTACTTTGAAAAAAGAATAAAGTTAGAATGAACTAGGGTTATAATAGGAAGAATCAGTTATCAGTGACATGTCATAAACCGATCTATCTTCCAGGGCATTTTGGGGGACCAGGAAAATCCCGTGGGCAGAGCGGATGTCATCCGCGAAATCCAAAACTCCGGCGTGCAGCAGCGTCTGAAGACCGGGTCTAACTGTTGTATCCGAGGTAGCGGTACCTTCATAAATATACCTGCACACCACGTCCTGCTACTGCTTTAGGCAATGTTGGAAGCCAGCGGTAGCCTATTGCACACCGATCTCTGAAGAAAGTTAGAGATATGCTCCTGATGGGGATCCTTAACCCTCTCCCGACCTGGGAGTGGGTCGACCACATTGACCTGTGGGTTGCCGTCGCCTTCCGCTTCGTCGTTCTCCCCGGACTTCAACTGAGGGTAAGGAAGTCAATCCTGAGGAGGAGCCCCTATCCAGACGAGATTGTATGAGTTCTGGAGCGACATCATGCGGAGGAGGATCGTACTCTTTGAAAACGGCGATTGTCGCTGCAATCTCTCGGTCATCATCCATCATGCGTTGCTCTTCCTCGTTGCCTGTGCCGCATAGATTGATTGCCTTTATAGCTGCTGCAAGTCCGGCGTCTGTCGCCAACAGGCGCTCTTGGGAACTCAATGCCAAGTCATCTAGATCACGATCGTCCCAAAAAGGATCTTCCGGGGGGATAATCACAGCTTTGCCGGCAGAACCAAGTCGGCCATTTGGAGTTCGAAGGGAGGAGAAGGTTCGAACTAATCTCCAGTTGCCTAAATCCCAAAGCAGTCGCACGCGATGACCTCAACAGTAAGGAGAAGGTTTTCCACTAGCAAAGGAATAGAAAGCATGGGTGGAGTAGAGAAAGATGTGGGTGGGTGGAGACAGAGCAAAAAGGTTATCTCGTTGGGCCCAAACTTCATCTCCCTAATCACTACGTTTTATGTTGCGTCGGCATGGGGGTGGTGTTTGGGTGGAGGCTGGAGCACTGGAAGAGGAAGCATACTCGTAAATAAGGACCACTCGGTTGTAAATAATAGGGTCAATTCCTATTCCCACATGCTCCGAGGACTGTATTCGTTCGTCCTCAATGGCGTATCCTCAGTTGACGAAGCTAACTAAATAATAGAGCTTCAATCTCGAGCTGAAACGAATTTCTTCCTCTCTTACCAACTGTTGCCGAAGGCGATCTATTGTAAAAAAGGCAACTCATCTCTTAATATGTCAGGAGTGCACAATGGAAATTGGGTGTACTGATTCCGGAATGAAGATGGGCTACCACTAGGTCCCAGTCAGGAGTGAATTTTTTCTGATTGAGTTATTGGAGTAGGCGTAATTCAGGTCTAGTCCCTGGAACCTCTATTAGTGGTCTGCCCGGATCTAGGCCTGGCCCACTCTGTACCCGGGTCAGAAACCGACCGCCTATTTGAATGATACAGGGAAGAGAGGGGGGCACTATTGAGCTATGAAGCGCGTTGTGCACTAGGAATCCATATTGGGTTTCCTCTTCTGAGGAATAAGATTTTTTTTCTGCTGAGAATCCTCAAGTTTAGATTAAATTAATTTTAAAGGGAACCCACAGCATCGGAGAAGACCACAAGACTTACGTCCAGAAAAAATCCACAGGAGAACAAGGGGCCCCTGCACCTTCTTTATTTATCATTTATACACAAAATCAGTATGACATATTTATCACAATACGAACCGGTTTTTAGAGAGAATAATACAGACAGATTATTGAGGAGGTGGTCGGAGAACGAGTAAAAAACGTCGAGGAATGCTGCACAGACAGATTGTTTTTACCATGAAAATGCCTTAGCGTGTTCTGCGAAGGCTTTCCGGTCCGTGCTACACGAATTTTAATGGGAAACTCTTGCACCTCCATCTCCTGTCCCAAATTTAGTCCTCTCTGCAATTTTATGTTCCCTAAATTTTAAACAACACCTGAAAGGCACCTGATTCCAGTCGTTAGCACAAAACTATGTCATTGCTTGGTGTCAGAGACCCACCAGTAATTCTACAAAGAGGGAATATTCCGGTGAAAACATAGATTGAAAGTTCTATAGGCAATAATGGGGCTTATGTAGAAAAATTATTATGTTATGTTGAAAAAAAAAATTGTATGATGTTATAGGCAGGTGAGTAGAATAGATCTCGTATATCTCTAAATAAAATACACAGGCAAATGTCAAAGATACTAAGGGATGCAAGAGAGATTGAATCTTAGGATTCAAAGATTTATTGGTGTCATATGGACAAGTGGATGATCGCGACTCTGGTAGTTATATATGGAGATGGTTTGTAAAGAGCCTGCGAGGTACAAATAGGCCTTGGTTTACAAAATGTGTACGAGATGCTCTAATAATTAGTAGGACCTCGGCTTGGGAATAAAATCTTACTGAATGAAATGTTGTGAAATTATATTACAGGGCCCCCTAGATCATTATCAAGAAGGATTCTCTGCGTAGATTGCTACACCTCATTATTGCAAGAACAAACCTTCATTCCTGCCTGAATGGAAATTAAAAAGCCTGACTTAATGGATTAACTGGAACATTTTTGCAATCACTGATAAAGTTAGAGCATTTCCCTCTCTCTCTCTCTCTCTACTTCTATATATATATATATATATATATATATATATTTATATATAGAGAGATAGAGAGAGAGAGAGAGTCTGGCCATTCTAATATAAAAGTATTAAATTTCTATACAAAAAATAGGCCTTTACTAGGTCAGATTTCATTGATGAGATGGTAAATTACAGTAGCTGAAAGTAAAATGATCAGAATTTTTTTTAAGAAGAAAATATAGGAAGTTTATGCTGATCTCATTCTTTAGCAGGCAGAATATTTCTACCCTACTTTTATCACTAATGCATTTACCTCTCACACTTAAACGTGTCTTATCAAATTGCTCATTTTCACTCAAAAACACTATTTTTTGAGTACTGTGATCAGTTACACTATCTTGACCAGAGATTGTGCGTGGATCCTGATGACCTTGCCTGTTTCTCTTATTTCAAGTCCTTAATAGTAGGCGAAACACTCCCGCAACTGAAATTTGTGTGGCAACCTTTTTATTCCCTTTTTCCGTCAACAGATTTATGTGGCTGTTATTTGCTAATTGTCGTTCTACATCCTTTAGTGTTTTAGAAAATGATAATAGACTCTTGAATTCGAAGGCTTTAACTGGTTTACGAATACTATTTAAGAGAATGCAGACGAGGCTTGAGCTTTTTCTGATACCTCCTATTTTTTGAAGTTAAATGATTGTCCATGAACTACTTGTTTCAATGCAAACTATTCTATTGAAGTTTGTTGGTATATGAAAGGAGACAATTAAATAGAAAAATGTGAAGTTTGTAGTATGTCGGTGCTTAAGTTTTATAATAATAGGAGGATACTTGCGCACCCTCAAAACTAGAATATCTAATATCTCTCCAACTTTTTACGGTAATTCAACTCGATTCTGACAGGCAAGAATTATATGAGATCAACTTTTAATTCCTAAGCTACGCTCGCTCATTTTTGGGAATGTTAATATTAGTTACTTTTTATTTTCTGAACAATGATACATTATAAATTTCTGTTCATAGAGCAAGTTAAGAATTTGACAAACTAATAAAACTAAAGTGTCAACATTGAGGTGTATGTTTAACAAATCAGCTTTTGTAGCGACTTCGTTTCGAACACACGTAGCTTTTACGAACCAGAACCTTGGCTTACTGGCTTAGTTTGGTTCGGGAGGACTATGAGCGTTGATGTATTTTATTATAGTAAAAGCTGTAATACCACTTCTTATAATTCTAATAATGTTCACTAAGTAATATTTTAATAGCAGCGAGGCTCTATCTTTATTTATAATGTAAATAAAAATACTGAGCCATGTGTCCGTCCATATTATAAGAGAATTAAATTTTAGCGAGTGGAAATTATGAGACGCGCACTCAAACCAAGAAGAAGCGTTTCGCATTGCTATGGCGTTGACTCAAACCTGATTATCTTAACCTATGCCTACTTTTCGAAATAGGCGATTAATGTAAAGTTAAATAGACAAAGATTCACTTTACGAATGAGAAAATTCCCACTCAAGTGGGAAAGGTAGAGTCTCACTACTCAGGAAACTAGAAAATATTTCGGCAATGACGTACGTAGCCCTGAGATATGTGTTCTCGCTTTATCAATTTGCCCATATCAATTTCAAACTTAGAAAAGACTCGTAATTGCGAGTCGGGCTAATTATTGAATAATTAATGGAGTTATTAATTAGGCGAATTATAATTCAATTTTAAAAAATAAAAGTTGTTCTCAATATTAAATATCGACAACAACTTTGATTTGGGAGGTAAATGAGATTTCAAAATCCAGGTTGTTAACCTCACATGTGACTTGCAAAAGTAACAAAGCAAAATTAAATCCTCGCTACTTAGCGCTATTTTAGCAACAAATATGAAATATTGTTTTTCCTGTGATCACATTAAGTCCTTATATAAATCCCCACGAATGGATTTACCATTGCCGATGAATGGTGGACTGGGCAAGATTACGAGATTTGCACATCCATTAATTCCAAATGATTTTAGTCTCACTTCTGGGCTCATGCGCTTCTGCTTTTTACATATTTCTTTATTTTTGCAGGGGATAGTCCATTAGATGCTATTCTTTTATAGCAAATAAGCAATTGTAAAAATCACAAAGATTTATCGCACGTTAAAATCATAGTCAGGTGAATTAAATAGCTCAGACAACCCATTATATGGAATTATTAAAAAACACATCAACAATATACTTGTAATAGAAGGAATACTTCCAGTCTGCTTCTTAATGAAGGAATTAAAGCGATAATTGACCTAGGAGGAAAGATATAGACTAGTGCTCAGGAATTTAATAAATGAAGGATACAGGGACTTTATTTTATACTTGATTTGATGGGCTGTTAGAGTTATCTAAAATCCTTTTAAGGAAGGTTTCTTGAAATCTATCGCCCATAGATGATAATTTCGTAGATATTTCGATTAAAATCAGGAAATAGCTATCACCAAATAAAGTGGAAGAATTTTAGTGAAAATGCTATATAGTAGGTTGCCAGGAAATTAATGTCGTTTAATTAAGAGGAAAGTAACATCATTTTTAATATACAAAAAATACATGTTAAGAAAAGAGACGAATGCCCCCGCTTATAAATTTGTTTTGGCTGATTATTCAATCAGTTGATAAAGTTATTGAATAATTCTTTTGGGTTAGATGAAATATATAATTTGAAATTGAATTCCAAACCTAATGCAATTCTTCTTTCGCGTCTCAAAATTTGTATGTGTTTTTTTCTATTGACACAGGTAGACACACTTTCGGATCGGTCGACCAGTGATGGACCTTTTTATTCAAGAGCTTATTTTAAACATTGAAATTGTTCAACACATCGGTAGGCAATAAATTTTGCGTGTAATGAAAGTGTTCATAATGAATAACTTATACATATCTAACAAAGCGTGAATCGTAGATTCGTGGTTTAGGAGACCACGGCTAAGAGTAGATATTACATATCCGTTTTAGGAATAATTTTACATACAAATATTCCAATAAAGAACCAACTTTTCCGCTTTCTTTAAAATTAATCTCCTAGAACTATTCACGACCTTTTCAATCCACTAACTATTAAGCAATTTCCACGCGTTTTAATTGCTGTTAACCTGACAATTCATATAACCCCTAACCACCATTTTTGCAGCCTCAAATAAGGCTTATATATTAATAGCTCAAATATAATCATTTATGTTTGATTTCATTGTCATTTTCATTAATTTATATATTTTAATGATCATTAATTTAAAGATAAAATTTTTAGTAATTTTCTTGAGAATAATGGTTTTGCTTGGCTAAACATTGAGGTTAACCAGGTGATACATTTTTCACTAAAATTTAATATCGCGTGACTCATGACGCAGGCTCCGGCGCAGAAATAAAAGCGTCGGCTTTCTCAGTTCTCTCAAAGGGGTCAACTTCCAGGTATTCATAACTAAAGGCGTTCTGGATGTCTTTTTCAATAAATTTCATTGTTAAAAAGAGAAAGTTAATGATAGCTTACCTAAAATACTATCAAGATGAATTATCTACTTCAGACGGCAACGATATTCTCTGGAACGAAATATCATAAATCCCTGGATACAGTATTATCCTTTTCCCAAGGTAAGCCAATCATTTATCATTCTCTTTGCTCATGTTAAGTTTAACTCTTTAAAAATTCTTATACAAAAGATGCCGAAGTATTGATCGCTTAAAAAGGGCCTCTTCATGATATTAAATTCAAAAGTGCTTAGGCATTACTATGCCCACATTTAAACAGTGCGTAAACTTTAAGAAATGTTAAAACATTCAATCTCGGACTACTGAGTGATTAGCTCTTAAGAAACTGACACATCATGATAAGCTACATCAGGTTTCCTCGTTGAAAGTAAGGCAAGTTTTTTTTATCACGTAAAGAAAATAAACCTCAGATTTCTTTCAAAAAGTCTATTGCATCCTAAATTAATTCAGGCTATTTGGGTTTATTGTTTTTATTAGGGGAAAGCAATGGGTTTTTAGGTTTTGAAAGTTGTTACATTTATACCATTAGTACACATCCCTGCCTTCTAATTCCAATCATATAATCACAAGCACCTTTATATAGGACTCCTGCACACTCACCCAAACCAAAGAATGATCTGAAGTTCATTTCCTATAACGATACATCTATAGGCTCTAAAACCTAATGATAATGCATATGTACAATTTACACTTATGTCAACATCCATGACTCTGCTGGCACTCGAAAATACCTTGGGATCAAGAAAGAAATATAAATATAAAGAGCATCAGGCAACTACTGCAATTCTTCATATTTGCGTGGTACCTATCCTGTCTCAGTCACTGACCTTCTTCACTTAGATTCAGTGGCCAGTGTTCGTAAGATCTATGCAAAGGCATTCCTTGTAAAACATTCGATTCGTGAGGAGGGTTACTTAACAACGCAGCTTCTACGCCCACTTCACAGAATACGGCGAATCCAGGGTTAAAGGGCAATTTAATTATTTCATTGGATTATTATATAAAGAGTTCCCACCCTATCTCTTCGTAAGGAAATGTCCGTATAGTATGGGAAAACTGGCATCACGAGAAGCGACACGCTCCCAAGCGACAGGAACCCCACGTCTCAAGGGCCTTCTTACCTCTTTCTAAATTCCGGTGTCTAGTATCGCAGACTAGTTACCACTAAATTTCGTCAACTTAGGCCTATTTGTGGCCGGGAGAAGTGATATTGGGTAGTATTTCAACTATTAATCATGATTTAGTTTTAGGTAGTAACAAATGACAGGATACAATTTGAGGCTTGTTTGCATTCAAAACCCAAATCCCTCGCTGTATTTAGGTCAGGCCCAACGCGTGCATGAAGTCTCGAGGCTATATATCAGCCACACCTATTTACTATGTTTAGTTAACTTCTATTTTAAATTATTCTCCTTACTACCTTTCTTCTATATACGAAATAGTTGCAAATGTGGGTAAAATTCAAGAGAAATGTACATCCATGTTCATGCTGGGGTTAATATTACTTTGCTAATGATCATACTAACCTTACACATTTACATCCGAAGTAAGGTCTCAAACAATGCACGGTTATTATTTGATCCTACTCTATGTCTCACTTTCCATGAGCCTCAAACATCTTCCTTTCTAAACTCTAATTTAAATGCAGCGATGGCGTTTCCAATGTATTCTAGCTACCTTTAAGAACATTTACTCGATAGAAAATAAATATATAAATATAAGAATGTAATTAATGTGAGATTACCTACATTTTAATACAATCACTGTGCTTATTTATACAGAAGTTGGTTGTGAAAGAACAATCTCTGATCCCCCTCTAATTTATCGGAGACCACGTGCTATGGTATCACGCCATGGATGACGTCATTTCCTGTTCGAACATTCTCGAATTTTCGACTCCTGAGCATGCTGGGAAAATATTTCCCAATCCTGGTAGCTCGTCCCAAGCCTTCCCTTCCCCGGTGACGAGGTGTGAAAGAGCCGCTATGTCCCGCCCCTGGCTGCTAAATGATGAATCGACTCCATCTCCGGATTAAGATGTCAAGAGCTTGTGACTCCTTTCTCCAAACTCCCCCCTCCCTTTCAGAATTTGGCATACAAATACTCGGCTTATTCTGTAGTTCCAAGAGTCCAGCTCGTACCTCAAAGCCGTCCGTATTTTTTTCGTCCAAAGAGCTTTCGTCAGACAGCAGACTTCTTCAGTCGTGATTCTACCCAAGTCAACTTCTGTGAACGGCAAGCCTTTGAATTTGCGCAACAGTTTTCCCTCGTTTAATCGAACTAAAAAAAGTCTCCATCGATTACATTTGAGCAAACCCAAGGTTCCTCTTTCCCTGGAATTAAGAGAATTCCCACACTCCCCGTCGAGCGTCATCTTTGAGTTTTGGCTATCTCCATCGTAAAGTTGTTTCAAGTCATACCCCGTCTGCCTCATTCGGATCGTGCCCCACTTGACTCCTCGGATCGTTCCTTACTCGTTTCATAGCAACAAGGACCTTCCTCGAAGTCATCGACCGGTAAGACTGAAACCCCCTCAATTATTAGTATTGTCAAGTTTCCGTTTTTGATCTGAGTCTAGTTACATTAATCAATTAATTCCACTTGAGAAACCCTCCTCATAATAATTATCAAGAGACTATCTCAATTTAAATTATTCCCCTTTGTCTATTATTACTCTTTTTTTAATCTTTGTAAATAAAATTATATTTTTATTGTTTCTTCTTTAACTTACCTTGAACGATGCTCTCGGCCTATTCAAGTAAATCTCGCCACAATTTATGCACACTTTGTTTGATTATTAAGGATTTGAATCTCAACTCCTAAAGTGTGACCTCCTAGTCGGTCGTTAATCCTTGCGAACATTCCTTCAACGGTTTGTGTTGTATAAAGGTGATTAAGTTACTTTCCTACATAATAGTGTATGGTATAAAGTGTTTGTACCACGACATTGGTAATTGCACTATCCTTATGTACCTAAATATGTAATTACGGTGAAAGTTAGCTTGAGAAAGACTTTCGTCCGATTCAACCTCTAAAATATCTTTGTCCAGAACATGAGACCTAAATTAATCTTCTCCAAACCAACTGCTTAATAGCTTCCAACTCTTCCGTAACCTTCCTTTTTCTGACCTTACCTCCTAAGACTTATTGTAGTCACAGCAATTTTTGTGTTAGTCAGTGTTTTTTTACCGAAGAATCTCACTTTTCGAGCCCCAACTCAGAATTTCCGATATGGGGGGATGGGAGAGAAAATCCTTTAATCCTCGCACAGAAATCCTCCTTTTTGAATCTGTAAAACGCTAGTATGACTATTACAGAATCGGTGGGACTTCAGGTGTGGAGAATTTGGCAAGATAGTATTAATGAAGAAATTAAAGTTACAATTGAAGAGCCGGGAACGAGAAACGTCTAGTTGACGATAAATGTTCTAAGTCAAAGTGATAGAGAAGTGAAAGAGATATCTTGACCGATAGTATTCTATGTTTTCCATTATTTTAGCAAATTCTTGCTTTTTAACGTGGGATTCAAACCATAGTTTGTTTAGTATGTAGCTTAAGTCTTCTTTTCGGCCATTTTATTGGTTTGTTTTCATTCTTCAATCGATGGTTACTAAAGTTTTATAGCGTAGTTTTGTTCAAATATCAGGATTCTTTCTCCTACTTATATTCATTTTTTTTAAGGTGTTACTTTTTGGCATTTATTCCGTATTCCTAACTACTAGTATTCTTGGAGTTGTGTGTAGTGAACGCCTTATTTTACCCGATTTCCATGTTTGGTCTTCTCCATTGGTGGTCTCATTTGTTTTTTCCCCATTCTTCTCTCCTTGTTGGCGTCCAATTCTGTATTTTTTACGTGGACGAGTTTGTCTTAATCAGGTTGGTTATATCCGACATAAGGCCTTTAAATAGCTTGTTGATTGTATGCTAATTTTGTTGCTTATGTTTTTGTCGAATTAAATTCCCCTCTCTCAGTAGATATGATTGGTTAAATGGGTGGGGAACAAGGTAATTTTTTGTAAAGTTCAATATCTCCTACAGGATTTGTGGCTTTTAAGGAAAGAAGAACTTGACATTTTTTGCATATCTACCTAGAGCTTGGCTTAAGGAATGTGTACTTATTCTTTCCTTTGTTTAATTCAAATTTATATTTTTCGATGTATGATTACCAGCCCATACGGTTTAGTAGTCCCTATAGTTAGGAAAAGTCGCCTTTCTATATTTGTTGACTGCAGCACTGAGTCTTCCACTTGTCTAAGTTTGAAGTATTTATGTTTTATATATTTTCGTCTGATCTGCAAATATTGGTGGAAAGTTGTTTAAATTCCCTTTATGTTTTTTGCCTATTTACTGACATTTTGTAACCGGTTCTAGATTTTATTCTGGGTGAAGGTCCCTAAGTTCCCTCTCTTTTGTTCTTCTATTATTAGTTATTATAGAACGGAGTTTATTTTAACTTATTTGAAACTCCTTTTTTCTTAATTATGAGATAAGTTGCAATGGAATACGACGACTTTATTTTTTCCCTTCCTACTGTAAAATAATTTTTTTCTTATATATTTATAGTATGGTCACGGATCAAGATTATTCGTTGAATGTCTGATGATCGTTGATTTATTATTTCCAAAACATGTTACTCGTAAAGTTACTACAAACGACGATGTATTCGAACTTTTCCCTGTGTATTTCGTATTTTTAGTTCCTATGTTTCAGTGTCTATCAAACTAGTGTTTGCTTATTTCTACCTCTGCTCTCGAAGTACCACCGTGAGAGGAAGCCCCTTGATAATACTCCTCTATTCTTTTAAGACTACGTGAGCCAGCGTTAGAATTTTAGAAAGTCGAGGAAGAATCCGTTACTCCCTTATTCACCCGTCCCAGGTGTGTTTGTTTTCAGACGCTGATCGTTCCCCCCTCCCCTGCGATAACGCTGTGCGTGGCCATATTAACCCTACCCCCATATCGCGAAGCGAGTTTGAGCGTCTAAAACGACGAGTTATCATGAATTATGTTTGTTTGAATGGCGTTAAGTATCCTCTGGGGACCACAAGGCCCTGAGGCGTCTAGCAGAGCAGCCACCCGGGTATTTAACATGAAGATCACAATCTCTTGAGGAGATTGAAAGCCAACCATTCACTCTGTCCAAACTGCCGTGTGTTTCCCGTAAACCTTCGTAACTCGTTGTCGTACGGCTTCAAAGATCTCGTCAGCAGATCTACCTTGGTTAAATTTTGGCCCTTGTTCAGAGTAAATCTATCGAGCCCCCTTCTTCCCCTAGAGTTGTGCGGCCCTATTACCTTTACCACCCCTTCAAGATTCCCGTCTTAGGAGGGTGAGACTCCTGACGATCATTAGAATCGTCTCAAGTTGAGATTAAGTCTCTCTGAAGCTAAGAAAATCCTATTATTCCTTATAAAGTAATCCAACTCTATCTTAGAGTCCTCCTAGTCAGGACTCTCCAAAGTAGCTTCTCGAAGACCTGCGCCGTTTTCTTCCACCCCCATCCAATTCGCTCGCGCTTGAAAGTAAAGCGATCGTGTATGGTCATAACCAGATTACCTCGTTAATCATCATTTTATCATTCAACTAGCATAAGTAATTTGTTCCCCCTTTTTTATATATATGTATATATATATATATATATATATATATATATATATATATATATATATATATATATATATATATATATATATATATATTAATTGCACCTTTTTTTTATATCTATTAAAAATATATTTTGGGGCATTGTCTTTATATACCTTTTTACCCAGGCAAACGTAAGTCGCACTCTTCATTTATAAACAGACATAGCTCAAGGGTCCTGTGGCCAGCTGTCTGCCCATACTTGTGTAAGACTCTGTCCGCCGAGCTGGTCTATACAGGTATACCTCAACAGGTACGTAAAAGACCATGGACTAGCTAAAATATTTTAAGTGCAAGTGGGGACATCTATAATTGTTTATCTTCCAAAGTCGTTATATAAGATTTAGGCTTACGGACTCATCCGGAGTTTAAAGGGCCTCAGAAATGTTATTGACTCACGACGCGTGCCGTTTTGCCAGATGTAGCTGGGTGATATCACACGGTCGTTTTGGCGAGGGTGGCAGCTGGCGGTCCACACGGTATTCCGTGAGGGAGGGGGGTTCTTCAAGGATAAGAACAATTATGGTGCTTTATGCACCACCTAGGCAGTCATGGTCTCTCTGGCGAGAGTGAGTCGAACTTAGTTCTTAAATCAAGTTAACTTGGAGTGCGGTGTGACCACCGAATAACGAGCTCGAGGAGGAGCTTTTCTCCTTCGTTACATATTTCCTCCTGGACGAGGACTGAACTCGGGGAGGGTCTTCTTCAAGGGCGAGGATCGATGAGATGGGGTTTCTCTGACGAGAATAAGTTACTTAAAGTTTGGTTTGGTAACCAAGGAACTAGCCCGAGGATGAGCTTCTTCTTAGTTCCAGTCTTCTTCAAGGGCGAGTATAACGGAGGGGAGTGTTTCTGAAGAAAATAATTTGAACTTGGTTCCTTACCAAGTTGACTTATGAGTTCGGTGTGGCCACCGATTAACGGGCTCGAGGGGGAGCCTTTTCCTTCTTCTTTTCTTAATTTCTCAAGGACGAGGAATACCCCTAATGTTTAAGGTGGCAGGGTTATGAGGAGTCTCTCTGACGAGAGTAAGTTGAACTTACTAAAGTTAACTTATCGTTTGGTTTGATAACCAGCGACTAGCTTGAGGATGAGCTGCTTCTTAGCCTCTTAAGGTAGGTAGCCCGGCCTCTCTTGCAGGGTACTTCTTGGTCTATCGCCCAAGTAAACTACCTCTTCAGTCTCGGTAGCTCGGTTTTGGATCCGAGGACTTCGTCTCCTTGAGACTGACGTATACTACTACGATTTATCTCAGAGTTCCTCATTTATACCTCGTCAACCCACTGGGGGAGTAGTAAGGGGGGGAGGGGCTTGAGGACGGCCCCAGGAGAGTTATTTTTCCAAACGATTTTTTCCACGAAGTCAAACATCGGCTTCTCGTTAGCCTTCGAGATTGGTTGAAACACGTCTCCAAATTCTTATTTGATGTGAAACTGGATCTTCCTCTCCTGGGGGAGATCTTACATTCCGACCTGTAGGTCTTTCAGCTCGCCGAGCGGCGCAACACTGCGGTTAAGCGCTGAACCTGCAGATGCCTTCGGCCAGATGTCTTTGCGGTAACCGCCTTGTGACTGCACCAAGAGTGAACAGGGGGGGGGGGGGAAGTGACGATTCCCCTAATACATATTAGTATATATATACATATATGCATTTATTTGTTAGGCGATTACAGCCCTAACTGTAATATCATATCTTCTTTAAATTCGTCAACTACACCGTTCTTGCAATAACAGGTTCTTTCCTTATGATTTATTTGTATACCGGGTTTTGTAAAAAGCTCTGTTTGGTGTGTGATAGAAAACTTATGTCAAAACAAACCTAAAATTGTTAGACTTAAGTTATTTTCCATTGTTTGCACGTGTGTCGAGAGAAAGGTAAAAAAATTTAAAATCTATTCTCTCCAACACGCGGGCGATAACAAGTTCAACATCACTACTCTGCTCCACGTTAGCCGGATAACCGTCCAAAGAGTCAATCAGAAGCTCAAGGATGGAAAGTCCTCGAAGAAAAATCTGGTTCAGGTAGACTTCACGTTGTCAACCGTTCGGTTGTGAAAAGACTTTGAAAGTGCTCCGAAGATCAAAATGACAATGCTTCCTAGGAAGAATATCTTGGTGGCGAAGACAAACAGGAGCCTTAACAGGAGGGCAATAAGAGCTGGCTGAGTGTCAAAAGGATTCTGTTCACCGTTTGTATCGAGAACAACATCAGGAGCGCTGTCATCGTCTCTTAGACGACTTTAATAGTCATGCCAGCTAAATTATCTATTTTTCTGATGAAAAATCTTCGCGGCCGATTGGGCCATCAACAAATAGAACAACTGCGTGATTTGCTTCGGCTAGGACATTTCCGAGGTCCACTATGTTTACATGGCCATGCATCCGGCCTCCGTGATAGAGTTAAGCACCATGGCTTTGAATGGAGAGGAGATAACGCTGGTGTGGCTCAATGCAGGTACAGGATCACGGCAGCCGATTACAAGGACATTTAGCTACTAAATTCTTGCCTTGGGTGGGAACAATCCGAAGAACTCAGACAACATCTTTAAGCAAGACGGTTACATAGCCCTAACGCCAAGAATGTGCAAGAAGGGTTTAGTTAGGGCACGAACTTCTGATGAAAAAAGATTTGGACGCTGCAGTGGCCGAACTTCAAAGCACTCGGCTACAATGTGTGATCATATGTCGATGGCAAGGTCGGCAAGGCCGTGTATGGCAAAATCAAGGAGCTGAAGCCATCCGTCAACCGCGAGTGGGCCAGCATAAGAAAGCATTGTTGCAAGTTGTGCGCGACCTTGAGGTCTTATCTGGACTGTGTGTTCATCGCCCAGGAAGCCACATTGATTAATTTTACAATTCAAACATATTAATATATTAAAACAAGAAACTCCTGGATAACTATATCAAAAGTATCATTGTGTTCTTTGTTGAGAGCTTGGTAACTAGTGTAACAGGACTTTTGCATTAACCGATAAGGCTTGGATTTCTTTTTTTTTATCTACTCAAACAGTTATGATGTAAAGGTTATGCCGCATGCTTTAAAAAACTTTTGGTTTCAGCGACTATAACGGCATCAATTAAGCACCAAACGTATTTGTCTATGTAATTAATCACTTAAAGTCTTTCTGAGGTCATAATGAATATGTTTTTTATTTCTTCTTCGTACTTTGTCGAAGTGGCATTGTAGCATTACTTTCTCTTTGTTGCACTCTGTATCTTATTTTATTGTATTTACAGAAACATTTCTCTATTGTTGCTAGAAACGATTAATCCTTGCGTTATGAAGAAATTTATGGTAAATTACGTTTCTCACTCGATATATAGTTTCGTGACTGTGTTCCTTATATATATATATATATATATATATATATATATATATATATATATAATTCGAAGGGTCAGGTTCCACTCTCCTAAGGATGCTTCTCAATAGTATCATTCCTAAGCTTGCGGCGATGTTATTTATAGTTCAGTAGCTTCTTTGTTAACATAGTTCATTTAGATCTTCCATGAATATTACTGTGATTTCTATAAAAAATATCATCATTATGTCATGTAGATTTAATATTTTCTCCGTAACGGATGTTTTTCTTTGGCGAAATTTATTAATGTAAATATTACTTCTAATTTCAAGGATATACATGCCTCATCAAAGTATTAGGCACATTGTATTCAAGGCCTTATTTAATTGCTGTAGCCACGCCGTCATTGATTTTCTTCTGTTTTTAACGTCAAATAATATCCTGGTTTCTTACTGTTGTGATTAATAGCCTATATGTGAAAATTTATGTTCTTTTTCATTCTACAAAGTGTTCCATACTGTAGTTTATCTAGAAATTTCTACCCAAGATTAAACTTCCTATTTTTGTGTCTTAGTAGGACGCACTTGTAAGGCAAACAATATCTCATAGATATATTTTGATTATCCCATCTCGATCAGTTTATCAACTTCTTTCTGTCCTTGCTTACTTTTGTATACTCATTTGGATGTTTCGTTTTTACTGCCTTAAATTCATTAACTTTTCCTTTATTATGCATAGTGAAAGCAATGATTGAATGAGATACGCGTCAAAGTATGGGAGACCTTGTATGTTCATCTTTAAAAGATTATGAAACTGGATATCACAAGAAAGTTTTCCCCTAAAAAATGTTATGCGTTCAATAAATTACTAACCAGAAATAAAAGCAACAACACATTACCTTAATCGCTGAGAAATAGATACTCTATGTAATTCAGTAAAATTAGAATAATTGAATATTACAAAATGCCAATCCAATTTACACACCCAAGTAATGGACCTAAGTATTTTTTCCGGCGTTTGTTGGAATAATACAACTATTTTCACTTTAAAATATTAAGAGAAGAGAAAGCCACTAGTACTCAATCTTCGTTTTTGACAGTTTGATCGTGCAAATTAAGAATTCTCAAAAGACACCCAGCTCTAATAAACAAAATGGGGTAATTTTCTAACATGCTAATGCAAAAGCAGATTCAACGCGGGTTACCTAAAAAAAGATTAGAAAGTTAGGAAGGTAAATTTTATTTAAGAGCCCCCACACAACAGACCAAAATATTCTATTTTCCTTTATTTAGGTCACTTAAAAAATCCCTGCTCCAAAAAATTCCTAAGCAAGTAAAGTTTGAGGCAGCGATTAAATTATTTTCTCTGCTTAACATCCCGATTTCTCGCAATGGGCAATGTAGAGGTATAATAAGAGTTTAGTATATATATATATATATATATATATATATATATATATATATATATATATATATATATAAATCGACTCTAAGGAAATAATAACTAAAGACATCTGGGTTTAGCTTTGCCCCTCCGATGTTCTCCGGTAACATAGGATAACGGGCAAAAATGTGAAAGATACGAGACTGGTTCCTGACCTCAGCTCAAAAAGGCAGGCTCTTCAAGGGTGCACTTATAAACAACCCATTTAAAAGTGCAAACTGCCGATATCGTATTACCCCTTCTCCGAGCCACAAGACGCAAAAGTGCGGGAGACCAACCTGAGGTCCCACCTTGCGAGCCCCCCCCAAACCACCTTCTACCCACCTCAGCGGAAGTAAGTTGAGTATATAACAGGATGATCCGTGTAAACATGTCTTTTTGTTCGTTCACACCAAAGAGACAAGAAAGTCACCGGTTGACAGAAGATTTTTCGAGTTCGACAAGAAGACTCAAAAATCACCGGTACCAAGTTATTTCAAGTTAAGGAGAATTTGCAGTCCTTGTACAATACCCGATTGTACCAAGGAAGCTCGGCGCCGTTTGAGCCCTAAGATTAGTGAGTATCAACCTACACAGATTGAGGACTCCAAATCTTATTCTATCTGAGTTTGACAATTCAAAACTAGATAGATTTCTCATCCTAAAATCGAAATTATATAAGCGAGGCCCAAATCACTAGGAAAGAATATAAACATATCCCAAGATTAGAAACCTTTTCAAGGTCATAAACGTACGAGAACCAACCCACCTCATCGGCGTGTTTGTTTTGATTCTCTTACGCCAACTGGAAATTCCGTGTGACGTCACTTATCCACTTTTAGGCCGGAGTAACGCCATCTTGGGGAGCAAACTGCAAACTACTAGAGCTACGTTTCTTAGGAACAAAAATGCCCGAAGATATTTTAACTGGAAACTGGTATTAATCTCCATTACCTTATGTAAGTAAAGAATAATCTTGTTATTTATGTCCCCGTGCATAAAAATTAGTTTATTGAATGTCTGACTAAGGACAAAGCTATTAACTTAAAAATTGTTCCCCCCTTAAAATTTTATCTCGAAGCTAGCTATGAGAACTCACCCAGTAATCCCATTTTCTTTTTTTTGAAGTGTATTAGATCTGTATTTATTGTATGTTATTTAGAGAGATGGGTTATGTTCATTAAAGTCTATTTTTCTCTAGTAAATGCTCTGTTTTAATTATCCCCGATCGAGTTGAAGTGGCAATATTTGAAAGTCAAGAAAGAAACCCAGTTTATTCATTCACTAGAATAAAAATAAAGATTAGCACTCTTAGAGCCCGATCCTCAAGCGATCACTGAGGCACTGACTCACACCTCAATTTAAAGTTATTTGGTTTATTAAAAGTTAATAAAACAAATTAATATATATTAGCTCGGCATTCTACGACAGGCAAATATCATTGCTAATGAAGGCAATTCTTTCTAATGAATAAATATATTTCTGATATATTTGGCGTTGATTAAATTTCTATGCAAAATATTTTAATTTACTTAACCTACCATAAATAATTCCTATTCGTATTTTGTCTACTTTTTTCAGTAGCCTCTCATTAACCAACCTATCGCAATAGAACTTCGTCGTTGCTTCTAATGGGGCTCCTTTTCTTTTCCCCAATGAAGTCTCGTAAGAGCAACATTATATGTTACTTACAAATGCATGTGACACTGCTGGCAGTCGCGGTATGCTAGCCTAGATAGAAATAAAGTCGAAGTAGTTAACCTGGAATAAAGCAGAAGAGGTATTTTGTGGAGTCTAGTAGCACACTTATTCGGTGCTGCATTTGCTATAACAAAAAAAGATAGACCTACATTTTGCCATAAGAGTACATATATATACTCTTTTATTCTTCGGTTAGGGATCAAATTCACTCATAAGTGCAGGTAATAACAATCAAGCCGTTCTGAGATTTTTATCTATAGGTTGAGCATGCACAAAGGCCTTACAGTCATACTCCTTCCTTTTGTATATTTTGATTCTTATATAATTTTTATCTGAACTTTGAAACATGTTTTAGGCCAATGTTTTTTATCTATGTATAGGTTTAGAACTGCCACAATATAATTTCCAAGCATTCAGCCTTTCCCGAACAGGCTCATCAACTTTAGGGAATATAATAACATCCATTATGGAGTAATAACCCTTAAGATATTTGAGGATGGAAGGATATTGACATCTAAGGAGTATAAAGCAGCCTCGTAGGGCTCCTAAACTCAAATCTAGGTATTTCTGATATTACAAAATCATTGGTAAGCGAGATCGATGACATCGAGTATGCAATAGGACGACTCTTCAACGCTTGTCTAAACGTCGTATATTTTCCAGAGCCCTGTAGATGACTAAAACTATTTGTTTCTTCTAGTATGGATAGCCAAAGACGGAAATGAGAAGTTATAAACCCATCTACTTATTATAAGCCATAGGCAATGTACTAGAAAAACTCCTAAATAATAGGATTACCACCAAAATTATAGCACGTAGTCTTCACCTGCCTTAGTTGCGTAGTGTATAACCATCGTAAAGTGCAGAAACAACATCTACGTTGTGCTAATAGATATAGCGGTTGTATTCATCCAAATGTGGGGACCAGGCCTAAAGTAAAAATCAATGTCTGGAATGAAGATTATTATCACTAAATTCCTCTGTGACTATCTAAAGGATCCACAGGCAGTTCTCAAGATTACGAATTACAAAGGGAAACCCTTCATCATTGAAGCACGAGGGCCCGAGGTAGGGGGGCTATCTCAGCCCAACCCTGTACCATTTTTGTTTGTATAGGTTTATTGTGCAATATGGTACATTTATACATGATCTAAGACAAATACAATAATAATATATGACATAATTATATATAAATACACATAACATAAGAATACACATTAGCCAAAGCGGGGAGCCTGCTGGTTTCGGCGGGTAGCAAAACGCGGTGGAGTGTCACACGCGTGGCTTGTCTGCTGCTAGTGGGTGGTGGTGGTCCTCACCACCCGTGCGCTGCTGGGCACTGGCGGAAATCAGCTAGGAGGAAGTGCAGTTCTCAGCACCTCTAGTAGCTCGTTTGTTGGTGTGTGGTGGACCACCTGGGTGGCTCTTGCCTCTCGCGCCCTCAGGAAGGCACCTCTTACAGGGTGATGGGCTGGCGCTGCCTCTAGCCTAAGGCGGGCGTTGGCTGCCACAAAACAACGTGCAGCTATTCCTGCGTAGAGTAGCGGAGCCCACATGCTGTAGCAGCAAGCCGTTAGCTCTGGGCTGCTGTGAGGCTGCGTTAAGTGGGCGATAGGTTGTGGTTGCAGCATACTACGCCGTTGCCTCTTGGTTGCTTCCCATTCTTGCTGCTGTTGGTGGGCCTTTTGGGTGGCCCTGCGTTTGGCATGGACCTTGAGCTGCTGCAGTGTGGGGCGCACGGTCCAGGTAATGGTGGGTCCGTGGGTGGCATGATTTGCAGCCTCGTCGGGAGCCTCGTTGCCGCGCACGCTCACCTGGCTTGGAATCCAGTGGAGCCGGACACGCCTGCCCTGCGCTGCCACCACCATCACCTTGAGCTGCTGCAGGCTGGGGCGCACAACCAATTTAATGGTGGGTCCGTGGGCAGCTTGCTTGGCAGCCTCGTTGGCAACCTCGTTGCCGCGCACGCCCACCTGGCTGGGAATCCAGTGGAGCCGCACTTCCAGGGTCTGCAGGGTTCACAGGATTGTGGTAGTGAGGTGGATGTTGTCGCTGGTGTGGGCATGAGCGTGCTGCAGCGCCTGCGGCCCTGAATCAGAGTCCGTTCGTATCACTACAGTGGCCTTGCCGCGGAGCAGAGCGTGCTAGAGGGGATGCAGGATTGCTACCAGCTCCGTCTGGAGGGTTGAGCAGTGGTCTGATGTGACAAAGGCAGTGCCGGCCCTTCCGCTGTCAAGTCAACGGAGCCGTCGGTGAAGTAGAGTGCGCTGCATGGCTTCTTGACCTCATAAATGGATCTGAGGGCGTGCTGGCACAGTAACTCGGTTATGCAGTGCGCTTTGCTGGCGGGAAGCTGTGTAGCGGTAAAGTCGGCGGCAGGGGGCTTCCATGGTGGTAGTGGAATGTAGGTGGGGTGAAAGGTGTCGGGGTCACGCCACAGCCAGTTCTTTGCCTGGCTGAGAGTGTTGGTTGTTAAGGTAAGGTTTACGAGACACCTGTTGTTACGCAGGCGCTCGATGCCCTACGCCACGGCCATTCTGAGTGTCCTCTGCGCAACACCCTGGACGTCGCGCTGGAGCATTTTGGCCTCCTGACAGGCCACAATGCAATCCATCCTGGCGGTGAGGGGCACCAGGCTGGACTCGCTTTGCATGACACAGGACCTGCACCACCTTGGTGCCCCCTAACATGGTCCTCATGGCAGTGTTTTGCACCACCTCCAGGCACTGTTGCTGCTGCCGGCGTAGTGCTACAAGGACTGGTGCGCTATAGTCCACTACGGACCGCACTGCCTCCAGGTAGTAGAGGTGGAGGAAGAGGAAGGTTGCACCAGCGCTCGGCCGCGTCATGGCCCTTATCACGTTCAGCCTAGCCTGCGTCCGCTCCATCAGTTTCGTTACATGCCACCCACACCCCGAAGTACTGGTAGGAGTCGATCCAGGTCACCCCGACTCCTTGTAGGCGCAGCTGCTGGCCAGCCGGCGTGGAAGTCTTGATGGACAGGGCCTAGAATTTCTCTGCCATGATCTTGAGCTCCAGCTCTTTGCACTTAGCAGTGTTTAGGTGCAGCGCTTATTGAGCCCGGGTGAGCTTGTCGCCGCGCCCAGTGAGGACGAGGGCCAGGTCGTTTGAGTAGCTGAAGAGGATGGGCCCTACCCGATAAGAGAGCGCCACCAGCTGCTCTATCAACACGTTAAAATGGAACGGGCTGTGGATGCCGCCCTGAGACATCTCGTTCTAGAAGGTAAGGTAAGGAGACTTGTGAACCTGAACTTCCCACGGGACCAGCACTCCTGAAGGTAGTCCTGGAGCCAGCTCAGCAGTCTTCTTCGGAATCTCTACCTCACAAGGGCTACTAGTATGGCGCGGGGGCTGGCTAGCTCGAAGGCCTTCTCGAGGTCAAGAAAGACTACGATGCTGGTCTGGTTGTTGCGGTATGCCAGAAGGGTGATGAGGCAGTCAGCCATGCTCACCCCCCTGGTGTAGCCGAACACGTGGGGGTGAATGCTCTCCACGCTCTACCGTAAGTGACTCGGCACTATCCTATCCGCTATTTTTTCAGTGCAGCTCAGGAGAGAAATTGGCCTGAAGGTGGTTTGATCCTTCGGTATTGAGATGAGATGGATGTCGGCGTCCTTCCATGAGGGCGGCAGAGTGCATGCCAGCCACGACGCGTTTACAAGGGCCAGCAGCGCGGTGTCCCCGGCGGGGCCAGCAGCGCGGTGTCCCCGGCGGGGCCAGCAGCGCAGCGTCCTCGGCGGGCCCAGCGTGTGTCAGCAAGGAGTCACACACAGGCTTCGCCCTGGCCAGCTCTTCGAGCGTGAAAGGCTTATCTTTCGCGTGTGGCTGGCCCCGTGCCTCCCTTACCTCCTCGACGCGCTGTGGAAGTAGCTGCTGCTGGAGGTAGACATTTTGGGTATGGATCTGCTCTCTAGAATCCCTCGCTGTGAAGCAGTTTGCCAGCCGATCTGCCTCTTGCTGTTTGCGTGGGTAGGCGGCTGGACGGGTCAGGGCAGCGCCTGTTGGCCTTCCTGAAGCACCCCCACAGCTGACCGAAGGAGATGTGTTGGCTGAAAGAGGCGCACCACTCCAACCACCTTGCCTGTCCTGGGCATGGTCGCGTCTGCTGCATTCTATATAGACGCCGTGAAGTCTCTCCTGCGGGTGGCAAATACGTTGACCATCATTCGTTTAGGGCGGCTTGGAACTTTGCCCAATCTGCCCTCCTGATGTTCCACTGGGGAGCGGGAGAGGAGGACCTGGTGGAGCCTGCTAAACTCACTGCTTCGATTTAAGAATAAGCTAAATAATCGTAACTACAATCAACAAATGGAAATAGTAATTTCCTCAACCATTTAGTAATAGACAATAGAACAGAAGGAGCTACCAACATTCTAAACAACTATGAGAGGTGAAAAAAAATCCGTTCTAACTTAAATAAATTCAAGTTCATGCTATTAAAACGATCGAGAACGGATGAAAAATAGTGAAGGTGAATCCTTCCCAAACTATCAAGAATGCCCATTTCTTCTCATCAAATTGAAATCTAAAGGCTATACTTGTCTTTTAAAACGCAGGGTTGCGCAAACCAAGTGCAATGTGCAATCCCTATACCGTTTGGAATCAATATCATCACAAATAAAAGAAAAAGTACATGACCTTAGGTAGATCAGTACTCCTATAACTGGCGTCTTACATGTCGTAAGACGCAAGTAAAAAAGGTGCAGGTAGACTAATCGACTAGGTTTATTCGCAACATAATTCGCTAGGATCGTAGTCCATCAAGGATCTTTCGCACCATTGCCAGTATCAACTCAATTAACATAACGCTACATGAAAAGCCTAGAAAATATGACAAAATATTTACGCATATCTTCCTGAACATGAGCTAGAACCGATTAAGATACTTTAAGATGAACAATTGAACCTAGACATACGATGAGCAGAGGAAAGCAGCCAACTGCAACGCAGCTGGATGTTTGATACTGGATTTTCGGTAGTATAAACCAAAAAGAAATTGTAAAGAGCAAATATGAAAAAAAGTTTCAATCCTAAAGTTTTGGTTATAAATTTGAACCACAGAGAATAAAAACGATTAAATGAACAAAGATTAAGTCACATACACAAAAACTCACCTTGGTAATGAAGAGTAAAGTAAGATTGAGTAGGGGAAGAGAAATTGAAAATATTGATAAGTTGAGATTAGCGGATTGACACTGGGAAAAAATACTAGTCACTAATGAGAGAAGGATTGTATTGCTTAATATATGTATAGCGATTCAAAAATCCTGAATGAGGGAGGGTCTTGAATAAATCCCAATATTTTAAAATTATTGGTATATATCTTAGTTTTACCTCTACTGCAATGTTGGCGAATTACTGAATTTCCTATTTGTAGAGGACATTACCTGTTCTTAGGCTATACTGATATGTGAAAAACTTTAGCTTTCAAGGAGCACAGGGAGCTGCATGATGTACTTCCTTTGGTTACACCCAAGGCGAAAGAAATTATATACAACCATGTTTCTTCTTTCTGGAGAGAGCCTATCCTTATAATTAAAAACATTCTCAGTTTAAAATTGAGAACAAAGACAATACTAAAATCATGGTATAAATAACACTTCGCTCATAATTTGGAGAATTGCCACGAGCATTCTTATTTAATGGGCTAAGTTCAGAGAGTATGAAATATTAATAATTTTTAAGTATATTATTGTTGGTAATTTCTGAAATAAAGGTTGTTCGAAAAATTAAAGATTGAATGACATACAAACGAAGAAGGATATCCGTTGTTGGTCAAATATCAGGCTAAAATCAAAATTCTTTATACATCCAACAGAAATTCGATGATAATCGATAAGTGAAATTTAATAAGATAGTAATTCTTCTTAATTTGTAGGCGAGGACAAACTACGGAAGAAATTCAAACCGTGTCATGTTAAAGTAGACGTATGATAAACCGAAGTAAGGAAAGATCTGCTGAAGTAATCAAAACTTCGCAAAAAGTAAGAGAATTGTTAAAAAGATCTTTTTCCTATTTAAACTAAATATGTGGGTGTAGCTTGTTTATAAAAGTAACGTAGTCTATGAATTATTGGTCAGATTTAAAAATTATAAAGGTATCATCAATATATATATATATCTTCTATAAAAAATACGGTTCATAAAATCTGTTCAAACTTGGACATAAAAATGTCAGCAAAAATTTTAGCAATTGGAAAACTCGTATCAACCTCATCTATCTGGCGGTATGTTTTCCAATCAAATCTAAAGTCCTTATCACTAACGATCAGTTCTACTAAACAGTAAAACTAAGAGTAAGAGAATTTATGGACGGTTGGGTTGGGAGCCCATCTGGCAACTACCCACTTAGGCATAAGTCGCCGAAAAACACGACAGCCTAAAACTAGGCTACTTTAAAGTAAAAATATGAAAACTAAACAATGATATAAAGTGGAAAAACTTAAAAATCGAAGCAATCTCCGGCAGCGGGGGGAGGTCCCCTTCACCCCGGTGCAGGAGAGTGCAACCTACAAACAAAACAATAACAAAAAAAGGAACCTTAAATAAAGGGGAGAAGGCCGGCCTCCCCCAAAAAGTCAAAAAGTCCACCAGTCATGGTGCACGCACTCGTCCCGAGTACAAGGGACAGGCGGTAGCGACCCTACCCATCCCGGTACCAAGACAGGTATCGTGCATGAAGATCACCCAGACTGGGACATTCGACAAGAATATGCCGAACAGTCTGGGGGACGACGCAGTCGTTGCAATAGGGCGCATGCGAGCGCTCGATCAAATAGCGATGCGTCACACTAGTGTGTCCGATTCGAAGACGACAGAAAGCAACCTGAAGCCGCCGCGGCATTGGGGGATAGATCCATGGAAACAGTCGCGGCGCAATGGCACGCAACTTTAAGTTCCCTTCGACCGTCTCCTATCTTCTTTGCCAAGCAGTCCGAAGAGCTGCCCCTATTTCTGCCATGTAGTCGGTGTGAGGAAGAGCGAAACGCTGGTCCGGTCGCAGAGTCCTCGCGGACTCTTTGGCGCCCTCATCGGCGCGCTCATTCCCCGCAATTCCTACATGTCCAGGAACCCAGCAGAAGATAATCTCGACATCTGCCCGGCTCGCCAAAACCGTGGAGTCACGGAAATCGCAACCAGGGGATGCAGAGATTCCAATGCCCCAAGAGCACTCAGGGCGCTTTGTGAGTCGCTATAGATCACAATCCGGTCTCCGAACGGGGCACGTCGCGTAATCTCCCATACCGAGTAGTGTATTGCCACCAGCTCGGCCCTGAAGACAGACGCAGTGCCTGGTAGAGCCCCGCTGACTTCAAACAGAGGGGATACGGCGTGGAAGCCGACCCGCTCTTGGGACTTGGAGCCATCCGTATACACTGGCACGGTTCCAGCGTGACACGATGTGTGCTCCAAAAAGGTCGAACGCAATACTCCCGGCGCAGTATATGCTTTGGGAGCAGAGGCGTGGCGACAAATAGCTAAATGTGGTACCCTCCAGGGTGGCGTCCTGGGCAAAACCAGGGGTGCCACCGGCCCGAGAGCGATATCTACCTCTCGAAGGAGTTTCCTGGCCCTAAACCCAAAAGGCTTAGGGTATGACTGGCGTCTCTCGACGGCATAGGCACCATCGAGATCAGCTGCGGATGCAGTGAGAGCTGTTGGCGACTGAGGGAGGCGCCGGGCTCGCGCGTACAGTCGAGTGATACACTGCACGCGGCGCAGAGCGAGTGGCATCTCCCCAGCATCAACCAACAGGCTCTCAATGGGGGAAGTGCGGAAGGCACCGGTCGCAAGGCAAAGGCCGGTGTGGTGGATCGAATCCACCTTCCGCAATAAACGCTCGGCTGCGGCTGCATAAAACTCGCATCCGTAGTCGAGCTTCGAACGAACAAAGGATCGATAAAAAAGTAAGGCAGTAGCCCTATCAGCGCCCCAAGCGCTGAACGTCACGGAACGGAGAATGTCCATGACGCGGGTACAAGAGACCCTAAGGCTGCGAATATGAGCCCCCCAGGTGAGGCGTCGGTCGAATACAAGACCAAGGAAACGGTGCGACTCAACCACATCCAGGCGCACCTCATTAAGAAACAAATCTGGGTCGGGGTGAAGCCTTGGATGGTGGCTGAAGTGCACCACCTTAGTTTTGGCCAAAGAAAACCGAAACCTGTGCGCTACGGCATAGCGAGAGACGCGGTTCAATGCCTGTTGGAGTCGACGCTCCAGAGTTGGCATCTGGGCCGCGCCAAAAGAGATCGAAAGGTCGCCCACGTAGAGCGTAGCAAGAACATCTTCCGGCAGCACCGAGGTGATGCCGTTGATGCTCAGAACAAAGAGTGTGACACTGAGAACACTTCTCTGCGGGACACTCTCTTCCTGCTCCTTTGGGGTGGAGAGGGCTCCCCCCACCCGTACGCAGAATCGACGATCTCGCAAAAATTCAGATATAAAAATTGGGAGGCGTCTCCTCGCCCCCATCGTGTGGAGAGTCTCCATGATACCGTATCGCCATGCGGTATCATAGGCCTTCTCCAGATCGAAAAACACCGTGGCTTAGTGCTGTCTACAAAGGAAAGCCTCGCAGACGGCATTTTCCAGTCGGAGCAGAGCATCTGACGTGGAGTGGAACTTGCGGAAGCCGCACTGTGCGGAAGACAGATGGCCTTCCCTGTCCAGGAAAAAGGCTAATCTAACATTTACCAATTTCTCCATCAACTTGCACACGCAAGAGGTTAGAGAGATTGGGCGGAAACCGGTCGGAGTAGAGTGATCTCTCCCCGGTTTGCGAAAAGCAAGCACAGTAGCGATTCGCCAGAAGTCTGGGAGAAGACCTCCCACCCAGATCCTGTTGAACAAATCTAACAGAGAGGCCATGCCTTGTTCACTTAGATATCGAAGAATGGCGTACGGGACATCATCTGCACCGTCTGGCGGTGTCCGCGCACGAAGCGAGAGCGGAAAGCAACTCGCTTACAGTAAACTTGTTGAAGGGTTCTCCACCTCTGGAGGTAAAGTCCAGCGTGTGGCCTTCCACGACATCACGACGTGCATTGAATGCAGGCG
Organism: Ceratothoa steindachneri; assembly: GCA_963969495.1. Classification (NCBI taxonomy): domain Eukaryota; kingdom Metazoa; phylum Arthropoda; class Malacostraca; order Isopoda; family Cymothoidae; genus Ceratothoa; species Ceratothoa steindachneri. The sequence continues at coordinate 35,021,515 of OZ018323.1, read as the reverse complement.
GAGCAGCATCATGGCTAGAGAATGCAGAAAAAGCGGTCAAGAAGGATTCCACCACGGACGCGGGGTCCGAGATTGCGGTCCCATTCTCCTGGAGAACGGGAGGGGAATCCGGCGAGAACTTGCCCCGAATCCTTTTGACTCGCTTCCACACCTCAGCTAAAGGGGTCTTCCCGTTAAGTGAAGACACGTATGCCCCCTAAGAAGAACGGCGGGCGTGCTTTAAAATATACCGGAACCTAGCCCTAGCCCGACGAAATTCAGCGACAGTGAAATCGTTCGGGCGCGGCTTATAGCGCATGTAGGCATAACGCTTCTGTTTGAGGGCCGTCTCACACTCGGCCGACCACCATGGGAGTGGTCGGCGTGCAGAACGGCAAGACGTCCTAGGAATAGTAGTCAGGCCCACGGCGATGAGGTTGCCCGAGAAGAACTCAACGGCCTCATCTACCGAACTAAACTCCTCGACTGAGATAGAGAATTCAGTCATTTCCTGAAATGTATAAAATGTATATTTGAATGGGAAAGTGTCACTACCATGGAGGTCATCGACCACCCCCCAATCAAAATCAGGCTGTGCATCCGAAGAGCACAAAGATAGGTCAAGGCAAGAAAATGAAGCGGTTCTCGGACAGTGATGCGTAAACTCATCCACGTTTAAGACACCTATCTCAAGCTCTTCGATCAGATCGGCCAGGACTTGTCCCCTGGGATTTATGGAGTAATCTCCCCAGAGAGGATGCCTGCCGTTCAGATCTCCAAGCAAGAGATAGGGCCTCGGCAACCATGCCATGACGCGGCGAAAGTCCCCCGCGTCGAAGTCAGCTGACGGTGGAATGTACGCAGAAATGATAGTATACCTCCTATCCATAATGCCGGGTGTAAACCGCACATCCACCAGCCCGGCCATCCCGCGGTGGTGGGGTCGCAAGACCCTTGTACCCCGGGAGGGCGGGCAGGGGGCACGCGCCTAGCATGGTCTCCTGCAAAAAAATAGCTAACGGGGAGCGGGACGAGACGAGCCTCCGCAGCTCCTCCCAGTTGGCCCGGAGTCCACGGCAATTCCATTGAAGGAATATGCCCTCCAGGCCTAGCTCAGAGGAGACGCGGGGGCCCTCCTCGAACTGAAGACCCTCACGGGAATGGCCGTACGCTTCCCGGGGGCAGAACCCCGGGCGCTTTTGGCCGGACAACGCGCTGGAGGCGCTGTCGCCTTCGAGGACTTATTGAGGGAGGTTGAGCTCACCATGCGAGTCTTTTCCTCCCTCCGCCTCGAAACCCTAGGCGGGCGCTGTGTCTTCGGAGGCGGGGGGCCCACTTTTCGAGTAACCACCGTCTCCGAGCCACTCGCTCCACCTCGGGGCGTGGGCGAAGGAGCCGAAGCTCCTTTGTTGCTGTCCTCCTTTCTGGGGACAGCTTTAGGAACCCCGGAAGTTGGCTTAGCGACCATCTTCAGGAGGGTGGCCTCCTGTGAGTCTAACGACTCGGTGGAGGCGCGTGGCCGTTTCGCCTTACGGGAAACGGTCACGCTGGGGAAAGAGGGGGGAGCCCTGGTTTTAGCCGGGGCAGGGTATGAACCCTTTTTGCCGCCAGCTTTACCAGGGGAGCGCCCGGGTTGGGTAGAGCCCGCAGAAGGGCTCCGAATGGGCGCGGAAACAACCGTGCTCGTTGGCCTGGATGGGCCAGGAGCAGAGGGTTTCTTTCTAACTATTGAGGCATATGAAGTCCCAGGCAGAGCCGGGCGCGCAAGGACCAAGTCCTTTGCCTCGCGGAATGAGAGTCGATCCTGGGCCTGAACGGCCAGGATTTCTTTCTTAAGTAGATATGCACCACATTGCTTCGAAGAAGCAGGGTGCGGCTCTCTGCAATTGACACACTTGGCCACACACGATTTGGACTTATCGTGTGCGACCTTGGAGCAATTTACACAGACTTCGGGTGACCCCAACTTTGCACGTCTACATGAGCGATTCGTATGGCCGAAGCGGTAACAGTAATAGCACCGCCGTAGGAGTGGCACGAATGCCTTCACGCGGTAGCGGTACCAACCGGCCCGCACCGACTCAGAGAGCTTGTCACAGTCGAACGTGACGAAGAGTGTAGGGGTGGGTCTCGAGGCCCCTCCCTGTTTTCTCATCACACGTTCGACCTTGACCGCCCCATGGTCGGCCAGCTCTAAGGTGATGTCCTTAATGGAGTAGTCAACGAGTTTCCTCGCATAAACTACTCCTTTCACAAAGTTCATGGTAGAGTGCGGCGTCACACTCACCGGGGTGCCATGAAGTGTCCGAAGAGCACTTATCTTGGCCACCTCGGCGGGATTCGCCGCATTCGCCAGAAGGCTCCCGTCCGAGAAACGGGTTACCTTCGGCTCTCTACCAATTGCACTAGCTAATCCTCTTCTCTGATGGATCATGTTGCCCTTGTACAACATGGTTCCATCAGTGGAGCAAATAACGAGGAAGCGTTTGAAGCCAGCGGGCTCGAAAACGCCAGGTAACCTTTGAATCAGGGGGCCCGATGTCATCGAGGCTCCACCCTGTGCACTCTTGGTATTAGTCTTCTTTGTCAGGGGCTCCGCAACTGGGGGGGCAGAGGGGGCGGATGTGCCGATCTTGGCTTGGTCGCTTGCCAGAGTGCAGCAGACCCATCCGTCCCCGCAGCCCCCGCGGATGGAGAAGAGCCCCGAGTCTTTTTTGTCTTTTTAGTCTTTTTCTTTTTCTGAGAGGATGGCGGGGAATGAACCCGCTTCTCACCTTCGCCGGAAGAAGCCCCCAGGCCAGATGGACCGTTTTCAGCCAGGTCATTCTTTGAAATGGAGAAGGTCCTGGTAGTCGTGGGGGCACCGGTGGGCGGAGATCCCTCCCCTCCTTGTACTGCTTCGGAAACCACAGCCATTTGAGGAGGACCTTGCATCGGGGCGGATTCGGGTTCGGTGCTTGGCGCCGAGCCCAGATTCCCCCCCATAGAAGGCCCTACCGTCTGAGGCTGGGTTTCCTCAAGGACCATGTCTATCTTAGGGGAGGCCTCCAGTTGGCCATACCACCCCTCAAGACATCGCAGGTCCCGTTGGAAGTATCGTCACTAGCCTTCTTTGGGGAGGCATGGGCCTTGACCCCGGCAAGGTTCAGTATTCTTGCCAGCAGGTCTTTTGAGGGAAGCGACCGAAGGGGCCTGGCTTCCCTCTCCCCCCTAAGGAGGTTTGCTCTACCGAGCCGCTTCGATGTGGAGCGGCTGGCTAAGGGCATTGCGTATTAGCAGAGTAAAAAACACCTAATTCTATACATAGTTTGTAATATCCATTGTAAAACAGGAGAGAGATTTACCTCGGAATGATGAGAAAAGCCCAGATTAATCGGCGTACCACACTTGTTCTGCGTGTCGTAAGACTGAAATTGAATATGCAAAGAGTGCAAAACTAATTCACATAATTAATTACAGGTAACAGAAGAATTGAAGGAAGAAAGTAAGTAGATATACACAAGATATACACAAGAAACCTAAAATAGAACCAATTAATAAGACTGGTCTTCGTTAAAAATGTAACTTATGTAGGTTTTCATTAGAGTTTATTAATCAAATTAACCTCATAAATACGAATCTTGCATCCATTTTTCTCTATCAGGTCCAATTTTGGCGATACAGGGGGTGAGAATAATTTGATAGTTTATACATGTCCAATATTCGCCAGAGATTCTTTGTGCATTTTAAGTAATTATGTTAATGAGTTTATATTTTTGCAGTTGAGAAATTGCTTAGCATTATAATAATGAGAATAATAATAATACTCGTAATAATAGTGGTTAAGTTAAAAATGAACAGAAAATGTAAGAATAGCTCCGACAGATTTTGTTATGTTTGCGGCAAAGTGACTTTTCCGAGCAGCAATGTACAATCTCTCCTGTAACTAAATCTTTGTATCATGCATATTTTGGAGTAAAGCTAGGAGACCAAGATAAACGTTTTGTACCACATATCTAAAGCAAGGGATGCTACTTAGATTTAAGACGCTGGACTCAGAACAAACAAAAGTCTCTCAATTTGGTGTTCCCATGATGTAGAGAGAGGGCAAGGACTAACCACACTACGTACCTCTATCTTTTCATGACAAATCTTAAAGGTGAGGATTGTATCAAGTACTTAAGCTTTCTGTCTTATAATGGCTCCTGAAAATGTTATTATCATGCATAGACTTAGCATAAAATTAAAAACTAACATAGTTCACTTCAGCATAAACATATCTTTTACTAAACATTTATGTAGTATCTGCAACTCCAAATCAATTTCTTTATGTAATATGCAATCATATTTTCCACAGGTATAAATAAGAAGAATAAACATAGTGTGGCATATACTGATGTTCCATCTGCCATCAAACCCCTGCATCATAGTCCAGGAATTCCTATACCTTCTACCCCTCAACATATATAGGTCCATGAAGAGATTAATATGAAAGTTGATCAAGATTATGACACATCTGAGTCTTAGCAGGTTTCCACACATGATATGGTTGCAGGACCATTCACTCAAGTTAAGTTAAGTGATCTGACCAGAAATCTGGGACTTTCAAAGTAGAATACACAATTTCTTGCTCTCGACTTCGAGAAAGTAATCTCGCTAAAAAACAACATTTCTTTGGTACAGAAATATAGAACAAGAGTTTCAAAGCTATTTATTACAGCATTCTTCCCAGACTTGTTAAAGCCCTTTAAATTTCATAAAACCCATTAGAATGGAGACATTTCATAGATTCCTCCAGTAGAAGTTTAAAAGTTCTGTTACTGAATATTGGTAACAAGATAGCTTCCGTTCCTATAGGCCTATTCAATTCAACTTACTGAGAATTCGGAAAACCCCCACAATTGGAAGATATGTGGTGACTAAAGGTAAGATAAATTTACACTTAGCATTTTTAAGCTCTTTGATATTGACATTTTAATTTTCAATTGTTAATACTTGTATACACCTTTTGGTCAACTTACATTTGACAAGAATGCAAATCTGGAAATCATGAGTCATCTTTTAGTTATATTTTTGGGTTGAAGTGTGTCTAGGTTAATGCATTGCTTCCTTTTGGGTTAATGAAGAACTGATCTTAAATGAGAATTTATACAACATAACTCAATAAACTCGAAATAAGATGTACATATATCCAATTAGTTCCAGTACAATGATTTAATGCATTGGCATACAGGATTTTCCCGTACATATTCATATTCTTATTGTTTTAAGAAATATTACTTGAATTTGTTTTTAGAAATATTGCACTTTGAATTTCCATACCCTGCTAAATTTCTTTTCAGGTATTGTCTCTTATACTTGGAATGCAAATAGGCTACAAGAAGCCTCCCTGTTTCATATGAGAGAGTAATGCAGATAGTATGCACTATGAGAAGAAGCTTTGGCCTCCACGAGAAGCATTTAGAATTGAATCAAACAATATGATAGGTGAACCTTTAGTGCCTCCTTACAAAATAAAGCTTGGTATAATGAAATAGTATGAAAAAGCCCTTAATAAAGAAGGCCAAGCTTTTTAATTTCTTTTTCAAAAATCTCCACACATCAGTATCGCTAAGTTCGGTGCGGGAATTTTGATGGACCTCAGATCAGAAACTTGATGAGAGAGCAGCAGTTTGAGGCATCAATGACGGACATAGAAAAAGATACCTAGAAAGCTTTCAAAGATCTAGTCAACAATTTTATAGGCAATAAAAGAATCCCACAATATGTTCCCTGGCAATCAGCTCCTAACTAGTGTCAAACATTTGGGAGCTCGAATAACTACAAAGATACAACTTTTACAGTCTCATCTGGATTGTTTTCCCGACAATTGCAGGGATTACAGTGAAGAACAGGGGAAAGATACCACCAGGACAATAAAAACAATGGAATCTAGGTACCAGGGTAAATGGGACGCAAACATGCTTGCTAACAACTGCTGATGTTTGAAGTGTGATGCACCAGATGAGAAACACAAACGAAAATCGTCAAGGGCGTCTTTTTAGTGAAATTTGAAGTATTTACTTTATTCTTTTGTATTTATTTTTTTTGTTTTATTAAAAGGATTATAGTTTACTTAAGTTTATTCTTGTTTCTATGATATAAAATAATAATGCATTATTAGATAGAGAAAGGTTTTTGAATTTTTTTTTTCAGGAAAAATGAGGTAATCTATCAAAATGAAAATGCTATATGCTGTAGTGAAAAAACCTGACCTGATTGAACAAAAATACATTTATTTTTTAACTCAAGAAGTTTTATTCATTAAGAAACCACAAAGAAATCCTTAGGAACATAAAAATCTTTTTCAAATGCAGACCTGTAGTATGCAAGGCTTGTCTTTCATAGATTTTTCACTTTAATTTCATTCCTTATTAATTAGTTATTAAAGATTTAAGGTATTCAAATTGATTTCCTTATAATACTAACATATCTTCTATATGGGCAAAATCTGAGAAACTCTAGACAACTGGTGTGGTTAGTATGAATAGAAAATGACACTGTCACTACTTGTCTCGAGTTTCTCGAATTTTACCCACACATTAAAAATTATTAGCGAAGAAAAAGACGGAAATCAATAAGAATAAACTTCATGTTCTGTGATAGTAAAAAGAGTTAGATTATAAATAAATTGATATACTCATGCTGGGGAAATTGCTGGAAAGGTTCTTTGAATGCACCTTCCTTAGCAAGGCACGAGTTTAGGTGTCAAAATGAGGTCACAGGAGACATAATTTATAATATATATATATATATATATATATATATATATATATATATATATATATATATATATATATATATATATATATATATATATATATATATATGTATATAGGTATATAGGTATATAGGTATATATGTATATATGTATATAGGTATATATGTTTTTAGGTATAAAGGTATATAGGTATATAGGTATATATATATACGTAGGTGAGTCAAAAAGTTCTCAGACAAATGGCATAAAATTTTTATTTGTAATAATACTGTAATCATTTTTCTACATAAGCTCCATTAACATCTATACACTTTCTTAATCTATGAATCCAACGGTAAAGACCATCTTTGTAGAATTCACGGGGTTGTCTCTGGCACCAAGTAATGACCTGCTTTTTTGCTTCATCTAATGATTGAAACCGGGTTCCTTTTAGGTGTCCCTTTAAATTTGGTTAGGTTAGGTAACCTAACCTAACCTAACCTAACCTAAGCTAACCTAACCTAACCTAACCTAACCTAACCTAACCTAACCTAACCTAACCAAATTTAAAGGGAAACCTAAAAGGAACCCGGTTTCAATCATTAGATGAAGCAAAAAAGCAGGTCATTACTTGGTGCCAGAGACAACCCCGTGAATTCTACAAAGATGGTCTTTACCGTTGGATTCATAGATTAAGAAAGTGTATAGATGTTAATGGAGCTTATGTAGAAAAATGATTACAGTATTATTACAAATAAAAATTTTATGCCATTTATCTGAGAACTTTTTGACTCCCCACGTATATATATATATATATATATATATATATATATATATATATATATATATATATATATATATATATATATATATATATATATATTGATTTATATGGTGTGGGGGTAAATTGGCGAGGCTAGTAACTCTGAATTCCGAGCATGCGTCTTATCTGACCTCGATTATATTTTTTTTTATATCAACTATAATAAGTTCGAAACCCTCTCAAGGAAACAATTTCTAGGCTGAATTTCCTCCAACAAAAAAAATGTAAATGACAAGCTGTGGTTCCCGGGATTTACGCAGTGAGCTCCAATGCGGCGATCTTTAAGGGCTTGTCTGTCAAACTAAGGATGGTTCAGAGGATCAGGAAAGAGTTAGAAGAGCTAGATTAAGATGACGAGCGTACGGAAACTCGGAAATTCACTCTTAGCATTTTTATACAAAAAACTCTCCGAATTTTGCGGAAAGATCCAAGCCATCATTGACAATGATCCCAGGACTTGAATTAGGTGAATCGACAAGGGCAACGGTGTGCCATAGCCTCCCATCATGTAGTTTATGCATGGGGATTTTGCTATGTTTCAGTATTTGTCAGACGAAAAGAAGTTGGGCCACGACTAGGTAATGAACTTGCAAACAAACACTGGCTGGCTCTTTTTCTCAAGGATGTAACGATAGTCATTAATACCAAGTTCTCGGTACGCACCAGGGTTTTGGGGATAGGTAGTAGCGAGAACAATGTTATGCCCCTATTTTAAATTTCCGGAGGCATACAACAAGTGACAGGAAGAGTTGGTGTTGTCCTGTATCCATGAGGGAGCCCTATGATCGCTCCCAAACCTGTTGACCGCAACTTTCTTTCCTAAGACCTTTGCTCCTTAAAGAATGCTTCTCTAATAACTATAACATCGAGACCTGCAGAACATTACACAGAATAAATTCATGGGAAAGTCCAAGAACATCACTCTCAGAATAAAATTGTCTACAGCAAACGCTGCAATATAAGATTTCCTGAAATTTAAACCTTCTAAATTCTAAATACCTTTTCTTATCTATAAATAAATATATATATATACCGGGTGATAGCCATAAATATCCCCGTTTTTATACTGCTGTAATTTGTTAGCCATTAAAGCTTGACTATGAAATAGTTATCAATACAAAGAACAATATTTTAAATTCTATTAGCTAGGTCTTTAATATTTAAATGACCACCACAAGACTCTATGCAGTTATCAATTCGAATAGCAGAATTTATTATGGCATTCTGCAAAATATGACATTGTTGCCTGCAATTATTTCTCAATACTTATTCTTCAGTTCTGCGTTATTAGATACTGCTACTCAAAATAGACTTTCTTTTACAAAACTCAATAGAAAGAAAGTGAAAGTTGAAAAGTCCTGTTACCTGGCTGGACCGGGAAAAATTGTCTTATACGACATTAGTCGTTGACGAAGTCGAGCCCTCAAACATGTTATTATTCAGAATATGTGCCATTAGTGAAAATGCTTTTGGGCATGTAAAGATTTGTGATAGTGTTAATTGACTGAGCTCGTCCTGCTTCATGGTTCTCAAAGAAATATGGCCCATATATCTTATTTTCACCTAGTCCACACCTTACTGTTCTCTTTAAAAAGTGAAATGTTTTGAATATGATTATTTGTCTTAGTTAATAACCACTTCCAAGAATTCTATTTATTTGGCATGCCTTTCAAGTAAACCAAACAGCTATAACTGAAATTATTTTATTCAATATTACTTATTAATCATCGCACATTTCTTTAACCTTGAGGCAAAATAATAACCTTTGTAGCTTATTCTGCATCGAAATATATTGATTACTAATTTTTAGGGCTTTAAATTAAAATCATTTTGGAGAATAGTTCGCAGGGCTTTTCCAATCAAATGTGTCTCAGCAGAAAATTTTATCCTTTACATTGTTTCATTTGCATCAATTAAAGTTCCTACTGTGTAAATTACAACTGGAATTTGATTTATTTAAATTACGAATTCAGCCGTGTGCATTCCACTTGGAATAATTTCTCTAAGTTGTTTTTTGGCGAATCGTATACCATATCTTGCTCGAAAATGACGAATCGATTTGATTGTGGAGGCATGTCAAACCATTCCTTCAAGACTAATCTGCACTAATCAAGAGTTAATTGTGTCTTTTTTGAGAGCCTAAAATATAACTGTTTGATATTTGCAGAGATAGGCTATCCTAGCATGGGATTAACTATCCAACGTAAGCCAAAGCTAACTAATAGAATTGAATTTGGAAAGTACATTGGAAAACTTTATTTCATAGGTTTTGGTTGGGTTATTTCTAATGAGGGTGTAGAGGTATAATAAGAAATTAGTATATATATATATATATATATATATATATATATATATGTATATATATAGGGATCGAGTCTGAGGAAATAATAACTGAAGACATCTGGGTTTAGCTTTGCTCCTTCGAGGTTCTCCGGTAACATAGAGGAATGGGCAAAATCGTAAGTGATACGAGACTGATTTCTGACCTCAGCTCAAAAGGCAGGCACTTCGAGGGTGTACTTATAAACAACCCAGTCAAAAGTGAAAACTGCTGATCTCGTATTACCCCCTCTCCTAGCCACAAGATGCAAAACTGTGGCAGACCAGCCTGAGGTTCCACCTTGCGACCTCCCCCCCCATCCACCTTTCCACCCACCTCAGCGGGAGTAAGTTGGGTATATAGCAGGTTGATCCGAGTAAACAGGGCTTTTTGTTCGTTCACACCGAAGAGACAAGAAAGTCACCGGTTGACAGAAGATTTTTCGAGTTCGACAAGAAGACTCAAAAATCACCGGTACAAAGTTATTGCAAGTTAAAGAGAATTTGCAGCCCTTGTACAATACTAGATTGTACCAAGGAAGCTCGGCGCCCTTCGAGCCCTAAGATTATTGAGTATCAACCGACACAGATTGAGGACTCCAAATCTTATTCTATCTGAGTTTGACAACTCCAAACTAAATAGATTTCTCATCCAAAATCGAAATTATACAAGCGAGACCCGATTCGCTAGAAAAGAATATAATGATATGTCAGGATTAAAAACCGTTTTAAGGTCATAAACGTACGAGAACCTACCAAACTCATCGGCGTCTTTGTTTTGATTCTCTTACGCCAACTTGAAATTCCTCGTGACGTCACCCGTCAACTCGCCAGGCAAGTCAACGAACGACATCTAGCGAACAAACAACCAACTCAGGAACAATAATCCCCGACGATATTCTAACTGGAAACTGGTATTAATCTCCATTACCTTATGTAAGTAAAGAATAATCCTGTTATTTATGTCCCCGTGCATGAAAATTAGTTTAGCGAATGTCTGGCCAAAGACCGCTATCAACTTAAAAATTGTTCCCCCGTAAAATTTTATCTCTACTCGAGCCTCGAGAGTTAGCCCTGTAATCCCATTTTCTTTTTATACGTGTATTAGATCTGTTTGTTTTAATGTTATTTAGTGAGGTGGTTTATGTTTATTAAAGTCTAGTTTTCTTTAGTAAATGCACTGTTTTAATTATCTCCGAACGAGTTGAAGTGGCAATATTTGATAAGGTTAAGAAAGAAACCCAGTTTATTCATTCACTAGAATAAAAATTAAGTTTAGCACTCTTAGAGCCCAATCCTCGAGCGATCACCGAGGCACGAACTTACGCCTCAATTCAAAGTTATTTGGTTTATTAAAAGTTAGTAATACAAATAAAAATATATTAGCTCGGCAATCTACAACATATTATTTAAGTGGTTTCAGGTTATTTCGGTTAAGTCAGAAGAACCCAAATTTAAGATTAGAGTAAAAAGCCTTTACCCATAACAAATATTTGCCAACCCGTTCGAGGAAAATTTAAATAGCGAGACTTCAAACAAGTCTTAAAGATTCAGTGAAGTGTAGTTAAAAAGGTAGGAATTATAACTCAACGAAGAGTGTTGTGTAGTGTGCTGTCTGGTTTTAGGTTAGGAATAATCCAATCAAGAGGTTTAGAAAAAGGTAAGGTTAGAATAATAAAAGCTAAGGGACTCCAAGTTGCATACGTAACGTTCGTTACAGCGGTGAGGTTTCGACGAACATAGCCAATATGTCTTCGTTTGAATTATTTGTTAAACAAGGTCAAACCCTTGGACTAAAGGACAAAAAACTCCTTGCATACGTCTAAGATAAAGAAAGGACGGAAAGGGAAATAAGAAGAGAAAAGACGAAAATGGAAGCTGATGAAAGAAGAGAAAAGACGAAAATGGAGGCAGAAGAGAAGGAAAAGATAAGAGAACACGAAAGAGCATTAAGCAAGGACCAAGTGGAAGTGCATTCCGTGGGGTCCAGGAATGGGACATCGCAGGTTCTAACTATGAAGCTGCTAGCTTACAAGGACGAAGACGACTATAACGCGTACCTCTCGCACTTCGAAATTTTTTTGGAAGTGAATCACTGGGATATCGAGAGAGACGGTATCGCCAGATTACCTTCCCTCCTCAGTACCCAAGTAAGAGACATATTCGTGTCTCTACCATCTGATGTGACGATAGACTATTCTACCCTAAAAGCAGAACTACTAGAAACGATTAACCTCAATCCTAAAGACTATAGGATAAAATTTAGGCAGGCTAGGATTCAGCCCGGACAAACCTACCGACAATTTGGTTTTATGCTTAGGAGACACCTCCACTTTTGGTTAGAGTCAGCTCGAGTGAGAAATGGTTTTGACTCACTCATCGACTACATATTGAAGGACCAGCTATTAAGCACGCTGCCTCCAAAATTGAGGGCCTTTGTCAAGGACAGGAGAGCAGAGTCCTTCGATGAGTGTGTGTCAGAAGCCGACTTGCATTCATCAAACCATAGGTTATATCCTAGAGAGTGTGATAAAAACAAGCCCTTGTCCCCAAAGAAAGGTGGATATCATCAGAAACCCTTTTTCCCCAAAGGAAGGGGATTATCCCCATAAACCCCTGCAAAATAACTCCCCTAAATTCATCAGGAACGCCGTAAATCCCAGAAACCCCATAACTTGCTATAGTTGTGGCATCCAAGGCCACCTTAGCTACAATTGCCCCCAAAACTCGAGGCTTAAGTCGCCATCGAACCAGCAGGTACATAACCTGACGGCAACGTTGGAATCAGAACAACCCTTGAATCCCTCACCTCCTTTGACCACAGCGAATTCCCCTGAACAGAAGGTGAATTTTGTATACAGCAAAAATTATCCCGAAGGATTAAAATTCGAGACTGGGGCCTTAAATGGTCGCCGAGTCTCAACCGTGTTACGCGATACGGGGTGTACCTGTATTGTTGTATCAAACCAATTGCTTCCCTCTATCAGCCCCCAGCACCAGAAGTTCGTGGTCGTCCAGGATTTCCTGGGTAGACCCACTAAGTTCCCTGTCGTCCGATGCCATATACAATCAAAATATTTTTCTGGCTGGACTGACGTAGTAGCAGCGCCTATTAAATTCTGCTCTGTATTAATAAGCCAGAGCGCGCAGCTCTCTTATCAAATCCGATAGCTCAATTAGTATTTACCCGGATACCTGCGAATGAGAGACACCCGTTTTCGACCCATTGTTTTCGTCCGAGAAACGTGTGAACAAAGGGATATGTTCACGAGTCGTCAAGACTGCGACGGATGTGGTGCCGGCCCTCCCGACCTCGGAGTGGAAGGTAGCGAAGAAAGAGAATAAAGAAGAAGAAAAAAGAATAAATATAGGAAGAGTAATACTTACGCCTAATAAGCAAGCTGTAGCCAAACAAGTTTCTCCTGATCACAGAACAATCAAAGAAACTTTTAAGGAAAAAGTTCTGACTGATAAATCTTCGCAAGATCAAAATAAATGTGCAGAATCGCTGCCGGAGCAAAACCATGAAAATAAAAATTCTCAGAAGACAAAGATGGTGACCGAAAACTCAAGGTCAAATGCAGTGATTGAAACGGGAGTACCAAGCTACTTTCAAGAAAATGACGGTTCTAAAGAGAGTTTAATGAAAGAAGAAATGAACGAAGAATGTCAGAAAGATCAATCTCCTCTCCCTGATGTAGATCAACCCAATTCCATATAAGAAAAGTCAAGAGTAAATAGGCAAATAAAGATTAAAAGAGAAGGAGAAGCAAGAAGATGTGTAGGTGGTTGGAAGAGGCCAGCCTCCTATTTTGAAAACGTGTACGTGACTACCCCTACACGGGAAGGACCCTTACATGCACGTAGCGCCGTCACAAAGCGTCCCTGCGAACGCGTTCGCACGATGAGACCGTCTAAATACTACTTCGCTGATGAGGCAATCTCTGAGCTAGGAGCCAAAATTGGGAAAAACGGTTTATCCACAAGACAGAATCGGGTAGACGCCATAATAAAGATGCCGCTCCCCCGAACCAAAAAACAAGTTCATTTGTTCGTAGGAACCGCCCCATGCTACCAAAAATTCATTCGACATATGTTATGCCAGTCGAAAACCAGGTTAATATAGTTTACCTATGGTAATTTTTTTTTGTGCGTAGATAGAATTTTATTGTTTGGTTTATTTTGTACGTATATGTGTATCCCTAATGTTGTAGTTTCTTTTGTGTATTTCGTAGAATCGGTTATAAAAAGTGTTAATCAGGCGCACGGAGGACATAATTCAATCAATAAGAGTGATGTGAGTGGAGCGTTCCCACTATCGGTCGAGTAGCTTTTTATACAAATGTTTTAGTAGGACTCTTTGCGTAGAGCACAGGCGAGTCCCACCCCCTCAAGATCATCTTAAGGGTGGAGAAATGTAGAGGTATAATAAGAAATTAGTATATATATAAATATATATATAGGGATCGAGTCTGAGGAAATAATAACTAAAGACATCTGGGTTCAGCTTTGCCCCTTCGAGGTTGTCCGGTAACATAGGAGAACGGGCAAAATGGTAAGTGATACGAGACTGATTCCTGACCTCAGCTTAAAAGGCAGGCACTTCGAGGGTGTACTTATAAACAACCCAGTCAAAAGTGCAAACTGCCGATCTCGTATTACCCCCTCTCCTAGCCACAAGATGCAAAACTGTGGCAGACCAACCTGAGGTTCCACCTTGCGAGCCCCCCCCCCCATACACCTCCCCACCCACCTCAGCGGGAGAAAGTTGGGTATATAACAGGTTGATCCAAGTAAACAGGGCTTTTTGTTCGTTCCCACCGAAGAGAAAAGAAAGTCACCGGTTGACAGGAGATTTTTCGAGTTCGACAAGAAGACTCAAAAATCACCGGTACAAAGTTATTGCAAGTTAAGGAGAATTTGCAGTCCTTGTACAATACCAGATTGTACCAAGGAAGCTCGGCGCCGTTTGAGCCCAAAGATTAGTGAGTATCAACCGACACAGATTGAGGACTCCAAATCTTATTCTATCTGAGTTTGACAACTCCAAACTAAATAGATTTCTCATCCAAAATCGAAATTATACAAGCGAGACCCGAATCGCTAGAAAAGAATATAATCATATCCCAGGATTAGAAACCGTTTCAAGGTCATAAACTTACGAGAACCAACCCTACTCATTGGCGTCTGTTTTGATTCTCTTACGCTAACTCGAAATTCCTCGTGACATCATTCGTCAACTCGCCAGGCAAGTCAACGAACGACATCTAGCGAACAAACAACCAACTCAGGAACAATAATCCCCGACGATATTCTAACTGGAAACTGGTATTAATCTCCATTACCTTATGTAAGTAAAGAATAATCCTGTTATTTATGTCCCCGTGCATAAAAATTAGTTCAGCAGATGTCTGGCCAAAGACCGCTATTAACTTAAAAATTGTTCCCCCGTAAAATTTTATCTCTACTCGAGCCTCGAGAGTTAGCCCTGTAATCCCATTTTCTTTTTATACGTGTATTAGATCTGTGTGTTTTAATGTTATTTAGTGAAGTGGATTATGTTTATTGAAGTCTAATTTTCTTTAGTAAATGCACTGTTTTAATTATCCCCGAACGAGTTGAAGTGGCAATATTTGATAAGGTCAAGAAAGAAACCCAGTTTATTCATTCACTAGAATAAAAATCAAGTTTAGCACTCTTAGAGCCCGATCCTCAAGCGATCACCGAGGCATGAACTTACGGCTCAATTTAAAGTTATTTGGTTTATTAAAAGTTAATAAAACAAATAAAAATATACTAGCTCGGCATTCTACCACAGAGAGTTTTTCTAGTTTTCTTTGTTCTGTAGTATAATTTCAGTTTTAACTTTTTTTCCGGACTTATGCATTTGTGTTTTGATGAATAATATTTGGGATTGTTCTTTTGTCTGTTTTATATGACTCAATCATTTGTTTTTTAATCGAAGATATTAATTGGGCATTTCTGATTACCTTTCTTTTTATTGTTCTGTAGGTTTTTCAAAAACGTTTTAGGTTTATTTACCATGTCAATGGAGAAACCATTGATATTAGTAATTGCTTTCTTTGTTGAATATTTTTTTTAAATAATACCCAGGACGAGTTGCCTTTGTATGCACGTCTCATATATGATCGTATAACACTTATCTGTATCTTTCTGGACATCCCTATTGTCCGTTAAGACAACTCAAGAATTTTTCGGTTTTGTATATACTTGAGATATGTACATATTTTCACTTGCTGTTACTTCGACATTAAGGAATAGTAACTTTCCTTTATCATTAAATTCTTATGTAAATTTTTATATACATTGTTCTTTATTTTCATTTTTAGATTTTGAGGTCGTTTTTATCGACAAAATTGGACTATGTTGAAAACTTTAGATGATTATTTGTGAATATTTCTTTTTTATAATCTACACATTTAGAAGTTAGAAAAAGTGGGTGATTGTAATTAACCCATTGCAACACTATTAAAAATCTGTATAGAAGATAATGCATTGTGCTCGGTTCGCAGGTTGCATCGTGATGTATTGCGATCCGCAAAGCGCCATGGGCCTACTATGGTTAAATAAATCTCCGCAACTTGAACGACATAGGGTGGAGCGAAAAACACTTTTTTGAAAAAAGAATTGCAATAGTAATATTAAGATGCTCTCTTGGATAATATTAAGTGAACGGAAAGAGTTTTAAGATAATCTAATTTTTCTAGGTGCCACTGGGGCAAAAACTTTTGCAAAATTTAATATTTCGTGTATTGTTTTTTTCATCGGTCCATATTTTTTTTATACCTCACAACAAAAAGTAACAATACCAGTAATATATTAGTTTAAACAATCAAGATTCCGTGTGTAGAATCTTAGCATGTTAGGAGATCATATTCAGGTGCTGCCATTGGCATGGTGTCAACAATCACAACCATCAGTTACAGCTCCACTACAGTGAGGGAAGGTTGTAGTATTATAGTGCTCGTAACTATTTCCATCGCTGTCTTATATCTACTAAACTTCAGTTCTATCGTCTAATATTTAAAACTTTTAATTTCAGATGTTGAATATATTTACCTTGTTACCAATGAATAATTGCTAAAGGACTAAGTGTTATAAGTGAAAATAACTTCGAAATGAAATGAACCGGACTGTGCCATTTTTGTTAATTCCTGGGATTTAAGTGAAAGAGTGTTGGCGACTTATTCAGACATGATGAAATGCTATTTGTTTAAGAGACAGATTCTCAAAACAAACACAAATAAAGATCATTCAGTAATTAATATTTCAAAGGTAATTGTAAATAAAATAAAATCAGCGTGGATAAAAGCTTCTATTCCACGTGTGTCAGATGACAGAAAAATAATTTATTGTTGATTACCACCAAAAATACAGTGTTCTTTTGAAATCAATGAAAAGTATAAAAGATAATCCAAGCTTCAAGAAAAGGGATGATGATTTCAGAAGTAAGGGAGCAGAAACTCTGTTTGATATTTCAACTTGTAAGTGCATATTTTTTTTAGACTGCACTTGTGAATAGCATAGAAAAGTACCAGTGAGAGAGCAAATGTTTTTAACAGACCAGAGAATAGAAAGGAAAATGGCCATTGGAAGATTGATCTATATTTTTCTAAGAAAAATGAAGAATTGTTTGAAAGAGGAAGAAAATTTTAAAGTTATAAGGAAGAACAGACTTGATGTGATATGAAAGTGTTTTAGATCTGAAAGTTATCTTGTCCTCAGAATTCTCATCAGAAATAGAAAGCGATTGCACAAAAGACAGAGATTTTGCAGAAACATCATCAATAGAGAAAAGTAAAGAGAAACTCATTAAAATAGCAACAGCAAAACGGCCAAACTTTCTAGATTAGCATCAGCTTGTGACAAAGCTGGAGTTTCTGACTTAGCTGCAGGACTCATTGTGAGTTCTGTATTGCATAAGGATGCGGGATGTTCTGAAATAAATCCTTCCTTTGTTCTTGATCAATCCAAAGTAAGATGATCCAAAGTAAGAAGGAGTCGCCCAAAACAGCGGAATATTTTTAGGAAGAAGACGCCACAGTCGATCAATATATCTTACGACTCTATTTTGACGTAAAAAATAATTATACTCTGAAGCAAAATAATATTAGTGAGAAATCTGTGAAAGAAACTGTTATAAATGAACATATCTCGATCGTTGAAGAACCTGGATCCAAATATTTTGGCCATATATCAGTACAGACAGGTTCGGCAAAAGCAATATTTAATTGTTTGCATTTTTTTTATCTGAAAAGTGCGCGAAGAAGAACAGTATTGTAGTAATTAGATGCAACGGCACCGCAGTTAATACCGGAGCAAAAGGAAGTGTCGTAAGATTAATGGAACTCAAATTAAATAAACCAGTTCATTAGTTTATAATATGTCAACTACCCACTAATGAATTACCTCTTTGCCGTCTAATTCAAACCCTGGATGGTAAAACTATAGGTTCAAAGTGTTATACTGGTAAAATTGGTAAAAAGCTTGATGAGTGAGAAAAACTAGACATTGTCAACTTTGACCGGATACTATCAAATTTGCCTAGCATAGATAAATCAGATCAAAGTACTGATCAGAAATATATATATATAATATTGTCATGTCTATTTGAAATGGAAATTTAAACAAAGATCTACTAAAGAGGAACACAGGAAATTTGGCCTATTCTCGAAGTTAACAACGGCGAATCGTATCTTTCGATTATATGTCACGACCGATCAAACATCTGATACTCTCCAAACTATCGTTACGTATTTAAGGAAAATATACGCTCCGATTTGGTTTGAAATTGAAGTGGATTCTTCATCTCAAAGTGGACCTATCCATCTATTCAAGACTATTGAACTCAAGCGCACGCTAAGTTTTGAAATTAAAAATATACTTTGTCCTGTCATTCAACGCAATGGTTTTTATGCTCAACCAGGAAACCTATTTCTTTACATGATCAACGATGATGATAGCCGTGTTCGAAACATGGATGGAGAAGTATATGGAAGGCTATATAACAAAACAAAGGAAAAACTGATAGAATGTTTAAAATACATCATCTTAAATTTGATGCCATAAATTACACTGATATGATCTCATGGCAAAGTGGAAATATTACTGAACCTCCTTTGACTCAAAACATTGCTATGGAAGTAATAGATCAGCTCATTCAATCAAAATAAAAAAAAAGAATTTCCCGCATCTGCCTTGTCACGCAAAAGCTGTAGCAATATTTGTTAAATTAGCCACTAAAGCTTCTTCTTTGGTTTGTGAACAGAAATCTAGAGGTGGATTCATTCACTCAAGAATAGAATCACGTCAGAAAATGCCAAATTTTGAAACAAAACGACCGTTTGAAGCGTAAACACAATAATTGATTAGTTTAAAAGGAGGGGAGGATGGGTGGGATAGGTTTGGACCTGAACTACAGCTACCTCCCTTCGGTGGGTCCTAGACTAACTCGGAAATAAATATATATTTTTTGAGTTAAACTGGAAGCTGTACATATTTTTCCAAAAAATATTTTAGAAATAAATCAGTCAATAATGTCTAATGAATGTATTATGTTAAGCTACATTGAATTTTGTGACTCTTTTGACGCTTATCAGTAAACTGGTACTCTTCCGATAAATTGGTATGGGTTTAGTATCGTTGCGGCACCTCGAAATGTTTGATTATCGAAATATGATTGTAATATATTATTCAAATAGGGTATCTTGAATAAAATATCGCTATTGGAAGTGTAATTAAGAAAATCACAACCTACTCATTTTTTCTGGAAAATCGGGTAAATATTTATTATTTTTCGAAATAAAGTGCCATTGAGGCACCTCAAGATATCAATTAAATGAGTTCGAATTTGAGGATCTGTATTTTATAGCCATTGAGCATCATAATTTCACTATTGCGTTGTAGACTTCTACTAAAAGTGAAAAACAACTCATTTTCGCTCCATCCTACAGTGAATGAGGCATCAGTGAAGCTACTTTTGTAAACTAGCCTAAATCTCAGGATTACCTCAAGCCTGTTTCATGGACATTTAGGGATTTTGGAGAATAAGTGCATCGATGTAGGTGACAAAGACTGATAGAGAACACGACCACTATAATAGATTTTTGCTCTTCCTCCCACTGACTATATGGTAGGGATCAGTTTAGCCTTCCGTTCACCATGCCACGAATATTGTAAACGTCCGAAGAGAAAATAAAATTGCTTCTAACTGTGCCGCCATTCTTTAGGTGCTTTCTTTAATCTTCGAATCCAATAGAGCAGTCCACGGCACCTATCTGCGACGACTGTGTTGATTCCCAGACTGTTCCGTATATTCTTTTTTGATCTCATCTTGGGATCATCGAATATCTCACCTATTCCAGTTCCAGGGGCGATCGGAGTAGCTACCGCTTGCCCCTTGTTCTAGGGACAATTTAATTCAAACAGACTTATCGAATATTTGAATTTGGCCTCCATTTTATTTGACTATCTTAGGTGAAAAACGCATGCTCCGGTGCCAGGGGAGGCATATTTACCCCAGCGCTGGAGTGTTCATCTTTCTTCTTCTCCTTGTTTGTTTGCTTTTTTTTCGTTTTGGTTGGGTGTACATATATTGTTCTGTTTTGTGTTGTATTTATTCATAGTTTAATGTAGTATAATAATAGTCTGACATCAATTACCGATATATGACCTTGGTGGAAGTCGCATTATTCAAACCCTAGACTATAATTTTGTTTGAGGTTTATCCGATTCTTCTACATTATTTTCTTTTACAAAGCAAAAGAATCATTCTGTAGAACATCAGATTCTCTGCTATACGTGTAAATGTGAACGTATTAGTACATAGATACAGATATAAAACATTAGAAAGATCGAAACCAGCCAGCACTGACACCGGGCTGTGTGCTGGTTTTAACTGGTCTTTTAAAGAAAAACTAGTACAAATAGTTCAAAAGTGCTAACTTAATCCAATTTTCGAAAGAGGACAGAAATTCATTTCGAAAAATTTCCCTTTTATCACTTTAACGTCAGTAATTGGTGCAGCCTAAGAATTGATAACTAGAGAATGGATACTGGGTATCGAAAATTTGGTTATTAAATTCTTGGACGTTCAAAATAGATTTTGGAAATGATGCTCTTATTTAAATAGTCTCCAATATTTTATTCCTTAAACGATTTTCTGCTACGCTGATAAGAATTAAGAAGATATAATTTACCTACACATCCCAAAAGCATTTAATAACGTACAGCATTATTTCGAACCACTTGCTGAAAATTTATGTAAATAGAATAAGATAAAAAATACTGAAATTGAATTTTAACTGTATCTCAAGTCAATTAAATCACAACTGGTTATCTTACATTGGGCCAAATTGCTTTGAACCTCAGTCACGAGCTCAAAACCATCTTTATAAGTAGTATATATTAATTATATATATATTAATAATTGATTGCTTGGCAAAATCATATGATCCTCATTTTTTTTAGATTTGATGTTGCGCAACTGCAGGGAGAATGGATAAAATTTTCGATTGGGGGGGGGGGGTAAATGGTAGACTCTTTTTATTATAAATAATTACAAAGTCCTACAGTTAGAAGGTCAAAATTTAAAAGTGGATTACTAAGTGTATAGTCTATTTCTGGAATCCGAGTTTTCTTTGAAACTGTCCTAGAGAAATTAAATATGAAGAACCTTAAAGTTTCAGGTAAACGGGGCGGCCAAGCTAAAAAGAGAACAAAATAAATGCTTGGATACTTTGCCGAGAACTTAACTTTAAATACAAAGTTATAATTTTATTTCTATAAATATTTCTCGTCTTACTTGATTACGAGTACGCTGTACAAATTTAGTCTTCTTATCTCTAAAATCACTTAGCCCTTTTATCCCTTGTAAGTAGACCATAACGTGAACACCTAATCGTAAATTTGCAATCTTAAAAGCATTCTATAATATAAATTATAATTTAATCCTCGAGATGAATAATATGTAGAACTAACTTTCCTCAAAATAGATTCAACGTAGTAAATAACCTCTTCAACATTGACATAGCTCTAATTGCTTTAGTTACATAAATCACACAAACTCTAAATAAATTACCTAAACGAGTATTTGAACCCACGTCAGTAAATATATTTTTAAATCGATTAAACGAGTATTTTACGAGTGTATTATTTCCCAGTAGGAGACACAGAGAAAACTTCAAATGAAAGGTCAAGAATAGTTGCGAAAAATATTATAAAATATGGAAGCCAGCGCTTTCTCTCAGGAAAAGTACGAGTTCGTTTGTCATTTACTTATTCTTCTTTAAAATTGTATTCAGTTTATTCATTTTATAACTAGCATGCGAGAATCTGCCAAAGAATATTTGTACTAGCATTCGTTTCCGTTTTTGCATTCACTGCTAGCCTTCAGTTCTATAAAGGTATTTTCGCTAATTAAGAATTTTCTTCAACTATTCTCTCGTCATATATGGCTCAGTAATAGAAGTGAAAATGTTGCTCATCTTGAAAGTAATCACTTTTTTACTGAGTTGTAACGATTATAATGCGATGGGTGTACACTGGATTACGTTAAATACGATTATTTATTTTTAAGTGTTATTAGGTGTTTCTGTCAGATCAGATAATTTGGTGTATTTATTTCTTTAATTGTTATGGAATCTTGCTGATTTGTAGTATTTGACTAATATAAATTTGAATTGGTTTTGATTTAAAAACCTCTATCTTTGAGCTTCTCTTGCATGAATTCTCTCAACTCACTTTTGCTTTTCTGTCAGTAACAGTACTTCGCAAGGAGAAATCCTTAAATATCTAGAAATATATGTTGTCGGATCTTCACGTCAAAATTATGAAAATTTTGAATTGAGCCTCTATCAGTAGGGTATTTCATATTTTATAGTGTTTACACATCAGTGAAGAAAAGTGCTCAAATAATAAATTATGATGTATAGAAAAGTTATCTGAAGAAAGGGTTTACTTTTAATAATCCTACTTTAAACTAATTAATTTTCAGTTTATTGATATCGACTTGTTGATTATTTGACTATTGCATGTAGTTAACCCATAATAATTCTCTTCAAGTTTTGTGTCAGTACTGCTAAAAATTTATTTCATAGATCATTGTGCTAACTAATTAACGTAATATATAACAGTAAAATTATTTTAAAATATCTATCATTCTACTTAATAGGAAATACCATACAGTTTGGAATATCTATTAAAAGAAGTAAGTAAACGCAACTCTTTGTTGCCATAGCATAAGCAATATAGAAAAACCAACTGATTCTTCTAGAGGCAGTAAGATTTGTAGAGTTATTACCGTCCTGCTACTCCTAGTAACCTATGAAACAATATATGTATAGTGGTCTAGCGAAGCAGATATTATGGTGGTTTTCCGTAATACTTACTTGTTTAATACCTTAATCCCTGTTAGTATTTATGCTTACCTGGTTTATTATTTATTCAGGGTCAATAATGTGTTAAGAAACAGGTACTACTCAGAACAATAAATTAACCAAGTTCTCATCTGAATAATTTAGTTGGAACTAGGCAAGAAGTCTTAGTATTTAAACTGCTAATTGGGAGGGTTAATCTGATGTATGATTTCTACTTAAGGGAGCAAATAAAAGATGACAGTGGGAACTAGCAAGTCGACAAGCTGTTTAAAGAATATTTACAATGAGGTGATTTTTCAGAGGAGTAACGCTAATGCTCTTTTCAAGCCGCCTATAAAATATCAATGAAAAGTTACCTGTGCTCTCTAGCAAAGGTCACTTTACCATTTGTGAAGAGAATCCAGAAAAATGCGCAAAGGTGCGGAGGAGTTAAAAGGAGAATATTAAGAAATTGACCAAAGTTTTCAAAGATATCAGAGTGTTGGCCTGGTAGATGTGTCACTATAATTTCTATATTGAGGTCTTCGAAAATTTTCGAAAAAAGAGACTATAATTCTTTCATAATTTTAAATTCAATAAGTTTGACAACTTTTCTTCCATATAGAATGACATTAGAACCTATCATAACAGTCATCATTATTAAAAATATACGAGTAGTTCTCGCTTTCTTCGCAACTGTATATTTTCTTTCCAAATAAACGACCCTCAAAATTACTTCCCCTTTATGCAACCATTAAGTTAGGTTTCAAACCAAACTGACAAGATGTCAAATTCTGCTAAATCGTAAAAGAACTTTTGCAGGTCGAAGTGTCCATATCCTCGCTTTATAAGGTGTGCCGCCACTTAAATTAGAATTTCGAGATCTCAAAATAAACCATTAAACATTCATTTTTAGGGTTTCGCCTATAATAATTCATATTGACTATTTAACGCCAATTATATTGATACGTATAAATAAAAGACTAGATAGAAAAAAAATATAACTAGCAACTTCTTATAATTTCATTTAACCATATCTCCCTATCTTCCTTTTTGATGGTCGGAGTCTATAAACAAAACTGAACGACCACAAAAACCATTTTCAACAATTGACCATCATTTCCCTCTAACTTTGATTGTTGAACGAATGATAGTAAGATTTCTTCATCGTTTTTTCCTATATACACAAAAATAAAATAATAAACCTTACGATCTAGGATAGATGCAGTAAACTCTTGACCTAGGAGCACGGCCTTACCTACTGAGCCATCTTCATAATGTTGTAGAGACGTATGCTTCTTATTCCAGAGTTCACTGGATTGAATATCCAGCATAGGTAATTTTATTTAGCATTTTCCTTGTGCGATATTTTACCATATTCAAATCTTCAGATAAAAAATACGTAGGTATTTATAGATGTGCAAGCATATATATTGGTATTTAAAACATATTTCGAGGTTTTATAGAATATCTGTGTAATAGAACGGTCTGAAGCCGCACTAATTCAGCCTCTATCACATGTTAACCATGCTCACCCCCATGCTTACCCCCCTGTCTGCGAGAGGAAGCAGAAGCGCGTTATCTCCCATCATAGCCAATGTTTAATCAAGGAGATTCACTTCCCCGTTTCGCCTCCATACGTCGATTTCGCCAGATTGAATTAGGCTTATGGGCAAATAAGGTATTTTCCCAGGTGCCACCGGGACATTCCCCGAAGTCCCCCACTCAATTATCCCCTACGCCATGGAGATGGCTCCGGCTATTTATACCGTAGCTTGAGGACATCACCCTAGAGCTGGCCGACCATGGGGCGGTCAAGGTCGAACGTGTGATGAGAAAACAGGGAGGGGCCTCGAGACCCACCCCTACACTCTTCGTCACGTTCGACTGTGACAAGCTCCCTGAGTCGGTGCGTGCCGGTTGGTACCGCTACCGCGTGAAGGCATTCGTGCCACTCCTACGGCGGTGCTATTACTGCCACCGCTTCGGCCATACGAATCGATCATGTAGACGTGCAAAATCGGGGTCACCCGAAGTCTGTGTAAATTGCTCCAAGGTCGCACACGATAAGTCCAAATCGTGTGTGGCCAAGTGTGTCAATTGCGGAGAGCCGCACCCTGCTTCTTCGAAGCAATGTGGTGCATATCTCCTTGAGAAAGAAATCCTGGCCGTTCAGGCCCAGGATCGACTCTCATTCCGCGAGGCAAAGGACTTGGTCCTGGCGCGCCCGGCTCTGCCTGGGACGTCATATGCCTCAATAGTTAGAAAGGCACCCTCTGCTCCTGGCCCATCCAGGCCAACGAGCACGGTTGTTTCCGCGCCCATTCGGAGCCCTTCTGTGGGCTCTACCCAACCTGGGCGCTCCCCTGGTAAAGCTGGCGGCAAAAAGGGTTCATACCCTGCCCCGGCTAAAACCAGGGCTCCCCCCTCTTCCCCCAGCGTGACCGTTTCGCGTAAAGCGAAACGGCCACGCGCCTCCACCGAGTCGTTAGACTCACAGGAGGCAACACCCCTGAAGATGGTCGCTAGGCCATCTTCCGGGGTTCCTAAAGCTGTTCCCCGAAAGGAGGACAGCAACAAAGGAGCTTCGGCCCCTTTGCCCACGCCCCGAGGTGGAGCGAGTGGCTCGGAGACGGTGGTTCCTCGAAAAGAGGGCCCCCCGCCTCCGAAGCCGCAACGCCCGCCTAAAGTTTTGAGGCGGAGGGAGGAAAAGACTCGCATGGCGAGCCCAACCTCCCCCAATAAGTCCTCGAAGGCGACAGCGCCTTCAGCGCTTTGTCCGGCCAACAGCGCCCGGGGTTC
The DNA here is from genome assembly GCA_963969495.1 of Ceratothoa steindachneri. Taxonomy (NCBI): domain Eukaryota; kingdom Metazoa; phylum Arthropoda; class Malacostraca; order Isopoda; family Cymothoidae; genus Ceratothoa; species Ceratothoa steindachneri. The sequence continues at coordinate 34,995,498 of OZ018323.1, read as the reverse complement.
TGCCCCCGGGAAGCGTACGGCCATTCCCGTGAGGGTCTTCAATTCGAGGAGGGCCCCCGCGTCTCCTCCGAGCTAGGCCTGGAGGGCATATTCCTTCAATGGAATTGCCGTGGACTCCGGGCCAACTGGGAGGAGCTGCGGAGGCTCGCCTCATCCCGTTCCCCGTTAGCTATTTTTTTGCAGGAGACCATGCTAGGCGCGTGCCCACTGCCTGCCCTCCCGGGGTATAAGGGTCTTGCGACCCAACCACCGCGGGACGGCCGGGCTGGGGGATGCGCGGTTTACACCCGGCATGATGTCTCCGTTCTTCCTTTCTCTTTAGATACCTCCTTTCAGGCAGTGGCTGTGCAGCTGCACCTGGATAGGAGGTATACTATCATTTCTGCGTACATTCCACCGTCAGCTGACTTCGACGCGGGGGACTTTCGCCGCGTCGTGGCACGGTTGCCGAGGCCCTATCTCTTGCTTGGAGATCTGAACGGCAGGCATCCTCTCTGGGGAGATTACACCATAAATCCCAGGGGACAAGTCCTTGCCGATCTGATCGAAGAGCTTGAGATGGGTGTCCTAAACGTGGATGAGTTTACGCATCACTGTCCGAGAACCGCTTCATTTTCTTGCCTTGACCTATCTTTGTGCTCTTCGGATGCACAGCCTGATTTTGATTGGGGGGTGGTCGATGACCTCCATGGTAGTGATCACTTTCCCATTCAAATATCATTTTCAGGGCAACTGCCGCCTGAGAGACCACCTCGGTGGTGCTTGGCGCGGGCGCGGTGGCCTGCATTTCAGGAAATGACTGAATTCTCTATCTCAGTCAAGGAGTTTAGGTCGGTAGATGAGGCCGTCGAGTTCTTCTCCGGCAACCTCATCGCCGTGGGCCTGACTACTATTCCTAGGACGTCTGGCCGTTTTGCACGCCGACCACTCCCATGGTGGTCGGCCGAGTGTGAGACGGCCCTCAAACAGAAGCGTTATGCCTACATGCGCTATAAGCGCCGCCCGAACGATTTCACCGTCGCTGAATTTCGTCGGGCTAGGGCTAGGTTCCGGTATATTTCGAAGCACGCCCGCCGCTCTTCTTGGCGGGCATACGTGTCTTCACTTAACGGGAAGACCCCTTTAGCTGAGGTGTAGGAGCGAGTCAAAAGGATTCGGGGCAAGTTCTCGCAGGACCCCCCTCCCGTTCTCCAGGAGAATGGGACCGCAATCTCGGACCCCACGTCCGTGGCGGAATCCTTAGCGACCGCTTTTTCCGCATTCTCTAGCCGTGATGCTGCTCCGCCAGCATTCAATGCACGTCGTGATGTCGCGGAAGGCCGCCGGCTGGACTTTACCTCCAGAGGCGGAGAACCCTTCAACGACAAGTTTACTGTTAGTGAGTTGCGTTCCGCTCTCGCTTCGTGCGCGGACACCGCTCATGGTCCGGACGATGTCCCGTACGCCATGCTTCGACACCTGGGTGAGCGAGGCATGGCCTTTCTATTAGATTTGTTCAACAGGATCTGGGTGGAAGGTCTCCTCCCAGACTCCTGGCGAATCGCTACTGTGCTCGCCTTTCGCAAGCCGGGGAGAGATCACTCTACTCCGACCGGTTTCCGCCCAATCTCTCTAACCTCTTGCGTGTGCAAGTTGATGGAGAAATTGGTAAATGTTAGATTAGCCTATTTCCTGGACAGCGGAGGCCATCTGTCTTCTGCACAGTGCGGCTTCCGTAAGTTCCACTCCACGTCGGATGCTCTGCTCCGACTGGAAAATGCCGTCTGCGAGGCTTTCCTTCGTAGACAGCACTACGCCACGGTGTTTTTTGATCTGGAGAAAGCCTATGATACCGCATGGCGATACGGTATCATGGAGACTCTCCACACGATGGGGGCGAGGGGACGCCTCCCAATGTTTATATCTGAATTTTTGCGAGATCGTCGATTCCGCGTACGGGTGGGGGGAGCCCTCTCCGGCCCAAAGGAGCAGGAAGAGGGTGTCCCACAGGGAAGTGTCCTCAGTGTCACACTCTTTGCCCTGAGCATCAACGGCATCACCTCGGTGCTGCCGGAAGATGCTCTCGCTACGCTCTACGTGGACGACCTTTCGATCTCTTTTGGCGCGGCCCAGATGCCAACTCTGGAGCGCCGACTCCAACAGGCATTGAACCGCGTCTCTTGCTATGCCAAAGCACACAGGTTTCGGTTTTCTTTGGCCAAGACTAAGGTGGTGCACTTCTGCCGCCATCCACGGCTTCACCCCGACCCAGATTTGTTTCTTAATGGGGTGCGCCTGGATGTGGTTGAGTCGCACCGTTTCCTTGGTCTTGTATTCGACCGACGCCTCACCTGGGAGGCTCACATTCGCAGCCTTAGGGTCTCTTGTACCCGCGCCATGGACATTCTCCGTTCCTTGACGTTCAGCGCTTGGGGCGCTGATAGGGCTACCGCCTTACTGTTTATCGATCCTTTGTTCGCTCGAAGCTCGACTACGGATGCGAGTTTTATGCATCCGCAGCCGAGCGTTTATTGCGGAAGGTGGATTCGATCCACCACACCGGCCTTCGCCTTGCGACCGGTGCCTTCCGCACTTCCCCCATTGAGAGCCTGTTGGTCGATGCTGGGGAGATGCCACTCGCTCTGCGCCGCGTGCAGTGCATCACTCGCCTGTACGCGCGAGCCCGGCGCCTCCCCCATTCGCCAACAGCTCTCACTGCATCCGCAGCTGATCTCGATGGTGCCTATGCCGCCGAGAGACGCCAGTCATACCCTAAGCCCTTTGGGTTTAGGGCCAGGAAACTCCTTCGAGAGGTAGATATAGCTCTCGGGCCGGTGGCGCCCCTGGTTCTGCCCAGGACGCCACCCTGGAGGGTACCACATTTGGCTATTTGTCGCCACGCCTCTGCTCCCAAAGCTTGTACTGCGCCGGGAGTATTGCGTTCGATCTTTTTGGAGCACACATCGTGTCACGCTGGTACCGTGCCAGTGTATACGGATGGCTCCAAGTCCCAAGAGGGGGTCGGCTTCCACGCCGTATCCCCTCTGTTTGAAGTCAGCGGGGCTCTACCAGGCGCTGCGTCTGTCTTCACGGCCGAGCTGGTGGCAATACACCACTCGGTACGGGAGATTACGCGACGTGCCCGGTTCGGAGACCGGATTGTGATTTATAGCGACTCACAAAGCGCCCTGAGTGCTCTCGGGGCATTGGAATCTCCGCATCCCCTGGTTCGCGAAATCCGTGACGCCACGGTTTTGGCGAGCCGGGCAGATGTCGAGATTATCTTCTGCTGGGTTCCTGGACATGTAGGAATTGCGGGGAATGAGCGCGCCGATGAGGGCGCCAAAGAGTCCGCGAGGACTCTGCGACCGGACCAGCGTTTCGCTCTTCCTCACACCGACTACATGTCAGGAATACGGGCAGCTCTTCGGACTGCTTGGCAAAGAAGATGGGAGACGGTCGAGGGGAACTTAAAGTTGCGTGCCATTGCGCCGCGACTGTTCCCATGGACCTATCCCCCAATGCCGCGGCGGCTTCAGGTTGCTTTCTGTCGTCTTCGAATCGGACACACTCGTGTGACGCATCGTTACTTGGTGGAGCGCTCGCATGTGCCCTATTGCAACGACTGCGTCGTCCCCCAGACTGTTCGGCATATTCTTGTCGAATGTCCCAGTCTGGGTGATCTTCGCGCACGATACCTGTCTCGGTACCGGGATGGGCGGGGTCGCTACCGCCTGTCCCTTGTACTCGGGACGAGTGCGTGCACCATGACTGGTGGACTTATTGACTTTTTGGGGGAGGCCGGCCTTCTCCCCTTTATTTAAGGTTCCTTTTTTTGTTATTGTTTTGTTTTAGATTGCACTCTCCTGCACCGGGGTGAGGGGGACCTCCCCCCGCTGCCGGAGATTGCTTCGATTGTTAAGTTTTTCAAATTTATATTGATTGTTAAGTTTTCATATTTTAACTTTAAAGTAGCCTAATTCTAGGCTGTCGTGTTTTTCGGCGACTTATGCCCAAGTGGGTAGTTGCCAGATGGGCTCTATAAAAAAAAAAAAAAAAAAAAAAAAATATACCGTAGCTTTTCCCAATTGAGGCAGATCCAGATTAACTTCGCGAGGCATCAAGCCGATCCAGTCTCCCTTGTGTACCTAGGAACTCTGCTGAGAAACCCCTTATTGTCCAAAAGAGGACAATATCCCTTGACTGCCAAGATTCGTGCCCTTCGAGACGCCAAGTCAACAGGGCCCCCTTGTTGTTCAGAAAGAGAAAAACGTTAGAACAGCCATTGTTCTTTTAGCCGGTTTGACAAGAAACAGTTCTCACGCCCCCCTTCCTGTTTTTCAGAAAGAGAACAACGTTAGAACAGCCATTGTTTTTCAAGCCCGTTTGTCAAGAAACGGTTTATGTTCCCAAAACATCACGTCCGGATAAGTTAATTCCCCCCCTTTTTAACGTTCTTCAAGGGGGGCGCTTAGTTTCAACAATAACCTCCATTGTTCATCTAGAACATCTCTGATTTGTTGTCACAAAGATCGCTCGTTTCCGAGCCCCACTTCGCTGTCACTCCTCGAAGACAGTCATTCCCCCTCGTTAAGGACAACGCCCCGAAGAAGCCTTTTGCTGGAAATCGCTAGTGGACCAAAGATTCCTTCGCATCGTCTTCCTGTGCATAACAACTTTGTAATTACGTAAGTTGAACTTTACCTTTAATAATTTAACCCTTTGTCAACGCAACACCTGTGCTTAAAACGGTTTAGGGAACCATTCCCCCCTTTATTTGTTTACCTTTTTAAATCTCTCCAAATCTTAATCCTCAGATTAGTCAGATATCCCCACAACCCTTTTCATTTGTCGTTTATGTAAACTTTTTTTTGGTGTGTTGTTGATATTTTAATTAATAAAACTCAATTTTATTAATGATAGGCATATTATTTAACCTTGTGCTCCGTTCCACTTCTTAAGTATATTGAAGATAAATAAGCCTCTCCAGGCCCCCGCTCCCTTTTTGAACTAACCTCGGTCAGTCAGATTACCACGCACTCAAAATATAGAATAATCCTCTCAACGAATAGTTATATATAGTATATCATCAGGAGCCTATTCTACGACAATCTGTTATATATAAATCAATAAGGGATAATAGCGCGCCTTAAACTCTGTATTTAATTTTTACTTTAAAAAATAATATATACTCACATTTTTCTATTTTTCCTTTCCAAAGAATAGGTTGTTATGAAATGATATCTCTTAGAAGACTTATAATAAAGCTTCATAAATTGGAAAAATTCATGAACGTTTGCCGTAGGCTGTAATATTTAAATATGTATAGTAATACCGATGACATTTTGAAGCTAGTTTTTGATTCAAAATTTTTATCGAAATGGATTATGGGTGCCACAATCGTAAATATCACTTTATCTCTACTAGCTTGAAAGAATTGTTACAAACGATAAAAATTGTGTTCTCTACTTCAATATTTAATGTAGAAAATGCCTTTAGCAAAAAAACACCATTTCACTCCTACTCTTGGTTACAAAAATTTAAGTCTACTCTTTAAATATAATGTGATGAGAAAGAAGCTTTTCGATATTAGTTCTTCAATTTTACCCAATATTTGACAAAGACTTATAAATAAAAGAACTAAAACGTTGAAATAAAGATTTTGAAAAAATCATTCTTGCCTGGTGTCGTCCTTCTCTATGACATTGCCTTCACAGCTTGAAAATTTGACATAGGAAAAATTCGAGCGGGTGTTAAAGACGTCCTTTTTCTATCCTCTATATTGATCGCACCTTGCATTAGCAAACTATCAAAATTTAAGGCATTACAATATCACCAACATAGCAAAGGTTGCGATATGAATGCGGTGGGAAAAGATATATAATCAAATATTCCATTAAAATCCAATGTATTCTTTAAGAAAAATATCCACTCCTTAGTTATACGAGGGGAGAGCTTTGACATAAACTCTGAAAACTATTTAGTTGAATAAATTTAATTGGTTTATTGAAAATGATTTAAATTTCCTTTTTAAAAATGACCATATTTTGAACACCTAATAAAAGGACTTCCATTTATTGTTTCGTCCATTTCTTTTAAGATATGAAAATGTAACTTTAGTTCGGTAGTTTATTAAGAATTCTAATTTTTCTTCATTGCCGAAATATCTGATTGATTTGAATACTTTAAATATATTTTTGTATTAGCAATTATTTATTTATTTCAGATTGATTTATTTTCAGAATATAAGAAGTAAAACTCAATTTCATGGCAGCTCCATATTTGTGCCCCAGTTTCCCTTATGCTATCAGATCACATTCGCTCAAATAAGTTCCTTTGGACATTTGGAAGTGCGTTTTTACTGTACCTTTGAGTATAATGCGGAATACTTCTGGCTTTTATTTTCCTGAGTTTATATAGGAAAAAAATTGAGACAAAATAGTTTATAAGAGACCTTCCTTAAAAACCAACATGAATGGATTGACCAAACGTTCATAAAAGAGGGGAACAATTTAATCACATTTTCTGGTGACTTAGATTTATCTGCCAATTTTAATATCCTTTCATGCTGATTCCAAATATATAATACATTTTTAACTACATACTATACTTATTTTGTAATTTCTATTTTCTCGTTTCTCCGAAAAGTTCCATCCGAACGGACAGAGAGGGTGCTTGTACAAAGCAAATAAATCACAGTACATAGTAGTAAGATAGTAATAAGTGTTATTATGCCAAATTCGGACATTGTTGTTTCTTTCTTTAGGTCTCATCTTAGAGTGATGACTTCGTTAAGAGGAAATTGCGTTAATGATCGAGACACCTTCTGCTACATATCTGGCTGCTACTTCTAGTTCGTCAAAGGCGCAATATATCAAACTTTGTGATCTGCACTTATAAGAAATATCCCCGTAAGGGGCGCGGCGATTTGCCATCCTGGCCGCCGTGTTGACGAGACTCAGCACCCCGTCCGACCCAAGCTTAGCCTCTTCTTCATCCTTCAAAACACTTGTTTCTTCGCCTTTCATACAACCTCTGTAACAACTTTCTCTGGTCAGCCTATAATTTCACAAGGTAGATGCTGACCTTCCTCTCAGCCAACCGTCCCGCATCGGGGCTGAGGGGGGAGGGAACAATGTTCCCTAACCCCTGAGCTCCGGTTTGGGGTGGCTGGCTTTTAACAACCTGCTTCATCCCCATCCCTACCTTCCTCACATCCCTTGTCCTCTCCTCTTCACATTCTATGAATTTTACGCAGTGTTAAAGGTGAAGCCGCCATGCCAATGGACTGCCAGGCCACCAGGTGGGAAGGGTGGTCCGAAATGGCAGCGCCTGGCTCTGCCAGGCCTGTAAGCACCTCTTGCAGTGCGGGCAACTGCAAGAGGTGATGAGCTATTGCGTCCCGTAGCACAAATAGGGCCACCATGCCCAATGATGAAAAAAAAACAAAACAACCCCCAACTTCCCCAAGAACATCAACGGCGCCACCCTCGAGCGGCACCACCGAGAAAATAGAGGTCTCCCCACTGTACTTGCGCAGGGGACCCTCCATACTTCTTTAACCGGAGAGGAGGCTTACTCCTCTCCTAAGCCTACGGGTGTAGGGGACTCCCCCTCACCCCCTTCTCTGGAGGTGCTTTCGGGAACCTCTCTTTTTCCAGGGGCAGTCGCCTCTTTTTTTTCCAAGGGGACTGCCAAGAAAGCCAGCAGGCAGCCCTTAGCCAGCCACTCCCCATCGAAGCGGCTTAGTAGGGCAAACCCCCTTAGAAGGAAGAGGGAAGCCAGGCCCCTTCGGTCGCTTCCCTCAAAAGACCTGCTGGCAAGAATATTAAACCTTCCCGGGGTCAAGGCCTGTGCCTCCCCACTAAAGACTTATGACGCTGCCAAGAGGACCTGCGATGTCCTGGGAGGAAATGGCCAACTGGAGGTCCCTCCTGTGATAGACATGGTCCTTGACGAAAACCAGCCTCAAACGGTAGGGCCTTTTATGGGGGGGAATCCGGGCTCGGCGCCAGGCAACGAACCCGAGTCTGCCCCTATGCAAGGTCCTCCTCAAACGGCTGGAGATTCTAAGGCAGTACAAGGAGGTGAAGGATCTCCTATTGATGATGCCCCTGCTCCCACCAGGACCTTCTCCATTTCGGAGAAGGACCTGTCTGAGGCAGGTACATCTGTCTAGGTGCTTCTATTGGCGGGGGTGAGAAGCGGGTTCATTCCCCGCCCACCTCTCTAAAAAAGAAAAAGACCAAAACCAAAAAGACAAAGAAGACTCGGGGCTCCTCTCCATCCACGGGGGCTGCGGGGACGGATGGGTCTGCTGCCACTCTGGCAAGCGACCAAGCCAAGATCGGCACATCCGGCCCCTCTGCCCCCCCGGTTGCGGAGCCCCTGACTAAGACTAAAAGTGCACAGGGCAGAGCCTGGCGTTTTCGAGCCCCTTGGCTTTAAACGCTTCCTCGTTATTCGCTCCACTGATGGCTGCATGTTGTCCAAGGGCAACATGATCCATAATAGGAGAGGATTAGCTAGTGCAATTGGTAGAGAGCCGAAGGTGATCCGTCTCTCGGACGGAAGCCTTCTGGCGAATGCGGCGAATCCTGCCGAGGCGGCCAAGATAAGTGCTCTTCGGACACTTCATGGCACCCCGGTGAGTGTGACGCCACACTCTACCATGAACTTTGTGAAAGGAGTAGTTTATGCGAGGGAACTCGTTGACTACTCCATTGAGGACATCACCCTAGAGCTAGCCGACCATGGGGGCGGTCAAGGTCGAACGGGTGATGAGAAAACAGGCAGGGGCCTTGAGACCCACCTCTACACTCTTCGTTACGTTCGACTGTGACAAGCTCCCTGAGTCGGTGCGTGCCGGTTGGTACCACTACCGCATGAAGGCATTCGTGCCACTGCCGCGGCGGTTCTATTACTGTCATTGATTTGGCCATACGAATCGCTCATGTAGACGGACAAAGTCGGGGTCACCCGAAGTCTGTTTAAATTTCTTCAAGGTCGCACACGATAAGTCCAAATTGTGTGTGTCAATTGTGGAGAGCCGCACCCTGCTTCTTGGAAGCAATGTGGTGCATATCTCCTTGAGAAAGAAATCTTGGCCGTTCAGGCCCAGGATCGACTCTCATTACGCGAGGCTAAGGACTTGGCCCTGGCGCGCCCTGTTGTGCCTGGGACGGCATATGCCTCAATAGTTAGAAAGGCACCCTCTGCTCCTAGTCCATCCAGGCCTACGAGCACGGTTGTTTCCGCGCCAATTCGAAGCCCCTCTGTGGGCTCTACATAACCCGGGCGCTCCTCTGGTAAAGCTGGCATCAAAAAGGGTTCATACCCAGCCGCGGCTAAAACCAGGGCTCCCCCTTCTTCCCCCAGCGTGACCGTTTACCGTAAGGCAAAACGGCCACGCGCCTCCACCGAGTCGTTAGACTCACAGGAGGCAACACCCCTGAAGATGGTCGCTAGCCCATCTTCCGGGGTTCCTAAATCTGTTCCCCGAAAGGAAAACAACAACAAAGGAGCTTCGGCTTCTTCGCCCACGCCCCGAGGTGGAGCGAGTGGCTCGGATACGGTGGTTCCTCGAAAAGAGGGCCCTCGCCTCCGAAGCCGCAACGCCTGCCTAAGGTTTCGAGGCGGAGGGAGGAAAAGACTCGCATGGCGGGCCCAACCTCCCCCAATAAGTCCTCGAAGGCAACAGCGCCGGGGGTTCTGCTCCCGGGAAGAGTACGGCTATTCCCGTGAGGGTCTTCATTTTAAGGAGGGCCTTCGTGTCTCCTCCGAGCTAGGCCTGGAGGGCATATTGTTTCAATGGAATTACCGTGGACTCCGGACCAACTGGAAGGAGCTGCGGAGGCTCGTCTCGTCCCGTTCCCCATTAGCTATCTTTTTTCAGGAGACCATGCTAGGCGCGTGCCCCCTGCCCGCCCTCCCGGTGTATAAAGGGCTTGCGTCCCCACCACCGCGGGATGGCCGGTCTAGGTAATGCGCGGTTGACATCCTGCATGATGTCTCCGTTATTCCTTTCTCTTTAGATACCTCCTTTCAGACAGTGTTTGTGCAGCTACACCTGGATAGAAGGTATACTATCATTTTTGCGTACATTCTCCCGTCAGCTGATTTCGACGCGGGGGACTTCCGCCGCGTTGTGGCACGGTTACCGACGCTCTATCTCTTGCTTGGAGATCTAAACGGCAGGCATCCTCTCTGGAGAGATTTCTCCATAAATCCCAGGGGACGAGTCTTTGCCGATCTGATCGAAGAGCTTGAGATGGGTGTCCTAAATGTGGATGAGTTTACGCATCACTGTCCGAGAACTGCTTAATTTTTTTGCCTTGACCTATCTTTGTGCTCTTCGGATGCACTGCCTGATTTTGATTGGAGAGTGGTCGATGACATCCATGGTAGTGATCACTTTCCCATTCAAATTTTATTTTCAGGGCAACTGTCGCCTTAGAGACCACATCGGTGGTGCTTGGCGCGGTGGCCTGCATTTCAGGAAATGACTGAATTCTCTATCTTAGTCGAAGAGTTTAGGTTGGTAGATGAGGCCGTTGAGTTCTTCTCCGGCAACCTCATCGCCGTGGACCTGACTACTATTCCTAGGACGTCTGGCCGTTTTGCACACCGACCACTTCCATGATGCTCGGCCGAGTGTGAGATGGCCCTTAAACAGAAGCGTTATGCCTACATGTGCAAAAAGCAACGCCCCAACGATTTCACTGTCACTGAATTTTGTCGGGCTAGGGCCAGGTTCCGGTATATTTCGAAGCACGCCCGCCGCTCTTCTTGGCGGGCTTACGTGTCTTCACTCAACGGAAAGACCCCTTTAGCTAAGGGGGGGAAGCGAGTCAAAAAGATTCGAGGTAAGTTCTCGCAGGAGCCCCCTCCCGTTCTCCAGGAGAATGGGACCGCAATTTCGGACCCCGAATCCGTGGCGGAATCCTAAGCGACAGCTTTTTTCGCATTCTCTAGCTGTGATGCTGCTCCGCCAGCATTCAATGCAGGTCGGCATCTCACGGAAGGCCGCAGGCTGGACTTTATCTCCAGAGGTGGAGAACCCTTCAACGACAAGTTTACTGTGAGTGAGTTGCGTTCCGCTCTCACTTTGTACGCGGACACCGCCCATGGTACAAGCGATGTCCCGTACGCCATGCTTTGACACCTGGGTGAGCGACGCATGGCCTTTATGTTAGATTTGTTCAACAGGATCTGGGTGGAAGGCGAATCACTACTGTGCTTGCCTTTCGCAAACCGGGGAGAGATCACTCTACTTCGACCGGTTTCCGCCCAATCTCTCTAACCTCTTGCGTGTGCAAGTTGATGGAGAAAATGGTAAATGTTAGATTAGCCTTTTTCCTGGACGGCAGAGGCCATCTGTCTTCCACACAGTGTGGCTTCCACAAGTTCCACTCCACGTCGGATGCTCTGCTCCGACTGGAAAATTCCGTCTGTGAGGCTTTCCTTCGTAGACAGCACTACGCTAAGGTGTTTTTAGATCTGGAGAAGGCCTATGATACCGCATGGCGATACGGTATCATGAAGACTCTCCACACGATGGGGGCGAGGGGACGCCTCCCAATGTTTATATCTGAATTTTTGCGAGATCGTCAATTTCGCCTACGGCTGTAAGGAGATCTTTCCGGCAAAAAGGAGCAGGAAGAGGGTGTTCCGCATGAAATTGTCCCCAGTGTCACAATCTGTGCCTCTGAGCATCAACGGCATCACTTTGGTGCTGCCGGAAGATGTTCTCGCTACGCTCTACGTGGACAACCTTTCGATCTCTTTTGGCGCGGCCCAGATGCCAACTCTGGAGCGTCGAATCCATTGACCCGCGTCTCTCGCTATGTCGAAGCGCACAGGTTTTGGTTTTCTTTGGCCAAGAATATGTTGGTGCACTTCTGCCGCCATCCACGGCTTCACCCCGACCCAGATTTGTTTCTTAATGAGGTGCGCCTGGATGTGGTTGAGTCGCACCGTTTCCTTGGTCTTGTATTCGACCGACGCTTCACCTGGGAGGCTTATATTTGCAGCCTTAGGGTCTCTTGTACCCGTGCCATAGACATTCTCCGTTCCGTGACGTTCAGCGCTTGGGGCGCTGATAGAAATACTCCCTAACTTTTTATCGATCCTTTGTTCGCTCGAAGCTCGACTACGGATGCGAGTTTTATGCATCCGCAGCCGAGCGTTTATTGCGGAAGGTGGATTCGATCCACCACACCGGCCTTCGCCTTGCGACCGGTGCCTTCCGCACTTCTCCTTTTGAGAGCATGTTGGTCGATGCTGGGGAGATGCCACTCGTTCTGCGCCGCGTGCAGTGCATCACTCGCCTGTACGCATGAGCCCGGCACCTACCTCAGTCGCCAACAGCTCTCACCCCATCCGCAGCTGATCTCGATGATGCCTATGCCGCAAAGAGATGCCAGTCATAGCCTAAACCCTTTGAATTTAGGGCCAGGAAACTCCTTCGAGGAGTAGATATAGCTCTCGGGCCGGTGGCGCCCCTGGCTCTGCCCAGGACGCCACCCTGGAGGGTACTACATTTAGCTATTTGTCGCCACGCCTCTGCTCCGGGAGTATTGCGTTCGACCTTTTTGAAGCACACATCGTGTCACGCTGGAACCGTGCCAGTGTATACGGATGGCTCCAAGTCTTAAAAGGGGGTCGGCTTCCACGCCGTATCCCCTCTGTTTGAATTCAGCGGGGCACTCCCGGGCGCTGCGTCTGTCTTCATGGCTGAGCTGGTGGCAATACACCACTCGGTACGGGAGATTACGTCACGTGCCCCGTTTGGGGACCGGATTGTGATCTATAGCAACTCACAAAGCGCCCTGAATGCTCTCGGGGCATTGGAATCTCCGCATCCCCTGGTTCGCGATATCCGTGACACCACAGTTTTGGCGAGCCGGGTGGATGTCGAGATTATCTTTTGCTGGGTTCCTAGGCATGTAGGAATTGCGGAGAAGGAGCGCGCCGATGAGGGCGCCAAAGAGTCTGTGAGGACTCTGCGACCGGACCAGCATTTCGCTCTTCCTCACACCGACTACTTGGCAGGAACACGGGCAGCTCTTCGGACTGCTAGGCAAAGAAGATGGGAGACGGTCTCAGGGAACTTGAAGTTGCGTGCCATTGCGCCGCGACTGTTCCCATGGACCTATCCCATAATGCCGCGATGGCTTCAGGTCGCTTTCTGTCGTCTCCGAATTGGACATACTCGGATGACGCATCGCTATCTTATAGAGCGCTCGCCAGCGCCCTATTGCGACGACTGCGTCAGCCCCCAGATTGTTCGGCACATTCTTGTCGAATGTCCCAGTCTGGGTGATCTTCGCGCACGATACCTGTTCCGGTACCGGGATAGGCAGGGTCGCTACCGCCTGTCCCTTGTACTCGGGACGACTGCTTGCATCACGACTGGTGGACTGGTTGACTTTGGGGGGAGTCCGGCCTTCTCCCTTGTATTTAACTTGTTTTTTTGTTATTGTTGTTTGTTTGTTTTTTTTTAGGTCGCAGGCTTCTGCGCCGGGGGGAGGGGGACCTCCCCCGACGTAGAAGCTTGCTTCCTGATTGTTATCCCCTTTTCTTTTGTTGTTTCTGTTAATTTTTTTATTTTAAATTAGCCTAGAACTGGGCTGTTTGTTTGCGATGACTTATGCCCAAGTGTGCAGTCGCCAGATAGCCCCTTGAAAAAAGGCAAAAAATTATAAGCAATATTTTGATGTTCCTCTTGACGATCAAGATAAGAAGTGGGCCCAACATGCTGTTTGCCATAGTTGTGTGGAACATCTTCGCGAGTGGACGAATGGAAAGAGAAATGGTCTTTCTTTTTGAATCTCCATGGTGGGGCGAGAGCGAAAGGATCATGTATCAGACTGTTATTTCTGTCTGGTGAATACTAAAGGGATTGGCACGAAAAATCGGCACAAGATCGACAACGGCCAGTACCTCATTCTAAATCTTTACCAGTTCCGATATTCAGTGGATGTGCTCCCTCCGAGGATTAAAATGATGTACATGATATGGAAGTCCACGGAATGGATTCAGAGTCTGCAGATTTATCATCAGATGCAAAACAGTAATTAGCTCCTCAATGTTTCAATCAAGAGGATTTTTATGACTGGATTCGTGATTTGGTGCTCTCCAAGAAAGCTCCGGAACTTTTACCCTCCAGGTTGAGTGGAAGGCATATGCTTGACAGGTCGGTACGGATATTATATTACCAAACAAGGGAGAGTACATTTGTTAAGTATTTCTCTGAGGACAAACAATTTGTATACTGCTTCGATGTTCCTGGTCTGTTTACCGAGTTGGGACTTGGCACCTGTAGCCCTGCTGAGTGGAGACTGTTTTTGGATAGCTCCAAGCCTAGCCTTAAGTGTGTCCTTTTGCATAATGGCAATGAATTTGGTGCAGTTCCTCTCGGTCACTCTGTCCATCTGCAAGAAACTCAAGATGACATAAGAATGATCATGGATTTACTTAAGTACAATGAGCACAATTGGATCACTTGTGTAGACCTTAAGATGGTCAATTTCATCCTTGGCCAGCAGAAGGGATATACAAAGTTTTCATGCTATATCTGTATGTGGGACAGTCAAGCGCGTGTCAAAGACTGGTCTCAAAAATATTGGCCAGGTCGGAAACTTTGGAAGCAGGAATGCCAAACATTGTTAATGAGCCAATCTTAAGTCGGGAGAAGATCGTTTTCCATCCACTTGATCTCAAACTGGGATTGATGAAGCAGAATCTCAAGGCGTTGAGCATTGACAATGATTTTTTATAGTACATAGTATCGGCATTTCCTACTTTGTCATACAAAAAAATAAAAGAAGGATTATTTGATGGTCCCCAAATCTGAAGACTTTTCCGTGATTCTAGATTCGTGAACACCATGAATGAAAAAGAGAAGTCAGTCTTGCTCTCATTTTCTGCCGTTGTTCTTAACTTCTTTGGAGGCAAAAAGCTGATAACTACGAGGATCTGGTTACTAATATGCTTTTAGAAAATAAAGGTCTGGGATGCAACATGAGTGTGAAGCTGCATTTCCTAAATAGTCACCTCAACCGATTCACAAAGAACCTGGGAGCCGTGAGCGACGAACAAGGGGAATGCTTTCATTAAGATTTGATGACGCAAACCTTTGCCCGATTGAAATCAAGAAGAAGTCCTCCAGCCTGATGTACGGTCATTAATAAATTAGCATCTATTTGATTACTGTATTTGTAATACTAATGTGTAATTCAAGTTTCTTCTCATATGCAATAAAATGTTTGTTCCAAATACCTGCTATACTGTAAATAACGCAAAAGGATGATTAAAAATTACTTCAGGGCATGATGATAGGCAGAATAAAATTAAAATTATTGTATAATATTAGTTATTGATATTACGAAAAATTTGTATCATTTAGAGAGAATCTTATTTCAGATTTGAATTTAGAATGCTCGAATTAGGTAGGAAAATGTACATTTATCAATTTTAAAAGATTATGTGATGATGCTTTCCTTACTGGACGGTAAGTGGTCTTCATTTAGTCCACGTGTTATTCTTCACTCTACCTTCTATCCTTATTATTTAATTCAGAGTCTCAGTGCAATGTGGGAGATACTAAGTGTAAGATTATTTGGCTAGCAGGTTCAAGAGTTGATGCGAGTTGCAGCTAAACGGTCTGGTCTGCATCAGATCCAACAACCATGGAATTTGAACCTAAGGAAAAGTGTTTATGTGTAATAATTCCTTTACAAATTTAGAGAAAAATAGTCTAAAATGGCTTCCATTGCATCTTTCCTATAGAGCCTTAATTTGGATGGCTAATCTCCCCAGTCGTAACAGAGTCTTGCCTCATTTACACAGGAGGATACTCTAAATATACCTGAGGTGTCAATGATCTTTCGGGGTAATGATGAAGAGAAATTAAAGGATATCTTGATCACAAAGGAGATAGTGACAAAGGAAATTGATAAAATCAAAAGTAGTAAAGCACCCGGTCCTGATGAGCTCTTCCCTAGAATTTTGAAAGAATGTAAGGATGTGTTAAGTGAGCCCCTAGCATGCATCTTTAGAAAATCATTGGAGAGTGGCATTGTGCCAGTGACATGGAAGAAAGCCAATGTGATACCTATATTTAAGAAAGGGGATAAAACAAATATGTCTAATTACAGACCAGTAAGTTTGACCTTAGTGGTAGGAAAAATGATGCAATCTATTATAGCAAGGAATATTAGAGATCACTTGGATAAGCATAAGTTAATAAAAGAATCACAGCATGGCTTTAGTAAGGGTAAATCCTGTCTGACTAATTTGCTGTCTTTTTATACTAAGGTGTATGAAGCAGCAGATAATGATGAAAACTATGATATTTTATACTTGGACTTTAGTAAGGCTTTTGATCGAGTGCCACACTTACGACTTCTGAGCAAAGTTAAAGCACACAGGATCGATGGCAGTATATTTAGGTGGATTCAGTCATGGCTTGGTGACAGACAGCAAAGAGTTAGTATAGATGGAGTTAAATCTGAGTGGGGGTGTGTTAGCAGTGGAGTTCCGCAAGGATCTGTTTTGGGTCCCTTGCTATTCTTAATTTATATTAATGATCTTGACATAGGTATAAGTAGTGACCTAAGTAAATTTTCTGATGATACTAAGCTAGGTAGGGCCATTAGGGCTGATTCTGATGCTGTTGTAATGCAGGAGGAATTGACCATTCTGTCCAATTGGGCCGAGAAATGGCAAATGAAGTTTAACATAGACAAATGTAGTGTACTTAGTATAGGTAGAAATAATCCATTGAATACTTATAAACTAAATGGAGAATTTTAGGGAGGACTGATTGTGAGAGGGACTTGGGTATTTTGGTAAGTTCAGACCTTCGTCCTAGAAAGCAATGCCTAAATGCTAAGAATAAAGCTAATAGAATATTGGGATTCATTAGGAGGAGTGTAAGCAATAAGAGTGCTGAAGTCATTCTAAAACTGTATCTGGCGCTAGTTAGGCCTCATCTAGACTATGCAGTACAATTTTGGTCACCATATTATAGGAAGGATATTGATATGCTTGAGTCTGTGCAGAGAAGGATGAAAAAGATGATTGGTGGGCTAAAGAACTTACCTTATGGTGAAAGGCTCAGAAAACTAAATCTTCATACATTGGAAAGGAGAAGAGTCACAGGGGAATTGATTGAAGTCTTCAAATGGGTAAAAGGATATAATATAGGGGATCTGGGTAAGGTTCTTATACTTAGTGAACATGACAGGACACGTAGCAATGGGTTTAAGCTTGATAAGTATAGGTTTAGGAAGGAGATTGGGAGGAATTAGTTTACAAATCGTGTGGTAGATGAATGGAATAGGCACACTAGACATGTGATAGAAGCCTTCTCTCTGGGTAGTTTTAAGAACAGTTTATATAAATATATTGATGAAGCTGCTAGATGGGACTGACTTTTTTTATGTACATATGTATATATTTTTCTAAGGAGTGGGGAGATTATATTTTGCGGTTGCATGAATGGACATAATCCTCTGGATGCATTTTATGTATATTGTAGATTAGATCTGACGAACTCCTGTAAAGGGTGACAATGTTGATGACTTTTCTCTGGTAAGAAATCTTTTGTGTGTTGACTGGAACAGGAGCTGCCAAGTGTAGGCCATGAATGGTCTTTTGCAGTCTCCTTCTTTTCTTTTGTTCTTATGTTCTTATGCCCTATTCAGTCCCATTCCATTCTCGCATCCTGAACTAATCATTTGCTTATATATCTGAGCTTCTGGTCAAAGGTTGTGTTCTGAAAGTTTTCTCTAAAGTTGGCGAAACATCGTCTTAGCGAAGTGTTTGTTGTTTATTTATTATTAGTTGTGTAGTTTTAATTTTTTTAATTTTACTCTTTTGGTAATGTTATATTTTGGTAAATCAAAAGTTTGAACCTTTGTTTGGAAGGTTTCTTTATTGAAATTTTGGTTTTAGCAGGATTAACATATGGCCTGATAAATTACTTTAATTTCTAATTATTGTTATTTTTGCTCCTTCAAGCGTTTTTTTATGATCTTCTCTTTTATACCTGCTATTATCAGAAGATTAAAAGTAATTAGTAACTCGTAAACAATATTTTAACAAAGTCGAGGGAACCTTGGAGTGTCTGGCCTACTGATAAGAGATTATAGAATTCCAAAGCCAGAATTGACGTCCAAGATATTTTTCCCCTCAAGGTAGAAGGTAAAACTTTTGAGTAGAACCTTTTTGGGAGGCAGGTATCATCTTGAATGGTAATGTGAATTAGATACGTTTACTTTGTGTAAATTATTCTTATTTATACAAAAACCCTTTTTTAACTCCCTTGAGACAGACACTTGGATAATTCTAACTTCTGATCGAAAATTATTTTTCATGGTTTAAGCGAAAGTTAAGCAGAACATAGAGTGAAAATTTGAAGGAGTTAAATGCAATTTTCCTACTTATTACCAAAATAATGTTATGCGTGCAATTGTAATCCCATTCGAGCTTTTATGTTTGCTTAATATTGGTTTTAAAAATTTATATCACATTTATATTTTATTGTTTGTCTTTGAGGAGAGTTTCATCGACAAATTACTTCTAAATATCAGTAAGATGATTCATAATATTGATAAATAATTTAAACCTTTTGAAGATTCGGAAGTTGAAAACCGACTGTCTGAAAGTGAACAAAATTCATCTTTCTTCAAATTTAGATAGGATCTTTAATCCTTTGAATGTGATGGGGTCTATATCACTTCAAGTTATGATAACAAATGATCGAAAAGCCCTGTTCATGAACTTACAAATTTTGCCAGAAACATAAGAAGATATCTAAATTTATTTCAGTTACTATTTTATGATAAATAGAGAGATGATTATAAATTTTCAATAAAAAAAACGCTGACAAACTCAATGATCCAGAATGGCGTTTGCAAAATTTTTTATTTAAGGTATTTATTGAAATAACTGTTTTCTTTGGTGCAACTATTGTAAGTGGTTTGGATGAAAATGCATTATTTTCTAAGCCGATTTTCAATGGCACTATTGGCGGTATTTTTTACATGAAACACTGACCTTCATTAAAGATGGACGATCATTAAACATAATTATATAGACAAAGTACTATAAAAGGAAAGTTAAAGAATTATTTTCTAATAAATGCCAATATTGTTAGGGCAAGAATCACAGATATATGTATATGAATAGCTACAAGGAATTAAACGAATAGGCCCATTCATGTTTTATGTTAAAATGCAAAACTGATCGATAGGAAATAATGATATCTGCATTTTGATTGAAACTCAGTGACAATGTATGGGTTTTACTTGTTTGAACTGGTCATCAAGCAGCAACTCCCGAAAAGAATCGAAGCAAACGCATGGTGCTAGACTTGGTAAACGGGATGAAACTAGGTTTACTATATTTTCTTTAATTTTGTCGAACTTGAAGTAGCATCATTGAAACATCAAAAAAATCTTCTTGGTACACTTATAGAAAATAGAATAACGGTACTAAAATAAATGTTATCCTTTATTCGAGAAAAGTGCACACAACTATGTTACAGATTATTTTCACTAAATTTTGTGACACGAATTCTAGCAACGCGATTTATGCACTTTCGCGTTACTCTAATGATCAACATATCTATGATATATGTGATCACTCTCATCTTGCATGAGATTTTGTTATCGTCCGATATATTTCTGATCTTCGAGTGGATGGTTTAGTAAAAGGAACATCCGTCTAGCAATGAAATGGCAGTCAAAGCTGCTCTGTTATCCTTTGTCCCAGCTTGACTAATCCATCTGATTCACTGGTCTCTTCCTATACGTAAATAAGTTTTTTAATCCACAATTCTTGCTCATTTCAAACTCTAACTCTCGCCAAATTTAAATCTTTTAAATTTCCCCTTGGCAACTAGGCTGCATCTTTCCAAAAATCATGCCATGAAGAGCTGCTTCTTAAAACCTTTGCAGGACTCATACAGGCTTAATCAAGGGAAACTATGGGTCCTGTGACCTACCTAGCAGTTTAAGCACTGTTGTAGCAGACTCACCAATTTTCTGATATTGTTAAAGCTATGCTCTTTTCCATTACCCATGTAAAGAAATTGAAACGGAACGCCACCTAGAGGGACAAGCGGATATATATATATATATATATATATATATATATATATATATATATATATATAAGTATATATATATATATATATCAAAATTCCTCTTCGGAGAGAGCAAGAGAAACAAAACTAGAAATTAATGTGCATGAGAACGGTAGGCGTTTTACTAACAGTCAAGCTGCCGAATGGCTTTGATCTCCCCGCCCGGTGGGTAGCCAACTCGATCTATCCGTCCCAAGGAAGCTCCAAAGGCCATTAAGCAGCCCTAATAAGAAACTGGCTTTAGTGAAATCGCGGAAGAAATCCATCTAGCTGATGGCTTGAACAACTCACTAGGCAAAACACCCAGTTAATCGCTCAACTCAAAATATCCGATTACCTAGGAGGTAAAGAGTCCCACGGTTGGAGAGCCAAAGAGCGGCGTAAGAACAAAAGACCACCGAGGAGAAATAGTAGACGGTTGTCGGTGCCTCTCCTTGAGAAGCAAACCTGGGCTCTACGGTGTTGCCCCCTCTTCCTCCTCACTCTCCCCTCAGTGGCATTACCCCGTCTCCCTTAGTTGGGGCGGTCCCCAGGCTCTAAATAAGCCCCGTATATAAGGAAACAGATGATTCTGTTAGAGACGATAGAGGACTAGATTTTTGTAATCAGTCCCTCGCACTGTTCCGGACTCGACTTCTAAGATTTAGAAGTTCGTCTCGTCTTCGTATCGGTGCTATACTGATTAATCCCTCGCGGACGTAGCAAGAGATCTGGCTGCATCAAAATTACTAAGTGCCAAACAGGAATTTCAGGAGCAAGATAAAAGAAGTTATCAGCTCCCCTACGAGGGACTCAGGTCGAAATCTCATTAAATTTGAATGGAGCAGAATTGATTCCCAAGTAAGTTCCCTTTAATTAATTTGGGGATCACCCCATATACCAAAATCCAGTTTGTAAAATCTGCAAAGTAAACGAAGGTACAAAAAGAACTCGAGAACTACAAAGAAGAGTAATCCTTGAGCCGGGAGCACAACCTTGCTGTTCATTAAGACAAAGTAATCTCCGCAAGTGCTTATAAGCTGAGAAGCTTAAGGTCGTTATTTGAGACTTATAACTGGGTCAATAAATTCATAAGAAGAAATCGACATCGGTTTCTTCGGTCACCTTGACAAACCCCTCATCCCCCCTTCATCGTTATAAGGAGACACCTGAATTTCTCCTTCGTAGTGAAGACTGGTGTCTCCGAAGACTCTCTGAAAGACCCAGTAAAGCGACATCAGTCAACCCCTGTTCCGATCAAGGTCATGTAAGTCCGAATGACTATATATATTTTGGAGGTTAATTAAGATTTTTAAAACTGTCCCAGGTTAACTAAGGGAGAAATGGTATTCCGTGGCTTCTGTAATAGTTTAGTTAGATTAGGGAGAGTAAATGGTGATTTAACTTTATCTGGCAATTCGTTTGTGTACCTGAGTCCTACTATGTTTTGATCAGAGCTCTCTTTAGGAATAGGCCAATATTCGAATCGTGCGAGTGATAGAGTAGTAGGAGTAATTGTGAGCTAAGACGATGATAAACTGAGAGAATTTCTTGTAAATATGAATATTTTAGTAAATTGGTAAATGAAAAGATATATATTTTGGTTAATTCTTGGTGTTTTACTGGATCCTTACATGCTGACCAGCTCTTCCCTTAGAACAGATTAAATGTTGTGGTACTTTCATAATTCAGTAATTAGACTCCTTTAGACGAAGACGGAGTCCACTTAGCCAATAGAGGAATTATTTTCCTTCTTAAGTGGTGTCAGACTGGCTAGCTAAATGTCAGTATTGTATCGGAGTAAATATTAAACAGCCAACAGTGAAAGAATAATTGCCCGACAAAAGTAGGATGACAATTCCCGGCCAACACAAAATCACTTCTTTCTTTTTCCTTTCCTACACTGATCAGAGCAAACCCGATCACTTGACCCGAAAAATTCCCTAGTTTTCGATAATACTCTTTTGATCCTTCATCTCTTCTAACCAACTTCTTTCATAATATAATTAATCAGACATTTACGTACCATTTTTGGTTTTCACTCTTTAAATAAATCCTTGAACCGCAACTTGGTAACTCATTAAACGCTATTTGCACCTGTATTAAAATCTCACTCTTATACCTCGTAATCAACGGATTACTTCTAAGAAGTGAACGTACTTGTATGTAGCAAAGGACGCGTAGGTACATTAGAGGATATATGTGTATATAACTGTATATATACATATTCTCGTGGCTTTTAACTCTTTCCTACCAACCAATATATATATATATATATATATATATATATATATATATATATATATATAAATATATATATATATATATTTATATATATATATATATGTATATATATATATATATATATATATATATATATATATATATATATATATATATATATATATATATATATATATATACGTATTGTCTGGAGATGTGACCTATTCCTTGACATACATATTCTGTATATGATAATAAATATACAAAGATAACTAATCTTAAAAGGGACATATTAAGGCTGAATAAATTTGTGCTAACAAAGTAGGAAATAGACTCATTGTATGTTTAGTGATTTTGGTTTTAATTTGAATAGCTATATAAAATATTTCATTTTTGTTATATTTCACTACGTGGTTACCGTGATGTTTATCCAATGGATTGAATGCAATCCATGAAATTTTGCCTACAGATATAAGCAATTTATTTTGGGGAAAAGTCCTTGAGTCCTGATTTACGTAGAAACACAGATTATTAGCAAAGAGGAATTGTATCACCTACAATTCCTCTTTGCTAATAATCTGTGTTTCTACGTAAATCAGGACTCAAGGACTTTTCCCTAAAATAAATTGCTTATATCTGTAGGCAAAATTTCATGGATTGCATTCAATCCATTGGATGAACATCACGGTAACCACGTAGTGAAATATAACAAAAATGAAATATTTTATATAGCTATTCAAATTAAAACCAAAATCACTAAACATACAATGAGTCTATTTCCTACTTTGTTAGCACAAATTTATTCAGCCTTAATATGTCCCTTTTAAGATTAGTTATCTTTGTATATTTATTATCATATACAGAATATGTATGTCAAGGAATAGGTCACATCTCCAGACAATACGTATATATATATATATATATATATATATATATATATATATATATATATATATATATATATATATATATATATATATATATATATATATATATATAAATATATATATATATATATATTTATATATATATATATATATATATATATATATATATATATATATATATATATATATATATATATTGGTTGGTAGGAAAGAGTTAAAAGCCACGAGAATATGTATATATACAGTTATATACACATATATCCTCTAATATACCTACGCGTCCTTTGCTACATACAAGTACGTTCACTTCTTAGAAGTAATCCGTTGATTACGAGGTATAAGAGTGAGATTTTAATACAGGTGCAAATAGCGTTTTAATGAGTTACCAAGTTGCGGTTCAAGGATTTATTTAAAGAGTGAAAACCAAAAATATAATTTTAATAAGTCACTTGTTAACATATATATATATACACGGGAAATATAGGAAATGTAAATAAGGATAATACTGATAGACTATAGAAAATTGGCAATCGGGTAACGTTAATTACTTGTTAATTAGCTTCTAAATGGGATACTATAAATCAGTTATACAGAAGAATATTTAAAAGTTGGAAATCGGATCCCTTTACGGAAGATGCAATCAGGGGTCGTTTTACCTTAAAGGGAGTCACGCCTAGGTAGAGTAATCCTTTATCAAGTTGGCGCGGCGGAATAGAGACGGAAAATGGTCGTGATTCTCGGCCTAAAATATTGATAGTGACGAGTATGAAGGGTAGGGACCAGAAGACGAGTCCATGATCCTCCTTAAAGACATGCAAAGTCACCTCTGCTCCAGAGAATTGCAACCTCCAAAAATCGAAACTCTGACGCGGCTCGGAGCGAAATTTCACACGGAAAACTGGAGATCCTTGAGGGGGGTTCCAGATGTGACGAGAAGAATCCTGGCCAGTCCTTCTGGGACAAAACGATTTTAGACTTGCTCGGAATAGAGTGAGACTTTAAAAAAGAGATGTATCTGCCTGGTGAGATCCAACCTTGATGCTATACGCAAATACCAGGGACTTGTGGAAACAGAAACTCGAGCTCAACCCAAGGCGACGAGATCTCGAACTCAATCTCTTGATCTTCCAAAAACTCAGAGTATTTATATGACGGCCATTTTTATGGTGTTCGATCACTGGAAGGCACATACTTCTATCAGAAAGCTTCTAGCACCTAGAGGGAGTAGCTTTTGTCACCCAACACAGGTCTTAATCGACTTCAACGATGTGGGTGGAAAACTCTTGGCTAACAGTTTCCCGAATAAGGAGATTAGCGTTTCTGTAGCAAAGTGAAAGCTTTTAGCCCCAACTTAACTACACCTATGAGGCGCTGACCCTGCTATTCACGTATCGCATCGAGCTTGGATCTCACCAGGCAGATATGTACATCTCTTTTGCGAAGGCTCACAGTGTTCAGAGCAAGTCTTAACTTGTTTTGCCTCCGAGGCACTCGCCAGGATTATAGTTAGGAGACATAGGGACGGAAGGAATTCAAGAAACAAATGAAAGGAGTATTTTTCTTTTTTATTGGCGTCCCTTTCCCTTACATTGTATCAACACTAATTTTAAAAACACATTCGTTTTGCATTGTTGAATAAAAGGCTGATAGGTTTTCTCTGAAAGGATTCGAATCAAGCTGATATCATTAAACCCAAAAGAAAAAAACCTTTTCTATTTACAATATATATAAATTTACTTAATTATATTACGCCTCTTCGCGTGTTAAACTTATTTCGGTTAATTCACGTCGATTAAATCAAGACGGATTGCGATATATATTAATCTAGGTGACAGGTTTTATGCAACGACCGTAGCTTTCAGTTCATCAAAAGAGGAATGAACGTGATGTTATTGAAATAGAGACAAAATACTGAAGAAATCTTTCATTCATTATAAATTAAATACATTAGTTATTTGAATGGAGCTCTGTAAGGACATGGTACTCGCAAAGCTCCTGTATAAAGTACGAACACAATATTCGGCGCATCTTTCAGGGAAAGCTTAAAAAAGGGGTTTATAAAGTAATTCTTGGGAAAGTAGAAAGTAATACTAGCCAAATAGTCAACTACAAGTATAGCTATCATGTGGGAGGGTTTGTAAAACCTTAATACCTGCACTCTTCTAGCAAAGATGTTGGGTTGGACTTGCATTGTATAATAATGCTGTCATAATTTCTTGCAATCTAATAAACGAATCACTATGGTTGTGATTTAAAAGTAATTAAGGGTGTTCCATAAAGAACGGTGAAATTGAATTAGGGAACACTTTTGTGTTCTGAAGTTTATAGGCAGGATTTTATCATTTTGCTATCTATTTTTACTCCAATTGATAATCTTCCCTTTGTTTTTAGAACAATTGTGTGCGGTGCGTCATGGAGCAGTTTATAACTAAGTAATACGTTCTCATCGTGAAGACATTTAACCAAAATGGAGAAAGTGCAACACAAATAGTTCGAATACTTTCGTACTAATTTAGGGAGAAATGAAACACCCAAGAGTTCTACGGCTCGGAGAATAATGAAGAAGTTTAAAGCAAATGCTTCATTTGCAACGGCCAAATCGCCTGGGCGGAATCGTTTTTGTCGGACAAAGAAAAAAATTGTTGTTTCGTCAAGACAATGTCACTTTGAGTCCAGGAAAATCGATTCGCCGACGTTCGCAAAGTTTAGACATCCCGATACTTGATTACATCGAATTCTGGATAAAGATCTTCATATGCATGCGAACAAAATTTAACTTATGCAGTATCTTCAGCCACCTGACGAGTCTAGGTGGAAGCACTTTGCTTACTAGATTGTGGAGAGGCTTGCAGCCTTCGAAAATTTTGCCAAGAAAATCCTCTTCAGTGACGAGGCCTGCTTTACTTGAGTGGTTTTGTCAATAAACACAACTGTCAGATTTGGGGAAATTAAAATCCTCGAATAATGCAAAAGCTGTTAATGCATCCAGTTAAAGCGAATGTGTGGTTTAGTTATTAGCCAGATGTAGGGTTTGGACGGTTCTTCTTTGTAGATGATGAGGAGAATGCAGTTAACATCTATGAAGAACATTATCGAGACTTAAAATCCATTCAGGTATGGACGAATTTGGAAGATAAGAAGATTGATAACATCTGATTTCAGCAGGAGGAAAGACCTTCTACAATTCGTGCCAAACTCTTGCATTACTCAACGAAAGTTTTCCGCGACCTTACCCCTTGTGATTTGTACTCATGGAGGCATGTGAAATCACAGGTATCTGCCAACAACCATGCACAATTCCTGAAGTCAAGGCTAAAATCAGTCGTGCGATTGGAGGCATCGAGAAACACATATGTGAGAGAGTTATCGGAAATATCGAGTAGCGCATAAATGTATGCAGAATCAGTGAAGTCGGGCATATTACAGACATTGTTTTCTATTCCTAAACAGGAGACATAACTCATTTAAAATATGCAGAATATAACCATGTTTATCAATTTCATTTTAATTACTCACCATTCAATTTCGGTGCCAACTTTGGCGTCTTTCAATATTTTGTATAACAGTTACCTATTTCATCGCTGTTATGGTGAGCTGCTTATTATTTACTAAATTGAAGGAGATTCATTAAACAGGATCTATAATTTACAAAACCATGGTGATTTAATTAGAGAAAAAAATGGTAGTTTAGATTTAATCGGGAATTAGTTCTGGTAGTGCCTAGCTTTCCATCTTCAGTCCGAAAAATAATTGTGCTCGCGGCGAGATGCTATATACACATAAATATCAGGTTTCTAACATGAAAGGTAAATATAATATAATAATGCCAAACCTTAAATTATATAAAGGTAATAAAAATAATTGAAACCTAGACTGAGCAGTAAGATTTTATTCTGATCGCAGTCAATATTTCACGACGTAAGGCAAGAAGAAGAAAAGAAAGCAATGATAAAGCGCACTACAATCCAGTTGAGTCTTTTTTGAAGGAAACAGCATTAAAAAAAAGAGATTATATGCGGTACTAACCAGTATAAGAGCGTACTGAGCAGTTTAGGTGTTAATTCCTTTGATTACCTTTATATAATTTAGGGTTTGGCATTACTATATTATGTTTACCTTTCATATTAGATAACAGTTGAAGACAAGTTAAGCTCTGGATTCATCCCCTGTGTGACCGTATAGCCTGATGTGAGTGGGGATAGCGAAATATTTTCTATTCACAACTATGCCGTTCAATAGAAAAGGCATAATTATGGGCATTAACGGAAACTGCTTTGAAGAATATCCCACGCTCGATAACAATATCCGAATCTCACAGAAAAAGGAGGGTTGCAGCCCACGCTAAACAATAGGGTGAGATCCAACCAGGGTTACAGAAGGACACACATCTGTCACTGTGTATGTTAGACAAGCCAGAAATAACCAAACTTTGGGGATAGGGGGCAGCCTAGTCAAAAATCTGTTATGATTCACTCTCGAGACGTTTTCTTTCTTCTTCATTCGTCCATCTCTCGTAGGAGGAAAAGCAATCACACTCCACAGGGGTAGTTGGCTGAAATACGAGAAAAAAATGGTCTCTAAATCCAGCAAAAAGTGCCTCTTAGGAAATTTCGCTTCGCAAAGGCATAACTTATGATAACTAGGAAATGGAATTAGGTAGACTCATTTGTCCTGTTCTATTATTATATAGTACGAGTAAAACATTACTTTATTGGATGGGAGTTTAGAAAAGTTAAATTTCCCGTGGGAAACGTATTTTCCCACGGAAAAATAGGGACAAATAGGGCTAAAAATATCTTGATTTTTGTTAGGGTTAGATAAGATTCACTTTTATTAGTATGGTCTTGCACAATGTGAGCATTTCATATCATATATATAGATATATATGAATCCATTAAACCACAGTGAAAGAGAAAACGAAATAATTTTTCCTTGCAGTAATATTTTTATCACCTTTTTTTGAAAAATCCGTGCAGCGAAGTGATTCAAACCAGGCACACTGAGTCAGCGAGCACCGTATGATCACAGTTCAAAGTATGCCGTTAGTACACTACGCTACGCGGAGAACCAAAGAATTCTCTGAATAGAATAGCTTTTAAGGAACACTTTTGCCAGCTCGAACGGAGACTATGAAAGAAATAAAAAATTAATTGGGAATTCAAAGAATAAATGAGGAATAGTTAAATGCGTGGCAGACATACTTTTAACTGTGATCAAAGCTGTGCTCGCTGCCTCAGTGTGCCTGGTTCGAATCGCTTTCCTGCACGGATTTTTCGAAAAAAGGTAAGAAAAATATTACTGCAAGGAAAAATTATTCCGTTTTCTCTTTCAATGTGGTTTAATGGATTCATTTTCATCATTCTCTTGCGCTACTTTGAGAGATATATACATTTGTATATCTGCCACGCGTTTAAATATTCCTCATTTATTTTGGGAATTCCCAATAAATTTTCTATTTCTTTCATAGTCTCCGTTCAAGCTTGGCAAAGTGTTACTTAAAAGCTATTGTATTCGGAGAATTTTTTGTTTCTCTGCGTAGCGTAGTGTACTAACGGCATACTTTTGAACTTTGATCAAAGCGGTTCTCGCTGCCTTAGTGTGCCTGGTTCGAATCGCTTCCCTGCACGATTTTTCGTAAAAAGGTAAGAAAAATATTACTGCAAGGAAAAATTATACCGTTTTCTCTTTCAATGTGGTTTAATGGATTCATTTTTATCATTCTCTCGCGCTACTTTGAGAGATATATACATTTGTATATCTGCCACGCGTTTAACTATTCCTCATTTATTCTTTGAATTCCCAATCAATTTTATATTTTTTTCATAGTCTCCGTTCGAGCTGGTGAAAGTGTTCCTTAAAAGCTATTCTATTCGGAGAATTTTTTGTTTCTTTGCGTAGCGTAGTGTACTAACGGCATACTTTTAACTGTGATTAAAGCGGTGCTCGCTGCTTCAGTGTGCCTGGTTCGAATCGCTTCCCTACACGATTTTTCGAAAAAAGGTTAGAAAAATATTACTGCAAGGAAAAATTATTCCGTTTTCTCTTTCAATGTGGTTTAATGGATTCATTTTCATCATTCTCTCGCGCTACTTTGAAAGATATATACATTTGTATATCTGCCATGCGTTTAACTATTCCTCATTTATTCTTTGAATTCCCAATCAATTTTCTATTTCTTTCATAGTCTCTGTTCGAGCTGGTGAAAGTGTTACTTAAAAGCTATTCTATTCGGAGAATATTTTGTTTATCTGCGTAGCGTAGTGTACTAACGGCATACTTTTCACTGTGATCAAAGCGGTGCTCGCTGCCTCAGTGTGCCTGGTTCGTAAAAAGGTAATAAAAATATTACTGCAAGGAAAAATTATTTTGTTTTCATTTCAATGTGGTTTAATGCATTCCTTTTCATCATTCTCTCGCGCTACTTTGAGATATATATATATATATATATATATATATATATATATATATATATATATATATATATATATATATATTTAATATTATAAGTCAATGAATAGCTTCAATAGATTGTGTAGGACATTCTAGAGAAAAGTTGAAGTGATAATTAAATGCTAAAAACACGATACAGCAGGATATTTGCACAGTCGTGAATTAACTCTTAGTGAGAGAATTCAGTGCTATTGAAACTCGTCCGGGCAAAAGAAGAGCGAAGCATGCGCTTGCTGCAGATTTATTCGATGAGAAAATATGTGTGCTGTACTAATTTGGGCTGGCAAGAATTACATAGTGGTAGTTGGCGAGTAAAAAAGTAATATGATTCATCTTACGTTGCATGCAATACTATTATGAAAAATCCATACATCCGATACATTAGGCCTGTTTAAAAATTAACTATTTCTTATGTTTCTAGGTCTTTATACATTAGCCTCTGCCTTTTAAACTGAAACGCAGAAAAACAAAACAATTCTTAACTAAGATTTTGGAAAGTTTTGCCGAATGGTGCTTTAATTTTTCTTCCTTGAAATCGTCCTGAAGCAGCAGTTTCGCTGTCTTTTTACATGTTTTGCTTTCTATACTTTTATCTAAGCTAAATGTAGTAAATAATTCTTACCACATTAAGTTATTTATAATTCTCTTTCTAACTTCTGCACTTATGCTACTCTTGAGATAATAAATGGCAAATTGGTACACAAAAAGATTTCAGAAATATTACAAAATTTGTTTACTCACACTCCAGGTTACCAATTTCGAGATTAATATTTTTTAACAGGTCTAAATGCTCATGAAGTTATAACATTACGTGACCTTTAAGCATTTGTTTCTTGAAGCTGTCAAAGCGTTGTTGGTTCATTTTCACAAATTGAAAGGATAGTCTCTTTGACTGGCATCTTTTGTTATGACTATTTTAAAAACACTCAATATCTTCGTATCACGTTCAGCGATGTCATTCACTGTGTCCAGATCTTAAAATTCTCCAACACTTTATTGTAGTCCTCATTTTGTGACTAAGAAGTGACAGATTACAGAGGCCACTTCGATCCAATGGTCAGTGTGCAGCCGGCAATTTGAGTCTTGACCAATGAGATCAACCAGCCTGGTTTTAGCTGGAACTCTCCGGAATAGACGTTTCTCTCTGCTGAAGAGGTCTCGCTTGTTAGTGGCATGTAACTAGTAAACAATATCATTCTTTAAAGTGTCACTCGATTTGGAGGACATTGGAATTTCTCTTGCAAATGTTATGTTATGCTTAAAAAGACCTGGAGTTTCTTTGGACGGTATTGTATATTGGTCAAATATCAATATTACTTTAGATAAAAACTATATTCTCAAAGTTATTGGAAGTATTAACTACAAATTAGTGCATATTTGGTACACTGACAGTTTCAAATATTTCATGCTACCTACGTTATGAGTTTTCGTCTTTAAGAGAAAAAATAAAAGTATGTGTATTTGCTTCGTTGGACGAGGGGCTAGAAGAGTTGCCTTATGTTTGGAATTCTGCTTGAGTGCAAGCATACAAAGGAACGATGGCACTGACTTCTACTTCTGTGCTCTTGGGTTGACTGGGATTTTAGCTGAATGAAAAGGAGCAGCATCGTGTATCGCGATCTTCAATCAGCCCTTCGTCTTGTTGCTCATTCTAATGAAATTTCAGTATCTGTTTATGGAGAACATTTTGATATGAGTGAGGAAGAGGATGAATTGAAAACGGAAGTTTAGCAAAACTTATGGAATTATAGAAATTTCAGACTGCTAAATTAAAATTTTCACGTTCCTCAACGAAATGGAAATTTGGAAAAAAGAGCAAAAATGTTGGAAAATTCTATCTATTTGTTTTCAAACTTCACGTTGTTACATCAAAATTTATGTCCTATACGGGGTTATTATCTCCATAAAACTTTTAAAAAACAAATTTCCATAAATCTTTACAATCATTATGTTTTTCTTTCTTTTCTTCCATTTGTTTCCATGCAACCTCTAGATTTTTATCATCATAACTCTAAAATAGAGGAAAATGAACAATTACCTATCGAATATTTAAATTTTCACTATTATTCAATATCCATTTATTTAATGCAGTTCGATTTCTTTGTGTGTTTTTACTTTTCATTACGAAGTCCTTCTTAGTATTAAATGAGGGCCTTTTTCTCCTGGACTCAATTCTACTCCTTATATACGAGGGGAGGTCAATAGATTTTGCGAATCGGTAGGGGAAAACATATGAATGGAGATGGTGTTTGTGGGGGTGTTAGGACAAGTTATAAAAAATCAAGACCTGCACCTGCACGCTTTTGCCACGTCTATTTAAGAAGCAGTAGCTGATCGCAGATCGTCAGTCACCAATTTCTCAATAATGGAGAAGGTTGAGCACCACGTAGTGATCAAGTTTTGACCAAGGAAGGCAAGAATGTAAAACAAATCCCTAAATGCATGGTTGCAGTGTACACGAACGCCGACCCTTCCTATGCAACTATTGTTCGCTGGAATAGGAAGTTCCGCTATGGTCGTGAGTCCCTTAAAGATGACCATCGTCCAGGACGCCCGTCAGACGTGACCAACGAGCACAATGTGGCCCGTTTGGAGAAGATGATCCTCGAAAATTGACGGGTGTTGGTCGAAGAAATCGAGCGAGAACTTGGAATATCACATGGAAGTTTTATTAACATCATTCATGACAATTTGGCCATGACCAAGGTCTCTGCCCGTTGAGTCCCTAGAAACCTCACGCCCCATGATCGACTTCAAAGTCGTTAAAGTCCACAAGGCCAGAGTTGCATAAGATGCCCTGCACGAGTACGGATACGAGGGGCTCAACCATTGCCCTACAGTGCAGATCTGGCCCCTAGCGAAAACTTTTTTATTCCGCCAGCTCAAGGCTACACTGCGCGGAAGCCGGTTTGGGAACAATGAAGGTGTCCAGCTCTTCGTCCAGGAGTGGATTAAAGAGTAGTCAGGAGATTTCTGGCTGTCCAGAATTCGAAGCCTCAGGGACAAGTGGCGAAAGAGCATTGATGTCAAGGGTAGTTATATTAAAAAATAATAAAGCAGTTTTCCTTATATCTCGTTTCCTTATATCCGAATTGCAAAACTTATTGACCGCCCCAGGTAGCAGTCCCGTTTGTCTTTACAAACTGCTAGTGGCGTTTCTGTTACAAGTTTGATGCATCTCTCAACCACTTGTGTGTGACAAGAAAACTTCGGAATATCCAATTTAGGTTGTTGATGGATAAATTATTCAAGTTGATCATTAAAGAGCATCTTCGTCAGCGGAGGTTAGGTCTCCACAGTCTGCTGCTAATTAATTAGCTGGATGTAGTCGTCAAAGTTATGTCTAGGATTTTAAAACTTTATATTGATTTTCCGTTATAATCTTTTTGTGCTCTCATAATTCTTCATGCAAGTTCCCGGATACGATTTATTTCATCTTGCAGCAGACAGATAAAAAGCTTTTCAGCATGTGCAAAATAAGCATTCCTATGCATCACTGGGACAACTATATTTTTAATAGGTTTGTTCATCCATGTCAATGATTGCACTGTCTTGAAGTGGTTGAGTGCTCCATCTTGCGAAGAAGAGATATCTTTTATTTCAAGCCAGCATGGTGCATAAACCTTCATGATGAACAAGACAATGGATTTCACCGTGTCAAAAGGGTCGGAAATCGAAACATATAATGGAAGTATCTGATTTTCTGTTGTAAGCCATCGTGCATGAGACATTTTTCTAGGACTCTTACGAGCTATTTCAGCAGAAAATTTACCTTAGGAAAAAGATAGAAGGATATCAAACAGATATTTTTGATCGGTACTCAGGTTTGCATTGTCAGCAGAAGGCAAGATATTTGGAATTTTCTCGAATTCAACAACACTTAGACCTCTCGCATTTATCCAGTTGTTTCCCTATAGGTTAGACAAATCCACGAGGCCCCGTTGTTTTACCATGCAAATTGATGATAATATGGCGCAATGGGAGCATATTTGCATAGCGCTTCCAAATAAACCAATGTAGTGCTCTGTTAATTTTTCTTCTAACATTCTGATCACACCTCCTTTTGTTCATCCATTCACTGCCGTTCCATCGCATCCTACAGCAACGAGTTCATCAGTTGAGATGTTATTTACTTAGAGATAGTAGAATATTGCGTCACATATAGTTTTTCCAGAACCGCTCTTCATTGTCAGGTCTCCAAGGTATTCTGAACCAATTTATTTTATCTTGTAATGAGTTTCCTCGATCGTCTCAACAAAACGTGCTAGCTTTTCTACCAACAAAATAAATAGAATATAATGGCTTATCCGTTCTAATTTCTTGCTGTAGTTTAGTATGTTCTTTGACACGCTCTCTTGTACCTTTTGACCTGTCAACTACTAAATAAATTTCTTTGCCTTGAATTGACGATAGGTTCGTACCTTTTGACCTGTCAACTACTAAATAAATTTCTTTGCCTTGAATTGACGATAGGTTCGATCGGACACACCAGTGCGGTCACATGCCAACACAAATTCTAACAATTTTATTCATTTTGATGGAGTCTTGGATGCAATTTGTTTTGTTTACTTCTTTGCGTTACACGAATGAAAGAAGTTCATAGTCACTACCTCCATCAGCAGATTCTATTTCTGAGCTGGATGAAGGAAGAATCACTTCTATATTATTTGTCGCAGTAGTTGGTTGATTTAAAAAACAATACTTACGATTCTTACTAACTGCACTCTGATTATTCCTCTTTGATTGAATTTTATCGATATTACCTTTTGCCATTTCCATAGTTGTTCATTGGTCATCCATAAACGTTTGCTCCAATGGCAGCAGTTTCTTTTCTTTGCTTCAAGAACACTTTTCAGAGGTATCGCATTTACAACACGAAATATCATATAATTGTTCTGCATTCTTTGTAAAATCATCACATATCTGGTTGAAAGATGTCACATTTTTCCCGCTAATCTTTCTCATTAAAGCATGATATTTTGAATAATAATTTCAAATTCTTTTTCTAACTGTTTCTATTGACGCACAAGGGATTGATGCCGTTTTCCAAATAGAAATTAACTTCTTCGCTACGAATGTGATACTTTGTTTAATCGGCGGGTCTTTCCTATTACGGTTCTTTTTCTTTTCTCACTCAAACAGAACATATTTTATAACATCTTTATAAGTTGGTAAGACTCGTTCACTAATGGCCAGGGTCTGCCAAGCAAAAGGCTTTCAATTTAATGATGCGTTCTAGGTTAAATGCCATACTTAAATAATGTTTTATTTTTTTTCTTACATATTATTTATCTCTTAAATATAATAAAACGTGCATAAATATTTATTGTACACTGTAACTAGCTGTTCTTAATTACAAATTGAAGAATGTGATCAAAACAATAGACACTAGACAAAGCCACACACACACACACACGCATACATCCACCCTCAACGAGATCCACCCTGCTACTGAAACATAATTGTCACGTACGCCGCTATTATATATCATTGAGAAACCTCTAAATATTAATCGATTACTTTCAGATTTCGTTTACTTGTTCCTTAAAATACAATAATTATTTGTTTGGAGGTGTTATTAATTCAAAATTCGAATTTAATTTTCGGATATAATCCACGAAGTTTCAAATTGAGTTTAAAATCGTATTATTTTCAATGGCGTTAAGGAACCTTAAAAAATTATTATATCAAAAAATCATTTTAGGAGGTTAAATTCGACCGGGAGCCCCATGAAAAATCGTGGGGAGAAAATAAATTTCAGAAAAAATGTTTGACGTTCCACCCTAGTCAAGAAGTTTCCTCCAGTGTTGAAGAAAATGAAAGAGTGGTTATAGGCATGCTACCCCACATAATTCTTTCCAAAAGGAGCTAAATGATATAGTTAGTGACCTCAGCTTTTCGAAGTCCTCTGCCGAACTGTTGTCATCCGGATTAAAGGAAAAAAACTCTCTTACAGTAGAGACGGTATCTTCTACCGCAACAAACATTAATACTACCTCTGTTTTTTCCTCTAAAGAGAAGACCTGGGTGTACGGTTCTAATATTTAGCAGCTTCTCCACAAGCTTGGAGTGTCAGGGTAGCAACACCCAAATTGGAGACTGTTAATTGATAGCAGTAAGCTATCGCTGCATTGTGTTTTGCTGCACAACGTTAACCAGGTTGTCACCGGTACCCGCTACGCACTTGACTCCACTAAATAAGTATGAAGCGCTGAAGTAACTTATGAAGGAAACTTTTTAATATAATCATGAGTAATTTATTTGTGTTTTCGTGATGATGGAGAAGTTTTTGTTTGTACTCCACATTCCAAGTTCTCCAAGTCATCGTTCTTTCTTTGAATGCAAGATAGTATGGATTTAGGTAGTATTACACAATGAAGGACAAGCATGTACAGCAGGAATTGGCACGCTGCAGAGAGGGAACGTCATAAACATTCCACTTGTATCAGATACAGAATACTCTTACCAGTATGGCACATAAAGCGCGGCTTGATGAAACAGTTCACCAAAGCTATGAAAAATGATGGTTGATGCTTCACTTACTAGACCTAAACTTTTCCAGGATTGAACAAGGAGAAGTTAAAAGCTGGGATCCTTGATTGCCATTACCTTCCTCAGCTCACAGAGATCCAGAGTTATAAAACTATAAACGAATTGGAAATGGAAACATGGATGCCTTTTTTTCTACTTGCGAGAAACTTTCTCGCAAGAAAAAAAACCCAAACTGCCCATAAATTGTCACAAATATGCTGACTGCTTTCAGAAACCATGGATGATGTAAGAACAGCATTAAAATCCATTACCTATTCTTAAAATGGATAGGTTTCCTGAGAATCTGGAATATAAAAACGACGGGAAGGGCAAGAGATTCCATGAAAACTTGAAAGAGCTAGACACCAGGTAGTAGGGACGCTGGGATGCAGTCATAATGGTTAAATACTGTTTTACTCTGAAGAGAGATAACTTTAGTGTTCAGCATTCGTTGATTTGGAAGTAACGGAAGTTCCTGCCTTGAATTCTAAAAAATGATGACCTAATATCCAATTTCCATGTGCCTCTTTTTATCAATGTCTACTATTTAATGTACACTAATCTATTTTTTTAATATTTAATTAATAAATTGTGTTATAAAACTATGTTTTATGTTAAAACATACTTCAAATGAGAAATATCAATAGAAATCAACCGAAAACGTCACCCAAAGGCTTCTATCGACAGTTAAGAAACAATAGTTATTCTATGGTTTGAAATAGGGAATTTCATATTCTCATAGGCGTAGCGATAAAGAGAAGAGACGAAGCCACTAAAAAATGAGCGCGAAGGGCGAAGTTGCCAAAAATAAAAGAATAGGATATGAATTAATAATGAAATAAGGAGATTTGATTAATCCCAAAACGAATTAAAAAATTGATAAATATGGAAAAGAGAATTTTACCATTATTTATCAGGAAAGGGGAGATGCATTCAACTCATGATGACTTGACTCATGCCGCAGCTAGCTATAAGATTCTTCCTCTGCATGTAATTAGTTGATCACAAGCGAACTTAATTTCTCTCAAAATAATGCGCCCTCTGCCAATATTAAGGATATTTAATACAATCTATTTCTAGACTAAAGAAAATTAGAATGCTCATCCACATTTCCGTGAATAAAACTAATGAATGTGGCTTGTATGTAGAGTTGCCTAAAAAACTTCTTTATTTTTCTGTTCTTTAAACCATTTTAGCTCAAAAAAGAATAAGCGAAATTACGCAACTCCACACTATATATCCTTATCGTGTAACTTTGAAGATCACTAAATAAATATTTTTATTTCAATAACTATATGGCTATTGAAATACGTAAACCCTAATTCATTTGTTTTAGGGTATTCAGAGATACCATATTAAAAGGGAATCGGATGTGGTAAGTACAGAACCAAACTACATTTAATTATATATATTTTTAAATAATTCCAAAAATTTGAAGAAATTTATAAATCCTTTACTAACCAAGTGCCTATGACTAAAAAAAAAAAGATAAACTTCACGTATCTAAGCCCGATTAGAATTGCCCTGTGGTGAAAATATGCATTTGCTACAGTTGATCATAAGCTTGAAGATTTATGTGATTACAACAAACCACTTATTTAACCTGAAATAAGTTTTTAAATATGATATTACAATTCATATTCATTTATTCAATTAGGTTGGTCCGAACTCCTTTTGCTGCTATAATGTAAAGAAGACATGTTTGATTAATTAGAATGTTATTTGGGGATGAGGTTGTGCTAATTTGTTTTCTAATTTTTTTGTCTAAAGTTTTTTAGATAATATGTATGTAGATGCTAATCTAATTATCATGCACTTTTAGCTTTTAATGCAAAGACGATTAAATATTACATGAATTTTCCATCTCTCAGCAGGATTTCCGTTTTACACACAAAAATAAGGAATTTCTCGGAAAACAACGTTAAATTTAAATGTCATCGACTATGAAGAAGGTTAGTTGGAATGAAAGATCATAATTAAACGCAATAGAAATACTAATGTACTCTGCTTCTTTGCTCAATTCTACTATTCGTTATTAAATAGAATTATTATTTCTCGTATATTTGAACGAAAAGTTCTTTAATTTTCTCTAAAACTCTTTAAATCCATTAAAAATTATAAACTGTTAATATAATTTGTTAGCTATAAACTAAAGAAAGTGAATAGTGTTCAGTCTATTTATTTTCTTGCTTGAGAATTTAATAAATCCTTAAATATTAAGTATTTGTTTTGTTAGAAAGTTAAGCATATTCGAGGAAGAATGTGATAGGTTGAAAAAGTGTTAATATTTTCCCGTAATTATTTAAATTGTTCCCATGTTAGTTAAATTTTGTTATTAATCCGTAACCTAAAATAAATGAATTGATATAGTCAAGTTCATCACTTTCACGAATGAAGTTTAGTAATATAAAAAGTTAATGACTAATTTTAAAAATCTGCTAATCTTTAAGGATATATTAATTTTATATCATAATTTTTTAAGCACTTGATTAGCCATGCCATTTCTGGCAAGAAGAATACACGCATCAATTTCTCCACGCCAAATTATCCCTACTAATTGATGAATTGTTATGTAATGTATTTTCGTGGAAATAATCGGAGACATCTTGGACGAAAATATTATGTAAAGGAGAGTAGACAGAAAGAGATAAACTTGAAGTAAAACTTGTTTGGAAAGTAAAAAGTTATGGTAAATAAAGGAGATAACAGGGTAGTCTTATACAAGTTAAGGTAGGAAAACTTCTAGCCCCTCAGATAGGTCAGAAAAAATGCGCCTACTTCTTCAGGAAAAAAAGAGAACAGACGTTAATAAATAAGCCAGGGTCTTCTTTTGAAAGGAGGACACAGCATTGACGGTTAGACTACAAACTCAATACTCCTGAGTTAGACCTTAATATTTATTTACAGAGGCTAGCTTGAGTTTAAAATTTCTAATACCATTATTAAGAGCAAAATGAAAAAATAAATGAGACATGCGTACAAAAATGAAAGGAAATACGATCTCTAAGATTAAAAATATTATTTAGCTTCCGTTCTTCAGCACATGACACGCCGCGTTTAAATTGATACTTCACAGTTTGAAATTAAATGTTGAATTACAGTTTTAAGTGTGTTCGCAATAGGATAGTTCAATATATTGCCCTTGATTAGCGTCAGCATTTCAAAAAAAAAGCCTTAAGTAATTTTGTGCGTATGCAGGTTTTCTTTCTTAAGAACATTACCTTCAATTTGTTTATTCCACCCGGGTAACTAGAGTTGCTCTATAGTATGTTAGCAGCAAAGGCGCATTGCATAAAGATAAATAACTGCGAAATTAAATAACAATATTTACTTAGACGAAAAGAAAAAAAAACCCTTTTGATCGTAGGGCCAAAAAGTGCATATCCCTTCTAAACGAAAGAACAAACCTTGGAGTTAATCTTAAGTTGAGGAAAATATAAGATCTTAGATCTTTCGCTAAGATTTCTAAGCTAGTGGATAGGGGCATTAGATTTCTGTACCTTGGTTACGGGCTTGCAAGGCCTAGCCGCCAGTCAGACGGTGCGCAGATATTGCTCATAAGCGCAGCCCCTACCAGCAAATTACGTCAAGACAAGCATAGGCAATCGGAACTTGGCTCTGCAACATTACCTCTCTTTTCTTACCATACACAAAACAGTAACCTCTTGTCACGAAACCTAACAATGTAGTTTCTCATATTCACATTGCCCGGACTAGAATTGGCTTAACACTATTAAGTCGGGGGATGGGGGTTTTGGCTTGGTGGTTGTAAAACAGAAGAGTACATTTCTTACAACTCTTCTGGCTCCTAGCAGGATCAGCTTCTGGTACCCATAGTCTTACGAGCCATTGTCATTTTTTATTTTATGTTTCATTATATGGAAACTTTGTCTAAGTTTGTAAAAGGACGGTGGAGCAATTAACTTAACATAAAACATCCTTACTTTGTACAACCTCAAATGAAGGAAAGAAAAGATATTTTTTTATAAACATTAAAGTTTAAGGAACAGAACGTAAAATTTAAAGAAGGAAGATGAGAATTAAAACAATCTCAAGGACCGCTTGGGGGCTAAGCCATCGTAGTCTATAAATGCTTTGTGCTTGGCTGCTTCGAGCTTGAAGAGCACTCACTACCAGCTGGAACAGCTGCAATTAAAATATAATACTTTTCGCTTCTATAACGGCCACTTAGGGAAGAAGCAACATAAGAATCCTTTGCCCTCCATCTTTATTTCATTTATCTTGGTGATTTATATTGTCAGTGTTTTAGTTCAATATTTAAAGTATTTGATTATTGTTATAGACAGAGAAAGAGAGAGAGAGAAAGAGAGAGAGAGAGAGAGAGAGAGAGCCCACCACGCTGTCAGGAGAATCTCTAATCTGCGCTCGACGTTTGCGCTTCCTAATAGGCAGCGATGGTCACGCCGTGAGAGCCGAAGGATCGCGAATAAAGCATTACAAGGCGATGTAAACTGAGCCAAGGCTTACCCTGTTCGATGGGGAGCCACTTCTCATCATTGACCATAATTTCCATCTTTTCGAGAAGCCTAAATTCATTACAGAACTGAATTTGTGTAAGTCTACTACCAAATCACATTAAGAAAAGAAGTCAAGAAATTCAGCGCTTTCCCCACTGAAAAGGTACTTATGCAATTTCCTCGGCTCCCCTTTGGTCTTATGAAGGCATGTAACAATTAAAATCGAACGATGGGAAGGATTTTAGACAGCTTACCTAATGTAACCTTCTACTTCGACAACATCTATTTGTCTACCCTAGATGGAATTAGCACCTGACTAACCAACAAGCCTTATTGCATACACTCCGGGAGCATAACCTGAGGATTGGCACCAGCAAGTGCCACTTTGCTTCAAATACAATAGATTTTTTAGGTTTTCATATTGGGAATGACCGGATAGCTCCCCAGGAAGAGAAAATTCGGGTTATTGTGTAAAGGCCTTTGCCCACGAGTAAGAGACAATTACGATCTTTCATGGGCTCCGCATCTTTCTATCGGCGATACATAAGAAATTTTTCCTCTATTTCCCCTCTTTTGTGCGAATTATTGAAGAAAAATGCCTAGGAGTGCCGCGAATGGAGACTGCTGTCAATTAATGGATTCACCAACTTAAAGGATAATTAGCGTGGGCGCCTATCCTCCACCTCTCCAATCCAGATGAACCATTTGGCCTTCGAACAGACGCCAGGAATCATGGAATAGGCTATGTCCTGATCCAGTACAGGAACAACGGCGAGAGCTTTACCATCGCATACGCTTGTCAAAAATTATTCTATCGTGGGAGGAACTAGGCTGTGATTCAACGACAAGCCTTCGCAATAGTTTAGGGAATGTAAATATTAAAATGTTCCTGCTAGCAAAGCAATTTGTGATAGAGACTGATCATAAACCTGTATCTTACCTACGGAATGTGAAAAATAATAATGCATGATTAATGCGTTAAAGTCTGTTCCTCCAGTAATTTCAGTTCAGAATTTTGTACATAATGGGCTCTGATAATTATATTGCAGATAGTTTGAGCAGGAACTCATTGGATTCCTCTAAAAACTAATCCTGAGCATTTTTTTTCGTTCTGATTTAGGATTGATTTTGTTTTGGATTGTAAATATGCACAGATAATAATGTATTATGGGAACGTGTATCTTTTTTGTTGTCTTGTGAATTATTTAGTTTTTTTCTTTAGTTTAATTATTATTGTAAAACTTCAGGATGCTATTAACCCGAAGTAGGTGAGCTTGCATTTCAACTAAGCAATGATAATTATACCTATTTTCAATTAGTTTTTTGGCCTTAGTATAATAACCGGTGTATTGTACCCCCCTAGTACCTCGATTTTTCTGTTATTTTCTAAGTGTTCAACGGATTTAGTTCTATGTATACTTCAATTTTGTCCGTTATTTTCACAAACTACGAGGTACAACCCTTTTATTATTATTCAATGTAACTTCTTCTCTCGAAGTTTTATCTAGGGAAGGAGGAGATGACATAGAGTGAGAGCACCCCGCGGTCAGAAGAATCTTCACTCTGCGCCCAACAGAAGCACTTCATGCGATAAGAGGCAGCGATGGCACGCACTGAGAGCCGAATGGTCACGAAAGAAGCATCACAAGACTGTGCGAACCGAGTGAAGACTCACCTCTTCCGGCGACGCGTCTGATAAACTGGAAGCGCCCCATTCCAACGCCCGTGGTAAGCCTGGTAAATCATAGAGGGGAAAGTTTCATTCGTTCCTTCCATTAAATTTACCCATGACGTTGAAAATAATA
The DNA here is from genome assembly GCA_963969495.1 of Ceratothoa steindachneri. NCBI lineage: Eukaryota > Metazoa > Arthropoda > Malacostraca > Isopoda > Cymothoidae > Ceratothoa > Ceratothoa steindachneri. Next base: position 34,953,011 of record OZ018323.1, on the reverse strand, counting down.
GAACAATTCCCTTTCTCAAACTTCTTATTCATAGAATACAAACTGGTTTTAAATGCTCCATCTATGGCAAACCTACTAATTCAAACTCTTATATCATCTTTACTCTGTGAAAAGTCCAAAACTCAAACGTTCTGTTTTTCCGTTTGTGTTTTTAGCGGCTTTACGATTTGTTAGTACTGAATATATGGATTCTGAATTCTCAAAAATCTTTGAAATTGGCCTTAAATTATTGTCGGGATACACGGCTCTATACAATACACTACTCCTATATTATGTGGAGGGTGACTTAAACACGTAGGGCAACACGAAATGTTTAAGGAATGTTCGCAGGGATTAACAACCGCCTAGTAGGTCACACTTGAGGCTTTGGGTTTCAAATCCTTAATAATCAAACAGAGGGCAAAATTAGTTTGCGAGATTTACTTGAATAGGCCGAGAGTATCGTTAAAAGTTAGTTAAAGATGAATTAACAAATATATAATTTTATTCACAAACATCAAAGTTAGAATTAAAAAATGTCAAAAGGTGATTTTTTAAATTGAACTATTCCATAGATAATTATTTTGTAAATGAATTTTCAAATAGAATTAATTAATAAGCGTTACTAGGTTCAGATCAGAAGGGGTACCTTGATAATATTAATAATGCAGGGGGTTTCAGTCCTACGGGTCGGTAACCCGTAAGAATGAATCCAATGAGGCAAGTGGAGCACAATACGAATGAGGCAAGTGAGGGACGATCCGAAACACCCTTCCGATGAAGCTAGCCAATCTTCAAAGATGACGTTCAAAGGGAAATGTGGGAATTCTTGTAATTTCTACTGGAAGAAGAAACTTCTTTTCCTCAAAGGTAATCGATGGGGATTCTCTTCGGTTCGATTAAACGAAAGGAGACTGTCACGCAACTTTAAAGGCTTACCTGTTATAGAATCTACCAGTTGACTGGGGTACAATCACGGAGGAGAATGTCATGCTTGGCGGCTGAACGCTCACGGGACTTTGACGAGATGATGAGGACGACCTTGAGGTGCGTGCGTGACTTTTCGATCTCCGATTTTTAACCGAGTATCTGTTTGGGCGATTCTGAAAGGGAAGAGGGAATTTGAAGAAAAGAGTCACAATCTCAAGAATCTTAATGCGGAGGCGGAGTCGATTCATCATTTAAAAGAAATGTGCGAGATCCAGCGTCTCTTTCTTGCCTCGTCACTGAGGGAGGGGAAGCTCGGGACGATTTTGCAGGTTGGGGAATATTTCCCCAATGTGCTCAGGAGTCGAAACTTCTCTAATGTTGCCGAATAGGAAGTGACGTTTTCCATAGCGGGATGCAATCGCACGTGGTCTCCAATAAAGTGTGGGTGTCAGAGGTTATTTTTTTACATCCCTTCCTTCCATATAATGGAAAATTTCTGAGAGAGAGGGAAGAACAAGAGAGATCGCAAATTTGGCGAGGAGGAATTATTATTAAGGTGTCATCCTCATAAAAAACAAAAAACCGGGAAGCTGACCTCTATTCAACGGGCTTAGAAAAAGGTTATGATATTGACCTAAAAAAATTTTTTAATTTAAATTGGTCGACAAAAAAATTACATTTACATTAAGGAACAAAATTAGAACTTTGCCTAAAAGGGTAGTATAACAACAACCACCCCACTCCACTATATTAAATAAGTAACTACATGGACCATAGACAGATGTTAAGAGTTAAAAAATAGATATATCATATATACATGATTAGCTTACGTGTTTACAGGCGACCTGTATATTAGTGGATTAGCCGGTATTGTCAGCTAATGGATTCTAGTTAAGATTATCGGCTAATATAATTCTCGGTACCATGTATATACCAAACTTTAAACTAATATTATTGGAGCATCAAAAGCCATTGCATTTTTCGTCCGTTTTGGCTCTTAGTATTACGGAGATACAAACTAGGGCGATGGTCACATTCGACAATAAACTCTTTCCTTATTAAATACTGCTAAATTTGGTAATAACTCATACTATAGATAATGCTTCCCATTCTATTACCAACTAATTACGTTTTCGAGGCAGTAGCCTTCGGCTCGCGCCAGCTACCGGGTGGCTTTCACCTTTTTCGGAGTATTGAAGCAACATGCATCCAATTCCTTCGTCACTCGCATTGGTCCTGATACCGAAGGATTAGAAGGATTAAGGAGCCTCAAAATGAGGGCGGACGTTAGCTAGTCCTTGAGCTGCTGGAACTCGGCCTTAGCGCCGGTATTCCCTGAAAGAGGATCTAGGGATCTCTTCTGAAGGAAGGGACATAAACGGGCAGAAATATACGCAAAGTTAGGGATAAATCTACGGTGAAAGAAGGCCAATCCCAAGAATGACCTCAGCTGTTTCTTCGTGGGGGAAGGGGCATCTCGCCAATGAATCTGACCCTTTCTTCCCAGGAGTCCATCTGATTTTTCTCAACATTGAACCCCAGATATTTAATAGTATCGTACGTAAAGTGGCACTCACATGGGCCAAGGTTGAGTCCGCGCTCACGAAGCCTAATAGGTAAGGCGCGGAGAGCTATTACCTGTTGGTCCCACATAGAGGTAGCAACATAACTGTTGTCGAAGTAGAAGGAGACGTGCGGCAAGTCATCGACAATCCATCTTATCATCCTATTATAGTTGCTACATGCAGTGCCTAACAGGAAAGGGAGGCATTTAAACTGCGTAAGACCCTTGTAGGACGGAAATGCAGTATACTTGCGCGCGTTTTTACAGAGGTAAATTTGGTATTAAGCTTTGCAGAGGATCAACTCAGAAATAAATTTAACTTCCTCAAAATGGTGAAGGTTTTTGTCTATAAGGGCGATAGGTTCTGTACCAAACATCGCGACTAAATTTAATTTTCAAAAATAGACACACATGTGGAAGGTTTGGTCTGACTTGAAAACCATGACTATCGGGAAGCAGTAATCTGTCTTCGAGGGCTCGATGATAATTAAGGCTAATAAATTGTCCACTTATTCGTTAAATGCTTTCCTAAGGTGGATGTGAAGAGTATAAAGCTTCGATCGAATTGGTTCTTAAATGATGAGGACGGTGTCATGATCAAATTGATTGGAGCAACCGGGGTTTTCGGAGATGACTCCTTCAAATCCATTAAGCAATTGCTGCACCTGACTCTTTTGAAGAGGTGCTAGCCTGGAGGATGAAGATTCCGGGGGGCCAGGTAAAGATGCAATAGGCTAATCACCAACTAACTTGTTCAATGCATGCTACTTGCATGACATTGAGGGGGTCTGGAGGATACATCACTTCCAAAGGGTACCTTTCATCGAGGGCCACAATATTGTTGAGACACGCACAGCAGTGATAATTCTTCAACATATTGATGTGGAAAACCTTATCTCCTGAGGGGATTAGAATCCGGTAATCCACTGGTTCTTCTACCTCTAGAAAGAAAAAAGGGGCCTTCCACTGCCTCAGGAGCATGTTACTCTCCGTAGGAAGTAGCAACAGCACCTCCTCGCCTGGCCTAAAACATAATTCCTTCGCCTTTAAATCGAAATAATTTCTGTACTTCACCAAATTTATCTCAGCATTTTGGTACGCGATATCGGCACATAGACCTTTAAGTTCTCTTAAAGGTCTAGGAGGTACTATTATCAGGACTGGATTTCATTATCAGACAAAGATTGGTGAAAAGCTCCTTTAAAATAGCAAGGAGGCCTCGAACATTACAGCCATACAGTAGTTAGAAGGGATCCATTCTTAGGGTCGTATGGGAAATTTCACTACACGCAAAGTGACATGGATAAAAAGCTGTGCTATTTTCAGTGCTGATTTATACGCAATTTTCTGAGGATTGCTTTCAATATGTCATTTAGCATTTCGCAAACTCCGTTTGTAGCTTAGTGGTATAGAGTGTTAAAGAGAGGTTTTACCATGAACAGCTTGTCGAAATACTTCATTAGTTCGGTGCTAAATTGTCTTCCTCTATCCGGAAATACCTCTTTCGAAATTCCTACCCGAGAAAAAATAGAAAAGAATTCTTCGGCGCAGGAAACGCTATCAATGCGCTTAAGGGTAACTGCCTCAGAGACACGGGTAGCAAAGTCTACGAAAGTGAGGACGTAACTGTGTCCTTCAACAGACGGGGGATGAATAGAGACAATAAGATCAATGCCGACACGAGAAAAAGGTCCCGAGATGATCCGGCTTTTTTGAAGCTGGGGTGGCTTGACGCGCCCTTTTGTGGATGTCTTTGGAGGGCATCGCATGATTTGCAGTATTCTGCAATTTCTCTGGCCACACCCGTCTAATAAAAATACTTACAAACCCTCTGAGCGGTTTTATTATGATTAAATGACCGGAGAATAAACCATCGTAAGAAATCTGGAAGACTGGGGGATGTGGGAGCCGTGAACACAAAAGAGTGTGTTCCAGGTTCACGTCCGTCCAGATATTTACGGCATAACAGCTCATCCTTGACACGGAACGGGTTCCTGGGAAGCAATGGCGGCCTGGACACGGGTTACCATGGGTTGTGCTACCGGGTTACTTGTAACCTCGGGGCTCTGACCAACCAGAACAGAGCAAAACTTAATTATGGATGCTACCACTTGGACCAAAACAGTCAAATACTCACATTCAATGTGGCATTTTACAATAAGGAAACGGTTCGTTCGGCCGAGGTAATTATAAACCAAAGCGAAGGATTGGAGGGCAAAATCGACTGATGGAAGTTAATTCTCGAATACCAGGGTGCATGTGCATCAGCTGTCACATACAAGGGTGGACACACGGCATCCGTACACGGCTCCATTTTCTAATTTAGAACCAACGGCGGAGCTCTTATTAAAGAGAAAATTTCATTGGTGACCGGAGTTGCTGGTTGACAAGAGAGAATTATTGGTATCCTGAAGAGATAACGAAGGAGCCGAGGTGGCACTAACTTGTTCTACATGAAGGGGCAACACTCTTCTGAATTGGGAATTTTAAGGACAGTTTGTGCGTACGTGAACTTTTATTCCGTACAGAAAACAGATCATCTGCCTTCTGGGGCATAACGACATGGGAGAAGTGGTAATTATTAGCATAATATTTGGGGGTTCTCAAGGAGGGAGGTTGCTAGTTTTCGAGGGGCATTGAACTTTCAGGAATTCATGGGTATTTCTTGGAGAGTGCATTGGAGTTATCAATCTTAAACATGGGACGAGACTGGGGAGGTTTCTTATTATCCTTGGGTTACAAGTTATTGCTGCTTGCGTAAACATCAGCCTCTACTACGCATTACTTGAACGTACAGCACCGCTTATCCTTAACGAAGGCACATATTTCGTACATCACGGAAGCTAAAGTTTGATCTATTAGGATGAAGGCCAGAAAAGACTCTTACTCTTGGGGCACTTTACACCCATCTAAACAATATTGGAGGTGTTTCTGGAGATTGTACCCAAAATGGCGAACGGTCTTACAGAGGCGGGTCTTTTCATTACGGAAACGTCACGATACAAGCCCAGCGTCATATTCACGGCAGCTAAGAGCATTACTAGGCTCAGATCAAAAGGGGGAACATGACAATACTAATAATGTAGGGGGTTTCAGTCGGGTCGGTGACTTCGAGAAAGGTCCTTCTTGCGATGAGGCGAGTGGGGAACGTTCCGATGATGCAAGTGGGGCACGATCTAAATGAGGAAAGTAAGGCACGATCCTGACCAACCTTCCGATGAAAATAGCCAATCTTTACGATGACGTTTGACGGGAAATGTGGGAATTCTCGTAATTCCACTGAAAGAGGAAACTTCTTTTCCTCAAAGGTAATCGATGAACATTTTCTTTGGTTCGATTAAATGAAGGGAGACTCTTGCGCAACTTCAAACGATTGCCGTTCAAAGAAGCTACCAATTGACTCAATTAAAAGAAACCTTGTTGAATGTTCATATATATATATATATATATATATTTATTAATGCAACAAAGCCCACAATGAAATTAAACGGACAAATAACTAAAGCTATTGCACTCATCGGGGGACTTCACTTCCAAAAGATCATCGGCGATTACACACCAGGTTATCTGTATGGCAATGTAAAAATTTATAAACTGCAGAACCCATTGAGGCCCATCATCTCTCAATTCACGAATCCTACGTACTGTTTAGCTAAAACCCTAAATGCATTAATAAAACCGTACATCCCTTTGAAATATAGCATAAAGCCCACGGAAGGATTCATTAACCTAATCCACGCTACAAGACCGTCAGGACTAATATCTTGCCTTGATGTAGAAAGCCTGTTAACAAATGTGCCTATCGCTCAGACCCACGACATCATTATAAAAAACGTGTACCCCCATCCTACGATGTCTCTTACAAATCTTGACCAAAACATCTTAAGGAGGATGTTACGTTATTGCACATCAGAGGTGCCGTTCAGGATACCGGACCGTAATCTATACACGCAAGTGGATGGAGTGGCTATGAGGTCACCCTTATAGCCGACCTTCACCAACTATTACATGGGTCAACTCGAGAAGAGATTATTGGCCATCATGGAAAATAAGCCTCACACATATTGCCGATAAGTATATGATATCTACATCAACATCCAAAACGAAGAAAATCTCGTTAACTTCAAGCAAGATTTTGAGGAGAACTCCGTGGTAAAATTCACTTATGAATTGAGCACAGGCAATAAACTCACTTTCTTGGATGTTGAGTTTCATAACATCAATACCAACTACATCACTAAAGTACAGAGGTAAAGTACGAACATGGGAAGATGCCTCATGGCAGATAGTGAATGCCCTGAAAGTTACAAAATAAGCCTAATCGGCTCATACATCCGCCGAGGTTATAAATGCTGCTCTACATGGGAACTTTTCCACCAAGTGATTGCAAGAGTAAAGCAAATACTCGTGAATGATGGTTTCTCAAACAACATGGTTGACAAACAACTCCAATCATTTTTAAATGACCATTACAAACATGCGGATAAAACTGAAAGTAATCATGGAGAAGACAATAACATAAAAGTGTATTACAGAAACAAGATGTCCACGGCCTATAAAATAAAGGAAAAAAAACATCAAGGAGATTATTAACCATAACATCAAGGTTAAAAATTTAACGGATAAAATCCACCTTGTCATCTATCATTAAACAACAAAAGCCATCAATCTTATGATGTAAAATAACATCTGCCCAAACCCCTCGAATCTCAAGTCATCCATCATAGTCTATCAGTTCACCTGCCCCAATAAAAACTGTAAGCTTTATATACACTCAAAATTTATTGGCATGACAATTAAAACACTTTCGAGACGGTTGACAATGCATCTACAAGGCGGAGGGCCGAAGAACCATATGGAGAGTGTATATAATATTAACGAGAGAGTTGCTCGTTAATAATACCATTATTAAGATAAAAGAGTTTAATAAAGCAAGACTTATAATATTAGAAACCATATTAAAAAATAAAGATAAGCTGACCATCAACAGTCAAGCGACAAGCTGGAATCGCACATTGAAACTATTTTACAATTCTACGCACAGGAGTGGCTCATTTCCTCTAACGTTACATTTAACCGAGGCGGAATAAATACCCTTTAAAAATCATTAACTTTCACTTCACTTTCTGCTAGATCTTCACTTCCCTCATTACATCGGTAAAGGAGTCAAGAACATTTCAAAACTCTCCGAAGATGATCGAATAAGATCGAAAGCTTAGTAATTTAGTTTGGTGTTTACCAAACACATTAATTTAAAAAGGAGATGAATACTGGACAACTAATCCACGACCTACAAGATCGAATAAAAAAGATAGTTAGAAGAAGACAAAGTTGCCAAAGGAAAATAATTAAGGAAAAATACACAATGGTCTTCATCAAAATTTACATTTAAGAAAGACTGCTACCCAACTACACTAATATATATATATGTTAATAATTAGAAATAATATTACGGTGCAATCAATAGTGGATACTTCGTGATGAATACAATGAAATCAATGGAGGTGGGAAGAAAGGATGATTATGATAATATTTATAAGTAAAATAAAATACTTAAGCAGGGGACAAATCTAGACAGTATTTAAGCTTGGGGTAAGAATATTTAGAGTAATTCTTACACACAGTTGTATTTAATTAATCTTATCATAGGTCTGATTGGGTGATTTCGGGTTATTACTTCTATTCTGGTAAGAGAATTTCAATACTTTGGCGCTCTATTTACAATATCCTTAAAAATATTTGAGAAAAATCATGTCTTACCTCACGGAAAACGTAAACACCATCTATAGTTTTACTATAGTGAGTGAATCCCACCGATACAGACAAAACTCGACGTTCTCTCCATGCTGTTTGGCGTGCCAAAGAGTATCAGAGAACAAACTGGCACGCCTTGTGCGAATGGAGTTTTGGAGAAGAGGCGTAATGACTTCAAAGTATGAGGAGAGGAAAGAAGTGCGGCATAATCAATTAGGATTCTGTTCTTATCAATGGAGGATATTTGACGATGATGAGAATTTGTGAAAGTGCCTAATTGATCGTTTTGTGAAAGGGAAAGAGAAAAATAGCAAGATAACAGTAATTGTTCGGAAATTTCCATCCAGTAATACATTTATGAATTGGGAAACAACAGGAACAAATGTATTTTCCTGTAAGTGATTAGGGGTTGAGACAAATTGAAAGAGCATCAGAACTTTAAAAAAATCGAAAATTTGGTAATAACAAAGAGTATGGTGAAAGATTTTAAACTATACGATAATAAGCAAAGTTGAGGAACGGATTTTAAAAGGCCTGCTTATGATTTCTGCCATGTGACCGAAAAAATGGTAAATTTTAAGAATATTCTCACCAATAATTTCTGCTATTAAAATGTATTTTTTTTACGTTTTTCGGTATCAAGAACACGAATATTATTTTTAATAACTGCCACATTTTACTACTTTTTAAATAAAAGGTTATCTGTGTTTATAATTAATTCAATTCAATCAGATACCCAGAGCCCACCGCAAAAAATTGAACATTAGACCGCCTAACAACGTTTGGCAATCACTTTGAATTCAAACCTAATGCTAGTCTTTCGAATTGTGTATATTATGTGTTAATTAGAATTAACGTAGTGTATGGTGAATTTAACCTCATAATTCAAAAAAGTTGTGAGGAGGCTAGAAGCCCCCATTTAAAAATAATCTGTTTAGGGTTCGAATTAAAATGTGGTTGTCAGACGTCTTTAAGCGCTCCGATGTTCAATGTTTTTATGTACTGCCAAAAGAATATAGCACGCTCTGGGAATTGGATTGAATTAAAAAAATATGAATAAAGCAAATATTTTGATCCATAAAGGAAGTGAATTGCAGGGATATTCTTGTTGATCAAAACTAAAATTGTAAGAAAATTACACTAATGCCTGAAATAATTTGTTGGGTTATTTTTATAATTAATTGAAAAAAAATATAAAAAGAGTAAAAGAGGAATGCTAAATAGGTAAAGTTTTAACTGAATGTTGTAGATCTAATGAGAAAAAACAATTTAAATTGTTGAGAAGTTGTTCTACTAAATAAAGGTGAGAGCATATTGTAAGTAGTAATTAAAACCAAAGCAACCTCGTTTCCTACCTCATAGAACCTGGATAACCAAACAATAATTTGGTTAGATGGTATGTTTCAAAAGGCAGCATTTCCGGTGGATTGTAGGTAAAAGAGAATTGCCTGCTAGAGAGATGTTAAATGGTTGTATGGATATGGAAATAGAGATAGGAGTTTTGCAAGTTACTTTTAGAAGAGATTACGGAAGATGAAAGGGAGAACACCTTTTTTAGTGTTAGGGAGTTTCTGAATAACTAGAGGGATTTATGATCGATTAAGTAAGCTCAATGTATGATTTGTGTGAGTATTCCGAAAAACAGATTTGTCAGGTGTAGCATAGCCAAATATGTAGCTGGTAATATCGGGTTTCTATCGTTGGTTTTTGCTGATATAAAAAAAGTACGCAGATGGTTCAATTGATTTTTTTTCAGAAAGGGGTATACAATTTTCAAGTGGGGAAATATGGTCAAAAATTGACAAGGAAAAAAGGCCGTAAAATGTGACTCAAGTGAAATTCTACCTGGAAAATAGACAACTATAGGGTGACTTAAAGAAAGAAATAAAAGATCCTACATATAAGGATACATAAACATTAATAACATACTTTAAGTCAACAACTTATACTCAAATCTAAATGATAAAATTGACAAATACCGAGTGAAAAGTAGCTCTAACCATATTAAAGAGATAAGCAAATGAAAAGGTAAACAAAAGATTTCCTAAATCACAAAATAGCGTAGACGTTAAGAATGGAACTGTAAAATACAAGATAACAAGAAAATTTAAATTAGCAGAGAACTGCGTAAGTAAAATTATCAATACACTAACACACATTTGATTATAATCATGTGTGTTAGGAGAGATGATCAGGAGATTAATGAAAGGGATGTCAATTAAACTCATCTTTGGCCATCGTCGTGTCAATTAAGGGACCTTTAATTTGTAAGAGGCCGAAAATTAGAAGAGTTGTGCATCCACTCACATAATATTGATAATTCTCGCAAAGATAAGAGGAAAACCATTGTTTGTGTTATAAAATTAATTGATACACGCCGAAATATATCAAATAATTGCTATTAAGAATAAATAGTTTACCTCTATTACTAGAACTCACTTATATTCAGCTAGATGAAACTCATTCACGATTTCTTTCTAATTTCACTCGACTATTAAATCGTATTTCTCAAAATAATCTCCTTCTTTGCCTATTCTGTCTACATACCTTCCGATCACCTTAACTTTCCTTCAATTCAGCATTTTTTCTACTTGGAAAACGAATGTGGAAGAATAATCGTAAATCAAAGGAAGCTCTCCAATTATCAATTAATATTAACTAATGTGATTATTGTGCAGAAAAATGACCACTTTTCTTGCCCGACCAAAGTAAAGGAAATAATAACTATTCTCTAGGTTTGTCATTTACAATTAATTTGTATGTACTTGTATTTTCAATTTTACGCCACTTGGAATATAATGTTAATTAAAATTTACTTTTAAATACCGCATATTTTTAATTCTAATTTTCTTTGTGCGAAGAACCTCCTTTCGGCATGGTAGGATTTGTTTATTTCATCACGCTATTTCTGCTGCTTTCTGTACCGAAGAGTAGTTGTCCCACTCTCATCAGAGAAATCCAACGTTTTTTTAATGAAATACTTTCAATCTCTTCTATTCGCCTATCTGATATATCTTTTGCTATATATTCGGCACTATTCTTCATCGTCAGCTTATTAGCCTGTCTTTATACGGGTCGCTATTTTTTAGGAACCGTTTTCACCTCCTGCCATGTTGGTTTCCAGTCCCTTCTCCCCCATGTCAGCTTGTATGCAGTCTCTACATCTAATCTTGGGTCTTCCTCTCCTTCTCCTTCCGTGTACTTCCATTTCCAAAGCTCTTCTCTCGTCACTCTCTCCACCCACCTCCTTATGTATCTATACCATCTAAGTCTTGCTTCGTGTATCTTCTTCGAACTTTCCACCACCTTTGTTGTTCCTCTGATCCTTGTATTTGTGATTCTGTCCTCCCTCTTCACGCCACAAATCCATCACAGCATCCTCATTTCTGCTACTTCCATCCTCTTCTCATTACTCTTTACGCAGAACCCCTGACACATCCCTCCAACTGTTAAATCCTGCTAACATCCTTCTGGTTACTTTCTATCTTCATTTCAAATATTTTCCAATCCATAACTCTAATATATGCTACTATTATGACGTCATAAGCCTTTGGTAAATAAGTTTCATTGAACCGATTAAATAAATACATGTTAACAACGATGAGGATTATTTAATTGCTATGTAGATTGTTAGGGAGGATCAATGATAGATAATGACTTTATTGTGCATTTAAGTGCTCATCTCTTAAGATCGATTTTTTAAATAAGTAATAATAATTGATAATAAGATTAGGTTAAAAGAGATAAAGTAAGATGGAACTTTGGATTGAATTTGGTTAAGATAATAATGGTTAAGTTAGGTTAGGTTATATTTAAATAACTTAACCTAGCCTAACCTATGTATCAGGATCGATGTGGTTTGAGTGTAATTGAACGTTTGTCCCATCATATTTCTATTTTACGCAATGTATTAATATTTTACTTTTTGTTAGTTTAATTGTGTTTGTTCAATTGGTTTGTGTTTTTTTTTCTTAAGTTTAACTTATTTTACCGATATTTTTTTAATATACCAATAAATTCCTTGTGGTTCATCTCCTCAGATTGAAGTTTCTTGGGTGGGATTAATTAGGAATAGTGTTCTCGAGGTCCTGGTCTAGGAATAATCCGTTAGGAATTAGAGGTTACTTAAGCATGTTTAGTTTTGATTTTTTTAAAAATTGATTCCAAACATTTAGATTTTCTTTTATTTTATGTTCCAATCTTCATATATCTTTCCATATCTTTCTCGTTAAATTGAATTAGACGATACTGCCGCACAGTTCACAAATAAGTGCTTTACGGATTATACCGTGAATTACAGTTTCGAAAGAACCATAAGATTGGCGCGAAAATACAATCACACTTATTTCACAACTATCGCAAAGAGCAGTCATTTTAGATTAAATGCTATGCCACGGCGTTTTCGCCAAAAAGATATCAAACAAAGAATAAAACTGTACTAAAAACTAACTGAACCAACCACAAACGTTAAGCTAACCTCAAAATAAACTAAAAAAAAATGAACCTACCTACCCCCAACCTAATACCATCTTTTTTAGTGGTTCAGAGCAAGTGATCAATGACAAAATGACTGCCGAACTATTTTTCGTCATAACATTATAATTGAAAATTACCCGCTCCTATGGATTTTTTTATATAGATCATTAAAATAAAGCCCATTGGGGCCAAAACAATAAGGTTAAAAACAATACCAAAGTTGCACACAAATGTTATTTTTTGAAATTAGAAATAAAGCATCATTTGATGTTACTCCTAATGATCCATTTAATAAAAAAATGCCCTCAAAATTATTAATCATTTTTAAAAACATATAATAATAGGGTGGGTTTATAAACATCTCACCATGCCACATGGAGTTACAAAAATAATAATAAAACCTTGATTTGCACAAAAAAAATATAAAATCACTAGTTTAGGAATAAAATTTGCCGGATTACAATTTCTTTGCTTTCTTCTACAGTTTATGCATGAAATCTCACGGAACATTCTTTGTTATGACCAAGACAAATGGGCTGTTTGCCAACTGAGCAACTCCAATTTGACCGTACTTCTTTAGATTCCGTGCTGCACAAAGCACATCTTCGACGAGTAACTCGCGCTGGCTGATGAGAACACTCGGTTCTACAGACTTCAATTGAGAATGTAATGCTTTGCTTTTTTATCTTCATTCTTTGAACTTTTCTCTGCTTTCAAACGTTTTGAACAAGATATAGAGGTGGATTACAGCCACATCAAGAAAATGGAAAAATATGCGCTGCTACCATTTTTTTCTACGCGGATTAAACCTGTAGATGGCCATCAACTGATCAAATATATCTACAGAGTTCCTTATTTTTATTGTAATTGTTGATGAAATCAGGGTTACGCACATCCCCTACAAAAAATCCTTGCGAGACTAGTAGAACAAAAGAGTTAATCGAGATAATGAAGCGAATCCGAAATTTGAGGATGCTTCTCCAAATATTCACGGGCGGGTTACGCGGTAAATCTGCATGCCTCAAGTATACAACATTTAGAAAACATGTATTTCTGAATGATTCGCTCTGCCTTAAACGTTTAGTAAAAGGTGAAACCGTGGTTAAACTACAAACTTTCAAAGAGATATACCGTTTATTACAATTTCGAAAGGACCCAAATATTGACGCGAAAATACAAATACACTTATTTCACAACTATCACAATCGACAGACATTTCTTGATAGGTTCGTTTACACCTCAAAAATATCAAACAAAGACTAGGAATTTACTATAAACTAACTGAACCAAACAGAAAAGTTAAGCTAACCTCAAAATAAACAAAACAAACTCACCTACCTACCCCCAACCTATTCCCACATTTTAAGTGGTTTAAAGCAAGCTATCAATGACAAAATGACTGCCGATCTATTTTTCGTCATACATCATAATCATAAATTTGTTGCCCATATCTATATTTTAATATATATCATTATAATAGAGTGTAAGCCAATTGCATTAGAGTTGCTCGTCTGTAGAAATACCAAGGCTTAAAAGACACATAAATGGTGGTTTGAAAGTCTTGTCACCCCTTACCGAAAAGTAATATGAACTTAGATTTAAGAAGTCCATCGAGATTGATGATGACGGATGCCTTCTTGAGGGCATGAAGATGCACTAGGTTTAAACAGGTCCGAAGGTATTCGGTCTTCGGACCCGTATCTTGACTGAAGGTAGAAAGACCCTGGTGGCAAGAGAGTCTCGAGAGGACCAGGTTCATCCTTGGCTGCAGGGAGCTGCCGAGACACTGCTCTGTTGGCGATCACCGATAGGACCTCCCGATCCTGGTTTGTGATCCAAGTATCCTCACTATAGCCTTTGTCTCAAAACATACAACCCATAGACAGTGTGGTAGATGGGGCATTGATTGACAGGCACTAGGGCGTATCCACCCATTTAACGAATTTTGATTGTCCTCATAAGGCAAACTACAAATCACCTTGAAATATAGTCCTTAGCTATATCCTTTCACCCCAATACTTGAGTGTATTTTTGAAACTATAATATTAGTACTTATTTACATAATAATTGAAATTTATAATAAAATATTCATTAGAATTCTTCGCAATATATTTTTCCTGTGATAATTCTACTTTCATCTCGAAATAATCAGAAGCTTAAATTCTTGGACCTATTTTGTGACTTCTGCCTCCGGTTTTCGTGTTTCCATTTAAAATTAAGAAAGCTTTGCTCTCTTTCCCTCCTCTTTTGGCTTCATCTTGAGGGCAATGAAAAATATTCCTTATACTCTGCTATTTATTAGGCTGGCAAATTTGAGTCGTACCTTCTGTATCTTCCCTACTCTCACGTTTTGAGACGCTCGTAGAAATAACACAGATATATAGCCAATCCTTGATTTCTGTATCTCATTCAGAACAGTAGAGGAACAATATAATAATATCAAACACATTTACTGGTATTAGTGTATTCACTTTCATTGGCACTGTCACATACCGAGAAGCTTTGTATTAATACCATCATTTTCGTGGTAAAAATGATGTGACGCCATGTTATATTAACAGGGCGTCACAAGGATTTCGAGCATCTGAAATATAAAATTAGAACAAAATTTACAGGGGTAAAATTAGTCTCTTTCTCTCTCTTATTTTATTTAAATATACGAAAGTATTACAGGTTTTTACTTCTTTGCCTCCAAATCAGTTTTACAGTTTTTGTTATTTATTGGCGACCTAGTCAAAAATACCTCTTCTAACTGGAAAAATTAAACATACCCCAAGAGACTCACTTATATCTAGATTTTCTTGGAATATTTGACATTACCTAGTCTACTCACCTACTTACGTTCCTTTAGATATCAATTTTTTTTTTGTATTTTCCCTTGTAATTAACAGAGTGCAGTGGCAATTGGTTACCAAATTTTTACCTTTAAGAAAATATCACAAAAAGCTCATTTATACATATCTTTTTACCAAAATAATATGAAATCGCCATGGACCTCAAATATGGCTTTCAACCGGCGTGTGAACATCCTGAAGGCATCCTCGAAGGTCATCTCGTTTAACTGGGTAAAAACTGCAGTCAATCTAAGCATAAGTTTGATGCTGCACGACGACCTTTTGGTCTCTCTTTCAACCACGCTCTCACAGAATAATCAAGGGGGCTGCAGGCGGGAAATTGGAAAGCCAAGTTTTCAGATTAAGAGCAGATATGAGCTTTTGCTGCTTGTGTGTAATAGTCCTGAGTCCTGTTTCTACATGTGATGCCTTATAAAGGCCAGCTACTAGATCCAAAGAAACACCATATCCTCAAGGCACATGGTCAAGCGCTCCGAATTTACTTTGAGTCCACCCGGGAAGATAAACGGGAATATAACGTGGTCATCGCTAATTAAAATTCTAAACACCATAATATAGACCTAAATTTGTTTTTCAATCTTTTTGGCACATATTTATGGTGCATAGCGTACACTTTTCAAGTTACCCACCTGGTCTTGGAATAAATCTTTCTTGTCTCATCTTCTACGACAGAAGTTGGACTCTTCTCACAATTTATGAGTAGTAGCAGATATCCTCATTCACTAACTGCCTGATAATAAACTCTCACAATGATATTTCCTTGGCTATCAGCCTCATTGCCTTAAAAAGATTCTTAAAAATGATGGCCTACATCAACGCGAAAGATTCTGTGTTTTTTTTCATTCCAGAACGCTTAAAATTAGACTTGAGAGCCCCTGTCTATTCCTTATCACACCATTACTCATATAACTCTTTCATGATCCTCACCGCCATCCTAAGCTCGACACCCAAGCCCTATGAGATCTTCGTTTCTGAGCTGCCATCTCAAGCCGCACATTTTGCCATTTACAAAATTTATCGAATTGAATTCAGCTAGGGCATTGCTTCCTTCCAAAAAGATAAACCTTCTAGTCCAAAAGACAGGCCGAATAGAGAACAAACTCCCCACTAAATGAATACGGAGTATTCAAAATTGTTAATGGCGACAAATTCCCCACCAGACCCTGTATAGTCTCAACATCACTGTAATCTAGACAACAAATTAAAACCATTTCCTTATTTTCTTTTATTTCGTTTCTATTTTCCCAGTCTAACCAACCTTTGCTTATCAACTGCCTTGACATCTCGTCATAGCATATTTGCTTTCAAGTATCGTCGAGGAATGCATGAACCTGGACTTTGCCTAACTTTTTACTACAATAAAAATTAATTTCTTAATTGATGGCATGGAATCATTCGGAAATCTTTCTTAGATCATCTTCTCCTGCTTTCATGGTCATACGCCTCATTTTATACCTCCCTTTCTTTGAGGCTGGGATGTTTAGTTCTGAAACTTTATTCAGAGAGTTCATCAATAGAAGTGAAGTGGTGAAAGTCTTATTAGCATAGCATATGATGATTGAAGTTATTCAGCTTCTGCCCCTGTCCCTTGGATAATTGCTACTCAATTATAGTACAATCTTGTAAATTTTTTCTGCGATCCACACATGTGAATACAAAATACATCACGTAGCCCATTCAAGCTTCTTACACCTCTCTATTTTAGTATAAATCAGGGGAATATTTCACGCATCTTCTGTTCCGAGTTGGAGTTTATATCTTAATTTTTTATTCCTATACGATATACTTATTATACTTTGCTAGGGAACTTCAGCAGAAGTAGTGGTACTATTTCTCCAATCCAAATTCCCACAATCACGGCAGCCATCTCCTTAAGAATTAAATTCCATACTCTCTTCAAAATACACCAGAAATCTACTTTTAAAATTAAATTCGGTCTCTACTAGCAGTTTCACATTTTTTCCCTTCACTTCTTTGCTATTAATAAGCTATCCTCTCCTGATTTGTGATTTCACTCGATTATATACTCTGCTACTAACTAAATATAAAAGAATCTCTTGCTATCCCAAAATATCCTGGCCACCTATCGACCTCTGTCTCAAATTAATTTACATTATGAAGTACTTAGATGTTCGGTGTCAGTCTGGTTTCTTAATCACATGTCATCCTCTAAAATTAACAATACCATTCAGTCTTATTTTAAGGTGGGTTACAGAAATGAATCTGCTATCGTAAATGATAATGGCCACCTTGCTCAAAAGGTGATGCTGGAAATATTCCATAATAGGTTAAAGATCTCATATAAGCCACTGTTACTGACGATATTTGTTATCTTTACAAATTCCTTGTGTTTATTTGAACCACCATTAAATTGAATAGCCGTAATGTATCTTATCTTCAATCAGTTTAAATCGGGATTTATATATTTGGGCCGGTAACGGTCTGGCAGTCTTTCATAAAACATAGTTCTTAGGCTGTTCATTTTGCTATCTATTTTCTGTGTCTTGTCATTCTTATGCATTTTCCGTCAAATGAATCGCAAGTTTACCTATCATTTTTGTCAGCCTTACAAAATTTCTGTCTAGTATTTTTTTTATATAATTTGCGACATCTTTCTTGGACTTAATTAGGAGAAGTTGAGTATATTTTTCCAATCAGTCCTTTGTATGTGACATCCTGTATATAATATCGCACCTGTACTTAGAGTTCGTAGTAAGTAGATTCCAATTTTTGACAATAATTAAAACTTTGGGTGTTACTTTGGTTTGTAATCTATCTTACAAACCTCAGTCAGTTTGTAAAGTAAAGTCTTCTCTATATTTCCTCCATAATCTTATCTTATCGGCCTTGAATCTAAATGAATAAAGCTTTTTGTTACCAGCCACATAAATTAATCAAGATAACTTTTCGCTGGAACCCAAGATTTTATCACTCGGTCCATTCACCTTGTTAAAATACTTGTATCTCGTTTTTTCCATTGTCGGGGAAGTTTCTCTCGTGCAGTCATGATACGTGAATTGCTATGGTAACCCAAACTTATACCGTTGTCGTGGTATGACCAGGTCTACGCTGTTATAAGCACACTGGCCTGCTGGCCGACCGAAATTAAGGCTCCACCTTGGGATGACTATAAGAGTGTTTTAAATAGACAGTTGCTAGGCCAAGGAATATTCAAACACGTAAATAAAAATATACTCTTATATGACTAAAGATTACCTAAACATATAGGGAAAGTTAAATACCGGTTCACGGCTAAGATGATTAACACTATCAATTAGTTTGAACCGAGGGATAATTAATTAAGAAATGATCTTACAATTATGCAAGTTCTAGAGCAAAGGGATTCCTTGAGGTTCGACGCGGTAAAGGTAGGAGGAGCCTGACGAAGCGGGGGTTAACTCATTTTACCTTGAGTTGCAGTGAGTAGGACCAGGGAGGTAAGTTCGACCTTGAACTTATGGGCGTCTCACGAGACGCTCAATCCAACTTCGGGAAATTGAAGATAGGGACCTCTTATCCTTAAGAAGTAATAGTGGATTCTTCGGGATTTCTTTTCCGATCCTTAAAATCCGAAAACTTTGTGAGAAGGGTTGAAGCGCGCCTAAAACTATGTACAGGAACAACACTGAGTGATGACTAGCTCTTCCTTGGCTCTTTGAAAACACTTAATTATTCTCTGTACGAGAATGTAGTCGATTTCCTCTCGATTACCAAAGACGTTAACGCCTAACGTACTGGACGGCAGCTTCAGACACAATCTGCATGTTAACTCCAAAGTATCGAATATATACTCCAAAATTATCTAGATGGAAGAGAGATTCTTCACCAACAGACTTCCTTAATTGCCTTGCGTCGCAGAAAGGTTCCTTAGCGGGTATTTTGATGTTCCCTTAATGGTCTTTCAATTCGTCTAATTTTCGCAGAAATTCGTCTGTGAAAATGGCGTTTCGCCCTCGCGCGAATTAGTTGGGATAGACGGTCAACAGCGAACTGGGGAAGTCACGGAGGGGGACGAAGAACTCAGGTATCGGAGAAGGTGGGAAGACGAAAAAGATGCTATTAAAATTGAATAGAGAAAGGAGATACAAACAAAATTCGGACATTAGCCGGCTTAGCAAATAATAATAATTATTCCAGACTATACGCACAGGTACAATGAAAAAATAAACCAAAATTAAAATTAAGCCATACAAAAAATTGGTTAACAAAATAAAAGAAAATAAATGAACCATTACTAAAGACACTACAAACAGAGAATAAATATAAGCACTTCAAACAATTAACCTATATATAAAACAAATAAGAAAACATATTTACAAAGAACTACGCTAGTGATATCTTTAATTTATGGTTCTTAGGGATTTCCAGAGGTTTTCTTCCTAAACTATCTGCTAAACAATTTTGAGTACCATTAATATACAAAATGCGTAATTGATATTCCATGAGCAACAGACTCCATCACATTGGTCGTCCGTTTTGACTCTTGAAATTACGAAGGTATGAAAATAGCTTATGGTCACTCTCAGTTACGAATTCGGTTCCTATAAGGTATATTCTTAAATGTTGAATTGACCACACTATAGTTTATTCTTCGAGTTCAATTGTGGCGTAAGCCTTTTCGCAGGCTAACAGCTTTCTGCTCGCATACGCAACGGGATATCCTCTTCCATCGTTTTCATACTGCATGAAGGCACCATATATACCATTACGAGAGTAATCAGTACGAATCCCAAACTTTTTGTTCGGATTTGGTAGTCTCAAAATAGGAGCAGTGATCAGTTTCTCCTTCATCTGTTTAAAGCTAGCCAACGCGGGGGGAGTTTAACTACAGGATCGCGTTCTGTTTTCTTTAACATATCAGTAAGGGGTGACGCTGTAAAATAAAGTAGAACCCCAAAATGACCGCAGCTTCTTATTCGTTCGGGGAAGCATCATTTCAGCTATGGCTTTAACTTTGTCTTCTTGTGGGACAATAGGGTTCTTTCCGATCTTAAAACAAAGATATTTAATCGTATCTTATGCGAAATGTCACTTCGACGGGAATATCCTGTGTCCATCCGCGCGCAAACGGATAGCCAAAGGGCGAAGGGACTGTACGTGCTGGTCCCATGTACTGGTGGCAACGTACACGTTTTCAAAATTAAAGGTTACACTGACCAGTCTGCTTACAATTTGACGCATCATTTGATTGTAGTTTACACACGCAGTTACCAAACTGCCTGTAAACTGCATTAAGCCCCTCTCTGTAACAAAAGCTGTAAAGCACTTAGAAGAATCGGAGAGCGAAATGTTACGGTAGGCCTCACTCGTCTCAACCCTCTCCCCACGGTGACGAGGCGAGAGAGAGCAGCTGTGTTTCGCGCCTTGCTGTTAAATGATGAATTGACTCCGCCTCCGGATTGAGATGTCTGGAGCGTGTCTCCTGTCTCCAAATTTGCCCTTCCCCATCTGAATCGGGCATACAAATTCTCGTGTTTACTGTAGTTCGAGAAGTTTAGCATGCATCTCATGGTCTTCCTTATCGTCTTGTTCCATGAGCGTCCAACAGGAAACAGACTTTCTCTGCTGTGATTCTACCCCAGTCAATGGGTAGCCTTGGTTGTTTTACATTTAAAAATAGAGCCGTGAACGGATGCCTTGTGTCCACCCTTGTACGTGACATTTGGTGCACATGCATCGTGCTATCCGAGAATTTACATCGCTCAGTGGACTGTTACCACATAAAAGATCACTGTGGTCTATGATGACCTCGGCCGAGCGAATCGTATCCTTATTGTAAAATGCTACATCGAATGTGAGTATTTGACTCGTTGAGTCGAAGTGGTAACAGCCCCAATCAAGTTTTGCTCTGTACTGATTTCTCTGAGCCCGCAAGGTACAAGCAACCCGGTAGCACAACCCGTGGTAACCAGTGCCCAGGCCGCCTAGGATTCCCAGGAATTAGTTCGTTTAGAAATCCCCGTCGATCCGGAGATGGAGACCCTCCTCCGGAACGAGGATTTTGCCCACGCCCAGAACGGGTGCGCAACTCTCTTTCTCGTTTGAGAGAAAGCCAGAACTCATGAGCAAGAGTCTTCCCGTGGTGAAAAGTGAAAAAAGCATCTCATGCATTTTCAAGGATGATCTGTTACATCGTAAATGCCCAGACGGAACCGAAACTGAAACACACTCATTGTGTGTTCCCCGCTCTCACGTTCCCCAAGTCCACCAGATTTCTCATAATAGTTAATTCTCTGGTAATTTTATTCCTAATAACACCGCTGAGAGGGTTTTTGATTATTTTCCTTGGCCAAGTGCGTTCAGAGAAATTGTAGAGTAGTGCAAATCATCCGATGCCTGCCAAGGACAGTAGTGAAAAGGGCACGTCAAGGCAGCCACCCAACAGAAAAGCCCCATAATCTCGGAAACTTTTTCTTGTATGGCCATTGATTTTAGTGGCTTCATTAATCCCCTGCCTAGCAAATGACACAGTTACGTTCTCACTTAGTTAGACTTCGTACCCGTTTTCCTGAGGCAGTTCCACTTAATGGCATTGATAACGTTTCATACGCTGAAGCCATTATTTCCATTTTTTCTCAGGTAGGAATTCATAAATAGGTATTGTCGGATAGAGGAATACAATTCACATCCGAGCTTATGTAGTATGTGGAAAAGCTTTCCATGTTAAAACCTCGGTTTACCACCCCATACTACCCAGGCGTAAACGGAGTTTGCGAAAAACTAAATGGCACATCGAAAGCAATCCTCAGAAAATTGTGTATCGATCAGCCCCGAAAATGGCACCGCTTTTTGCCCGTGGCACTGTTTGCGTGTCGTGAAATCTCCCATAGTAGCCTAGGATTTGCCCCCTTCGAATTATTATATGGCTGTAATGTTCGAGGTCTCCTTGTTATTTTAAAGGACCTTTTCACCAATCCCCGTCTGAATAACGAGATCCAATTCTCCTATTCGTATCTTCTAGACCTCCCAAAGCGTCTCAAGTTATGTGCCGACATCGAGTACAAAATGCTAAGATAAATTTGGAAAAGTATCGAACTTATATCGTTTTAAAGGCGAAGGAAAGAAGATGTAAGCCTGGCGAAGAGGTGCTGTTGCTACCTCCCACGAAGTGTAACAAACTCCTGAGCCAGTGAAAGGACCCCTTTTCCGTATTGGAGGTAAAAGGAACAGTGGATTAGTTAATTAGGACACCCTCAGGAGATAAATATTTCAACATCAATATGTTGAAGAAATATCACCGCCCTGCGTGTATCAACAATATTTTCGCCGTCGATAAAGAGTTCCTTTTGGAAACAGGGTATCCCGCTGACACCTTTAATGCAGTGTAGGTAGTATGCATTGAGCAAAATGGTGATTACCGTATCTAATCTGTACCTGGATCCCCGTAATCACCATCATCCCTGCTAGATGTGTAACCCAGGCTTGCGCCTCTTCAAAAGAGTCAGCTGAAGCAGTTGAAAAATGGATTCGATGATGTCATCTTCGAGATCCCCGTTGCTCTAATCAGTTTGAGCATAACAACGTCCCTACTACTCAAGAGCCTGTTCACTCGAAAAAATCAGATGGGCAACCAGGACTAAAAGGTCATTGCCATTGTCGAGATGCCCCTTCACCGCACGAAGAAACAGTTGAGGTCATTCATGGGATCGGCCTCCTTTTACCGTAGATTCATCCCTAACTTCGCGTCTATTTCCGCCCCGTTAAGTTCCCTCCTTCAGAAGAGATCCCCTTTTATGCAATTCCGATGATACTGCCAAGTTCCAACATTCAATGACAACTAGCGTCCGCCCCCATTTTGAAGCTCCCTAATCCTTTATACACTTTGGCATCCGGACTGATGCGAGTGACAAAGGAAATGGATGCGTGCTGCTCCAATACTCTGACGAAGGTGAAAGCCACCCAATGGCTTACGAGAGCCAAAAGCTACTGCCTCGTGAATTAAATTACTCGGTAATAGAAGAGGAAGAATTAGCTATAGTATGGATTATTACCAAATTTAGTATGTATTTAATAGGGAAAGCGTTTATTGTCGAAAAGGAGCAACACCTTTGACGTACTTCAGAAATATTAACAGCCAGAACGGACGTATAATGCGATGGCTTTTTATTCTCCAACAATATCAGTTAAAATTTTGAATATACGTAATACCGAGTGTTGTATAACTGATAATCTTAACCGGAATGCATTAGCCGACAACGCAGGATAATCCACTAAATTATAGGTAGCCTGTAAATCTGTAAGCTTATCATGTATATTATATTTTTTCTTTTTTTTAACTCTGTCATCTATCTATGGTCCCTGTAGATACTTAAATAATATAGTGCTTTTCATTGTGTTGTTATTCAACTACCCTTTTAGACAAAGTTCTAATTTGGTTCCTCAATTTAAATGTAATTTTTTTGGCGACCAATTTATATATAATTTTCTTTGCTCAGATCAATATCTTAGCCTTTTTGTAAGCCTGTCAAATACAAGTCAGGTCCACCATGTTTATATCAGGCTGACGCCTTAATAATAATTTCTCCTATCCAAATTTGCGGATGTACATTGTTCTTCCCTCTCTCTAAGAAAAGTTCCATCTTATTGAAGGGAGGGGTGTAAAAGACCAACCGCTGCCCCCCCCAAGTTATTGGAGACCAGGGGCGATTGAATCCCGCCATAGATAACATCACTTCCTTTTCATACATCATGAAGTTCGACTCCTGAGCGCACTGGGAAAATATTTCCTAATCCTGCGAACATATCCCTAACCCCCCTCACCCCGGTGGCGAGTCGAGAAAGAGTCATTTTCTTTCGCGCCTTGCTGTTAAATGATGAATCGACTCAGCCTTCGGATTATAATGTCTGAAGCTTGTAACTCCTTTCTCCAAATTCCCTCTTCCCTCCTCAGAATTGGGCATATAACTAATCGTGTTTAATGGAGTTCAAAAAAGCCAGCACACACATCACGGCCGTCCTTATCGTCTCGTCCCGTGAGCGTCCAACAGACAGCAGACTCTCTCCTCCGTGATTCTACCCCAGTTAATTGGTAGCCTCTCTAATCGTCAAGCCTTTAAATTTGCGCAACGGTTTTCCTTCGTGCAATCAAACCGAAGAAAATCTCCATCGATTAAATTTGAGGAAAAAATGTTTCTTGTTTCAGTGGAATTAGGAGAATTAACACATTTCCCGTCGAACGTCATCTTTGAACATTGGCTATCTTCAATGGAAGGTTGGTTGGGATCATGTCCACTTGTCTCATCGGATTTTGCCCCACTAGCCTCATCGGATTGTTCCTCAATTCCCTCAACGCAGGAAGGACCTTCGTCAAGCTCCTCCTTTAAATATAAGCCTAGTAACGATAATCAATTAATTCCATTTGAAAATCCCTCCTCATAATAATTATCAAGAGACTATTTTAAATTTAAATAATTCCCTTATGCCTATTATTATTATTCTTTTGATATGAGTAAATAAAATTATATTTTTGTTGTTTCATCATAAACTAACCTTCAAAGATACTCTCAGCCTAATCAATAAATCTCGCCAACCATTTATGCACTCTGTTTGATTATTAAGTATTTGAAACCCAAAGCTCAAGTGTGACCTCCTAGTCGGTCTTTAATCCCTGCGAACAGTCATTCAACGGTTCTCATTGCAGTTGGTAAGTAAGTCACCCCAAACATAATATAGGAGAACTATATGATATAGTTATGTACTACGACATAAAACAATTCCATGACTGAATTGGGTTGAACAACCTGGGGTTTCGGACACTAGGTCCGAGAAGTCACTTAGTAGGCTCGCTAATTGTGCCCCTTTGATGGGTCGGAGACAGGGTTTAAGAAGCAGCTCAGGCGTTCAGTCCGATTGGGGTAAAGGGAGAGACGGCAAATGGTATTCGTCCTCTGCTTTCATCCAGACCGTTTGAACGAGGCAAGGCGGTTCAACCTGGTAGGTGGCCTCTAAGACGAGTGCTTCGTCTAAAGCGACCACATTATTAATGAACGCGCGTCAGTTTTATCTTTTAAACAGGTTTACGTGTTACACTTTATTAACTGAGGGGGTCTGACTTAGGTAGTGAACCATGTCTCGGGGTCTACTACTGAAACAGGTCCTTTCCACTGAGATAGGAGCTTATTAGACTCAGAGGGCCACATAAGAAGTACTTCGTCACCTGCTTCAAATTTCTGTCCTTTGGATTTGATGTCAAAATACGTTGTTTATTTTTCCAAATTCGCCTCAGAATTCTTGAAGACAAGGTCTACACAGTTTTCTAGGCGAGTACGCAAATCTAATACATAAGCGTGGAGGACTTAATCTCCTCATCAAGCATGTATGTGGTTTGACTATAATTCTTTCAGGATGTTCATCGGCCCGCGGAATTTTTCTCTATACAATAGCTCGAACGAAGCAAATCTGAGCGTTCGGTGTGGGATTTGTCGACACGCAAATAAAGCCACGGGGAGAGAACGGTGCTATTCTCGCGATTGGGCGTTGCACAATATCTTAAGAACTGATTTCAGAGTCCAGTTTAATTTTTCGCACATCCTATTTGAGGCGGGCTAATAAGGGGTTAAGATTAGGGATTTGATCAGTAAGAGCTTTCCTACATAGTCCTTCAATTCTGAAGGAGTATGTAGGAAAAATTAGAAATCAACGCCTCTGCACACGAAATACTATCAATGTTCTTCAAAGGGACGGCATCCATGAAATGAGTGATCAATCTACGAGGATTAAAATATAGGAATGTCCCTCACTAGACGGGCGACGGAGAGGGCCTTTCAAATTGATCGCGACCCTAAAGAAGGGTTCAGACACGATTGGAGGCTTCTGAAAGGAGCGGGATCAACATGACCTTTGGCGGTGCCACAGGACTTGCAAAAGTCGGATATTTCTTTGGCAGTGCCTGGCCAAAAGAAATATTTGAAGACGCGCTGAGCCATTTTATTATGGCTGGAATGGCTAGCCATTAACACTTTGACTGCGCCGGTTGTAATTAAAGGCATTATTCTCAGTGCTAAAGGTTTTTTAAAAAAATAATTCAATTATCTTCTACTCAAAATTTTACTGACACCATTCGTTTTGGATTTCTGATTACAGTGATACTTTCCCTCAATTTCTACACTAAGCAGTTTGAACAAGAGCGATTATATAATTTTTGGCGAATATTTCTGCCTCCTCCCAGCCAGGCGTAGAAGGGCATTCGCTACCCTCTTCTTTCTCGCATAATATGAATTAAACTTTATTAAAATAATTAAATATCGTAATTACATGATTTACTAATAAAAAATAGCTGATTGTTTCAAGCTTTTATTCATTAAAGAAACGAATAAAAAAATTCAGATAAATGTTCGAACAGCAATGGAATGCGCAAAATAGAAATCCCGTAATAATCTTAGGCCTGTTTTCTAACCCTTTTTTCTGGCCTTTTGAACGGTGACTATTAAAAAAAGTAAATTCCTCTTCATTATTAGTAAAATAGAAAAATTCTAACAAAAATAGAATTATATTATGGACAGATATTTTATTAAATTTATAGGTTTAAAAATCTTTTTCACAGTGATATTTGTTAAAACAGGGATAAACCCACAGAGGAACACCACACTCTTCACAATTAAAATTTGTTCGCTGAGTTTTCTCCTCCCCTTTTTTTTGTGTGAGCACAAATGTGACATTTCCTACTTCATTTTATAGGCTTCATAAAATGTCTCTCAATGAGACGCAGTGATTTATTACCTATTTGGCCATTTGGTCCCGATTATATTTATGATATATTTCAATCATCTGTGTTACAACAGTTTTTGAAAGCTCATGAAGTGAACTATTGACACTCTCCCAATACTTAAACATAAAATAGGCATTGAGCATCGATGAGTTTAACATATAAAAAAAAAATTGTACATATTCAATTCCACTCAATAACACACCACTCTTATCTACAAAACGCATCTTCTTATTATATTCAATTACAGATTTAGGTTTCCATACAACATTTTCATCTTTATCTTTTTTACCAGTATTACACATTTGTTCATCATGTACTATTGTAAGAACATGTACACTCCGTTTTTCACACAATTTTATACAGAGAATGTTATTGCACTGTGCAAGTGACAATTAACCTTTTTTTAGTTGTTTTAAATTTGGACATATATTTTCTATTTTGGCGAACTGTTCCACAAACACTTGTCTCTTTCTTGAATCAGTTATCAATACGAGCAGGTCTAGTGTAGCAGTTGTCAGTATAAAGAATATGTCCCTTATTTAAATAACTTTGAACAAGTGTCATTACTACTGATCCTCCAATGTCTAAATGGGCCTCAATAACAAGTTCAGTACCCTTTCCGATATAAATAATTATATCTAATACATAACCTGTTTTGCCATCACACAACGCAAATCCTTTTATTCCAAATTTATGTCTTTTAGATGGGATGTATTGGCAGAAATGCAAATGCAGTTTTCCTCGTCTTAGAAGAAGATCTATGCCAATCTTGAAAAGGGCTGAATTTTTTTTTTAAGTTATTTTTTTACGAAATCAAGTGCAGGTTTCTTTTTCTTTTAATTTTCCTATTTTTTCTAGGGTTATCACTAAAATGCAGTAATCCTAAAATCTGAAGAAAGTAATTCCTTCCCATTAATCTTCCCAACATTTTTTGTATATAAATGTCCTCCTTCACCTGATAATCGTTTATTTTGTTTTGCTTATTATGTCCCATCAAAATTATTTTGCAGAGAAATACTCGAATTCCATCTTCGTTCGTTTCCTTGCAATTGGATGGGCGACTATTTGGTTTGTAAGTAAAATTTTCTTTAATATATTTTTAGTAACTATTGCTTTCCTTGACAGTAAGGTCTATTAAAAAATGATCAATATATTATTCAAAATAATCAATTTCTTTTGCATTTTGTCCAATGGAGAATGCTGTGGTCAAACGTTAAGGCGTAAAATCGAACTCTTTCAGGTAGGTGAAAAAGTTGCCATTGAAAGCCATTCCAATGCCAATATGTGTGAATTGTTGCCAGGCTCTTGCCGTGTTCGTTTTAATGGCCGTTCTTATGACTCTTATATCTCACTCAAATTTGACCTATTCTTTTCAACTAAATTATTAAAATCGATGTCAGAACTTTCTAATGATAAACTCGAAGTCCATTCCTCGTCACTTGATAGGCTACTTAGATCACCAGACTCTACATTCTCAAGAAAAGGATTCGTCTCCATGACACGTCGGCATTTAAATCGGACTCGCAAAATTGTCGTTCATCAAGTCTCCTCATTTTTCGGGTAAATAACTGAACAAAGCTAAAATATTACTATTTAATAGATGTTTACATATAGCTAGTTGTAATAGAGAGTGACTGGCCAAATATTACGTATATCGAATTAGTATAGAGAAAGAAAGAAAGCAGAAACCATATATGGATCGGGAGCAGTTAACCGCTGTTTCTGAGAGATATCATATAGAGACCAGTACAGCCAAAGGGTTAAGCCGTCATGAGCCATTTGCAGAGCTTGACATACATACATCCTGGGTACACCCAGGATAGTGACTGGGTCGTTATTTGGTCCTACAAAAGATCGATGTAGCAGCGAATCTTTTTTTATGTAGTCAATTTTTCTATTCCCTCAAACAATTTTAGGCTCCTTTTTTCTGGCCTTCTTCCACAGCAGTTGCAAAGAAGGGCAATTCTTTTGAGCTTCATCAAACTGATCATTGCTGGATAACTTAACCTCCAGGGTTGACGAGGACGTTAAAGTTAGCGGCGCAACGGTTTCTTTACCAGATTGGGCTCTGGTGATCACTGTTTGCGCGATGGGTTTTGGGGAGAGCTTTGCACTATGTCCGATAAAAACAGAGCAAAGCTTTATTGGGGCGGCAAAACATCGGCCCATCATGCGAAATACTGTGACTGTATGTATCAGTTTACCACAAGGAACTTATTGGCACAATTAAAAAGTCGTGAACGATCGCAAATCTCCCATGATGGGGACTTATTGGGGATAATAGCTTGTCCGAGACTACTATGCGTGTGCAACCCTTGTCTATTACAAGGGATAACACTCGGCCCCCGTTATTGTGCCGTTCTCAAACTTGAGCCGAGGAAATTTACCTGTTGTTTCGAGTGAGAGGGAGCAGGTGGCGACTGCGATGACGAAGCAGAAGAGTTGGGTGGAAGAGAAGTGGTTACCTGGTGGACCTGCGGATTAAGGGGGAGGTCCTTAGATGTGGTTTCTGGGTGCAGTTATAACTAAGGTGACCAGGGGTGCCACACGTAGAGCATACGATGGCTTTACGCGGGTAGTGAGACAGCGCATAAGGAAATGTTGGAAGCTTCACATCTTTTTGTTCACGCTGAGGAAGAGGCTTGGGTTTATGGGCACCTGAATCTTCACGAGGCTACCATTATTCTCAGCATGAAACTTATTAGACCCAAACTTATGTTTAGGGACTGGATGGGGGTCTTTTCTTAATCTCCTTGTAGAAGGGGTATTGGTCCGATGCGTGAACTTCGGCTTCCTATACACACTCTTTAAACGAAGAACCTCTCCTATCAGTTACAAAGGCTTTCAATTCTCGGAGAAGGGTATCCATGAGTTGATCCCATAAAATAAACTCAACTAATCACTCATAGTCGTAAGTCACTTGTGAGGAGTCTAGCCAAAACTTTAAATTGCGGTGAAGGGTGAATCAAAATTGCATAAACGTTTGTGACGGCTGTATCCTAGCCGAGCGAAATCTGCTTTTAGGGTAGAAAAATCCAGGGCTGCTTCCAAGTGGAGAGAAATGAATATTTCACGCAAACGGGTGTTAAAGAGGGGGAGTAGACGGGTAACTTCATCTGATTCTGAATTCCAATGGTTGCCTATGAAATTTCTTTTAATATGGGTCAAATAAAAACAAAACCTTCTCCATCTTTATACGAGGGTGCTTGTGGCTGCCATCAGAGAAATCATTTCGACATGATCACAGCTTAATTCTCCCTCGTGCTGTCGTATTTGTTCTCTCTCTTCTGCTTTTCTCTGTGCTTGTTCTTTCCTTCCTGCCCTTTCGTTTCGTTCTAGTTCTTGAAAGTAAGCGATAGTTCTAGGATAGTCGTGATAGTCTTAGGATCTGTCCCTGCTTATAAAAACGATCGAACAAAGACATCCTGAATATGCTAGATTCGTCTTTTGGCACACGAGAAAGGTAACCATAAAAGTAAGGGTATTCCTAAGAAATCTAAACTATTTGTAATTAACAATTAACCAAAAAAAACTTACTAAAGGTTCCGATTGGTTATGCACAACAGACAAAGAAAATAACTAACGAGGGAACCTGACTCAAAACTGAGTCTTCTGGTAAATTTACCACAGCAAAACACAAATTTGGCTGCTATTCTTGCCGTTTAATTAATGGTATCTTGACATACGTAAATGCGCTCAAATAAAAAAATCTAATTGCCTATTTACAAAATTGTCCTATTATTTTTGCTTGAATATTCTTGACACTTGCAACTGTATTGAGTGGTAATAATGATCTTTAAGAAAATTGCAAATGATAAGGCAGGGTGGAATCTTTTACAAACCCAAAGACCTGAGGCCAGTTTTATATATATATATCTATATATATATATATATATATATATATATATATATATATATATATGTATGTAATGGTATGACTAGTTGTGCTCTAATATGCGCACATTGACCTACTGGACGACCAAAATTAAGGCTCCAGTTGGGGAAGGCTCTGAGAGCGCTTTAAATCCACAGATGCTAAGACAAGTACTATTCACAAACGGTTACAAAAATATACTTTAATAGAAGTAAAGATTGCATACACATATAGGGCAAGTTAAATGGAAATGCAAATAAATATTGAAGGTTCATGGCTAAGATGATTAAAATTATTAATTAAGTTTGAACCCAGGAAAAATTAATTAAGGAAAGATCTTACAATTATGTAAGTTCTAGAGCAAAGGAGATACTTGAGATTTGACCTGGTAAAGGTGGGAGGAGCCTGAGGAATCGGTGGTTAAATCCCTTTGACCTTGAGGTGCGGCGAGTAGGAACAGAGAGGTAAGTTCGACATAAACTTGTGGTGTCTCACGAGACGCTCAATCCAACTTTGAAAAATTGAAGATGGGGGCCTCTTATCCTTAAGAGGCAAACGGAGGTTCCTTCGGAGATAGATTTTCCGATCCTTAAAATCGGAAGACATGGTGAGAAGAGTTGAAGTGCGCCTAAAACTATCTTCACGAACAACACTGAGTGGCGACTAGCTCTTCCTTGGCTTTTCGAAAATCACTCGATTCTTTTCTGAACGAGAATGTAGTCGATTCCCTCTCGAATAAAGAAGACGTTAGCGGCTAACGTACTGGACGGGAGTTCAGATACAATCTGCATGTGAACTCCGAAGAATAATCATATACCTAGGAGTTATCTAGACGGGGAGAGAGATTTATCCACAACAGACTTACATAATTTCCTTTGGTCGCGATAAGGGTCCATAGCGTGAAGATACGATGCCCCATTAATGGTCTTTCCATTGTTCGAATTTTCGCAGAAATTCGTTCTCGACAATGGCATTTCCCCCTCGCGCGAATTGCTTGGGGCAGTCGGTCAACGACGATCTGGAGAAGTGAGGGGGCAAGGATGACCGAGAAACGAGGTATCGGAGAAGATGGGAAGAAAATAAGAATTCTTTTTCTCTCTCCTTATTTTCCCACAACAAAAAACTTTAAAGTTTCTTGTTTATAGCACCAAACATATAAATGCAACAGGACCAACCTAGTCATCTTTATCAGTTAAAATAACCAGGCCCATAATAGCCATAGGTTAAGCTAAAAACCCTTTTAAATAAATAGGACGAAACCGAACAACTTTTTCTTAACTTCATCGGTCTATTCAGGTCTCTGTCAGCATTGCATCACCGTTGATATTAAAAATTACTCTTATTAATTATGTAACCTATTTAAAGAATATAATCTCCCTAGACAAAAAATTAGTCACCTAGGGAGAAAAAAAACATAATTTAACATCTGAAGCGTGTAGGAACCTTAAGCAGCCGAGAGGCGTAGTTTAGTTTACGTTGAAACGTTAGTTAGGCTTTATTTGTGTGTCGGACGGGGTGAAGATCTGTATATAGCAAATTAGCTCTACTTAAAATGGGCCGGAAAAGCGACGTCACGGAATTGCAAAAAGTTGTGATTGCACTTAGCCGCGCCAAAGGTCATCATGTGAAGGAGGTGGAGAAATTTGGCAGTATTTCAACGAGTACGGTCACCCGAATTTACAAGCAATGGCAGAACTCCCAAAATGAGAAACGCTAGAGCCAGAATTGCAGATGGAAAAAAGTGTTAACAGACTAGGGCCATTGTAGAATCTCCAGCCTTGTAGTTGCAAATCGATTTGTTTCTTGGCAGGAATTTCTACAAAAGGTCAATTCTGGACCTTTACCACCCATTTCAGAAAGAATATTACTCAGGGAATTCCATGGCATAAACATATGCAGCAAAGTGGTATACAAGAAGCCCGTACTATAGTTGCAAGTGACTAATATTTTGTCCGGTGAACTTATAAATGATACAAATAAACAAAGAAAACCAGACTCAACAAAAATTGAACCCAAACAAATTATGTTTAAAATATGAACAAAAAAGGATTAAATGATCAGGTGGCGGAAGAAGTTGGGCTTTATCATCGTCACGAAAATGCACCAAACAGAAAAACCTGAGTAACGCAGAATAGCTGCCTCCTATCAATACTCGTCGAAAGGAATCCCTTACGAGTTTACGGGACAAATAGAAGTCACCGAGTTCATCCCCGTTAACGGGCAGATAACGTGCCCAAGGATCAGTAAGAATAGGACATTCATCAATAATGTGCCACACAGTCCAAAGAACCAAACACTCAATGGAGTAAGGCTTAGGTGAAGGCTACATCAAATGGCACTGTGTCCCGCTATTGTGCTTACATTGAAGGCTACAATGCATGCCACTTTTGATACCTTTTGGCTGTTTGCCTTCTGATAAAATTTCTATTGAACTTCATTTATTCTCCCGCAAATATAAATTTTAATAAAAAGGCAAGAAAATCCTACCTCACAATAAATGTCGTATTTTATTATCCACCACTGTATTTTATTTCAACGTCTGTTTTTCCCAATATGCCCCCCCCCCCTCAAATTTTCCTCAATTCACTAAATTGCCCCTACTCTTGTTTATTTCGTTAATAGTCGAAGTTATGGCCTATGTAGAAAGCCGTTACGGTTAACAAGTGTGTAAAACAAAGTGTCGGAAGCCTATTTGCTCGTCTAATTTTTAATCTTTGTTACGATACCACTCTGTCAAATATTTTACGTTTAGTGAGCGAATCAAGAGTATTAGGAAAATTAAAGTGGAATATAGGGATGGAAACAATGGATAAAATAATCTTTGTTTAGTTATCTATACAGTAATTAATTGAGCCAAATGGCAGTAGTTTACTTTTAGATTTCGATTGAAGAAGAGATTCAGTGAAAAATGGTGCGAACAAAATTCTGAAATTCCACCCTTCTCGCTTAACGTAAAATGGAGAGAGAATTAAAGTACTTGCGCATTTTAAGATACATAATTCCTTCAAAGGTTGAGAGGTTATTCTTCAATCTGCAGGTAAATTTTTCTTGTTGTGGTAGGAGACGCAACCATAGGATCGCAGTGAAGATAATTCAGTTTCACTTCATAATGTTAGAAAACATATAAGCTAGTTTTCAACGGCTCCAAACTGTTTGCAAAAATTGTTTTAGGAAATTAAAGAAACAACTAAAAATCGATTTATAGTATTATATTACTATAAATGTCGAGGAATAGAGTCTATTAGGATCTAGAGGTCCACCTCGAACCCTTAAAAGAACCACGTGGCCTTTACCTTATAGCAAAGAGCGTGTGAATTAAGGAAGCAAATCGGGTGAACATTGCTTTATGAGACCATCGGTGCTTATCTTACGAGGCCCATTTCCCACGCCCGGTGCGATTTAATCTCGTCCCCCATGCTCGTAACGCGTAAAAGATCCCGAAGGGCTATTCGACCGGCTCATTCCTTATTTTGTCCGCACTCCTCCAGGAGAAAGCCGGCGAATTCAAATCTCAGGAGAGCACGCTGAGGCACGGGGAAATTTCGCCTCCCGCCGACCAGCTATATAACAATAGGTTTTTCGCTGTATAAGTAGTACAGATCGCCTGCCCACGAAGACACATTTCCTTCTCTAGTCGGATCCTACGTGGCTTACTCGGGTACCAACGGCTAGATTCTCTATGCCATGGATGTCACCCTAGTTAATTCGCAGCTCCTTACAACGTCTGTTCTACGGTGAATTCAAGCCAGTACTCCATCATCGAGAATTCTGAGGTAAAACTAGTCCTCCTTCATCAGCATCCTGAGTTAAAACCAGTACCTCTCTTGAGGCCAGAAGGCCTCTTCTGGCCTTCCTGTGTTAAATTCCCTTCAACGTTTATCCCGTGCAAGACGGGGCCGCTGCACACCTCGTTATAATTCGGTCTTCCAAAATCAATTGTTACTATTTGTATTTCGGCTTAGTGTAATTACTTTTTAAGACTCCGATCCGCAGTCAGGTAATAAATAGCTTCAATCCCTTGAATTTACCCTTTTGCTGACAATGAGTGTGTCGGTTACTTATTTGATCGCGTATCTCACTTAAACCTCATTTGTATATATTTAACATCCTTTTCTTTTTATTAAACTTTATTTTTGTAGCATTCTTTAAATAACCTTGAACGACTCTCGTCCATCATTCAACCTTTATGCCAATCTGCACTCTCTTATTTTGATAATTATTACCCACATACTAGGGAACGACTTTCTCCCCATTCTCATTATTTCCCTGCACAACTGGTCGGACCAAACCAAGCAATTGTCCTTATATTTATATATGTATAATTCTCGCCCCCCATGTCTCAGGGAAATGGGCTTCCCCCGCGAGCCCAACCGTATAAATCAGACTCCATATTAGCCCAGGAACTTTAAGAATTTGAGGTGCAATAATTAGATAAAAGCTGCAACTTGGCACAAGTATAGGGATTGTGACCTGAACAACATATCAAAAGTCCCATCGACTCTCGCGCTTGCGTTAGCCACCATATTGGAAAATGGTCGCCACATTGGAATTCCCTTAAAATTAAAATATCTCGTAAAATAATAGTTATCTCAAGGACCATCACTTAATAAAGGTTCTTCGGAACTTATTGTTTTATAACACTCACTGGCCTATTTTCCAAAAATAAGTACATTTATATGGAAAAAAATTAAAATATTGAAATTTAAGTAATAAGTTTATTTTCAAAGACAATTTCCACAGAACTGGTGGCCTGTATACTAAATGCTTTGAATCACATGTTGTAGAGCAGACTTCCTTCTGTTGACATATATATATATATATATATATAAGTTTATGCATATTTTAAACAATAAGATGTTAGGAGGTAGAAATGAAGAAAAACGCAAGACACTGACCGATGTTTTTTTCTTCCAGGTTCCATAAGTGATGGAGTGTCTGATATATGGGCTTGCCTTGAAATTTTCTCGAATTGTGGAGGTGAGTCGAGGACTGCAGATCTAGATAACCGCCAGTCTGGCTCGAGAGGATGGGTTGAATGAACAGTTCTAGGGACAAAGCTTCTTTAAAGTATTTAT
This sequence comes from Ceratothoa steindachneri, assembly GCA_963969495.1. Lineage (NCBI taxonomy): Eukaryota > Metazoa > Arthropoda > Malacostraca > Isopoda > Cymothoidae > Ceratothoa > Ceratothoa steindachneri. Next base: position 34,916,797 of record OZ018323.1, on the reverse strand, counting down.
CGACTGCCGTAAATCGTACACTTGAAGACCTGCTCTAAATAAGGACATAGAGTTGCTACACAAGGAAGTGCCTTGTCTGAGATCAGAATTCAGCGAATTTGACATAAAACTGCATTGCTTATTCTGTGATGAAATAGCTGATAAAATTGAAGAGATTAAAAATCTAAGGAAGTATAATAGGTCCATACATAAAGTTACAACACTAACACTACAGGCAACATTGCGGCCAAGAGCAAAGGAACGCAATGATAAACTTGGGTAGTTAGTACTAAGCAGGATTGACTGTGTTATTGACCTACTAGCTGCAGAGTCTAAGTATCATCGGACGTGTTTCAATGATTTCTGCAAAACAAGATGTGATAGTGGTGCTCTCTTGCTCTCATAAACAGTTGGAAGACCATGATAGGCAGGTGCATCAAAAGCTTTCAATAGCCTGCGTGACATTATAGATGACAACAATGAGTGCGAGTACTCATGGCAGGGTTTGTACAGGATGATCATGGCGGCTTCATACACAGCAGAGACTGTATACACAGTTAGGACACTGAAACAAAAACTGCTAGACATATATGGAGAAAGCATCACTGTCAGTAAATGTAAAAGCAATGATATTGTTTCATTCAGTGAAGCACTCAGTAGATCCTTAGAAGACTCATGGTATAAAAACAGAGAAAGATATAGGTGCACGTGTTTATGAAAATTCCGTTTATCTAATATGTGAATACATTACTAATTCCTCAATAAAGCAGGTGCCAGACAGTCTCCGTGACTTTGCTGAGGAAGTAACAGAATCAAAGCATAGGGATGAACATAAGGAAAATGAGCAAAAGCGCTTGAGCATACAGAATGCAATCATATCTGCAGCACGACCGAAATCATTCTTGTATTCACTACAGATATCTTTATTGGTTTTCCTACATAGGCACTTTGTTTTTTGCCAGCTGATTGATATTATGGCGAAAGTAGGAGTAATAGCGTCATATAAAGAGACTACGCTACGTTAACTCAGTAGTTAGGACTGCATCTGTGAACATAAGAGAAGATGGTTTTCTCCAATATATATCTGATAATGCAGACTTTAACATTCACACGATGGATTGGGAACGTTTTACAGTATGGGTAGTGTAAAATGGATAACTATTACCAGTGCAGTATTAATCAGTACTGCAGGTTAGAGAGTCGTGGATGTAAGTAGTTCAAGTAACGCTGAAGGAACAATTGCAATAAAGACATATAGGAGCCTACAATCATGTCAGGTCTGCAAAATATCACAGCAAACGCACTTATCTTATGTTATACATATCACCCAGTAACTGCAAAACATGCTCAACTGTCCGATACCTTATGGATATGCGGAAGCTTCTTAAGTACCAGCGAAACCCCAGGCTGGAATGGTTACATCCAGACAGCAATGAAAGGTGGTAACTTTGAAACTACTCATATACTTGCTCTTTCCTTCATCAACTCAGACCCAGGAAATCTATCAACAATATACTCAGCAGTCCTGCATGCTGTCTAGGGTACTAAGCCCCAGAAACAATCTAACTGTGTGGTTACTTTTGACCAGCACCTCTCTATGAAAGCATTTGAAATAGTTACTGCAGGTGGTTAAGAAAGTCCCTTGTCAAAAGTAGTGCTACGTTTGGATGGTTTCCATCTCATTATATCCTTTATGGGAGCAATAAGTACCATAATGCGTGAAAATGGACTAGAAGAATTGTGGGCAACAATATATACTGAAACTTCTGCAAGGCACATGCTATCTTGCCATGTAGACTACCGTGGACTTTGAGCTGATTTCTTACACAGGCTGCTGATACAAGAAATGTTCTAGAAGATGATCTCAATATGAATGATGAAGAACATAGTGAAATCTTAGAGATATTTCACTCCTTCTTAACTCATGCAATTGAAGTTGAAGACGTTATAAACAATGAACTCCCAAAAGACATTAATGAGAAGCTGATAAACATCATCAACTAAAAGAAGGACTTGAGTGGCACAGCACGACTTTGGATGCAGTATCATGAACAAGTATCCCTAATTAAGTTCTTTCTGAGAGCTGAATGTAGAGGACAGTGGGATTTGCACCTGTATTGTGTAAGAGAGATGCTTCCACATTTCCATGCTGCAGATCATCCACATTATGCTTGAGAAGCACAGATCTATTTGCAGCAAATGAATGAATTTCATGTACAATGACGGAGAAAGAATATGAGCAACTGACCATAGATGGAATCTTCACGGTGCGCCGTCGCAATCTGGAGTAATATAAGTAATATGGATTAATATGATAATTGAGCAGTATCTGATGGAGGGATTTAAGTCTTCTGGAAGACTTACTCATAGTAGGGGCATTACTGAGAGAACTTTAGCCCAGTAGATAAAAGCAAGGCCAGAATATACACAAGTTTGTAAAGCTGTGGAGAAATTTACTAGTGTTTCTTTTGCAACAACTGAACAGCATGTTGAATTGAAAGAATCACGCTAGTTTTATGATGAGAATCATTTACAAATAATGGTAAACTGGCTACGATTTCACTCTCCATTTCAAGAAACATTTAGTGGTTTGGTATCCCTGTGAACAGGGATAATTGCTGATGATTTAGCCAACTGTGACACAGCAAAATCAATTGGCTTGAAAGATGTACATGATATAGATGGCAAGAAGTTCTCAGCTATACACCTAAAACGGAAGAACACAGTACGGACAATATCAATAATCAGATGGACTGAAAGGTCGTGAAGACTTTGTTGCAGTGAACTCTCAACAGTTATTCAGCAGAATAATGTGTTCTGAAAGATGATCATCAACTTGCTAATTATATGACCTATAAGCTGGACCCTACACCTCCTTCACTCTTCGACGATATTTCAATGAGAAAATGAAACAAAGCAGGATTAGCAATTAAGTTAGAATGTTATGAACCTTGGGAAGGGTTAGTTTCAAATAAAAACCAGTATGTTGTAGATGGTGCTCATCTCCTTTATACAGTTGTGTGGCCAAGGCCGGTTGTGTACCGTGATATCCTTTAAGCCTACACAGGTTATGTACTCAATCATTATAGCTAAAATTTAACAGTTATATTTGACGGCTACCCAGTAACACCAACGAGCAAATCTCAGGAACAAAATTGTAGTCCATCCCATTATTGTTTTATAGAAGTTGCAGTGGAAAAAGAATGTTTCACAACCTTATCACAAGCAGATTTCCTGTGTAGTAACCGTAAAAGATTCAGCTGATTAGCTGAATGAACACTTGCAGTCTGTCTGTGGGTATTACGGTTATAGTTGCCAGGGATGATGCAAATACAACCATTGTCCAAACTGCTTGGTGTTTAGAAGATCCTGGACATAATCTAGCAGTAGTAGGTGACGACATAGACTTGCTTGTACTTCTTGAATCACTTTCTAATTCATTCACGAAAATACTTTTCATTAAATCTGGTAGAACTCACAATCCCAAAAATACTTATGATATTTACAATCTTCAAGCTAACATGGGAAATCTTCGGCACCATCTGCCCTTCCTCCACGCAGTTATAGGCTGCAACAAAACATCAGCTAAATAGGGAAAAAGAGAAAAGAAAGTCATTTGATATGCTGAAGAATAGTCTAGACATGTGCGACAAAATCTTTATTTGGTAAACCGTAAGCATTTAAAGATGAAGTGGCCAAAGCTGGTGAAACTTTCCTCTTTTCTGTGTATAGAGCTGACAAAACTCAAACATTGGATAAGTATTTCTTTTATGTATACAAGAGAACAGTAGCAAAGAGGTCACTTAAATCTGAGTTTCAGCTATTCACATTGCCACCAACAAGTGATGAGGCTCGTTTGAGCTCGTTCAGGGTGTATCTACGTGCAACATTGGCATGGTAACCATCTCTCTCTAGTCGAATGGGGATGTGAGAGTTGCGGAACCGGACCTTAACCAATCCTTTCAATCAAACCTCCTGCTCCAGATGACCTGATGTGGTGGAGCGAATGTGAGAGTGTGTGAGGAGCTGTTCTTTCACCCCCTTTCGAATACCCTCTCCCTCTCTCTATAGGAGTGTTTGTGTGAATGGAGTCATGTTTACTTATATATGTATGTATATATATACTTGATTTCATGTATTATAAAGTGTTTTTATCTATTTCCAGAAGTTAGTCTATAATTTTGCTAAAAGTTTCAACAGGATAATTCTTCAATTTGTAGAGAGTGGCGGAGATTGTAGGATTTAAGGTAACCTAACTAAGTTTATTGTACGTCCTGATAGGACGGAGGAGCTTTTTATAGCCTAGAAAGTGCGACAAGATTGCTTTATATTATACCGAGCTCGGAGGCAGCTGTCTTTTTTATGTCATACGCAACTATTGTGAAAGCTCGAGTTGCGTCCGGAGGGACTTCCCCCGTGGATGCTACGAGGGGCCTTTTCTTTTTGTTTGCATCAAGTGTGGTTGTTAGGCCTCCTTGATACAATTTCGTATTATTTTGTTGTAGATTCATCTCGTCTATTTCATATAAGATTTGGTTTGGTAATGGGATTAATTGTTTTTTTTTAAATAGCTTTTCGCTAGGTTATTTCTTCGAGGTAGTATTCTGCCATAAGATTAATTTAAAATTGATTGTGGATGTTTCGCCAATATGTTTGATTGTTGTATTTTTTTGTAAGGAGATATCGAATTCATTTACCCTATATCTCTTGTAAATATTTACCCCTATATTTTTTCTAAATAAAGGCCTGTATATACAATCCGTTTCATTTCTCCCTCGATTTGTCACGTCCGAATTAGTGTAGGAAGCGAGTTGTAACGATTGGGGTTTGAAGCGTAGGTTCATGGCCCGCTACATTGTTACATTTAGTCAGCTGTAACTGTCACAAAGGTTGCCACCATTAATGTGAATATCGGAGGGCTGGTTTATCGTTCTAATCCATGTGTGGCCAGTGCCGTGGTGCTGGATGTGAAAATTCACTACCATTTGAGGAGGATGCTGAAGAAGACACTGAGATGAAAGAAAATTTATTTTGAAGCATTGGTGTGTACTCTGAGTATGTGATGTTCAGATCTAATTTAAACCTTAATTACTTTCATGAGTACCCTTTATGACATACATATTGCATTGTTGCACAAACAGTTAAAGCAAACTTGCTGCTATCTGTCTTGTTTTGGAGTGTTTATGTTTATATTAATGAACAAATAATAATTTGTCACTTATCTCAGTTGAAGGATTTTTCATTTGTAGTTTCTGTTGTTGTATATGGAAGTATAACAAAACGGTATGTATTATAATTTGTGCACAAGATATTTGTCCGACAAAGCTCATTAATATAAAGCTCGTGCTTTTTCAGGCATCCAGGTTGATTTGGAAGAAAAAAGGTTATTTAACTGTAATTTCCCATTTCATTATTAAGAAAAGAATAATTATTTTTATAAAGACACTACTTTAATGTTTAAAAAGGTACTGTTTGATTTTGTATGTGTGACAATTTCCCATATTGGCTTTCTGTTTATTTTTCCTCATAACTTCCCTATTTTTTAAAATATTCATAAACTTTTATATATATTTCAATAGGAGGAAGTTTGCTCTACAACCTTTGTTTGTAGGCATTTTGTCATACAGGCTTGGAGTTCTATGTAAATTGTCTTTGAATATAAATTTATTACTTCATTTTAAATATATTTTTATTTTTTTCCATATAAGTCTACTAATTTGTGAAATAAACTAGTGATTCCTATGAAACAATGAGTTCTAAACAACTTTTATTGATTAGTGGTCTTTGATAAAAATATTATTTTACGAGATATTTGAATTTTAAGGAAATTCCAATATGGCGACCATTATCCAAAATGGCGGCTAACGCAAACAGAGGAGTCGATGGGACTTTTGATATGTTGTTCAAGTTACAAATCCCTATAATTGTTCCAAGTTAAAGCTTTTTGTCTAATTATTGCACTAAAAACAGATATTTTTCCTTAACGCTCCTAGGCTATATGCTGTGGCAAACTTCACTGTCCGATCCAACTCGTAATCTTGAAATAAGTTTGCATAGACTAGCGTGGAAAATCCTCTGGGGATGGCCCTGTCGTTGCACTATCTATCGGATCAGCCACATAGCTATTTAACCCTACGTCCGCCCTTCCTCAAGTAGATTGAGCGTCTACCAGTCCCTCGGTTCAGACCGTTTTGTCTGTTCACCCGCGAACACTCCTAACTCATGTTCAAGTCGTACCTCGTCGTTATTATCTCATCAGCAGATTGCCCTTTGTGTAGCTTTGGCCTCTGTTTAGAGGAAAGCTTATCGAGCCACCTTATTCTGGGAAAACAGAGCAGCCCCGTTAATCTCCCACCCCCCTTAATCAGTCCCGTTCCGCTTTTCTGAGACTCCTTGCCGTGCCGCAGAACCGTCTCGTGTTTGAGATTCTATCTCTTTGGAGCAGAGAAAATCTGGTTCTTCGAAACAAAATACCTATTAACTCATCTAAGATTCCTCCTCATTGGGGCTCACAGAAGTATCTCCTCGAAGACCTGTGTTTTTTGTCTTCCCCCTCCTAACACCTCTAGACTTCAAGGTAAAGCAAATTTGCTTTGTAATCCCTTGATTACACCCCTGTAAAAAGTCACCTACGTCCCATTTTGAATTGATTTCCTGCTCGAAATTAAATAATATCCATTGGTCGAGTTAACGATTATTTTAAACTCCCCGCTTAGCTCTGTCATATTGTAAACTGTCACAACCCAATTAACTATACTTATTGAGCAATTTGTTCCCTTTTTTATATGTATTAAAATTATAGTTTGGGTATTGATATTTATATATCTTTTGACCTGCAATTTGGCAAGCCATTAGGTAAATCCAGGTCAATCCTAAACGCACTAAAAAAATCAAGGAGGCTGCCTTCCACTCCTTTAAATGCTCCAAAGCATATAGGAGATTACCTCGGGTCGGCTATCTGCCCGTGCTTGTGTATGCACCCTTACTACGAGCTGGTCTTCACAGGCATACCTCGACATATATATATATATATATATATATATATATATATATATATATATATATATATATATATATTTATATATATTATATATATATATATATATATATATATATATATATATATATATATATATATATATATATATATATTGATGGATGCTCTACCATCCAAAAACCGCGCATTCCTGAAGGATAGACGCGTGTCTTCCTCCAAGCAATGTATTAAAGAGGTTGATTTTCACGCGTCAAGCCACCACCTATACCCGAAAGGCTCTAATAAATCGAATCTCCCTTCCCTCCTAAAGTAAAGGAAACATGTACAAATTTCCCAACGAATAACTCGCCTAGTTTTGTGAAGGTACCTAGTTCCTCCAAACCCAAGTATCATTTACCGCCAGAATGGAAGTATAGTAAGCCCCTCATCATTAATAATCCAGCTTCGGATTACCCTCCTAGGCCATTCGTGTGTTTTTTTCTGCAGTGTTCGCGTTCATGTGAGGACCAACTGTCTCAAGGGTCCCAATTCCGTTCTGCTGCTATTCGGCAAGTCCATCAGATAAGTGCCTTTCTATCTCTTTCTCAGCCGACTGCTCGCCCAGAAAAGCCAGCAACTTCCTCAACAAGTAGTCCTGGGGGAGAGCAAGTCAATTTCTTCTTTAACAAAAGCTCCTCCGGTGGGCTTGAGTTCGAAAAAGGAATCGTTACGAATTACAGAGTGTCAGCCTCCGTAAGAGACACCGGCTGCACTTATATCGTCGTCTCAGAAAAATTGCTGCTCCCCTCAGTGACCCCCGACCACGATAAATTCGCAGTAGTCAATGACTACTTCGGGCGTGTAAATCAGTTCTCCGTGGTCCGCTGCTATCTCGAATGTAAATAATTTACTAGTTGGACCGAAGTGAAGCAACCTCCATTAAGTACTGCGCCGTGTTGATCGGCCAGAGCCAGGAGCTCTCCCCTAACCATGTCACACAGCCAATCATGACAAGGGCCCAGGCGCTAAAGGAAACTGCGCCTACCGTGCCATTAGAACCCACTTATGCCCGAGAATTTGCACCTCCTTAGAAGGAAACATTCGGAAACGCTCAAACGGAGTGCCCCACCGTCCAGTCCATTTGGGAAAATGAGAGAAATGATGAATAAGGATCTTTCCGCGGTCAAAGAAAAGTCACGTACCTCGTTAGTGAAGGACTCCATTTTCACTCCAGTTTGGCTAAGGTTAAATCCACAATTTGCTCGTTATATATCCCCCGTTCGTATGTTCCACAAGTCCTCCGACTTGCTCACGATGGATAATTGGCTGATTATTTTAGTTACAACAAAACTCCCCAGAGAATTTTCTGTTATTTCTTTTGGCCCAGTGCTGGCAAATAAATTGCTGAGTTTTGCAGTTTGTGTGACATTTCTCAAAAGACTACAGCAAAGGGGCAAATACCACCTACCCACTCCAGAAGAACCCAATTTTCTTGGAGCCTTTCTTTAGAGTGGTCATAGACTTGATTGGCCCAATTTACCTCCTGTCTAGCGAAGGACAGTCATACATTGTCGCGCTTGTCGACTTGGCAACAAAATTCCCCGACGCAAGCCCTCTTAAAAAGATAGATAGTGTGACCTGTGCGGTGTGCCCTTATTTCTATCTTTTCCCCCGTCGGCATCGTGTAGGAAATCTTGTCGGACAGAGAAATCCCCCACAGAACTTTAAGAAATGACCTCTTCGAACTTTTGTATGGCCGAAATCTCCGAGGCCTGATGAGCATATTAAATGAACTTTTTGCCACTGCCCGCCTAGAATAGATAAAATCATCGTATTCTTACTGGTTAGACCGTAGGAACTGCCTGGTATAATGCGCCGATATAGGATACAAAAATACGGACTTATACCTGGAAAAGTATAGGACCTATTTTGACGTTAGGTCTTAATCTCTTTCCCTCTTTCGATACCAAAATTGACTCTCGGCCCTCATGGCCTTCCAGGTACCTTAATACACTACCTCCCGAAACAATTTGCCCCACACTAACACACCTACAAAATGCTACGCTCACCTCTGGGCACTTCCCATAACAATTTTAAACATTTCTTAACATTCTTATCGACAAAAAACAAAAACCAGACACGAACCTACGATTACATACTTATTGCACCGTTAGAGCATCTAGGCAAGATAATCGAGCAATAGGTCAACCCTGACTACGGAACTAATTTTAAGACAAAATGCCACATAAAACACACTATGAACATCATGTCCATTCAAACCACGCTTAGGTGTACCCCAGAGCAGCGTACTGGCACATACTCTTTTCATCATGTAACCTAACGACTCCTCACGCCCAAATTAAGAATGCAAACACACATAAACACTGTCCTACGCCGACGATGAGACTATACATGTTTGCGGCCGTGGAGCAGATATAATTGCTCGCTAGGTACAAACTACATAAACATGAAGACAGAATGCAAGGAGTGACTCCTTTTTACGAGCCCTCGGAAGACACATATGAGACTATATGTTGCCCGCGATCGCTACGTGCAAAACATACAAATTTACACATACCGATCGAACTCAAACACCAAAACACCATTAGACTGATATACTCATCAAACAGCATAAGAAGAGTTTCTATGATTTCACACACACCAAGACACAACCAAGAGAGGGGTTAAAAACATATGTAGGCAAGAAGCAGAACAGGTTTTACTCTGTGTATCACACAAGGCAGAGGGAAACAAGCGCATTCAGAACTCATCTTTGAAGCGCTGCTTACGTTACCCCATGTACAGCAACACGACCGAACTACACCAAAACAACAAGCAAACACCACTTAATACCAACATCTACACGTGTTTAAAGAGAAAATAGGGAAACTCGCAAGAGACCCCAAATACGCGAGTTTACATACAAGCCATAACGCTGAGAAGGCACGAAGGTACCCTTCATCACGAGACTACCCAGAAGCAACATTATACATAAATAAATATATAAGTAGCGCATAAGCGCGTTTTCAAAAAATCTTGTCTCTTTTAGGCAAACCCTTCCTCCTAACGCTCTATTCATGTTTACAAGCATGAATAGACGAAAAACAAAACCCCGCATCGGTATATGGTCACTGACATTTTTAACTCTCCCTTTGCCCTCTTAAGTTTTTTCGAACCATTTCCTCTCCGAATGCACGTTCTTCTGTGTCCTCCACATTAATCCCTATAAATTCTTTCTATACACAGACATTTATATATAAATATATATATATATATATATATATATATATATATATATATATATATATATATATATATATATATATATATATATATATATATATATATATATATATATATAGTACAAGAAGGAGAAATTGGACGCGAATGAGCAATGGGACAAGAAACAGGAATTTTTTTAGAGGTAAGAGAAACGGACATTAGAAGAAGACTAGAATCAAAGAGAGCAAAAGGTGGCACAATGAAGACAATCCTTTACCAGAAGACAGATATCACACCAGGGAAAAAAAGTTTGAAATTCCATGCGGGTCTGCTGATTGCCGGTCAGATGCTCTACCGCTAAGCTACCAGGCACATTGACTCTACTTCACCCAAAGCGTTACCCCATCAAAACCAGTATCTCTCTAAGCTAGGAACCTCCAAGGAATTTTTATCCCGCATCTCCTTACCCGCTCACAATTATAAAGGCTCATCCCCCATGTAACATAAAAAGAAGGAGCAAATGCAAGTTCTGCGGGTGATAACAACCACCACAGGGCTTTTGCCATATTTATTTTCTCCCTGTCAAAACAATTTTGAAAACACAAAGAAAAGGACGTGCAGAAACCTTGCATTGCAGACTATATAACAATATAGTACAAGAAGGAGAAATTGAACGCGAATGAGTAATGAGAGAAGAAACAGGAGTTTTAAGAGGTAAGAGAAAGGGACATTAGAAGAAGACCAGAATCAGAGAGAGCAGAAGGTGGCACAATGAAGACAATCTTTTGCCGAGAAGACAGAGATAAGGCAGGGAAAAAAAGTTTGAAATACCTGGCCGGGACTCAAACACGGGCCTTCTGATTGCCAGTCAGATGCTCTACTGCTAAGCAACCAAGCACAGTGACTCTACTTCGCTAAAGCGTTATCCCATGAACTCCAGTATCTCTCTTAGCTAGGAACCTCCAAGGAATTTTTATACTACATCTTCTTACCCGCTTACAGAAGACTCAATCCTGAGTCAGGTTCCCTCGTTACTTATATCCTTTTTCTGGTGTGCATAATTACTTGGAACCTTTAGTAAACTTTAATGGGTTGGATTAATTGTTAATTACAAGTAAGTTAGATTTGTTAGGAAGAGCCTCATTTGATCTGGTAAGCTTTCTCGTGTTCGGATAGACAAAAGTAGCATATTAAGGATTTCTTCGTTCTATTGATTTCATGAATCGCTCTAGATCCTAGGACTATTAAGAAAGGATTTAATCGCTTACGTTTAAGAGGAAGAACGAAAATAATGGGCAAAAAGGAAAAAACAAGAAAGGAGAGAAGCAGAAGAAAGGAAAGATATAAATAGATTAAAGACAGATTAAAACGGAAGAAAGGAAAGAACAAGCACAGAAAGACAGAGAGAAGCAGAAGAGAGAGAACAAATACTACAGCACGAGAGATTTAAGTCGTGATCATGTCGAAATGACTTCTGTGGGATCACGCAACCATCAGCAACAAGCACCTTCGTTAAATCTCCCGGTCTATAAAGACGGAGAAGATTTTTTTTCTTATCTAATTTTCGAAGTCACCAATTAAGATTTAGAATCAGACGGAATTGCCCGTCTTCATCCACTCTTAAGCAATGGTTTGCGTGAAATCTTCCTTTCTCTTCTCTTGGAAGCAACCTTGGATTATTCAACTCTAAAAGCAGTGCTCATCTCTAATATTAATATAAATCCGGAGTCCTATCGGGTTAGATTCTGCTCGGCTAGGATACAGCCGGGACAAACGTTTAAGATATTTGGGTTCACCCTTCGCCGCAATTTACTGTTTTGGCTGGACTAATCACAAGGGACTAACGAATATGAGTCATTGATTATTAGACTTTATTTTAAGGGATTAACTCATAGGTACACATCACTGAGAATTTAAGGCCCTTGTAACTAAGAGAAGAGCTTCTTAGTTTGAAGAATGTGTAGAGAAAGCAGACCTTCACGCTTCCAGACATGAACCGCCTCCAAAGGATATCAAGGATGCCACCTCCCGTCCCCCAAACATAAGTTTTGGCCTAATAAGTTCCATGCTAAGAATAATGGTAGCTTCGTAAAGATTTAGGTGGCCCATAAACGTAAGCCTCATTCGCAGCGTGAACAAAAAGATGTAAATCCTCCAACATTCATTTCTGCGCTGTCTCACTACCCGCGTAAATCAATCGTATGCTTTACGTGTGCCACTCCTGGTCACCTTAGTTATAACTGCGCCCAGAACTGGTCACTACGGACCACACCTAATTAACAGGTCCACTTAACTCTTCTGCCTCGTCATCGCAGTCGCCACCTGCTCCCTCTCACTCGGAACAACAGGTAAATTTTCTGTTTAATTTGATCTCTCCCGGGGGGGCTCAAATTGACACAGGCACGATAAATAGGTGGCGAGTGTCAACTCTTGTAAGAGATACAGGTTGCAAATGCATAGTAGTCTCGCCCAAGCTGTTGCTCCAGGTGATTCCACAGCATAATAGGTTTGCGATCGTTCACGCCGTTTATGTCGTGCCACTAAGTTTCCTGTGGTAAAGTGCCACATACAGTGTCAGTATTTCACAGGATGGGCCGATGTAGTAGCCGCTCCGATAAAGTTTTGAACTTTGCTTACGGACAGAGCGGGCAACACTACCCAAAACTTATTGCGCAACAAGTGATCACCAGGGCCGAAGCTGAGAAAGATACGGTCAACCCACGGACTTCGAGTTATCCAGCAATGATCAGTTTTCTGAATCTCTAAAGAATTGCCCTTCTTTGCAACCCTTGTGGGAGAATGCCAGAAAAATAGTAGATTGAAACTGTTCGAGGGGATAGAAGAATTGACCTCATATTAAAAGAGTCGTTGCTACATCGATAATTTGTAGGATCAGATAACGACTCTGTCACTACCCTGTGTGTACCCAGTATGAATGTACGTCAAGTTCGGCAGATAGACCACGACGGCTTAATGGCTGGGCACTTCAGACGTAATAATACGGCACAGCGCATCTTCAAATATTTCTTTTGGCCAGACGCTGCCAAAGAAATATCTGACTTTTGAAAGTCCTGTGACATCTGTCAAAGGGTCACCACCAAAAGTCGTGTTGCCTCCCGCTCCCCTTCAGAACACTCCAATCGTGTCTGAACCCTTCTTCAGGGTCGCGATCATTTGATAGGCCCTCTACGTCCACGGTCTAGTGAGGGACATTCCAATATTTTGACCCCCGTAGATTGTTCCACTCGTTTCCCGGAGGCAGGCCTCTTGAATAACATTTATACTATTTCGTGTACAGAAGCTTTGATATCTATTTTTTCTCCGAGTAAAAATCCGAAAGGATATCCTATGTGACAGAGGATTTCTTTTCACTTAGGAATTGATGGTCTATGTAGGAAATCTCCTGCTGGTCAAACCCCTTTTCTCAACCCCTTATCACCTTGTCTCAAATGGGATGTATGAGAAATTAACCGGGACTGTCAAGTCAGTTCTCAAGAAATTGTGCCACGCCCAACCGCGAGAATGGCACCGATACCTCCCCGTGGCTTTATTCGCGTTTCGAGAAATCCCACACCGAACACTCGGATTTGTCCTGTTTGAGCTATAGTACGGGCTAAACGTCCGCGGGCCTGTGAGCATCCGAAAAGAATTATAGTCAAACCACAAGCTTGATAAGAGGAGATTGATTCCTCTTACAGTTGTTAGATTTTCGTATTCGCCTAGAATTTGGGCAGACTTCGACTTGAAGAATTCTGAGGTGAATTTGGAAAAAATACCGAATATATTTTGACATCAAATCTAAAGCACAAAAATTCGAAGCAGGCTACGAAGTACTACTTATGATGCCCTCTGACTCTAATAAGCTCCTACCTTAGTCCAAAGGACCTTTTTCAGTCGTAGAACACCGAGGCCGGTTCAAGTACTTAATTCAGACCCTCACAGGTCAAAAAGTGTACTAAGTCAACCTGTTAAAAAGGTACCACCGATGCGCCTCCGTTGAAACTGTGGTCGCTTCAGACTAAGAACTCTTCTTAGAGGCAACTTACCGGGACGAATCGCTTTGCCACGTTCAAACGGTGCTTGTGAAAGCAGACCACTAATACCATTTGCCATCTCTGCCTTCCCCGCAAACACACTCAGCCATGGAGCTCAATTGGCAAGAATACTAAGCAACTTCTCGAACGTAGTCTCCGAAACTCAAGGTTGTTCAACCCAAATCATTCATAGGTTGTTTTAAAAACTCAAGAACCAGTAAGAACTAAGCCTTACCTTATTCCCGTTCATTAACTCTCCGCGTTTAACGCCGAAGTAGAAAATTTGCTCAGGTTAGGGATCATCGAGCCTTCCTCATCTGACTTTTTTGCCGCAATTGTGATGGTCAGAAAGGCCGATCAATTATTTATGATGTAAATCGATTTTCGAAAGTGGAATTCTGTCACCCAATTCGACACCAAACCCATATCTTTGATGGATCAAAACCTACATCGTTTTGAAGATGCGAAACTCTTCTTCAAAATTGATCGTTCTAAGGCCTACCATCAGATTGCGCTCTCCGAATCTGCTAAGCGCTATACAGCTTTGGCTACAGAGAAAGGCCTAAAACAATTTACCCGTCTTCCTTTTCGTTTGGTAACTGCGTGTGCACAATACTTTCGAATAATTCATCTAATTGTAGACGGCCTAGTCAGTTTAACCTTTTATTTTAAAAACGTGTACGTTGCCACCCGTACATGGGACCAGCACGTCTTCTCCCTCCGGGCTTTGTTAATCCATTTCTGCGCACATAGACTTAAGATATGCACGTCGAAGTGTCATTTCGCATATGACAAAATTAAATATCTTGGTTTTAAGATCGGAAATAACCAGATTCTCCCCACAAGAATATAAAGTTAAAGCCATAGGTGAAATGCCGCTTTCCCGGACGAAGCAGCAGCTTCGGTCATTTCTGGGTTCTGCTTCCCTTTACAGGCGCTTCGTTTCTAATATCGCCACTATAGGCGTCCTTCCTTTATGGTATGTTAAAGGAAACGGGACCCACTCCTCTCAGTTAGACTTCTCCCACCATGTCTAGCTTTAACCAGCCTAAGGAGAAACTGTACTCTGCTCCCATTTTAAGACTCCGTAATCCGAATAAAAAGTTTGGGATTTGTACTAATACTTCTCATGATTGAATAGGTTGTGCCCTCATGGAGTATGAAAACGATGGAAGTGGATATCCCATTGCGTATGCGAGCAGGAAGCTGTCCGCCTGCGAGAAGGCTTAAGCCACCATTGAACTTGAGGCTTTATAGGAATAGAATTCTTACTTGAGAGTGACCACAAGCCTTTGTCGTACCTTCGTAATTTCAAGAGTCAAAATGGACGATTAATGCAATGGAGTCTAATGCAAATGGAATATCAATTCCGCATTGTGTATATCAAGGGTACTGAAAATTGTTTAGTGGATATTTTAAGAAGAAATCCTCTAGAAGACCCTATTGTTATAAATTAAAGATCCTATTAGCGTATCTCCTTGTAAATATGTTTGTTTGAACTGTCGTATAATTATTTTTGGTTTGTATTGTCTTCATTTTTTTCTTTTATTTATATGCTCAGTGTTGTATTGCTTTATTTTAATCATGTTTTTTTTTATTATACCTTTGCGTAAAGTCTAAAATAATTATTATTATATGCTAGCACCGCACATGTCCGAAATTTGTTTTTATCTCGTTTCACTAATTCAATTTTTATAGCATCTTGCCTTTGAAGAAAACTTTGTTCGAGACATTTTTCTTTCACACTCGACTTGTTAAAAAAATGTCTTCCTGAAAAAGGAGGAGTGTGGGAGAAAAAGGAGAGAAAAACGGAATTCTTTTTCCTCATCACAATTTCTCCGATACCAAAAATTCTACCCACTCCCTGACTTCCCCAGTTCGCCGTTGACCGTCTGCCTCAAGCAATCCGCGCGAAGGTGAAACGTCATTGTCACAGAAGAATTTAGTCGGCCTCACGTCCCGTTCACAGCGCTACATTTATCTGCCCTATATATTGCGAAATTTAGAACAATGGAAAGACCATTAAGGGGGCGTCGCGACTTCCTGCTATGGACCCATATTGCGAACCAAGAAAATCAAGGAAGTCTTTTGGCGATGAATCTCTCTTCTCGTCTAGATGATTTCAGAATATATGTACGATACTTCGGAGTTCATAGACAGATTGTCTCTGAAGCCGTCGACCAGTACGTTAGCCATTAACTTCCTTGTTAGTCGAGAGGGAATTGACTACATTCCCGTCCAGAGAAGAATTGAGTGATTTTCGAAGATCTAAGAAAGAGCTAGTCATCACTCAGTGTTGTTCGTGGAGAGAGTTTTAGGCGCGCTTCAATCCTTCTCCACGCATATTCGGATTTTAAGGATCGGAAAAGCCATTCTCGGAGCATCTTCCGTTTGCCTCTTAAGGATAAGAGGCCCCCATCTTCAATTTCCTGAAGATGGATTGAGCGTCAGGTGAGACGACCACAGGCTCAAGGACGAACTTACCTCCAAGGTCCTACTCGCCGCATATCAAGGTAAAAGGGGCTTAACCCCGCTTCGTCACGCTCCTCCCACCTTTACTGCGTCAAACCTCAAGGATCTCTTTGCTCTAGAACTTGCATAATTGTAAGATCATTTCTTAATTAATTATGCCTGGATTTAAACTTAATTGATCGTGTTAATCAGCTTAGTCGTGAACCGTCAATATTTAATTGCATTGCCATTTAACTTGCCCTATATGTGTATATAATCTTTAGTTCTATTAAAGTATATTTAGTTATCCGTATTTGAATATTGCTTGGCCTAGCAACTGTGTATTTAAAGAACTCTTAGGGTCATCGCCAGGTGGAGCCTTATTTTTGATCGGCCAGTAGGCCAGTGTGCGTACAACAGCGTAGACCTGGTCATACCACGACAGCCATCATTCAAGCATGTCAGGGGTTTGTTTGATGTATGATTTTAAGCTTTAGGAGTTATTAGATTTGGTGTTATTTTATGGTTATTGATTGTCTGTATGGAAGGTTTTGTCCCATTTTCATCTCTTTTTCATCATATTATTTGTTTATTACAGTCACGATAATTGACGAATTCAAAACTTCCCTTTCTTTCATCCCTCATAATCATAAAAAAGTCTTCGCATTTTTTATAGTTTTTTATACGCGCTTGGACGTTTATTCCCTTAAAAATATCAAAGCAATAATTACATAATTTGATTGTGAAAATCTTGCTTTGGATTCTTTTAAACAATTTAATAATTCATTTGTTCTAGAGATTTTATGATATTGTCAGAGATTTTGAATGATCTTTGGGCAGAAAATCTTGTTATTTTCTTATCTTAGATGACGAAACTATAATTAATCTATTTTGATGTGGAATACGAAAGTAAGTCTTTTGTCATAATTATTGAAGATAACATGAAGTATGATTCCAATGGAGACATTATATAAAGTGTTTATATCAGTCTCTTCTAATAGAAGATTCTCCTCTCAATTTTATGAGCGAAATTTTCTAGGTGGCTAAGAGTCTAATATTTTATAATTTTTTATTTCTACTAGATGAATTGAGTGAGCATTGTTAAAAACTAACATATACGGTTTTCGTGATTGATAATTATTACTCTTTCTACTCTACATTCAGATTCCATATGCTCCTAAATTAGTTTCAATGCTTGATTGCTAATATTTCTAGTTCTCCTAGAATTTCGATTAAATCTCTACCACTTAGATCTATGAAATACAGGTAAACTTTGCGCACATTATAATGTAGCGGTTCAAAACCGTGCGTTTGTGTAATTTTATGTAAGGCGTCTTATATGAACGCACAAAAAATATCCTATAATTTTCGGAAACTCTCTGTTGTTTTTACGCGAGCATGAGAGTCGGGTACTTAGAGATGTATACCTGATCCATAACCTACCTTTGTATCCAAGTTCTGAACAGCTATATCCCAATCCCTTAAGACAGCCGTCTAACAATTTATGTTTAACACATACATGGCCTACCGACTCAATACAATTTGGCATGTAGGCCATGAGCGGAAAATTCCTTCAATTAATAATGTTTACAAATTAGCCCATAACATAAATATGTGTTGAAATTGAAATAATTTTCAATGTGATAATTTGGTGTGGGGCTCTTAGAAAACGCACTCTTAATATGGCAACATCTGGCATTTTTAGGAATAATTGTTGACATTTCTTATACCTTCTGTTAAGGGCTGCCAACTTCGATTATTTTAATCAAAATCTAGATTATTTGTGGGCCATTTAGATATAAGAAATTGGTATACAGATTATAGATATTTTGCAGAATATCTTTGTGTGTTATTTAAATTTTTAGCTTATTTTTAATGTCATCAATTATATTGTGAAAATAGCATTCAGACTGGCCGTTCTTGGCACTCCAGAATAGAGTTGCTGAACCTGGATTATTGCAACAGACTTGGTACTTTTAATATGAATTAGAACCAAGCTACATAAATCTGCTACTTTTTAGATTTTTTGTCTTTTATAAAGTATTAAGTTTGCCGAAATACTAATGAGAATTAATGATAAATTACTTTGTAGTTATTATATTGATAAAGATTTTATTTCCAAGTATTCTAGTATTCTATTTGGCATTTTTTACCACATTAAAGTTGCTGAATACCGGAAAATTGACTGTTAAAGCGTCAGTTAGTGGTGTTCATGTTGTAAAATAGGTAGTTCCTTGGTACCCACATTTTAGGATATAATAAATCCCCCAACGAACTCCACAAATGGACTTTCGGTTGATCTATTAAATCCTAGAAATGGCTATTTGCGGGAATTAAGAAAATAATATGCCAAGAGTAATAAATAAAGAACTTAAGAGAATTAAAAAAGAAACAAAATATATGTTAAATGGTACAAATAGCTGTGAGGAAAGTGGTCGTTAGAGTCGCGCTGAAACACACGAACATACCCACGCACTGAATAAATAGGAGTCTTGCGCTCACAAAAACATACTTGGGCTAAGAATAATTATCAGCTAAATGTCACAACAGGCAAGCTAGACAAATACTGGTTTTGACAAGAAAAACTTCATAAAGAACTAGAAGAGGCGAGCGATTCCCTATAAATAAATAAACCTTAGACATGTGAAATATGTAGGCACAACAAGTACACATAGATTACACAACTCCGCCCAAGGGGTAGAAATAATGAACAAATTAGATCACTGGGCCCGCTCTTCGGACAAGTCAAGCTTAAGCCAAGGTAATCTCCTAAATCCTTCCTCCTCTAGACTCGATACTTCGTGTAAGAACAGAAGCATAATCACTGACTGCAAAAAACACGAGACGTTTTGGCTTGCCCCTTTTACTAACCTAATTTAAGAATAAAGTTGTTTTCTTTTGCACGTCCTCTCGTAGTTCTTTTCTTACCTCGATCACGAAGACACCCTCGGTCAGACGAATTCCCCACTGCGCCGAAGCATACCACAGCAATGTAGGGCATTTCAATCCAAAAATTATCATATCACAGCCCTATAAATTTATTGAGAATACAACCGTTTACTTACAAAATATATAAAAAAAACATTAATCAGACAAAAATAGAACCACATATGTAAACGGTACTATTATGCATTTTCATTTATTTTTACCAAAATAAAATTAGTGTACTTTTGAAGACAATCTGGTAAATTTTTAGTGTCTTGTCTAGTACACTCTTAAGAATATGTTTGGCCACTCTGCCCTGAAAGGCAAAATTGTAGATTAGTGCTTACTTAACGCCATTTGTCAAAGTGTTTGCTTTATAATTACTCATGCCAAGAAATATTTATTTTATTATTTGTGAAATTAATAATGGCTCTCATTTTCTGTGGACAGGCAAACAAATACAAGAATTTATATCAAACACTGAAGGATTGTTAAACTCTCTCAAGATTCCGTGAGATTGCGAAACAAGAGAGTTCTCTATATACGGTGCAATTCAAAAAAATTATTATACTGCTAAAATACTCTAGCGTATTTATTTAGATGAGACTAATTTGGTCTTCAGTTTTTTAAATCCAATATTCATAGATATTCAACAGATGAAGAATTTGTATGAATCCCCAAAATGTCGAAAAGGTCGAATTGTTAAGTGACTTGATTTTGTTGATAAAATCAATTGGCGAAAATCTTGTGTTGCCAACATCCAAAATTGATTTCCTCAATACAAATATTTGATGATCATTTAGATACCAAACCTTACATAAAACCCTGGTTTGAAGCTCAAATATAATCAACTGAAGGAAAGACATATTCTCAACAACACTGAAGAAAGTAATTTAAGAAACAAGTCCTTTGACTTTCTACTAGCCTTGTCAACCAGTTAAAACAAAGACTCCCAGAAAAGTTTAAAATATGGCAAAATATTTCTTTATTCCATGTTAAATATATGTTTTAGCCTTTAAAAGATAACACTGATATATGTAATGTAATGAAGTTTTTAGATGCCAATGAAAACACACTAGCAAAGTAGATTATCAGTACGGAAAAATACATTTTGTGGATTAGGTGAACAAAGAAAATGCAGAACAATTTTTGAAAAAATGTAGGAGAATATAAGGATTCTTCAGGCTCTAATCAATCTTTAAAGTTATTGCAGTATGAAAAATTTGCATTAATATTACCACAATGAGTATTTATTTCCAAGAATTGGTGAAATCAAAATTAAGAAATTCAATGAGCTTAAAATTATTAAAGCCCATTTTAACTGTCAAATTTGGACTGGTAAGGAAAGAAAAATGCTATTCTACATATAATTTAACAGTCCAAATTATAACAGAAAATGCAACTCTAGCAGTATATCAAACTGATTTTCAGCCAGTACTCTCTACATTTACATGTCAAGAGGATGAAGAACATCTCATTGAAGATTTCGAAGAAGCATTTGATATTTAGAGGGAATCAAATAGTGTCATAGTTTATTTAGATTATTCTAGATTTATTTTAATCAATTTCTAGAGTTTTTCTGAAAAAATCTAGCAGCTCTGGTTCCCATTAGTACCAGGCTTCGATCATTCAATGAGAAATGTCTTCACGTGAGAGCATGCAATAATGAGTCAACCTCCATGAAAATAGTTATGCAAAACACTTTTAGATTAATTGGATTTGGCTTTATTTGAAGAATTCAGCAATTTAGTCACTCTGAATTGATTGATGCACCATCTAACCAAATAATCAACAAGCAGATATGCATATCTGTCAAGAAATATATTAATAAACTTCTCATCATACCAGGCTCATGCATTTTAGTTCATGCCGATAATCTTAATTTTACCTATGAAATAGATTGACAAAGGGATAATTTGAAAGCATTCTACAGAACCGAAACTTCCAATCTGGTCCTTGAACGTGTTATTAGGTATGGTATTCCTTCGTGTTCAGTGGAGCGGTAATAACATACACATATATGATAGTTCTAAACATCTTAAGAATCCAATGGAATGCAACAACTTCTAGAGAAGTGCTGGACTAATTCTTTTGAACCTTAGAGAGACCACAACTAGTCGATCAGGAGGTCAATCCCACCAAGTTCTTGAGTCAATTCTGCACTCAACCAAAACCTGATGTATCTCTCGAGACTATGATTAGTGGTCCAAATGCCTTCTGGTATTCTTATAACTAATTCATGTGATAAATTCTCGATAGAACCCCAAAAATACAAAGAAGTCACTATATTCATCGAATGTTTTGCGAATGGGACAATTGAGAATAACATTTATTTTTGCAGATTCTGATCTAACACCTTGGATTGAAATAAAATATCCTGACCAAAATAATGATTTTTGTAAGATGGTATTTTTGACCAACTTTAGTTTTAGATTGGCAACCAATAACATAGAAACTTCTTTACTAAGACTGTACATATGACTACGAACCTCTCGAATAAAAAAACTATGTCATTAACTAGACTAAAGCTTACACTCCTAGAACTTAGGATAGTACTATATTCATTACCCAAAAGAAGTTTGCAGAACCATTCCTGACCACAAAGGGATAAACAAAATATTAGATTGGCTATGCTTAGTGGTCAAACCTGTTTTAGGACCTAACTCTGGCCTAACTTTTCTTCCACTGAAGAGTTGAACCTATCCTACTTTATGTATTGTTTCCTATATAAAAGGTGTTCCAATAACTTGGCCTGATTTTAAATGTGAGTTAAGTTTAAGTGTCTAATGATTTTTTTCTTTATCTTTTAGATTTCGCAAAGTCAGCCTTTGGCAATTTCAACGATGGAAAGATTAACAATGGGACAACGTATTAAAGTTATCAAAGCCTTTTACGAAAATGGAAGTTCAAACAGAAACGCATTTCAGGCACTTCGCGGTTTTTTTGGTCAACATAATCGACCAACCGAGAGTGCAATTGGGAAAATTGTTCGTAACTCAAACAAACGGGGTCGGTGTCAGATATGAAAACGCCATTGGGTGCTCGTTTACGCCGTTCAGCTAAAAACATTGCTGTAGTGCGCGAGAATTTGGCCGGAGATCCATATACTTCTATTTTTCATCGCGCGCAGGAATTAAACCTATCCACAACAACGTTACATCGAATTTTGACAATAGATTTGTCTCTACCCGCTTAAAAAATTCAATTGACACAAGAACTGAAGACTGCTGACCACTTAAAGCGCCGTACATTCGTCAATTGGGTGCACGAGCAAAGACAAACCGATGATGATTTTTCGCTAAAAGTCATCTTTAGATTTCTTCATTTGGGGTCATCTCAAAAGTAAGGTCTATGCCAACAAGCCAACAACAATTCAAGAGCTGAAGGATGAAATAATAAGGCATATTGGTAAGATCAACAAGCAACCATGCAGAGACGTCATCAAAAATTTTGAGCCATCGAGTGGAGGTGTGCCACCGAAGCCTTGGAGGAAATTTAGACGATATTATTTTTCATACATAATTGCCATGACTCAAATAACATGATCCAATAGTTAAATCAATAAATTTTCATCAATAACACTGTTTTATTTACTGCTAACTTCGATCTGTCTGAATGGAACACCCTTTATTTGGTAAAGTTAGCCAATCAGCAATTGTCATTTGTTTGAGTCTTCGTAAGCCAAAACATGGTTATTTACCACCGATTTTAATTAGGACAAATATCATAGTGGTTGACAACGACTAAAGGAGATTTGAACTATTGTCTTCTCAAACCTATTTTTAACATGTTTAACTACGATTGCAAATTTGATTGGAGAATACGATATTATGATATATATATATATTTTATATTACCTGGACGAAATTAATATTCAGAGAGACCCAATAAGTAGGCCCTTAAGTATCTTTAGAAACAGTAATTACATCACAATTTTCGACCCCAAATTACAAAATGCCTAAAAAACGTGAATTTTTTCTCAGCTGAGTAGACATTTACAGAGATTCGAGGAGACACTTGCAGTATTTTCATCTAATTAATAAAGAATCTAAGTTGATATATCGACTGAATATTTATCATTATCTTAGAGTTAAATGTACATTTAGAGCAAAGTCTTACCCATATTTTGGTCTGTTTGAAGGATCACGAATCATGTAACCTTATTTATGTAAACAATTTCAGATATACCTTAGATTGGCCTTTAAAGAATGTGCTTTATGATGACACTCAAATAGGTTTCTAGAGGGGTAAATTTCGTATTCGTTTTTTAAAAAGAATACGTTGGTTGAAAACTTTTGGTTTTGATCGTCGTTTATGCATCAGTAATGCAACAACGATCAAGACAAAAGGAACAATTTGTTTCAAAGCAGACTTCCATTTCACCATGGGTGGGAAAATTAGTTCCAGTGACATATTTAACGCTAGTGTGTACTGAACTATATTGTATTTAAATAGGAATTGACCTGTATGTGATTATTTGATTCTCGCTTCATTAACGTGCGTACCTCCCCGTATTTAAAATCGCTTCAAATGATAAACTTTCAATAAAAATACTAACAAGTAAATCAGAAACAATATATCTTTCAACTCTTCTTCTAACTAATTATTAATTATGATTGAAAGATTGGATATAATAATGTTCTTGATCTAAACTCCTTGGACTTTCCCTTTAAAAATTTATGTTTGTAGTTTTAATTTCTGGAACGTAGTATTATACTGGTGTGTATATTCTCCTTCTGTATCTCCCCCCTTTCCATTGCAGATCTATAGACAATAAATATCATTTATACCTGGAAAGATATTTTCTTTCCGAGTGGACGAAGAAATTTCCTGGCTGCATAAGTACTGTTCAATGATTTACGATCGTTTATGAAACGAACATGGGCGGGTATTTTGAGCTTTGCCAGTTATTCAGTTGACTCATCTATTTGTATAGCAAAAAATGGGTTTTTCATTAAATTCTAACATTATCTTCAATGGTTTTTGACAAATCTGTGATACACTATGATAATCTGTTATCTAAGAAAGGATTTTTTTTAATTTCCTTTGCAAAATCAGCACCTAACTTTGTTTGATCAATGGACTGGCAAGCAGGACAAATTACTCATTCTCTAATTGTATCCAGATTTATTTCTTTAGGCGCAATACGTCGCCTGGACGGGAAAATACACGCCGTGCTCATGTCGGAGAAGAAATTGTGATTTATAGTGAGTCAAGGATTGCCTTAATCGCTCTGATGTTATTGACGTTGCAACCTCCCGCCCTAGTTTTCAGTATTCGTATAGATTTTCGGCTGCTGGTTTCGTAGACTTAGAGATTGAGGAAAATTACCCGACGATGAGCTGCCAAAAAGTAATCGAAGACTCACAACCGGAAAAGCATTTCGTTAATCCCAGGACTAACTACATGGCAGGGATCATGTCACTTGTTTGGGTTTCTTGCCAAAGAAGATGTAAGACCATCTCATTGCCTGTTTCTTCAGTTTTACTGCGCAAATGGCTTCAGTTTGTCTTTTGCCGTCTCTAACTCAGGTACACTAGCGGCACACAGATCCTTCTAAATGAAAGCTTGCCTATATAATTTACTCTGTAGTGTCTAGACTGTCTGGCAGATAAATGCTGTGTATCCCACTTTGGGAGATCTTTGGATTAATTGTAGATAATTAGACCTGAGAACACCAATCCTAATTAATGATCTCCGAGAAATTCTAATTCTACAAAATAGCCTCCCCCAAAATATCACACATGGCTTATGAACCCTAAGAAACATATTTATATATTTTAAATATAATAGCTAAAATAATTATTATTAATGAAACAAAATGTTATACAGGCACCATTAAATTAACAAAAAAGTCAAATATTAATTCAAGGGGAAATTTGATGGAAGAAATTTCAAAGTCTACTCTAACCGAATCAAGGCTGCCACATAAGTAAAAAGTAAGAAAACAAATGCATGTTTGTTACAAATCTTAAATTTGTAAGAAGATCAAATATTAATATAAATGATTCAAAATATTTCTTTTTACACGAGATTCAAAGCCAAAATTTTATTCATAGTGAGAAAAATTTATACTTTTTCGCTGGGTCTCCTCCAAAATTGGCAGGAGTTGTCACCTTCACGCTTTTATTTTTTACATCTATTGCATCCACCGACCTTTATTGAATTATTGTTTTTTTATAGTGTAAAAAGAAAGAGGAGTTTGGATTAGATCTGTACGTTCTGGAAAGCCTAAAATTTTTATTTTACCTTAGAAGAGATTTTTAAAGTAAACCCCTCAAAATATAATAGTTAGCTTGAGAAATTTCAACTACAGGAAAATAAATAGTTGGTTCAGAGAAATCAGCCTGATGCCAACAATTTTGGGTAGTTCTCCGAGAAAACTTGGAGATAGAAAATTCATTGTTAAAGAACAGATTCCTCACAGGAACAATTATGTATTGTTTTATGGAAAGTCTGATATACATGAAATTTGTGGAAGTTGCTTCAAGACCGGACACGAAAACTCTTTATCATAAATAAAAAGTGTTTCAATTTCAAAGAGGTACAATCTCATTCTTCGAATCAATATGGCACGCATATGTAGGATAAGGAAGGCCCGAGCTTTCACGCGGCGGAACGACTCTCCTTTAGCGAAGTGACGAGAGAGTCCAAAGGATTCGCGGGAAATTCATGTAGGATACAACTCATTCGTAGCCTAAGCTTTGCGACCGTTTATGTGCTGTCTTTAATTAGAATAATGCTCTGGCAGTTATCACTGCAAGTCTATTCGGTTGAATCTTGCTGAGTTGACTTTAGCTACAATAGCAGAGAACCATTCAACAAAAGGTTTACTGTCAGAGAGGGGCGTTCGCCTCTAGCTAATAACACCGACCCCAAGGCTAGTTTGAACAATGTCACATATGCCATGATTTGACACATAAGCATGGCTTTTTGTTGAATTGTTGAGCATAATCTAGAAATATACTATCTACTCTGACTCTTAGCGAACGGCTACTTTGCTTGCTCTTTGTGAACGAGAAAGAGATAAGTCTACCCCGTTGCGTTTCCGTTCAGTTTCTCTAAGCTCCTTCTTCTGCAAGTTAACAGCATTATGTGAGGAATTTTTCTTTCTTGGAAGAGGCCTATGAGATGTTTGTTTCTCTAATTTCTTTACAGCTACCCCAAAGGATACAAACATATCAGAAAACTCATTTTTAAAATATTCTGGTTTGGTCAAGTATCAAACCATACCTAAGCAATATCTTTTGCCAAGGTATTTTCTCTAAATTGATAGCAATAGGACTTTCATGGTGTCATGTTTCCTTAGTGCAATTTTCTTAGCATGTTATCTTTTAACATAAATTCTTATTCGGAGCAAAGAGTCTTCCAGGCAAATTTATTGGACAAAGAGTTTCAGCAAGTTTATAAAATAATTAAAATTTCTCTACAAAACATGCCCTGTTGGAGCCAACAGTCGAAGAGTCTTTGGAATGGAGTAAATGAGCTTTAGAAAGGCTAGATGATAGCAAAGATTCTCTTCCATCACGTCTTAGAACTTAAGATTGGATGCTTTACTCGGACATTGAATTTCTCTTTTCAAAATTCTTGTATTCAATTTGAGCATATGTGTTTTACAAACTTTTATTCAGGTTCTTTTCACTTTCTTGAATACCTTCTAATACTCATAACGTAGCTGTGGTATGTATTTTGTGTCAATATTACGTAAATGATGATTTAAACGCAGTTTTCTTTATTTAAGTCTTTATATTTAAGCTTTTATCTTTTTTTTATTGGCACTCTCCATTACTTTGGAATACAAAACATTCAAAACTGCTAAAAATATGTTATGTGTATTACACTTTTGGTAAATTAGCGCAGTTTCTTTTCCAAATTGAAACATACTTGAAACTCCATTGGTCATGCATATCAAATTGAGTGTGAGATGAATATTTCTATAATTTTAACATAATATAGATTGACATAATTTATTCAGATAAAGAAACTATGAAGTCATAATTAACATAATTCATCTTCATGTATCATATATTTTGTGAAGAATTATTTTCATTTAATCTTAGTAAAAACGCACACATTTGTTGATTTGATGCTGTAGGTCGTTAAAAAGCTCCTTTTTCTTTTTCTAATGATAGCTAAGCAAACCTTTTACAAAATTATGTCAATTCGCGTGGGGATTAAGATAATTGGCTTGCTGTACTCAATCTTAAATAAATTGCCTATTAGCAAAGTAAAGTAAACCTAATTCCTTAAGAAAGGCTTCCTTGAATTGGCATATATTCTCCCAATGTCTCTTTGCTTTTGGTACTCCTAATATTTTCGTTTATGTTAATTTAATAAACAACTTTTGTCTGAGAATTTAAACTTGAGGACGATCATCCACATCACTTCATATTTGTGTTTTATTTCTTTGATTAATCCGTTCCTTTCGAATTAGAAACATAATTTCATATTTTCGATATTTTCAACAAATTATTTAGTTCTTACCCCTGAAGTAGCTTACGAACAAATCCGGAGAAGATGAGTATTCTTTGTCTTCAATTTCACAGATTTTCTGCAGTAGATCATTAATGTCGTCCTTAAACACGAACACCTCGCAGACGTTAGAAGGTAATGCCTGTGTCGATTTTTCCGCGTGTTTCTTCATTAAGGCGACGAGGTAATCATTCTACCAATGTTCACAGGTCTACAGACGTAGCCTTTATCTCTGCCTGTGCCTTAAATTTAGGCCAATTGGTAAGGCCAATTTAGTTTCTCAATTGACACTTGTAGGTAGAGTTTCAGATAACATAGGCCTCGAAATCAATACTTTGAACTTGCGAACTTCAGAAAACGAAGGATACCCGGAAATACATGTGTATTATGGAAGTGTAGCAACAACAGATCAGTGAAGCTTTGGTTTACTCGCGGAAGTATAGTGTATTTTTTGATGTTTGGGAAATCAAAATATGAAAGGCTCCTATCGCATTTTATTCTCTTCCTTCCTGCATTAATATAAAAAGCTTTTTAATCCTGTTTGAATCTGATTTATAATGAGCGTCCTCCCACTGTTTCAATTTTTAGAATATTTTTCCTTATATCTCATTTTAATCCAGAAATTGATAGCAGCTTTAGACTTTTCTGGGTTGATATTATGGCTGATACGTCCTGTGAGGGAAATTTAGGAAGTAAAAATTAATTATTTTAGGCAGTTTAGATAGTGAGCTATACCTAAAAATAATTAGGGCTAATTTGTTGCCAAATGTGATATAATAAGCTTGGATAGCATGCGCCATATAGTAGATTCAGGCCCTAATTTACTATTGAACGCCCTATCTGGCCACATAACCCATTATGAATTGGTCAAATATTTAATTGATTGTTTCGAGGGACGAAGGCGTTTGACAGGAAGTCTCAAAAAGGTACACATGTCTGTAAGCCAGGCCTCCACTGTCGGCGCTGGGCTCAGGTATAATTAAATTGGGGAATGGAAAAATACCTTCCAACTAGAGTAATATTATTAAGGTTGGCTCTTTGAATGGGAATACGTTTGCCGGGTTCGTCTTAATGGTTATTCGAAAGATAAACACCTCTACAAAAATAAACTTTAATATAAATAATAATAAGAACAAGGGCACAGATAAATGTGTAAATCTTAATAATAATTAGCACGACCAAAGAATATTATGACGGCCAAAAATTAAGGAAACTAGCTCCGGGAAAAATATATAAGTGATCCAATAAGTTGGGTTGAAGGAAAGACTGGGAATAGCGAGGTGTGCCTCACGAGGAAAGGACCCCCGCTACCTCTGGTGGATGAAATCGGGAGGTGGAAGACCAATGGTTAGGTGTTCGTCAATGGCGTCCCGATGTCAAGGCGTCCACAAGACTTCGAAGGGGGTTTAGATTACCTCTGCTCCAGATAGAAGTAATCAAAAATCGAGATTCATCTGTGAGACGGTAGGAAGCCTCACCCAATGTAATGAGACGAGAGAAACACAGGAAAATCTTCCGGAGCATAAACGGGGTTTCTGTAATCTTCTTTTGTTTAGGGCGGATTATGCGAAGACAATCTGCTCACGAGATCACAAAAGAGAGGGAACCCCTTTACGTGAGATAGATACTAGAATCTGGACGGCAAGAAACTCGGGCTCTCTCTACCTGCTGAGGCTGTGGAGATATCACCTTAAATAGGAGCCACAGCCATGGTCGTCAGAAGGCGCAGCAAGGCGTCCTAGCGAATATTTGACGCGGCTTAGAAAGAAAAAATAAACGAGTTCCCTTTTCACCCAAAAGGGGAAATATGAAGACAGCTTCTGAGCCTTAGAGCGGGACGGCGTTATCAAACTGGGAAAAGATGGTAATAAAGCAGCCCCAAATTAAATACAGCTGTGCTGATCTGTCTCGACCAGGAAAATTCTCCGTCATAACGGTGTATTCAGTTTCATGCTCCCACAGATTGGCCTTGTATAAATAGGTCTTATGGGTTTACTTAAGAATTAACATGTCTTCATTCATATCCATGCAATAATTTCTAATTTCCTTATCCTAAATGTTAGGCTCATATGGGCTAAAACTCATTAGGGATTGGAGAACAATTTTGCAAACGGTGCACATATTAACAACCATTTTATTAATTTCATTTAGGAAATATATTAATTTGTTAATCAATATAGCACAAAATATAGCAAGGTTTGTTCCAATTTGTCCATAGGCATAGATTTTCCGGCTTTTTTACCTTAGCCATCATATAGAACACTATTTTCCAAATATGTAATAGACAACTGCTCCATAAGTCTTCTTGCGACTATCACAAAACCAACAAGGCTCAATTTTTACACATGGTAAGTTGTCGGGAAATTGTAAACTACAAGGATTTTATTAAGTGTGGAAGTTTTCCTAAAAACTTTGTATTAATAGCACTTTGGAGATGATAAGTTAGGGGATGGGACATAAATATAGACTATGGCTCTTAAAGCCCCCCTTTTACATATGGCTGCGAAGGTAACGTTTTGATTGGGAAAAAAATATTCATCGTTTCTTAAGTCCCAATCTAAATCATGTAATATAATAGTTTGTTAGCTCAATTATCTTCCTCTCTGAAGAAAGAGTAACAGATGAATGACCGGCAGCTTTTTGTGATAAAATGATAAATGATTATTGCGTTGAAAGTTTCCCATCGCTTTAAATGGCTAAATGAAGCTTCTGCCACTAGATAGCGCCACCCAGCGCCAAATTTGAGGGCCGATTCGAAATATCCAGGTAAAAACAGCTAAAATCAAATAGGGGGGTGGGATTTATCATCAAGGGCTAAAAAAATTTTAACAAGCCTCCTATTTCGGATGAGCGATGGTGTTGTAGTTACTCGTAACTTAACAGAAGAATTAAACGCAAAAACGTTAGACGTGGTAACTAATGATATGCGAAGTAGCTATTAATTATAGACCACCAGTGCAAATTGCAAGCGGAGATGTGTGCCTCTTTCACTCTCTCTTATATTCAGTGGGGCGCAAAAGTTTATAACACACTTATAATTGTAATTTTAAATGATTTAGTTAACGCAGGTTAAAGAAACTTACAAGGCACGTGGATTTAATGAGAACAATATATAAATTTGACAGCACAAAATTTTACACTACATTGATATAAACATAGTTTTGTATTTGATTGCATAACCTTTGTGGTCAATCAGATCTTACAGACGGTTTGAGTAGTCTTATACGATCTTTCTACCAGGGATATGTAATTCACTCCACAGGTTTTGGATGGGATTTAGCTCAAGAGATTGAATTGTCCTTTCTAAACATTAATTCTACTTGTATGCAGCCAAGAATTAGTTGGATTTGCTGTATGCTTAGGGTGATTGTTTGCTTAATAATATAAAAGCGAATCAGTCACAATGTCCACTTTTTCCGCTAAATTCGCGCATCTTGCATAATTCG
This sequence comes from Ceratothoa steindachneri, assembly GCA_963969495.1. NCBI lineage: Eukaryota > Metazoa > Arthropoda > Malacostraca > Isopoda > Cymothoidae > Ceratothoa > Ceratothoa steindachneri. Next base: position 34,885,292 of record OZ018323.1, on the reverse strand, counting down.
TGTTCCCTTGCCATCATATTTCAAGAAAGCTTTTAAGAGACCATAAGCCCTTAGTGATATCAGATGAGTCAATAAGTCATAGTATTTCACAAGATAATGAGCGATATTACTAAAACACCAAAACGGTCAATTTGACCGACTCTTATAAGAGCAATAATGGAGCGTTGTCATGACTTGGCCCTACAAGTTCAATCTCACTCGATGCTGCTTAATACTATTACCCAGACGAATCATTCATCCTGTAGCAATATTTTTTTCTCATGTTTGTTTGTTTGTCTGTCTAACCGTATTCAAGATTTTACACAGTATATAGTAAATAATATAATGGAAATATAGGACTATATAAAATATAATTCATTTTTCATATCTAATTCAAAAGGGGAGATAATACGGCTACTCCCTCCCTTGTCTAGCAGATAACTTGCCGTCAGGTTCTCATATTTGCTATATATATATATATATATATATATATATATATATATATATATATATATATATATATATATAGTATATATACTAGTAGGATGAAAAAAGAGATGTGTAATTCGTGCTTTGATGGAAGTTGGTTCCATTCTTACTGCAAATGATGACACAAAATGGGAAGTTATCGAACTTGAAATGAGGGAATAACTCGATCACACAATAATTTCGGCGAAAAACCTGGTCTAACAGTTTATGCCGAACGACAAATTGCTAAAAATATTTTGGAAAGTGCGTTTGATAGCTAATTGATGACTTATCTTTGAAACATATAAATAAGTGCACTGAGGCAGAAGCTCACAGACAATTGAAAACTACTTCATGTACTGTGTCACTGGAAGAAATTATGGTCATTGTTGGCATCATGTTTGCTCGAGGAATTTTGTTGAAAATCTCTGGTCAAGAGTAGGGACCTCAGTTTTTAATGAAACAATGGCACGAGATCGTTTTAGAGAAATTATGAGATAGCTACGTTCGGAAATTAAGTCTAACAGATCTGTAAAGCTCAAAACGGAAATATTTCCACTGTTATTTGAAGTTTGGCTTTGATTCAAACAAAATTGCATTACTTGCTATAAACCAGGCGAAAATATAAAAGTTGATGAACAGCTGTTACCATCTAAATCTAGCTGCCTCATTACTCAGTACAGTATCACTAAGCAAGACAAATTTGGAATAAAGTTTGGCTGCTGATAACAAGTCAAATTACTTTTTGAACCGAGTTTCATACCTGGGTAAAGAAGAAAAACCTCCATCAATCCGACCAGTTGCAGAATATTTCGTTGTTAAGCTTGTCGAACCATATCTTGGCAAAGGAAGAAACATAAAGACGGACAATCTTTTACTTCTCTAAGTTTATGGCATAAATTAGAATACAAAAATACTACCATCCTTGGCGTGGACAATGTGCAAGACAAAAGGTTTAACACTCAAGTTATGATGAATTTAAAAGCAGAAATAACTCTATCAATGCAACCCCGCCCACCTCAAAATGTGATTCTTTCGAGCACAATACATAACTCTTTCTAAATTGAATATGATGTAAAGAGTATTCTTGATACCGTGACTCTATACAATTTAACGACATTTTGAGTGAAAGTTTTGATCAAATTTTTACAATACAGTACAAAAGCTCGCTCATGAAGGTTTCCCGTTTAAGTCTTCTACACTATGTTGGGCATCGTTGGAATTAATATACCATTTCTCTATCAGGAAGTTACTGGTAAGAAAATCACTCTTAGGGACTTTCTTCTGCACTTAGTCTTAGAATTACTACGGGTTTTGAAGAAAAGGACGACGAGCAGGGAATCAGTGAAGACGATACTGCAGACACAGAGATGTTATTGTCCCAGAAAGGAAAACAGTACCAATATACATGTAAATGTGAAATATGGCACCGATGTAAAAAAATATATGTGTATCTTATAAGTTTAAAATAATCAAGAAAATTAATTGCAAGAAGTCGTCCTTAATTAAAACGCTGTCATTTTAATTTCCCGAATGCCACCATATAGAGAGAGGTTATTTTCTTCTCTGAAGAAAATCTCTAGGAAAGTTTATTTACATGAAGACATTTTGAAAAAACAGCCCAGCATTTATTCCCCCTTTGTGCGCAGTAACTCAATCATTGAGGACCCAACGAAAACCCTTCGATTTTTAAATATTACCAATATACTATCTGGTAGTGACGGATATTTATTTGAATGCCTATATGTATGCCTTTTCAATATGGGCAATATACGCAAATGGGTACTGCCTAAATCTATGACACATGTTGTTGATTAATGATAGAGTAGTATTTGTGAGGGAATGCCCACGAAGGAACACAGTGAGCGGAAGCCCCACGGAAATACCCCTCAATTCTCTAAAGACCACCTGCGCCCAGAGTGACAATTTTAAAAAGTTCAAGAAATAATCCATCTCTCGCTTAATCACCCGTCACAGCTGTGTTTTCTTTTGGACACATCTCGCTATCCCTCCTCTGAGATAACCACCGTCGGCAGCCAAAATGACCCAACCCCCTTATCATGAGACAAGCTTCATTATCTAGAACGAGACATTATCATGAAATATGTTTGCTTAGACTGGCGCCAAGGATTACCTAAGGACCGTAAGGCACTGAGGCGTCTATAAGATGAGCCGCACGAGTATTTAACCCAAAGCTCAACATCTCTCGAGGAGATTGAAAGACAGCCATCGACTCCGGTCAGACTGCCGTCTGTTTCTCGTGAATCGTGAATCCCTGTAATCCTCCATCGAACTTCCTCGAAGATCTCGCCATCAGATCTACCTTCGTTTAACTTTTGCCCATGTTCAGAAAGAAGCTATGCAGCGCCCTTCTTTACGGAAAGTTGTAGGGCCCTCTCATCTTCCCCACCCCTTCAAAATTCGAGTTAAATTAAGACTGGAGCTCCCTGCAAGTCTGCAGAATCGACTCGAGTTGAAATTCCGTCTGTCTGGAGGAGAGAAAATCTCATTCTTAATCAAAAAGGAATCAAATCCCATCTTCGAATCCTCCTCGTCATGATTTCCCGAAGTATTTTTTTGAACAGCTGTGACGTTGTCTTCCACATCCCCTCCAATTCGCATGCGCTTGCAGGTAAAGCGATCTTGTATGGTGATCCACAGATTACCTCACTAATCTTCCCATAATTCATTTAACTAACATAATAATTTGTTCACCCACATTTATATATATATATTTATATATATATATATATATATATATATATATATATATATATATATATATATATATATATATAAAAATATATATATATATATATATATATATATCATTATCTTTCTTTGGTGTCAGGTATAGTGGGGTACTTTTTGTAGTAAAAAATACTAAGATTCATAATACTTATCCTTATCTTTATCTGGTGGCTGGTAAAGTTCGGTTGTTTTGGGGGGAAAAAACCCTTTTTCTTTTCAAGTATCTTCCCACCACAGTTAAGCAGTTTAGTAGCAAGTTTGCCAACCTGCTTAAAGGATATCCAAGGAAGGTGTAACAAATTCTTTCTTTAGTTTTATCCCAATTTTATTTTTCGTGTGTATTTTTGGGAGAGACGATCTCCACAAAACCCCTCTACTAATCCCCATATAGGATTAAAGGCCTATAATCATTGGTTTCATAGAGATCAAGTTTTGATTTAATTTTTCCTTATATTTTATTTATTGCCTGCAATCATTGTGTAACAAAATCTCCGTTAGGATTTTGATACGATCTTCAGAGCTTCATAATCTTGTCGGTAAGTTCCTTGGGCGCCTGGAGCTGCCAAACGCGCATTTACACCAGCAAGATTTCCTCATTTGAGCATTTTCGTCTACAAGGAGAGATCCTTGGGTTGTCAGGCAAGGATCTAGATACATTTGTTCACGATGAAGAAAGAAATGAAAGGAAAATAAAAAAGAACAGAGAGAAGATGAAGAAAGAGAAAGAGAAAGAATTCGTCAGCGTGAGCTTGATATGAATCATTTGGAAACCCTTTCTGTTAGCTCGTAAAATGAATTCCCTCAAATCTTTTCGGTATAGCGGCGGGTGTTTAATGACCGCAGGGATATCAGCGCCTACTTAACTCACTTTGAGAAAATTTTCGAAGTGAACCACTCAGATATTGGAACCGATAGAGTTGCTCGACTAAGAGTCCCTAATAGATTTCGTTTTATGGGATCAGTTGATGGATGCAATACTCGCTGAAATCCGCGCATTCGGGAAGGACAGTGGAGTGTTTTCTTTCAAGGAATGTATAGAAGAATCAGATGTATACGCATCAAGACACCATCTATATCCGAAAGACGCCAAGAAGTCCATCCCCCATCCGCAGGAGTAAAAATAACCTCTCCAAATTTCCTCCTAAGAATTTGCCCAAGTTTGTGAAGGAACCTGGTCCCTATAAATCCAAGTACCATCTCCCGCAAGAATCAAGGGATATTAAGCCCCTCATGAATAATCACTCAACGTCGGATTACCCTCGTAGGCCCATAATTTGTTTTTCCTCCTACAGTATTGTCGCCCTGTTGAAAACACCCTGTCCACCAAACTGCAAATTTTGTTATGTTCCTAGTCATCAAATGGAACTGTTAATGGTTGCAGAGTTTCAACCTTCGTAATATTCACCAGATGTAGTAGCTTAGTCGTCTTTGAAAAGGTGCTCCTTCCAGTGGGCCCCGGCCAGGATAAATTAGTAGTAATCCATGACTACTTAGGACGTGCAAATCGATTCCCCGTGGTCCACCGCTATCTCAAATGCAGATACTTCACTGGGTGGGCCGAAGTGATAGCAGCCCCATTTAAGTTCTGCGGTGTGTTGATTATCCAGATCCTGAAGCTATTCCTCAACCCCAACGCATGGCCCGTCCTCCCGAGGGCACAAGCGCTAAAGGACACCGCTCTCCTCGTGTGATTAGAACCTCCTTATGGCCCAGAGTTTGCAGCCCTTTAAAGCGTAAATTTTGCAAGGGCTCAAAAAGAATGCCCCACTCTCCAGTCCTTGTGTTCGGTTGAAGATAAAAGCCCCACTTGCTCGTTTTGTATCTCCCGTTCTCATGTTTTCCAAGTCCTCCGACTCGCACACGATGAATTATTAGCTGGTCTTTTTGGTCACAAAAAAATGGCTCCAAGAATCTTTTGTTATTTCTTCTGGCCTAGTGCTGCCAAAGAAATTGCCGAGGTTGCTTGTCGTGTAACATAGGTTAAAAGAATACAGCATAAGGACAAACACCGCCTGCCCCCTCCAGATGACCCCAATTGTCTCGGAGCATTTTTTTCAGTGTCCATAGATCTAATTAGCCCAATTCACCCTCGTCTTGCGAAGGACGGTCGTACGTCCTCCGACACTGCCCCCCTTAAGAAAAATAGCCAGCGAGACCTGTACGGAGACCCTTATTTCTATTTTTTCCCGCGACGGCATCCCAAAGGAGATCTTGTCCGACAGAGGTAGACAGTTCACCTCTGAGCTATTATAACACGACGGCAAGCTCCTTACGATCAAGCCCTTACTCACTTCCTATTCTTGCTTCCCGCCAACGGCGTCTGTGAAAAGTTGAATGGCACTCTGAAGACCATTCTAAAAAAGTTATGCCATGCTCATCCCAAAGAATGGCACCGATACTTGCCGTTTGCCCTGTTTGCCTGCCGAGAAATCCCAAGCAGAACTCGGGAATTTGCCCCATTCGTCCTTTTGTATGGCCGAAATGTATGTAGACTAATGTGCATATTAAATGAACCTTTTTCCAATCTACGCCTGGATAATGAGATTAAGTCCTCGTATTCTTATTTGTTAGATTTGAAGAAGCGCATGGAATAATGCGCCAAATATAGCGTACAAAAATTTGAACCTGAATTTAGAAAAATATAGGACCTATTATGACGTTAGGTCCATAGAAAGAGGATTCAAGCCCTGTGAACAGGTGTTGCTGCACCTACCCACGGAGACTAGCAAGCTCTTGGCCCAATGGAAATGCCCTTTCCAAATCTTAGAAGCACGCGGTCCCGTAAATAACGTAATACAGATCTTCTCAGGGAAAAAAATGTTTCATGTAAACATTCTTAAGCGTTATCGCCGCCGTGTCGGCATTACTAATATAATTGCCCTTGACGAAGAGGCAGTAGTGGAAGCCTCTTGTCCATCTGATCCTCTCAATTTAGTCCAACCCGTATGTGTCGAAGCTGATGACAACTACCCTCTCGCTTTACTCTCCCTTTCTCGTGTAAACTCCATCCTGGAACTCGATTCACCTCCCAGTTGCAACCCCCTCAGAAAAGGCAATTGACTCTTTTGTTAACTGGATTCGCCGATGTAATTTCTGAGAAGCGTGAGTGCTTCTTGTAATTTGAGCATGATATAACCCTAGCCATCCAGGAGCCTATTAGATACCGATTACATACCTGAGTATGCACATTGGTGAAAATCAAATGGCCCCCAGGAAAGAAAAGGCAAAGGCCATCGCCGACATGCCCCGCCCGCGTACTAAAAAGCCATTACGCTCTTTTCTTGGGTCGACATCCTTTTACCGAGGTATTGTCCCGAATTTCGCCGCCTTACCGTCTCCCCTTAGCTTGCTACTAAAGAAATATTCCCCGGAGCGTCTCGCATGGAATCTTAAAGCGACCAGCCACTTCCATTAGCTGAAGGAAAAACTAAAATCAGCGCCCATACTGAGACTCCCGAATATGAACAAACCTTTTGGGATACGAACGGATGCTTTTAATGAAGGGATCGGTTGCGCTTTGCTCTACTATGAAGAAGAGGGCAACAGTTACTCCATTGCCTAAGCTAGCCGGAAGCTCTCCTCACGCAAAAAGAACTACGTGCTCATAGAACCTGAGGCTCTAGCGATCGTATGGAGTGTACAGGAATTCTAAACATATTTGTTAGGTAAGGGGATCGTGATCGAAACCGATCTTTGCCCATTGGCTTACTTAAAGAATTGTTAAAGACAGAACGGAAGGCATATGCGTTGGGTTTTACCTTAATGGAATACCAGTTCCAAATAAGGTACGTTAAAGGGAGAGAAAATTGGGTTGCAGACTCCTTAAGTAGGAATATGGTCAAGGATCGGTACTCTGCGAAGAAAATTGGCTTAAGCATTGTACCTCTGTAAACATAATCAACTCTGTGTACTCATTTTAGTTTTTTTGTAATTCTAGAACTCCGTCTTAACGTGTATGTTTATGTTTCCTTGGTTCTCATGCAAAATTTTATTTTCTTTTTGTACATAATTGTCCTTTGTGTGTTTTTTGGGGGTATTGTATTTTTTTTTATTTTTACTAATATATGTTTCCGCTAGCCTTTTATGAATGAATCCTTTTGCTTTTTTTATAACTCGCATTTATTTATATTAGTATTTTTTTTGCGCTGGTCAACGAAAATACCCTTTTTAAATATAACATGCACCAGGGATTAAACAAAAGTCATTCATTCATTCAGTGACCGCTGTGTTGACTTAAATTTAAAAGTTTATCCACCCTTATTGTGCACCTGTAGACTCAGGTCAAGATTTTTACATACACGATTCCTGCCATGTTTGGGGATGCTCCTTTTCCTCCTCTTCACTTGAGGAAAACAACATCTTCGGAAAGAGAGGCGTGTAAGAACATGCTTTCAAATAAACACCGTGAGAGGAAGCTCCCTCGGAAATATCCCTCTATTCTTTCAAGACCACTTGCGCCAAGAGTGAGAATTTTAGAAAGTTCGAGAAAGAATCCGGCCCTCGCTTAATCACCCGTTACAGTGGCGTTTGCTTTCGGACAACACTTCTCTCCCATTCACTTGAAAGATCACAGTGGGCAGCCACATTAAGCCTACTCCCATATCACTAAAAAAGTTACATCGTCCGGAACGACGCTTATCATGTCATGAAAAGTGTTTGTTCAGACTGTCGCTATTAATCCTCTCAAGACCGTAAGGCCCTGAGGCGTATAAAGGATCAGCCACCCGGGAAATTACAGCGAAGTTTACAATTTCTAGAGGAGATTGAAACTCTCTTCTTCCCGGAGATGTGTGTATCCTTCTCATCTTCACCAGCCCTTCAAGATTCTCGTTCGTTCGAGACTGAGATTCCATGACGATCTACATAATCGTATCTAGTTAAGATTAGGTCTTTTTAGAGCAGAAGAAATCTCATTCCTTATCACCAAGTAATCCAACCCCAACTTCGATTCATCCTCATCAGGATTCCCTGAAGTCTCTTATTAAAGACATGCGCCGTTTTCTTCGACCTCCTTTCAATTCGCCCTCGCTTGAATGTAAAGCAATCTTTTATGCTCATTACCAGATTATCTCCTTAATCTCCCCGCAATTTATTAAACTACCATAGGTATTTTTTAACCGCCTTTTGTATATATATATATATATATATATATATACATATATGATAGGGGCCAAGTACTTGATGGGAGAAATAACGTCGCTTTTAAGCATTGCCTCCACTTGATGGACCTCTTAATCGCTGAAAAGCAATTTTTATTGCCCAAAAGTGTAAGAAAGAACAGGAGTGGGCTCATGGACGGCAGCCTTATCAACCCGAGTATTTACACAAGGAGTCTTCCCCCATTTCCAGCCATGCTGGGAGCGGCTGAGACAAACGCCAGCTGGGCCGCCTTTCCCATTTCTCTAAAAATGTGCGATATCCCTCCCCCTTATATGCCGTAAGCTCCCTCACTCCACGCGTGCATATGTACTCGTGTGAAGAGGAATCGAAAGAGATTTGTGCGAGAGAATCTCACCGGAGCAGACGATCTTACTCCTCCTCGATTCGGATTGTCATACTTCAAAGGCAAGGAAAGTTTGTGGGATAAAACGGAATATCCCTACCTGGATAAAACAAATACCCACCGCAGAATTAGTTAAGAATTCTTCTCCTCGTCTCAGAAGAAAACCAGCCCCTGAAAGAATTCTTAGCCTCCATTCTCGAAGGCTTTGCTTCCCCTCACCCCCCGTCATTCCAAAGAATACTTCAACTCCGATCAAGTTGAATCTAGACCCCGTTGAAGTGACCCAACCTCATATTACCGCTTCGCAGTAAACGACCATCGCCCCTCATCATAGCCGTGTAACAGCCTGTAACCAAGTGAGATTTGGAACTCTCAGCCAATACAAAGCTTTAAAGTAGCTCTATTGGACTAGCCCTCCCTTACGAGGATCCGATCTTGTAACTGGACCTCCGCCGCCTCAAATTAAAAGGAAACCCCAGCGCACTCTAAAATCAAATATAATAGATGTATGTATAGTATATAGGGCTATACCAAGACAATATATTTTATATATATATATATATATATATATATATATATATATATATATATATATATATAAATTGCCACCTTTTCTTATATATATTAAAGTTAAATTTGGGAGTATTTTCTTTATATATTCTTTGAACTGCAACTTAGCAAGCCATTAGTCAAAAACCGGTCAACCGTAAATCGTAATCGTTATTAATCGCCCTAGAACATATCTCAAGCGACCTTTGGTCATCTGTCTCTCCGTGCTTGTGTACAAGTCAGTACGCCGAGCTATTTTACATAGGCATACCATGTCAGGATTTAAACAGCCGTTCATGCTTACCCTATCATAATAACAGTCAAATACTACGTGTAGAAGAGATGTTGGTGTTTCTTGATTACGCGTGATGTGCTAAATAACGATTTCTTTTTGTCATGTCAATGAATGATAATCTGTCTCATTTCTTCCATGTCCCTTCTCAGGGTTGTTCATGAAAACAGTATCATGAAACTGCAAAAAAAGAATGGATATCTCCATTCAATTTTTCTACCTTATTTAGGAGACGGACTTTAGTTATAACATAATTATTAGGCTAATTGTTATGAATTATTTATCATGAAAAAACTGCAACGAATATACTATCTCTGATCTCCGTAGTTGCTTAATAATGGTATTAAGTTCTTACCTGTGCATTAGACAGAGTTCTAGGGATAAATCCTAAGCAATCCATATCCCAGATTACCTGGATATCAGCCTTGGCTGATAGCATTATTTATCTCAAAATTTCTCATATTCTTTAACACTGGCCAGTATTAAATTGAAATCTACTGTAAAGTAATTAAAGGTTAAGTTATAGGAGGTAAATATCTAACTAGCCTAGCACAGACTTTCCAATTTAAGTACTCGTATGTTACGATTTGCTTTTGAAGAATTTACTTTTAAAGTTATGTTAAAATTTCCCCCTATCAAAATAGATTTAATAAGGTGGATACACAGAACCCGATGCCTCACCTTGGATTTTAACCCAACTCATGTTAGATTTAGGGAATCCCAGGTCTGCACCAATTTGGGGAATAGTAGGTTTATATCCAAAGGAAACAAACTCGATAAGAGAAAATGTGTGAACGATCAATAGAACCTTTATCTCATGTATATATTTAAAACCTCAATTTACTTGCTGTTGTCTTATAAAGAGCAAATAACAACAGATCCTGCAGGAATATCACCAGAATAGCCAAAAGTTGAGATCCTAGGAAGGAGGACATCCATCACTTCTCTTGAACCTGTTTAATGAAGTCAAATCTCCTTAACGGAATTGATTTGTTAATAAAATTGCCTGTAAATCTGTTTTAAGAGAGGAGATCAGGTAGAAGGGTTATTTCTCGAACTAGAACATGCGAACGAAGAACATTTAATCACTTCAGATTAAGAGTGATGTTTGGAATCCATATTTATATGTATCAAATTCCTGTAATTAGTTTTGTCTCATTAATTTAAAGTGTTCCAAAGAATTATGTCTTTCTCATTTGCTAATTTAAAATTCTATTAGATTTGTCTTTCACCAAGAACCGGAAAGATTAGTTTTATCTTTGGCGAATTTTGGAAAACCAAAAAAACGAAAAAAATATTAAATAAAAGAAACGACGATAATATAAATGGAATGCGATTCTGGTTTCAAAGATAAATTGGATTTCGATTTGCGCAAACATGGAAGTAAAATGGGCAAAAATATTATCAGAATATTTTTATTTATTTTTTAGAAATTCTTTAGATATTTTCAGAAAGCTTTTGTTACCTCTAAGAAATATAAGTACTATATGCAATATATTAAATTCTGATAGAATCATATTTCGTTTTGCATTACCTGTTGTATGCGAGAAACATTCTTTACCCAATGTGGAGGTGTAGCAAACGATAGCTAGAATTTAATAGCAATGTATAAATATGCTATTGCAATTTTTATTCTTCATGTGTCGGAAAAAATGTATTATCAGCCTATAATATGAGTGGATATTTGACTAATATGATTTATTATATTTTTTAAAAACGGATTATATCTGAGGTTACCCTCTGGCAGAAGTTGTCCCTCAGTTGGATGTATTAGCACCGAAGATCATATTTGGCGAAAGAAATAACGAGAGTAAAGAGGTGAGGTTCCGTTTTGTATTTCATCGGGAAATACAGTGGATTTCTTGACGTCTTAAAGGTGAAGTTGGGTTGTTCAAATTTCCGTGAAGTGTTCAGATAAAAAACAATGTGGAGATGAGTAGCTTTTGAAGAGTATTAGACCTCTGTAGGTGCTCTTGAATTGCTCGCGAAAGCAAAGGGGTAGCTGAGTAGATTGATGGACTAGATCAACCAATAAAAGATAGTCATTAGCTTCTACCCACTTTAAAGCGACAGGGTGACAAGCAGCAATAACCCTCATATTTGAACTTCTGTTGATACGAGTACAAGCTGGCTGACTCACTCTCCAAGTCTTCCACCGGAAAAAAGCGAGACTGACACGAGTATCGAGAGAATGAGCGGAAACCAGGATTCATACCACTGGACGAACTTTTATCCAGCATGTTTTTGGACAGATTCTAGCCCGCCTCGATGAGTTTTTCTATGTTGTCTTTTACCAATGGGCAGCTCGAGGCGGTGTGAGAGCTGCGCAAACTCCGGTAGTTATAAATATTTATGGCGAGAACGGAGACGAACTCGTAGTCTCTTATTGCCTCCTGAGCTAAGATCCAATTTGCATCCTCTGCAATGCTATCGAAGGGTTGAGCTTCCCCCAGTGCTCCGAGCGTATTTGTCAAATTAAAGGTGAGACGGCTGAGGAAGGCTTGTCTGCTTTTACCGCTAAGTATTTGCAAGCCGTGGCATCTCAGAGCTGCCAAAGGATGGTTTCGGGTTTCTGCTCTACTAGGGAGGTTGTGCTATATTTTATTTTTGAGTGTGTCCGTGGTGCCAAAGAATGATGTTTTTGAGATCTTAGTAGGTTTTTGGCTCTGTCGGCGACTGAAATAATGAGTCCGCTATTACATGAGGTCAACTGGTAGATGCGAAAAGTCCACCTGGAATTTAGTTTTTGTGTAGGAAACCTATTGTGTCTCAAATGTCAGCTCGTAGATGTCAAGCCGGCGTTTTGCCTACCAAATAATTATCGAGAGGGGGTTGAATCGCCGGAACAATTTCAATGTTTGTGGAAGATGACTGTTGATTGTTTTCTTGTTGTAGACCCAAGATAAGTGCGCGGAGAATTCTGTCCAGTGATCAGTTTGCTTGATGCAGGCTTAAAAGAATGTAGCTTGTTGACGATTTCACCAATAGAGTAGTTGGTTATGTAAACACGCTCTAGAGGTAAATTAACTTTAATTCCAAGTTTTGTTAGCAATTCCTTTATATTGCTCAAGTGACGTTGCTGAAGCTCGCGTGTATGAATAGTTTCGGATGATGGAGTGTGAGGCCTGCACTTACCGTCGAGTGAGTGATAGAGACATTGCACTGAGTTTGAATACGGCAAGATTACATTGAAAAATAAATAACCATTCAAAAAGCTGCTGAAGAACAAACGCTAATAATATAAAAGGCTATATTAATAAAAAATGCCACCAGAAATATCATCAAAGCAATGAATACGTTGTAGTTTAAATATGTTTTACAATTCACTAAACTTCATATTTCTATTAATAATAATAGGTATGGTATTTTTGTGTCAGCCCCTTTTCAAAGGCCTCCACATGGCCCTTTCTCTCAGCCATGCCACAATGACTGAAAAGACGGTATTCAAATCACTCTTAAAGGCAAGAACAGAAGGGAATGAGAGTGCCACGCTGGCAGATTATTCCACTCTCTCTCTGTAAGCAAATAAGATCAGCCAGGCAGTTCATATGACTACGAGGAACAAAGCGTTATAGACAAATGTCTTTACTTCGTATTCTAAACAAGGTATACAAACTCTAAACCATGCTCTGCATATCTGAAACGGGAGAAGAACAAGTCTCAACCGGTCGGTATGTTTCGAACGTGGTCAAACTTGTTAAAAGCACCTTCTTATCTTCAATCAATATATTGAAGACGGGTTTGAGAATTACAAATTATGGACTCTGTTTGTGTCAGTCTAACTATCGCATATGGCACTGTTAAGCACAGATCTCTTACTCAAATTAGCCCAGATAATGAAGGACACGCTGTAGTCCCAATAATTAAATCACTCGTCACCAACCAACACTGCTTGGCAGAAATAGATGGAAAGCGAAGTCGGTGGAGAGCACAGAAAACAGATTGTTGCAAGCTGCTGTGCTGGCAAGAATTTTGTTTAGCATCGACTTTAACGACAAGAGTTCCAAAACACAAGAAAATCTATTTTGGCAGAGGGCCTTTGCATTGCCAGGAAATTCAAATCGTTTCTTAACTTTAAAAACAATAAAAATTGACCTGCAATCTTTCTCCGCATATTCTGAAAAATAGTTCCTAAATGCTAAGCCTAGAAATATCCAGGTATGTGCTTTCTATTTAAATAATCATTAAGTATGAAGAAAACAAAACATAAAAGGTGGTCATAAAACAATGGCAAACACAATTCATCCTATGTACCTAGGCGTAACCCTCGACAGAACACTCTCTTTTATAGCAAGTTCTAAAATTCTACCAGGAGAGTAGACCAAAGAACAGTCAAATAAACAACACTAGCACTAATATACTCTGCTGCACAATACGGTGAATTTTTATGGGCTAAATCGTGTCACGGAGCACTGGTACACGAAAATCAACACCTATTTAAGTTCTCTCCCGCCTTGCCAGCATACCACCTCCAAATATTAGCCGAGACACTCCCAAAAAATTCGAGAAAAACTAAAGGATGGACGACATTAGGTAACCCCTACATGGTTTACAGTAAACAAGGAGTAGACTACGATCACTTAGGATCTTTATGACAGAAGACGGATTCGACTGTATATAAAGGATTTGAATATAGACTTGACCAACGAAAATAGATTGACTGTCCTCTATCCAAACAATGAATCGCAGAACAAAGCAAAAGATTTCTAAAAGGAACACCCTCAATTAGGAAGAACAGGTTCTATTTAAAACAACCAATAGCCAAAGTGGGAAAACAAGGAAGAGATAATCTTGTTAAATGGGAACTCGCTACAAGTGATTAATACCATTGTGGTGACACTTTCCCGAACTAAAGAATGAGTTACGTAGGATGCCCTTTAGGACCAAATTCAAGACGTATTAGAACCATAATCCTCAGCCATTTGGTGCATCTAGTAGTGGTGTGACAAGATAAGATGAGCCACTTTAAAAGTAAAAAATGCTATAAAATGTAACATATTTGCATTTAATCAGAAGTCTCTAATATTTTAGGCCTCTAATATGTGCATAGCGTATTCCATATCTGCTTCAGACTGATATTAAATAATAAAAAATTCTTGATCTTGAAAACATATCTTTACCACGTAGAAGATATTTATCTTTTGTAGTTAAGGAGATGATAAAAAATTATAATTTATCCCTAATGGCTAAATGAGACCAAATTCCACTACAGATCATCCATGGGGCATATTAAGTAACACCATATAATTCCTTTACCCTGAAAACGAACCTTTTCAGTTAGAAATCTTGTAAACTTTCAGTAGTTTGTGAATTGTCTGAAAAACGTTTATTTTCTATAATTTCAAATCCAGATCCATTGGGTTGAAGGATAGGTTCCTGCGGTTTTATTAAATTTATTCATTACCACTAATGATTTTAGAAAAACTTTAATTTAATTGATAACAATAAGCAATTTAATCAATAATGTATTCTCTGTTGTTATTTACCTCTTCTTCACAACGTTAACTAGTTTTTCGATGCCTCTGCAATAAAAATCTCTGGATTTTAACTCGAAGAATTCGTTAATCAGGTTCTTAATTCCACATCAGTAGTGAACGAAACGCCACTAAAATTGTTGCAGAGCGATCGGAACAGATGGAAATTCGATGGAGCCAAGTCTGGTGAATATGAAGGATGCGGCAGTATTTCCCTATTAAGCGTTTGGATGGCGTCTCTTTTCATATTGGCAATGTGCGAACGAGCATTCTCGTGTTACAGAAGGACTCCATAACGTCAATGAGGTCGCTTTTCACGAACCCATGCACCGAGTTTTTGAACTTTTCCCATCAAATGAAGGTGATTCACTGCAGTTTTTTGATCACACGCCAATCGTACAGCCAAGACTCTATAGATTGACGAGGATTTTCATAAAGAAGGTCGTTCAATCGATTTTCATTCAACTTAATGGGTCGAGCAGAACGTTCTTCGTCATTAAGATTGAAATGACCGTTTTTGGAACGTGAAAACTACAATTGAGCTGTCCTTTCTGATAAAGCATTTTCTCTGTACACAGCACAAATATCGCGACGAGCTTTGGCTGCGTTTGCATTGCTGCCATCTCGATTGAAAATTAATAACTACAAGTGTCAAAAATGCGCCTTTCTTTCAACTTGACATTCCATTTTGAGGGTACCGAACAAAAATTAAATTAACACAACTTTTAAATAAACCGCAATGTCTTATTACTCAACTTCAAGACGTAGCTTAAGTAAAGACTAATAGTCTACGCTGTTAAGAGACGTAGCCTAACCTTTGCAAATTTTGCTCTCTTTATTTATTATTGTTTCTTAATATGTGCACAAATCACGTCAAGAAAACTTAAATCAACACAACATTAAAAAAAACGCAAGAACTTATTCCTCAACCTAATAGTATTTTTCCTCATAAAACTAGCAAAATTTAATAGAAAGACAAGATATATTTGAAGCATTCTACTTGGATATATTTTTAACCTGCAAATATCTCATTTGACCTCACATATCTGTATCAGAACCTTGATCAAATTTTGTATGTTGTTTATTTCTGTTAACACTAAATTTGTCGACCCAGAGATATGTATAGGATATTGAAAAAATACAGAATATCCCTTATCTTGTAATCTTAAAGAACGTGAATAAGTGATCGAGATTCAGCATCTGGATCTTGATCAGCCCCAAATCTAATCAACTCTTCATAGCTAAAATTTCACATCTCGACAAAATTCCTTCGAAATCGGTTAATGTCTTTTATGATATTACCCAAAATATCAGTAACGTCTTAATCTCACCAACTTAAAAAGGCTAAATGAGTGACCTAAATCCGTATGCAGAACTAGATACCTCCCTAAATATAGATGACTATTCCTTGACTTAATGACTACTCCTCTAAAAGTTTCATCAAATAGCGTCGATAAATTATTGACCTTTCACTTATAAAATCAAACAGACGGAGATAAACAAAAGTAGCCACGGTTAAGTAGATGACATAGGCCAAATAGTTTGGGAAGAGAAAAAATCTAAATATGTTATCTGTGAAAGAGCAATACGTTACTGCCCGGGAATTAGTATATTTAATGAATTTTATATATTTTTTATCATGATCCATACAAATTAAGCAGTTGAGCCATCAACACTTCCAGCGGAAGAAATATTAGATTCATTTTCTTCTATTGCGAGATTTTTCCATCTTCATTTGGGGTCGCTGTTTTTTCTACCAATCGCTTCATCACCTCACGATCGAATACCTCTTCCTTCAATATTTTTTCCTCGCCCAAATATTTTGTTACGCCAAACTTCCTCCTCAATCTTGGCCTTTCTCTCTATCTCTTTGGCACACAAATGTTTTGCATTATTCTTTTTTTCTCTTAGTATACGTAGTAAATAAGCCACATCGCTTTTCTTAAGAAATCAATATTAGTGCAGGAGAACAGTCTCTTCTCCTGCAATATATTATCACAAACTAGATAATTAAAAAATAAAATTTAAAGTGATGGCCAATTTGAAAGTATTATAGTATTTTATTTAAGAAAATTAATACAAATAAACAAAGGCTCCTTTCTATTTTACTGGTTGTATTATGATTTGAAATGGCAATATACAAAAAGTTCTAGCCAAAACCCATTTTATTAATAATACAATCAATTGATGAGCGCAGTCAATATTTACAATGATATCACTTGAACTTTAATACAACTTCAATAGTTTTGTTTTGCCGGATCCAAATTCGTGATGATACTTAAATGATATTTTGACTTTTTTTGTTCACTTCGCATCCGCAACTGTTAACAATTAGATGTCTTCTGTTTATTAACCGCTAGTTTGATTATCACACAGAAATGCTCCCTTTGATACAAATTTGGCGAATTTCCAGGCCAAAGGGACAAAAGTCTGATGTTATTTTTAGTAAAGATCTTTGTTATTGATTTTTCTTTGTGAAGTGATGCGCCATCATGTTTAAAATTCAGCTATATGCACAAATATTTTGTAAACGTTTCGGGAAAAGCGGCTGATTAAAACGTTTTTTTACCATCTCGAGTTCTTGATTTTGTACAAAATAGTTAGTGCCCCAGTTCCTTGAATGAGAACCGCCCCTGACATCAAAATCTTCAAGAAATTCCAAACTTGCGTATGGGACCTCCATGAAGGAATATCACTTTGACCTGGGTCTTCAGCAATCTATTATTTATATTTTCTACAATAGGGGAGCCTAAGAGTAAGTTTCATTTTGGTGAGAGGAGGCTTCTTCTCAACCTTTCCTACCTTTAGAACTTTTTGCAAAGTGTTCGCCTCAGAACGAGCACTGGACCATTTACACTACCCCCGGCCAATATTGAGTAAGCTTCGCATTGGAATCAACCCGATCTTTGAGCTGGAACCTACCAGAAGGCGATTTTGGAGTTCATTTGAAGGCCTTTGGCGCCCAGAAGACTTCGACACAGGAGTATACACATTCCTTTTAAAGTCATTCATGATCCTTAAGAATGTGCTCCTTGTTAAAATACCTTTAGTAACTATCAACCTGCATTTGAGGGCACATTGCTGCAGAGCAACAATGGTTGCACTCTTTTCTTTGGAAATAACAACTTTTGCAAATAAATAAAATTCAAACATTTATTTTTACAAATTATATTACGAAATATAGAAAATTATCCAATAATTTTGCTCATTTCACCGTTTTGATCCATTTCAAAGCTTCTGGGACTTAAACCGACCTCCTACAGAAACAAGACCAGAGAGCAATTTTGTATTCAGCGAACGAATTCTTTGTATTTTCTTATTATTTTTCAAATGTTGACTTTTTAGTAAACCTAAAATAATCTAAATTTTAGAATAATTATTACCTTGCGCGTAAATTTTAAAGGAATTTTGTTCATGACTACCTTTTCTTGAAAACAGTCATTTAATTTTATTAAAACTTTAAAATATTCTTGAATTATCGTCTATTAGTTTCAAAAGTTCATTTATTCGAACATCAAATAAACTTTTAGGAGTCAAGTGATATGTATTTGAAGAAACTAGACAACTATAAGTATAAATGCCGCTATAACTCACAAAAACAAAATATATCTCATACACAATTGAACAATGTATTAATAATAAGTTTTCGGGCCTTTGTTCTAATATAATTTAGCATATCTTGTGCCATAAGCCTTTCCAAATTTGCTGCATTATTTTGGCCTGATTTCATTCCGATCTTTGCCAAAGATCTTCAACCTTAGTCGAATTCCGAGATATAACCTTCTCAATGATCATCTTCTATAGGTTTTCTAACGGGTTTAAGTCAGTTTTCTGTGCAGACTAATTCCTTACGTCCATATTTTTACCTATCATTGTGCTGACTGAAAACACGATTACGTACTTTAAAATTTTGAAGAGTTGGGATCAAATGCTCCTGAGGGAGATTCTTGTCTACCACATTGTTTACACTCCCGCGAAAAGTGAAGAACGGACAGAAGCCAGTCCAGCGCTTGAAAAGCAACACCAACTATATAAGACTCTCACCTCCAAAATTTAGTCTTTTTCAAGCACAAATAATTAAATATTGCACATGTACTTCTTCCCATCCGATACGAACGAATTAAATCTTTCGTTGCTTAAAAACATATTTTAAATAATCCACAGTTTAAATAATCAATGAACAAGGACAACCTAGGCACTTCACATATTTCTACTTATGACTTTTCTAATAGCGTGGTTGGGTGCTATGAGTCTCGGTTCTCAAAAGCAAAGAGAGCCATTCTGGCGAGGCAAATTTAAGTTCATGTCCTCGGCAATTTGAGAGGAAATAGCTGCATTAAATCGTTTTTTTATCGACACAATTTGCATAGCACGATCTTTACTGGAGGTTGTTTTTCGAGGTCCATCCTTTTTATACATCAGCTTAGACAAACTGATATTCTTATAGATCTTTATTACGAGTGAAATGACAATTTCTGGTCGTTTGTAGTTCTTGAAAATAGCAAACTGATTCACTCTTCCAGTGAATAATGTGCTTTCTCAAGGATTACTCGACGTTACCTCGCCTCTTACACCTAATATATTCGTAATAACATGAGTAGCAGTGTAATTTCACGAGAAGGAGAGTGTCCATTCATATATTACTAATTTTGCGTGCAGAATAAAAATTCTAAGATAACGTTTTCTAATCTATCATGCATCCTACCTTTAAATATATGTACATTAGTTTCTTCTACCTTTTTTAATCGCTGATCTATGTATTGAAATTTAAATCCTGTCATAGCTAAATTTTAAGGATCATTCTCTGAAAAGTATAAGAAAATTATCCGAGTATTTTCATGTAAATTAAGATTTTGGTATTTTTTCTATAAATTGGGATAATATATAAAATTCAGTAATATTTATAATATATTTATTGTCCATTTTATTTTCTTCTTCCAAATTTTATCTTTCATTATCACTCCGCCCATAGATCTTAATATTCTCATTTTAGCCATCAACAATTTCATTCCTGACCCATCACCTTAGGCTAGTCATCGGTCTCATATATCAGTCAATGTTTTCCTTCCAACGGTTTTATACACTTTACTTTTTACTCTTGCAGCGAAGTTATTTTATACACTATAAAACTCCTGATATCCCTCTTACTTAGTCCATACTAATCTCAATTCTATGGATTGTTGTTTTATAGAATTTTAAGCGTAATTGCAACGATAACATACCACTACAAAAGTTTCTACATAAAGAGAGGTCTACAAAGAAATTGGTAAAACTAGTTTAAGTGAAAATGTATTTAAGAGAGATAGCTGCAATCCTACTGCTTCATTGTGGCCTGGAAAGAAACCAAGCCTTCAGATGTTACCTAACACCCTTTTATACTTTCTAATCCATCTGGCCTAAAACTTTTTTGTCCTTTACCAACAAATCGCACAAAATGATCATTGTCAGAATTTTTTACTACGTCGAATATCTTAAAAAATTATAATACTTCTAAGCCTGAAATATATAAATGAACCCTCATAATGATAATTTGAGGTCTACAACAAATAAACCTTCATTTTTCTTTTCCGGAACCTAGGAATGAGTCGCTATCAGCGTTAACCCATCATTTCTTATTATATAGTTTTGGCTTTTTCGCCTTCTATTGGGAAGTTTTCTGTCATACTGTAAAGCACACGTCACACCTTTGCGTCGTTGACATGAGCATTGTGAAGCACCGCCCCCAATTTTTATCTTGGCAACGCGCGCCTAAGGTCAGGGAGCAATCTTAAAAATTTTGTTCCTGTTCTAAACTTTTGAAAGGGTTCGGAATGTAGTGAGTTCATACCAACACACGTAAGGGAGTTTGGGGGAACGAGGCGACAGGCGGCGTCCCTAATGACGTCATAACAGAAGCGGCGTAAGGTCGGCTCACAGCAGCACCCCTTGCGGTTACTAGCACCGTCCTCCTAACGTTTGAAGTTTTCCACACACCATGATGTAATTGCTTGTCACCGTATAACGCTGATCATGGTCACCATGGGACACCCATCCCCAAATGTCACTCGTAATGATGATGCTGTATATTGTGCCGTCAGTTGGTGATGGCGTCCAGAACAGCCTAAGTGACGCGGCGACCATGCGTCAATGTGGCAACGTCACACTCGCCGACTCCTTTCCGTGCGTCGCGGCTGGTTAAAGGCAAGGGCCACCACCAGTTTCTCTCTGTCGGGGTATCGTAAGTGTTTTCCTTAGCAGTGGTGAAAGCAATTACACTTATGTTGCAGGCGGCCGTGAGATTTCCCGATGTACCAAGCTAATGAGGCGGGAGAGTGAGTCCTCCTTGGGTTCGGGAAGTTTAAAACGATTCAATCTATGCGAGTGAGTATCCGTTGGCCAAGGGAAGTTCTTTAAATAGAAAGTTTCATTTAAGGTTATTTAAAGATTAAAACCTCAAATAAAGGTTTAATAACAAAAACAAGATAAATATGGAAACATGTACATAGGGGTAAATTGTAAATTAATTTTGGGCTCAAAAGAGAGTAATGCTCAATGACTAAGCCGACAGTCGGAGGATAAATGGTTAACTAGGTCAGAAAGGAAAACAATGACAAAAGGCGATAAACTTTGTGACGAGTATAATTGGTGGAATTGCTGTTACCATGTAGACTTTACTCTTGATGAAGAGGGGAGTGAAGGCAAAGCTCGGATTCGTCGGGGGAAGATAATCTTACTGCACGGGCGAAGTAATCTCAACGGAGGGATTGGATTACCTCAGGCACGAGCGAGGTAATCTTGAATACTGGGCGAATTACTCTTGAAAGGTCAGTCGAGATATTCTTGTACTCGTAACGAGATGCCATCGGATGTGAGAATAAGTACTCTAGAACGAAAAGGCGAAGTATTCTTGAAACGGGATGAGATGAGTGGATCGCGCAATTCTCCGAGTAAATGACGCTTCAACAATTTGTCTATTGACTGTAGCCAAAATTCGCGGTATTTAGTCTATTTGAAGAAACCTTCTAACTCTAAGGTTCAACTCGAGACGAGGGGATGTATCTTTACGGAAAGCGGACGGTACTCTCTCTCTCTCGCTCTCTCTCTCTAGTAAAGGGAGAGCTCTGAATAAATAATCTGTTTGCTTGCTCGTTAGAGAGCCTCCAGGCTCCAGGGCATGGCGGGCTCAAGAGTAAGGTGTTGTGCCATTCTTAATCTACCAGACGAGATAAGGCCTCGGAAAGACGTTCGTTTAGACGGCAATCCTCGCCTTAAGGCATGGGTTTAGTTGGAGGCTCGTGTCTGTGGGGGAGTAGTATGGACGCAAGGCATGTGGTTCTCCGTAAAGGTGTCTCAGTGGGGGATCGGTCGTGTGAGCAAACACAGCTGTGGACAGAGGCTGACTGTTCCCACACGATAATTTATATGCTGCTCGCTTTCTGAATTCCTTCTTAAAGCCACGTGGCCTCTACTCAAAGGGGGGTTGGGTCAAGGTGGGTTAATTATAAGTGGTACTTTAACTGAGAGTATCCGCAAACGGGGTCCTACTAAGACTGTAGGCTATGCAATTCTCAGGCCTTTTTATATAAAGAATTCGAATCTGGTACCCGTGGAGGAGTAAGTTCCATCTCATTAGACGTCCATTTTGTCTCCTGGAGTTTTTTAAATAGCCAAGGGGAGAAAGATTCGTATCTATAATAAATTATGTCCCTATATGATACATACAGAACTTTCGAATACTTCATACAATCGCGAGAGCCTTATGCTCTATAACCGCATAGTTCTTTTCTCGGGTCAGGAGATTCCGGCTGGTGTAAGCACAGGGCCGCTTTCGAGATCCTCTCCATATTGGAGGAGTACGCATCCGATGCCGTCGGTGCTGGCGTCGGATCGAATGCCAAAAGGCTTCTTTGGATTTGGGAGCATTACAATGGGGGTTGAAGCAAGCTTGGTAATTAGCTATAGAAAATGGGCGGTAGCTTTAGGGGGCCAGGCAAGGGGATCTGGCGATTTTTTTCTGCAGCACGTGAAAAAAAGGGGCCCCTAGGGAGACAAAATTCCACACGAGCCGTCGGTAAAATGACGTTGATCCCATTAGGGAGGTTAACTGATTTCTACTAGTGCACGGGAGGAGCATACAGACGATGGCCCTTATCTTCTCTTTTGGAACGCCATTTGATTTTCTCCGATGTGGAATCCTAAATATTTTATGAGGCCATAAGCAAAATAGCAGTTACTAGTGCCTACAGCAAGTCTGTGCTCACGGACTCTAATTAAGATTAGAGGGAGATCAGATAATGATCTCAGGTGCGGGTGGCAACATAAATGTTGTCAAAGTAGAAGGATGCATTATGCAGCCCATCCAGTATCCGACGCATCATTTGATTATAGTTACTGCAAGCAGTAACTAGTCTGAAAGGAAGACTGCGAAACTGCATAAGTACTTCTTCATTGGGGAATGCACTACATTTCTGGGCGTTTTCTTAAGGAAAATCTGATAATAGGCTTTACATAGGTCTATTTGAGAAATATATTTAGCCTCTTTAAATAGATGTAAGTTTTGGTATATAAGGTAGATTGGTTCTGCGTCGAAAACAGTCAGGCCATTAAGTTTCGAAAATACACGCAAATACGGACTCATTCGGACCATGCTGATGGGAGAACAATAATCGGAGTTGGAGGGTTCAATAATCTCCAATTTAAAATGTTTTTCTACCTCTGCGTTGAAAGCTAGGTGTAAATTGATTGGTAGGGGTAGCGTTTTTATCGAATTGGTTCTTGCGTTCTGCGTGTGATTGTGTGCTCAAATTGAGTCAAACAGCTGGGTTTTTCTGAAATCACCTTCTGGAATTGGTTTAACAGATGTAATAATTACATCTCCTGGGAGGGTACCAGTCTAGGGTCCTAATCTAGTTTCGCGGTGGAATCTAGTGTGAAGCCGGGTAATGAGGGAAGAGGATAATCATTATCATGTTCAACACAAACGGCTTGAACTACGTTAATGGAATCGGAGAGGTAGAGGTTCCATAACTCCCTCCTCATCACAGGTGTCTATATTATTCATACAGGCGCGGTGGTGGTACCACTTCAGCATGTTCACGTGGAACAGCTTATTTCTTGATGGGGTTTAAATCAAATAATCCACGGGGACACAAGTCTCCAGGAGGCGGAAGTCGAGCTTATGCGTATCCTTTGGCAAAAGGAGTAATACTTCATTGCCGGGCTTAAATCGTCTTTTTTTTGACTTGACGTCAAAATAGGTTCCGATATTTTTCTAGATTTCGATCCGCGTTATTAAAGCGATGTCCGCAGATTCATCTAGGCGATTGCGGAGGTTCGAATAAATGTGAATAGGAAGATTTTAATTCTTCAATTAGACGGGGGTTTGCGAACAGCTTATTCAGTTTACTCATGGGGCCTCGTATACTTCGGGCATAGAGGAGCTCAAATGTGGCAACCCCAAATCGCTATGAGGGATTTCTCGGCAGGCAAATAGAGCAACGGGCAAGTACCGATGCTCTTCTCGGAGCTGAGCATGGAACAGCTTATTTAATACAGCTTTCAGAGTCCTATTCGTGGAGGGGTGAAATGGAATAGTAAACAGGGGTTTAATCATCATTAGCTAGCCCACGTACTCTATCAATTCTGTTGGTGTGGAGTTGCGAATGTGAGACTGTTTGTACGGCCATTCTACCCATCCCTTTCTAGCTGACATCTCCCTACCTCTGTAAGAATGTGCTTGTAAATGGGGATCTGGCTTTATATATATATATTAATATTTATAATATATTTTGGATTTCATGTTTTATTTTGTTAAATATTGTTTTCTCTTTTCAGAAGCCACTCTATTATTCTGTAAAAATAAGTTACTTTGATAATATTCATTTAGTAAAGAGTGGCTGATTTTGCAAAATTTGTGATAATATAAATTGAATTTGATACGTCCATACTTTGTAATTCGTTGGACGGAGAGCTTTAATAGCTTTAAGACCGCGATCGGATTGTTTATCATAAATATTGAGCTCAGATGCATCAGGCCCTTTTAAACGCGCAATTTTGAGAACTTGGGGAACGTGAAATTGGGGAAATATTCAAAGTTTGAGTCGCAGGGCTAACCTCATTGGAACCGGAGCGGTAAAGTAGAACTTCGTTAATAAAATAAGAGAACTCCCTTTGCCCCCGGGAAGAGACGTGTTCGTGACACCTCGCTTTTTTCCCAAGGGGTGGGAGAGTTGCGCATCCTTTTTCTGCTTGTGCAAATGCCTCGCTGTTGAGTGCTTGGAATTTCAGGTTATACGTGGCCTCTAGGGCAACGTGAAACGCGGAATTCTTCTGAGCCTGGTCTTGGGTTGTGACTGGCTTAGCCACCTGATTAGGGGTTTTTGGGGGGCTCTGACGACCAGCACGGCGCAGAATTTGATCAGGGCAGTGACTACTTCAGGCCATCTAGTAAAATACTAGCATTCCAAGTAGTATCGGACGACACGGAAATGGTTTGCTCGTTCAACGAGGTCGTGGACCACAGCGTATTTGTTATGGTCAGAGACTACTTGGGAATTAATTCTTTGTCACTACGATACAAGTACAACCAGTGTCCTTTGCGAGGGTGGACACCCTGCATCCATTTACGGAGCCGTGTTCGAATTTTAATTCACCGGGAGAGCTCTTAATAAAGAGAAAGTTCACCTGGTGTTCCGGGGGACTATATGTCGAGGAATTTTCAGGATCTTCCAAGCAAGAAGGCTGAAACCAAACTGACGAAATGTCTGTCCGGATGAATTCTAGGGTGACGGAATTTAGATTGATGAAATTCGGGGCTCATATTTATTCCGATAGAAGTTCCGATTTAAGGATGGAATAATCTATTTTCGCCTTGGCGGGAAGGGAAATAAAAATATCAGGGAGTTGAGTATTTAAGAGGGGAAGCAATCTGGTGACACCGTCAGCTTGAATGTCGTAGTGATTTATTGATTTCAAATATATTTTAGAAATGTGTAATGTTTGCGCCAAAATCTCCACTATCTTTAAAGACTGGCAACTTGACGGATGGGGAGTGTAGGGCTTCAGTTCTTGAATGTATGGAAAGGGTTTCTAGTTATTTGCGACTGAGTTTGCGTTTGTATTGCCTATCACTTTCCATTTCTCGCAGCTCCAGCTGCCGCTGCTATCTTTCTCTTTCTTCTGCCCTTTCTTTTCTGACTTCTTCTTGAACGTATGCAACTAAATCCTTACTGAATAATTCTAAAGTTTCTCACTGACTCATAAAGCGTTCATTTTCTTAGCGTGAAAGCTCGTCTAACCACTGCACGCGAAAAAAAACCTACAGTTATGCTCATGGGGCTCTTGCAAAAGAAAAATTTTAGAGGACAATTACCCAATAAAGTTTCTATACTGAACTCCAAAATAAAATTAATCCCTATACTATCAAATAGGACTCGAAGTTTTTAATCCTGCTCGGGGATTAACCTGATTTCTCGAGAGGCTCGTCTCCGAAATGGACACCAAAATGGAAAATTAAAAATTACGGTCTCAAAGGAACACCCACAAAATTAAAATAACAAATTTAAAGATCTTTCCTATCTTGTAATAACTTAAATGTACTTAGCTGTAAGAAAATCAGTAAGTAACTGGTCGTGGGTGGGGAAAAGGGGGACTTTAACACTTTGATGCCCAGTGGTTCAAAGCGGCACAACATAATTTCAAGCCACTTTAACCTTTAGGATATATTTATTTAATGTTTTTTTTAGTAACCCTGTATTCTCACCTCTGAGTCTTTCCTCGCAGAATGAGACAAATCATGATTGTGAGTCATTCTCTCGATGAAATTTAGTGACAAATTGCGTAGTTGCGCAGTGTTAGTTCTCAAGTAAGGAAGGTGAGTGATGTGTTATTTTGAAATATTAGTAATAAATAATAATTTCTCGATTAATTAATTATTTGTTTGATGGTTTAAATAGCAGTACTAAAATGAATACTTGATTATACAGTGTATTTTATTTTGTAAATTTATAAAAATTAGTTATAAAGCCTTATGAAAATATAGTGATTCAATTTGGAACCAATGGGATTAGACTCGCTTAGCTTGTTATTATTCTAGGCTTATATTTAGCACTATATTTCTTACTTAAATAAAGCGAGGATAGAAAATAAATTTATATACATATATATATATATATATATATTAATATATATACTGTAGTGTGCAAATTATATCAGACATTACTAAATCTTTGGACTATTTCATAATATGTCTTCCTTTTTACCACACTAATGAATTTTTCTTTTGTTCTCCGTGCAGAATAGTTTTCTAGTAACATCGAGCAACTGTTAGGTTGTGCTCTAGCTACACTTAGCCCGACAATGTTAAACCAGAGCTTATCGTGGATGATTATTGTGGGGACCGTGCTCCGTAGTGTACTAGGTTCTGCCCGAATATTCACCTTCCTCTGATTATTAGTCTATAAATTTATTATGGATTTCACACCCAAGAAGCGTGCAAGTAATATAGCTATTAGAAAACATGCTGGTTTTAGGATGAGATGGATTTCTGAGGACATAAAGGTAGCAAAGTCAACTGGTGGCAACATTATGAAAAGAGCAGAAGACACTGGTAAACATTCAACACTGCGACAAGGAAAATGTGGAAGAAAACCAAACACAACATACACGATGACAGGCCTCTCATAAAAGATAGTCTGAAGGATCCCAAGAAAACCAGTAAAGACCTTCAGAGACATTTGTCTTCAACTGGTATGTATATTTCTTCTTCAGCTTCAGGAGTAGGCTCAATGAAGTTGGCAGATTTGCTAGAAAACCAATAAGTAAACAGTTATTGAGTTCTGCTATGAAGACAAAATGTCGTCGCTGGCCTTGCAAGTATGCTGGATGGAAGTTAGTTGACAAGAAGAAAGTCATTTTTACAGACAAATCGCATTTTTAAGTACTTGGACATAAGTTAATGGTAGTAAGACAATGCAAAGATGAATCACTTCAGCCAGGAGACATTGAACAGGTGCAAAAATACTCACCTCAGAAGATGTTTTGAGGATGTTTAAGCGCTAAAGGCCTAGGGCGGCTTGTTACTATTGAGTGTATGATGAACATCATTAAATACAAGGCAATCCCGCAGACTCACTTGCTTTCCGCGATGCAGAGAGACTTTCTAGATGGAGGCGGCATTATCCAGCAGGATCTAGCTCCATGCCATACAGCCCAAATAATGCGCACATTCTTTGGAAAAAGTGCACTTACGATTGTTGATTGGCCTGAGAATTCTTCTGAGCTAAACCCCATGGAAAATTTAGAGGCTATAATTAAACCTAGAATCGAAAAACCGACTGTTCTATGACAGAAAAGATGATTGGTGTTGTTATCAATGGCTGGTACCATAAAAAAGAATTAGCAGAAATGCGTTTAAATTTGTTTGATTTTATGCTAGAACGAGGAAAGCAGGTTCTAAAAGCAAAGCCTAGGTATATTTCATATTACAGGTACTATTTATATTAACATTTATGTATTCTTTTCTAATATAAACAACAATTATCGAATAATTATATTATTCCACCACTGTCCGAACTAATTGGCACAATACAGTATATATATATATATATATATATATATATATATATATATATATATATATATATATATATATATATATATATATATATATATATAAAATATATATTATATATATATATATATATATATATATATATATATATATATATATATATATATATATATATATATATATATATATATATATATATATATATATATATATATATATATACAAAGAAAGCAACAACAGGATCTGCGGGTGATAATACAACCACCACAGGGCTAGGCCATTTTTATTTTCTGTCTTTCAAATAAAACTTGAAGACAAAGAAAGATGCAGAATCCTGGTGCAGCTGACTATAAATACATATAGTACAAGAGAAAATAAGAATTGGACGCGAATGAGCAAATAAGACAAGAAAACGGAGTTTTTTTAAAGGCAAGAGAGAGGGACATTAGAAGAATCCAGAATCAAAGGGAACAGAGGGTGGCACAGTGAAGGCGATCCTTTACCGAGGAGAGAGAAATAACGACAGGGGAAAAAAGTTTTGAATTCCTGGCCGGCACTCAAACCTGGGTCTGCTGATTGCAGGTCAGAAGCTTTACCGCTAAGCTACCAGGCACAGTAACTATATCTCACTCAAAGCGTTATCCCTTCAAACCCAGTATCTCCCTAAGCTAGGAACTTCCAAGGAAGTTTTACCCTGGCGTTATTTATGACTTCTCGGTAAAGGATCACCTTCACTGTGCCTTCCTCTGCTCCCTTTGATTCTGGATTTTTCTAATGTCCCTCTCTCTTGCCTTTAAAAAAACTCCAGTTTCTTCCCTCAATTGCTCATTCGCGTCCAATTCTTATATATATATATATATATATATATATATATATATATATATAAGTGGAAAACTCACAAATTATCTCGTGAGTAAGCAATAAATGCAACAAAGACCACAGGGAAAATTAATACGAGGAAACCAAGTACTTTCGACCTTTATTTCGAGTTCTTTATCAACGAATAACAAAAGTACTGAAAATTGTAATATATATATATAAAATGATATAGAGAAAAGGAAACGCCCGCCCCCAAAAACAAAATGAACTAATATGAAATAGAAACATTAGGAGAAGGGGAGATTGCTAGAAACCAAAATGAAGATAAATACAAATTAAGATAATTAAATCAGGTAAATTCAAAAAGTAAAGCTTGACAAGAGGATTAAAATACCGCCTAAGCAATTAGGGAGGGAGAAAACCTGAGTGAGAGATTAACATCAGAGTTCAGGATTAAAAAACAATGGTAGAATCAGTACAAATGTTCTAAAGACTTGACTCAAACGAAATAAATACAAAGCCCTAAACATAAGGCTACATAGATACACAAAATAAATTAAATAGTTTATTAAGATTAATATAAATATTTAGTTTTAAATTGAAAGTGTTGACAGTCATTGTGAATATAATTTTAAAAATAACCATCGAGTTTATATAAGCCACGACTTAAATTAAAATTTAGGAATTTACGAATAAAGGTCGATTCAATGATATTTCGAAAGTGTATCGTTATTATGACATGATTTTAACAGAATCCCAATCAATATTGTGATTAGGATAGAACATATGAACATAGAATGAGCTGCTTTATTCACCGCGACAGATGATTTATTTATGCTGAAAAATTTGTTTTTTTTAAACATTTACCTGATTGGCCAAAGTAATATTTAGAGCAATCGATAGATTTTACGCAAAATATATTACTAATAGGGTAGGGGGCGTTCTTGACTAATAGTTTAGCGACAGTATTATTATATTTAAATACTACGCAAATGCCTTTATATATATATATATATATATATATATATATATATATATATATATATATATATATATATATATATATTTCTATATATATATATATATATATATATATATATGAGGAATTAAACCACATTCTCCGACGACAATTTAATTCAGAACAGTGTTAGTGTATCTCACATCTTTATTCCACTGACACTGGATAGAAAATATAAAGAGGAGTGCATATAAGCATAACACAAGGTCAGATCGTGAAAGATCCCCTCTTTTTTACCCAATCCCCTACTTTTGGCTAATCTGGGGGAGGGGGGGTTAGGCCTAAACATATTGAAGGGCTGAAAATTTACTATTTTGTTTATTGGCTTTTTTATTACACGATTAAAAGAAAATTGACCCTCGGATAGATTCAGATTAGGAGCGGACGATATCAAGCTCGATCTTACAATTCTTCTCTTAACATAGTGAGCCGATTTAAATACCATTTTACTTCCATTGAAATCGATCATATGATTCTTGTCTCTAACATGGCAAAATATTCCACTGCTTTGGCTGCCCACTCTAATATATCTTTTGTGTTCATACAATCTCTTGTCTAGATTTCTTCCCGTTTGTCCTATATAAACTGTATGGCAATCGTTGCATGGTATTGCATATACTCCTATGCTAATATGTTCTTTGGGTTTCCGGGCAATCATTAATTGGTTTAGGGAATCATTATATTTAAAGGCTAGATTAATACCCACTTTTCCGAATATGTCCTTTGAACTATTTAATTTATTATTAAATGGCAATGTTATACATTTGTTGAAGTCATTAGTGCGGGAAGGCTTATTAGCCACAAGTAAAGAATTATCAATAAAAGAGGGGATCTTTCACGATCTGACCTTGTGTTATGCTTATATGCACTTCTCTTATATTTTCCATCCAGTGCCAGTTGAAAAAGGGTGTGAGATACACCGAAACTGTTCTGAATTACATTGTCTTCGGAGAATGTGGTTTAATTCCTCATCTTTTCTTGCGATATTGCATTAATTTTCATCATATATATATATATATATATATATATATATATATATATATATATATTGTATCAAACCTTTCAGGAGCACGAAAGAATGATGAAAGTGAATCCAACAAAAAGCAAGAAATAGAAAAGGGAAAAATTCTTCTTTCGGAAATAATATTTCCTAATTCAGCAAAATTCCGTACATGGGTGGAATTCAAATCGTGTACACTGAGGAAGCGAGATTATTTAATTGAAATTGACGCGGATGCTCGGTGCTTCAGTGTGCATGGTTCGAATCTCACCCCTGTACGTACTTTATGCGAATTAGGAAATATTATTTCCGTAGAAAAATGTTCCTGTGTTGTCTTTCTTGTTTTTTGTTGGATTCATATATATATATATATATATTTATATATATATATATATATATATATATATATATATATATATATATATATATATATATATACATATATATATATATATATATATATATAATATTTATATATCATAGAATTATATATCATTTTGACGAAAGCGTTGGACATATGGTAAGCATTATTTTCTTTATTTATTATTCGTTCGTTATAGGTATACTCATTTTATTTACCCCCTATTACAGAGAACAAGGTGTCGAAGACACTTGATGTCTCCTAAGCTCTTCCAATGATTCTCCAACCAGATCGAGAACAATTTTAAGATGATTTTGAAATTAATGACATTGAAGATGACGTGGTATGAATATACAGAGGTTGTCTCAGAACTGCCAATAACACATAAAAAAACAGCTTTGTTGAAAAGTAAAAAATATCAAGTAAATAAAATTCATGGAATTCTTAGGAAAACTGATTTCCACCCACTCCAGGGTACGGAATGGAAATATTCTGTGTATATTGATGAAAATTGGGTAGGTAAAACTTCATTATTTTTCCTTTACTTTTTCTTGGATCATGAAATGGTAAAGAATATTTGTGAACAAACCGGAATATATTCTTTGGAAAAATCAGGACAGGAAATATATATTTCTAAGGACGAAGTGAATGTGTATATAAAAATTCTGCTTACCTCAGTGACTATGAAAACATCATCTTACCCAACCTCTTGGAATAAATCTATGATATATAATGTCGTAGCTGGTCCAATGACCAGGAATCACTTTGAAAAAATCGCACAATCTCTCCATTTCAATAATAATGCAGATATAAAAATACAAGTCCACCTAGACCATGATAAGCTGTCCAAAATTCGACCAGTTTTTCAAGCTCTGCGAAAAAATTGTATGAACATCCCGCAGGAAGAGCATCAGTCAGTGGATGAACAATTCATCCCATCACAGAGCACGCAATTCATTCAAACACTATAATCCACAAAAAACTTCAAAATGGAGGTACAAAGTTTTATCAAGAGCTGGAAAAAGGGGAATTGTATATAGTTTCGAGTTATATACTGGAAAGGGAACCTTTATTTGATAATAAAAAGCATGGAATTTCTTCACAATTTGTTATTCCATCTTGTCAGGATGTACCAAGACAAAAAACTACAAGATCTAATTTGATAACTGGTTTTCATCACTTGAGTTAACAAAAATGCTAAAAGAGAAATGAAGTCTGAGCCTTTCAACCGTTCGTATAAACATGCTCAAAGGCTGCGAACTAGAAGATGAAAAACAAAGTGGAAAATAATTGAAGAGAAAGCTACGACTAGAGGGTTGAGCAGAAAGCTAATTGTATCATAGTAAAATGGTATGACAATAAACCGGTACATCTTCTTTCCGGCCATCTTGGAATTGAACCTAAAAATGAGTGCAGGCGATATGCTAGAAAATCAAAAGAGTATATCGATGTTCCTAGGCCTTTTGCTGTGAAGGAATATAATTCCTTTATAGGTGGTGTCGATCTCCAAGATACGCTTATAGAACTTCACCGAATTGATATCAAATCACGAAAATCGTTTGGGTCTGAGTGTAGTGAACCCATGGCTTGTCTACAAAAGAGTGTGTAACGACCTCCAGAGCATGGCAGTCTCAAGGGAATGGTGTGGCGCCATTCTTCGTCTACCAGATGAGATAAAGCCTCGATAGACGTTCGTTCAGACGGCGATCCTTGCCTCAAGACATGGGGGTTAGTCACATATATATTTTAAATATTTTTAGAAATTTTAAATAAATACAATTAAGTAACAATATTTTTTTCAATCCTGATAATTAAAATAGATAATTTTATTAAAGCCAACAAAATTTAAAATTGCTGTACCTTACAAATAATTACCCTTGAGACTCGATGACACACATATTTACCATGAAATATTTTTCCAAATTTCACAAATCTTTCTGTATTTTAGTAAAAATATTAACGATCTCTCCTATGCAGCAAATGTATAACATTCATGTAAGAAAAATAATGCTGGGTTAGTATTATACTTAAACGGTTATTATGCAAATTACAATTTTACAACTCTGCATTTAATTAATTATTTCCAACCTCAGAGGTGTCCGAAAAAGTTAGGCCCTGGCTCTGTCCTTATGTTATGTGCCAATTTTGGATTGTCTCCTTTTGCTTATAATTTTAAAACAAGAGAATATTTCTTCAGGCATTCTTTATTTTTTTACAGTTCGAAGGGTCAGCCATCCGGCCCTACTGCAATTTCTCTTTTTCTTGCCTTTGGGCTAAATTTACTTCCAACCTACTTATTTTCCTCTCATTTAGCATACAACTTTCTGTTGCTTTGAATTAATCCTTATCCTATTTCTTATTTATTCGCATTATTTGCGGTAAGGCTTTGGTTGCGTTATTACTGGCTTAGATATTACGTAGATGCTTATTTGGCATATAACAACTAATTTACAAACTGAAATGAGCTTTTAATATTCTCGTTAAATTTCAATGACGAAAATAATTATTATAAATAATTGCTATTGCATCAAAAGCTTCGAAGAGTATTTGAATGGCCTAACTTTATGAAGAGGAAGCGTATAAAAGCCATTCTTCTACCAGAGAATCTCCTGAAGAAAGTTAACGCAAATCCGGTCATTTTGATACACGCATCGTGGAAAGGAGAATTAAATGAACTGAATAATATAATCTTGAATAAACAAATTTAAACTGAAAATGTGTCCAAATTAAATTCCCATTAGAAATTACGTTTCGAAAATATTAAAGTTTCGGAATGCAATAAATGCAGATAAAATATACTCCTTGCTCTTTCAATTTTCTTTTATTTCGCTTTTCCGTATGAGGTATATTTCTCTGCTAGAAACTACCGCAGAGACGTTGCGTTTTAATCTCTTTTATTATTTTTATATTGTAAACCTACAAACTATGAAGTAAAAATGTTGCAATTCGGCTAGAAATGGGCTGGATTGATTTATAAAAACAATGCTGATCTTAAGAAAGTTAATAAATGGTAGTCCGAGAAGCAAGAAGAGATCCATTGTGGAGGTAGAAGGGATGAGGTTTGAAACGTTCTTTGTACCCAGAAGGCATTCAACTCTCATAAACGTGACCAACATCTGCAGAGCCCGAGACTTTTTTTGCTGGTGGCCATAATTACTTAAAAAACGCGGGAATACGACTATTTTATATTTTGACAAAATTTATTAGTTTAGTCTTGCAAATGGGAGGAGGTGGTCCAGCGCATGTTTTTTTTTATGGAGCATCACTTTGTGCACTGGATAAGATGGATGAAGGGGTGTGCCCCATTGCTGTAGGGTGTACCTTCCGTAGCCTTGCGCCAAAGGCAAGTGGGTGACAAATACCTCAGGATTTGGGTGTTCACCTCATAACAGTCCAGCTGGGATTTTTCCATTCAGCCAGGGAGTAGTTGACTAGTGATGCCCCAGGGGAGGTCTTTTTCAAGTCAACTTGAAGAATGATTTTAATTGCTTTCATATGAATCGTCTCCTGGGGGCTGCTTCTCAGCAGATGGCTTCTTTAATCAAAATCTAAGATAAAGCATACTTCCGGTCAATCTCACAAAATATGGCTAGAAATTAATAGCTACAAATGTCAGCTGACTATCCTCAGATTTCAAAACAATTCCTTCCCATGTTAAGATTGTGGCTTTGGATGATCTCTCTGTATTGGGGTCTCCTATCACTGGGAAAGCAATCGGATAGTGTATTGACACAAAACCTGAAGCCCTAAAACGAATGATATCCCAACTCTAATTATTTGATCCACAACAAGCTTTAGTCATAACAAAAAATTCATTTACTTTACCTAATCTACAGTACATCTTGACATTCTCTCTCGCCTACAGGAAGGTGGCGCCTTCGGAGTTTTTTGATGACTCTATGAACGCTGCCATCTTCAAACTAATCAACATTGATTTTTCAAGGGATTCATAGACTCAGGCAGCTCTCCCAATTGGGCTGGGTGTCTTAGGGATGTGATTGACACCAGACATTGCTCTCCCTGAGTAAATATACTCCTTAATTTCAATTAACTTTTTAATGCGAGCTTTTCTTTAACCGGGTACCAGTTTTGCACAAATGTAGATGGTTGCTGGACCTATTAGATTCAGTAGGTAGCTAATTGGGGACAATGCCTTTGATTCTAAAAAAAAGAATGACATTGAAGCAAAAATGTTAGGATCTACCTCCTGCTCTCTCCAAACTAAATGGCTCAAAGACGGGGCAAATCACGTTGCAAAAGCACGTCTGCTAGATGCGGGGCATCCTGATAGTCCTTCTTGGTTATCAGCCATTCCGGTCCCATCTTTAAGAAATCATTTGAATCCGGGAGCCCTAAGAGTTTGTATAGCTTAGAGGGTGGGTACACCAATTTATAAGCCACATAGGTGTAAAAGTTGATCCGGTGTTGATCCTTTAAGTCTGCACCTCTTGTCTTGGCAGCTGGATGCTAGAAAGATCCCCATACACTCTGCCTTCAATGATATAGTAAGCCGAATCCTGAAAAGAGCGGGATTGCAAGCTGTTTTGGAGCCAGTTGGACTTGAACGGGGAGATGGTAAGCGTCTGGATTGGATAACAATGTTTCCTTTTAGGAATAGAAAGAGTCTCTTTTTGGATATAAATTGTATTAACAATTATGCATGGCATATTATTAACAGATCACCTGTTTCTGCAGCTTCAGTTGAAATAACTGCAAAAAATTCAAATTGGATAAAGTATTTTGCCTTGACTGAAAGGTTTCTGTTTGAGCCAATAGCACTATTAGTCACTCGAAATAAGAATTACAGCCTGAAAAGAGAGAAATTGATCACTACAACTCTATTTCTACGCTATTACCACTGAACTCGAGTACAAGTTGCCCAGGATTTTTTTACTAGAATTAGCACTGAACTTGGGTAAATGGTAACCAAACAGGGGGCTAGCCGTAAATTTAAGCAGAGAAGTGGACCCACGTGGCACTACTCTATGAGAGTGTTCGCTAGACTGAAGCTAAACAGACTCCCAGCATCCGGCCTGTGGAGGGAGGGGGATTTTTTTTTTAAGGGGCTATCTGGCGACTGCCCACTTAAGCATAAGTCGCCGTAAACAAAGAGCCTAGTTCTAGGCTACTTTAAAAAAATTGAACAGAAAACAACAATAAAAATAAATAACAATTATAAATCAATAACAATAACAATAACAAAACAATAACAAAAACAACAACTAAACCTAGTTAAATGAAAGGGAGAAGACCGACCTCCCCCCAAAAGTCAACAACTCCACCAGTCAATGTGCACGCACTTGTCCCGAGTACAGAGGACAGGCGGTAGCGACCCCGCCCATCTCGGTACCGGGACAGGTAACATGTGCGAAGATCACCAAGACTGGGACATTTGACAAGAATGTGCCAAACAGTCTGGGGGACAACGCAGTCGTTGCAATAGGGCGCATGCGAGCGCTCCATCAAATAGCGATGCATCACACGAGTGTGTCCGATTCGGAGACGACAGAAAGCGACCTGAAAACGTCGCGGCATTGGGGGATAGGTCCATGGGAACAGTGGCGGCGCAAGGAAACGCAACTTTAAGTTTCCTTCGACCGTCTCTTATCTAGTTTGCTAAGAAGTCCGAAGAGCTGCCCGTATTCCTGCCATGTAGTCGGTGTGAGGAAGAACGAAACGCTCGTCCGGTCGCGGAGTCCTCGCGGACTCTTTGGCACCCTAATCGGTGCGCTCATTCCTCACAATTCCTACATGTCCAGGAACCCAGCATAAGATAATCTCGACATCTGCCCGGCTCGCCAAACCTGTGGCGTCACGGATATCGCGAACCAGGGGATGCGTAGATTCCAATGCCTCGATAGCACTCAGGGCGCTTTGTGAGTCGTTATAGATTACAATCTGGTCTCCAAACCGGGCACGTCACGTAAACTCCCTTACTGAGTGGTGTATCGCCACCAGCTCGGCCGTGAAGACAGATGCAGCGCATGGCAGAGCCTCGCTGACTTCAAAAAGAGGGGATACGGCGTGGAAGCCAATCCCTTCTTGAGACTTGGAGCCATCCGTATACACGGGCACGGTCCAGCGTGACACGAGGTGTGCTCCAAAAAGCTCAAACGCCATACTCCCGGCGCCGTACAAGCGTGGGAGCAGAGGCGTAGTGACAAATAGCCAAATGTGGTACCCTCCAGGGTGGCGTCCTGGGGGAGGAAGGGAGAGAAATGCGCATGAAGTCACTAGCCTCGGGCAAACTATACCCATGTTTAGTGCTCAAGAATTAAGTACGGTCCATTCTCGAACCAAATGTTAGGCGGATTAAATATAAGAGTATGGTTAGGCTAAAAGAATAAGTTAGATTGAATAGATGAAAGTTACTGGCTTGTTTTAAAAGATGCTACTTCACGCTTATACCTCAATTAGAAAATATCTTTGTAAGGATCACCCATAACAAAAGAATAAGGATGATTGGGAGATACATAAGACAACGTCAGATCACTTGCGAAAATCGAGTCATTGCTACTAAACCAAGCACTAAATGAAAACTCGACCATTTTCTCTCCCCAAAACAAATTAATTCTTTGCCTATCAGTATCATAGGAACTCCAATTTAAAAGAGGTTAACACCTCAGATGGATGTCACTATCTCTGAACATCAGTAAGCTTCATTTTGTAAAGTTTGGCGAAAGTAATTCAAACCAAAAACCACTCACAAATGAATATAACCCAACACCACCCTACTATTCTAAAAACTGACACATATAAAATGGGGTTTGAATTTCAAGACATTATTTTGAAACAAATAAAGTAAGTTGTCCCGTTTTGAAGAAATTACAGGAAAGCATTTTGTCGATTTGTATTTCACGTGACAATTAATAATATCGAGTATTGCAAATTTAAGTCTCCTGATTTTTAATAGAATTGCGGTTTTAAAATAAATAATTTGACTTTATTAAGTTTTGCAAATTAAACCAAAACGACCCAGAAATTTGAAGCTTAATGTAAATGAAAATGTGTGGAGGTTACATAGTTCAGGTAACCTGTAAAAGAGATGTCATACATATTATAAACATGAAAGGTGCCTAACATTCTTAAACCATACTAACTTCGGCAATAAAGACGGATCACGTGTGTTTAGCTATGGAATACAAAAATAAAATTCAATCACTTCGTCATCAGCTACCATTTCACAAACATAAGGTACCATTCGTATCTTAATATTCTAACTATATCAGCTAATTTGTGCAAGGTTTCTAACACGACTATTAAATACAGCTAAAAAAAATGACTAAAAATTACATCTCTTTCTGCTCTGGTGAAAGGAAGTGCTCATATCTGGGAATATTTCTTTACAGAAGCTTCGGTTCTTCTCTATTGATAATAAATAAAGATGCTCAAATGATAATATCTACCATAAAGGTTGTTTAAATTTCATAACTACTGGTATTTCTGAATTGTTTGGGATTCTGATGATGAACCTTGATGGACAAAATTACGTTCAAGATCCATAATTAATGCATTTGTTAAACCACATTCAAACAGAAAATGAGCATAGTGAAAGGGCAATAGCAGAAAAATAATACAATAGCACTGATGAATAAGGCGTGAATTAGATAGTGATTTATTAAATGACGATAATAACAAAATAACAATCGTAATAATTTTATTCAACGTCTCCTTAATCACACAAAAAAGGTTATTGATGATTTTTAATAACTAAATCACAATGGCAACAAAAGTACTTCAATAATAATTTAGATGGGGTTGGTGAAAGGAGCAGTAGCTGCACTAAGTTGGAAAAATGAGTGTGAATATCATAAAAAATACAAAAAAAAACAAAATATAAGCAAGATAAGAGGGTTCACAATGATAAAAACTGACATAACT
Source organism: Ceratothoa steindachneri (assembly GCA_963969495.1). Taxonomy (NCBI): domain Eukaryota; kingdom Metazoa; phylum Arthropoda; class Malacostraca; order Isopoda; family Cymothoidae; genus Ceratothoa; species Ceratothoa steindachneri. The sequence continues at coordinate 34,845,648 of OZ018323.1, read as the reverse complement.
TAATAATTCCCAAAATATTAAATAAAATATAACCACCAAAGTCAAGCTTTAGCACTGCCTAAACCAAAATACTAGCAAAACAAAAGGAGGAAACAAGAAAAGAATATACTTAAACTTAGGAACGAACGTAAACTACAAAGATACCATAAGAATAAAAAGGAAAAAAGGCAGAAATGAAAATATTAATAACAAACAGAATTCTGCGAAATATTCTTTTTCCTAGCAAGATACGCGTAAAAGACGTCCTGGAATTTAATTATATACACTAAGTTGAGTAAAGGCGAGATCCTAGTGGGTAGCTTCTCTAAGGGCTGAAAAAAGCCATACACCACGTTTTTAAGGACATGCTTGTTAGTTTAATTTATATATACACTTCCAGATTTCTATGGCGTCTTCTAATACATTAAATCTTAGTGATTCTTCCTCTTATATTCGTTTTTATAATTTAACAGGGAATAGCAAAAATTATAATGTACCCAACTTCTTCCGCTCCCCCCAGTCTCATCTTACTTATTGACGAGGATTATCGCATGAGTCATTGTTATGCTTTATGTTTTCCATTTGTAAAGTTTAATTGGTCCTTCTAGGATTGATCTAAGTATAAATATATAACGTATTGCTATTCAAAGAAAGAAGTAGTGGTGGTGCATCTTTAATTGGATTATAACGCTGCAATAAATCATGCATTCATATTTGCTCAACAATGCGGAAATGATATGCGTTATAAACAAATTCTCGGTAAAATGGCCATTTATTATATTAAGAAATATGTTGTGCCTCCAAAAAAGGTTAGGTGAACACCGGCAAGCTCTTCATTTCCAAGATGAATTACGATATGATAATGAATCTAATTTCAACAAAAATGAGAAGATAATTTAAGAGAAGACGGTGTGTTCGATCAGGCTGCAAAAGTGTGGGACCTACTCAATGTTCCAATTGTGATGTTGGATTATGCGTATAATGCTTCATTCCTTATCACACTAAATAATTATCTATTGTGTTAAGTACCTAGAGCTCTATTATAGGAGAATTAATATATTTTGTTATTTTTAGTTGTTTAGAAGTATATAAAACACGTGCGAGTAATATTTTTGTTTTAACGAAAATTAAACACTTTGTTTCATTATTATACTTATTTTGTATTAATTTGTAGCACAATCTTAAATTATTTTCATGCCATCAATTTAATTGCGAAACAGAAACATTCATACTTTAATTTTTAGAGTTGTATGATGTTTTCATGTATGCAAATTTGGTGTAAGGAAAGTTGGTTTCCGCTAAATATATGCTCCGTTTAATTTTTTATCCATATCCTCATAGTGTAACCATATGGTAACGTGTAATATTTCGCACACGATTAAAGTTAAATACTTTATACTTAATATGGTAAGTTATACCAACTCGTATGTTATACCGTGTAAAATTTACTGAAATCAGATGTTTTTTTAATTAATCTGTGAGATTTCGGGTAATATTACTCATACTAGTTCATACTTTTAGAAAACTTTGTACTGTTTGTTTTTCGGTATGAACCTGAATATATTTTCAGTATCTATAAGATGAAGTGTACATATTCATAAATATTATTGTAGAATAAGTTAGAAATATCCTGTGGATAAGTTTTCCATTATATTTATTCTAATTAAATTATAAATTCTTCTAGTTTCCTAAAATACACTAGCAAATTTATTGTGCGATAATAGTCTTGCTTTAGAGTTAAAATCCAGCTATCCTAATATATTTGGAAAGCCCAACTGCGTATAAAATTTTCTCTACATTTGTTGTCCATAGATTCACGCATTGGTTCAAGAGAGCAAAGACATGTAAAATATCTAATGACATTTGTAAGATATTCAACCTATTCTCCCAGTGCTAAGTATTTAAAAGTTGTCTCGATGCTTACATCTTGTCAATTTTCAAATATGTTAGCCCTTAAAGTAAAGATTAATATCTCAAAATTCCTTTTCCAAAATTTTATAGTAGATGTCACATAGTAGTTAATTGCATTGAATGCATATGCTTTGCTACGAGTGAGTTGGCGAACGGATTCAACTTATGATTAATTGAGCGGTTCTCATTAAATGTATTAAAGGATTAAGCAGGTTTCAAATTTTTAAAATGAGTTCAATTTGGAAATCACGTTTGGATGTATTTTAATTGCATTTATTATACAACTCATAAACTTGGTAAAATCTGTGTTTTGAGATGTATAGCTTTTTGGGTGATAAAAACTCATTAATTTTATTGCCTTTTCTAATATTCCCCTAATGCCTTATCAATAGTGTTGAGAATATTTTGCCTTTCTGGCCAATATGTTTTATTAAAATCATGAGACCTAGTATACTACTTGGCTTTAAATGGGTTCGTGTTGAATTTTATTAAGTTCCTTTTTTATGGGAACCTAAAGATTTTTTTGAAAGAGATTGTAATAACTTAGTTATGTGTTGGAAATTCGGTTAGTACAGGAGAACTATGTTTTTATGGTAGTGTTTTCTAGTGTTCGGAAAGTTTATTGGGAGATAAAGGTTGGTATTTGCGGTACATTATTTATTAAAATGACAGATGGCATAGTCTGAGGCTGCAGCAAACCAAAATAGTTTTGAGCATATGTACAACCAACTCTTTACTCCTGGAAGTCTATGGATTCAAAATAACGACTTTTTCTTTGACCACCATTAACTGTGGCCGAGAAATGACCAGATTTTAGGAGGTCTTACGGTGTTTAAGTTATGAGACGGAGGCTTGTTGTTCCTGGCATTAAAAGGGAAGATGTTTAAAATTGTGAACAGTAATCTTTGCAGTGCCGGTCATTAGATTCAGCTCAATATACTCATTGTGTGAGTGTTTAAGCCTACTTGGTAGCTTGCTTAGATTGGCTCTTTGTACCACTCACTATGCTAGAATATTTTATTTCACTGTGCTAGGTTGTGGGCGGAGTGGTTTTACAATTTGCGCTGGGGTTAGATCCGAGTATGGTCATGAGGTGTCCACTTCGTTGTAATAGATTTTCAATGCGAGAAGTCCGTCAAATGAAATTTTGTTGAATAATAGTCGTGCATTCCGATTTTAGCAGGTGGCAGTAATTTGCGAGAATTGGAATATTTGCAGACATTATCCAGCAGAATCTTCCCCTTTAGGAAAGTGTATAATTGAAACAAACCATCGAAGAAGCAATTATTGGTACCCAATTTCCATCTGATCCTTTGAACTTACTGTTTTCGTATACGGCCCCTGAATTGGTTCCTTCTAATGTATGGTTCATCTATTCATGGAGACAGATGTGAAAAGCTCTAGTAATGTTGCGGTCGATGGTATCCCTCGTCACATTCTGCATGTTCGACATTTATTTGACGATAGTGATAATAATTAAGATGAAGGTAAAGCTGGTGATGAGAGGGCGCTACAACTGCATGGTGGATGATGGTGGTAAAAGTAAGAGGAGGACACGCCTCTGAATCAAGATCGGCGACCTGTTTACCAGCGAGAGTACCGGTTTAGATGAAGGGGATATGTTTGTTTTTGATTTAGATATCAAAGGAAGGTGCTGTAGGATAGTTGGCGGTTGATCGTTGTGTCTTTTATAGTTAACTTCTTTCCTTATTGTTGGTACTTCATCAGTATTAACAGCTGTTGTTACCGAGTATCTTGCGATATATTCTGACTTTGTTTTTCCTGTTATTTATTGTTAATTAGTTTTTTTTTCATTTCTGATGGTTGTCTTTAGGTTGAAATTTTGGGGTATTTTCGTTTATAGTTTGTTATGTTTTTGGTGATGGCATCGAGTGATTGTCCCTGTTCGTTTCGCTTGATTCTTTGTGGTTTTGATCTGATTTCTTCTACGACCAGTGAGGTAACAGTCCGTGATTCCCGAATTGTGCTGGTGCAAGGTTGTGTCTCATGCTCTGTCCATGTTGGCAATCGTTGTAGTGCCAATTCCTTCGTAATTATCTGTGTTTAACAGCGCTGGTTTTGTTGTACCAGTTGAAATAGTACCTCTCTTTGATTGTTCCTTTTTGAGAGTCACTGCAGTTCAACTTGAGCTCGTCGTTTATTGAGGTGAGGTAACATTTAAGCCGTTTTTATACAACAGAAAGAATAAGCTTTCTTCTTTTTTTTATTTATCCTCAAATTGCATTACTCATTTGTATTGAATCGTCATAACTTCAGTGATGAACTGATGAAAAGGTTGAACGATTTCATTCAGAAGTAAAAAACGTGGAAGAATAACACTGCGGACATTGAGATACTATCATGTTCAGAAACTATACCACAGCATTCAACCCAAATGTCCTGGTACTTTTGAATATAAGAAATTTTAAAACGCAGCTATGTTAGATATCTCAATAATACTATTTTTTTCTTCTTGTCATTTAAAATCCCCTACTGCTTTGAATTATATATAAAAATATATTTCATATCAGGATAATCAAAGCTGATGGAAATAAATTAGTGCCACTCGTAGATACCAGCATCATTACTGTACTAGGAATCATGGACTAAAGGTTAAATCCCATATATTAAATCCACTTGGACATTTATTTATTCGCTCGTGATTCTCTTCCTCTTTCAAAGTCATTTGTACCCAATTGGTAAGTGATTGGTTCCCAGTTTAATTTTTTTTCATCTTACTATTAGAGTATTGTGGATGTTAATTAATATATATTTTATCACATTTAAATTCATGTTTGATGGGTAATATTTGGAAGGATGTTCTTGTTTGAGATGACAGTTAGTTACTGGTTTTGAAGAGTCAGTAGACCCATTAGTGATAAGGTCCCTCCTTAAAATGTTTTCATCAATAACCATTAAACCTTAGTTGGTTTAAAATTTCTGCTTAGTTCAATAATAAATAATTTGAACTTAGAGGAATCTGTAGTCTATTATTACGCCACTTTACTGAATTACAGGAAACTAGTAAGATTAAATTATAAATTGGTTTCGGGAGGTCAATGTCTGGTTGTCATGATTCCGAAACTCAAAGCATAATAGGATTTTTTCTTTTACCAATATGAAATATAGTGAAGATTTTATATTTTCTCATTAAACTAACCTCCGCTTGTCTCTTCTTAAACAATTATTATTTCACCTTAGGATTTTTTCCCAATGCGTTCTTTTCCCTCTCTACCATAACCAAGTATATTATGGAGTTTTGGTTATTAAATGTTTTATAAGAATTTTCTTTATAACCAAGGACAAACCAAGGTTGCGATTTGAGCTACTTGTGAAATTGTCTACAAATTTACTCTACTCGAGAAAATAGACTAATTTTTATGTACAAATTTAAATAGTCATATGTAATTCTGTTCAATAGGTTGATAGCATCAATAGTCTTATTTATCCCTGGAGACCGTTTTAACAGTTGCTGAAGAATTTAAGATTAAAAAAAACACACTACTGCAAGCTATGCTAAAGTAATACGGAAAGAAGGTCAACACAGACCGAAGTCACGTTATCTCAATTATTCTCACTTAGGACCATATGACTTTACGAGCTTCAAAACTTTCAATAAATTCTGGTCTAACATTGGGGAGACCTTGCTAATTATATCATACAAAAAAAAAACTAAAACAACATAGAGACTTCAAATTCCTTTAGTATCGACTCAGAAGTAAAGATTTTTCAACTTTCGACTGGTTAACATTTACTCCGATATAATATCTCTTTTTCAAAGTATTTATATATTTAATGACTTTTAACGAGTTAGTCTGACACAACTTAGGAATGGAAATAATTTCTCTATTGGCTGAGTGGACTCGGAATTCGTCTAAAGGAGTCTAAATACTGAATTATTAGAGTACCACAGCCTTTAATCAGTTTTCAGGAAAGAGCGGGTCAACACGTAAGGATCCTGTAAAACCACCAAGAATTAATCCAATATATATTATATATATATATATATATATATATATATATATATATATATATATATATATATATCATTTAATTTATCAATTAACCCAAATATTTACACGAAATTCTCTAAGTTCAACATGGTTCACACGAATCGAACATTGGCTTACTTCTGACGAGAGCTCTTGATCAAAACAAAGTAGGTTTCACGTAAACAAACCATTTGCCAGATAGTTAATTTCTGGAGGCCTCTAAATTACAGAATTAAGCCACAATTTAATTCCCCTTGTCTACCTAAAATATGACAGCAGTCAGGAAAATACTCTTCCTCCTTTAGTTAGCTTGGGAAAGTTTTACAAATTCTATTCAATCAGTTTTAAAAATTCTAATTAATCAAAACAAAAATATATATATTTATTTGAACTTACATAACCTTGATCGGCAGAGGGGTTGACGGATGTCGCTTTACTGGATTTTTCACGAGTCTTTGCGTTGCAGGGGAAGGAGGGTGGTTGTCACTGAGACGGTAGAAACCGATGTCGATCTCTTCTTATGGCTTTATCTATCCGCTAATAAGTCTAAAAGACGGAGAGAGGGGTTGTGCTCTCTGGCTAAAAGAGTACTCTTATTTGCAGCTCTTGAGTTCTTCTTGTACACTCATCTACTTTGCAGGGTTACCAAAGTGAGTTTTGGTATACGGGGTGATCAAGAAAGTAATTAAAGAAAACTTACTTGGGGATTAATTCTTCTTCTCTCAAAATTACTGAGATTGCGATTTGAGAGTCGCTCAATGCGTGAGCGGATATTCTTTTATCTTGCGACCGAAATTCTTGTTTGGCACTTAGGAATTTTGATCCAGCCAGACCTCTTGCTAAGTATGCGAAGGATAAATCGGTATGGCACAGGGCGAGGGACTGATCACAAAAATCTAGTCCTATATCGTCTCTAACAGAATAAATCTCTTTCTTTCCTTACGAAGCTTATTTATAGCCCGGACACTATCCCAACTAAGGAGGACGTGGTAATGCCACTGAGGTGAGTGCCAGGGGGAAGGCAGGTAGGGTGACACCACGGAGCCAAGGTCTGCTTCTTAATGAGAGGTGACAACCGTCAGATTATTTCACCTCGGTGGTCTTTTTGATCTGATGCCACTCTAACCGGAGGTCTCTTGACCTCGTAGGTAATCGGATCTTTTGGAGTTCGGTGATTAACTGAGTGTTTTGCCAAGCAAGTTGTTCATCCCGTCAGTTAGATGGATTTCTTCCTCAGTTTACCTGGGGCCAGTTTCTTAAAGGAGCTGCTTAATGACCTTTTGCGGCTTCCTTGTGACGTGCAGCTCGAGTTGACTACCCACTCGGCGGTGAGATCAGAGCCCCTCGGCAGATTGCTTGTTGGTCAGACGACTACCGTTCTTAGCACCTCAATTACTTGTTCTTTTCTCTCGCTCTCTCCGGTAAGGAATTTTAATATATATCTCCGCTTGGCCCTCTGGGTGGCGTTACGTTTTAATTCCTCTACAACAATATTATAGCTAAAAAACTCATTGAAAAGTAAAATAGTTACCAATATCTTATAGAGTCGCGTGCACGCGACTCAAAACAAGAATATGTGCGAAAAACATGAATCACATAGTTGGGAAATTAAAAGATCTTGAAGTATGTTCATCTGATGTTCTAAGACAAAATGAGTTTTCCCATTTTGAGAATTGTCAACTTTGAGGGAAAATTTAAGCTAAACGATAGAAGAAAATATCAAGTAGAGAGACAACGAAGAATAGAATCCAAGTTGACCGAAAGCGTAGTTATTTCTAAAAATGTTATGGTAGATTTGTGGTGTGAGATGGAAAGAAGAATCCATTTTTACTTTTGGAACCAAGCAAACACTAACAGTCCAAACCTATTCTCAACACTTTACTAAAATGCTATCAAGAGTGGCCATAAAACATCCTTCATTTTTCATTAGACAAGTACAGATAGTGTGTCCCATCAACGTCATGATTCATATTAAAAAGCTCTCTATGTCTAATCACAGATAACTGGATATAAAATTTGGCACAATTCTCTAAATAATTATTCCGTAGTTTTTTTTATCTTAATAAACATTTTGAAACCTATGTTCCTGTGATGCATTGTTCTTCGATTTCCTAATATATGTGCGTATTGAGGTTATAATAATGGTACACGTATGATTTTCGCATTGGAATGTTGGCACTTTCATGTAGCAAATCCTACTCAAAAGCGATACTGATACAAAACTTTCTGCATTTTCATTTGTTAAAATTATAACAAAAACATAAAAATCACATTCATGTAAGTGAAAATTAAATCTTGGATTATCACAACAATGAAAAATATATATCCCAGGGACCAAATTTTAGGAAGGCCATATTTTTAACCGTTAGAATTTTTAAAAATTACTATTAATTCAAATGACTTTGTATATTATTTTAATTTAATTGCAAAATTTTAACATGAGTAAACTTTTTTGAAATTAAAGGTTATTTTCAACGTTTTAGAAAATAGAGATTCAGTGAAATTTTCGAACATTATTAAAGTAAGGCTAGTTTTTCCCATAATTGAAGCTTTTATTAAAGTTCTTGGAAGAGTTTAGAAAAATGAATCTAATTATCGAATTCTATGGATTTAAAAAAGAATTCAAATCGAGAAGGGTAGAAAATGCAGTAAAATTAAGGCATGACTGTTTTTTTATTTTTATGTATATATAAATGTAAAAGCAAATTTAGATAAAAAAAGAGTTTTGAGGATTGTTTTTTCTGTATATCTAAAATATTTCATTAGTAGTCTTTCTTTGCCTATTGGCATAGAAAAAATCATTGATCTATAAAATAGACCAAGAGTGTACTATTAAGAGATATGTACTAGATATTTTTAAAATTAATTTAGTCCAAAACCCCGATATGAGTTCAAAATTGGCCATAGGGCACAGACCTTCAGTCTGTGCCCTATGATCCTCTTGTCTCTTTATATTTCTATTTGCTATATAGGCCTATTTAACCATTTCTTAGTTTTTGTGCTAGTTTTCATTGCATCCCACATGCAGTCTCCTTTCACATTTCGGGCACTTTTTTTCGCATATTATGCATGCTACAATGAAATCTTTTCGGAACATATCATCATAATGTGACTTACTTGGTCTTACTTCACTAGGTGGCTAGATGTGCCGAGGGCCCTCGCGAGACTTTATCACCCCTTCTACTTTTACCATTGTTAGTGCAATTTGGCTCCTAAATTGAAGGTTCAGATTTAGCAACTGATGCTTCAATATGTTGGTGGAATCTATATGCAGTCTCTAATGTCATGTTATGTAAGCTTGTTAGAATGGAATATCAATGACTCCTACTCAATTATTGTACATTTTAATGAGGTATGGCTTGCAGACTAACTCGTTGCTCTCCTTTTTCACACGCCGCTCTGCGCTATGAAGTGAATTAAAGCATACTAGTTACTTGCAAATTTTATAGCAAAGTTGTACACATTCGATGCTCTCTGAATTGTACTAAGACCATACTAGTTACTAGCATCTCTTACAACAGAGTTGTCAATAGACTTCACATACAACACGATACCATCTGGTATGGGGAAAAAATTAACTTCGCTATTAATTTCCTAACTTTTTTGAGAGCAAATAAGATTTTCTGTTTTGTTCTCACAAAGTGTTCTACAAGCTCGATTACCACATTGGCAATTCATTCAGCAATGCATGGCTTTTGAATTAATTATCAAATAACAATACATGATGGTCAGCACTCTTAATTTAATTTGATGAAATGAGATCAGAGAATGGCTTTACATACCATCATCTTCCTTGTCACAGAGGATTGATAAATTATAGGGATAGCCATCTGCCCCTCATAGCATCCGCATTTTGTCTTTCATCTTGGTGGCATGTTCCTTATTAATTGGTTCTTAATATGAGGGCCATATTATCAGCAAGATAAAGATAAATATTGATGATATGGAATCTGTTCCTGCACATTTTTAATCGCGAGTTACTCTATATCTTCCTAAGTCGGTCGCTGCGTCGGTCGGTCGCTGCGTCGGTCGGTCGCTGCGTCGGTCGGTCGCTGCGTCGGTCGTCGGTCGTCGGTCGGTCGGTCGGTCCGTCCGTCCGTCCGTCTGTTCCGTTTTGCTTACTTTTGTTTTAGTGATTACATGGTAACTCTTCAGCCGATCTAACAAAAATTTGAACTCTTATATTGTTTTACATTCTATTTCGAATGATATAATTACCAAAGTTGGCCCGATTTTATTTTGCTTTGGCAATAACATCATAACTTTTCGGCAGATTCGAACGGAATTTGAAACCCTTATGTTGTTTTACATTCTCTTTCGAATGATATAATTATCAATATTCTCCCAAAGTTAGTCCGGCAACTATTAAAATTTCTGAATGTCGTAAGGTCATAAAAGAGAATAAGTGAGAACTTGCGACTTTGGTCAGCAAACCTTGTTTTCCTAAACTGTTACTTTAAACTTTCACTTATGGAACAGTAGTCATTTTCACAAGAGAGACTAAGGTATATATTTACTCATAAGCAACAGCGCAAGAATTTGCGTATTTCTCCTTAGTTACATGAAAATTTGAACCATGTTTGTCTGTCACTGAATACAAATTTGTTTGCTCTGTTAGATGATAATGTTCTCAGGTGGAAAGGACAGGTTAAATATTTTAACCTCTTCTCAATAACCCGTAAAGGGACACTATAGGGATGTAGAGATAACCGTTCACCCTGCTCCATCTCTGAGTTTCTCCATTTTTACATTTATCTGCACTTTCTTTATTCTCTACTTCATGGTAATGATTAGGATGTTCTTCTTATCAAGAAGAGCATCGTCCTTTTATTCATCATCATCACTGTCGAGAGGCCAATAATCAGTAATAGAAGGCACTATCCCCAGATTGAATGAACATCTAATAATGAACTAACCTGTAAAAATCTGATGTCTCCAAAGTAAAATATATATGAGTCTGAGAAAGGAGGCTCTCTTGTACCCTCATGACCCATTTAAATGCAAGACACAAACAAAAAAGCTGGAGCTTCAGTGGATTAAGCATAAGACTTTCTACCTAATTACTAGGACTCGAAAAAGAGAGAGTAGAAGTCCGCATAGTCCGCACTAAGAGGCAGAAATAGAACCGTAAAATGCTAACATCAACAAAAGAGCAAATAAAATATAGATGAAAATAGAAGAACTACCTCCTAAATTTACACAACACACGAACATCAAAGCAGGAATCGTCTTTAATAATAAATTCTTCAGCGAAAGACATTAGCTGAGAATTGAAGGAACATCTATGTTTACTTATTTAAATCTTTAACCAAAAACGAAAAAAAGAAAAGCGGCAACGGCATTTATACCGACTATTAACAACAGATCTGACTAAGTCAACTAGACAAGAATACCGGAAAGATAGCCGAATAAAACAACCGAATTAAAAGAAACTACCAAACATATGAACAACGGATTAATGAAACGATAACAAAAAGATTTAGAATGAATAGAAAAATCAAATAAAGCAAAGTAAAGTGAAGTAATCAACAAGTGTACTTATGTGTAAGTGAATAAATAACTGATACAAAAACAAGAGGGTAGGAAGAAGTGATAAACAAAAGTGAAGTGACCCTAAGTGGGATAAGTGCATAAAGAAAACCAAATCAAAACAAATCTAATCTACAGAAAAAGGAAAATATGATAAATAATTAAGTAAAAATAAATAAATGTCAAACAAGTAAAAACATACAAAAGGACACCTCAACATACAAAATAAAGAATAAATAAGCTCATATATCTTAGAGCTACCTTCATAAAGTTGAAAATTGATAAAAAAGTGCTAAAAGCGATGGATGAACGTTGGGTGCAAGAGTGCAATCAAAGAACTAAAAGCGATAGAGGAACCGAGCAATTGAGGGATGCGTGGATGTAAATTCACGATAAAATTAATAGGTCCACTCAATGGAGTTATTCCGTTCTATTAAACCTTTTCGCTGTAAGAAGGATGTCAAAACAGATCAATTTCAACCTCTTACTTGATTACTCCTTTAAATTTCATGGTCCTCCGCCTACTTCTCTCTACCTTCACTGGATCCCACCGACCAATTCCTATCATGGTTGATATGGATTATTTGAAGTGGGAGAGGGAGTTTGGTAAAGGGTCCAACCGGAGCTACTCTCCACTACCAATTCCATTCGAGAGAAGGGATGGAGAGGAACCAATGCCTCTGATGAATATTTCCTACCTACTATCCAAAGCGAAGAAGAAGAGAAAAACACTAAGCAAAAATAAATCAAGAATAAAAAAGAGGGTAAAACTACAAAACATATTGTGGAAGTATGAATTCGAAAGCGCCGTGTGACTTAAATTTCTCAGGCCTAGAGTGGCGCCAGCTATGTTTGTTTTCATTTATGACCACCGGTCCCCCACTCTGATAGCGTTGATCTCCCGTCTGGCCACTGGTTTTTCTCTCGTCTCCCCCCCATCTGTGGGGTAAAAAGATTTCTCTCAATACCCCCCGTTGCTTCGTCAAAGCGGCGCTTATGAAACTCCCTTGCTTGCATTGTCTGAGCACATGCTATCCCTTGGCACATTGCTCGTTTTGCATCTTTCCCTTGCTTCCAGACGGACTCTGATATTTAAGACGAAGTGCCTAGTTCTCATCAAAGAGAGATATTTAGGAAGTCGTGTCGTCCAGATCAAGTGCATTAGTACCCCAGTTGAACCGAGCCTCGTTTTCGTGATCTCTTGATCAGATCATCTCCGTATCTCACTATGTTCAAAGGAAGATTACGACTACTTCATTACGTCCCAAAAGTCTGTCCTGAGCTTCGCCTCTTTTCATCCGTTTCGTGGCGATTCTACACCGTTCCATTGACGAGTCTCTACTGTGGTCGCTCCCACTCGCCCCCGGAAGTCGGAGTAATAGCAAACCAGTTGGAGTTCCCTGAACACTCATACCCCGAGGTTGTTCTACGAAGCCTGGGCACTTGTCTTCCGCTCCCGTCAATAATCCGACATAATCCAGAACCTTACCCTCGAAAGTCGCCTCATTTTCTCAGGTACTAAGAAGACCTCATAATTGCATAACGAAAAGATTTAATAATCTTACTCCTCTTATTTACACCATCGAATTAATTAATAATTCCCGGGCCCAGCTTGCATTTATTCCTGCCTTCTGTAATATTCATTGTCACGCTAATCTTTGTGCTAATTTACATTATTAGTCTTGTCTTCATATTTAATCATTTATCTTGTATCAACCCTAATTTTTGTAGAGATGTTTCCTTAAATATTTCCATTGTTGAATCTGGCAAACGAGTCCCCCTTTTCAATAGCCAAACTAAAATAAAGTCGCACTCTTACTTTGGAAAGCCATTGCCTTCCCTTCGCTGCATACCTGCCTGAGTAAGCGCCGTGATTTGGCGGTTTGACTCAATTACGTATGTACCCATTTAGATAGTGGGACATAATGTGTCGTTCATCGAATACGTAAGAGTAATTTTTCTAAAAAAAATTTGCATGTGATTCCTATCTGGGAGGAGATTAGCAATTTAATCACCTATTTGAATCTGAAGTTCTTTTTGATAGACTAAAATTTTGGATTTAATCTATGACGTATCAACTAATTTAGCGGTTAAATAAAGTCGACATTTTACAAATTTATGCTTTAGTGCGTATAATGAATTTGCTGAAAAATGGCGTTTAACTCGTCATCTTTATGTCCAAAATATTTGTGGACCTAAAGAATGAGATATGTTACGTCTACTTGTCATAATTACATTTCATGGTTATATTTATTGGCAATTTAATACACGTACTTTATTAACGGAGGAAAATTCATTCAGGATTAGTGATTTGGAGAAACTACATTCCACCTTAGGATCAAAATTTTTCGAATGACGATTAATGATTTTAAGGAAAAGGTTATAATGAAGAACAATGCGATTAGACGAAAGGTCATTTTTTCTATGGGGGGATAGGTTTGTATATATCTTAGTTTCGAAACTCGTGCCAATTAATCAAAGAATTACAAACATTCTTTTATTTGTTCCATGGTTTATTTTATTTTAAAATAGTATGCGGTTACTTTAGCAAATCTAATTCTCCTCAAAACAGAATCGGGAACTAATGGGAGACGCTCTTTATCTACACTAAATAAGTATCCTGGTTAAATAGGTCGATATATACATGGTTAAGTTCAAAGTAGTTATGCGAACAGTTATATCTTATGCCATGCCAACACAACTGTGTGAAAAAGCCATATTGTCTTGTGACGGATAAAGTGAATTTTAAAAAAGCCAATTGATATAGATTTTAGTACAGTTAGGTTAGTCTCTTCGATGCCGTCAGGCAAAAGCTTGGTCGGCTAAAGAGTGTTCCACAGACGAGTTTAATACAGTGTCCAAGGCTTACAGTTGCTTTTTAAACGACACATATGGCTGTGTTCTTTGAAATTTAATTGACATTAAATAAAGTTACCCAAAAGTAGGTGAAAACCTTGTGAAAATTGATGTCTCAATTAAGATAATTTAATTAACTCCTATGGCATATTTTGTTACTTTAGCAAATTTTAGCCTCCGTGAAACAACATCGGACACCGTTGGGGCATGCTCCTTATCTTCTCCAAACAAGTTTCTTGAACAACGAAGGCAAATCCATTCTCTGGGGATTCATTTTTAAATAAATCAAAGTTATTAACAAATCAAAAATACACTAGCAAACTATATCCTTCCCTTTGTAATTCCGCTTTTATTTGCAATCATGACAACTTGAACTAATTTTAGCACGTGGTGATCTTCGGCGAGAAAAGTTATTTTCCTTAATAATCCCATAACCGAAACTTTAGAAAACTTGTATGAAAGTAGGCAATAGTTCGCCTTTGAAGAAGAAAATTATGCCATATTGCATTGAGATATCGGAAAATCTCAATAAATAACGGCAGACTTGCTTTTCCTGAGGTGCTCTTTTGAAAATATCTTAGGTAAGAAGTTTCGATAAACTACTCTTTTTCACTTTTTTATCTGCTTTGTTTTTCTATCTTTAAAATATTTATAAAATAATTTCGCCTGTAGATATTAGTAAAAGCCAGGTTAGAAGGTTGTGAAACAGAAGTTATAAAAATTGGTGAAAGCTACTTACCTTGAATAGCCACAATTGGTGATTCAAATAATATACAGATAATTAATTAATCATTGCCTGTTTAGGGGGAAGCTTTAATATGTCATAATTCAATCATTATTAAATATGTTTTTTCAGTTTGTAGGTTAATACTAAATTCTAACGCTTGACAAAGACTTCCATCTAATTATTTTATCTTTGAACATATTTCAAAGAGCATAAATTTATACTCAATTTTGTAATTTTAACATATGAGAACTGCTTTATTGCAGACCAAGCTAGGTTTTAAAAAATTAATCCTCCCTACCAGTAATGCACCACCATAAATTTTCATCAATTTGCTATTGTATAACTTCTATTTATTTTCTTCAGCTCAGAATATATCACTTTTCTATCAACTTCATTTCGTAAATTATTCTTTTGGAGATGTCCTCTAGTGTGAAGGAATACTAAAAGAATTTGTTTAAGTCGAATACTATTTTCTCACTTAAAATTCAGACCTAGAATTTTCATGAGAGCCACAGGCTTACTCGTTTACTTATATTGAATTTTGTTTACTTATGTAGTCCAAAGATCGTCTAGTATCATAGTTTACATATTTATCCAACTATGACCTTTCTATATTTTACCGTCTTTTTAGGCCTTGTATTGTATAAATGAATTGATCACTTTTTCTAAATAGGTGATTAAAATTATATGTATTTTCTTAAAATTCTATCAAATGATTTAGGTATAACTGAAAAGGTCTTGAGTTAATAGATGAAAAATAAGAAAAAGGTATTCTAACACTTGCTTATACATTGAAAACAAAGTTCAAGATATGTGGTTCTACGATCTTTAAAAAACGTTCAAAAGCCGAACGCCTGGTAGATTCAAGCTAGTTACGGCACTAAAGGAATAGGTAATAAGAAGCCATAACAGTTATGCGTAAAATATTCATAAATACCTTAAAATCCGTTTCCTTTGCGGAATTGAGCGGAGATGCATGACTCTCATTTCCCTACTGACGTATGTAGCTAATTAATTTATCGGCCAGCCGCTTACTTACATCCATATATTCTGCCTTAATCTAAATTTAACACTACCTTCATGATGAATTTCCAAAACTATACAAGGAATAACCTCTGGTTAATTGTAACAAATAACGAAGTAATCATGATCAAAAGGTTCATTTTCATAATATACTTTTGGATTTTATAATAGCTGAGGAGTAATTTTCAATCCTTGAAACTAGAGAATTTAAAGATTTGTTAATTTTAAACGTAAATAATTTTTTATACATACTACTGGAAAATCCTATACACACGTATAAAGTGAATTGTGCATAAAGCTATATTTTTGGCAGAAAACATTTAAATATATTTTAAAAGAAGTTAAAACGTGTTTTGGAGGTTTTGTCATTAGTTACTCACCCTTTTATTATTAGAGTTAAGATAAAGTAGACGGAAATATAAAGGTAACTGAAATACTGACCTATATTTCCACCTATTCCTATGTAATTTAGACAAAAAATAAAAATAAGAAAAAAAAAGTAGTATCATTCTTTTATCTAGATTTTAGATAACTCAATCACTAAGAGGGAAAAAGATGCGGAATATAGCATTTTCTATTTTTCTGAAGCCAACCAGTTACCAACCCTCATCTTGTGTTTTATAAATACTCTGAGCTGGATATATTTATATACGAAATTTCTTTTACATCTGTAAAGATGTTTAGATAATAGATGAAAATGAGGAAATTGTCGTTTTGCCCTAAGTATAATAATCGGGAAAAGTCAGCAGAAGAGTAATAATTTTTCTTTGGCCAATTTTTGTCCCGGTAAAGTAGCCAGGTTTTCTCTTTTTATTTGCGGCATTTCAGAAATGTTGGGTAAATCCCTACTACTACACTCACTTCAAGAGTTTAGCCGCGACGAGTTTTTCAATCTTTTTTTAATTTCAGATTTGATAATTAAACTCTTCTTTGAGTTTAACTGCTTCGTGTGTTCTTGTTTTGAGGTTGAGATTACCACCACTACCGAAACTTCTCCAACCCCCCAGCCCAACCCTACTACTACTACACTACCTCCGCTATTACTTATACCAGTACTACTATATCTACGACACCACCATCAACCCCCAAACCATTACTACTAGACCACGAACACCACTTCTATTACGCAAACACTAAAAACCATTACAACTACACCACCATCACCAATTCTACTACACCAAGCCTACTACTACTACTACACCACCACTACCCCCACTTCTACTACACCAACTCTACTACTACACCAACAGTACTACTACACCACCACTGCTCATATACCACCACTACTGCTACTTCACTACTTCCACCACCATCACCACTATTACTACTACACCACTACCATCAGCATCACTATTACGACTATCACTACCACACCATGACTATGACTACACTACCACCCTGACCACCATTATTGAACTACTACCACCGTTATTACTACACCACCACCACACGTACTACACTACCAACACCACCGAGCAAGAGAGTGTGTGGAGAGATACACACACACAGAAAATAAACAGAGCAAACACAAAAGAAGAATGAAAGAAAGCAAATGGTTCTATTTTTATGCCGATTTTCACACGGCGACAACAGCCGCTTCACTTGTATTTATATGAGCAGATTAAAATGAAGGAAATAAGGTATGTTCCTCGTGTTTGAAAACGTTAATAATAGGAGAATCTTAAATCTCGTAAAGGAACCTCATTCCTTCTTTGGTGAATTTGAGAATGCTCAGGAAATTGCCCACCACACTATGCACCCTATGTTTATGCGATTTCTACTCTATTCATTCTGGTACATAGCTCTTTGCAAATCTTTCTCGTCTTGTTCTCGTTAATTTTTGCTCATTTTATACTGGTACGGTAATAAGATCTTTCTGATAGGGAATGGCAATTAAAGGAAAAAAAGTAAGCTAAACAAGCAAATTTATTTCCGCAAAAGTAATCATATGCCATGCGATTAATTTTTATTATAAATAGCAGTTGAATAGCAACCGTGAATGTCGTTGCATATTAAAGTCGCTCCAGGAATTATTCATTTGTCTTGCGCACAATGTCGCTTGGAAGCACAGCGATATCCTCCTTTGTTAATGTCTTTAGTTCTTGCAAATTTCT
Source organism: Ceratothoa steindachneri (assembly GCA_963969495.1). Lineage (NCBI taxonomy): Eukaryota > Metazoa > Arthropoda > Malacostraca > Isopoda > Cymothoidae > Ceratothoa > Ceratothoa steindachneri. The sequence goes on along the minus strand of OZ018323.1, from coordinate 34,827,517 downwards.
TGGGTCGTGTTGATACCTTCGTGACTTCAGGTGACCCTACAGACAAAAAATCATAAGTGGCTAAATCTGGTGAACGTGGGTCCACCCTCTATCGCGCTGTAAAGAGTCAAGATACCCCAAAAACAATTATCGGAGAATTCCAACTAAGAATCGAGACATATGGTATGTGGCACCATCTTGCTGGAACCATACATTTCCTGGATCATGATCGATGAGTAATTTGTTGACCTTTAGGCGGAAAATAATTTCGATCAATTAACAATAATAATATGACGTTACCGTCTACTTAACACTATCCTCTTTAACAAGGAATAACCTAAGCCACACCGGACAGTAAATTTGGCATTGTTAAGTGGTCAGCTCAAGGTTTTACAAGGGAGAGTGTTAGATCAGTAACTTCAGTTCTGTTCGTTAACCATCCCCGATAAATGTAAATGAACTTTATCACTGCAGATCAAAATAATTGTTTATGGAACGATTTGGAGAATGTCCCTTTGGAAAATTGTAGTGGTTTCATGATCTCTCACCCAACTCCTACACGACCATCATTTTTCATGGATGTACGTGATGTGTCCGTTATAAAATTCAGACGACACTCTATCAGACACGTATGGGGCTGCAGCCTGTTTCCGTTCAAAACACTAGGGAGACTTCTTTATCGAACTTTCACAGCTGCCCAATATTCCAGGATCGTATGAGGTTCAAGGTCGGCCAGGACATTTTCCTTTTAAAGCTGACCATGTTCTTCTTAAGTTCAAACCTCAACGATATATTGTTATTTCATTCAGATTCAGTTTATGACGCCGAAGCGCAAAGCATATCTAGAAAGCACGTTGTGTCGTCCTCACTAGGTGACGATTCTTCTGATACTGTTTGACAACATATGAACGTTACTGACTACTCCCCGTAATATTGTTACCTAAATTGCATGATCCTCGGAACTAAAGTGACCAAGTTTATTGTTGTAACTTCCAGCAAGCCAAGCAAAGCCCCTGCCAAATCAAGGAAGTCTTTTGCTGCACCCTATATAAATCGAAAATTTGTACCATTTGGTAATTTCCTTTATTTTTATTAAGTAAGTTACCGCATATCGCGTAGGCATCCCTTGAATTATAAAAATAAAGTCTAGCAACTTGGTAATGGTTCAATACTTTGGCAGTATTTAGTCTATCCTTAGGATTAAGGTTTCCAATAATGCAACTTTGGCTTATTCGTTCCGCCAATACATAGAAGGCGCGCAAGGGATGAACGGTCCACATAGGACTAAAAACTCTATGTAGGGAAAAAGAATGGCTCGTTTGTCCAGCCTAACGTCATTTAATTAGTCCTTGAAACCAACAGCGCCTCCGTTGCTCTCAGCGAAAAGAGTGTGTCTATAAGTGGTCTAACGCCATCCTTAAGACTGAATTTTCTTCGACAAGGAATCCAGCAGCTTCTTTCAAATAGAGCTTTAGTATGTTTTTCTTCAATTGAATTGCTTTAAGGCCCAGCATAACCGATTAAGGAGGATATATATTAACAATTTTTTAAACAGAAATCATTTTGACATAAGTAAATTTCGATTTCGTGTATTATGTTTTATACACATGGAAATAACGTATTTTATAATGGAATCTTTTAACATATATTACCGGCTTTGTTAAACAACTTGGATTATTTTTCATCAAATCATGAAATATTTTTAGCGCAAATAGTGCCTACTCAATTAAACACTTCTTATCTCAAAGTAACAGAAGCAATTTTAGGCCAAATTATTTTAATTTAACGTCCTATATAAGCTAAATCATTTTATGAATTTGATTCACCCCATCAGGTCGAAATGGCAACAGAATTATTGTTTTTTCAAGATTTAGATTAAACTACTCTATTATTTTGTAAGAGAAACTTGGCATGAAGTTTCGAGTGCATTTGATTCAATTTCATGCTGGTTATGACACCCAAATCTAAAGTGATATATATTTGGCTGATATGAAAGAGATGTTTCTTTATTCATCCGAAAACCAAACCCCAAAATAGAAACCTCTAAGAGAGAATTTGAGCAAGAAAAAGTAACGATAACGCTTTGATAAAAATATTAAAAAACCTTGAAATGTAATAGATTGATATTTATGAGAAGAATTTTTCATTACTATTTGCTTTCTTCATATGTGGGGATTTCCAAAATGCGATAAGCCCATTTGACCGCTGAATCTTCCATCGCACATTTATTTTTTATCCACAACAAATTTCATTTTTATTTACTTATGCCATACTAACCCAGCAGAGGGGTGTTATGTCTTGAAAGAGTTATCAGGCAGCACCAGTCATACGAAGGATTTTGTGCCATCCCCAATCCAATGACCCCCAGAAGATGTTCAGCTTTATGTTCTCATCATATTTTAACTTTTTCTATTTTCATTTCTTCCTTTACTTATTGTTTCTTATGAACGTTCTGCAAGTAACTCCCTCATTTATTTTGCTTAGAAATTAAAATAATACTAAAATATTATAGATTTGTTGCCTCTTCTTTGTTCCGCGAAGGGTCCCAACAATCGTTGATTTTCACAAATCAAACTAGTATCGATCTTCCTTCCCCTCTCCTCCAGCAAGCATTTTTCCTTGGTGTTAATGGGTTCGCAAGTGGTTGTCATTTAGACCTTTATATAGGTTCCTTAATTTTTCTCTGAGAATACGTTCCCAATTAAAGCGGATCGTATGTGCAATTAACTAACATTAATAGTATAAGAGGTGATTTAATTATTTACATAAAGGGCTCTTCCGAAGAGGATTATTAATTAGCAATTAAGGAGAAAAGCAACGAGGGGGTAATTAGTCAAGGTTTTTTAAAGCTACCCAAAGGCAAAGAGTGGCGTTAGACAAAGTGCAATTCTAAAAGATTCAATGGGTACAAATTTATAAGGAGAAAATCCTTTAGCTGGTAAAGACCTTGAAAGTTGATACATTTTTTAACCTTTTCCGATTCTATAACAAACTCACTGAAAGTAAATTATAGCAAGAAATCATTATTAAAACTTTCCATAAAAGTTTAAGAATCAAGTTAACAGGACCGATATTTGAAAGTAGAAGGAAAAAAGGAAGTATTATATTAACCCCAAAATTCAGGAAATATCCAGTTTAAAATTAAATCTGCTGAGTTTGACTATTTTTCTCCATTTTGAGACAGTCTAGCCACTATGAACAGGGTCTGCTCGATGGATAGCATCTAATTAAAATCAAAGAACGATTATGTGTTGCGAATGTCTTTCTTGTTAAGAATAATAATGGTTTTATTTCTGACATCTGTTCGATATAATTTTTATCTCGGCGTTGTCTTTTATGGCTACTGAGATATTCTTTGTTTTCTGTTTTATTGTTACAATTATCAAGCTTTAGTTTCTATGCTGAATAGTTTACTTTTCATTATAAGTATTTATTCCTTTGTCTAGGTATTTAATGTCTTGCTTGGTCTTTACCATGTATACTGTTGCTTAGGTTTTATTGAAGTAATTGCAATGTAACTTCTGTTTTGGTCGATAGTTTTTAATGTTTGACTTTGTTTTTTGTCTTGTTTTAGTTGTTGTTCCCTGCTTTATTGTAAACCTTATTGTAGCCCTTGATAATGATTTCTATCTTATCTAGGTCAATATAAGAGGTATCATTTCAAATCTAATTCTTTATGTGTTCGAAGACATCATCAAAAATGTAGTATCAGTTTCTTTCGGCATTAATGCTATTTCAGCATACACTACGTCATTCGCATCGTGATCATCATTGTTATTGCTAAATTGTCTTGGTCGTGTTGCTTTTGAATTTCATTCTTTTCGTTGAATGTTTTTAAAGATCTCTAATTATAGATCACGAACTTGGCATTGCCCCGAAACATTGGTGATCAGAAAACAACACGTTTCAGAGTACCATCCAAAGTGGGTAGAATCGTATCTTGATGCTAACTCTTGCGGCTGGCCCAAATATAGTGAATTAAAGAGGTAAAACGCAGTTCTTTTTGTGATCAAATACAAGATAAGGTAACACCGAGTCACCTTAGTGGCGTAAAAAGTTAAAATGACAGGATTTTCAATATTTTCGTTTTTAGGATGTGGCCTTGAATTAAGAATAATTTTGAAACAAATTTGTTTATTTGACAAACCGATTGAGATGAAAAAACCGTACGAGTGCGTTTCTGACATGGAATGCGATCCCAAGTCTTTTTGCGTCTATTGCCTAGCTCTAGGGAGCTGTTGCCTATTTGACAAATGTTGTGCTAGATAATAAGAATTCTGGGCAATTTCCAACTTAGCCTAAGCAGGAATAATATCCACGCCAGCTTAAGAACCTCCCTTAATATTAAACCAGACCATGGAAAATTATTGCCCAGACTTCCCTGTAACAAACACAGTGTCCACCCAGAGCTAGACTTGAAGGAGCCTCTGCAAATCATGCTATTCCTTGAAATATTCTCACCTGGTTATCTCCCACCGTTGATCATCTAGCATGTTTATCTTATCACGCATGCTTCCCGCAGGATAGTGTATCAGAAGCAAACTTCTGGCAGCTGACATCTGTAAGACTGCTCGTCCTCTCACTCTAAATGAATGCTTAGGAAAAGCATGTATATATCTCCCAAAGTTTGTTTTTTCATTTTCACCACTTTTTCATTTAATATACCTTACAAACTTTCAGAGGGAGATGCCCTCTCTGGTTTTTGCTTTAAATTAAAATGTCTCTTGAGATAACGATGACTTGGTGTCTCCTGTCGCTCGCAGACGACCATGACGTTGTTCTTAGCTAAAAGAAATTCTGGGCATTTTCATTTTCTTTTTTTCGAGTATATGTCAGGACTGTATTCAAAAAATTATCTTAAAATATGACTAGGTTGTTGGTTAAAATAATTTTCGAAAAATATCAAATGAAATGGTTGGTTTTTCGTTTTGGAGCTAAAAATCTATTCTCTCAGATAATTGAGTCAACAAGTTTATTGTATTAAAAATAAGTTTACTCTTTTCTTGTTATATATAAAGGTAAAAACATAGGTTTCACATTGTACACTTTCAATTATACATATAAGTATATAAATACATATATGTATTTATTGGTTGAGTGACTAAAACCCTAACACTATTCCTTCCCTTAGAAGGTTGACCCTATACAGTATTCTTGTTCTGGTTATACAAATATAATTATAGAAACTGTTTCAGTCGACGAAAGAAATGAACAAAAAATCTCAGCTAATATAAAAAAATGTGGCAAAATTCCGTCAGCTGTTAATTGAGATCACATATTTATTGTTCATAACTAGCATATGATGCAAGTAAAATCAATGAAAATCGTGGTGGCATTTAAACATAGTATAAGCGGTCGTAGGAGTGAATATTTGTAATATAAAATAAAGGTCCTTCTAATAATCATCAAAGTGATAATTTTAAATAATTCCTGAATTTCAGGAATAATAGTCACTAGAGAAGTGGAAAAATTTAGGATGTCTATATCGCTTGGTAAATTACCTAACTTAAATTTGGGGAAAGAGTAAGTTTATCTCAAAGTCATCCATATGGGTTATTAATTTAAATAGAATTAGAACCGTTTGAGCAACATTGTTATATCCAAAAAGGTGGTTATTTGTTAACTGAATGATTGTCAAGAGGGGTATGTATATGTAATTTGATAGGTTACTGGTAGCGATATCCACAAATCCGTACCTAAGGTAACCTGCATGGTTTACCCCCTTTTCAAAGAATATGGTCATCTAGTTACTGCTTTATTGGTAACGAGCTCAGCAGAGAGAGGGTTTGTGACGGAGGATTCTAAAAGATGTAGAATAGGACAAATTACATTAATTATAGTATGGGGATACTTGCTATGGTGAATGACCATGGTAAGGAAGTGCGTGTAATTATGCTAATTCGTGGAAAGAAATAGTCATGTTGAGGATGCTTTAAAATAAATGCGGTTCATAGAGTCCTTTCGATATGAAGCTGAGAACAGATGCAGATGACAGCCATAAAATGTAGTCAAATCAAATAAAGGTATGATGGTTTTTAATACTAAAGTTAATTGAGCAACCTATGAGATATGTCTGTAAACTGCAACTGGTTAGAGTTAACATATGGTTTCCTGCGTTAGATGCTTGTTGAGCTGCATTAGTGATTTTTAATAAATCGTTTATATTTTGATAAGAACTTGTTCATTAGCCTCATTTGATTGCCTTTCAATCCTATAACATCTATATGACTTTCAGGTTGATAGTATAAATCTAGCAGTTTACCTAGGTGGTAAAATATATCGGCAAATTTATGCAAGAATTCATGGTTATGGTGTAAACCTTTCACAAGATCATTTAAGGCAGAGCTTTCATTGCTTTAATTTTTAGCGTGTAAATTTATTTTTAGGTTGATCTGTTCTAAATCTACTTCTGTAGTAATGCCAAGTAAACCTTTTAATATTTTTTATCCTATATTTTACAGTCCATGTTTGTGGCGTTGTGTATTGCTTTAGCAAGCTTTATCCATGGGAGATTTAGAATGGCAACTAATGTTCCTTCTGTAAGTTGGATACTTTGTTTTAGTAGTGCTTGTACGGTGTGTATGATAGAAAGTTCAGTGTGATTTACGGTAAACCTTGGAATGTTGAAAAACTTATGATTTTAAAGGGCGTGTTTTTGCTTGCAGAGACGGGTTAAGTTATATATTAGTCAAGTATTATATCGCCATGTCCTTTCAATAACTTTGATTTTACTAATTTTTTAACTAACACTCCTGTTGATATGAAAACAGTAGAATTAATTACGAGATGCAATTGAGTGCCTGAACATGAGTTCAGAATTTAAATGTGTTTATTTTCTGAGCGGTCTTGCTTTTCCAGTAGGAATATTCAACGCAAGACTTCGTTCATGGTATTTATGTTATATATGGTAACAGTTTTATGTTGTATTCCTGAATTATTTTTTCAACCATTTACTGATACTTCTCTTTTTGAGCTTCTCTCAGAAGGAAAAAAGTTCTGAATGATCTTTCACCAAGAATTTTAGTATATTCTCACATCTCATATGAAGATAAAACATTTTTTCTATCATCTTATAGAACTTTTAAAGTAAGTCTTTTATCAAACTGATAAAGAATAAAATTGGGATTGTTCTCAATAGAGCTATTGTATTCATAGCTTATAGCTAGCGGCCTGTGCTAATGGTAAACCTTCATTCAACCTTTTTAAGAGCTGAGCTTACAAATAGCGAAGAGTTTCTAACAAAATGAATTTTGTCTTTTGACTAAGCTATTTGATGGAGTTCTTTTGATTTTGCATACATTTTAAAGGGACTCGTAGACTTTTGATACGAATGGAAGATGGATCTATTCTTACGTCATCAACTGGTTATGGTGTAGATTGAAAAACTACAAACTTTTAGTGACGGGAGCCTCTGGTGATGGTGTTTGTTTGTTTAGCGATCGGTGGGGTGGTGTCATGATTTGATAGAGTGAAGCAGTCAGTTGATTAGGATAGCTAGGTAGAAGATGTGTGCAGTGCCTAAAATAAGATACCATTCGTGTTGCCAGATATTTGGTTCCATATATAACAAGAAGAGTTAGGAGGCTTTGGATGCTATGCTCTTTTGTTTTAGGTGTAGTATGGTATGTTGGTTCAGCTATCAAATTTATGTTGCCTTCATGGATTATTTTTCATCCAGATTCGTCGTGAATGCCTGAGATTTTAAGCCGTCCCTTTCCTCCATATGTCTGATTAGGAATAGGTACTAATTCATTATATCAGCGGAAATGGTCAGTGAAGACTATTATTTACTGGCAACCTCTAAATGTTTTATGGAATGGTCATAGAATATCCCTGACTGTTCGTTGCACGGGTGCATACCGAAGGATATTTCTGAAGATATAGAGTTTTGAAGTTTAACTTATGCCTAAAAACAACAGGGAAATTCGGAAATGTATGCCTGCCTTTCCTTGCTTATGTTTAGAAAATGCTATATTTCGAGGCAAACTTTGACTCTACCTTCTGGGGCAGATATGCCAATATAGTGATAAGTCTTGGCAATGCTTAATTTTTAACATTCTCAGTGCTTTGGAAATTTTAATTAATTATCTACCACTTTGATTTATGAAATATCGGATAACCTCACGCACAGTATTCTTCTCTTGTTCTGAATAGTGCAGATGTAGAGGTTTGTGAAATATGTCTTGTATGTACCTAAGTAACCCTGATCAAAAGCAGAAAGAGTTTCTACTTTCCGGACACCCTCATTTGATTTTACTCGAGAAAGAGCTTCATGCAAGGAGTAATGATTGGTGGGTTGGTAAAATGCTTTTGTACTGAACCAGTGGGCCTTTATTCTTAGACGGCTCTCTATTAATTTCTTATTAAAAAGGTATATGAGCAGTTTGTAGTCATTGACAGAGGTAATACCATACTCATATTTAACGTTCCTTAACGTTTTAAGAGAGGAATAGACCGCGAGTGCCTGAAGTCAGTAGTGGAGTAATTATGTTCAGCAAAGTATAGGCCATAAATAGCTAAGGCAATTTGGAGTTCAAATACATGGTTTAATATATTTGGGATACTGTAAAATTGGTTTTGAGGTGAATTTTTCTATTATTGTTTCAAATAGCTGCTGATAGTCATGCATCTAAATCAGTATGGCATTTTTATTTTAGATAATTGCGCTATGTGTCTATTAATGGCTAAAAATATGGTATAAATCTGCGATAGAACGCTACCAAGCCAATACAGTTTCTAACTTTATCGATTGCTTTTGGAATGTGATAATTAACCACAACAGCTAATTTTGAAGAATCTGGTTTAATGCTTTGCGATGAAATTAGATGATCTATGTATACTAATGATTCTTGTAAGAAGTTATATTTTTGGAATTTTAGTTTTAGAGTAGCACTAGTAATTTAGAAATTTGTGGACTAACCCTACGAAAATTGCTGCGAAAATCTCAACTGAAAACAAGTATGTCGTCTAAGTAGACTAAGCCTTCTACGCTTAGAGGTTCAGAGAGTACTATATTAATTAGTCGAAAGAAGTTGGGGGACTGTTTCTGACTGGAAAAGGAACGGGCGCTAAAATCATAGTCCTAAGGTTGGGGTTCAAAGGTTTCATAGGACGTGAATCTGTACTAACCACCATTTGCCTTCCCTCTGTAATATACTGTTTCCTATAATTTTTTAAAGCGAACCGATTGGGGACTGTTTCCTGGGTGAGTGTTTTCGAAATCGACACATGGTTGCGTACCTCTCGTTTTCTTAGAGATCAATACAATTACGCTGATCATGTGCTGTGTGAGGGTTAAAAGATTCCCTTTTCCAACATATTTTAACATGATCGTTGACGATTTCTAATTTTAAATGGAAATTAGGATATGGCAAAATGAATTTAAGTTTGGCTACTGATTTGAAAATTAATTTTAAACTTGAAAATATCACTGCGTCCCAAGGTATCTCAGGAAAGAACGATTGTCCTTTTTAAACAAAATAATTAAGAAGCTCCTATACAATGCGAAGTTATTCAATGGTATTTCTGATGGGAAATGTTTATGCACGAAAAGAATAAACTATACAACTTATATCACTAAGTTGCCCCAAGTGTTTGAGACATCTATCGAGAGATTGGATTTTTTAACACCAAGATATTAAGTTAGATTTCAGCGGGACAAGGTTGCATGCCATACATCTAACCGCATTCAGAATTGGTTTGAAAAATTTAGATCAACCCTCTGGAGTGTCCACCACAAAGCACAGACTTAAATCCAATAAAACGAATGTGAAGAGTGAGTGAAAAGGAAACAGGACATACCACAACTATAAATAAAAAACAAATTTATTTAAAAATACATGCAGAGTGCAGAAAAAAATTCGTGAAATTTGATTCTCTCCATGCTTGTAAAAATTAGAGCAAAGGCAGTCCAAGCAGGCATTAAAATAATTAACAATGAATAATCTATAGATAAGTATACTGAATTCATTTACCACCATGTTTAATTGCATGTTTGAATGGTATAAATATAATTCAAATGTGTTTTAGTATGATTTGTTACATTATTAATGAGATGATCAAATCAGTTAATATCAAAATAATTTATTTTACCATTAATAACAATGGATTTGAAAGAATAATTCTGCTTTAAAAAAAAATAGGCACAATTGAAAAGTTTAATTATTTTCTTTCCATTTAAGTTACACTTTCTTGTGCGATAAGTAGAGTGGAATATAGGACCGAATGTTTTAAACTAAATGTAAATGAGGATAAAGAGAAATGTGTCTTAAGGAAACATTGGCCTACAAAATAGGCTCCATTTTTGAGCAGAAGAAAGAGAATTATAACGAACGTGGGACTTTGAAATTGGAAGAAACGACGTTTAAGATCCATTTTTCATTAGGTTTTAACTTGAGTTTAGGTGAACTTAAAAAACGTGACCAAAATAAGTGCTAAATTGTCAATCATTTTGGAAATTGAAGTTTTCGAAGATATTTTTGACATCTTAAGTAAATTTCAATTTTTCCAATTTACGAAAGGCAAGTAGGCGGGGAAATATAATTCGAAAAGATCTGAGAAATAAACGAATCTGCAGAAAAGTTTTTACTTCGTAAAGTAGTTAACTCTGAACGTGTTAATTGTTAATGCTTACTTTCCGAATTTGATTGGCTAAAATAAAAATAACGTCTTATAACTTCTAAGAAATCTATTATTTAATTGCGTTTTCTTTTATTTTTTACGTTTTGTAAAAGTAATAGTACTTTGTGACCATAGAATTATAATTATAGAAAATAAACCTTCTAAAAAACAGCAGTCCCTAAATATTTGACGGTGGCTTATCTTTAATGGCTTAGAAAAAGTATACTAGTCACTCGTTCGGTTTAAATGCGGGTCTTTCGAAGGTATATCAAGTGCTTATGAATTGTTTATTTGTTGTGTTACGAATGTTAAGTCCAGGATTTGTTTTATTTTTTGTTTTATTCAAAATTGAAATTTGGGTTATGTTAAGATTCATAAGGTAGATATTGGAGGATTGGGCGTTTTGTGACGTTTATGTATGTATTTTTATGACTCTTAGTACGTTTATTATTACCTAGCTTACCCAAGCCTATTCCATTCGACGCCATTATTTTCACCAGGAATAGACGCAAGAATGCTTTTCTATATTTGCTAGAAATCTAATTTACGCAATTAGAGTACCGTCCTAAGCTACAGAACTAAATATCTAAATCTAACTTTAGGAAAATATCCATTTATTTTCCATTAATTACCAGAAATATTCTTTGTAATTTTCTACTGATATTTGGCGAGTTTAATTCGAATTAGACCTTCCCCTGACGTTTATTTAAAGTCGTAGATTTTCTCATTAGTACGCGAACTTACCAATAAAATGTCGTGCAAATTTGAGAAGACAAAATCGACGCGATTAAATTCGAGTCGCCGAAACGCAGATCAGTTTTGTTGCTTACTTTATATCTGCGAGCCTTCTAATCGAAACGAAAACCTCAACTTTTGATATAATGTTTTTTCTTGTGGCTTAAATAAGGATCACTGGGTATTTGCTCATATGCCTTGTCTAAGCCTACCTTAAAGAATATGGATTTTATTTGTAGATTTGCTGACAAATCATCACATTGTGCACGGTATAGCAGGCAATTTTTGTCTGGGCAGTGAGTCTCCTAAAATCACCGCAGAATTTTTATTATTCAGAAGATTCGGGAACAATATGCTGAATAATACCGGCGCTCATGATTTTGTTCTTTGTCGTTTTAACTTATTGCCGAAGAATAATTTGGGCGCCATAATTGGCGGGAGGCCGGGTGTTTTAATTTAAGAGTAACTTCAAGTTTCACAAACTCATCTCCTTGAAGTGGGTGTTGGATGTTAGGTCAGGAAAATTGATAAAAAACTCTGCGTACGGAAACTCAACCTCAAATTAAAGATATGCGAACCAAATAGCAGTGTAACCTGCTTTATTCTTGAGGAAGGCAGGTCAAGTTTGGTTGTTGATTCAGTTTCAATGATTGTATATGAAGCCTTTGACACAATAAAATTTTAGGTTAAAGAGCACCGTGACACTCATATAAGTGTAAGTCGTTTCTGAACCAACTTGATCTTTCTGACTTGATCAGCTTGTAAAAGATCGCGTTCTATTTATTGGATCCCCACGACAGCTGTTAAAGGAGAAAACCGTTTATTTTCTTCTAAAGTGACATCGAAAAACTCAATTACAATCCTCTACCCTAAATCGTTTGAGTGCCACTGGCAGTGGTCTTCATGCTCACTAATAAGGGAAGAAGATCAACATCGACTTAAAGAGTGGTGGGTAGAGAGGCACATTGGGGCGTCCCTGGTTGAACTACGTCTTGTTGAACAAAGTCTCAGAAAAGTGTTTTAACCTATACCTCAAAGCGTCGATATCTGCAGTATTTGATAGATTAGGCAAATATTTCATAAAGGTAAAATGTTCCATAACTTCTGCGTCTGTGGCGGCAAGTGCTGCACATATACATAGCTCCAGTGGAGATAGTTTCTAAAGGATTCATATGAGATGTTAGCGAGAGACTTCATTGCAAGAAAAAGATATGTAGTTCTTCAGTCAGCAAGCTCCTGTTGAGTCTGGAATTACTGTAGGCATTGGTGCTTGGAGGCTTCAAACCCAGGTTTTAATGCTTGGTTAATTGCGTGATAACAACAACCAGTTTATGGTTCTTGAAGACGATAATATATTCGTCAATAGTAAATAGTGAGTAAAGTTTAAAACTGAACGCTTTTAATGCAATAATTTTGTCATTATAGGCACAGCTTCTGTATCATAAATAATTACAATGAGTTCAATAAAAATGGAATTTTTAAGTAAGGTGATCTTTGGTGTAGTTATTAGAATGATATTAACGCTTTCAAATATTCCAGATGTAGCCAGAGGTTAGAGAAAGAAATCATACAGGAAAATTGAACATGGACTCATTGACACTCGCTTCTTTGTGTGAACGCTTACTTTGTATAAAACCTCGAAAATATAACTTTCTTGGATCGACTATTTAATTGAAATGCAAGCAATGTTATTGTAAAATATTATTTCTTAAAAAGTTGCCTTTAGAAATTAAATTTAAGCGAATATTTTGAAATTATTCATATGAAAATTGTGAGAAAGTGCCCTTTTTTATCTTTAAAAATATAAGCGTTATACTTTATTTATTTCTAATACTCTTTTATTAATTAAATTTTTCAGTAACTATCCATATTTATTAATTAGACACTTACATTACTATATGTATGAATATATACCACTCTTGGTCCTTTGTTGACCCACATATTATTTCCTGAAATGTTAATTAGTTTGAGGTCAGACACTCTATGAAGAAACCTGGGACCTGATAAAACGTTATACTAGACATCGAAATAGATCTCTGTATCCTTATAATTGCCGTTTTCTATAATAAACTGAATATATCAAGACATTTATCGAGGAACTAGATGGAATTTTAGAGATTTTGTCCAATATCGAAAATTTACAAATAAAAAATCGAAGACGTCCATCTTCGTGTATATATTAGGTTGCGACGTAATTAATGCCGTTCCAACATAATTTATCATAAACGCTTCTTATATTTGTTTCAATTGCTCGAATTCTCTAAAATGTGTTTAAAGATAAGTGTACTGCTGCCTAGGCATTTTTCAAGATTGAGTATTACTTAAGGGTTTTTTGTAGTTAGTGCTGTCTTGTCGTTGTTATGTCTAATTTGCTAGAATCTTTCACTAGTAATGACAGCTAAAGAAACAGATATAAGTCACATCATGCTTTATGAATAAATAAAAGTATGTAATAGAGCCACATTAAAATTCTAAAAATATTATAGAACTGATTGACATTGCAATAAATATGTTTTAATTAATTCAAGTTATTTCTCAGAAAAATTTACAGTTTGTGCGGCTTACATAGTCAAATTGATCTTGATGATCTTAAGGCAAGTATACTATTTTGATCTTAAACAGGATACTGGTGAAATGGAAAGAACCTTAATATTTTTATCATGGAACACTGTGTAAAAATTCAAATAATAATTTACTAATTAGGATTTACTAATATTGATTACAGACTATTGTTCGAGATGGACGAAAGGCCAACACACGGCAAAATGGTTTAAACTTAGTGAAAAAACAATTGAACTCTAATATAGCTCAAAATTACTTTACGTTTAAAATCACGCAAAGTGGAATAGCCTGCCCAACCCTGTAGTAGAAGGCGCGTCAGTTAATATATTCAAAAGCCGACTTGATGGGTACTTCAATAGTGTAAATATAACGTAGTAGGAGCATAGAAGAAAAGATCATACTAAATAACAAGTTGGGAATAAAATGAAATGAGCAATAAAAAGATGCCAGCGACGCTCCCCCCTGCATGGAGTGAATCTGAATTCCCTTCTTCTTTTTATGTGTGTTTTATAAGTATATTATTTTCATCACTAGCCCTTGAAGCCTGTGGGAGAAGCGATTACTGTCCTAAGCCCCCCCGTCCTCCTTCCCTGGTTCAAGGAAGCGTGTTCGTTTATTTGAGGGATGGCTGAACCTGCATGTCAAGGGTACACATGTAGATAAGTGTGTACTGTAGAAGTAAAATAGTTAGAAAAGGCATGTGGACAAAGGCCAAATGGTACACATGTAGATGAGTGAGTACAGTAGAATAGAAATATTTAAAAAATATTCCTGTGAAAAAATATATAAAGGGTAAACATGTAGATAGTTGTACAGTAGAGTTGAAATCCTTTTTAAAAATAGCATGTAAAAAAAGCATGATACACTAACGTTAGAATGTGGTAGTTAATATCTTCTGTAAGTGGCCTGGCCTTGAGTGGACATTAGGGTCTTTGCTGGTCATTGTTTCTGTAGAAATGTCTTAAGGAGAACGTTAAAAGGGTGAATTTTACTTGTTTTGATAGGTTCGTCAAACCTATGAACCATTTAGAGATAGAACTCTCATTGCCGATAAGAGGTGAGTTCATTTATACAATATTAGGGGCAAAAGAATAGCTTGAATCCTAACAAAAATAATTGTTATAACTATAAAGGGCCTCCAACAGCAGGAGATATCTACGTTTTGCATTTAATGGAATGTGAAAGGTGTCATTAGCTGCTCTTCAATAATAACTAACAGTTAATTCAGATGTATATGTTCAACAAAAGCAACGATTAAATGTAATTCCTGTAAAAAAAATTTGATCGAAAAATGAATTACTTAATTAAAGGGCTGATAGGCTTGTAATGTTCGTTCGTATATCGATATACGATCTATATATTCCTTCGAACGCACCTGCGAACCTTTAAAAATTTCTTGTAAGCGCTGTCTAATTCTCTCTGAGAATAATAAAAAAAAATTTACCTGCATATTGACTCTCCGTTAATTATCTGTAATCGTTTTGGATCTTACTTTTGTAGTTAGGGAAAATTATTCGCGCGCGCCCTTAAGAGGTTTTGAGAAAAAAAGTTTGTCTATTATGCGCTTACCGTTATAATTTAAACAATGGCGATCAGATTATTTCTGCGTGTAATGCTCCTTCGTATAGAAATCATTTATAATGTTAAGGCATATAAAATCAAATATGTACTTCAATGTGACAATAAATTTCCATTTAAATTCCGCGCGTTTGATAAAACACGTACAATCTGTAACATTGATATAGGAAATTATAATATTTTATGGATCAAGGAAGAGTCCATTAAGAAATTAATGCTTTAAAAAATTGCAGACACAAAGAATTTGCCAAGAGTATAAAAACAAGGTCTGCTAACCAAAAGGTCGCGTGCTGTCCCTTCTGATTTATGACCTTAAGACCTTTAAAACTTTCAATAATTCCCGGATTAACCTTGAGAGGACCTTGGCAGTTCTATCATTCGAAAGAGAATGTAAAAGAACATAAGATTTCAAATATAGTTAGAATCGGCAGAATTTTTATGATATTATTGCCAAAACAAAATAATTTCCTACTAACCTTGAGAGAACTTTGGTAATTATATCATTCGAAAGAGAATGTAAAATAACATAAGCTTTTCAAATATCTATAGAATCGGGTGAATAGCTACAATGTTATTATAAAAACAATAAAACGCAAAACTGAGACAAACAAAACTGTAACAATCAAAACGGGGACCAACCGACCGACAGAGTGAGATGTAATCCCCTGCGACTAGATTCGCACGTGACTAAACTCACACGCTACTAAAAATCATTATTCAAACGTTGATTTGAAAAAAGCTTGCATCGACCAATTCTTATCTAATTTGAAAACAGGTAAATATATACTAACTAAAATATATAACAAGTTACATAATTTGAGTTCTGTTGGCAGCATAATATGTAGAGTCAAGGCAAAAAGTATTGAGATTACTATATTTTTTATACAGCCTTGGCCCAAATTATGGGACAGGTACGAAAACGTACAGAATATGATTGAGATTCATTTATTTCATACTTAACATAATACTATTAAACATTTTTTATTATATTTTATCAATTATTAATATTTGATATCCTCCTTTTGATTTCCTAACAGTTTTAATGCGTTTTTGCATAGTGTGCATAAGTGGTTGAGGCAACCTTCTGCAATTGAATATGTGATACTGAAGTTTATTTATATTTTTCACTGATTCTCTTATTGTGAACTTACAAGTGGTAATTTGTATTCCTTTTCAGTATTTTTAAACTTTTAGAGCTGTTTATTTTCGTCGAGATATGGTGTCCCAACGGTATAATTTTGAGGTTGCAGTGTAATGGTTTTGTGCTGCCTGTCGTCTTCAGGTCCAGGATTGTTGTTTACTTGTGAGGGCAGAATAAATTACACATTTATACCAGCATGTTAGACCAGGTTTATAAACCTTTCTTAGGGAAAATTTTAAATGATGCCATACTAGATGGTTTGATCTTCAAATAAGACGACAAAGTTCCATGCAATACATTTAGATTCTTAAAGGGTTGGTTTGAAACGAAAGGGGTGTCGTTAATACAATGTCTCCCTCAATCTCCAGACCTCAACCCCTTTGAACATTTGTGGTCATACTTGTGCATACGGTTTAGATACGCAAATATTCCTCAAAAAGTGAATTAATAGCCAATATTCATGAAGAGTGACAAAAAATTGAGCTAACCACCTCTACTAACTTAGTCTCAAGAATGCAAATACGCATAAAAGCGGTTATAAAAGCAAAAGAAGGACACATCAAAAATTTATTATTGATAGAATATACGCATAAAATCTATATATATTATGTCAAGTATGAAATTAATGAGTTTCAATCATATCTTCACTGTTTCTTTCCTGCCACATAATTTTGGCCAAGGGTGTATAAGAATAATAATAGAACTAATAAAAGTTATATTAGGTTTTATTATATTTACACATATCATAATTTGAACGTGAAATCTAAAAAAAATTAAAGCCCCCCCAAAATTTTGATTAATAAGTAAAATCAAATTGTGCGCGTAATCAATAATTCGATGATGGACTGCTTTTGGTGCATCATCAGGGTGAAAACTACTGTTATAATTCAAAAGTTAGTATTTAACTGTTGGGAAAAGGTGGTGCTGAAGCATATTTTGGTATCATTTTGAGTTCATGTTAGCGTTAGTGTTAACGACACAGGACTCGTCAAAGCGCGCCCTTTTCTCTTCCTAACGTGGGATCATTCAGAATTTTATCAAGCGGAAGGGATCTTCATCAGAGAATATTACTTTGCTCGAGTATTTAAAAGTCTATTCTCAATATTTCCTAGAAATGTGGAGCTCATCCTAAAAATTCTCCTTTATCTGAGGAAGTTTCTTTGGAACCCTTTGGGAGATTATACCTTTGTAGATAACACTCCGTCTCACTGTAAAGTGTTTAAGTTTGTTTTTTTCTAATCTTGAGCATATTTGGCACTAGATGAGACAACATGATTATGCTGGAACCTTACCGTGAAGCAACAAGATCATTCAGGAAGCAAGATCCTTACCAGGAGGCATCATAGTGCTCATTAGAACAGATAAGCTTACAAAACCTCTTCTCAGGAGTATAAAGTGTCTTTGAAAGTCACAACTGATTATTAAGATGTGTCTCCTCGATGCATAACTATCTCCTAGCATATTCTGCTACTTTTTGTCAGAGCACCAATGGTTGCACGTATTTCTTTGGCACGAACAAATCCTGGAATTGATAAAGATTCAAACATTATTTTTACAAAAATATAAAGAAAGGAAGCCAATATATTTGCGAATCGATTGCATGCAGCAAAGACGGGAAAGCCAAAACATTAACGCACAATCTAATTGTTTTTTATCTAAGTACTGGAGACCAATATTTTTGCTTTGCTATTGTACGCCTGGCATTGTTTTAAGGTAGCTTTTTTTTGCCGCACTTAATACATCCTATGCATAACTTAGCTTTCTAATTTTGAGAGCTTCTTTAATACCTTATATTGTGCCAGCAAAGCGAAATCTTGCTCAAAGTCATTTAGATGATATTACATTTCTTTAGTCGCGGGAAACTTTATATGTCACTATCTCGGTTGGTCAGTCTGTGACTCCTTGTTTTGTTTTTTTAGTTTTTTGGTAATAACATTGTAACTATTATGCTGATTCTAAAGAAATTTGAAAACCCCATGTTGTTTTATATTTTCTTTCGAATGATATAATTGCCAAAGTCCTACCAAGATTAGTAACGGAATATTTGGTAATAAAATCATAACTATTCGGCCGATTCTAACGAAATTTGAAACCTCTTCGTGTTTTTTTAGATTCTCTTTTAAATGATATAATTTCCAAGACGCAACAAGGTTATTCCGAGGATTATTGAAAGTTTTGAAGGTCGTAAGGTCATAAATTAGAATAAGTAAGATCACGCGACTTTGATCAGCGGACCTTCTTTCTCAGAGAATGAAAATAAAATTGACGTAGTAGAGTACAATTATAGTGTTTCAAGTCTAAAAACTCGTGAACCCGTGAATGGAAAATTGGTGCCAAAAAGTTGATAGGTTTCCGTTTTCTGCAAATGCAGGATTAAAAGTACGGTACAAATATTAATCTTTTTTTTAAATATATCCAATTTGAACATATAATAAAAAAAATGTAAATAAGAAAGAAAGAATTAAATAAGATAGTGAAATATTGCCAATCGTGAAATTTTCTGCCTTCTCTAGTGCAAATGCGACGTTTAAGGGGCCCATCCCTAAGTAGCTAAACTAGTCGTAGGTTAATGCTGTTATTTTTATATATTTATTTTCAAGCACTGTTTCGGTATAGATATTTATTTAATCATCAAATTACTTTGGGAAATTTGATGTATTTTTAATCTGATAAATTGATTGTGAGTTTTGTAAAGAAATGTTTAATAACCTATTATTGTTTCTCAACAGCTAAATTTAAATCTACCTACTACTGCTTTTCTTTAAGTGGTTAAATGCAATTGAATTCTGGAGATGTGCAATAGTTGAGCCTTTATGGTTGGCCAAATTCCAATTTCATTACTGCACTTATTTTGAAATTTAAGTCTTTGAGATATGTGTTAACCACTTTATGAAATTATAAGAACAAAGGATGCAGATGAAGGGAAGCAAATTATTTAATTGCTTTAATTTTGACATAACCCCTTTGGATTTACATTCCCTATGGTAAATCTATAAAGAGCTGCTTTGGACTCTTCGATCTGGAATAACGTGACGGGGTAAAATACTTAGGTGTATTGGTTGAAATTTGACTTACTTATTAAACAACAATGAATAAATGTTTGAATTTGAGCCTATAGAAATCTACTACCCTATATATTTTACATAAATCAATACGCTATTTCATTGATGATAACAACCACATTGCAAACATATGCATATCATGTTTACATTAAGAATATTGATAAAAAATAGGGGACTATTTCGGAGCAGATGATATATATATAAATCTTGAAAACATATTTTCAAATAAAAGTGGTATTGTAATCACTTGGCTAAGGACAGAATTAATCAGAAAATTTAAAAACGAAAAGAACAGTCATGAAAAGAACCGAACCAAATAGGAAAGATTAACACAGCAGTTGCAGAAAGCCATCTTTCGTTCCATAGGAATTTACTGCTGAAGCTCTTGAATTAAGGAAAGTGACATATCCAACGATTTTGTGGTATTTAATTTAAGCCGGATTTGGCTTGCGATCCTAACAATTTTTGGTATATCTCTCCATTGAAAAATTAGTGACTGAGGATATACTGCATTGGGAAGAACTTTTCTTACTGGAATTTTGTTTGCCAATGTGATGAGCGAATACCGTTGGTAAAAATGTCACTTCCTGACACTAATTGGCTTAACATCTTTGTCTCTTTGTTAGTATTTTTTAACCTTAAAGACATATAACGTATAAATACTGCTTGGATTCAGGTGAAACCTAGGTTTTCCTAATCGCCTCTCGATATTTAAATGACAAAGGTTTGCCTCTTAATCTTCGGTTATCAGTCTGCTCTTCAAATTTTACTTAGTTGTTACTTCTTATTATACGGGACAATAAGATGTATACGGAAGCCGGTGTCCTTTCCAGATCATGCACTAAATAGCGCCTTATAAGATATCAGACGTCTGCCCAGCCAAGAATAAACTTTTAAGCCATGCAATTTATCTTCAGTTTTAAAATTTACAAAAGATGCGTCTCAGAGTTATGATCGAGGGGAACAAAAGGGAGGTG
This sequence comes from Ceratothoa steindachneri, assembly GCA_963969495.1. Lineage (NCBI taxonomy): Eukaryota > Metazoa > Arthropoda > Malacostraca > Isopoda > Cymothoidae > Ceratothoa > Ceratothoa steindachneri. The sequence continues at coordinate 34,806,863 of OZ018323.1, read as the reverse complement.
AAGGGTAGCTAGGATTTGGAGTATTTTTATGGTGAGAGAAAAGCACTCACTCAGCCTGACATGTTTATTGGGTGCATTTTGTTGTGTTTTGTATGCCTTATACCTTAATTTCACTCGCTAGAAATGTTCTTTCTAATGTTAACAGCTGTTTTCAATTTTTAAAAAGATGTACGATTCTATGTTTACCAAATATTTCTATTTTTGTTCAATCCGGAACATATTTTTCAAAATATCTGAATATTAATTGGAAAAAGAAGAGCTAAGAAGTAAAATAATGATTAATAGCTCTCAGTTATTCTTATTTCTGTTTATTTAACATAAATTCAGCTCTCTATTTTCAGGCTGAAAGGCTTAGAATTCCGAATTGCAGATTTATATTCGTTAGACCCGTCTTATAATGGAACTTTTCAGCCTAGGTGATTCTTAATTAATTTATTCTATATTTTCACATTCTTTTTAGTATTGTTGTGTCAACTTATTTTCCTGGTACATAATTACCTAACTATTATATAAATTTATGTTGTAGGCATATTCTTGTGATTGGTTATGAGTTTACAAAGAAGTGAGATTTATATTTCTGAATAAAATACGGACACAACACAGCAAATAAAAACCTATAGGAAATATAGTTTAGAATATATGTAATATAGATTTATATCAGTACCAAAGAATAACTATTAATCAATACACCTGCTGTATGAAAAACTATTGAAATGAAGCTATAAAACATTCCAAGCTTCCAATAATTGATCAGAGAATGCACAATAGCATATATCCAGTTAGTTATAGAAAAGATTAGAATCATATAATCATTAAAAATAGGTTTTCTCCCGCTTCTCTACACTCTAGGCAGGTTGTGTATTTATCACACATTTCATTACTTATGGCTAGATCTGGTAAGCTTCATAAAATTGAAAAAGAACTTAGTCTACCAACATGAAGAGAGATTCTGCATGCAGTTTAACATAACTCACCTCAGTGCTAATCTTTTCAAACTAAACGCACATGCTTTCATTCTTAGACAGTTTCGACCGCTTTGCACTGAGAATGATAAAGGTTTAATTAAACTTTAGTGTTTGCACATATTTCAGGCTGAAGTTTAACTGCCGTCAAATTTAAACTGGTGGATACTTTTCTTTTGGCCTTTTATTAAGAAATCGTTGAAAAATTTGAAGAATCCTATTTTTTTATTTGTCTTGAATAAAAAAACAACAAACAACATCGTTTACTTGTAATGATGCATTGACAACGTTAAGCGAAATTAGTTTGTAACTGCTATAAAATGAAGCTAACTTTATCAGAAACAAATTACGCCTCAACCTTTTTCTCCAGAGCAAATAGTTTGTGAAAATGTTACATTGACCGTCGTGAACTCTAGAGTTTCCAACCGCTAACCCATGCTGTAGAATAAAGTCAATATGTATTTAATTTACTTTCCTGCATAATATTTAGCAAGAGGATGTGGCTTCATTACAATTGATCGGCTTATCTCGAAGCAAATAAATAAACTGAAAATTACTGAACACTGGGATCTAAGAATTTATCTTAATAATTTAACTCATGATGTTGAGAAGCGGATAAATTCTAACTGGGAAAATTAAGCAGTCTTAGGTTGGAAGATATATGGTTGGCCAGAAAGTCCTACCTCACTTACAAAGCGAAAGCTTGGTTGCGATTCTTTTGGACAGATTCGAAGCTGGCTAATTGTTGTAAGAAGATCGTAGAGAATGATTGAATCTAATTTGAAGAATAAATGTTATGCTGCTTGAAGCACAATAAGATGGAAAGAGGACCACATGTTCCTCTGTACCAACGTCGTCCTGAGACCTACGCCGTTATCACGACCAAGCTGTATTTGCTTAGGGACCGATTCCATCGTCTCCCATGACTACTTTTCAGCCAAGATTCCTACCTTCTGTCCTAAGATCGAAGTCCGTTGAACATTCGACGCTAACGTTATCACAATTCCAGCCTCCCCCCCATAAAGTAGTCGCCAACCTTTCCTAATAATCGCAAGTGTGGGTGGAGGCGGCCGCCAAAGCCACCAAAGGCCAACTCACCACGCGTCTATATAATCCTTAGACTCAGTTTAGTAAGGAAAAATAATAGACTTCCCACCTACCACCGCGAACGAGTTAAAGGACGCTCGCCTCCCCCCGTGATTTCTATTCGAGAACGAAGGTAAAATTGAAATCAGTGAAATCTGCCATAGTCAATCGGCAAGTATCTAAGGAAGATTCCCATCTCCGAAGGCCATCTACTGCTCTCCCTCATATGAAGCGAAAGGTAACCCGACCTTCTGTATCGCAGTCATCGTATCCCAACTGGCCCCTTTTCTGCAACGAGCACGTAAGCAATTGTAACTGTTGCCGCCTGCAGATTGATCTAGAATCTGGCTTACCCAATCGATCCATTGTTTGCGTGTGCGTCCCGGTTTAAAATCTCTCTTTAAATCACCGACCTAAATCCAACCTCCTTATTCCCCTAATTAACCCACCTGTAACTCGCGTAGATTTTAACTCCGTCTATACGACCATTCCTTTTAAACCCTATATTGGTGTATATTTAAATATTATGTTGTTGCTATTAAGTTAGATTTTCGTCATTGTCTTTCTTTTGCAATCTAAAATATTTGTTTTAAAAAGGACCCCGCAAAGTTAATAATAAACCCTCCGCACTGGACTCATAACAATATCCCCATTCACTAACGGTCTGCAACCAACTTCGGCCCAAAGCCGCAAAAGTATCTACATATATATATATATAAATATATATATATATATATATATATATACATATATATATATATATATATATATATATATATATATATATATATATATATATATATATATATATGTACAAGGCAATGGCTTTGCCACTCTCCTCTACGGGGGGAGCTTGCGCTTCCCAACTAAGATCAAAATTTAAAATCTAAAAAAAGCAGCCATTGTTATATTTTTATAAATTATCTTAACTTGGCCAATTATAATAATTTTAAAAAGGAACTCTAAACTAAATTATCTCCCTTTTAAAATATCAATTTGCTATAATATAGAGGTATCAAAGATATATAAAACTAAATTTTCGGACATCACCATTTTCGTGGGATATTATAAAAGAATTATTAGAAATAACTTTAATAAAATAACATAAGTCATAAACAAACTAAAATTAAATTATTATTCAAATGCTCAAAAAATCTTCTTCTTAAATTAAACAGTTAGTGATGATGATGATGATATAGAGAGAGCCTGGTCATTCCACGATATAGCTCAATAAAATTTTATTGGTTTCTTTCTGTTTCCTAAGTGAGTCAGGATTTTCTGGCCAACATAATACTTGATAATTTAATATTGATAAAAAACCTAAATAAATCGGCTAACAAGGTTTTCTTATTTGAGAATTTCATGCGTGTTTTTGCAATGTCTTATTAGATGTAATGAGGAATTTTTAGTAAACCTTATAGCAAAAAAGCGGTGTTTGCTGTATATTTGTGGATGATGGAGACGCTAGGGACGTGGGCTGAAGAACAAGGTGCCAGAGAAGCCCTTCCTTGTTTGCGAAAAACTAACAGCAGAATTTTTCGGTACACGTACCCTTGTTGGCCTTCCTTATATGAACACAATAAAATACATAACAAAACAAAATTAGATTTAACATACAAATCACCACTGGTGAAATAGAATTCTCTCCATACTCTAATCAAATGGTGGATGATAAGGACGCTAGGGACGTGCGCTGAAGAACAAGGTGCCAGAGAAGTCCTTCCTTCTTTGCGAAAAACTGACAGCACAATTTTTAGGGACACGTACCCTTGTTGGCCTTCTTTATATGAAAACAATAAAATACATAACAAAACAAAATTAGATTTAACATACTAACCACCACAGGTGTAATAGAGTTCTCTCCATACTCTAATCGAAAGCCAATGCGTTACGTTTTTTTTTATTTCGAAATGAATTTTAAACCATATTCACATTCGAAACTCTTAAGATCTTAATATAATAATAAACATATTACACGAAATTATCCTTCTCTAATCTCGAGTAGACTTTCTCCTTCTTCTAAGATTTAACATCCTCTTTTTTTACAACTTTATAAAAAAATCTTCCAATTACTTACCTTTATATTCGTATATTCATACAGATTTACCTAAACAATGATAAGGTTTTCCTCAACTATTTGAGTGTAAATTCCATCATCTTTGGTTCATTAAATCGATTTTAAGATTTACTTTGTGAAAGAAAGAAAATATTAGTGACTACATCATATACTTATTACAGATAAAACATTTCTGAAATTTCCTAGAAAATCTCGAATTTCTTCAGAATAAAAGCCTTAGATAATAGGTATATATTAAATAAGAGTTGTACACCTAAACTAATGTTTCGGAACGCAAGGAAGAGTATCTTATAGACTAGAATATTACAGTGAAATATAGCTTAAATGATTGGAAACATTGAAGTAAACCTTGGTTATCAAGAGTTTCTTAAGAAAATGTGGTTTAAAATTGTTGGTAAGTTAGAGTTTTTAATATATCGTACTCTGCCTGTACAAGTAATTACGGTCCATCATCCTCACGAGAACTTTTCTATTTTAATGTTTGTTAACAATTATACGATCTGGTAATGTCATGTATTTTCGTGAAAAGTGTCACGTCTTTGCATGAACTTGACAGATAACTTGTGGCCTAGTTGTGTTGAAGTGAATTTTGTATTCAGAACAATATAAATTACCATCTATCGTTAATAAAACTTATAACTATAGTTCAGATGCATAATTGACAATCAAATTAAGAATTAAGAATCTAAAATATGCAAGGCGACTTGTTCGAAGGATCTTTGACAAAGGTTGAATGGAAACAAATAATGTATGCATTTTCCAGTCCTACTGATTTAGTAAAAACCACCAGATTATAGTAGCAATTACTAAGCTTGCATGATGCCTCAAGTTATGAAAGATTTTTCAAAGAAAATAATCAGACTAAGATTTATTTTAGCATTTAATTGATTATTTCCTAGTATCCAATGGAGAAGATCTTTAGTTTCATTTATTTTCTGAACCACTCATCATAACTTGAAGGTCACTGCATGTCCTTAAATAAATTCATATTATGACAAAAAGACTGACCAATCCGTCTCTCATTTGGCAAACATCCATCTTTCTTAATTCCTTAAACAAAACTTACACAAAAATTGGGCCTGATGAGCAATTGGAAATAACAAAAACAGCTTTTAAATATATCACGAAAAACTTATTGGATTGTAATGCTGGAATAGGGGAACGACTTTATCGGTTCTCAGTTTTGTCAACTTAGGGACATAATGATTTTGACCATCAAATTGGAATCCTTTTTATCGGCGAAAACATGATTATTTGGACCAACCAGGTGGAAAATTGCAAGTGGTTGAAGGAAAACTTCATTTTGAAATATAAAGGAAATGGCTATAACATATCACTCAATATGATGTTTGCATTCTCATCTGCATAACCTTTTATCGAAATGAGTTAAGTAAATAACGAACAGGATGAAAGAATTCACGAGCATATTTCCTAAAAAAAGATAAGGATTCAAGGTTAAGGATCACTTCAATTTATATAGAGTTGGCAGTAATTAAACCTTTGCGACGCAGGAGTTAGTAGATTCAGCGGAAATAGTAATCATTCGTCCTGCTAAATCGAGTGAAAAGGATACATGGGTTGAACCTATAGCGCCACACTCTTTTTGGTGTTGAAGAGGCAAAGAGGCAGGTCTGATCAGAAGCCTGGAAGACGGCAAATTCGTGAAGATGAGGCAACAAGGGAACAATTGAGACTCGAGATAAATGTTAAGGAATTAGAGGTGGAAACGCAGGCACGGGCAGCGCATTTTGGGAAGTAAAGGGGGTTTTAATTATGGTAATGACCTCTTCAGGCAGGTAAGCCTACTAACCTGTTTTGACGAGGACGATCCGAAATGAATTTTCATGGATTTTGAACCGGAGCAAGAGTCGTATTTAAATAGACAATCTATAATTTTTGGAGGAGGGCATTAGTTTGTTTAAGGCTTGAGGTTTTTTATTTAGATATCTGTAAAAAGCCCACTAAGTTACTCATCAAATTCCTCGATATTTACTAAGTTAAGACCCCATTAACTACACGCGGTCATGTCCGCTCAAATTATGCACTACGATTAAGAATACTGAAAAATAAAAATTGCTTTATAATAATTGATAATACCTGATGAAATTAATTATATTATTTATGCAAATGAAACCTTTCATTCAAAAACATCTGCCAGAGCAAAGAAAACAAAATTGCCACATCAGAAAAGGATACACTTTGTAGCAACATGCTTTCCTAGATTATAACTTGGGCTGTGAAGAGGCTTCTCTGCACAAATTTAATTTAGATTTTTAAAAGTTTATTTTCAATTTTGAATGATAAAAAAAAGAAACAGAAGTAGCAGCCGAAAACCTAATTCACAAGTAAAGAAAAAATTACGAAATAAAACGATTAGTGTTTTTGTTTTTACTGAAATTAAAACCTGGCAAGGAAAAGGAGTTTAGCTTACACCGATTGTCCAGGGTCGAAGGTGTGTGACGAAAAAGTCTTTAAAGGCACACACTGGTACTGTACGTCAAACAGCAAATATCGGCGCGGCACTCGAGTACAATTGATTTGTGAATAAGGTAAAGAAAGATCTTCTCCTTAGAGGGCGATATTATAGGTTGGCTTTTTAAAAGGGAATACGTTTTCGGGATTCGTCTCAAAGGTTTTTGTAAAGATAAACACCTCTACAAAAATAAACTTTAATACAATGAATAAGAACAAGGGCACATATAAATATGTAAATCTAAATAATAATCAGCACGACAAAAGAATATTATGACTGGCAAAAATTAAGGAAACTAGGTCCGAGAAAATATATAATTGATCCAATATGTTGGATTGAATGAATGACTTAGCAAGTCTATAGGCGCTGCACCAAATGGGGAATTCTTTTTAGGATTGTGAACGAAGAGGTGGGACTTACGAAGAAAGGACTCCTGGTTACTTCTAGAGGATGAACTGGAGATGTGAAAGACCAATAGCCAGGACTTCGTTGATGGGGGTCTCGATGCGAAAGCGTCCAGAGAGACTCCGAAGGGAGTTGGAATTACCTCGGATACAGAGAAGTAATCATGAAATCAAGATTCGTCTTCGGACGGAAGGAAGTCTCAATTAATATAGTGAGACGAGAGAAACACAGGAAAATCTTCCGGGGTATAAACGGGTTTCCATAATCTTTAACTGATCATGGCAGATTACACGAAGACGATCTGCTGAAGAGCTCACAAGGGCAAGGGGAGCAATTCACGGGAGACAGACACAAAGGTCGGGACATCAAAAAGCTCGGGTTCTGTCTATCTGCTGAGGATTTGCAGACATCACCTTAAATAGGAGCAACAGCCCTGGTTAGGAGACGGCATTGCACACGATGGCCTCCAAAGGGCATATCGGATTTGGCTTATGCAAATATAAACCTCGATAATTTGGGGCATCGACGAGACGAAGGAAATTAAGCTAGATTCTCAGAGGATATCAGACACGGCTCAAGCAAACATGAACCTTGATAATCTTGGGCATCGACGAGGCGAACGGAAAAATGAAAGCGATTTCCTTCTTCCCGAAGAGGGAAAAGAATGACACAGCCGCCCTCCTGAAGCCTAACAGCGTTATCAAACCGGGAGGAAGACGGTGATAAAGCACCCCAAGATAAACACAGTTGCGTTAATTTGTCTCGACCAGAGAACTTCTGGGTGAAAACGGCGTATTGAGTTTGATGCTTTCACTCTGATAAACTTCACTACATGAGATATAACCATGTTTCATTAATCAAGAGTGACCAGGATTCTAATAAATAAAATAATATATAAAGATAATCAATATTAAAGAAAAATTTCTATACTAATTATATTCCTATTGATTTAAGATAATTAGTTTTTCTCTTTCTTATTAAAAACTTCCTTTTTGCTTCAAATGAGTATATATTTGCTATTTATTGGCCAATATAGACCAAAAAAAAACTAAACCATGGATAAATCTATTTTGCTTGTATATCATAGTAACATAAAAGCCATCCTAAATTAAGATATAAATCCGACAGTATGTATGGTAATCACAGATGAATGATTCCTGTAAAATGAAGTTGCCTCTGGAATTTTGCAAAAATCTCGATAGATAATGGCAATAAGGACTCGACCTAGGGTGCTAAGTGGGAAGAGATTTATTTAATAATGGTAAAGTTGAGTCAGGATCAGACACAATGGATTTAGTTATAGCAGGTTTTAGCATAATTACGTAATGGACAAAATGACGTACCTCTTGGGCTTAGGCGATTTTATCTGATCTTTCTTTCATCGTATTAGGGATCTCCTCACAATGTCAAAGATAAGTGGATTAAAAAACATAATACATATGCAACATGAAATAAGCAGTGTTTGTTTGGCCTTATAATATATTAGTGAATTGAAGTAATAGCTTCGTGAATTAAAACGTGTTACGAGGGAAAGGTGGAATATTATTCAATTCATCAGCCGATGAGCTGGTGGGCCAAGATGTATTCGAGAAAGTCAAAAGGAGGCTTGCCTGAATCCCTGTTATGAAGTTATCGGACTTCGCACAGGCGGCTTGAGGTCAAGGTTATGAATCCTTATTTGGTCTGAGTCGGTTTGCTCAAGAAGGACGAGAAAACAGCTCTTTACCCAGCTGTTTTGCAATCCAGCAAGCTAGTAGGCGCCCAGTGAAATTATTATATGATCGAGAGGAACTTTTGTCACTATTCCTTACACTGAAGAAATTTAAAATATATCGGATGCATTACAGTATTCTGATAAGGTAGGAATATTAAGTGAACGTAATCGTTGGCGATAACCTCTCGCAGTGCAACCTTATAATTTGATACTAGAACACTTAAAAAGGAGAGAGAAGGTTATTGCAGATGCCTTTCCACGGAATATATATATATATATATATATATATATATATATATATATATATATATATATATATATATATATATATATACATATATATGTATATATCGTTAAATAATACAAAACAATAGAAATGTATATATTCATTCTTTTTGTAAAAATACCCATTCAGCACCTTTAATTATTATATTATATACATAGGTTTGAAAAGACAATAAAGAACACTTATAATCTTATAATCATCTAACATTTACAAAATTGTTGACATAGTAATTGGGAATTACATATATATTAATGGGGAGTAGCAGAAGTAATTCCCTCAAGAAAACGGACAACTTTGTTTGAGTCGTGGTTATTATGGGCGATAAGATGGTTAATTGACCAATCTGCATTCTTTAATTAACCCAATGCGCCTTCACAATTGCGTGTGAGGGAAAACAAATTAGGGCCTCTTGTTATTGTGTGTAGTTTGTTTGCTTTTATGATCGCGTAAGAAGACCATTATAAGAGGAACATACCATCATTGTTAACTCTTTTGACCACTCATGAAAATAAGCCAAGATTATAGCAGCGAGTTTTCTGTGATATATCTAAATTATAAACTCTCACCAAATCTCCCTCCTCAGGTGTATAAACATGGAAGAAATGTAAATTTTTCATCATCCACACCGATCAATAAGGGGTGGAATGAATTGAGCAGTTAAAGGATATCCGAGATTGTCCTGTATTTTTTACCTCAAATCAGCACTTCCCAGCCTTCTTATTAATTATGTTGAAATTGACTCAAAACGTTCTTTAAGGTAAGAAAAATACTATTCTTAAAAAGAAGAATGAATCAACATTTAATTAAAACAAAATTCCAGTATGGGAATGTGAAGAAGTACTTCATTTAAAAAAGCCCATTCAATTTGTGTTTAAGATCTTTTACAAATTTGCATGTACATAATATATCCCAAAAGATCTATGGTGAATAATAAAGTAGTTAAGCGATGTTTAGTTTTTATATAGGTAATTGATGAAATCACCACTGAAGATCAAACTTAGAAAATATTTTCAAATGTCTAATGAGTAAAGCACATTCAAAGCGAATTCGAATGGATACTGGTCCGATTTCTTAGCACGATTTAATGCAAATATATCACAAACCATAAACATTTTTTCACACTGGTTTCGACGATAAGGGTCATTGCGATAGAGAATGCTGTATGATGCCTTCTTTAAGAGAACGAGAAAGAGAAAGAATTTAAATTACATACCTATAGCACTAGGACCAGTAATGGCTCTAAGGTCTAATCAAGTTCAGTATGAGAGCTAAAAAGGTATATAACTTCTCTTCATGGAAATGCAATCTATGAACCTAATAGTTTATGTTGATCAGGTACACACTTATCTACGTGTGTAGCTTCATATCATACAATTCATATATACTTATTCATTGATCTACGGATTTACCTTCATAGAATACAATTTATATCTATGTACTTTCTTATCTAAGAATGTACATTTCTAAAATGCATACCGCCTTGTAGTCAAATGTCTAATAGAAACGATCTCTTCTCTCGTGCACACAGCGTTTGGTAGTGTATAAAAAACAACTAATGACAGGAAAGCAAGAAAGGTATTATGGAAACACATTTAGACGCATACTCTACAAAGTCGACTAAGTACTGGCCTTTATGCGTAAAAACTCAGTCTTGATTTTGGAAATTGATATCCCTCAGTACTCCTAACAGGCTCCATTGAAACGCGAATAGTACTCGTCTAGTCTGTTTTTAGTCGCCTTCAATTCTATATCTCACTATTTCGGTCGGTCTCCGTTTTGCTTTTATTTTGGTAATACAATTGTAACTATTAAGATTCTAACGAAATTTGAAACTTTGATGTCATTTTACATTCTCTTTCCAATGATATAATTGTCAAAGTCTTTCAAGCTTAGCGTAGAATTATTTGGCAAGAACATCATAAATATTCGGCCGATTCTAACGAAATTTGAAACCCTCATGTTGTTTTACATTCTCCTTTGGATAATAGAATTGCCAATATCCTTTTAAGGTTATTCTGTGAATTATTGAAAGTTTTAAGGGTAGTAAGGTCATAAATTAGAATAAGTGAGAGCTCGCGACTTTGGTCAGCAGACCTTGTTGAATATATGCAACAAAGTAATTTTGCATTTTCGGTCGAGAAGGCTATACCATGTTTGACTGAGGTTTTAGAACACAATATTTTGCGCTATGCCAATGGTTAAGCTCTTATTGACTAATTGACGAGAATTTGTTCTATAAATCAACTAAAACACTGGCGAGTAATGCATGTTGGAAAAATATGTTAATATTTTATAAATCTCTTCACTTGAGGCGTAAGCGTCTACTCGCAAGTGATAAAAGTTTTAGTAGGTGGAGACTTTCATCATTGTGTTTCTTCCTAATTTCCTATCTCAGTTGGCTCTCCTTGCTTTTTCCTTTTTATAACATCTCCATATCTTTTTAAAGATCTGAGACTTGAACTAAACCACATACGCTAGAAGTTGTCGAATTTAGTATTAAGTGTAAAATTAATTCTCAAGAATTATAGGAGAAATACAGGCCGATGTATATTATATTTCGATTTGATTTTTAGTGCCTTACTGAAATTATAAACCAAAGCTCCTTTTTCTCGTCTATGGTGCCAAAATCTTTACGTATATATGATAATTTGTTTAGAAATCCTGAATCCAACGTACATAACTTACGTACGATAAACCTCATTTGTCATTTATCTGCCGACTCGATAATTTCGTTTAGCACACACTGCACTCTTACTACATCGCATATAGAGGCTGCAGGATTTCCTTTGTTACTACATCGCATATAGCAGCTGCAGGATTTCCTATGTTGTTGTCGTCTTTGAATTTAGAAATTATACTAATTAGCCGCTTATCGAGGTTGTTTATATATACCATGAACAAAAATGAGAGAAAATTAGTCCAACATTCAAGTATTTATATTTCCTAAAAATGAAGACTAAACGTAAGGCTGTTCTTACTGATATGAGGCTTAACGCAGATCTTGAGTTGAACCCTTTGTCGAAATGTCTCAGCTTACTGTCCACGCTCAAGCATTCACACCTGCTCTTTCTTATCGTGAGCATTCTTCACACCAGAAGCAACCCGATATTTGAGCTGGGACTTTACCATGAGGCAATCTAAGCGATCATTTGAAGCTCTTAGGCGTTCAGAAAGTTATCGAGGAGACTGTATCGACTGCCTTATGTCATTAATGATGCTAAAAATTCTTCTTCTTGAAGCACTTCAATTCCCAACTAGCTCCATGATTGAATACTGCCCGGCCTTTAACTCCACTTCCTATAATTCCTAGAGACAGCGAAGGAATGAGGTTTTATTAATATTTTTGAAATGGTTACTTTTAATGGTTAATTTAAATAATAAAATAGGTATTCCTATCGCGCAAAATAAAAAAAACTAATGAAAAAATAATATATTTATTAGTCTCATAACATTTGGCCATGACGGTATAAAAGACAAATGAAAAATGTACCTAATAAGAAAGGATGTTACTGATGTAGACCCGGTATCTTTCCGTGAATAAAAGAATATCGTTCTTTCATACATAAATATCCATTATAGGTGTATTTTAATGCATGTCTCTCTAGTGAGCCTTACGAATGAGGAAACGATGTAGTGTTGATTTCATCTCTTTGCATTTTCTGGCTTCCAATCCCTTCGCCTTCTTCTGTTAGCAATTTTGATCTCTCAACGGTGAGCTTTGATTTTAATATTAAAAATAGTCTCATATTTCTTCAAAAATGAACATATGTTTTTCTCTATCATTGTTAGATTATTCCCCATTTTGAAAACACTAGTGTTGAAAATGTTAGCCATAATCTTATTTTTTCCATACGTATTTATCTTCTTCGGCCTGGTCATCCAATATACATATATTCTACGCTCATCAAATTTACTTAGAACAATGCTCTACCTCTGCACAATGCCCTTTCTCCTTCTTTCGCTCTTACACTCTTTCTCTCTACTGTCTTGCTACGCTTCTCCCTCTGGTTGACGCCTTACCTTTGAATACAATTTGAAGCCCTCCTGCTTAGATGAAAATTCATTGGTTATCCTCAATCATCCATGTAATTCTCGTATATAGGCAGAGGCATCAGGCAAAATAGAAGACATAGGTGGAAAATGAGTGACTACACATGATAATAATATTTATTCAAAATATTAATATTTATTAATATTATTATGTATGGATTAATGTATAAATAAAATGTATGAATAATTGAATCTAAGAACTTTAATCTCTAAAATTAACTTAAAATTTACCTGGAAAATATTTAGTCATAACTTATCATTATTCCTATTATTGAATTGGTAATACTAAATATTACGTATTTTTTTAACATAAATGCTGACTTTGACAACTAATTGTGAAATTTATTTTTGCTCTGTAAGATAATTTTGTAAAAGTTAAAAGAAAGAAATGTGCAATTGATCAAAAATATATTTAATTGATGATATTCAACAAGTTTTACAGGAATATGTATTTATTGAGCCTGCAAAATACCTACTGATGTCAAATTATTTGATTAACCTAAATTTCCTCACTATTATATAAGAAAAAATTATATAAGATCATTCTAGCTTTATTTATCGAAATATTGGCTTTACCTAAAAGTAATTCAATTTTAATAAGATTTAAATGAATGCTTTTAGAGTTGTAATTATTCCAAATTTGCTGCAAGCTTGTTAAAGATAACTGTGCTGGTACCAATGGGATTATTAGCCGTGGTAAAGTCAAATCAATTTAAATCCAGCAAAGCTTTGCCATTTTTAGGATAAAAAATCCTTGTTTTTATAAGTTGACAATGCCTAGTCCTTTTTTACGCTACTAATGGCTGGACATTATTTGAGTTACATTTTGCAGAACCCTTCATTAATGATGCCTGTATAGAAAAAAATTTAAGCAATAATATCCTTTATGGATGCAGGATAAAGAATAGTACTACTTGAACATTAAAATCACTTCAGAAGAGTAAAATATGTGATGAAGATTCGTTAATAAAATTCAGTTAAATCAACTTCTGATCAAAGTTTTCCGATGGGATTTCATTATTAATCGCTTAAGGCCTTTGTTGAGTCTAATCCACAACAGGACAGTCATAACATGGCAAGAATTGTAAATATTGGCAATAAATGAGAATGCAACATTATAAACATAGGACAAGTCCACAAAATTGCTAAGTGGGTAACACATGAACAGTCTGAAGGATACAGTTTCAATGTCTTAATATTGTTAAAATTTATTGGCTCGAAATTTCCTTGAAACTTTTATGCACACGCCTCTTAGTCTAAAATATCAGAAGTTTATACTTTCCATTTGAGTAGAAACTGAAAGGAGTTAATATCAGTTACCTAATAATAAGCAAACAGATAATGTTAACTTATATAATCAGTGATTTTAACGTTTAAATATATCTCTTGAAATAAAATATCTCTTACCTCCCACTCGAAGATTATGTATATGTTTAGTAGGCTAGCTACGTCTCTTCGAGAGCCGGGTGATTTGACAACGAGTTTTGGTACCACACTTGGGTCAACCAAATGGATTTCTTGATTCGGCTTGGTGGCTGCCTGTTTGCTTCTACATTGAATGCCTGGTGTTCACAAGTCACTGACTCCTTAAGAGTAGAAAGCTCGGTTTTTGCTCAATTGTAGGCTGAGTAAAGGTAATCAGAGATTTCCTCAAAGCTAGGAGGAATATTGGAGGTAGAGTGAATATTCTTCTTTCGGCGGGAAATTTGGAATCTTCTTCAGATGTTTTTGCTTGATAAAATAATTCATCCTTAAAAGCAGTCCAGCTCTTGTTTACATACACGGCCCGCATGCCTGCGGTATTTTGACATTTCACTCGAATTAGTGTTTATACATTTAATTAGTTACCATAATATTAAATTAATTGTTTCTACTTGCATTAACATTTTTTTTTACTTTAATCACTGATATCTATGTACATATTACAGAAACAAATAAAAAAACCCATTACATTTGTGTTTACTTAAGTCTTACCTCTCATGGTTGCCAACTGTCACAATTTCTCTTATTTAAATGCTATAAAACAAATATTTTAATTTTATCGTCAATTAAACCTGAATTTTATTAAATACATTAAGGAGATATGATTAAAATTATTATCTACAGAAAGTTTACATTATTGTTATATTTACTAACCCAAAATGACTATATTACAGTCTTTCGTTTACTTTTAAAGGTTATTTTAAGTTGCTTCTAATAAAAGAGAGAAATATTAATTTAGTGAGTGGTAAATATAACGAAATGATTGAGAGAATGACAATTGCGAGAAATATGACTAAGCTGTTTAATTTAGCACTTATCTTTGAAATTCCCTTTTCATAGAATGTTATTCTGGTTTAAGTCTACCCCACTATAGGACTTCATGAAACTGCAAAGTGCTCATTTTTTAGGTCTCTTTGGTTGTCTCATTTAATCTTACAATGTAAGAACTAAATACCTTCCTCGTCCCTGCCTATGCAGATGCACACTTGGCACGTTTAACCTAAGAAAATATTACAACTTTGGGTGCGAAACTTCCTATATGCACTGAAGTATGCACAATCTAATTCTTATTTATTTAAGTGAATACATCTTAAACTAAATGGTAAATCTTATTCTGTTGGGAAGGAGGCAAAATAAAAGATGAAATTCTACTTGTATCATAAGTGAATTATTTCTTCAATAGATGTAGCCAGAGCTTAGTTAAACGAAGGGAAGCATTGTCAATTATGGTTGAAACTACTTTGCCAAATCAATGTTTTTTAATTAAAAATGATTTCTTTATTCTTTGCAATAAATGACATTATTTTCGTGAGAACCCTATATTTAGAGTGTGGTTCTTAAGCGTTATCAACGAAATTCATTCTATTTAGTCAGTTGCTCGGGCTCCTCGCCTCTCTAACATAGGAAAATTTCTAAAACAATTATTTCAAATTTTCTTAGCGCCAAAATTTAAATATAGTCTGGATTTAAAAGGAATCCGTTTTATATCGAAAGGCCTGGAGGCCAAATCCATAAGAAACCAAGGTTTTAATTTGTTTATTTATTTTGCCTGTATAACGTGTTTTAGAGTTAGAGTGTCCTCTCTTCAGAGATTATTGGATGAGTAACTAAATTTATTGCCAATAAGATAAATTTTTCCGATCAACTATCGATTTCAGAGACGATCGAACTCTTCAAAACATAAGGACAGGTCTCATTTTGTTCGTAAATCAGGTCATTTAGAGTAGGATAAAGCTAAGCGCCTTTTAACATTGCAAAATAGAAATTTGCGATTTCCAATTCTCTTTTTCTCTTATGAAAACTATAGAAACCGAGTTTTTAGAACCTTTAACTTCATCTTTTACCGTTGGTAGGTCTAATACATAAGTGAAAAATATAGTGAAAGATTCGAAAGAGGTGTAAGAAACTACCGGAGTGATAGCACCACTTTTCTTTTAGAACACTAGTTTTTGGAGGACGTGTAGCTACTCCAGATTTAAGTTGTAGTAAGGCCAGTATCTTTTGTTATACCATTCACCCACTGAAGCGTATGAAACCTAAATATGAATTATTTATAAATGCATGTTTTAGAAGCCAAGCAAAATTATATGTGTTGTTATATTGCCATTAGTATTTGGAGAGCATAATGCGAATAAAATGAATGTAATAAAGAAGATATTCAAATCATAATAAGGGCGAATTTATTTATTTTCTTGTTTTGGTTTAAAAGCTTGTTGGGAGAAACATTGACTACACTGACCGACGACAACTTTATTGGCTAACCTTTTTTAATTACTCGATGTGCTAAATATGAAATCACATTGCTTTTGGTCTCTAAGCTCAATTTATTTATTTATCGACAGGTTTTTTTTTTAAATTTTACATGTAGTGTTATTTTCTATTTATATGATACAAATTTTTTTTTCTTTAAAAATACTGTGGAGGTTAGCCCAAGAGAGCTCAAAAAAACGTTCAAACATTCCCAGACATAGTCTGGCCATATTACCTTAGTTTATGGCCCCGAGAAAGTTTAATCAATTCCAAACCCTCTCGGGTGACCCCACCTCCAGACGCTGTGAGGCGCCAGTGACTTGGGGCTGTTTACAAAGCTACATTCCAAGTCTTCCATGGGACGCCAGGTGTCTTACGCCTCTCTCGCTGCCCCTTCCCTCGCAGAAACACGCCGTATTTATGCGAGCGACTCCATTAATTGTAAGCGAGAGTTCTTCCAAAGTCCGTCAGTCGCGTTGCCCGTCGAGTAGCCGTGTTGACGCCTGTGATGACTTGCGCGGATCTTTTTCTTGTAATCTCTCTGGTTAGAGAAGGATTACTCTCCTTCGTTTTACTCCATTCGGAGAGCTAACCGGGATCCACGCGCCGCTCATTTCTTCCACTCTACAAGGTCCATGACTCTTAACCTTAACCCTGAAACAAGCGCAAGGAAGTCCGAGAAGTTCTTCCGTGCAGAATCCCATTTGGTCACCGAGCCGATACCAGTCCATAAAGCAGACTGTCCCTACCCCCCCCCCACTTTGTGATTCCCACTTGGCGGACAACTTGGAACCTTATCTACGCTCATCTTCCGCTCTACCTAGTTCTCCCACGGCTTCATCGAATTCACTGCCGCTGAGATAAAACCTAGGTCTCAGTCTAGTGATTTTTCCTCCATTTAATTCACTTCCCATTCCCTGTAATTCCCGTGATTTAATTAATATAATCTCAACCCTCGTTTAATAACGGTCTTTCAAATGATTGTTATAATTCCAAGGCTATTCCCATTTATTCCTTGCCCGCCTGTATCCACAACTGTTCACTCATTCATTATTAATTTGGTTTGCTTAATTTTTATGACCAATAATAATTCTATTATTTACTTGTGTATGTATTAAACGTTAATTTTCTAAGAGGTTTTTCCTTCAATAACTCCTGAGCTAAAACGGCAATCTTGATTCCTCCCTTTTATTAGCCTACTTTGGATTTAACACACTCGAATATAACATAGAAACCAGCCCTTAGCCGGGACTTGCCGGCCTTGATGAATATCCGTGGTTTCGACTCTGTTTAGAGCATGACTCCAACGTGTCGTTCCTCGACAAATACGAATTTTGAAGAGGTACAAATGGAGAATTTTGAATATAGGCATTTTTTGTTTGCAGCTGAATGGAATAGATTTGGCTTGGAGCTCCTGTAAAAACTAGCCTTATGTATTCGCTACATCTGCGGCGAATGCTCTTTTGTTCCTAAGAGGAATCCAGCCACAATTTTAATAAAGCGTTCTTTCTATGCGTATTTTAGGGCGTTTGAAAAAAGGAAGGTGTTGTCTGAAATGACTGTTACTTCTGTAATATTCAAATAAGTGAGATTAAGAGAAAGAACTGAATCAACCTTAAGTATCCTGATTTTCATTCAGCAGGTCCTCCTTTAGCTCATTCTGATGAAATTTCGTCTCCTGTATTTGGAGAAATTTATGACATTAGTGACGGAGATTCCTTAAGTGTTGAAGAAATTGAAAATATTTTTAAGATAATGCTCCACATCCTTTTACCCCCAAAGAATTAAATGATCTAGTTTGCGATGTCAACTTGTCAAAGTTGTCAGCCAAACTTGATGTATCCAGATTAAAGGACAGAAGCCTCATCTACGAGAGTGCTCGCATCACCTTCTACCCGAACAGAAATAAAGAGTACCTACGTTTTTTTCCTAAAGAGAAGTACGAGGTGTATTATACAGTTGGGTGATTATTTTCTGCAAAGGCTGTAGTGCCACACTACTTAACGGGAAGGGAGACTGTTAATTCATTGACAGCAGCGATCTTTGAAATGTGTTCTTCGCAACGACAATCAGTATTTATCTGAACCCATCATCACTAAACTATACTGACGGAGGCTGTACTATGAAGCGGTGAAGTACGTAGTGGAAGAATCCATTAGATTAGAATAATTGGTTTATTTCTGTTTACCTTTAGATGTGGAATTTTGGGGGGAAAACAGTCCATGTGAGATAGAAAGGACGGAGCTCAGCTTGACACGAAGAATGACTGCCCTATATGGGAGGAATTAATACCAGGCAGAGCAAGGATCCTCATACACAACCCTCTGGTGAACAGTTAAAGATATTCTTTCCTCCACTGCAGATTAAGCTCGGTTTGATAAAATAGTTCACCAAAGCTCTCAACAAGGATGGTGGCTGTTTGACTTGTACCACGCTTTTCTAGCATTAACCATCCACAGGTTTAAATCTGGCATTTTTTTAAATTCTCAACTCAGTCAGTTTCTCAATGATCTAGAATTTAAAAACTCTATGAAGGAATTTGAAAAGGAAGTTTGGAAGGCTTTTGTTCTCGTCTTGAGAACTTTCTTGGTACCAATTTGCTGACCCCTTTCAGAAACACCTGAATGCAGCATGAGAATCAAAATGCATTGTTTTTTCGTTTATATGGATCTGTTTTTTGAGAATCTTGGATATTGAACGAGGAATAGGGTAAAGATTCAATCAGGACATGGAAAATATGGAGACCAGGTGTCAGGGCCACTGGGATGCAGTCATGATGGCAGACTATGTACTGTTGGACGGTGTAGGAGAATCGTCGCTCCCCCGTTCTCTCTCAGTGAAGACACGGGACGGTAACCCCAAAGACATCCGGCCCCAGTACTGTGGATCAAACTCGTAACCACAGCGCGTCACCACTCTTTGCTATGAAAAGCCGGAAGGTTTAAACTACAAGATCTCCCTTTGAGAGTATATTCAATTTCACCTCAAGTAATAAATTGGAGACGCGTTTCTCTTAAGCTCGAAAGCCAGCTGGAGCAGAGTTGAGACTTGATGAGAATAACCGTTGGAGTAACAACTCTCCTGCGGCCCGTCAACAAGCCTTCCCCTCCCCCTCCAACCCATACCCCAGTGGGGTGACGAGGTATAAATAAGAAACACGCGGGAAAAACGTGTTAGAATACGTCAGTCTCCAGGCTACGAAGTCCCGGGATAGAAGCCGGGCTACCGAGACTGGACAGGTAGTATACTTGTGTCACCAGACTATGAAGTTCCCTGCAAGAGTGGCAGGGCTACCTAGGGGGCTAAGAATCAGCTTATCTTTGAGCTAGTCCCTGGTTATCAAACCGAACCTTAAGTTAACTTGTTTAAGTTTAACTTACTATCGTCAGAGAGACTCCTCTTATCCTGGTGCATCGTAAAAGCCAGGGAAATTCCTCGCCCTTGAGGAATTACGAAAAGAAGAGAAAAAAGGCTCCACCTCGAACCCGTTACCCGGTGGTCAGACCGAACTCTAAAGTTAACTTGGTTTAAGAACCAAGTTCAACTTACTCTCGCCAGAGAGACCCCGCCTACCTTGGTGCCGCCTAAAGCACCGTGATTGTTCACTCCCTTGAAGATCCCCCTTGAATACCGTGTGGACCCCCATCTGCTACACTCGCCAAAGTACCTCGTGATCTCGACCATTATATCTTTTGACTTCCGACCTATCTAACACGCTGGACTCCATTGTCTTGTTCATCATAAAGGTGTATGCACCATACTGGTTTGAAATCAAAGTTAACTCTACTTCCCATGATAGAGCACTCAACATCTTCAAGACAGTGCAATCAGGGTAAGGGATGAACAAACAGATTAAAGATATAGTTGCCCCAGTGATTCCAATGAATGCTTATTTTGCACATGCAAAAAACATTCTTCTCTGCATGCTGCAAGATAAAAAAAATTATATCCTGTAACTTACATGGAGAAGAATTATGAAGGCACGTAAAGATTATAAAGGAAAATCAATACACACTTTCAAGATCCCAGACAGAAGCGTCACCAGGAGTTTGTGGATAAGACAAACGGAACGGCTCTATAAGGAGTAGAATTGAGTCCAGGAGAAAAATATCCTGATTTAATACCAAGAAGATCTTCGTAATGAAAGGTAATAACACTACAAAAATCTAACTGCATTGAATAAATGGCTATTGAATAATAGTGGAAATTTAAATATTCGATTGTTACTTGTTTAATTTCTTCTCTTTAAGTGATGATAATAAAAATCAACAGGTTGCATGGAAGCAAACGGAAGAAAAAGAAGGAAAACTTATCAAGTAGTTAATAGATTATTTTTATTCAATAAGATGGAAGTAGAAGTATTGATTGTAAAGTTTTATAAAAATATATTTTTTAAGTTTTAGGGAAATAATATATCTGTATAGGACATAAATGTTGATGTTACAACTTAGAGTTTGAAAACCAATAGATAGAATTTTCCGAAATTTTTGCTTATTTTTCAGAGATCCAATTGCGTTGAGGAACCTGAAAATATTAATTTAGAAGTGAGAAATTTTGACACAATAGTTTTTGATGAGTCCATCAAAAAATGAGGGTAGGAAAATGAATTTAAATTATCAGAGATAAATAATATAAATCTTGTTAAAACTAAAGGAATAGAACACATTCCCAAAGAGAGCTTATAATCTCTCTGGACAAAGCAAGTCGGAGGAGTGGTTATTTTAGGAAAAGAGTTTTTAAGTAGAACGAAAAAATTCAACATTAATTAGAAAAAAGAAGATTCTACCTGATGCAGCACACTAAATAATCCTTGCCATGTGTCTCCTAAAAATAGATTGATAGAATCGATACTTATTCTCCAGAAGGAAATGTAAAATTTGATTAGGATAAAAAATAAAACATTAACTATTGCTCTACTTTTTAAGTTGGGCTCAGTTTACCTTAACCAAAAGAAATTAAATTAACTTATAATAAGAATACAATCGCAAATTCAAGTCAAATATTAAAATGAATAACTTAAATATTGATTGGGATTCAATTTTAAATAAAGTACCTATTCTTAAAAATAAAATGACTAATCTAAATTACATTATAACAATTGGTCGGTGTAGAGGTATAATAATAGTTTAATATATATATATATATATATATATATATATATATATATATATATATATCGAGTCTAAGGAAATAATAACTAAAGACATAGACATCTGGGTTTAGCTTTGCCCCTTCGATGTTCTCCGGTAGCATATGAGAACAGGCAAAAGGGTAAGTGCTACGAGACTGGTTCCTGACCTCAGCCCAAAAGGCAGGCCCTTCGAGGGTGGCACCTATAAACAACCCATTCAAAAGTGCAAACTGCCGATCTTGTATTACCCCCTCTCCGAGCCACAAAACGCAAAAGTGCGGGAGACCAACCTGAGGTCCCACCTTGCGAGGCCCGCACCTCCATCCACCTCCCCACCCCCCTCAGCGGGAGTAATTTGGGTATATAACAGGATGACCCGTGTAAACGAGGCTTTTTGTTCGTTCCCACCGAAGAGAGAAGAAAGTCACCGGTTAACAGAAGATTTCTCGAGTTCGACAAGAAGACTCAAAAATCACCGATACAAAGTTATTGCAAGTTAAGGAGAATTTGCAGTCCTTGTACAATACCAGATTGTACCAAAAAAGCTCGGCGCCGTTCGATTCTTAAGATAATGAAGTATCAACCTACACAGATTAAGGACTTCAAATCTTATTCTATCTGAGTTTGACAACTCAAAACTATATAGATTTCTCATCCAAAATCGAAATTATATAAGCGAGACCAAATCGCTAGAAAAGAATATAAACATATCGCAACCTTTTCTGAAGGAAACCTTTTCAAGGTTGTAAACGTACGATAACCAACCCGCATCATCGGCGTCTTTGTTTTGATTCTCTTACGCCAACTCGAAATACCGTGTGACGCCAACTTGGGAAGCAAACTGTAAACTACTCGAGCTACGCCACTCAGGAACAAAAAATCCCCGAAGATATTTAACTATAATCGGGTATTAATCTCCATTACCTTAAGTTAGTAAAGAATAATCCTGTTCTTTATGTCCCCGTGCATAAAAATTAGTTTATTGGATGTCTGACTAAGGACAAAGCTATTAACTTAAAAATTGTTCCCCCCGTAAATTTTTATCTCGAAGCGAGCTGCGAGAGCTCACCCAGTAATTTCATTTTCTTTTTTTAAGTTTATTAGATCTGTATTTGTTTTAGGTTATTTAGTAAGATGAATTATGTTCATTAAAGTCTATTTTTATTTAGTAAATGCACTGTTTTAATTATCCCCGAACGAGTTGAAGTGGCAATATTTGATAAAGTCAAGAAAGAAACCCCTTTTATGTATTCACTAGAATTAAAATAAAGATCAGCACTCTTAGAGCCCGATCCTCAAGTGATCACCGAGGCACGAACCTACGCCTCAATTTCAAAGTTATTTGGTTTATTAGAAAATTAATAAAACAAATAAATATATATATATTAATATTATCTCGGCTAAACTACGACAGTCGGGCTAAGTTATACCTTTAACTCCGAAAATTACATCTATTTCATCCGAATCTTCTAACTAAATCGATTGCATTTTTGCGAATTTTTGGTTGATTTTTTTAATTTGATTAAATTTGAAGATTTTTTGATCTATTCAGAACTAGAAAAGTCGATTCAGTTTGTCCAGAAGCACAGAAGTGTCTGATTCATTTTAGTGTATTTTTTTGTCAAGTTGGAACTAGAGTTGTTGATTTTGAAGGTTGATTTAAATTACTGTTCTCTGAATTTTACGTGCTTTCAGTTATTCCACTTTTAAAGTTGTCTAATAATGGATATAATTCAAAACCAAAAAGTCATAAAAAATTCATGCACTTGTGGGGTTAATTTACTAAAGTATACATAAAGAAGAAAATAATCTAGTCCTAATTTTTAATTTTTAATTAAATGTAAAGTTGAAAACATATCTGATTGAATATCATGAAAGGATTTGAAGTCTTTGTTACTATTGAATCCTTTAGCAAATTTTTAATTGCATAAAAATTTACTTATTTTGCCTCGAGTTACATAACAACATTGTAAATGAAAGCAAGGCTCTTCAAAAGCTGTATCTTTTTCTTGCAAAGAATTGATTGAAAGTAGAGGGTTGCCACATAAATGTTGTTTTAGGAAATTTAGAGTAAGTTTCATGAAAAGAAAGAATTTTTATTTCGAAAGTTTTAGTTGAAATTTAGGTCTAATTTCAGGTTGAAGTTCATTTCAATTATTTGAAGTAAAACTTAATTGTTGAATAAATTATTCCAATTGAATTTGGTAAAAATTACTTTTTCCATCAGTTTTTGATTGAAAAAATATTCATTTAGGGAAATGGTATCTAAGATTTGTTCATCAATTATTTCAAGTATATCTTCATAGAAAGAAAAAAGTTTAAGAAAAGATTAAATTTTTTGTTCACTAGTTAGAGAATAGGTTTCTTTAATCGAATTTATCAATTTGGTTGCAGAAGTTCTTATTAAGCCTCTTTCCTAACTAATTTACTTATTTCTTTAGCTACTTCATCCTGACCTAAGCATTCTGAAACATTTTCCATATTTTCTTTAATTGATTTGAGATTTTGATTTATACAATATAAATTTTATTTGGTAGTTATAACTCGCTTAAATTCTTTGATTTATACACTTTATGGTTAGTTTAATAGGCCTAGGTTATCAAATATAGAAAGTATAGTACAAGATTTAAAATTTAGGAATTTTTGTTTTCTCTTTTAAGCAAAGGCACAAAGAGAGGAAAAAACACATTAAACACTCATTACTCCACGTTGGGCACCATATTAAGGAAAGTATATATTCGAAGTATTTTTAAAAATATTGAAGGTAAATATTTAGATAAATAATAAGTCTAAAAAGAAGGGGATATTTTAGGGAAGTTATACAATTGTGAATTAATGTAAATTCTCAGTGGGCTTTTGATGAGGAACATTCCAATTCTCTAATACCTTAACCCCAGGAATAAGTATTTCACCACACAGTTAAGGCTTAAGTCCTGGAGAGATGATTATAACACACTTAGCAGGAACAAGTATTAAGGAATTGGTAACCTTTTTCCTCCTCCTTATGTCTTACTTTAAGTTATTTTGCTCTAAAGATTAAATTTCATTAAGCTTATACTAACAAAAAAAATTATACTTTAAATCTATTTTCAAGGTTATATTTTAATATAGGTCACATAACTTAGATTTACATTTGATTAAATCTAAATCTTTAAATTATTCTTATCTTAAAAAACGCTTTATTTTAATTTATAATTATAAAATTATAAATACATCTTATACCTGACCTGGATTAATTCCTTTTTCACCTTTTTCTTGTAATCCATTTTGACTCTTCTCTCGAGGATTCGCAACTCTGTTCTGTTCGTTTACTGATGTTTTCTTTTCGTGTTTTCTTCTTATGACTTCTCATTGCTGTTTGTGTCTGGCGTCTGCATCATCAATATTGCAGATGAGTCGTCTTGGTGTGGAATGGTTATTGGATCCATTCCGATTACCTTGAGCAATGCCTTCAACGTTTTTACATATGTTCCCTGCTGTAGAGCATTCTGAATATGCGAAAGAATTAGGCATGTAAATATTATTACATACATGCCTCCTTTATAGTTGGTAGGCTGCTGTTACTTTGTCTGACATACAGGGTGACCCCACTAAAACGAGCGGGCACACACTTTTTGTGATAAATCCTGCATTCCTTTACTAATCTTTTTTACTTTGCTGGAAAGGAGTAAAGAAACGTCGGTGAACACAAATAGATCTTAAAGGGAGCTCCAGCAGATAAAATACTGCGTCAAACATTACTACAAGACAGGCTCATTCAAGAAAGTGCAGGAACTTTCGTGCATCATCAGTTCGAATGTGAAAAAGACTACGCCAAAAGCAGAATTCAGTACTGGGTGTACCACTTCGGAAATTATGGGCCAGTGGAGCACTTCAATACAGCTACTGACAACCTTCCAAGCCATTAAGAAAGCCACAGGAAGAGTGCAGCTGAGAGAGCATGAAAGAGCATAAGAGAGTCAGTTCAGCAGGGTCCAAAACACTTTGGCGTAAGCAAAGTAAATCCCTCGGTATATCCAGTGAGACTTGCAGGAAAGTGCATTAATGGATGTAAAGGCCTACTCATACAGAGTACAGTCGAAGCAAATCCTTACAACCTCATACAAGGAGCAGAGAAAGCCTATGGCAGTCAAAATACTGGAGAAACTTCAGGAGACTCCAACTTTCCTTAACCTCCATTGGACCTCAGATAAAGCTCACTTCTATCTTGAAGGAAAAGTAAACTAGAAGACAAAATCTTCTGAGAGACCTCCAAAACAAATAAGGTAGCGACTAAGTCTCTACACTCCCCTAAGTGCACAGGATGTTCTGCAATCTCAGCCAGAGGCATCATCTGACCATTTCTCTTCGAGGAATCTGGCACAGCAGGGTCAGTCACCAAGGAGTGGTATTTTGAGGTCTTTAAAACCTCCAATAGAGTTCTGAAGACCCTGTCCCCGTCGCTTATGGGTATGTTCTGGTTCCAGCAAGATGAAGCAAGCTTTTACATCTCAAATCTGTCCAGAGATTAGCTGAAAGAAGACTTTGGTGGCCGTGTGATCAGTCTCAAGACTGATGTTTAGGGGGCACCTAACAGCTCAGATCTTAGCTTCCCGAGATTTCTTTCTCTGGTTCTACCTTAAAGACAGCATGTACACAGGGAGACCTAGAACTATCACGGAATTCAAGGAAGCCACCAGGGAGGAGATCAGAGCCATTAGTCGGTCGCTTTGCAAGGACGTCATGGAAAACTTTGTGCTGTGTCTAAAGAAATGCACAGAGCTAAATAAAGGTCATCTCGAACACGTGCTCTAGAATAAAGAAGTGAATTTCAAAGAGTTTCATGTTTTTAAATACAATAAACTAGTTATCACGAAAGTTTCATTCAATCCTTACAGAAAATTAAGAAATGAGTCTTATTGAAAGTTAGGGCTCGTTTTGTAGACGTCAACAAGTATTCGTTCTAATATCAGGAGTGCATGCTGGGGTATCTCTGATATTTTTCTTTTCTCGGTGTTTATCCTTTCTCCTGATAAATGCTTTGTTTTTGAGGAGAGCTTGGCCATCTTTTGATAATTGCCCTCGAAGTTAATGCACTTTTTTGGATTGTTATAATCCCGAAAGTGTGTCCTTTAGTGGCGTATTCAGAAGATATTAGCAGTCCTTCCTTGGGAGAGTTCGTCAATGTATGGTTTTCTATGTTGTAACATCTGCAGCACATTTGTATGTTCCCAAATATGTCTCTTTCTATGTTTCCGGGTTGAATTAGCATAATAAATGAAAGATTTCCTTTTCTTGCGCTTTAGCTGCCATTTCTGCCTTTCCACGAAGTAATTTACATATATTAATGTTATCTCTAAATTTGATCACCTCTCTTGCATGAGTAAGCTCTTATTCTTACTTCAACTTTTCTACTAAATTATCTCCTGTTTCAAATAAGCTGTGTTGGGATCTTTGATTCGAGGTCCAGTTTTCTGAGGTCTATGATTCATGCCGTCGACAGCAACTGCTCAACATCTTTTCTTTCTTGGAACATATCCGTGAACCATTTGTAGTCTCGATCCATTTTATAAGTGTAATTTCAGGAACTGAGTTATCGTTTGTGCCACTTGTTGTGGTGTTTACGTTTTGCCCCTGAATACTTTCCAGTTCGTCAGGGATATCTTTATTTGATTTCTACAGTTATAGCGTGCCTCACTTTGTGTGGGGCTCCTATTAGTTACGTCTGAAAGGAAAAGATTACATTGCTCATTAAGTGGGAGGGCCGTTCTATATAGCCTAATAATCCTTCGTCAGCCTTCCCAGGTTCGCACTATCCTTGGTCACTTTACCTAGTTAGACTTAGTACTATAAGTAGTCAGCAGCTGAGTTCAAACTGGTGGCCTAGAGTCCCCTCCACACATTTCTGGCTTCCTAGCGTGGTTTTCTCGGATGGTTCACTCGATCTGAGTACAGAAAGTAACACAAAATTTACCGGTGACCAAGTTATGTAATGCTAGTGAGAAATAAGTTTAAACAAAGATACAAGATTTAGGGTTGATAAAAAGTGCGCACTTTAGGGGTTCGCTGCCTACCAAGAAACAAAAGAATCTCAATCAGTTCTTTAGGCATATGGATCTCTTTATATTTTTGTATTCTTTTTCCTTCTCTGTTTCGAGTAACTTCTGTCTTTGATAAAAAAGTGCTTTACCGTGGAATATCACGGTCCCATTGCCCTTGCCTTGTTATCGTTGAATAACTTTACCAAAGCATATAGCTAGAAAGTTGCTAAACTGAGTGAGAAGTTAATTCTTCATATACGCAAAGTTAAATTGCTTAAATTTAAGGCGCGTGATTATACAAGTTAACTATATATTTTTTAAAAATATAATAGAACCCTACGTGTTTAAGTGTTACATCTCAGTGTTTCAGAGGAGTTTTAATGCATTTATAAATAATATTGCATTACTAACTTGGCACTCTTATTGATTATACCTAAAATTACCCAACTTGTGTAATAATAATTATGAATACGACTATAAGTGTTAAATAGCTCTTAAGAAGTGATTACACAATGAAGTAACAACACAAGTTTAAGGTGTCATTTAGGCTCCGTACAAAAGAAGTTGAGATTTACATAGACTTAATTAAATGTATTAACAAGCAAAGAGATCAGAACGCCTGTATTTCTATCAAAATAACTTCTATAGCTTTTGCCCGATAAAATTTAGGTTTTCTAAAATTGGTTTACGTAACCTATAGCAATTAGCCAACCTTTATTACAAATCTGGATTATGTAAGGCTGATTAATCAGTGACTAGCCAAAGAAACGGCCCAAAGAGGGAATCCGAGTCACTACCCAAATTGTGAATAATGACCGTTTCAAGATGGCTGCATAAGTTTCTCGAGGTATAAGTGAGTTTCTGGGCATCATTATTTCCATTCCTAATCCGCACCGTCGCCTAAAAGAAGAGAATATTTGAGCTCACACAACTGAGCTGAAGCTATTGAACAGTTCTAAAACAAGAAGTCTTGTATTACATTTGCCATTTGTTCCATTACACGTCAAATTCAGTGACAAATCTAAGTTTAATTTGTTTGAAACCGATAGATTAAGGTCGGTTCGGGGGCAACGCTGGCTAAAGATTGCCTGTAAATCGAAACCTAAAGAATGTGAAGGTAGGCGCAAGAAATGTTGTTCCCCAAAGCGTGTTTAGCGTAGAGAGCATTGGGAAATTTGTGCTCTTACGGGGCAGACAGAATGCATAATTGTACAATAAATTAGCTAAACAAAAATTTTTTCCTGCTATGTAAACCTCGTAATCCCAACCGGCAATTTTAATCTAGGATAAAGCCCCTGTCGCATGATCATGTTGGTGAAGACCTTCCTAGATTACGAGAACATCTCGGTCATAAACTAGCTAGCACTGAGTCCGCACCTAATTCTTATTTTGAAATATTTGGAAGACACTCAGAGATAGATCTAAGGCGATGATGCAGAAAACAGTTCAAAAACTCTAGCAAATATCTCATGATAGTTGGAACATCTTTCGACAAAACAGTGTCAATTGTTAGTTCGTTTCTTTTGCACGAGATGTCTAAGTATCATCTGCAACAAGGGCTATAATCTTGAACAAATATTTTTCCCTGAATATTCATAAACGTTATATTCCAAAGGTAATTTGTTTCAGCTGTCATTCGTCTCATTTGGACACTTGAATTGCTTATCTTCTGATAATTTTCGTTTTGTTCATCGAAATCTACATACCTAGTTATTCGAGTAAGTTATTGTAAAGAAGTTTTGGGAAACTTCAATTACTCTGACCAACATCATGGAAGATATTGTGATAGAAATAGAGGCGTTCTGTTTTTTTTTTGTACGCGACTGTGCAGATTTTCTTATAAAAAAGGGTTAACGTTTATCTTCTGTATCAGACTGCAAATAACCAAAATAAGAGAGTAATATACAGCCTTGACCAAATTTATAGGGCAGGTCTGAAAAAATAGAGAATACGAATGAAACTCATTTACATAATAAGTGAAAACAATATAATAAACAATCGAGTATATCGCGTCTCTAATTTATATTTTATATGTTTTCCTTTCCTTTTATAAACGCTTTAATGCGTTTTTGAATAATTTAAATAAGTAGTTGATGCAAGTTTCTGCCATTTGATGTGTGATACTAACTTTTATTCCTATATTTTTAGTGAATGTTTTATTAAAAATTACAACTGGTAATTTTTTTTAAAATGTCTCCAAATAAACATATTCCTGAAGCTCAAAGATCTCAAATCATTACATTGTCCGGGGAGGGATTATCCCTAGTCAAAGTCGCTAAAGGTGTACAACTCCAAGGAAAGACAGGTTGCTGAAAAGGACATCTCTGGCCGATACCGAAAAAAAACTTCTGATCTAGATATCAAGACGCACAGTTAGAAGAAGGTTGTTAGAAGCTGGAATCAAAGGATGCAAGGCTAGAAAGAAAACGTAGCTGTTGCGGGCGAATAAGAATAAGCGGTTGTTTTGGGGCAAAAGAGCATGAAGAGTGGATTTATGATGATTGGGCTAAAGTTGTTTGGTCTGATGAAACCAGCATTGATGTAGGTTTTCCACATTAGTCTCCACAAATATATACGCTTCCAGACATTTTTATTGGATACCCAAAATGATGAGCAAAATTTATATTTTTTCTCAGCACTTTGGATCAGCTGGAGCTGTTTATGTTAGCCGAACTGTTAAGCAAGCTTATGATCCAAGATGAGTTGTTCCAACAGTCAAATTTGGGGGTGGAACTGTAATGTTTTGGTCCTGCAAGGCGTCTTCACATCCAGCATTGTTGTTCATTGTAAGAGCAGAATGAATTCCAACACTTACAACAGCATCAGACCAGATTTATCAACCTTCCCTAGATCAAATTTTCAATGATGATATACCAGATGGTTTAATCATCCAACCAAACAATGTTCTATGCCACACATTTAGTGTCTCAAAGGGTTGGTTTGAAAAGGAAGGAGTGTGTAGCAGAATAAGGTCGGAGGGCGACCACGAGCCTTTCTTTACCCTCGTTGTCCCGAGATCACCGCGTAGAGGTTTGAAAGCACGGCTGAACCATGGTGAGGGTGCAGCCTCAATTGGTAATCAGACCTTAGCTGTATTTGCTTAGGGACAGATTATATCGTCTCGCATGGCAAACATTCAGTGAGTTTACCTTCCTTTCGTCTTAGATCAAAGTTCGTCGAACATTCTACGCCAACGTTATCTCAATTCCTCCCAGAAGGGTCACCGACTTTTCCCCAAAGTCGCACTTGTATGTAGAGAGGCAACCAAGCGATCTAAAGACACCTCACCGAACCTCTATTCAAATTTTGGAGAAGCAGTGAAATGGTGTTGGTCCTGCAAGTCGTCTTCACATCCAGCATTGTTGTTCATTGTAAGAGCAGAATGAATTCCAAAACTTACAACAGCATGTAAGACCAGATTTATCAACCTTTCCTAGGTAAAATTTTAAATGATAAACACACCAGATGGTGTAATCTTCCTACGAACAATGTTTCATGCCACAATGTCCCATGGTTTGCAAAAAAGGGGTGAAATTGATTGAGTGTCCCCCTTAATTTTCAAATCTCAATCCCATTGAACATTTATGGTCACAAGTGAGCACAAGAGTGAGGGTGCAAAAATGAGTCTCAAAAAGTGAATCAACAGCCAAAGTTTATTAAGAGTGGACGAAAATTGTGCTAACCAAATGTGCCAACTTTGTCTCAAATATGCAAAAAACTCACAAAAGCGATTATAAAAGCAAAAGGAGGACACATCATATATTAATTATTAATAAAATATACGCAAAACTGTTTATTTGTATTATGTCAATTATGAAATAAATGAGTTTCAATCATATTCTTCACTTTTTCATTCCTGCCTCATAATTTTAGCCATGGATGTAAGAGATCGCAACTCGAGGTCGTGTAACCCAGTTTAAACTCTCCCATTTTTGTATAGTAGGACATGTTTTCTCTAAAGTTTTGGTTCTATCTATGACATTTTGTGCTATAAATTTGTCAGCTTATGAGCCTTTATTTGGTCTAGCATCGAATCTTGGAATAGACGGGTGAGAAATTGACCAGAGAAAACAATTGATGTCTCAATTAAGAAAACGCGTTACTTTTAGCAGTATTTAAGTCAATTTTAGTATAACGTTGTTGGATTTCTATTATTTATGGATATCAAAATAGAGATTACTGTCCAAAGTTCGACCGTATCATTTCATTTCGAACTACTAGAAGGAGCTTCTACCAACAAATAAAAAACGTTAATTGGAAAACAAAAAGGTATGCAATGATGAGAACTAACAAAAATAAAAAATCTTTGGTTATTATTATTATTAGAATAAAAATGAACATTTATGAGAACGTCTATGCTCTTAGTTTTTCATAGGAACTCGTAAAGATGAAAAGTCTAAGAATGCAAAACGTTTTGTATTTACTTAGTCAGAATATTCAAAAGAGAACAATACTAGTTAGTAGCAGTACTGATCTCGAGTTTATGTAACTATTCTTAACCTATTATTCTTTAGAAATGTAAACAACAATTACGCCCTATGATTAAACTAAATCAAATACATACAGTAAATGTAGAAAGAGGGGTAACTTTCACTCATCCTGTCTAATCTCCTGTTTGGTTTGACACATTGCAGAATCGATTGATTGTCGGGTGACCATCAAATTTCAAAAAGGCAATTATTTCATTGGATTTAAGTTCTACTCAAAAGCATAAATTTATTTCACTCCAATGCTATTGAATTTAAGAGGAAATTATTCATTACAATATTCGATTAGGAGCTTTTAAGTTTGATGTTTGCAAATTTCCGATATACTTATGTATGTATATAAAGAAGAGAAAATAAAAGCTAAGAGAGTAATAAACTAGACTGAGGATGAAATAAATTAAACATTTAGATAGAAAATGCATGACGATTTGGATAATAACAGGAAGATTTTTGGAAAGTAATTTATAAATGTAAGACTTTTCTTGCAACAACATTCTTGAGACTGCCATTAAGGTGAAGTCGTGGCAATTAAAATTTCAGCTTAGTCCAGGCTTATTTAAAATTCCAGAAAACCAAACCAAACAAAGAAAATAAATTAAAAAACTAAACATAGAAAAGTGAGAAACTAAGAAAAGTATAGTTGTTTAAACATCAAAAATAAGAATAGGTACATATGATTAGAGGGGAGGTCAAAAATAAATCGCAAGAATACTTTGACGAATTTTATAACGTGAATATGGAATAAACAGCAAATTTTAGGATATGATGATTGGCTTTAGTTTGTAAAATAGAGTATGCAAACGATATGTATGCAAAGTGATGATAATGATGTAAAGATATGAAAAATGAAAAGCAGCTGGAATATTTCATAATTACCAAGGAATCTGAAAAGTTTAGGTAATTAGCTTGAAGGTTTTGCTTAGGGTTATTTTTGTATGAAATTTTAAAGTGGAAGAATGTCATAATACCAACAGTTGCGGCAACAGTGCATAAACTCTGGCCCTCCATGCGAAAGCTTCCATCAAACATATTATTTGAATTCTGCTTGGATTTCTGCCTGAATTTAACGTTTGTCTAAATATTGAAATACAAGATTGTAAAGTAAATAATGTCAAAAGTGAATTTAAACACCCTAGTGGTGATTTTTACTCTAGTTAAATAACCTAATGATGGTATTACTATGTTTCGAGTTTCGTTTTATCATTTACTTATTAATTTAATTAAATATTTTGACACCTCTGTAGATGTTAAATGTAGAAAAAAATATTGCAAATTTCTAACTAACTTAGTGCTGTGAATCTCTCTTTTTAAACCCGCCACCAACAACAACACACTCTGCTGAAATTTTTAATCTAATTTGACATCGTAATTGGTAGATTTAAATGCATTAACTGCAAAAATAAAAAAACAAAACCATTTACGAGAATTACAAAATGTTTTAATTATTGTAAGTGACCATTCAAATACATTACTTGCTTTTCCTTATAACTTTTTCGGCCCTCAAACAATGAGAATGTTTGGTAGGAGAAAGAAGCATTTTATATGTTGTATCCTTAGTGTATATAAAAATTATGTGTAAGAAAACAATATTTAAGTGGTTTACCAACATTACCAAAATGGGTGTGAAGTGTAGATCAAATATTTTCACTAAGAGGCCTAGTTAAACATCAAGAGATACGAGATGTAAATTGTATACAGCATTACTGCTATAATTCTTCCTTGGGAAGTGTTATAGCAAGTTTTATGAATGTAATGTGTGATGATAAGTCAGTTAAACGTAACGTTCTCGTTTGTCATTAGTTAACTAATTAGTTAGATAGATAGGAAGGGAATAAATACTGCTTATGTAATGTTGCTATAGATATTAAAGATATTTTCTATGATATTCTGAGGCAAATGTATTATATATATATATATATATATATATATATATATATATATATATATATATATATATATATATATGTTTGCAAATAATTTCGTATACTCAGAAAAATATGAAATAATATAAAATTACAGGAAGTATAAATTATAGTTTTCCCCATTGGATCCATTGAGGTCATAACACTTGAAAGCGATGTTAACATCCAATTAAATCATTTCTTTAAAACATAGGATTATGAGAATTAAACTAAGGTAAAAGGGTTCTTCAATCATCATCGACAGAAAGAAAAGTAGGTCGGATGACATCGCCTTTCTAACTTTATAAATGTATGAATGGTTTTTTCTTCTGTTGATGATGTTAAATATTTATAGCAACATTACATATGCAGCATTCCCTCCTTCTCTATCAAATTAATTACTTAACTAATGACAAACAAGTACGTTACTTGTAACTGAATTATCATAACACAATACATTCAGCTCGAGTCTTGAGTTTTATAGAAATCCGGTAGATGGATGGTAACATCGTTTGCAAAAGTGGTTTGTCCTCATTGGAGGTTATGGAAAAAATTAAAAATTTTCCCCCTATTTTTTTTAACTTTACTCTATTTTCCTCCGAAGTATTTGAAAACTCTCATTAGTTGATGATCTTAGGTTAATGACTGAGAGTGAGAGGAATGTTTAAATATCGAATGAAACGTTTGAAAGATGTGTGTGGAGGCGGACAAATGTACTGCTAGATGGAACAGAGGTGAATAATGGATTTTGTTCATTCCTCTTTGTTTTTATTACATTCGTCATTTATCCACTTTTGAAAAATTTTTATAAGTAGATGAACCCATTTAAAACGCAGGAGTAGTCTTCTTTCATATTTGTTGACCATTTTGTTTTTTGATATTATAAAATAATTATTAGAAATAACTTTGATAAAAAAATCATAACCAAACTAAGATGAAATTATTATTAAAATACTCAAAAAGTCCTTTTCTTTAATTATAGAGTTAGTGATGATGATGATAATATTGATTAAAATTTTGTTGTAAACTATAATTGCGAGTACATTGGTATTCCTTGGGTAATGGTTGTTAAAATATGCCGTGGCCGGTCTCTAGCCTGACTGCTTGGTGCAGATATGTCAGCCAGAAAAGCATCTACCACTAGGAGACCACAACGGCGGATCAGGCGGGGAAGTTTGTTCGAACAACAACGGCTATGAAGATGGATGAAAGATGCAGCCGAATAACGAGTTCCAAATCATTTTGGTTTCCTTGCCATTGGAATCAGTAATATGATCGTAACTGGGCCGTGAAGTTGTTAGATCTCAACAAAATGTATAGGAAATAGAAACATTCACAGGTGTTTGCGTTCTGTAGGCCAGCATAATTACACTATCGACCATATAAAAAAAACAGAACATCATTATAGATCTTCAATGCTTAGCCCCGACGTGGTTTCCCTTTTAATATATATATATATATATATATATATATATATATATATATATATATATATATATATATATATATATATATATATATATATAACTCTTATCAGAGTATTTTCTAAAAATCATAACATAACAAATATCCGTAAGGCATAAAGCGTGAGTATTTATTATATCATTCATATGAGGCATAGTAGTTTATTCAATCAACTGTTAATTGGCCTAATTTAATTAACTTTATTCTATTGCTGCCCTTTTGACATATCATATATTATTTAATAACTGATCGAACATACGTATCTATTATACAATTTATTTATTTTATATGAAAATTTGACGAAACCTGCTAAAGCGTTCTCTGGTGTGACTTTGGATTTGTCATTGTTAAGTGATTTATATTTCCAACCCATTAAGCCCTAACTACACGTAATTTAACAGGTACCACATCATTTAAACCTTCTGCTCCAAATATTATTCTATCTGTTGCTGTTATATAACTAAATTTCCACTCTACTTCTCTACTAGCCCATATTCTCATAAATAATATTAGGAAACTCCGGGCAAAGCTGAGGTGTTTATATTCGTATGATTAACTTTCTGCCCCTTATATTATTTTACAATTATTAATAAAATATATCAGTCTTTTTAAATGTTTTTTTCTCAAACTATCTCTGAAAAGGCAGAAGACGTTTAATAATATGTATTCTAGCAACTTTAATCAGGTTTGATATAAAACATTTTGTTATAGTGTTTTCGTGTTCCGCAAATTTACATAATGGTTCTATTTTATCTCTTTAATACAGGCCAAAGATGAGTTAACTTTAGTAGTATCTTTATTTTAGCAGTTTCCCATCACTTATCATTTTCAAAGCTTTATACAATTATGTTGGCACTAAACATATATTCCAATCTCGGCTCCAGGTTTTATTTTGAATATCTTGTTCAATACTAACAGTAGAATTCTTATTTGTTATTGCATTTTTTTCGTTATTTTCGTTCGTTTAGAAAAATTAAAGTTTCCACTGGAAAATATTTGTGTGCAAATGTTTATGTATTAAGACCACTTTCATCTTAGCGCATGGATTTTCTATATTTTAATGATTTTATTTTCTGAATGGATGCTAGTTTTTATCATGTAGCTGATCAAACTGTAAGTAACCAATGATAATCGCAACAGAAACAGATATACATATTTAAGAACCCCGAGGGTGTATATAAGCTAGGCCGGTCATATGTCCTAAACCAGATCACATAGACCAAATAGCTAGTATTTTTTCTTCAATAAATGATACAGTTTACTTCCTTACCTTTCAAAGTAATAAAATTTGTCAAATAAAAATTATATTTCTCTTATGGTTATTTATTATTTGTAGAGAATAAAAAATCGAACTTTGCTCTGATTTCAAAGTTAAAAGAATTATTAAATATTCTACCATAATCCTATTTTCATAAACATTTCCAAATTTGTATTTATGTGAAATTTAGTTAACATTATATACGAAAATGTTAATTAGCTTGAAGAAGCTTCCAAAGAGTTACTTCGGAGAGTAAATGTCCAAAATTTTTTAGGAAGATGGATTTTCAGGATTTCTTTTCCCTTGAGCTTTAAATCTTTTGGGGATTGTTATTTTGACCTAATGAAATATTTTAAGATTTCTTGATTTAGTGGTATCTTTAGATATATTTTCTTTAATGGTCGTTTACTAATTTCACCGAATTTTGCTTGGTGATTTCCTTTGCCCGTTGCCAAGTATCAAAATACTTTCGGTAAAAAAAATAGAAAAAACACATGAGGCTTCTTTAAAGCAGTTAAGCTTTATTATTACAAGTGCGTAAAGCGAAGAATTGTTGCGCATGAAATTAGAACAGAGTTTCGTAACATATGACTTTCCTTTCTTCCTATCATTATATGAAGTACTATTACAAATAAACGTACCTTTTTGCTTAAAACGATCCATATTAATGACGTAAACATTCAATTTGTTCTACTATATTAACCTATGCTTACTTAAGCCATAAATGAAATGTATCTACGTTGGAGAAAATATAAAGCTGGATTTTCAATATACAAAAGAAACAACTGAATAAAATCCTTTTGAAATTTTCAATTGCATATCACTAGGCACTGGATAAGTGTGACATACAAACTAGAATTAACCTACCAACATAATCCTCTACCAATGAAATAAATGAATTTTCTTTGCTACTCATTTCGGTAAAGTAGTGAATAATAATAAATAATTTTAAGAGACTCTGAAATTTTATATTATAGTAGATTTGAGTTGTGAAAACAGGCTTCTCACTCTAACAACACATAACTGAACCAATCTTTCGTCCTATATCATTGATTTAATTTTAATAAACCAAAATTAAGTTAATATGGAGAGACAAAGCAAAAATTAAAATTTTAGGGTCTATATTAATCAAAGAACTTCTTAATTTTAATAAAAATTTTCATTCCCAGTAACTTCCTCTAAATTCTAATGGTAAAATGAATTAATTGAAAATTGGCGTTAAAAGAACATCTGAATAACTCTTTTATTCCATTCAGTTGTTCTTCTTCTTCCGCTTCTTCCTGTTCTAACATATTCTTTTCTGACCTTACTGTTCTATTGGATTACAGTCCATTTGTAGTTCATCCTCGTCAATAAATATCAACCACTCCAAGAAAAATAAACATTTGTGCTTTCCAATGAAATATACCCGCCAAAATTCAGTACAAACAAATGTGTTCGGCATTTTCCTCATGATTCTCTACCACTGATATTTATTTGTTCGCTCCGCACTTAAAAGGTAAAACAGATATTTGAGTTGATCCCATTTTGAAAGTTTTTACGTTTAAAATATTTATTTCTCATTGTTTAATTAATTATATCTTCCTTACTGTCATTAATCTATCAAGTTACTTTACATAAAATATTTATCCTACAAAGATAATTTAGAAAAAGCTCTTTATTCATTGTTGATTAACATTTTCCAGTTATTTCAAACAGGGTTGCCTAACGCTGACATTTTAGAATTCTCTTTCAATCTTAATAATAATTGCTATACTAATTGCTATACCAATAATAGTTCATATCTAAAATTACCATTATTATTGTTATATTTATATTACCTTAACTCAGCAATTTCTAAGTAGTACCAATCATTTATAAAATAGTTGTTATTTTGCAATTCTTTATATTTTGTTTTCTGCTATATGATTTTATAAGGAGGCGTTATAAGGATCCGCACTACCCTATAATTAACACCTACACAAAATGTAAATGGTGCCCAGAACCATGATTGAAGAAATTTGAAAAAAAACGCCTCCGTGACGACGTTTGAAGAAGCTTACAAAATACTATCCCTTTATTCTTTTTACTAGAGAGCAGCTAAAGCACTTCTGAGATTGTTATTTCCTATCCTTCTTTTATATGATTGAGCGTTTGTTTAGCCATAAAATGGAACTCTGCATGGCTCATAGGTACACATGTAGATAAGTGTGTAGCAGAGTTTTAGGAATACTAATAAAGGATGGATACAAATTTAGATCGGTCTTTTGTACTAAAATTAGTGTTACCATCATTTTTTGCTCTAGGAATTAGCAAGATATTTGCTGTTATTGTTGTATCTTTCAAACTTTGCCTCTTGAGCTGGACTTGAGGTGTTTCATGTCTGTCGTTCTACGTCTTCTTCTTCCTAGTATTTTTGCGAAGAAATTTTTTAAATATTCTTTTTCATTTTATTTGTTTGAAAAGCAAATTTCAATGATCAAATCAAGACTTTCATTTAAATATATAAACTATTGCTATTTTTGAGTTATTAGTTACTAAAATCTATTTTCTATCCAGAATTTATCCTAATTAGGTAGAGTAAGTATGGAATTTTTTTTCATTATTTCATTATTAGTTCCTTTTGGGTGTTTTATATATCACTCTACGCTTTCACTCTTATATATATATCGTTGATTTGCTTCCAAGCAATTTTTCATGTTATTTTCATGTTATAAATATTTTTGTATCACTTTACTAATAATTAATTATTAAAAAGAAACAGGATTAAAGCTTGTTTAATCGGTAAAGTAAAAAACAGAACTGAGGTCTGGCTTTGAACTGTCACATAGCAATAGTGGAACCAACTACGAAAATACGCATACTAAATATTCCGTAGTTAAATATAAGTATTTCTAAATAAATTTTAATGTTAAGGTCAGAAATATAATAAGATATAATTACAACTATGTTATTGACTGATATAATATTAAGTATGAAATTTGGCAGCATCACTATATGCGAAAGATCATTCAGACTTTTAAAGATGGTTAATTTTAGAAGCTCGCATAGCTAGAGCATCAAGACCAAAATCCCCTTAAAGGTTTGTTGACAGAGAAGTTGTTTATAAGCTCATGCTAGCTTAATAAATCCAAGAAAAAACATGCCGCGACAGAAAGTTAAACGGTTGCAATAAAAGCTCAATGAAATAGAATTTTTAACCGGGAGTTGTGAAGAATCATCTTTGAAAGTTATTACAGAGCATAATTATATATAGATTTTATGTTTTCACCAATGATTTGCGAAGATATGTTAAGAATGTTATTTTTAGGTAATTACTACATTAAGCAAACATATACTTACACGAATCAACGTGGATCTTGGTGAAATGTGGTTTATAGACTATAGGATTCGGATCATGGCGAAATAGAAGAATGGAATTAATTGGGACAGTGTTTCTTTAAATTATTTCAATGTTCTAAAGACACCTATTATTCTGATTATCTCATTCAGACAGATAAACATTCAGTTTGATCGATGATAATTTAGGTGCCAATAGCACGGTGTTCCTTTATTAATTAATATAACTTTATGGTAGGGTGGACTTCCAGGAAGAAGTTTTCGTTTCGTCGTCCCTGAAAGTCTTGTATCGATTTTTTTCTAAGAATTGGTAAATCTCTTTTGATTATGTCAGAACCCTGCAACAATAAATTTTGGGATAAATTAAACCTGTTTGAAATGATAAATTAGGGACAACTCTAGATATATTAAAAAAGGGTAAAAACTAGCAG
The DNA here is from genome assembly GCA_963969495.1 of Ceratothoa steindachneri. Classification (NCBI taxonomy): domain Eukaryota; kingdom Metazoa; phylum Arthropoda; class Malacostraca; order Isopoda; family Cymothoidae; genus Ceratothoa; species Ceratothoa steindachneri. The sequence continues at coordinate 34,766,068 of OZ018323.1, read as the reverse complement.
CTTCCAGTATTCTCTCCAAACTATGTATAACCGCAGATCCTCCAGAAGGATTTGAGGTAGGGAAGAAAACCGAGAGTGTTGTGGCTAGCAAGGTTTGCTTGCTACATAAACTAACACCTACTGTGGCTATGTGTGTAAAATAAAAAAAATGAGAATACTGATAATTAAGAAGAAAAATGCTAATATTTTAGTGTAGGTTGAAAACTACCCTTACAACCGGATCAATAGGATGGTGTAAGATCGCCAAACCTGAGATTCCTGATGATTAGTAGAAAAAAATCATTTTTTTATTCTGACCCGAATAAAGTTAGTTAGAATTTCGTTGCTACAGCAACGTCGATGAGCTGAAGTCCTCCTTTACCCGCTTCTCCGCCAGCTTGAGGGAGAGTTCGTCTGCAACTTTTGCGTGGTCTTCAGACCTCGTCTGAAGCGCGTGCTAGACGCCGAGGGCATTGGACATCGGGGTTTTCGAGAATTTCCTTTTGGGTGTGAGCGGAGCAATTTTGAAGGAGTTTCACACAGCAAAGCAGTTGATAAATTGAGGTCTGCCTAAACGATGTCAATCTTTGACATCTTCTTTCTTCTTAAGGCTCTCAGTGATTCAATAGAGATAATACGGCTAACTTTGCGCCCGTTAGCATTTTTGGACTTGCTGTAGCCCCTCCGCTTGAGAACAGACATCTTGATTCTTTTCACTTCCATCTCGAAACTTCTTCAGAGAATGGAAAAGAAGTCCATTGTCCTGGAAAAGTAGGATATTAAGGTTGTTTGACGGATTCTTCGGGATATTTGAGGTCTTCCCTGTTCTTTTCCTATTACACACTTAAACCTCTTGAAAGATACAAAAACATAGTGCAACATAAATCTTTTTTAAACACAGTATATTCTTATTTTTTTACACTAGATTCTTTGGAAAAGGGGTGGATAAAAGACTTTCTTCTGCTAATGCATTTCGATTCATTTTAATTGTGGGGTCTGAGATATTATTATAAAGTCGGCAGAAAAAATTACTTAGTGTAAATCATCCTGGATGGCAGTTAATTAAATTTGAAGAAACAAGTGGTAGAAAAAAATCACTATTCCTTTGGATTGGGAGGAAGATTCAGTATTTTCACGTCTAATTTTAAACGCAACTATAAGTCTGATTTTTAGGGCCAGAACCATGAATTAGTGCAGAAGATAAATTAGTAGATTTTGCAGAGTAGTCCTCAGTTAGATATTTGAAAAGTAATAATGATCGATATAAGGAAAGATATAGCCAATCTTGAAAATTCCAGTGGATATATATAGTAATCACAGGTTTATCCTGGTGAACAGGGTTCAGCTCCACAAAAACAAACAAGTGAAACGTGTAGTACTAGACATGGTACAAAGTCTTGGACAAGAATATTTAATAACTTGTGTAATTTTTTTTTACTTCAATCAATCTGGCAACGTGGCTAGCAAAAAAACATAAAACTCTTCTTGGTCCTCTGAGAGAAAATAGTAACGAGATACCAGCAGAAATATTGACCTGAAAATACAGAAAGTAAACTCACCTATATTTATATAAAAATGTGACGTCACAATGGTATAGTATTTTCCAGTAAAATAGGAGTTATTGTATTATCTATTAAAAATAGTAATCAATAATTAACATCATAGAAAATAGAAAGCCAACCATAATTTTAGATTATAATAAAACAAAATGTGATGACAAAATGTTGAAAGAATTTTGTCGTGACAAGATTCGAAAATGAAGATAGTTTTTTCTACTCACACTTAGACGTATTATAAATAATTAGATCTTGAATGTATTTGTGTTTTAGGAAAAGTAGTATCCAGAAAGAGCATTGACGCAGCGGAATTTCCTTAAATAAATGGGTAATCATATCGTCGAACCTGCTACCAAGACAGAGTTGTTCTACATGAGTAGAAATAAATATAACATTTGCATTGGCTATAGCGATAGGTAAGCGGCCTCTTCTTCAAAATCTATCCTTAACAAATATAGTTGGAACAAAAGGCAAGAGATGTGCCATTTGACCAGCAATGAATAACAGTAAATTCAATGTAAAATATTCAAAGTTTATTTGTCCATATTCATATAGATTGCAAAGTTACCACTTAAGTGAGCTGTAGACCTCAAATATTTGTACTAGTATTGTGATTGTGTTGTTGGAAGGATTTTCTTGTTTACTTTGTAGTTGTTTCTTAAAAAAATAAATAGTGCTCTATTCTTTGAAATTATATTTCTTTTGCCAAAATATACTGTGCTATTAGTTATAATAATCTCATTTTATAATATACGAAACTGTTTGGGTCACTTATGACCCCATTTCAGCCTACTAGGATTGTCAAAATATATCAGCCAGAGAAAGAGTAAACCAATTAACTTGTACATTAGGACCCTCAGGGATGCTAAGGGTGATGGTTCTCAATGACGAACCAAACTCAGTTGCAAAGTCTTGAATTAAATCAATATTTTTGAAGCTTTTTACTTTTAGACTACACTTTTAAATATTAACACAACCGAAAATTACATTAGTTATTATTTAAGAAATTATAAAGCTACATATCGCCTTTTCCTGATATAATCTAGCCAACCCAACTTAGGAAAGTAGAAAATGAACTAGTAAAAAGCTCTTGGTACCATTTCAGAAAGCTATTAGTTTAGAAGTATTTTCTAAAGAATTGAAATTAAAAATCTACTATTAACTTGTAAAAATATATAAAATTTAATCCTGGAATTTTTCTACCTCTTAATAGAGATAAGATCGTCAAATCTCAGGTGGAAAACAACTTACTAAATCAGTAACAGGAAGGCTTACGCCGTGGAAGCTCAGGATTAAGGATATTAATTCCAAGAAATGAATGCAATAGGTTGCCACTATATAGTAGATATAATATACCTGCACTTAAAAAAGATTTTGACATTTTCGCATAAAATAATATTGATTAACCTTGTCGAGGAATAGGCCGAGGGGTGGTTGGAGTTTTCCCCGACTCTTATGTATATATATATATATATATATATATATATATATATATGCTATTATCCCGAATGCGGAGGAGTTATCGCACTACTCCTTATACTTTGTATGGCCCGTGTATTGAATGGGTTTATTGAATCAGAGTGCTTAGAGGATGGCAACTGATGGATTGGAATCAACTTTGCCAGCAAGCGACTCAAAGGAAGTTAGATACACAACAATATGAAAATAAAGTTTTAATGAATATTAAACAATAAAATATATATATATTTTTATATATATATATATATATATATATATATATATATATATATATATATATATATATATATAAATAATGTACTTTGAGAGATAAATTACAAAGTGAATCTCGGATATCTCACTTGGTTTAAAAATTACTATTCACCATACAAATCCCTAAACACTTGTAATGCTGGTAAGCTTCGCGGTGAAGTCGGGGAATGTAAAAGGGAAGGGTTAACTTGGAACCTGATGTCCGGGTGGCACTGGTGAGTGAAGGTAGTGTGATGGGTTCTCGAGGGACCGACCAGATCCCCAAATTCCGTCACGATTCTGCTGGAAGAAGGCGGTGACGGGAGCTTATTGTTACAGAAGGCCCCACGCTCGTGAACTCTGAGGAATCTTGGGTTCCTCTGTGAGGGTAAGGGGGGCGAAGTGACCTAGCGACGCGTAGGGTAACGGAGAAAACCGAGATGTAGTTTTCTCGCTTAGGGAACCCAAGTGAGGCTGTTTGTAGATTCGGCTCTTACACGTAAGTACGAGCTTTGGTCCGCACTGACTTGCAGACCATCGGGGTAAGGAGACGCCCTAACTGAGACCGATCTCCACTTTGAAGTCTTGATGCTTTGACAAATTACCACTACACCGATAGATGCCAATTCCCGCCCCACCAGACGCTGTGCAAGCTCTACTACTGAGGGTTCCCAGAATTCGTCCTTTATAATCGAAACTCATGAGAGGTTCTTAGGGCGCCGGGAGTAGATTAGATGTCCATCTTCCCCATTTCGTCCTTTATAAAACTTCTGGCAACTATCAAAAGCAAAGATGGGCTCCCATTTATCGATAAACAGTCCGGGAAGGAATTCGGTGGTTAGCTAAAATGGCCGGCGGTTTCTTCCGGCTGGAGACCACTAGATATTGAGCCGGAAGGGAAATGGTTGATACGCAGCCCGCCCGGAAGGGAGGTAGGCAAAATTTAAGAGCATTATGATATTATCCTACATCCCTACCTATCCCGAGGGAACATTATTCTGAACTAGAACGAGGGATAATGTCACAAGTTATAACCTACTCGCAGTTACCATCTATAGCCAAAATGAGATCCCAGCAAACATACATGCGCGAAAAACAAAAAAAAAATGAACATAATGAAATAGCACTATTTCACAACAAGGTCTTAGAATTTACAATATAACTAGATATACATAAAAAATAGATAAAACATATATATATATACACAAGAAGAAAAAATTAAAAATGGCCGGACAGTTCCGGTTTGTCGCCACAACTAGGGCCTTGCTCTATAGGATTGCGTGATAAATTATCAGCAATGACATTATCCGTTCATTTTACGTAAGATACATTGTATTGGTATTCTGACAATAAAAGAGACCATCTCAATTCTGCCGTTCTGCCTTTTACAATTTTTCAAGTAGGCTAGTGGCCTATGGTCCCTTTCGACAATAAAAGGTCTACCAATCAAGTATATCCTAAATTTTTGAATGTCAAATGATTGCTAAAGCTTCAATTTCTATAGTAGCGTATGCCTTTTGGCGAACTAACAGCTTCTGGCTCGCGTATGCCCTTGGAAATGGGGTTCCTACTTCCCCATATTGTAATAAAACGCACCCAATGCCGAAATGCCAAATTTTTTTCTGGAGATTGGGCAAACGGAAGATAGTAGCAGAGACCTATTTTTTTTTTCAGCTCGCCCAAACTAGCATTCACGGCGGGGTTCCATAGGATGGGGTCTAGTGCGGCATTTTTAAGAAGTTCATGAACGGGTGACGCTATGAAAGCGAATTGGTCGATGAACCGCCGATAAAAGGAGGCAAAGCTAAAAAACGAACGAAGCATTTTCTTATTTTAAGGCAGTGGCATGCGGTCTATTGCCTTAACTTTGTCCTCTTGGAAGGCTAATTGTTCCTGTCTAACTTTGAACCCTAAGTAAGAGACGGCATGATTCTCAATCTTTGGATCCTAAGCCGGTTTAGGAGTGGGCGGAGTGATTGAAGGTGCTCCTCCCAGGTGCATGTGGCAACGTATACGTTGTCAAAGTAGAAAGAGACATTGCTCAACCAATCTTCAATTTTTACCATCCTCCGGTTATAGTTACTGCAGGCAGTGACCAAACCAAAAGGAAGACGCGTGAATTCCATTAACCCTTTTTCGGTGGGAAATACGGTAAACTTCCTCACGGATGTTCGAAGTGGGATTTGATAGTAGGCTTTGCACAAGTCTCTTTCAGAAATGTTCTTGGCCTTTTCAAATAAGTGCAGGTTCTGGTCGTCGAAAGGAATGGGTTCAGCATCGAATACCGTGACAGCATTTGACTTTCTAAAATCTACGCACATACGAAAAGATTGATCCGGCTTACGTACCATCACTATCGGGGAACAATAATCCGACGAGGAGGGTTCAATTATTCCTAATTTAAGGAAGTTCTCGACTTCTTCGCTAAAGTGTCCTGCAAACACACCTTCATGTGCTATATGTAAAATCTTAGCAACGTAAGCCCTAGCCACGAACGGGGCCTTGAAAGTGGAGCCTACTGGATCCGGCGAAATACGAAAGAGCAAAGCGTCTTCTATCACATACCTCACTTTTCGGTGTCCACGAACCGATTCTCTCTCTCTTCTTTTGGCCTTTTCTCATAAGAGTTGGAGGGAAAGGCAGTCCTTTTGGACACTGATAAATTGGACGTTATTCAGTCCCTTGTAATCGGGGGTGCATGGGGGCTTGAGAGACGTGGGGGCATGCATCTCTGTCAGACTGAGCCCGGGTGACGACAGCTTGAGACACAGCAGTTAAGGAGAGATGCGCGCTCTGCCCCACCAATACTGCACAAAACTTAATCGGGGCAGCTACGACGCCGATCCACCCCGTAAAATAGCAGCATTTTACATGACAACGGACCACTGGGAATTTATTAGCTCTTCCCAAGAAATCGTGTATGACAGCGAATTTCTTATGTTGTAGGTTCACGGGTGAAGCAGCTTGGCCAACACCACTATACACATACACCCTGTATCTCTCAACAGAGTGGATACTCTACATCTATTAATGGATCCGGACTCGAATTTGAGTCCAGCAGTAAAACTGTTATTAAAAAGAAAGCTCACCTGGTGCCCCTGAGAGGTCGACGAAGATGGCAGAGGTGCAGGCGCGGTTGGCTGTTCGGCAGCGAGAATTGCGGAGACTTGGTGGACCTGTCGTCCAGGAGCAAAGCGAAAGCGAAGTTTTGTGGCCACTGAGATTTGTAGTGACCAGCGGTTCCAAAGAGAAGTATACAATGGGGTTACTCCGGTAGGGGGCTACTCGATGGAGCATTAAAAATTGGGGGTTTCACCTTTTCTTGCTTCTTATGGTGGTTAGCTTTGGATTAAAAGGGGCCTGGGACTTTTACTAAATGATGGGGTTTTCTCGGTTGTGATTGTCCTTGATTCTTAGGGAACGGAGGAACGCTCTTCTTGAGTTCATTTGGATAGAACTGCTGATTTGTGGCGTAGAGATCCGCTTCTTTGAGGCACTCGTTAAAGGAAGAGGCACGCCTATCTTGCACAAATTGACGGATTTTTCGCTCTATCTAAACTTAACTCGCGCTCGTGTTGGCGAATATTCTCCCTCTTCTCTCTCTTTCTCTCTCTCATATTTCTTCTTGTCTTCATCTCTCTTCTATTTCTCCTTGTCTTCGCCTCTCATCTATTTTTTCTTTTTAACACCTCTCTTTTTCTCATATTTCTTCTTGTCGTCGTTGTTCTTCTCTGTTTTCCTCACGTTGCACTTTTATCTTTCGTGCTATTCTCCTCTTTTTCGAGGTTACGATGCATCAGCAACATTATTTAGAAAGAATTAATTCACTCGCTGCTTTTAAGATGTAAGTGATGAAGTATTTACCCTATAATCGCCGTTTGAAGTATTTTGTACTCTGCTCTCTCTAACATAATTGCCTACCTGAATCTCATTTGAAGTATTTTGCGTCTTGTTCACCACACTGCCACAAGGACTCAACTGAGGAATATTTTAGTATTTTCAGTCTAGGTTTAGCTCGTATCAGGACCAAACTGCGTTTTTTTTATAATTTTGGTGCCTATAATCAACAGCACCTGGTCTCACTGTGTTTCCTCTAAAGTATTTCTTTTACGTGGTCTGGCAAACACTAAAAGCATGTTGCATTGAATTTGGAGTATTTTTTCGACCTGTTGAAAAGTGTATCAGGGCCTACTTAAAATAAAATTAGGTCTATTACACGGAATAGACAGGATACATTAGTTCCATATATAGACGTCCCTATTGGTCATCTTTACACTACAACTCTTCTAAGTTCCACTTGATGTTATGATTATATTGAACAAAATTTTCACACAGGGATTATATGCTTTTAGATATAATAAAAATATATTTTGAAATATTCAAAAGTACTATACATCATGATATGATATATTTTCTTCAATATAAATCAGGTTTGTGTATTCTATATTATATCTATACATATATAAAAAATATTTTTGTGAGAAAAATATTAGTGCGTTTTAATTTGTGAGTTCTAAATCAGTTAAATGTATATCTATTTTAGACACATTTTACACTTACAAATGAATTCATTTATATTTATTTCGGCAATATTTTTATTATTATTTATTATGAATATGCAAATAATACTTTGGAAGGTGAAATCTAGTGTATAGGCTCTTAAAGAACAAACCTTTTTAATATAAATGTAAATGATCATCGCTTGGAAGGGTTGGTCATTGTTTTTAATAAATAAAAATTTTTCGGAATTGTAAATTAAAGCATTATTTGACGAAACTGACAAATGTCTCTGCATATTTAAAAGCCTTTTTTATATGAAAATAATAGGGCAATATACAGCAGCAGAGGAAGAAAATAGAGAAATCTAGAATAACATAGGGGAAGGATGGGAGGAAAATAGGTACAATATATGAAGTTAAAAGGAGAAAATAGGGTAAAAATATATCGTCTATGCTTAATACCCTATGTAAACCCCATTGGTACGATCTTACGTCGTGACCTAAATTCCTGTCGCACAACTATCCATTCCATCGCTTACAACAATATATATATAACACAAGTGTATGATCACGCTTCGGCTATATTTAACGATGGAAAAGTATCTGTTTACAGATATTTTTCATTTAAATCGAGTGGTATTTATTTTGCTCTTATATACAGTCATTGTAGATCTCAATCTGAGTATGTGGTGCGATTATAGTTTTATTATATAATCAATATATTGTAGTATTGTGAACTGTAATCGTCAGGTAGAAATGGAAGGAATAAGAATGCACACAGCACAGCAAATTTCTTTCTCTACCAGATTAACATCTGCACGCTTAACAAATTGAAAACTGTAAATCATTGAATCGGTTCATTTATATAAAGTCTAACTCAATATTTTAGCTTGCTAATCAGGTTGCCCTTAGACAACGGTTGAAAATTAGGAATCAAAAGATTTAGCACTAGGATAGCAAAACAATTATTTCCTTATAAATTAAAACAAACTTAGAATATCTTTCCAGGGAATTACGTTGAAAGAACTAGAATAAAGTGATAAATCTTATTTTAAATTATAACATTACAGAAATAGGTTCTGTAGAGTCTTTTCCTTTATCCAGTTCATCACTTTTTCTTATCCCTCCTTCATCTATGACTTCCACCTTTAACATCTCTCTTCAAAAAGCCTTGAATGGATCTTCTGGCCTTTGTTGTTCCATAACTACCTAACTTTCGGTGAAAGTGGTAGTGTGTGAAAAATGAAAATACTTAAAAATAGTAACATCGGATCCAGAAAAAATTACTTCACAAAATAATGATAAAGCTTAATGTACTTATTTAGTGTTATGTAAAATTACTTACTAAATTATTTAAATTCAAAAGTACAAACTAGACTGATATGCCTGATGCGTGCACGAGCCCGATTTGATGAAAATATTATTCAGGAATAAAAACTTTTCATTTTTCCAGCGAGAAACAAATTTACCTAAAATAAGGCCATAGATTAAAAGTGAACTTGAATTCGTGCCAGCAGCATATTATCCTTAATGTGTGGTTATTTAATGACGAAATACAAACAGACTCAATGTTACATGAGAGACAAAATGATATCGATCGACCGACGCTTGCTAATGAGAAAGAATTTGGCCTCACTTGACCTACTCGGTGTTTGAAAATGTGTAGCGAGGGCGTAAAATGAGTCGAGCGGGGCTTGGTATTTATCAACAAGCGGGAAATAGGTCAAAATACACCCTGGTTTGCATTTTTTCATTCTGCAAGATTTTTTACATCAGAATAAGAATTGAATTTCAACGCATTGTTTCGTCCATTATAGGCCACCACCCTGAATCTGCTCACTATGATGCCCGCTGCACAAGAACTTAACTCTATCGCTTAGAAATGTTCATCTAGGTAGTATGTAGTTTGACATTCCCATAACGTATTGGTGAATTTATTTCTTAAGTAGAATTCACTTATAGAAGTACCATTGTGTATTTCCTACTATTATTATTTTAAAATAAATGAAACTCAATAAAGTCCGTAAGCTAAATGGTAAATATAAGTAAAATGAAAATACATAGAGCATAATGACATGGATGGTTTGCTATTCTATTAAGGAAGTTATTTATACATAATCTAGTGTCCTACTACTCTTTTCGTCTTAATAATTACTGTTGCTCAGGCACACGAAATACCTAGTTCTAATTTATATATGGGCAATTTTTAATTCTTCTTTTTCTTCCCTTTCGACAAGCCTTCTCCACTCGCTCCAGTTTCTGAAAAGCCTTCGTCACTCGCTCCAGTTCTGCGTATATTCTCTTGTGAGTTACTTTCATTCCAGCACTTCCCTAATATTTTCAATCCAACGGCTTTTCGGCTTTTTACGGTTACGACTTCCCTCTACCTCTATCTTATTCAGCCTCTTTCCTACATACTCATTCTCTCGTCTCATCACGTGCATTACCCTTGTAGTCTCTTTACCTGTAGTTTGGGGAAATTAAGCTTGCAAAGATAAACAATCTCTGAATTAATCGATTAAAGATAAGCCTTTCTAAATTAAGCATGTACAGATAACCGTCTCTAAATTAAACTTGTATAGATAAGACTTATCTAACTAAATAGAAAATATAAGTCCCTCTAAAGTAAACTTGCAAATATAAGCTCTTTATTAATTAAGCCAGTAATGAAAAGCATATCTACGATCACCCAGCAAATATAATCATCTACACACACGAACGATGAAAGATTAAAGAGCAAATAAGAAAAAAAAAACTTTGAAATTTCTTTGCCAACCTAACCTTGCCTAATTTTATAAAGTAAAAGTAAATATAAGTACTTTTATAGGATAAGGGTCACTGAATTGCAGGTATTAATGAAATAGACCCAAACAAGTAAATATACGCCAGCTGTACTTTGATACTGCATTCTTGCTTATAAACATAGATACATCGATGGATGAAAATGCATTTATGGTTTATAAATACATCAAATCCTTATTTGAATTTTTTTTTTATCTTTAAACTTGAGCAAAATAATCAATTAATTTGGAGTTGGTTGTTAGATAGAAAATCGTAAATATTTTCATGTTATGATCATAAAAATTGATGTAGAGAAGAAAATCTTATTTAGGGCAAACAGATCAACGGCAATTCACTTTGAGTAACTAAATTTCATTCTAAATTTGAAATAGAAAGTGACCATATTTCAAATAGAAACGGCTACCGTATAAAATAACTTATTTGTGCTAATTAAGTATGAATTAAATAAATGTTAGAAAGAGTTTCACCGATACAAGAAGTTTCTCATTTTGAGGTCCTTTTTACCTTCGAAATTGAAGGAATAATGTTAATCGTAGTGAACTATTTAAAATTTACATGTACAAAAATCATTTATTACTTACCTATTAAGTCTATTGTATGTCTTATCTTTACTACGAGGTATACGCACTCCAATCCCTATGCAGACTAAGTAAAAAATTTAGAAACACCGGTAGTGTAAAAGATGGACGAAATGGGCGTGTTGGTAGAAAAGGCGTAGAACAAAACGAGATTGAAGAGTTGCGTCAAAACCTCGGACAGTCGCTGCAGAAATCATTGAAAAGAAGTTCAAAATAAGTGCGACTGTCAAAAAGTGCCTCTTACAATCAACTGAAGTAAAAACTGAAATTTAAGCCATAAAAGATTCAGGTTATGCAAAAATTAGAAGACAACGATTTCGAGAAGAGAAAATTTTATACATTAGAATTTAAACAAAAATTTGGGGATGTTGATGTACCGCCCATGATAATGTCTGACCAAACGCAATTTCTTATCAGCAGATACAATAATAAGAAAACAAAAGAATATAACCGTATCACAATCCAAAAGCTATGTATGCACCAGAAAGAGCTGTATCGTGCAAAACCAACACTTTGTGACTGCGATAACACATCAGAAGATCATTTGGCCGTATTTTCATGAGAATGAAAATGGAAATTCAGTCACTGTGAATGGCGAAAGATACTGACACATGCTTGAAGAATGTTTTATCAAACTATCGAAGGCTTCGAAAGAGACGATAACTGTTTTTACAGCAAGATGGTGCAACATCAAATACATCGAATGAAACAATTCAGTGGTTAAGACGAAACTTTAGAGAAAATATTATTTCTCGAAACACTGAATTCAAGTACCTTCCAAGATTCCCCGATCTAACACCTTTAGATTTTTTATGGGGATATTTAAAAGAGCGTGTTTACTGTAGTTATCCTAAAAGTATCCAACAACTAAAAAATAATATTGCTGAAGAAATTGATAACATCGTTTAAGAACTTTTGAAAAAAGTGATGTGACCAACTTTTTCATGAGTAAATGAATGTTATAAGAAGAATGGTCAGCATTTTAAAAGAAGAATCTTCAAATAAATTAAGTTATTATGTTAATTATGCAAACTGATTATTAGTCTTAGTTTTTGTTAATTGAAGGCAAATATCTGAAAGTTCATCGAAAATTCGTTAAAAATCAATGCTTCACTTAAACTATCATTCCTTCTACGAAAATAAATGAAAATCAATTAGCTCTTTCAGCACCAAATATCCACAACCATTGCCAATAATCCTGACAGATTCATTATAATTAAAAAATTATTCTGGATTTTATTAAACTTCAAACTAGGATATGTAAAGAAATACCTTCCTGTATATAACCAGTATAGTAATATTTAATGGTTGTTGAAACAGATTTCAAATTTATGGGAATGGAAAACCAAAGTTACCAAGGTATTTTTACCATCTAGGATTTTTTCTGTCTTCTCCTTTTCAGTACGAGGAACATAAAGCAAAGAATAATTCACCCATCTGGGCGGAAGTTCCATAATATAAAGAATATACAAAAGCCTGAAGGCGACGCATTGGTGGGGTTTATTACAGGAAATAAAGATGCTGCACCAAGGAACGAGGCATGTTTCTTCTTAGAATAAAGAATATGTTGAGAGAGGAACATATAAAGATTGAAGAGGGAATAGCATAATAAACAAAGTTTAGGGTGGAAATATCTGCATTAGCGCAATTTCATATTTTAAGAACAAAGTCATGTAAAAAAACATTAACATTTCCCCATTAAAAGCTAATGTTATGCATTCCCTATAATAAAGATAGGAGAGGATGCGCTGGAAATAACATATCAGCATTGTCGTGATTTTCCTTGGTAGTTTACTTTAAAGATGCGAAGAGAAGAATATATGCCCATAACTTGCTGCCTTATAGGTCAAGTGACAAGCAATATGTTAAACACTTTTGAAAAGAAAGTCACAAAACAACTAGCATAATCTGATATTTTTTTACCTAAACTCACTCAGGATAGGTTATGCTTAATTACATTTTCAGATTATGTATTACATCATATATCTAAAATGAGAAGCAATGTGCACGAATGTTAAAAGTGGGAAGCCATATGTTCAATAGCTTGGTGGGTGAAGCAATATTTTCAATTGATCTAAAAAGAGTAATGACGACAAATAAATTTTGCTTGATAATAACGTAAATTATAGTATACTCTGCAAGGCAACCGAAATTTAGTGACTTCTTGTAGTTTATGTATGCCTCATTTTAAAATGGGTTTTAAGATACCATGGTCATCCATTGAACATAATATCCCTGAATTTACCAATTGAACCTGATCCTCCATAAATTATGCTTGGGAGTGAACACAATCTTTCTACGTAAGTGTTAAAATAGCTTCATATTTGCGGAGTCACTGAAACAGACTGGCCTTGGATTATCTAGCTTTTATGTGTTATCGAACACATGGCTAGCTATTACCCGGCTTTATCTTCCTTCACTTTTCACCTCACAAACGCCATAGTTAAATAATAATGATGGCAGCCCCCCACCTTCCCCCCCGCTGAGTTAAGAAAAGTTTCACCTCGTTGGTTGAGTAAATAAAAACAGTCTTCTTTCTCACCCCTCAAAAACGATGATTGTTTGCATTGGGGTTAATGGACTTATTACGGATTGACATTTTGAGCTTTATGCAAATTTCATAATCCGGTCTGGGTATCTCGTACACGATTGAAAAGTATGGAAAAAGTCTCGAGTGGCTTAGCTAAAACCTTATAATTTCAGTTAAATATTTTCAAGGCTCTGTTCTTTCGTTCAGCGAACTTCACATGGATTACGTGATTTACATATCACTCACTGATAGGCTAATTTGTTAGACACCCTGTTGCATAGAAGATAGTAGTCAGCGTTTGTTCGGAAACGAGGTGGTAGAATTAAGTCCGCTGGGGGAGTCTTAGTGAAGTTTATTTAGAAGAGTGTATATTGTTGTCATGTTTTCATTGTTGCAATTTAATTAAAAAAGGTAAAACGTGGATTGGGGAGAATTTAGCTTAGGTTGGCGAGGAGGTCAAGTGAAAAGGAAGATTATGCTTGAGGAGAGGTTAGGTCATGGAGGAGGGAAAATCAATGGGTAGATAAGACCGGGAGTATATTAGTTCAGAAGCTAAATCATTCACTCCTGCACGTAAATTGCCGGGCACGCGCAATGAACTGTTTGCTCATTGTGAGTATATTATATGATATTACATGATAATATTAAGGGTATTATATGCTATTATGTGATACTAAATGATATGTGCTATCGATAGGGAAAGTGCGCAACTCTCTTAAATCTGTCTTCACCCCCAAAATAATAATTATCAGCATGTAAACATATTTTTGTGTCATATTATAAGATTTTTAAACAATATGCATCTGTATTTATTTGCGACAAGACTTTTTATACCGGGAAACACCGGGTACTTATGATAGTACTTCATACACCATCATAAACGTATTAACCTTTTTATAAACTATTCGTATCGTGCCTGCCGATGCTTTGGCAATAATCACAACAGAAATAAAAATGGTATCAAATTTAAGTTAACGAATAATTGATTGGAGTTGAAAATTAACCCTATGCTATCTGGAAAAAAAGATCGATTTTCTTGTCAGGGCAATTTTCAAACGCATTTCATTTTGTTTTTCCTGACGCCATCAGAAAGCTTACTTTCTATTGCTAAAGTGAAAACATGTGGTGACGGGATCTGTAACATCTACAAACTCAATTTGAAAGGATAAAGAGTGCACACATGTTTTGGAGTAAAAGAACTAATCGCTAAAATATTTATTATTTAAATCGTTCTATGTGGTATATCTTACAAGCAATTTGGCCTGTTAGTCGCTTAGTAACGTCTTTCTTTCATCGCTGATCAGGGATTGAAGGGGAAAGGGCTTTAAACTGATTCCTATTGGTCGTGGCTTAAATGAAAATTTTAAATAGATCTTCATTCCTACCACAATTTTCGAATATGATGTTTATGAACATAACTTCCTTCTTTCCCGCAGAAATTATATATATATATATATATATATATATATATATATATATATATATATATATATATATAAGGGAAATGAGAGAAGTCTGATGTTTATATGATAGACCATTTTAAAACATTAATTAAAGCATAAAGTAAACTTTCCAAAATGACATACATGCATAAGTAGCCTTGTAAAGGTGAGATAATGCACAGGATAAATAAATTTTTCTTTGTTCGCAGTGGAGAGTGTTTACTCCTACGCTAAAAAATTCACTGAACTATTGTATCGCCTAATTGCAGAAGGAGTATAGCCAACAAGGAACCTCACAAATGAGTACCCCGGTGGCACTATGAAATCTTAAAATTGGGCACACAAATTGAACATTGAAATAATATACCATCCTGTTATAATAAATTCATGTAAGACAAAACAAATATTTGTAAATAATGCCAAATTACAATTTAATATCTATCAATGTTAAGCAAGAAGGCAAGTGAAATTGTTGTATTCCCACTACAACATACAGATACACATACATTATGATACACATGGAAACCGAAGGTCTGACCGCAGAGATAACAAAGACGGTAGAAACAGCTCTGTACACATGAGACAGAATTTGATCTTTTCCGTCAGAGTTTACATGAACCCGTGAAAGACATAATCAATCTTGCTATAAATGTTGGTTGATAAAGCACTGTTAGGTTCCCAAAGTCCGATACTATCTTGATACAATGACACCCGTTCATCAAACAAGTTACCCCCAGCAGTCTTAGTAGAGGTCACAGACACATACCTTTGATCCGATAAGCTCCGACCCACGTTCAGATTAAGAGAAGCAACGCCCCTTAATTGATGTTGGTATAAATAAACTGGCCAAGAAATTATCATTATTATTATTTTCATTCTGATTAGTATATTTTTAGCATAATTATTATTAGTATTCCCTGTCCGTACCTGCCCTTCAATGTGTCGAACCATAGTCCCAACAATCTGACTCATGATAGAGACTTACAGGAAAAACTGAGTATTAAGACTCTTAGTCAGCCAAAGAGGTGAGCACACACAGGAACCATGAAAAATTCAACAATTTAACTTGCCCTCACTGTATCTCTAAGCAAAGATTAAAGCATAAAAAAACCGCCATTTTTCTTTCCTTATGCTAAGATACAGCCAGGTTAACATTCCAACCCAGCATACAAGCGGATAACCGAAAATAACACTTTAGTGACAGACCAAACTCGACTGTCAGGCCGTCTCAGAAACTTTAGCCAATCATTAATAAATAAGTAACGCCGTCAATAACACACGCAACCCCATACTATTATGAATTAGTTATAGATATAAAAATACTAAAATAATACGTAGTGTTCATTTGAGCAAATAAATTGTATTAATTTCACAGGATAGATTAGGTTATTAAAAGAAAGAGAAATTTATAAATGTATATATAGTTATTTAATTATGTATGAATAAAATAAATAAACTTAGAAGTGAGGCTTAATTTAAGGAAGATAGCTTTGGTGAAAACAAAATTCAATATGGCGGCTCAAACTGAGCTGTTTTTCATCGAATATGAAAACTCAGTGAGCAAATGAGTTACATGAAATTATTTACAAACAGATTCATGCGACATTATAAGGTTAAGTATTTACATTACTTTTTAATTCTATTTAAGCATCTGAAGCTATTTAAAATTTCCATTGTGCATAGTGAAATATTTTTCTCAAAGCAGCATTTATTCCCAGAAAGAATAAAATGGATTATATATATATATATATATATATATATATATATATATATATATATATATATATATAATTATAATAATAATAATAATTGAAAACCACATGACGCCTGATATATAGATGTGTTTAAAGGCCCAAGAAAATGGAAATTGGTAACACGACCGGAAAAAACGCTAAGGAGAATATTACATGAGCCAATGAAACGAAAAGATAGGGAAAACTATTTTAACCGTTATATGAAAATAAATAAAGAAGTTGGATTTGAACCTGTGTCATCAAGCGCTTATCGTTTATATGATCGCGATGCTCATCGCCAGAGCTACCAGAGGATGGTGGCTCTGGCGATGCATTTTGCGATTATATATGCCTATGTTCCTAATGTAATCACGATTCGCTCGGCCCAGGTGGAAAGTTACAGTTTAGAATAGGCCCAATGTGGGTTAATATTTCTTTCAGAGATATGCAAAAGACTACTCTCAAAATTATCTGGATATAACTGTAATAGAGGGAAGGACTATGAGAAAGAATTATTTGAAGCACTTCCTTTTTCAGAACTTGTTAAGATAGAGTAAACGAAGTGATGCTGGTTATCTTTGCATAATTAAACATAATTTTTAAGGAATAGGAAATGAAGAATGTTAAACCTTTTCAGATAATTTCTAAAACAATTAATATATGTTGAATTTTAGGGAAATTCCATATACCGGTATTGCGACGGAAGAGTTTTGAACCTATTGAATTTGAAAATCTGAACATGCCGAAAAATTAGTTAAAATATATTATTTACTACAAAGACGAAATGAAACAACATGGGAATCTTAACTAGCAGGTTTTGTGCTAAATTGTTTCGAAATTAGTAAAGTAAAAGTCTGTTGCAAGTACAAAAGCAAAACTAGGCTTTCGAGGAAAATACATAGGGAAATTGCCTGGAATAAACCGTATTGATTATGTGATTTTCTTATTTATTAAGGAATTAGATTATTATTTTTATCCTCGAGCAGGATTAACAGGTTCTAGCACGTTTAGTTCTGACTCCTAAAACTAATACATATCTTATTAATGGGTGTAGAAAATGCTGGAAACACCTTCAGTTTCTAATTTCATAATAGGTTCGGCGATTTTAAATAAATATAAATAAATTCAACTTAAAAAAATATTTCTGGGTTTTGCACACAGCTCCACCCCCTGATGCTGATGCAGTTATACTAATTTTTCGCTATTAATTTTAGCCAATTTTTATATTAATATCAGAAAAGATGAGAAACACTTATTTTCAAAGATAGTAAATTGTTAGAAAAGTGATTGGTAGAGACTCGGTTACAATAATTCCATAGTTGACCCACTATTTCAAAGAGACTGTTTTACTTAATCTTTTAATACTAAAATCAAAGAAAACCACCTGTTTTGCCGAAATATGGAGGCCAAGATAATTTCACTGACAAATTCGGAGAGAAATAAAATTCGTGGGGCCTAAAATCCAAAAAGACAAAGATACTCGTCGTATAAGATTGAATTTTCTTCCCTAAAATTTGGCAATCAAAACAGTTGCTCAAGAGCTTTTGAAAGCTTTAACCCAATAATCGGATGCAATTAACAAACTTCCTTTCTGACATCAACAATAAAAGGCAAAAAGAATGGTATACAGAAAATCATAAATTGATAATAAAGCAAAGAAAGAATATCATTACATGTGTCACCTCTCTCTACAGTAGGTTTCTAGGCTCGGGACATATATAATTATAAAAAGATATATAAATCACCCTGAACAATTTAATCCACACAGCAAGAGCCAACCTTTAAACTTGTAAGCGCAATTGTGATGATTCGTGTAGCGATACTATAGTGTTTTTTTAACCATTACTCAGTTAAGGATAGCCCTCTGGAGATTTCTCAATTTTAATTTAGTTGGTCCATCAGAGAATAGAAAAATCGTTTACCAAATGTTACTTAGTCATACAATATGGCAACGCATCCGTCCACACTTTTATAATTTTCAAAGAATGGCCAAGAAAGGATGATAGTGAATTGTGCCTTATGCATTGTTCTCTAAAATGTCCGATCTTAGAAATATTGAACAACTGTGTTTGTATTCGTTTAAAAACTAGGCAACGAGATTGCTCCTTAATATTTGTTGAAAGAATGGAACTGGCTTATATTACAAAAAGTATACAAATGGTAATACCAAACGTGGAACAACTCCATAATAAATATCATCGCCTTCTGTAGAGGCAAATCATAAATTCTATATAGTTGAGGTTTTGATCTGAAACTAGAGCTTAAATAAAAGTATGATCCTATCATAGTTTAATTTAAGATTAGAATTCAACCATAGCTAGCTCTCATTACACAGCAAAGTATTGTGAAAAGGGATAATAAAATCATTATATTGTTGGAAGAAATAATCCATAAATCATGTAAGATTAGAACTAAAGAAACCTGTGAATTATTAAAAATGCCCGATGAAAAAAAATGAGTTCAAATGTTGAAAAAAATTTAAAATATGTTGAGGAAAAATTTCCAAATAGCGCATCTTAATCCATTTTTCACAGCTCTGAGCTATCTCATACTCATTAGTAAGTGCGACTTGTGCGAGAAAGAATGCTTCATGTCGTAGGTTAAGTAGGCTTCACTGACCTTCGCTCGCCCTCCCTAGACGTTGGGGAAGTCCATTTAAAGTACGGAGAATACTCAAGTGCGTTTTCTACCGTTAACCGACTTAGAAAATACATCAATGGGTTTTATGCGGTTGTTGGATTTTAAACAAGAGAATTCCCCAAAATAATCTCTACTATAATATAAACAATTTACAGAATTTAAAAAAAATTTATACACTATGGCAAATCTAAACGTTCGGCAACAGGAGAATTAATTTACAATGAATGCTTCAGCACGATATTTACCCGAAAGAAAACGGAAGGAAATGATGATGTGAGGATTTGTAGTCGGGAAGCGTCCCATCTCTTCGACGGTGATAGAGAAAAATGTAAAAGGCATACGATTTTTCAGACGGGAAGGGGCTAGTGTTTGTTCGAAGGAGTATCCCTGCAGGGTCTCGAGCAAAACGCGTTATTCCATAATGAGTCATTACGTCCTTGACTGCCATAGTTCTGAACAACTTGTTTCTTGCCTGCGAGCCCTTATGGTAGGAGAGAGTCCCTTGTGAACTGGCCTGTTGTGTCCTTTGTCTTGTTCCAATGAACACTCTTGATTATTACTTGGATACTGCGTAAGCAGCGCCTGACTCCTAGTTCAATACTAATATGCTCGTTTCCACCTCTTTTTCCGCGTGAACTCTCTATCTCTCTCTCTCTCTCTCTCTGACACTTCACGATAGTCATAATTGGAACTTTAATAGATCTCTTTCGATTAAATCAAATGTATTTTGTGGTATCTTTATATCCTTTTTTTAAAATTTTGTTTGGTAAGAATTAATTATCTAGTTTTTAAGTGACGACTATCAGCATTAAATTGACTTAGAATTCAAAATTGGTTTAAATTCTAAAGAAAAATTTCCAATTTAAACTAGATAAATAAGCATAAATAAGGAATTAGACTAGATTCATAATAGGTGAATTTAGATGAAATGGTCGCCTTGCAAAAATAGGATTTTAATCATACTCGTAAATACCGAGAGGTTTATTAGTTATATTTTTTTCTTCAAAAGGAAAACTGAAAAAAAACTAGTCTGATATTTAAACTATAATCGGTATGTCGGCGCATTAATTAAAAATGGAAGCCAAGTTTGAAACTACCACAGGTAGGTGTAGACAGGAGAGTTTATCCAATAGACCAATATAACTTCCATAAAATAATATTTCTCTTGTTGTTGTTTTTTACTTTCAATCTTGCCTTCTCAGGAAACGGTGTTTTTAACCCCTCGTATCGGCAAGCTATATCATATAATTAGTAGTTGTGGCAAAATTAATGCTTCCAGGCTATGTGATAAAGAAAAATATCATTGACACTGTATAGGGTACCCATGATAACGCTCTCTATTCACCCCAATCATTTGCCTATATCACATATACAACTCTTACAGTAGTGAACTAACTATCAAATGGCGATTTTAATATTCAGTCTTGCCTCATACTACACAAAGGATTTAAGGCCAATATTGGGAGCACAATATAGGATATAATTGAGAATTAAACTGCAATGTTTGCAGAGGGGTAAATACCTGCTATGTACATACCAGTCTAATGGAATTTCCTTACATTGCGACATTGCGAAACTAATCTTGACTGATCCACTTCCAAACTTAACAGTTAGAATGAGACAATCAGGATATTAAAGTTTTTTAGAAGTCCTTTGTTTAATTCCTACGGTCTATAAACCACAAATTCCTACGTATCTTGTTTATTTTTGTAAGAAATATTTGGAGTTTTGCAGCTCTTCCGTAATATTCGGGCTCGTGAAAGTTTCAACAAGCATTCTCAATCTGAACAGAACTTGTCAGATGCGATGGTTAAGCGCTATAGTAAAAAGTCAAGCTGTGGTTCTAGGATTATTAAATATTATCCACTTTAGGTTTCCTCACTCCATTTATATCTCTTAGCTTATACTTTTTCCCTATATTGAATTTGTTCGGGCAAGTCTTTATCGAATCCTCATAAGGAGTTATCCTTGTAGGAGCAGTGCTGAGGAACCATTAAACAGTTGAGCAGGCTTTATAACGAATGTCCTAGCTCAGGGGTGGGGTACCTTTTTGTGCGTAGAGGCCATCTTATAAGCCATCATCACTTATAAAGGCTGCATAGAAAAAGTTTTAGAGTTATTCAATCTCTTAAGTAATTTATTAGTAGGCTAAGAAATCGAAAGAATAATAATTTCCAATATTTCTATTTAAGTAAAGAAACAATATTCTTATAAAAAGATAGCATATAAACATCGAGAATATAACATTTTTAAATATTCAATATACAGTAGGCAAGCATGTAAATTTTGTATACAAATTAATGACTTCTTTGAGTTTGCTTCTTTTGAGAAAGCATAATAATTTCAAATATTTCTATTTAACTATGTACTTTGTATACAAATAATAAGTAAATGAATAATATCAAAAGCATAACATTTTAAAATTATTTCAATTAAAAAATAAGGTTCTTTGTATTCAAGGAACAAGTAAAGGAACAATAATCTTATAAAAAAAAAGTATATAAACATCGAGAATATAACATTTTCAAATATTCAATATACAATATGCAAGCATGTACATTTTTTATACAAATTAATGACTTCTTTGGGTTGGCTTCTTTTAAGAAGGCATTTTTATATCAGGCTCTAATATAGTGGTTCTTAGTCTTAATAGGTCCTCCAAATGCTCGTCTGTCAACTGTGTTCTCAGTGAATTGTTGCATGTTGACTAAGACGAGGATATTCTATCTCTTTTTTCCAAATTTTGACGGGAATTTCTCTCCTCTCAAACAGAAATGCCTGAATCTTTTGCCACGTATCATAAATACATTTATTTCTGCCTTGTAATGAAATGTTTATCTAATTTTGTTTGGACATGACATCACATTAAAAGGAAACATCCATGTAAAATATGGATCTGATAAATCACAATACTTGTTGTTTTCTTTGAAAAAATCAATAATTTGCCTTCATAAAGACAAAATTTGACCAATACTTTCCCTTGGAACAACCAGCGTACTTTGGAGTGATATGGCAAATCTACACTAATTACTTCGTCATCCATCATCAGCATGTTTCGAAATTGACAATGTTTTGAGGCATTCACTCGAATATAGTTAACAATGCTTATAAACTTTTGCAAATTGTCATTTAAAGTTACGGATTTTAGGCAAAGATTTTGTTGATGTAAAATATAAGGAAAAAAAATCGGTACATTTGGTTCTCGGGTTTCTCTCTTTAGATATCCAATAAATCCTTAATTTTTAGCCATTATAGCTGGGACAGCATTAGTGCACACACTTACCAAATTAATAAAATTTAGTCCTATTTTAAGACATTGCTTTTGAAGTTGTTAAAATATCTATCTCCTGTATCCTTCCTTTAAGGGTGCCTAAAGCAAGTGTAGGGGAATGGTCACTTCCCTCCCCCCCCCGTTCACTCTTGGTGCAGTCACACGGCGGTTACCGCAAAGATATTCGGCCCAGGCATCGGCGGGTTCAGTGCTCCAACCGCAGTGTGGCATAACTCGGTGCCATGAAAGACCCTAAAGGTCAAAATGTAAGATCTCCCCCAGGAGAGTGAGATCCAGTTTCCCGTCAAATAAGAAATTAGAGACGTGTTTCTTCCAATCTCGTAGGCTAACAAGGAGCCGATGTTTGACTTCGTGTGAAAAACCGTTGGCCAAAAGAACTCTCCTGGGGCCGTCCTCAAGCCCCTTTTCCCCTTACCACTCTCCCAGTGATGTGACGAGGTATAAATGGGGAACTCTGAGGAAAATCGTGGTAGTATACGTCAGTCTCTAGGTGACGAAGTCTTCGGATCAAACCGAACTACCGAGACTGGAGAGGTAGAGTACTTGGCTCACCAGACCAAGAAGTACCCTGCAAGAAAGGCAGGGCTACCTAACTTAAGGGGCTAAGAAGAAGCTCATCCTCGAGCTAAGTCCCTGGTTATCAAACCAAACGATAGGTTAAATTTGGTAAGTTCAACTTACTCTCGCCAGAGAGACTCCTCATATCCTGGTGCACCTTAAAAACCAGGGGGTATTCCTCGTCCTTGAGGAATTAAGAAAAGAAGGAGGAAAAGGCTCCCCCTCGAGCCCGTTATTCGGTGGCCACACCGAACTCCTAAGTTAACTTGGTAAGGAAACAAGTTCAATTTATTCTTGCCAGAGAAATCTCCCTCCGTTATACTCGCCCTTGAAGAAGACGGGAACTAAGAAAAAGCTCATCCTCGAGCTAGTTGCCGGTTATAAAACCGAATTTTAAATACCTTATTTTCCGCCAGCGAAACCCCCCTCCGTTATCCTCGCCCTTGAAGAAGACCCTCCTCGAGTTCAGTCCTCGTCGATAAGAAAATAAGTAACGAAGGAGAAAAGCTCCTCATCGAGTTCGTTACTCGGTGGTCACACCGCACTCCAAGTTAACTTGATTTAAGAACCAAGTTCGCTTTACTCTCGCCAGAGAGACCACGGCTGCCTAGGTGTTGCTTAAAGCACCGTATTGGTTCTCGTCCTTGAAGTTTCCCCCCCCCTGGAAGAACGTGTCGAACCCCCAGCTGCCACCCTCGCCAAAACAACCGTGTGATCTCGCTCATCCTCATCTGGCCGGCGGCACGCGTCGAGAGTCAATAACATTTCTGAAGCCTTTAAACTCCACATGAGTTCGTAAGCCTAATTCTTATATTATTGTTGTGTGTAGAGAAAACGTTAACCAATTTTTTGTGTGTAAACTAATTTAATTAATTCTTGTTCATAATAATATTTAGAGTATTGCTGTAGTTAGGATATAAATGTTATGTATTCAATTGATAAAGGTAAAATATAAGTTTATTTGGGGATTATTTTGCGTTTCTGTTATATATCCTTACGTGTTTCAGAACGGCTCTGTTCTTTAAGATATTCAGATATCAATATATATTAGACACACTTAGCACTCTTAGAGATAAAACAAAAAGGGGTGGGGAATTCTACGACATTAAATAAAAGTGGTGTCAGGTTTGTAGGTTGTTATTAGAAAGAACACAGCAGTGTCTAATTAAGAAAGAGCTAACACGTCAAGGAATATCAGGAATAAGAGAATAATTGACGAGAGGAAAATTGGTAGAGTTAGAGGTGGTAACAATCTTAAGGTAATTCGTAGGTCAAGTGGTAAATTTGTTGTCGGGAGTGGTATTTCAATCAGCATAGTAGTGGGATTAAGGGTAAGTTATCCTGAGTGCTACCTGGTGAGTGGTGGCATAATTACCTAAGAAGAAAGAAAGTAAAATCGACGGACCAACACGAAATGGATCCGGTCAAAAGATTTTACCTACAAGCCCAAATTCTGGGATTTGAAGGCAAGGATATGGATGCCTACATCCTTGAAGAATTTAGAATACAAAGAGAAGAAGAAGAAGAAGAAATAATAGAGTTTGATAGAAAGAGGCAAAATATAAAAAGAGAAGGGAAAAGATAATGCAAAGCAACAAAAATACGGAGAGACATAAAATTAGAGAAAGACAGAATACAGGGGAAAATAGAAAGAGAGGAAAGAAGAATGCTTAGAGGAGGTTAAACAAGCAAAAGAATAATAGTGTTGAAAAGAGAAGCTCAAAAATTCTGAATAAGGAAAGAAAGGGAAGATGAGGAAAGGAGAATAAAGATAAAACGAGAAGATGATGAAAGAAAAATAAAGATAAACCTGGAATATGAAGAAAAAAGAACCCGACGGAAAAATGAAATAGCGAAAGCAGAAAAAGAGGCGGAGGAAAGGAGAATGAAGAGGGAAAAAGAACGTGCTCAAGCTGAAAGAGAAGAGAGAGAAGAAAAGAAAAGATTGCTCGCACTCGAAAGAGCACCTATCGAGAATTTGATAGAGGTCGAGGAAGTTGTAGCCCGGCTTGAACCTAAGAAAGGACCATCGAGGCAAACCCAGCCAAATGGGAAAACGATGGAAGAAGTAGGAAGTAGGGACAAAGGGCCAGCAGGTTTACCTAAGGAAGAACCTACGAGGAAAACCCAGCCAAATAAGGTTATCAGGGAAGAAGTAGGAGGTAGGGTAGAGGTACGAGCAGCTGTACCTGAGGAACTACCTACTAAGAGAAGTGAGTCAAATGAGTTGACATAGAAGGAGGAAAGAGGTGCTATTGCAATACACCCAGGTAAGACTAGTCAAATGGTAGACGCGGATGAGTATCCCCTACCCCTAGTAGTCTCCTCCCCGAACGGAACGTCCACGGAGTTACTACTAAATCGTCAAGTTGTAGTGAGCGCCACACCCATTAACGACCTCGCAGGGAAAAGTTTTCTCGCTTCCCAAAGATCGAACCTAGACACGATCTTCCAGTGTCCCTGGTTAAAGGAGAGCTACTGGACATAAGCTCCCATCAATTACGCCCCGCTTCAACAGGCCGCTCTAGCCTTAATGTTCAATTTAAAGGTAGTCAAGTACCATAAGAAGGGTAATTCAAGTAGGTTGAAATACCACTACCATTTAGTAACATACTGGGGTAGACTCAATAACCCGAACGGCCGACTCAGGCGCGGTAAAGTATTGGTCTTAGAGCACCATTTTATGATTAGCTACATTAAAGGAGCCGATAAAAAACAGCTGCTCTATAGGCGGAGACGAAAAACCATGGAGGGTTATTTCAGTACCTAATGAGCGTGAAACCATGTTTTCATTTGTTGTTCGTGTTAATATTTATCGGTAGGATTTAAGTTCTCAAAAACTTAGAAATGTAAGGAAGTAGCTTGATTTGTTGATTTTTTTTGTGGGTAATCGATGAATTATGGTTTTTTAATTTGATGTAAAATTGTGAATCGAGTATTTCTAGTTCGACACATTGCCTGTGTAAACGCACGTGAGGGCGTACATGTGTAAGGAAACTTAATGAATGAGAGGGCTCAAGAAATACTACGTTGCTAATCTCGACTAGGTTGAGTAAGTTGTTTTGAGTTCCCGGGAGCATCCCCCCTCGTCATTAAGTTGTTCGATGGGTGGTGTTGTAGGGGAATGGTCACTTCCCCCCCCTCCTCCCCCGTTCACTCTTGGTGCAGTCACAAGGCTGTTACCGCAAAGACATCCGTCAAAGGCATCGGCAAGGTTCAGTGCTTAACCGCAGTGTGGCATAACTCGGTGCCATGAAAGACCCTAAAAGTCAAAATGTAAGATCTGCCCCAGGAGAGTGAGATCCAGTTTCACGTCAAATAAGAAATTGGAGACGTGTTTCTCCCAATCTCGAAGGCTAACGAGGAGCCGATGTTTGACTTCGTGTGAAAAACCGTTGGCCAAAAGAACTCTCCTGGGGCCGTCCTCAAGCCCCTTTTCCCCTTACCACTTCCCAGTGGGGTGACCAGATATAAATGAGAAACTCTGAGGAAAATCGTGGTAGTATACGTCAGTCTCTAGGTGACGAAGTCTTCGGATCAAACCGAACTACCGAGACTGGAGAGGTAGAGTACTTGGCTCACTAGACCAAGAAGTACCCTGCAAGAGAGGCAGGGCTACCTACCTTAAGGGGCTAAGAAGAAGCTCATCCTCGAGCTAAGTCCCTGGTTATTAAACCAAACGATAAGTTAACTTTGGCAAGTTCAACTTACTCTCGCCAGAGAGACTCCTCATATCCTGGTGCATCTTACACACTAGGGGTATTTTTCGTCCTTGAGGAATTAAGAAAAGAAGAAGGAAAAGGCTCCCCCTCGAGCCTGTTATTCGGTGGCCACACCGAACTCCTAAGTTAACTTGGTAAGGAACCAAGTTCAATTTATTCTCGCCAGAGCGACCACGACTGCCTAGGTGTTGCATAAAGCACCGTATTGGTTCTCGTCCTTGAAGACCCCCTCCCCGGAAGAACGTGTCGACCCCCCAGCTGCCACCCTCGCCAAAACAACCGTTTGATCTCGCTCATCTACATCTGGCCGGTGGCACGCGTCGAGAGTCAATAACATTTCTGAGGCCTTTAAACTCCACATGAGTCCTTTAGCCTAATTCTTATATTATTGTTGTGTGTAGAGAAAACTTTAACCAATTTTTGTTGGTAAACTAATTTAATTAATTCTTGTTTATAATAATATTTAGAGTATTGCTGTAGTTAGGGTATAAATGTTATGTATTCAATTGATAAAGGTAAAATATAAGTTTATTTTGGGATTATTTTGCGTTTCTCTTATATATCCTTACGTGTTTTTAGAACGGCTCTGTTCTTTAAGATATTCAGATATCAATATATATTAGACACACTTAGCACTCTTAGAGATAGAACAAAAAGAGGGGTGAATTTTACGACAGCAAGCAATTCTTCATAAAATTGAAAATCATCTGTCGTGGCATCGAATAAAATACAATAATTGTGCTGAATCAGTGGAATTTGTTGATTCATCCAAAGCTACTGAGCAATATTTATTCTCTTTTTTTATTATATTTTTCAATTGTTCTGTTACATTGCAGGCCAATTTATGTTGTCGATCTGTGTTAGTCCTTCTTATAAGAGGCACGTTATTATACTTATTAATTTTATCAGGATCTATACATCCTACCACTTCTAAAATACATTCCTTTATGAGTTCTGCATCGCTTAATGGCTTAGCTTTTATTCCAAACAATTAGGCAACTTCATAGCTTGCTTCTGATGTAACACAAACTGGAATAATTGTCTTTGCTTCTGTTTTCCATTTTTAAGCTTCTGTAGTGTTATCTTTCGAGGCTCACTCTCTAATTTGGCATATTTATTGTCTTAATGAAAAGCATAGTGTTTCTTTGCATTGAATTTCTTAACTGTTACAATGGCAGTATCACAAAGCAAGCAAGACATTTTGCCTCCAGTATTCACTAAAAAATATTGCAGTTCCCATTCTTCATTAAAGATCCTGTTTTCTTCTTTCAAAGTTTGTTTTAACATTTTGACATAATTATGGGGTAAAATGAAATGTATTTATTCTGAAAAGCCATAAAAAGGTTAATAATGAATTAGTCAGGCCAGCCGCATACTGACCCAGATAAAACATCGATAAACCTGCATCCACAACCATGTTATAACAATTATAATTATTTTTATTATAACAACAACAATAATATAGACTAGCTATATTTTTTCTGTGATTAGTATTATTATTTATCATTACCTAATTGTTGCAGAATCTAACTCAGTCTCACAAAACAAGTTGATATGAAGTAAGCCACGACAACACAATTACTGAGTAGAGTACGTAGTTATTCGTAGTAGCACAGACCACAGTGAGGAGGCGGACGAGACAAAAACTCTTCTTGTATCATACGTGAAAGCATTCACTCCCACTACGCTAGTGTAGCTTACCTGGAAACATTGCCTTTATATAGCAGTTGCTTTAAGTTTAGATTCAATGAATTTAAGAAAAATGTTTCCAATCTCTGGGAGCGACATCAATAAACAGATAACTTTCCTTTTGTCTGTGTGTGTGTGCATAATGATTTTAGACAAAATTTTCAATGTCAAAAAAGAAAGGTCGCACATGATGGTCCAGAAGGACTCAGGTAGCTTTCAGGCCACAGGTCCCCATCATTGTCTTAGCCATTTGACTCTTCCGATCTTTCCTTTTTGAAATTCTGAAAGGTTCAATATATTATTATAAGGTATATTTAGATTCGTGCCAAAAGGCATGATGAGGCTTAACTCAAAAACTAATATGTAACATATTCCCATAGTAACCTTAGTCATCTAAAGTTTATATTTTAATATCATTCAGAAAAATATATGTTTCCATTATTTTATCCACCTTATGTTAATGCCAAGTATGTACATAACTTATTGTTTAATATGTAAAATAAAAAGAACCAACGATAGTAAATTAAGAGAACATTCTTCATCGCACTATATCACCATGCCCAAATTTTCTTTTGTTAGCTATATAAATCCTACGCCTGTCCTTTACAATGATAGGCTTGCACTCTGAACCAAATATTATAGTCACATAAAGAACAGAATGAAAATCACTAGCAATCTTGAAGCCATCTGACCATCATCAAGTTAGATGAATTAGAAAGAGCAGTAGAATTGTGTTTTTCAACTAAACACGAATTGATAACTAGGTACTTTTAGCAGGTCGCAAGAAGGAAGGGTGATCTGTTGTGAGTGGTGGGAAGAAGGAGCGAGAAATAGACAATGAATTTTGCGATGTGATATAGGGGTGAGTGGGGGACATAAGTGACAATCATCCGTATTCTGCTTAGTTTTCATTGAATTCTGATATTTCCATTTTCACATATGCATAGTATCAAATCTGCAGCTTGAACTTTAGAACCAAACACATTATCTACTAGACAAGCGAACAATCATAATAAATTTATTAAAAACCCAAAACGATTATAATAAAATAGTGCTTGAAATTATTTTGCTTTCTTGTAGTATGAGTGAACGCTCTTGATGGTTAAAAGCTATGTGAATCATAATGACTTCCCTGTCACTAATCTAAAAGCGTTGCCTACTTAATAAAGCTTCTAAAAGAGCAGGGAACGCAAAAGTCCTACCCATTGCTCCGATTCAAGAGTCTGAGTATTATTATATTAAATTCCGTTAGCAAACATGCGTTCGCTATATATCGACTGTGTTAATGAGTTGCTTGCCCTAAATAGCCTGGTGAATAATATATCTTCTAAAACATTTCTCTTAATCTATCTTCACGATTTTTCCTAAGATGCTACTTTTTGAAAATATTTATCACCCACTGGTTCATTTTTATTATTCTTTTTACATAATATAATAAATTCTAGACATTGAATAATAAAAGGTATGATCATATTAATATGGATTTAGAAATTAACGTTTCTCATTGGCGTAGAATGCCCCCCCTTTTTGTTCTAAGAGTGATAATATATATTTATATTATAATATCTTAAAGAATAGAGCCGTTGGAAACACGTAAGGATATAGAGAAACGCACAATAATCCCAAAATAAACTTATATTTTACCTTTATCAATTGAATACACAACATTTAAACATTAACTACAGCAATCCTCTGAATATTATTATAAACAAAAATTAATTTAATTAGTTGGACTGTCTAAAGTGGTTAATTTCGCTACACACCTCAATACTATAAGAATAAGGCTTACGGACTCAGCTGGAGTTTAAAAGGCATCAGGAATGTTATTGCCTCACGACGCGTGCCGTATGGCCAGATGTAGGTAGGTGAGATCACGATGTCCTTTTGGCGAGGGTAGCAGCTGGGGGGGGTCCACACGGTATTCCGGAGGGGGGGAGGTTCTTTACGGACGAAAACAATTACGGTGCTTTATGCTGCACCAAGGTAGTTGTGGTCTCTCCGGTGAGAGAGAGTCGAACTTAGTTCTTAAACCAAGTTTACTTGGAGTGCGGTGTGACCACCGAGTAACGAGCTCGAGGTAGAGCTTTTCTCCTTCGTTACTTAATTCCTCATGGACGAGGACTTAACTCGGGGAGGGTCTTCTTTAAGGGCAAGGATCGATGCGGGAGGGGGGGTTCTCTGACGAGAATTAGTTACTTGAAGTTCGGTTTGGTAACCAGAAAATAGCTCGAGGATGAGCTTCTTCTTAGTTCCAGTCTTCTTCAAGGGCGAGTATAAGGGAGGGAGATTTTTCTGACGAGAATAAGTTGAACTTGGTTCCTCACCAATTTAACTTATGAGTTCGGTGTGGCCACCAAGTAACTGGCTCGAGGTGGAGCCTTTTCCTTCTTCTTTTCTTAATTCCTCGAGGACGAGGAATACCCCTGGTGTTTAAGGTGTACCAGGATATGAGGAGTCTTTCTGGCGAGAGTAAGTTGAACTTAACAAAGTTAACTTAGCGTTCGGTTTAGAAACCAGGGACTAGCTCGAGGATGACCTTCTTCATAGCCCCTTAAGTTAGGTAGCCCTGCCTCTCTTACAGGGTACTTCTTGGTCTGGCGAGCCAAGTACACTACCAATCCAGTCTAGGTAGCTCGGTTTTGATCGAGGACTTCGTCACATAGAGTCTGATGTATACTACCTCGATTTTTCTCAGTGTTCCTCATTTATACCTTGTCACCCCACTGGGGAAGTGGTAAGGGGAAAAGGGGCTTGAGGACGGCCCTAGGAGAGTTCTTATGCCCAACAGTTTTTCCCACCAAGTCTTCCATCGGCTCCTCGTTAGCCTTCGAATTTGGAAGAAACACGTCTCCAATTTCTTATTTGACGTGAAATTGAATTTCACTCTCCTCGGGGAGATCTTGCATTAGTCTTTCATAGCGCCGTGTGGGGCAGCGCTGTGGTGAAGCGTTTAACCCACCGAGGCCTGGGCCGGATGTCTTTGCGGTAACCGCTTTGTGAATCCACCACGAGTGAACGGGGGGCGGAGTGACGATTTCCCTACACTCATCTATATATGAAACACTACTAATCCGTCTTCTTTTGGATTTGTCTCTAGAGTTTATTCTTGTGTGGATAAATTGTATTCTAAACACACAATCGAACTACGCTTAAGTGCAAATCTGTAAATGGTACATGAAGGGTTCTAAGACAAGTTGCACTTTCCAAGGTTAGCGTAAATTTTAATGTTGGATATTTTTAGGATTGTGATACGTTTGAAAAATGAGCTAAGCTACGTAAATTTATTTAAGTTTGTTGGTTATTTATTGGAGCTATTACTTCTTTGCTGCTTTCCGTAGGTTAGGTTAGGTTGTTTGTGGTTGGTGGTCCATTTGTACTTTTTTTGCAGTTGGGCGTTTGATAAAGAGCATGCCAAGGTTTAAGGGCTTATTCTTTTCATTTATTAGTTGTGAGTTGTTTGCTAGTTTAATAGTGTTTGGGTGATTGTTGGATTTCTTAAATTTAATTCAATATAAATCGAATCCATATAATTTTTCCTTAAGCCTACCTCCTTGGTAAATTCCGAAACACCCCTCATAGAATCACATATTCAACATATTCAATAAGGCTTTTTAGGATTTATCATATTATTCATAAATATGTAAGATAATAATGAGTGTTATTCTAATATAATAAAATTAGTAAGTATTTTAATAAATAGTATGTTTTCCAAAATCAGAATTTAACCAACATTTCTTGTTAAAGCTTAAATTTATAACTATGGTATATTCAATGTTGCCCTATATAGGTCAGGACTAAAACTACTTGTATATAACTTACAGAACCACTGAAAGCAAAAATTCAAATTCTCCATAGAAAAGAGTAATGGCATATTTACAATGATAAAAGAATAAAACGTTCACGACATGCTATCTAAATCAATATAAAACGATATCAAAAGCTTGAGAGCTTTGTATCAGAAAGAGACGTGTAAGAAACTGTCTAAAACAGCCAGAAAAGGCATGTCTATCTTTTAGTCTTAATTCACTAAGGAATTCCAGAAAAAATTTTGAATTTGCTTGGGAGTTCATTGAAACTTTTATTTCATGAATATCATAGTGAAGAGTTAGATAAATCCTTAAAGATCAATGGCTAAAATGGAACAATTAAAAAAAGAATCCAGAGATAGCTGAAGTTAAAAGGAAATTGGTGTTCACATGGCAAAATATCACAAAATTTGGACATAAAAAATGGTGTAAAGATATCTTATATAATGAAAGAGTAATTAGTAGGTATTCAAAAAGGATTATGTTATCTTTGTTTCAAATCTTATTTATGTAATTCCATTTTGATATAGGTTGTAAGTACAATATTTATTTATTTAGTTTTCTCACGATCTTGCAAATTTGTGTGAAATTTGCTGGAGAGGAATTGCACCCTGCTTGTGTAGTACCAATTGTAAAAGTTGGAAGTGTTTTTATCATGGTATGGAGATAGATGTCTTCATTAGTGCCAGAGGGGGGGCTTATGGCAGGGAAAAATTTATATCACAACTTATGCCGCCAATTTGGTAAAAGTTATGGAGCCATCTATCTAGAAATTACCCCTACAGCACCAATAAATAAACTTATATATCAACCAGATACCACCTTAAATGTCACCATTCGCTACCAAAACATGTTTAATTTCCTAGTTTGGATATTTACTATAATAAGAGTTTGTTTTCCATTAAGTAACTCAGGTATTGTACTTATTTATTTGTGTTATATAAATTAATTTTCATCCATTCTAACAATATATCTCTTAATTGACCACCTCTGGCTATATAATGATGTTAAAATAAAAAGTATTCTACTTTGCACTCAAATTCTTGAGAAAGCAAGCTTTTCATCTTTTCCTTGAACTTAAAGAGTGAGGCTTTATTTGCTCAGAAGCTTTGATAGAAAAAATTCTCAGAATACTGCGAAATATGTGAGAATAATTTTTAATGAAAATCCTGAAATGTCAGCACGAATTTCTAAATGAAACTTGAGAAGGTATAATTTCCGACGTTAGCTTCAAACGTAATTTTAAAAGTTAGCGAGACTGCGATCGTTCGAAATGGGCTTCATTCAGGAGAAGTACTTTCACCCTCTATAATGAATTATAAGAGTATTGTAGCCGTGCGATAGATTTCTAAGTATTGCGGACTCGCAACGTCCAGGAAACTGGAAGAGTCTACTCTTTATTGTAATATGGCTTTGTAGTTTTCAGACATTTTCACTTACCTTAACTACGCAACATTTTTAGAAAACGTTTCGCTAACTTTTTGCAGAAGTTGTCACATTGCTTCTTCTTTCTTATTTATAGTTTTTGTCGATGGTAATAAGAAGATGGAAAAAAAGTAACAAAGAGAAATACGAGACGAACATTGAGCTTAAAGACAGAAAATGAAGCAAATGAATAGGTGTAGTAATTGTGTTAAAGAACAACTTATATGGTATTCTAATGTTTTTTCGCTGTTTAATTATTTGTGTATGAGGTTTATGTCTGAGTTCAATGATAATATGCATAAAAGGGCTTTGATTATTTGTTTCGATATTAATGCGTGTATTTTATTTATATCGATTTTCTGTCTGCGAGGTCTCTGCTTTTAATTTTGTTATTTAATGTATATATTGCTTGTATAATTATATACGAGTATGTATTACCATCCTTAAAATTATTTACTAAGATGATAGGTGCACCAACCGTAGCGCCTCCCTTTCTCCACCCTTGGTATTAAAGGAGGGAAGAGGACCCAAAGTTTCCTCTTTAAAAAATGTTTATATTATAGTGCAGTAAATGATCTGCCTAACCTCCTTTTGCACTTCAGTGCGCATCGTTTTCTCTGTGTTAGTTTTTGGAAGAAATTTAACATAAGTGTAATTATTCCGTAAACCAGTGGGCATCTAACCATCAAAAATGACCTAACCAGATTAATCGGGTCTTTTTCGTAACAGGCAGAGCAGCCAATTAAGCATTCGATCCTATCGCCAGGTGAAGGTTACGCTACAGTTAGATGAGGTAAGGTTAACACTTATTCACTCATGTGAAACATTTTGTCACCATTTCGAAAATAATTGTATTTATACTTGCAACTAACATAGCCTTTGGGACGTGGGTACAATATGATGGAAATGTTGCTATGACCTATGGAATAATAATATTTTTAAAAATCTACTTTACAATATTACTTTATTTATCAATGAAATACTTAAAATTCATTCAAACCACACTTGTGTTACATTTTGTTAAAATACATTTTGGAACTCTTACGCTTGGCAATCAATCGTTATGGAATGTATCGTACACTCTGGTTTTATGCACAAAAACGGCAACAAAGAACAAATAACAATCCAGTTATTTCGTAGTCATGAAGCATATATGGAGTATAGTTTTTTCTGAAGAAAATATACTTCACCAACTTGCGTTTAATGGTCATAGTGAAGATAAATTGCAAGCAGGTTCCTCTGATATGGAATACGAACTGAGAGAACATATCAGTTGTGATAGAATGGCTATCTAAACAGGATAAAAGCAAGATGAAGAAAGATAGATACATCAGCTTCCAATCTTTGAAGAAACATCTAGTGAGGAATTTTCATCCGAGGAGTAGATGCTCAAGAATATACACAAGATGGAACGTAAATGCGGGTGGCATAGACCTATTTAGCTTTACTCCATTTTTATCACGTTGAAGAGGCAGAAATGTTTTCACATATAAACCTTAAACTTTAGCTAACCCAGATAGTGAAAAAGAAGCATTTAGTCTTTTTATTATAAAAGACATGTTTCCACATATTCAGAGATATACAAACAGAAAAGTGAGAGAAATTACTCAAATTCTGAGTAATTCGTGTATATTTATATGATGAAATTTACAGTTGTGGACTTCCAAGCGTGTCTTGGGTTCTTTTTATATGCAAGAACTGATGGACAAAATTTTACTTCTATTGATGATTTATGGAATCCAGTTGAGGTGAGTCCAATTTATTGAGCTGTACTGTCAAAGTAACGTTTTCATTTTTTCCTTAGAGCAATAAGGTTTGATAATGACATAATTCGTCAGGAACGTCTGCAAGAATATAGGTTAGATGCATTCCGCGAGATCTGGAATCCATTCAAAGAAGGCTTTCTTAATTTTATACTCCTGATGAAACACTAACTGTGGATTGAAAACTTCTTGGCTACCGAGGATGAATTACGAGAAGGACCTACATTTCCACAAAACCAAGAAAATATGTATGTCCCCAAATAATTTTGTTATGTGAAGAAAAGATTGGGTATGCGCTGAATGAAAAGATTTACAGTGGGAAGAAAAGAGAAGGAGTACATCGGAATCTTGCAAAGGATTTTATGCTTGAATTATGCAGACCATACGAAAAGGTGGACCTGAAATAGTTACAAAACTCTTCTTTACTTCGCATCGTTTAGATGTTGCATTATTATAAAAATAATCTTACATTGTTGGGAACAACGAGCTCAAACAGAAAAGAGATTCTTTAACCCCTAAGCAAGATCAAAAACCAGTAAAATTAAGTGTATATACTTATAATCATCAAAGTAACATCATGTTGGTTTCCTAATTTCAGCAGAAAAACAAGAATGTTGTTCTACTTAGTTCTCATGCTGGGCATGAGTGTTTGCCTGAGAAAGCAAACACTCTGAAATTGTAATTTTAGATTCCAATTTTGGAAAAAGTAGTTGACCAATTTGATGAAAACATAGAAGTATTTTATAATATGATGAATGTAAGTGATCAGAATTCCTTCTTTATTCTTCGACAAAGAAATCCCCAATATCAAAGGAAGGTATTCCTGAAAAACATGGCATAAATGCTTTTAAGACACAGTGCAGAAGCCCAATTTCAAAGTGAAAAGAAAAGAATTCCCCCCAAATGATAAGAAGCTGCGGAGCCTTTACGATTTATCCCAATCCAGTTACAAGTAGCTAATGCAGAACAAACAAGTTCTACATGAGTGGGAAATGTTCTATTTATAAAACATTATTGTTTCTTCATGATAAATTTTACAACATGATGCTAATCGTACTTTTTCACTGTTTTTTTAGCTATTTTAAGTGTTACATTATTTTTCATGTCTTTTTTGAGGTATCTACCAATTTGTTTTTTGTTTATTTCCTTAACACTAAGATGCTGGGTTTAATAACCTCCCTCAAATGCCCGATTGGAACCATTTTGACTCCTTCATTGTTTTGTTTTTAAATGTTGATAAAATATTATAACTAAATTGATTTTTCAGTTGTATCTGCATATTTACTTCCGCGGTCTACTGTATTTAGGATTATTTAATTTGCGGTTGATTTATTGTACTTTAGTGAGTAAAATAAGAGAAAAAAATGCTAGTAAAGAATGACATTTATTGATACTTATTGCTGAGATTAGGTAATTACAATTATTTTCATAATTGTATTTAGGTAAACAAGCAAAGGTTACAGCTACGTCTTCACACCTTTTGCAAACAAGCTGAATCGAAGCTTTAAAGGTTCCACACAATGAGATTTTGCAGTGCAGGCAGGCATCTGAATAGGAGTTTTCTTGCAGAGTCTTCAACTAGCAATATTTTTTTTGCGCTCCTGTGTCATGGTCTGCGTATTTCACCTGTATTTCTGATTTATCATGCCTCTGAATTCAAGCATGGCTCACCAGCAAACGCTTCTGTGGAGCTTTGAAAGAATGTTTGCCTGAAAATATCTCCTTAGTGATTTCCTTGTAAATGAGCAATGCCTTTAGGGCAGCAAAATCAAAAATATTTTGGAAAGAGTGTATTGACCACATACTTTTATTTATAATAATAATAATAATAATAAGTCTTTTGTAATGCGCTCTTCAAGGTCTGAGGCCTTCCCAGAGCGCACGTTGTGCTGAGATGAGAATGGAAATTCAATGAAAATTCAAGAGGGGGGAGAAGGCAATACTGAAGAGATGCGTTTTTAGGAGACGCTTAAATGTGTTAAGAGAAAGAAAAGTCCTGATTTTAGCAGGAAGAGCATTCCACAACTTAGAGGCGCAGATTGAGAAGGAGCAGTCTCCCATTGAGCAGAGGAGTGAACGATGAATATTCAAAAGAGGTGCATGTGATGACTGAACGGCCCGAGGGACATGGCGTGGCGAGAGGGCAGAAGAGAGGTAACAAGGAGCAAGAAGGAAAGGAAGTACCCTAGGAGACCTTACGGTCCATTCAAAGAGGGTACCTTTGGACTAGCGATCGAGCAGGCACATGGTTGCTCAATTGTTTTGCGTCCCTAAACGGCCACTTTTCAACACTTTGTCTAGTCCTGACTTGAACTGGTCAACAGATTCACTGTTGACAAGTTCCACTGGAAGTGCGTTCCACTTACCGCAGATACTGTAAGTGAAAAAATTTCCACATAGATTTCGGTTGTAACACTTCAGTTCAAGTTTGAATCCGTGATTGCGCGTTCTGTTCTCACTCAGTGTGAAAATATCCCGGTAGTCAACATTGTTGAACAGTCGATGTATTTTAAAAACTTCGATGAACTGACCTCACAGTCTATGGGTTTCCAGCGAGAACAGATCTAATTCCCTTAGTCTATCCTCATAACTTTTATGTCAGTTAAGTTGCCCTGGCTTGTCCGCGTTTCAACCTTGCGATATCCTTTCGAAACGATGGTCTCCAAAATTGTACGGCATACTCCAGGTGCGGCCGAATGAGGGAGTTGTTCAGACAAAGTACTATCTCCTTCTTATGGTATCCAAACTGGCGCCTTATGTAGCCTAACATCCTTTGGGCTTTCTTCTCTGCCTCGATGCACGGTTTCTAGAACTTAAGGGCGCTAGTGATAGTTACACCCAAGTCCTTCTCAGTGTCACTCGATTTAAGAGCAGTGCCCTTAAGCATATACTGAGATTGGGGGTTTCTGTGGCTGATATGCATTACTTTGCACTTGCTCACGTTAAAAGGCATTTGCCACGTGTCCGACCTCTCCCTAATCCTTTGAAGGTCGTCTTGGAGGAGGGCAGTATTTCCATCCTTTGCAACGTTCATACCAAGCTTGGTATCGTCGGAAAATTTGGAAATCTTGGCAACCATGTCACCGTCCATGTCGTTGACGTAGATGATGAATAGTAGTGGTCCCAGGACAGAACATTGAGGCACTCCGCTAGTAACGGGCACCCACTTAGAAGCTTGTCCATTCCCACCACCCGTTGCCCTCTGCCACTTAGCCAGTTCTCGATCCAGCCGGCTACTTTTCCGTCTATGCCCAGTGCTCGCACTTTCCGGAGAAATGGGTGGTGTGGTACCTTATCAAAGGCTTTCTGAAAGTCTTAGTACACCACATCCACCGCTTTGTCCCGATCGTGCTCACTGAACACGAAGTGGAAGAATTCCACAAGGTACGTCAGGCATGACCCTTGCCTTCGGAAGCCGTGCTGGGAACTCCTCAGTAGCAGGTTTGACTCTAAATATGACGTAATTTAGTCCACCATTATGCTTTTCATGAGTTTACCGACTATCAAAGTCAGACTGATAGGTCGGTAGTTTATAGGTTGGCTACGGTCTCCTTTGTTGAAGATAGGAGTCACCTCCGCTCCACGCCAGTCTTTAGGAACGCATTCCGTCCGGATTGACATGTTGAAGATTGCGCTTAGGTGTCGTGACACTTGATCTCGCACTTCTTTCAACACTTTAGGTAGAAACCCATCCGGGCCAGGTGACTTATTCGTCATTAGGTCACTGATCTTCTTTTTTATTTTCCCTTCGGTGAAGTCCATATCCTCCAGCTTTTCCCCCGAGTAGGAATCCATTGGCTGGGAGATGGGACCACACTCTTCAGTAAACACTGAAGAGAAGTAGTCGATGAGGAGGTTAGCATTTTCTGCATCTAAATGCTTTAATGCCCCCTCCTCAATTTTCAAAGGACCAATCGTTCGACAGATTGGTTTACGGCTGTTCACATATCCAAAGACCTCCTTGGGGTTCTCTTTACAGAGTCTCACCACTCAGAGTTCCTCAGACCGCTTAGCCGCCCTTATGCTGTACTTCACTCTCCTGGCCAGCCTCCGTTATTCGTCAAAGTCACCCGAGATCTTTGATTGCCGGTACACAGTTCTCTTCTCCCTAAGCAGTTGGCTGATTTCTCGATTAAAACACTTTGGTTGAACAGAAGACTGATGGGGACATTTCAGAGGAATGAAACGGGATTGTATACTCATGAATGTGGTTTTGAAACTGTTCCACGAGTCTTCAACAACATCGCACACTTCTAGCCTCACGTGAGTCAGTCCAGCACGAAGACCTGCAAAGTCTGCTCGTTTCAAATTGAGTTTCCTCGATTTAGTAGTTGCAGGCCTGGCCTTCGGGACTTTGACTACAAATCTAATTAGTCAGTGGTCACTGCCACCGAGCTCTTCGCCAACAGAGAGTTCCTCAACCATGTCATCCTCAGAGGTGAAAATCAAGTCAAGGATATTGTCTCCTCTCGTTGGCTCTCTCACCTATTGATTGAGGAACTCAATGTTTGAAAACTCCAGGAGTAGTGCGTTCTCACCACAGGGTTCTCTCGTTTCCCAGTCAACTTGTGTGTTGAAATCACCTATGAAGATACACACTCTGTCTTCGACAAGTTCTCCTAGTAGCCCGTACAGAACTCTGTCCTTTTCAACGAGTTGGGCAGGAGGTCTATAAAGCACCAGGGTCCTGTATTTGGCAGGACCTATCTCAAGGTCAACACCTAGTAGTTCATGGTCGAATACGATGTTTCAATCCGTCGAGTTGACAGTATTCTTGACATACAACATCACACCGCCACCCTCTCTGTCTGGACAATCTTTCAGGAAGAGCTGGCAACCGGGAATTGTGAATTCACCTTCAAAATCTTGGCTTGAGGATTTTATCCACGACTCCGTTATGGCCACCATCTCCGGTTCTTTTGTTGCTACGAGGCCACGAAGTTCTAAAAACTTGTTTTCTGATAGACCTCGCATTAAACAGAAGAACTTTGAGGGAGTCCTCGACTGTAGGACTCCCTACGCTCTTTTGTTTGCCGCTTTCTTTCTCCGTGGCGGGGTCACTTTCCTCTTTGTGACTTAAGGAAAGGTCGTTCTGGAGAAACACGTGTGTACTGGCGTACGTCCTCCTTTACTCGGGGTCTGACACTTCTTTGGGTCCGCTCCACAACATCTTGGATCATGTTCGCGAGTTCAGCTTTCCCTTTAAAGGAAAGATGCACTCCGTCCCTGTTGTACATACAGGTCATTTCTTCCGTAAAAGGTGCGGTAGGGGTCTACAAAAAAGACTCCTTCCGCCGTACAAAGATCCCTCAGGCGTTTGTTTAGGGAGAAGTTCCTCGAGTGAGCATTGCGGGATGGACCTCGTCTTGGGAGTATCCCGACCACGATACGTCTGCGGGTTTTTTGCCCACAGTCGTCAACTCCTCTTATAACCATGGTCAGGATCTTCCCGCTGGCGCCTACATTGCCTCCTCGTAGGTAGAGATCGTTGCCACTTGCCATGAGGGCCTTGAATGTGAAGAGAAGTATCTTGAAGTGAGTACGGAATCGGACAGGGAGCCAGTGCAGTTCATGCAGCAAGGGTTTCGAGGGAGAGAAGCTAGGGCGACGGAGGGGAAGCCGAGCAGCATAGTTCTGTACAAGCTGAAGGGGGCGGAGATAGGAGGATGGCAGATTCAAGGCGTGAGGTGAAAAAGGCATGAACAGTAGTCTCAAGACCTTGGCGATCAAAGTGAGAGCGAATGCGAGAGAAGTTACGAAGGAAACAGAGAGGATTTGCTGACATTGCGGATATAAGGCTTGAAGGAAAGATGCTCATGAAAAACAACACCCAGATTCCTAACGAGGAAGAGAAAATGATAGTATTACCACCCTGATTAAGCGAGGGAAAGAGAGATTTAGATTTTTTGACAAGAGCAGGGGTACCGACGAGGAGGACCTCAGTTTTGGAGTGATTAAGCCTGAGGAAGTTGGTAGAGAGCCAGACAGAATGTGAGGAGTAGGCAGCCAGGAGGTCAGTGATAGAGTAGTCAAGAGACATGGGGAATGAAGAAACAAAATTTGAGTGTCATCAGCATATAGGTGAAAGAATAGAACGAGATTTTGGAGAAGGGAACTAAGAGGGAGAAGGTAGATACGAAATAGTAGAGGCCTAAGGACAGAGCCTTGTAGCACTCCAAAGCAAATGAGGGTAAAGTCGGATAAAACGTCGTCAATTACAACGGATTGGGTACGAGATGAGAGGTAAGGGCGGAACCAGTCAAGCAAGCACGGTGCCTGATATGCCGAGAGAAGGGTGTAGACGATCAAGTAGGACGGTATGGTCAATAGTATCGAAGGCAGAGGAGAGGTTGAGTAGAACGAGGATGGAGACACAACCCCTGTCCGCGGCTCTTCGTAAGCAATTGGACACATTGAGACGGGCGGTTTCTTTGGAGTGACCTGACTTAAAACCAGATTGATAGGTTTTATCAATGTTACAGGCCACCATGTGACTGTTGATGCGTCAAGCAACCACTCTCTCCAGAACCTTAGAGAGGAAAGGAAGTTGTGAAATCGGGCAATAATTGGAAGGGTTAGTGGGGTTCAGTTGAGGCTTTTTAAGAATCGGACGGATGTGGGCACGTTTGAAGGAAGATGGAACAAGACCAGTTGCAAGTCAAGTGTTGAACAGGTAAAGAAGCATTGGGAGGATTGCCGGCAGAATTTTACATAACAGTTTAGGCGGAAAAAATGTCCTTTGGGGACCCCTATTTCTTAGAACACGAGAGCAGGGCTGTAAGCTCCAACGCCATCACAGTGGGTAAAACGATAAGCGGCTGAGGTGGCAAATCAGGGAAAATGGCACGAGCCGGGACAGAAGGCTGAGGGAGGGAGGCACGGAGGTTAGTGACCTTATCTGGAAAGAAATTCGAGAGAGTAGCAGGGCTAATGGGTGGGGAGACCTAGGCTGGGGAAGTAAGACGGGAGAGCAGACGGAAGATGGTACGGGGATCATTCTTATTATCAGTATTATTCCATTATATGTTCTTACAGTATAGTTTGTGCGAATTTGATCTACGATATCGACTTCATATATAGTTTCCTTATAACATTCGATGGTTTCTGGTGTTTGCATTCCATTATGTTCTTTGAGAACATTTGGGTAAAGATTGCTAAAAACCAAGATATTTTTTTACTCCTACCATAATAAACTTTTACTCTCATATCATCAAACCTGTAAATTATAATAGAGTGAAGCTCCCCCTTCTTTGTCCCTTAAAAGCTGATTTATTTCGACTTCAGTTACATGATCAAATTTAGAGACATGAAATATTATCTGTTACATTTATTCATTTATTCAGATAAGGTTCAATCACTTGCATAAAGACATGATCAAATACTCGTTTATCTGCTGTATATGACTAATCCTTCCCCACATAAGGAAAGCCATTCTCCCTAAATTTTTTCCCGTTGTCAAAAGCTAAGCAGTACTTTTGGCCGAACTAATCAGGTTTTTAAGCAATAAACTGAGTGAAAGGACTGTAGACTTACTGGGAAAAAGTTTTTCATCAACACTAATGAAAGCTACAGGTTTTTAAGATGGACTCCAGTCTTTAATGAACCTATTCTAAACCACTGATGATAGAGTAAATTTGTAATTTTGTAGCCTCATGATAAAATTGATTTATGATTAAATCGGAGGAATCAAAGTATCTCTCAGAATCGATTTTGAAGTAGCCTCTTTACCTAATGCCCTCCCCCCCCTTTTCACTCAAAAGTGGGTGTAAAGTCCTAGTATATGCTCATGCTACCCATCCTCATATGTGGATTACAAGGATAAATGTTTCTATCTTCTCACTTCTGATAGTGAACTCATGATTTCCTGACTGTTTTGTAACTTTGGTAATTGTACATAGATAATTATTTTCGGATGTCATTCATAAATAAAAGAATTTTCTGTCACCTAATTCCTGTTTTTGATGGAATAATTGCATAGAAGCATCATCTAGTGTAGAGACCTGTTGCACGCCGAAGCACCTTCATTTGACACAATGCATTACGAAGAAAATAGTGTTTATATTTATTAAGGACAAAAACCTATTATATATGAATGTTAAACACTTAAGTTACTAAAAGTCAAGAAAGTATTTCCTTAAATCCGGCATAACAAAGAGAATGGATCCATATGAACATTAAAGAAGAGTCAAAAGAGTTCTTTATTTAGCAATTCTTCTTATTGCTTATTAATTGTTGCACTTTATATCGTGATTGCCATTCATTGCATGTTTTCATGCATTTATTTATTATAGACTCTCATCGTGTGAGCTTGGAAATTCTTTTGCAACAGAAACAGAAAAAGGCTGTTTTTATTTGATGATATACTACACTACTTTATAGATATTTGCATAACTCAACTATGTCTTCATAAAATAATGGAAGTGGCAACTTCTTTCATTAGTGCCATTGCTTGGGAAAGCAAGTATATGTGCTATCTCATTTTAATCTCCTCATGCCAGCTATATAATTATTATGTCAGTCAAAAGTGAGGACTATTAGGCAGTGTCTGTTGCATGATATTCATTCTCCACAACAAAATTTAAATGACTTGCTGTTGCAGACATTTTAAAGAAGCAATCATGTTAAAAATTTTTGCACACCTCACTTAGGATATTTAAAGTGATCAAACATCCTACATACATACCTTTTACTATGAAAATTATAAGTATTCCCTAAAATATGGACACTTTAAAGTTAGAAAATGGAATGTATTTAGTTCTGCTATTTTATATTCTACACAAGTACACATGTGCAAGTACCAACTACAATCAATATTCTCTCTATAAACAAAGGGAAAACACAAAGAAACCTGACAAATCTTCATCCTTATGCCCCCCAAAAATATCTGAATACGCTTGTGTCGCTGAGCAGGTGAAAGGTTTCTTATCTTCTGGGTCTAGAAACAATTTTGTTAAGACTAGGTTGGTTCTTGAGGTAAAGAGCACCTCATCTTTACTAGGGCCTTATAATGTTACAAGATATTTCAAATTATTGCTCGATTTAAATTCAAATAAATGGATTTAA
This sequence comes from Ceratothoa steindachneri, assembly GCA_963969495.1. Taxonomy (NCBI): domain Eukaryota; kingdom Metazoa; phylum Arthropoda; class Malacostraca; order Isopoda; family Cymothoidae; genus Ceratothoa; species Ceratothoa steindachneri. The sequence goes on along the minus strand of OZ018323.1, from coordinate 34,721,281 downwards.
ATGCATTGAGATTATTCTATAAATTTTTCATACATTATTAGGATGACATTGTGTGCGATTACTATCCCACGACACTTAGGATAGACATGGGAAGATTGTTGCTCTGTCTTATAACATTACAGAGCAGGAAACACAGAATAATTAAGAATTATTTAACTAGCCTTAATTTTTATATGCCTATTATTATAATAAGTAAATGACAGATTTGCATAATTTTTACCCTTTTGACTTTTACACTAATTCAGTTATCTCTTTCCTAAAGTGAACACCTGATAGCTTAGATCTTTCCCTTGTCAAGCTGGAGCAACAGTGCTAACAAAGGGTTAAGACTAAACCGACTCACCCTACTGATGTACAAAGTAGTTTTATATTGTTTTTAACGTGTTAGCTCAACCTAGAAAAATATATAAGTGGGATCCTATGTATTAGCAAAATTATGACTGATTTGTTGTTTATTTGTAAGAATTTCATAATGTGAGTGATTTAACTAATCGCATAGTGCTATACAAAGTTATAAGTGTGTTATTTTGTGGATTCTGAATCTCTTGGGCCCCGGTTCGGATGAAGAGAAATACTATCTCCAACCCCTTCTCACACGGTGTCAAGATATTCCTGACGAGATATGCAAATGTAGGATATAAAAACCATGGCGAAATGCGTATTTTCGCGAGCGCAAGATGCCACCCCGGGAAGCAGTTCATATTGCTAATATCTAGCTAGATCTTTATGGAATACATAGGAGGACATTTTGCCTTTAAAACAAAATATTTCATGCTTCTCTTATTTGCTTTGCATGTAAGACCATCACGAGTATGTTGTGCAATTATGTTGCCCATACATGCAAAAAGACTTTGTAATGTTGGAGCACATCCAAATTCGAACGAAAAAATTAATTGGTACGAAGTATGATTAATAAACCACAATTTAATTTAACTGGAAAAAGGAATCTTCATCCCAAAATTATTTAAATTTTAAAATACAGAACGTGTTCGTTTATTATGTTAATTAGGAAATAATAGTTTAGCTAGACAACCAAGAACAAACTAGAAATTACGGTGTTTTTCTAGTAAATAGAATATTTATCTGACAGTAAAAAATTATTTTCTTATTAAACTATTTAATCTTTTTATAACTTTCATAGGAAAATTGTTGAAATGACTAGAGTAATTATGCTTAAAAACGAAAAGATAAATATTACCATAAGTTGATACTTATTATCTTAAAATAGGACATTATAGAAATGAGAGTTGAAAATGTTATTCTTTATCCATATGCTTTATTTCTTTTAGCTTTCCTTCACAGTTCTCTTCTCACCTAAACTAGCGTGAAGTGGATGTTAAGGTCTTTGCTTGTTTGTAATACTCAAAATTCTTTAATTTAATCATTTTTCTATTTCTTTGCATCAGTCTCATATTTTGCTTTTTGTCTAAAAGACTTTTCTTAAACTCACTTATTTGTGTTAAATTGCTTTGTCTCAAAATTAATTAATTACTAAAGGTAACTATTTAAATATAATGCCGGTTCTTTTATTGTTGCTTTTTTAAATGACTATTCTACCACTTGTTCATTAACATCTTTACTTGTGTAAAGTGGAGCGCAATTTTCTTTGTACAATATTATTGCTTCTCCATTAGTATTATAACTGTTTACATGTGGCAAACATCAGAGCATTTGTAAAGAAAGCCTACTTTGCATAGTTCAAAGTAATAATTGGTGGTCAAGATAAGTATTTGACCCCTCATAATGTGTGCAAACTGTGTGTTGAGAGTTTACGGATGTGGACAGAGAGAAAACGTGAAAAGTTGGCATTTGCTATACTTTGATTTGACGACAGTTAAAAGATCTTGTCAGAGACGGTTATATTTGTAAAATGAAATGTTCAGGTTACAAAAAATAAAACATTTCTCAAAATCGAGTTTCCTTGTGTACCATTAACTATAAATCCACAGTCCCATTTATGTGAAATTCCATTGACAGTTTTCGTTCATCTACCCTCTTTAGAAGATCTGCTTCATGCAGATCTTCAGAATTTTAAATTGAAGATGACAGCTCGTATGGGATTCGATCAGCTCAATATTTAAGACTATCTAAAAAGTTTTAGAACTCATAGCATCAATAGTCAAAGAAATTATCCTACTTTTGATTAAGAGAAAGTTTATTTCTGCACTACTCTCGAAAAAACAGTAGCTTTGTGCATTGTCATGACATAAAAGTAATGAAAGAAGAGAATTCCAATCTAAAACTCAAATGAATAGCGACAGTTGATCGATAGATCAAAGTGGAACTTAAAGTATGTCCTCCTCCTCAACGGCAATTTATACGGTGTAGTCCAAGTTGGGCATTCGATTAGCTTTTGTGAAAAATATGGAAATATAAAGGGAGTCAGTTAGTCGTGGCATTATACAAACACAAATGGACCAACTGTGTTAACCTTAAATTGATATTCTTCATTCTTCTTAAGCAGCAAATTAAATTTCGACAGAATTAGAGTCAAGTAATGATTTATTATTTTTCATTGTTTCTAAATTGTCAAAACATTCTATAAAATAGGTAGGAATGTGTTAGATGTGGTATATTTATGTTTTTCTAGACAAAGCGAGGGTAGCCTTGAGCTCAAAATCTTGATGTTAAAGAGAAATACTGGGGTCATATTTTGATTTAAGACCAACATTTAGTAAAAAGAAGTGTCCTATCTAACTGAACGAAATTGTGTACTCAAGAGTTATTATTTCTGCATATGTATCTTAATATTGTTATGAACCCATTTTTTTATGTGATGTCATTTTTCTTAAAGATTGCTTTAAGTTTTTATTTTATTCTCACTTTTGTCTTGGATAGAAAAAACAAAGGTCTTGGCATTTTATTACTTTAGATAACATGTATTATTGTGATTCATTCTTGACAATATATATATATATATATATATATATATATATATATATATATATATATATATATATAGTTATATATATATATATATATATATATATATATATATATATATAGTTATATATGGGGAGGGAAGATATGAGAAACCACAAGTGGTCCAAGTTTATTCTTTACTGACGTTTTGCTACTCTTGAGCCTCTTCAAATTTAAAGAAACTAAGACAAGAAGTTTTTATGAGGAAAAGATTCATCGCCGACAAAAGGCCCATTCCACCCTCTTCTTCCCTGTAGGAAGCGAGATGAATATGGACCAATTGACCTAAGTTTGTTTTGTTTTTCTATTCACTTTGGGTATCTTTCCTAATCTTTTACTTTATCGGTTGTTCATTTGTTTGGTGTTTTGATACATTATCTTTTTTATTCGCGTATTTTTACGGTAACCTTTTTTTTGACTTGAAAGGATCTGTTTTTAATGGTTGAAATAAATATAATTCTAAGGTTTTATTTTCCATTTTTTGTTAAAGATTTAACTTACCTAAATAAAGGTGCTTCCTCACATCTTAGCTGATCTCTTCTGCTATAAATTCCAGTATTAAAGGGGTTTCCTACTCTGATGTTCGTGCACTGTGCAGAAATTAGGGGTAGTTCTTCTATTTTCCTCCTTATGTTCTCCACTCACTCGTTATCTTGATATTGAGCCTTTCGATTCCTGGTAAACACTCCACTATCTCCTCCTCTATCTTCTTCGATTGTTAGTAATTAGGTATATAGCTTTATTCCAAATCCTCTGTACTTCCAGTTTTTTAGTATTTGATTCAATGTTGATTGGCCAGAAGTCTAGAGGAGAGCCTCCCTTATGGGAACATATATATTTTCCTATTATTTTTCATGCTTAAATTTCTTAAACTGTATAGTAGATTTAGAAATGGCGTAGCATTACTCTTTCTCTCCGTTTGCTTATAGTATATTGATGTTATCTTTAAACATACAGCTTTACTCTCTGCGTGATATGTCTAGATCTGGTTGTGGTCTTTGATATCTGCAAATGTTGTATTCTTTGACTGAAAGCGTTCCTTCCTGTACTAAGTAACGACGAACTGGGATATGCTTTCCGAAAATTTATGTTTAGACAATCAGCCAAAAATGTTGGAAAACAGACAGCCCCCCCCAAAAAAAACGCCTTAAAGCGTTCCGACGAACTGCCACATCTTTTCAGGAAATGTATGTTTAGACAATCAGACAAAAATGGCGGTGGCAGCAAATACTGGGTATAGTTTGAATTTAGGGTGGAGATCAGACAGCCCCCGACCCCACACACTGCTGGAGTCTAGCTTCCAAGTTGAAGTAAGTTCTGAATAATCATTTATCACCTCGTATGCTTTCCTCTCTGTGATGTAATTGCGGAGGAATCTAACCAGATTTCTATTTATTTCGCGATTTAAGATAAAATATACTGAATTATTTTCACCCAGACTTTGTCAAATTCCTTTAACAAAACCACTCGCTGGTGAGCGAGAGGAATTAAATATTCCTCTATCCTAACATCTGAGATCATCTCTTATTGGTCAGTTTTGATGATTTCAGACCATTGTATGGGCCAGTTTATAGCTGCGTAGTTGTTGGTCTCCCTCTTTTCACGTTAAAGTTGCTAAGGTAAGGGCAAGATCACTTTCTCGGACACCATTTGGAGTAGTTTTAACAATCCTGAGTTAGTTTTCAAGAAAGTTGACGTGACTATGAATGCTGCTTCCAATGCCTTTCTCCCCCTTATATTGCAGGGGTTCCCTAACGGAGTCCAAATGGACCTCCGGGGGCCCACAGAAGCTTTAAGGTGTCCACGAGTAAATAATTGTAATTTGGAGGTCCATGGTTCGTAGTAAGGGGTACATGGGAACATTTTTTTGAATCTAAATAATGATATGCATAATAATAATATACTGAATATATAATAATAGTGTAAAAAGAATACGTACTATAAATAAAGGTAATAGAAAAATCTACAGATGTACAGCTTGAAGTTATACTTAAAAAAAGGCTAAGTTATTAAACTAAATTGCTAAACTGTTCTATGTGATACAGTTTTGTAACGCGCGCCAGTTTCTTTGGTCATTATTTATTTTGATGCCTGACGTATAATGACAGCTAATGACCGCTCTAGAGACGCACATATGTGGCATCCAATCCCTGCCATTTCTGAGCTCATGTAGGCAAGTATTTCTTACTGGTTTTCATGCTTTTGTAGGTCATTTATAACATTTGAATCCACTTTAAACGTAGTTTTTTGTTCATGAACACTGTGCATGGTATTAAGCATTTGTTAGTAATATTTTTGGAATAATGATGAAACGGAGGAAAATTAGGCCTACCAATCCTTTGACATGTGAATACATGTTAAGCATAATTTAAATACGAAATTATATATTTTTTTCTCATTACTCTTAATTTTTTCGTCCAGTAATACCTAACAAAATTTCTTACAATAAATACCTTGGATTAGTAATAGTATTATTTTCTTCAGATTACTTTACCCATGGATCACACAAAGTGAAAAACAGGACAATATTCCATTGAATATTTGTCATATAGTTTATTAAATCAACACAAAATAGCACAATACCGATGTATTTCACATGTTTGACCGTGCTTCGTAACCTTTTGAACACAAAACAGTGTTTCAAGAAAAATAAATCGTTGGAGCACTTTCAAAAACTACGAGAATTTTCAAGAAAGAAAGAAGTTGGATGACATTTCTAGTAAACAAGCAAGCAATGAAGATAGCCGTTTATTTTTACCTTATGAAATTAGCAAAATAATTGCAAAAGCTGGAAGCCACATAACATTGGTGAATCTGCCTAAGTTTGGACAGTGTACATCCCATGCTTCAGTTAGGAGTTATTTAAAAGATAATGATTGTATCCTATAGGTTGATCATTTAAAAAAAAATCATGAGGATATGCAAGTTCGTTTGAAAGACTTATTAGAACTGAACATCCCAGTCTGTTGCCTATTCCATTTAAGAAAAATGTTACTTATATTGAAATTGATTTACAACAGGAACTTCTATATTTTCAGTGTGATGGGCGATCCAAAAGTTTATTAAAAAATGCTAAACATAATGTGTAGAAGAGAAGTGAAGTCAGTTATTAACAAAAAATCGCAATCAACTTAATATTGTGTAAAGAGAGTATCTTCGTCTGGTTTTATAAAAATTGGGACCAGAATTCAAACACTAGCATCAAAACATCAAGCACAAGGATCTTATTAGTTTCTGATAATATCCTTGGGCCTGATCTCATATGTTATCTTATGATAACAGTATTTTAACAATTGATCTCATTAGTTTCTTAATGATATCCTTTTAACTTGTAAGATTTTCAATAAATATAGCATTCTAATGATTATATAGTTATACAGTACAATTTTTTATGTTATATCAAAATTTGATTTAAAAAAAAAATTATTACCTAAAATTTCTAAAATTTTTATAAGGAAATTTCTTTTGTAGTTAAAAAAAGGATTTTGTTTAGTAGGAGATTTCATTACATATTACTATGAGAGGTACGTGTATTTATCAATATTTTTAAGATTTGTATTTAGAATTTATGTTGTGAATATAACAGAATTGTAAGTTTTTATTAACTTACAAACCAATATTTTATTTCGAAAATTTACATATGCATATATGAGGTCCAAAGATGATAAGATAACTCAGGGGGTCCACGAGCAAAATAAGGTTGGGAACCTCTGTTCTATTGGATACACTTTGAACTAATTTTGCTTAGCAGTAGTTAGCCCTAGTCAGCTTCCTGCAAATGTTTGGTTTCAGCTTTACTCAATCGCCCTGAACGGATATTCTACCTGTGCTACCTTACTCTGGTATCCACGCCTCTATGTATCTCGTAATTAAGCTATGTGGCACTAGCACAGGGCACTATGTGTACTACTAAGTCATAATTTATCTTTGTTTGTGGTTGGTTCGGCTAATATAATCGATATTGTCATTAGCTTGAAGGGCGACTCTGGTGAATATCATTGATCCTAAAGAGCAACATCTCATAGTTGAGAAGTCGTCGGAAGATCACGATCGTTTGGTCTACTTACCTGAGCCATTGGATGTCATGGTAAAGCACTTGCTTTATGGATCTCGAATCCAGTTTCTTTATAAAAAGAGACAGGGCCGATCGTACGGCCAACATCCCGAACATCAGCTAATACTCCTATACATGAAAAGGTAAGGTGTTGATTCTCACCAGAGCTCAACCTGGTTCAGGAATTCACGCAGAGTGAGTTGTTGAGACACAGACTAGTCTTTATTAATGATTTAGACTGTTTTATTCACTTACTAAATAGGAGAATTGCATAGGTCTAAAGGAGGCATGAAATTCTTCGTCAACAGGAAGCGATGGAACAAGGATTAGTTAGTCCAGTACCTGTTGCCCCATGACTCTCGGACTAAAATGAGGATCGCCATCGATTTCTACTTGCGCCACGAACGATATTAAGACAATAGTTCATCAGATAAGAGGATAAATAAATAAAATACTGCTTTAAATCTAGGGTACTCTGCGGCTTTCATCTTGAAGGCAAGAAACAACTCTATAAACATCGGACAGCAATCGTTAGTAGGGGAAGTAAAACAAAATACAAAGTTTATCTCACCCCTAATTGCCTTTTTTATGTTTAAAGGAGAAAAATCTAGCTACATTTAGCATAGATGCCCTTCAAAATGCTGTCACAGTCGGAGATGTCTACAGCTCCAAAGCATCCTGTGGCGATTGATTCCAGGCTGACGTTGCGGAGACACACAACGACGTGAACAAAAGAATAAGGTTGTACAGCCAAAATATCAGGGCAAACTATTTATCATCGCTTCATCGATCACCTGCGAGATAATAACCAACGCAAAAACTTGGAGAAATAGAAGTGCTCTCAGGTGCATTTAAATGAATAAGAGGAAGACATTGAAAGTAGCGTTCAGAACCACGTCGAAATGCTTAAAAAAACTAACTGCGGCTTTTTTAGATAAATCATAAGGTCGCAGAAAAAGTGATCTTCCCTTTCCCTTGCTTCTTTTAGAGTGAATGAATACAGAGGAACTACTTTGTGGGTTTGGAAAGCCACATACACTGGTCTGGACTTATCATAAACTGACCAATTAGTGACGAGCTCAGATGTAAGATACAGTAATATTTATCTCCTAGCCCATATAGCCCAGCAGTTTTGCTCTTCTTCTTTTAAAGATTTCTCTCATCGGGAGAAAGTGCTCCTGCATAGAAAAAGGCAGGAAGCTGAATAAAAATAATAACACTGCAAAACACCGAAGTTTAACATTTATGTTTAAAGAGGTCTAAATTACGCCCCCGAGCGTACGTCCTAAGACTCAAATGCAACGTTTGGAGTTCGTATTAAAAAGATAGCAGCATATCTTGATTTAAAGAACCCTTTAGGCAACTTGACGTCTATAGAAGACGCCTCTTTCTGACTTGTCCCAATGAGATGGTGCCTTTTATGGATGGAGTGGTCAGCACAGGTAGCTTACCTTCTTAAAAACGAGGCGCGGGCAATAAGTTTTGCGAATCAGTCGGGCAAAACAGAGGAAGGGGGATGGCTGTCTGTGGGGGTGTTAGGACAAGTTATGACAAGTCAGGAACTGCAGACGCACGCTCCTGGATCGTCTATTTAAGAAGCAGTAGCTGATCGCAGATCGTCAGTCACAAATTTCTCAACAATGGAGAAGGTTGAGCAGCGCGCAATGATCAAATATTTGACCAAGGGAAGCAAGAATGAAAAAGAGATCCATGAACGCATGGTTGCAGTGTACACCGAAACCGCCCTTTCCTATGCAACCATTGCTAGCTGGGATAGGGAGATCTGCCATAGGTGTGAGTCCCTTGAATATGACCCCCATTCAGAATACCCGTCAGAAGTGACTAACGAGGAGAATGCGGCCCGTGTGGAGAGGATGATCCTCGAAAATTGACGGGTGAAGGTCGAAGAAATCGAGCGAGAACTTGGATTATCACATGATAGTGTTATTAACATCATCCACGACAATTTGGCCATGACCAAGGTCTCTGCCCATTGGGTCCCTAGAAATCTCACGCCCCATGATCGACTTCAATGTCGTCAAAGTTCACAAAGCCAGAGTTGCACAAGCTGCCATGTACGAGTGCGGATTCAGGGAGCTCAGCCAACTCCCCTACAGTCCAGATCTGGCCCTTAGCGACTATTTTTTATTCCGCCAGCTCAAGGCTGCACCACCTGGACGCCGGTTTGGGGACGATGAAGATGTCTAGCTTGCCGTGCAGAAGTGGATTGAACAGCCTTTGGGAGATTTCTGGTTGTCGGGAATTCGAAGCCTTAGGGACAAGTGGCGCAAGTGCATTGAAGTCGAGGGGAGTTATATTGAAAATAAATAAAACACTTTTTCTCATATCTCGTTTTCTGATTTCCGAATTGCAAAACTCATTGACCGCCCCTCGTATAATTGTAGCTCGATTAGTTAAGGAAAATATAGAAAATACCAACAGGACAATGCCTCAGCGATGATGCCCTATTATGTTTAAAACAGGAAACAAAGCCTTCGAGTGGTCATGGATGACTCCAATAAAGAGAAGTGTTTTCTTTTCAGCATGAAAGAGCGCAGTCATAAGCTAGCGAAAATATGCTAGTAAAGCCACCTTCTCTGAACTTAGAATAGCCCTTTGCCGAGTAAATGATCAAGCTTATGAATAACTCGCCACCTGCGACACAAACCAAGATATAGGCAAATTTCAAGTGAAAATTCTAGAAAGGAATTCGAAAAGATCGAACTTGAGTTGCAATCTGCTGATTAAATAAAGAATCAGAAGGTAACAAAAAGAAAATGGGCAAAGATTGCCCATTTCTACAAATTTAAGAACGGTGAAAAGAATACATATAGTTATATATTCAAAATAACATTCTAGATAACTGAGAGGGCGAAAAAACATAAAATTAAATAATCATGTTCAATATCAATGTTTGAGCATCTAGATTTGAACGTGAGTTCTTTTTTCCTGTTTAATTGTGCTTCTCGTGCTATACTTTGGCGAAACATTGCAAAAATGATTGCTCGTTCGAAGAAAACGGGTGCTCAGCTTTCACTGGCGCAAAACATAGATGAAAGGAGTGCCCTAACTCGTAAAAGAATTGTCCTAATTCTTGAAACCATTTTCTTGACCTGAACCATTAAAAAGACCTTAATATAGGACGAAAAGATGGATATAATAGGTGGAAAACCAAAGGAATAAAACTTACTCACAAGCACTAAAACAAACTGAGTAAAAAACAGTGCTAGTTCTTCAGATAAACCATGAAATGCGACCAGATTTGGTGATGTGCATCCTTCATGCCCACTTTGCCTACGTTAAAAAGCCGAGAAGCTATGCAAATGAAATGCCCAAGAAGCTGGTCTACAAAGGCCTCAAGCTAAAGTGGTTCCCGGACAATCCTCCATCGGGTGAGCATATTCGGGCTCAAACAAAAACTATGATGGAAACTGCTCCACTTGTAAATATCCCCGCCTCAATGAGCCAAAGGCGTCGGAAACGAAATATTCTCAAACAGAATCATACCCAACGACCAAATACTGAGATAATATTTCGCCCATATAAATGGGAAGAAAAGGAAAAACCAAAACATTGGTTGATGACGCGTCCTTAAATATTGTAGAACCTAGGAAGAGCTATGTATGAGTTTTTTTAGGATCAATATGACTTCAAATACCAAAAATATCTAAAACCCTAGACATTATATCAAGTGTTATTAAATGAAATTATGAGTGCGACTATGATGCCGAAAATAAGATAACTTGCTTGCATCTCTAAAACAAGGTTTAGCTGAGATCATCCAGTATTCCTGATTCAACCTTGCTCAAGATATGTTTGAAAGAAAAGCAATAAAAAAATAAGATCCACAGCCAAAGAGAGTTGGAGATCAGAACGCAGCCAAAAAAATCACATAATAAGTAAAATATGTATAACTAAATAAGTTATAATATGTAGAATGTTGAAAATCTTCTCGCACAATGTTAATGGGTGGACAAACAGGAAAGAATTTAAACGAAACCATAAAGCACGTAGAACCGAATATAATCCTCATATCTGTGGACAGCGTTGAGTTAAGAAAGGTTTTCATTAAAATTTAAAATTATAAGGTACTGATAGCTAACGATTCTAATAAGAGATTTGATGAAGTTGCCATTTCGATCAGGAAAGGCTTAAAATATTAGAAGATACAAATTCAGGATGAATTACTGTAGGATCACATTATGGCAGGAAGAGGCTATTAAACCCTAATGTGTCTAAATAGAGTAAGTCCTAATTTTTTCCGTGTATTTGACAGAAACGCCTGAACCCTATTAATCGAAGAACTTTATGCCCGCTGTAGAGAGGCAGTCTATACTACGGCGTTTAAATGAGCAGGATTCTCCACCTTTATACAGTAAAAGTCTTTGACTATGCCTCATGTCATAATAACCATTACCAATTTTGCTTTAAGCCGAGTAACAATACATGGCCCTTATATACCATCGGAACATATTAGCCTGGCTACGACTATATTAACATCAACAATTTAGGTTCATATCCTAAACGATGGTTAAACTGAGCTAAATGGAAGACATAAAAGGAACATCTCAGCATAAATATGTAGAACAACTAGAAGGTACCTAGTTAGAAGAAAATAATGAGCATTTGTAAAATATAAAGGAATGAATAAAGAGGCTGATTGTATATGTAGTTATCTCATGGATGAAATAGAAAACTCTCCATGGCCCCCTTAGGAAAGAAATGTCCTTGAGATGATGGATCGCATAGAATCTGTTATTATTGACATGGAAATACAGCCCATCTTCATGGGAAGTTGCGAAAATTAATCTACACCATTAAACAACTCACTCGGGACAAAAACGAACAAATATAGAAGTCGTGGTACACCACCCTATACCATGCACTACTCCTATATTATGTGGGTGGGGTGACTTAATTAACTACTGCAACGCGAACTGTTAAATGTCTGTTCGCAGTGATTAACGGCCAACTAAGAGTTCACACTTGAGGCGTTGGGTTTCAAATCCTTAATAATCAAACAGAGGGCAAAATTGGTTGGCGAGATTTACTTGAATAGACCGAAAGTATCGTTTAAGGTTAGTTAAAGATGAAACAACAAAAGTATAATTTTATTTACAAAGATCAAAATAAGAATAATAATAGGCAAAAGGAAATTATTTAAATTAAAATAGTCTCTTGATAATTATTATGTGGAGGGATTCTCAAATGGAATTAATTGTTTACGTCACTAGGCTCAAATCAAATTGTGAACTTGACAATACAAATAATGGAGGGGGTTTCAGTCTTACATTGTTCTCAAGTGTAGTTCATCGCTAATCTTTAATTACTACAATTCAGTTTGTGCTTTTCAGTGATTTTATAATTTTTTGCCTTTTAAAATGTCATTTTCCTCCTGGTCTCATCAACTTATACACAAGAATTCTTATAACAACCTTCTCAATTTTTTATCTATTTATTTTTTCTTCTTTTTCTCCTTTCCGTTTCAGGATTTATATCTTTATTTTTTCTAAGGAGTTATTTTTTTAAAACTTTTGCTTTTATTATATAATTTATTGCAAAGAATACTAATCTCTTCTGTAGTGTAGGAATAATTTTTAATTTATTGGAATTAAGGCTCTAATTCTGTTTAATTTGTAGTTACATTTTTCTTTATTCCTGATTATATTTCATCAAATTCATCAACCTTAATTTCAAATTATTTTCTGCTTTATTCACTTACGCTCTCTCTCTTTTCTTCATAAGATTTTTGACTAATAGTTTTTAAAGACTATTTACGTCAATATCAATTATCTGTTTATTATTTATTTACCTCTTAACTTATAATTTTCATTTAATTTGAGATCTTCCTTCTCGTCTTCACCCGTAAAGGAACGGCAACTGTAGCATCAGCAGAGATGTTGCGGCTGTCATCTGGAGAATTGTAAGCCTTTTTACCTCCCAATGCCTGCATGAATATAGGTGGACATATTTACATATATCTTTAACACATTTTTCTCTCTCTAGCATGACTATACATTTTTTAAATCTTTGTATTTCATTCTCCCTTGTTGTTATTGCGCAAGAAGTTCGAGGGACAAAACTTTTTAAAATACTCTCTTCATTTTACTTTCCCACCTTCTCTTCTATTTTCTTCAACATTTCACAAACTATTCCTTCAGCGTTTTCCCATTTAGCTGAGCTTGTGTGCCTCTCAAACAAGGAGTGTTGTTCAATGTATGCATCTTCACTTCAGCTGCCGTTGAAGACGGGCTTATTTATTTTGACTATGGGTTTTTTTTCTAGACTTTTAATTAAGTCTCATAATTTCCTAAGCAAAGATTCTCCATTCTCTCGAAGTGAAAAAAGAAAAAACAAAGAAGGCAGGAGACAATGAGACAATCATTCATTGTTTGTTTTTGCGACTCAATGAGATTGTAAAAGTATATTACGATACTACTAATGCTAATAAAAAATGTTAAAGTTGATATAATAATAACAATGAAAATAGTAGTTGGAAATTTATATCAGTGGAAAGTTTTATGGGTCGATTCCATGTTCTCCCAATTTAGGGAGCATCGTTTTCTCTAAAATAATAGCGGAAAAGCAGATCTCAAAATGGCAAAATACATTTATAAATCGAAACTCTAATGTTCAATTTGGTATTTTCTCTTTATTAGTCACATAGAAAGAGCAAACTGTTTTCACTGTTCCTTCACCTTTTTTAATTATTTCTCAAAGGAATATAAAGATACATTTTTGCAAGACATTTTATATTGGAAAGAACTCAAGCTAATAGTGTAGAAAATCACTCTTCAACACAATTATCTTCGAATAGCGCTAAGCTTAGTTAAAAAAAGAGGACAAACAGAAATAAATACAATGAGGAACCTACCTTTTGGTGACATTAATGTTAGACATTTTCTGGGTAATATTAAGGTCACAGAATATAGAAATGACTTTAGTTTTCATTCATTAGCTCAGATTATGAAGATATGGCATATATGTGCACCTATATAATGCAGATAATATAATACAATAACTGACTGGTGAAAAATATTTATCCAATTCAAGAAGCTATAGACACGAAGAGAGAAAAGGGCTTTTGTTGATAAATCTCATATAAACCGCGTTTCTGACATTTCTTTTGATATTTCACTCACATAACATTATTGATGGATGCTCCAGCGGTAATCAGCCATCATGTAAGTATCCTTTCTTCAGCAATACCCTCCCTTATGGTCCTTGGTTGTAAGTAAAATCTTTCGTCTAGTTCCTCGCTTAGAACGCCAAGCTTATCACGGGAACAATCAAAATTACTCCTTTAGTAACTCATTATGATTCTCATTTTACCAATAAATTTTAGAAAATATTGGCCTTAAATTTATCAAGTAAATTTTTGATAATCAGAATAAACGATCGCATCAACGTGCAACAAATTTTTCATTAAATTTTAGAAGCTGGTATATTCCATCAGTTCCTGGATTGGCCGCTCATCAAAATTTCTTGCCTTCAACTTTTTCATAAACAGCTAAGGTCATGTTCTACATATTTAGCTAAATTACGTCTCATCTCTGTTTGAAGCCTCTATGAATTGCTTCAGGAAACATAATATGATGTTCAATAATGTAAAAATGATCATTTCTTGGTCAAACAAATGTTTTTGATAATATATTTTTGGCAAATACTATACTTTCTCTCGGACCTTAGTCTCTTTTCACATACTGTTCATCTTTAGTAGCTCTACTAGCCCATAAAAATATAAAAGACTGTACCTGGTGTAAATACTGTGCTGGCCTAGGGTAATAGTCACCATAAGCTGTTTCAAACAGTTTATCCATTATTGGTCCTGGTATGATAATTTTTCTAGGAATGTTGGCGACTGCCCATTGCTCTTCCCTCATACTGAATAATAAATCAATTGAGATTCAACTTTTAATCTTGCTTTTAAATAAAATAACAAATTTTAGCCTTTGGTTTTAGGTAATCTATGAATAACAGCCTTTTACTTGATTTATCTTCCAATACGTCCATTCTTTTTGGCATTGATCGCACATTGTTGTAAAAAAAACAAATTGTAGTCCTTAGAGAAGGGGCCTAAATCATATTCTCTCTCGTGATATAACGTTATTTTGGTTGTCAGTAGATTTATTTTATCCTTGTCTTGAAGCTAGCAACTCAAATGAGATTGTTGAATTTGTGTTGACTAAAACATTCATCAAGTGATGAGGGTTTTTTTAAATCTCCCATTTACCAATATATGTTTTTGCTGTAAGTAGCTGAATCATCAACTTATTCAGGGAGCTGTGGAGATGGCTTAAAGATAGGACAGATATCTAATCTGAATGTTCAAAGGGTCGTTTAGCTGACCCTATGTCAAAATACACCAATTTACTATGTTTGCATGTATTGATGCTCTCTCCTCACCAACTAAAAATAACAGTCATCAATGTGGCTTCTCTGTTCTTTCCATATAATTTGTATATCAAATATCAAATGCCTATTCTTTCGATTAAACCATTGCCGCAAATGCTGTTCCACGTTTTGTACACAATATTCGGTGCCCATGAGTTATTTTGATCTATTTTTACTCTGAATTAGGCCTAATAAACTCTTTCTAATAAAATTTGAAAAAGGTTTTTTGTTTAATGAACGTTTACTCTCCGCAAAAAATATAATCATGTTAATAATTTAAAACTTTCTTAGTGATAAGGGGAAGTCAACTCCTCTAACAGGGAAGCATTCACCTAAGTAAATACATAATTTGAATGAAATACACTAATATTAGCTAAAGTATCGCGACGATTTAACTCTACAGTTGCATTTCGATTTATCTGCAGAATAGTAGTAAAGTAGCTGATAATGTATACAATTTATCATAGACGAAAGATGCTAATAGAAAGCCAATGCTATTTTCTAACTCAGTTGTATTGAAATATCTAGAATAATGTCTAAAATTCTAGGCCCAATAATATTTTGTTCCTCTGTTATATCATTGTCTTTATCATTGTAAAATAAATAAATAAAGTGAACAATAGAAAAATAGATAATTACACTCCTATAGTTTTAAGAACACATGTTAGTTGCATAGTATTCCTCATACAAGAAGGCAGACAAGAAAGCAAACACATCTGAGACGGGTGATTAAGCGAGTGACGTATTCTTCCTCGACTTTCTAAAATTCTCACGATGGCTCACGTGGTCTTCAAAGAATAGAGGGATATTTCCAAGGTGATTCTTCTTACGTGGTCCTTCAAGGGTCATTTCCTCACAGTCCATATACGCAGTTACCACAAATTTCAGAGGCTCCAAACTATTCTAACTCAAAAATATACTAGATTCATGACAAAGGAATGAAATCTGATGAAATGTGACAAACAAATAAAAATTCATACGTTATAAACTATTACAAAAATCAAGTATAAAGGACTTATATACTAGGTTATATAATCTTTGTTGCAAATTGCAAGAATATAATAGGATAAATTATATTCCACTGTACAACTTAGCAACAATATTAAAACATCAGCTAACACAAAATATAGAGAAGATGGATGAACAAATTGCTACAAAAAGGATCACTATACCGCATTTGGCCTATATTCTATCATGAACAACCTAAACATCAACATCGTCAGCATACTCCAGAGCTAAATGAAGGCCAATCAATTCTCAGGAGAAAAAAAGGATGAAATTTTGTATTTTGTATTTTGCCATCAACGCTTCGATCTTACTTCTTTCTGTAAAAAGTAACACAAAAAATTCAAGGAGACTGCTCGATCAGTCTATTATCAAGAATATAAGCGTTGGTTTAAAATTTTATCAAACAAGAGACCTAAAAACAAAAACAGTCGACTGCAGTCATTTACGATATCAAGCCGTTTTCAGTACGAAATATATTATTGCTAAGCATTTACAGGGCGCACAGAGGTAGTTAAAAATGTTGAATATAAAAGAGCTCCTTCAGGATATTTTCCTTATCTCATTGACATAAACTTCATTTAGACTGCAAAGGTAGGTAATAAGATATAAATAATAAAAGAAGTAATAGAAGGGCATTTCATTTGCCTAAATCTGTTTACTGCAAGGCTCGACTATATTTTCATATGTGGGTTTAACAAATGTAATAATAATTAAAGGGCAATATTTTAATTACCTTGGCAAAAAACAAGTGTCACCAAGGAAACAAATCTAACACAAGTCAGACACAGTCAATCTGAAAATGAACATATAATGACAAAACTAAAGATGAGTAGCTTTACAAAACATAACGCAGTTATAATAGATGTTTAAATATTGGAACAGGAAGAAACATTCCTTCTCCTACATAAGAGTACTTGTCAGTTCAGGTGAGAGTAGTGAAAAGGAAATCAAAGGAAGCATATTTAAGGTGAAAGCTATAGGAAATCTTAGCTACCATTCCAGAAGAGATACGACGCTATGTTTAAAGAGCTAACATCAGAGTAAGGAATAAGTAGGGACCCTGGCCTCACTACAAAATTCCAATAAAAACTAAAATAATTAAATGAAGCGTCTATCAACAATAATTGTACATAATGCATAGTGGAATACATGTTTTCAAATATGTAGGAGGAAAAATATTTCCAACACAATATTTGACAATATCCGAAAAAAATTTAAAATGTTATTGCAAGAACAAAGCCGTTCAAGGTTTGCGGTCTAAAAAAATATATTAATATATAAAAAAAAAGCTCGGCAGTTATTTACGCAGAAGAAGAGCTCAGTAGAAAATATGTCAACTTTATCGCGTGAATAGATTTAAGGGTTTATGTTGGAGAAGATTTACTTATTCAGCATAATTAAATATTTTTCGTGGCAATAAACTCTTATTTCTAACGAGACCATTTAGGATTAAGGATGTAACTTCTAAAACGATGAATTTTATTGTTTATATATTCATTTGTTTACATTTTATTGTTTATATATTCATTTGTTTACATTTTATGTTCTAATTTCGTCCTTGACATTGTGTTTGTTTGCTTTACTCCCTCAACAAATTTAGAAAGAATTTTCCTTTAAATATTTCTGCAATGGATATAAAACTAAACCTTTTTAATCAGCTTTTTAATTGTTGAAAACCAGGTTGTTTTTTTTTTTTACTTTTGGCTTCGCATTTCACTGCTCATTACTTTCTTTGCTGAAATAAACAAGGGTAGGAAGGAATTAATACCTATTCATTAATTTAATAATTTACCTATTTAATAGGCTCCAAATTATACATACAACCTTGGAATATTTCTAAAATTGGTTAGGAAAACCAGTGCTAAGTTAAAGTAAAAAAGTGAAAGTACCATAGCCTTATTTTTGGAATGATAGTAATTAGAGTGGGAGTGAAACAGAATAAACGTTTGTTTTCCTGAAAACTATTTTTAAAAGTTTTTAAAGTATCTATTTCCTTCAGAGAAAATGAAAACTAATTAGTTGTCAGATAAGAAAAGCAATAATAGTGAGGAAGCCCCTAAAAACATGAAAATGTAAAAAACTATAAAGTCTTTTAGCTCCAAACCCAGTTAATCGTTATTGGTTTATTCCTTAGTTTTAGATAGTGGTATTGTTTCTGTTATTTAATACAGTTAGGACCTGGTCCTTAATCCAAAGTCTTATACTACTTAGCAATGAGGTTCTCCAAGGTTATCTTTAGAAGAGATTTTTCTGTCCTTTTTTGTCTAGGAAGTAAGCTTAATAATCTAGATTTTGAGGTGAAAGATTCAGTGACTCAATTGATTATTTTTAATATACAATGATACAATTGTCCATTGATCAATTTTCTATGACTAGTCAAGAAGCTGGTGCGATGGTGTTCTTTTCAGTCACTACGAGCTATGTATGTTCAATTCAGTGGATTGTCGCACTGAGTTAAATGTTGAGAGAAGAAAAAGATACGAACCGGCGTGGAGAATTATGTAGTAGATAAGGAGATAAGTAGTCTTGAGCGAAGCTGTTTGTAAGAGAAAGAATACTCGAAGTTTAAATAACAAAAAAAGCCAATTGCTTTCAGCCATAAATTGTCTGTGAAATAATGAGGCAAAAGACAGATGGTTAGCTTTCTTTTGTCATTGGGAAGCTTTCTCCCTGAATGTATTGGAAGTTTAATTGGGTTCATTTCACAAATAGGAGAAACCTATCGAGATGAATTGACCCTTCCAGGGGCATCATGGAAAAACCACTTTTTGTCTCAATATAATTCCAAAGCAATGCGTTTTCGGTATAAACATGATAAACCCTTGAAGTTTAACTTTGTTTTCGTTGCTAACTTTAACTAACAGGGAAATCCATCGCAACTAATGATTGTTTTAGACATTGATAGGGATATGTGCAGTAGATAACCCCTTTAGCAGAACAATCTCCACCTGGGTTTATGTATAATTAAAAAAGTACTTCGTTTGCAACATAAAGTAAACAATAAAGATAGAAGACTAAAAACTATAAACAAGAGCATTCAAATAATCAAGGTACTTATCGCGAATTTAGTCGTCAATATGGTTAAATATCGTATCTTATATGCTCAGGACGAACCAGCTGTCACATTTCTCTCTTAAAATGCGGCGAGAAAGAAAGACATAAGACCTTCCATTTTATTGTGTACTTTTATGCCATACGGTTGTTAACGCGATGGGAATTTCATTCACACTCTATACAATGTGAGCTGTTATATTTTTTTCTAATCTACACGTTTTAAATTGTTGGTTAAATTTCCATTTCTAGATATTATTTCTATGATTTGTGTTTTCAGTAAAATTAAATATGTCTAAAGTGTCCAAACATATATCATAGATTTATCCAGTGTAATTATCATTTAATGCTAAAACATGCATATATATAACCCATACATACTGTGAGTACAATGTTAAATGATTCAGTGCCATATTCCTTACATAAGCAGCAACAGGCATTTACTTGCTCTTAGTAGTGTGTAAATTTATGTAGGAGGCAAATATTATTTTCCTATAATGCTGCTCAGATCCGAGTGGGTTTGGTAAAAAAAAGAGAGGGGCATAGGTCTTGGTGTACCCACCTTATTTAATCTATTTACTCTTTAGTTGATAACATGGCTTTTGATTAGAGCAATTTCACTGCCAAATAGAGGAATTAAGTTTCATTTCGATAGGATTTTTAATTTAGATAAAATATTATTAAAGTATTTCACGCGAAGATGAATTTAAAAACATCATGAAGGGGAATGACAATATTTCGGCGAAAAAAGGGTTTTACAGACAAAAACCAGGCTAAGTCATCAAAGTTTCTAGCCACCCGACTTGTATTATGATACTATTCATCTTTTGGATATATCCTCTCGTAAATTTATGTTATCTTATGGGTAACTCATGTGAGACGGATTTTGCCTACTTGATAGCTTAACCGTTTCTTGAGATAATAATAACGATGCCTAGGAATAGTTAATACGTACGTATGGTGATAAACGGCGAATGATTCAAACCTATCTCTACTTACTTACTGACTAAAAGGAACCAAATTATAAATCTAAATCCCTCTAAGTTTTAAGGGCCAGGTATAACTGCCATTTGAAGAACCTCAAAGCTCTTTGTTTATATATTAATGCTGCAGTTTTTCAATAAAAAATATTGATGCATAAATTGCCTTATCAAATACGGGAATAAATCAATAGGTAGCTTGAAAATAAATATGAATATTCCTAGTTGAATCTCTTCCTGTATGCCTAGGAAGGTAAGATTCAGTTGTTAGAGCAGAGATATAGACAAAGAGCATGGCAAAAAACCCTTTTAAATTTCCGAGCAAAAAGCAAATTCCAACATTTATAGTGAAGGAGGAAGATCTATATCAGAAAGGCAATAAATGGAATAAGGTTACTAAGAAATACTCTAACTACCATCCTTAAAAACATTTCGGTCTGTATTAATCACCATCGACATTAGGCATGCCTCAAAGATCTTTGGCCTTCCACTAAACTAAATTAAGCTAAAGGGTTTAAAATGTATACGATTTTTTTACGATTGAACGAGATGAAATTGTATCCTAATTGTTTACGATTGTATCATAATCACAGAGTGTAAGTATATATATGTTTGGCTGTATGAAACGTCAAAAAGGCATCAAACATGTTTGTGTCTTTCTTCATAAGAGATGAAAATAAATATGATATAATTTCCAAGAGCAAGAAAAGGAATCTAACGTTTTTTAATTGTTTCTCTTCTACTAACATAGTGACCTATGGTAGGGTCTACAAGGAAGAACTTAGATGTTTTTTTCTATCTGGGTTCAAAAAAAGATTTAATATACAAAATATGGTTAAAATGTCGAGGTTACCTTAATCACATAAAATTAAGGTAAATATGTAGATTGACGGCTCGAAGGATTGGACCTACTATTTCGTCTGTGTTACAAAATGTTTCACGTTTTTAGACTACATTTAATGGAACGGCTCTAGTGGGGGTAAACTCAATGGTGGTGACAACCCTACGATGAGTCTGGGAGGGCCTGTGTAGGCACGGCCAACCAAATATATAATCATAATTGTTTATAAAATAATGTCCTAACGTTTACAGAGGTGAATGATTTAATCAAATCATTTCAGCGCCTTTAATCGTTTTGCGAATTACAATGGGAGTCAGGGTGGGGTCTGACGTCAGAAATAACTGATTTTATTTTGTTTTTCACTTAATATCTTTTTATTATCCTCATTTGAAGTCATTTTTATTTTTCAATATATTTTTCCCCATTTTACTATTTTTATTACCTTTTTTTCTACATTTAATTCTACTTAGCTAGATCGTTTAAAGGAACGAATTTTTTTAGCCATTTAGGTGTATTACAGATTCATTTTACGCAGTTGGAAAATGGAATCCATTTGTAAAAAGTGCCCATCGTCTATTGCCGATAATTAACTCTATTTTCGGATCGGGATAAATTTTTAAACTTTTTGGACTTTTATAATTTACTTAAAATTAAATGGATTGCGAGGTTTCTGGCCGGGCATTAGATATTACCCCTCATTTTGAATTTAGATGTTCTAAATCTCGACCATTTCTGCGCTTATCTCGCCACCGCCATTTTCTGCAACCGATTTCCGTTTACCAAAACGGAAATTAAAGAAAGATTCCTCGCTTTCATCATCGCTATTTCATAAGTATACCCACCACAATAAAGTAATTAAACAGCGTTTTTAGTTTTTTTAGTTTCGGGCATTTCTTTACCAAAAAAATGGCGCCTGCTATATTTCGAATAGTACTAAAAAATGCATGAATATTGAGGCAGGGGTGAACAAAATATAAACACACAAAAATCCACTTTTTGGGTCGAGCCACCAATCTATATGTTTACTAAAATTAATATATCCATATGAGTTCAATCATGAAGGCTACCAATGGCATACAAAGATGTAATGTGTGGCTTAATCACAAAAGACGGGCTTGTAAATATTAACTCTCTGTAAATTGTTTGGTATCCTGATGACTCTTACATGCCTGTTTTAAACAAAGCAAAATTAACTATTAGGAATTTTAATTTGAAACTAGGCAACTGTAATCAGGTGATTTTGTTTAAAAACGGCCTTAAAAAGTGGGCATTAAATTTCATTATTTAGCACACGACGGTCTACGGAAAGATTCTCCACAACTCCAATACACGTAATCTTTGGCTGTTATACTGGTAGCGTATGTCCAGAACAAATGTTTAAATTTTAGTCTCTTATTAATCAACAATTCATACCATATTCTTTATAGATTTTGCAGTCTTCTTTCGGTGCATTGATATTATTGAACGAATATAAATTCTGATCCATTTCTAAGACTAAAAAAATCAGTGACAACCAGAAAGTCTATTGATACCATTGAAATATAGATTTTTTCTTTGGCTTCTTTAGCATCCACTTTCTTTTGAATGTCTTAGTGATTTAGTTAATGTAAAACAAAGAGGGTAAATGCTCGTATATTTTTTCTAAAGGTCTTTATGTAGTTAATCTTTCCTGTACATTTTTTTCTTACTAAGATATATTATCTTCTGTTAAAGATGCAAGAAGTTCATTAAATAAGCATGTTTTAATTTGAGGGAATAGTCTTTGAATTCCCACCTGTGTTTCTCTTTTTTCAGACAACAAAGTAATGGAGCTACAGAATTATTTAAAGGTTTGTACTTGGTTTATGTTGGGATACTATAAATTATAAATGGTTTTTTCCAATTTAAAAAAAACACTTTGCAGCAAGGAGTAAATGTGAAGTATTAAGAGCCACGGCTTTTTTTTATGATCTCGCAGGATATTTTCTACACTCAATATTAATACCAGTTTGCCTAAGAAAGGTATATGGAAGAAAAAATAGGTTAGTTAGCATAAATCTTTGTACTCTCACTCCCAAATGATATCGGATAAATTTGTTCCACACTTGATCAATGCTTGGTGTTTACCATCCCCTGGCATCTTTACCATCTGAAAATAGTGAACTTGACTTTCACTACTTTTATGATAGTAGCAGCAATGCTTATTTGCCAGTTTTCTATTCTATATTCAAAAAAATTTCATTTTATTTTTAAGGCTAAAAAAGGCGGAAAATGTATAACAATCAAAAAGTATAAGTATGTAACCTTAGCATTATTTGCTGCTAGATTGATCAATGAATTAAAATGCGCCCTAAATAAGAGGATTACTTACTTACTATTAGATCGATTGAAAAATATTTCTCTAATGGTTAATGTCTGAATCCTAAATAAAATTAGAAAGAAGTAGAAATTTATCACAGAGGCAGGCATTAATAAATGTTTAATCTAAAATAGCCCATGCAATTCATTAGATAAAAATTATACATTTGAACAATTCATCGATTTCTTATAGATCCAAGGTTTGCTATAGGTGTTCAATAGTGAAATATGACCTAAATCTAACATATTACAGCCAGCTACCCATTTAGTCCTTGAGAAAAATAGCTATAGCTCACTAACTAACCCTCTGAGAATAACTATTTAGGTTTTAAGTTATTTTACTTACAAGGTGACCCCTAAATCTCTATTAACAAAAGATATGAGAAATGATATAAATATAGAAAAGCAAATAGCTGCTCTCATTTTCTATGTCAAACTTCCGAGAAGGAAAAATACTTGGAAGAATGGAAACTGTTGGTGAACGGTCATCATAAATCGGGTTCCAACCAAATTAAACAGTTGGTAATGTTTATGCAGGAAGTATGATAAAATGAGATAGGTGGGTTTCCTAGACTGCGCTCCCATACAGCAAAAAATATCCAATATTTCTGCCAGCCGATCATAGCTTCAATGAGCTTCTGATGTCATGCATCCATTATATGCATGAACATCCAGTTGCTCACCGTCTTCGGCATAATCGAGGAAATGGATCTCAAGAGACAGGCGGTTGATTAAGAGAATCATGGGTAAGTGCCTTATCTTCCTAATGTGTCAAATCTCAAGTATAATATCGCAAATCCGCCTTTTTTAACCAAAAGATCCGTTTTGGTTACTCTACTGGGATCTAGTATACCGCTGTGATTACACTTTGAAATGGTATTAAACGATAAATTAATTACATACATTCTACTGTTCACTTCTACCACTACGCGAGATATTCATTTGGATTTTCTTGCACATGAAGGGATAAAATCAATCCTACGCTAAATCAAGAGATTTACGGCCACATGTACAGGTCCCTCTACGTATATTAGGATAACTTAGCTAGATTACGAGCAGCGTCACTATATTTAAGTGCTTTACATATGACCCTAGAATATAAAGTAAACAAATAAATTTTCATTTCATCCAGGGCTTGTTGGTACACATATTTCGTAAAGTACTCCATAGGGCTTAAAATATGATTTTAAAAGATGTATGATAAAAAATGTGGGAAAGAGAGAACGAGCCTGTGTGATCGAGTCAAGAGAAAGGGATTTCGAGCAAAAGAGCCCTGCTTCCAGACCGTCAGCAAACTTTCGGAGGGATAACGCGCCAGAACCCCGTCCCGTTTATAGTGTTACTCCTTCACCGCCGATTTCCGCCATCGAGGCTGTAAGACCGAACTGATAACGCTTCCGTCGGCAAACATTGGAACTTTCAGCGTAGTAATATATATTTTCTACCCCAAAAATAAGTAAGAAAATATTCTTAGAGCTTTCGGGTCGCGAACTGTCCCCACATTGCTTCCAAGTAAGCCATCCCAAGCAAAACAGAAGGTATTCACGCAGTATCATAAGAGGTCTTTGGAATCATTCATCGACGACATGAAATCCTTCGCAGCAGGAATCCCTATTTGAGACGACGAAGACTATGGCTGAAATATCGCGCTCTACACCGCTTCTTCGAAGAAATTTCTTCCCACGAGTACCCATACTCGTGGTCTTCTTCCTAAAATCATAAAACTTACATTTTCTTTCATCGTCGAAGATGCGTGACGCTCACATACGGAGCGACTCTCTTCGTGACCTCGTCCCGGTTCCTCTCGGGTAATTATTGTAATAATTATTGAGCCTGGTACGGCTAAGACTCACCTTGCCTTCGCCTACCGGTTTCGCTCGGGAAATTAGTGTACTTATTGAACATAGTATCTCTAAGACGAGTCAAAATTGTCATTTCAATTCCATTCATTTAGTAAATATCTATTGTTGTTTGTATAAGATTAAAAGATTATTTTTGTCTTTCCTGTTTAAATCATCCAAACACCAAAGCGTAATTAAATAGTAGCAATACCGGCCAACGATTAATTCACTATCGCCATTTAAAATCCCATCGCACTCGAAAGAGGAAATCATTTTGTAATTTGGGGCTATCGTTTTCCCTCCCCTGTATCTTTGGAGGAACGCCAAAAGGTTGAGATCCAGGCTACCTGAATTCTATGACACAGTAGTAGGAACTAATATTATTTCACAGATGGAACGTCTTGTTCATCTGTCCTGTATAATTTGGCAGATCACGTACCTGGTGGCGTTAAAACAGAAACACAAGGAATAATCGGACCAGGACTTGTTTGCATACGTCGCTGATGTAGTCCTGGTTAAGCACGACTCTTATCCTTTACTGTGAAGGATGAAGTTCATAGTTGAACTCCATTAGAGAAAGTTTTGAAATCGCAAGAACTCTTTGGGGATTGCACATCCACCTGCGGCCTTAAGAATCATCCCAGAATTTAAATATCTTAACTCACACTACCTGACATAAAAGTTTAAAGCAATCATTTTTGTAAATTGAATTTGACAGTATTCTCAGACTTTATTTTAATAATCTCGGAATGAGCCCAATTCTCCCTACTTTAGTCACTTTATTTTGTCCAATCTAATTAGATCCTTCATTTTTTATCAATTTCGCTTAGAGTTGTGTAGAATCAATAAGTATCGTGTTAAGCAACGAGGGTAAGGATTTCACAGTCCTCACTTTGTACATTTAAGTTATCTATCTCTTTTATAACGTTATATTTGAGCCCTGCTCGTAAGCAGATCTTGTTACACTTAGCCATATTACATGCCGTAAATTGCAAATCCTGATTTTTCTATTAAAGCTTTTACAGTTAGGATGCTCTATATTCCCTCCACAAATGGGATTAACAAAGTGAATAGGTTTGAGCAGGGAACATAAAAATGGTTTGAATGCCTCGATCTTCGATTACGTTTTCTGCCCGAGCTAAATTGCGATTCTGAGCGTCCATGTGAATCTAAGATACGCGCTTGTTCATTTATAGGGTTAGCTATTTTCATCTTTAATTCTGGTATATTAGACAAATGCGACATTTGGAACATTATCAAAGTCAGAGGGTACAAGATTTCCTTATTAAATAAAGTCTCACAATGAGCACACTCAAATTTGAGGAAAGGAATGTTAGACTAGAAAAATTTAAAAATGTCATCGATGGATTTGTGGATTATATCGCCAAGGAAACGAACATTTATCATAATTCTTTCTAAAATAGATTTTTCTCTTTAATCTTTACTACAAATAAATAACTACTGGTCCCCCAAAGCTAGCAAAGAAAAATGAAATTAGTAAATAAAACTTGGATGGGTAAAAAAAGAACTCTGAGGATTTTTTAAAGTACATGTATTTTAAAAGAACTCCGATTTTATTATTGCCTTCAGGTCTAGAAAATAAGAAAGGATATCAAACAAAACAAACAAAGGTAAATTATTAGGGAAGAAGAGGAGCCTCTTCGCCAATTCTTCGTCATAGAATAAAAATTACCTCAGAGTTAGAAAAACAAACAGTAAAAGGACTAATCTTATATGCGAAACTAGGTTTCGACGGAGACATCCGTCATTGTCAGTCGCTAGTGAACAAGTGAGACACAAAAGTTGATTAACGTACAAACACACAAATCATTGGCGCTAAGGTAGAATATTCGAGAATGTGTGGGCATTTTTGAGAAACGGAAGTAGGAATTTCTTGTTTATTAAGGTATTAGTATTGAAATAGCCGTCGGCGGTATTAAAGTTTGGAATTTATTTCATAAATGCTGATTCAATTAAGCGTCGATCTATAAAAATTGTGAGACTTATAAACTATTTTTAGCATTATTAATATCAATTTGATGATTTTCATTAGACATATGCAGAAATAAACTCAAGGAGAGGGCACCACGTCGCTTATCGCATTTGTGTTTATTCATTCTCTTGGAAAATCAGCTGCTTTCACCGATATATTATTCATTACATGATTTGCAGAGAATAAAATAAACTCCCTGTTCTTTTTCAATCGATCTATTTTTGGATAGGCTATTTATAATCGTATTCTCGTATTGAAAGGCAACATTGATGTTGTTGATCTGTGCCAACTTTTTGAAATTGATTAACTGGGGGGAGTATGAAAAGGTAAAATATTTGTCACATCTGTTTGCCTTATATTTAGCTGGATATTGCAGTTACATGAATGTTTGGATGATCGTATTAATTTCGTCTTTCAAGAAACAAGGATCACAAATGCGTTATGCTCTCAGGAACATGGAAGAAACTACAGACCTTTTAACGGATACACCTGGATACGAGAAATAATGAATATAGGCATTAGAATTAGTTGGTTTCTGATAGACGGAACAATATTCTTTGTCGTTTATTTTAGATATTTTTACATCCAGAAACGGCAATGAGTTATTCAGTTCCCATTTTACATTAAATGTAATAGTTGGGTGAATCTTATTCAATTTTTCCAAGAACGAACCAAATCTGTTATTCCACTTTAGCGCCACTGATTTGTATGTTTTACGCTAACCAACTTCTGTATCTCACTTGGTACTAGCGACTGACAATGACGGATGTCTCCGTCGAAACCTGGTTTCGCATATAAAATAGGTCCTATTAGTCTGGTTTTATACATATATATATATATATATATATATATATATATATATATATATATATATATATATATATATATATACAATGCTCCCTCCGTGTGCCTGTTTCGAATCCTACTCTCGTACGAACTTTTTGGAATTAGGAAATAACTTTGTTCCGACCCCCCCCCCCCCGTGATTTTCCTTAGGAATCTTATTCTTAGCAGGAAAATAAAGACGTAGGCGATGTTAAAGATCATGATTTCATATATCAGAGGTTTCTGAACATATCCTGTTCCATTTACAATAGCTACAGATATTAAATAAAATGTCATAACAAGTGTCTTTCACAACATTCAACAACCTATGAGACGGAAAAAAAGAGGTCAAATTAAATTAGCAAATAACTCAACCTAAATAAATATGACTAAAAGTTAACCAATAAGAATAAATCTTAAGGCCAATGAGACAAGAAAATTAAGCCTACAATGATAAGATATTATAACTAGATTAATAAGTATAATATGTAGAAATAGAAGATTGTTTGACTAACAAATATTAAACGGAAAACTGAACCAGCATAGTAGAAAAATACTCAAGTAAGTACAGACATAAAATAAAATCAAAATATTAATTTTGACAATAATTTATTTGAATTAGATTTGAATTACAAGCAAAATCACAATTACTAACGTTGACAGAGGGGGTGGAAGAGATAACTAATTGTATTGAAATGAATGATAACGGTGGGAGTTGTGTTTATGCATTGAGATATTATTGAATCGCATCTGACTCAAAAGCACCTGAAAGATGAGCATTTTAAAGTCTTATGAAATTCTATAATTGGTTCACAGTAAACCAAAGTAACATTCCATAAAATAGCAAATCAATAAGTGTTGTGAATGGAGTAAAGAGATATTAAACACTTATTTAACTATTGATTCTTAGATTAAAATTGTAGTATTCTCTTTCTTCACGAATAAAATTGTATCATCTCTTTGTGTATGAATATAAATTCTATTATCTTTTTCAAAGGTATGAATAAAAGTTCAGCGTTCGACTGTTATCTTTGGTTAGTGGTGCTCACAGTTCGTCCAAGAGTTTCGAGGAGTAGCTAAAAAAATAAATAACACAAATGTTGATGTGTTGCCAATTCACATACTCCAAATGTATTATTCTCTGTTAAATCCCTGTTGGGAATAGTGAAAAAGATTTCACGTTTTTAAATTGGCTTTTCCTTTCCTGTACCTCTTTTATGGGGTGGCAGTGGCAACTTTTTCCTGAATTTGCGTTGTTTTTTCAATGGTATCTGAGCAGTTTCCGAAGAGACGCTTCTTCTGTCGATCTCAGCTGTGGATAATTTACCCATTCTGCACTTGTGGGAGGATCCCTTGTATCTGTTTTAATTCTATCTCGCCTACTTTCCAAATTTCGCACTCTTCTTGGTCAACTCTACCTATCTGGGCCTAGCCCTAACCGCGGTCAACAGTTGGGTTCTAGCTCGTGACCAAGAATCGGTCCCACTTTTATGGTCCCCTAAGGGGGTGTCCTGCAAGGGTTCACTATACCTTACTACCAAATGCAACTCAGACCTTTCTTCATTTAATCGGTTCGGTGTGGAGTCGTTCAATTCTTGTTTGTATTCCTTCCAATCTGCTCTATGGTACGCTTTCCAATGTTTAGCCGGTATTTGTATAGGCTGTTGATTTATGGTAAGTACCGTCGTTGAATATTCGCTGCAGATAACGTATAGAGGTTCCATATGGTAGTTAATTGGAATATTATAGTTTGCAAGGCAGAAGTTGGGAGTCGTCGCAGTTCTGTTTTTAATTAGTGTTGGATATTCTGGTCCCAGTTTTCTTGTTATCTCAATTTCAATTAGTGCTTTTAGATCCTTTCCTGTTTAATTTCTCTTCTTGTATCCTGTGTGGTTCGGTCTTGCGTTCAGGTCTCCCCAAACAAAAGTTGGTATTTTTTTTATTAAATATTCTCACGAAGTTTTTGGGGGGAAGTCCCGGCGCCTCGGTGGTTGGTATCCTGTAGCAATTATTATATTAGTTAATTCAATTTGAAAGTTAATAGGGAGGTAGAATTCGGTTGGTCCTTGTTTTTTCTTGTACTATAATCCTCTTATATGCCTATTGCTGCTCCGTCGTGTTGTTCGTTTGTTTCGTTAATTGCTATTACGCCATGGTTAGATATTTTTAGTTCGTGAGTCTCAAGGTTAATCCCGCGATCTGAAATTAAAATTATGTTTAGATCTATTTCTCTAAATATATTTCTGTATGTGTTCTCTTTACTCTTCCATTCATTCGTATTTGTCTGTGGAATTCTTAATTTTCTATTATCCATCATATTTGTTTGTTCTTATGAAGGTTTTCTTTTATGGGAGAGTCGACATCTGGCTTTTCTTAGTTTAACATTTTGCGGCTGTTACATCCGGTGTCATGCCGCGCCGCGAGGTGCCTCTGGTCAAATTCTTCTTTGTTTAATGCTTTTGCTAGTGCATTTTTTACGTTTTTGTTATTCGTCTCGACAGTGGTGCTTTCAAATTCTGTTTCCTCGCTTTCTGTGTCTTCCTCTTGTTCCGATTTGCTTTCATTTCTTTTTGCTTGTTCGATGAGTGCCTTTTTGTCCTCTGAAATTTTTATGTTAAATATGGCCGATAAGTCAATATTTTCTGGGAACTTCATTGGTTCTAGCCAGTTTTTCTTGAGCATGGATTTCAATGTATTGACATTTGTTCCTGGTTGTTTAATTTCAGTGACGCTTATGATTGTAAGAGATTGAACGTAAATTGGTCCTAAAACCTATGTTAACTCAGATTGGTCAATGTTTGAGACCCTTATGTGTAAAACACCAAATTTATCCTAAAGCTGATAGACCAATTAAACATAAATTTGTTATTAAAATCCCTTAATCCTGAATGGCTAAATTTTGTATAGATTATGTTTACGTATAATAATATATATAGTAGCATTTTGTTAAAAACGAAAGTGATCGGCAATTATTTCCTGTTAGCCACCTGTATATACGTCTACGCTCCCGCCTAATAAAGAAATTGAATCTTACTCCAAATTTTCCTTCACCTTTAAAGGAAGCAACGATCACCAGATTACACAGCCTACGAAACTTCAAGAAGATCCCCCTTTCCATGGCTACTTATACCCCCAAAATATGAGAGCATTGGTTGGTTGGAATATATTTATTGTAATATTAATTTGATTGATGAAGCGTAGTCATTTAAGTCGGGGTTCAATTTTTTTATATATGAAATTCGAGCATTTTTAAATCTATTGACCATGGTGAAGTTCCATATTCATTCAAATAGCAACAATATTGGCCATTCCAGTGATACAGATTATTTTTCTGTTTATCATAGTGCAGTGGATAGACCGAGTGCTCCATCCAATGCCGCGCGTCCCGCAACTGTTCCCAATTTGAAGACAAGAGAAAGCGACCAAAATCTGTCGTGGCATTTGAGAAAATGTCTACGAGTACAGAAATGGCGTAATAGCATACATCTTTAAGTTTACATGGGCCGTCTTCCATCTTCTTTGCACGGAGCACAAATGGCTGTTCTGATTCTGGCCAGTTAGTGGGTCTGAATAAGATCCAAACGCTCGTCTAACCACAAATATTTCTCGGAAACTTAGCGCACTCATCGCTGCATTCATTTTCTACATGTCCAGGAACAAAACAGAAGATAATCTAGATATCCACCCTACTGGTGGAAAGCGCAGTGTCAAGGATACTTAGAACAATGAGATGTGGAGAGTTCAATGCATTAACAGCGCTCAGGGCGCTTTTTTATAATAAAAATTCACAATCATTCCTCGGAACCGGCACACCGCCTTGTCTCCTGTAGTTTGCGCTGTGTTGGAAACAGCTCGGTAATGAAGACTGTAGGAGCACCTACTAGAGCCCTACTGACTTTAAACAAAGAGAAAACGGCGTGGATGACGGTCACCTCCAAGGTTTGGAGCTATCCATATTCACTCAAACGGGTCCAGTGTGAGCTAAAATCAATACTCAAGGGGATATAGAAGCTTTAGCACTAGGGGAGTGTAAATAAATGCTGAAGGTGGTATCGTCCAGGTTTGTGTCCTGGGCAGCGCCAGTAGTATTATACCACTGAAAGCTAAACCGAGCTGTCGGAAAATTATACCTCCTCCTAAACCGCAAGGGATAAGTGTAGGAATGGCGTCGTTTGGCAGCAAAGGCCCCGTCGAGATTGGCTACAAATGGAGTGAGAGCTATTAGCAAAGGAAGAAGGTCCCTGATTCAAACGAACAGACACATAAAGTTTCTTGTGCGGCACACTGCTAGTGGCGTCTCCCTACCATTGACAAGTAGGCTTTCAGTCAGGTACGCGATTCAATGCTTGTTGGAGTTGACGCTCCATAGATGGCATCAGTGCGAAACCATAAGAACTCGAAAGGTTGTACACGTATATCGTAGCGAAAACATCTTCCGGCACCACCAAAATGATACCTTTGTTACTCAGTGTAAAAAGAGTGACAATGAGAAGACTTCCATGTGAGACACCCTCTTCCTGCTCTATTGGACAGGAGAGGGCTCCGATCACTCTTTTTCACAATCACCGATCCCTGAAAATAAAGATTGGGTAGAGGCTCCTCTCCCTTATCGTGTGGGTGTCTCCATTATAAAGTATCACGATGCTGGTTTATAAACCTTCTAAAGATCAAAAATACACAGTGGCGCGTTTTGTGAAGGAAGGCTTTGCCGACGCGATTTTTCAGTCGGAGCATTGCCTCAAAAAGTAAGGTTGTGGCTATCAACATTTGACACACTTGGATAGTGAAGTTAGGAACTTTTTGTGTACTTCCTTGAAGAAAATTACACGGCCTCCAACTAAACCCGACTTTGCATTTCTACATGAGGGATTTGTTTTCAGCGAAGCGGTGGCATAGTAGCACTTCCGCCGCAGTGGCAGGGATACCTGCATGCAGTCGCGATACCAAATTGAACGGAGAAACTAATGGAGCCTCTCACCCTCAAAGTTTACCATGAGTGCATTGGTTAGTCTGAAGGTTACTCCCTCATTTCACATGACACTTTTGACATTGACCACCCAATGGTCGTCCAGCTGTAAGGTTATATCTTACAAAAAGTAGTCTAAGATTTCCCTAGAATAAACTAATCTTTGCACGAAGTTCATGCTAGAGTGCAGTGCTACCTACACCTAAGGGCGAGCATTTACTGGTCCGAATAGAATTAATCATGCCCTTCTCAGAGGGGTTGGACGTGTTCACCAGAAGGATCCCATCCGAGAGACGGGTCAACTTCGGCTCTATACTAAATGAGCAAGGTAATGCTTACCTCCGATAGACCGTACTACTCCTGGCTATTGTGCTGGTTCATAGGGCGAATAAACAGAAATTATTTGAAGCCAGTGGGCTCAAAACGTCACTTAGTGTCACAATGAGGGAGCCCGCAGGTAAGTGAAGCTCACTTCAGCGCACTTGGCACTTTGGTTTTAGTTTTAGCCGCCCAACATCCCACCCAATAACGCCTCGAGGCCTTTAATGCTGATTTATGTCTGGTCACTCGGTGAAAAAGATGCGGAGAGAGGTTTACACCTCTTTGTCTTCTTCCTGTTATTTTTCTCTTTGAGAGATGAGCTTAAAGAATGATATAGCTTCTCATACGCTGCCAAAAGCAGCTCCTAGACAGAATGGACGTGCTTGAGCAAGATTGTACTCTAAGATCGAGAAGGTCTAGCTATCAATGAGGCATCAGCCTGAGGAGGAGATCCTTTTACTTCTGTGACTCCTCTGGGTCCGGCGACGCAATACTATAAGCTTTCACAGGCGCAGGGTAAAGTTTCGCGTTTGTCACCGAAACAGGATTCAGCCCCATAAAAGATCCTTCAATCAATCAGGGACTGATTGCCTCTCAATTTAGAAGAGTTCTACATAATGCGATACCCCAATGGATCACGGATCCCATTCGCAATACCTTTTTCGTAGCTCTGGGCGGCGAACCGACCACCATGCGGGAAGAGAGGGGGCAGGCACGCCGATCAACCACATTGTAAAAATAGATGAGCTTTTTTAGTGCTGCAGGGGGCACGGCCCAATTTGCTCTGCTTTCCCTTGCCTCCCTAAAGGCCTTGACCCTATCTAATCGTTCGAACCTGAATCGGAGGATTTTGTGCCTGCTGCCTGCACTCTTTTCAGCCTCCAATGATAGTAAAGGAGAGACTGCCATTGGTCGAAAAATGGAGTGGTCCATGAGTGAATTCCCAGAAGGTATAAGGGAGAAACCCTTTCCTGGAGACCTAGGAAATGAGTAAACCTAAACCCATGTAGAACGGAATAGGTCAAAACATATAATTCTTTATCTCATCAAAATCTCCCCTCAGATCTCACCTTGAATAAGCAGTCAACTTGTGTGTCTTTACCATAACAAAGATATAGCTAAGTTAGAAAGAGTCCAAACTAGAACTACTAAACTAATTCTTGGAGGTACACATAAGCCGTACGAAAATTGCCTTGTCTCCTTAAGCCTATTATCGCTTGGAAGTAAAAGATTATCCTGAGAATCGATTGACTTACTTAAAATCTTAATAGTATTAACAGATATTAAAAAAATAGACTCCTGTTTAAGATAGAGGATCAAACTAACACACGACAAAACAATTAGAAATTGGTGAATAAGATTCCAACTGGCTTTTCCCCAAATTACGTTAGTTTTAAAATCACAAACATCGAATAGCTACTTCTGAGCCTGGTGGAAAGCACGTCAGTTAATTTCTAAAAACCTTCTTTATGAGTAATTTATTAGTGTAACCATCGCACAGTTTGTAACACAGATGAATACGTCATATCAAAAATTGTTTAGGAATATAAGAAAGAACACAAAGTAAGATGGTAGCTACTTTTGTCTTCCTAGCTTATGTAGCAAAGATCTTTTCCCTTTACATGTCTATCTTTCCCATAAGTATATTCATTTCCTCTCTAGCAGGCAAAACCTGTGAGTGCAAAATGATTTGTCCTCTCATCCCTTGTTGTATAACTATTCGCTTGACATAAGAGTATACATATGGATAATAAGTGTTTCCCAGGTAAATTAATAGTAAAATTAAAAGAACAAAGTTAAAAAGGCATGTTTTTAATTGATACACAACAAGATTACTGTATTAGTAAAAATACTTGCACTTTCCATCCAGGCTTTGTAACTGATAGGTTAAACAATCTTGTCTTGTATTAACCGGGCTGGTATTGCAGAGATCCTAGAATCTTTGCTTATTCATGTTCTGTAGGTATAGTTTTAGGAGTCTTTTCATTTATGTCTTAGACCAATAAATCAGATACATTTCTTTATTATAAAATTTACATTTAATAAATATCTTATCTTTTCGCTTTTTTTACTGTTTCTAAAATCTTCATTAAATTTTTCGACCTCGTTTACTAATACAGGTAAATTATCTTCTTAAGATTAAACTACCATTCATTTTTTTAAAGTCCTACCTACGTCAAAGATATTATTACAGACGATTATATTTTTCTTTGTTGTTTCATCTTCATTTAAAAGTACATTTGACGAAGTAGGCATATATTTTTTTCGTCTTTATATATTTTGCGATTGTTATGTTACTTTAATAATAGTAAAAATAATAGTAACTTTAATGTTAGTAATAAGTAACTTCGTTAATTGACTAGATTGGTTTATTACAATTATAATTACTAAATTCATACATGTATTCCACAATTTCTGCCCCTTTTCGTGGCAGTGCTCGGAACATTATTATTATCGCTAAGTAAAATTAAATGAAAATCATCGTAAATTCATAATAATGTAGTAGGTAAGTTTTCAGTAAGAATTTTAATCAAATTAAGAAATCAAACTAAAGAGTTAAGAAATATAAAAAAACGATACCAGAAGTGAATGAGGTGAGATAGAAAGGAAAAACTATAATGGTCAAAGGTGGCTCAGTTTAGTATGTAGTAGGTTATTATTCTACATTTTTTAAAAATTATTGATTTAGATTACAGCTTACATATTGGATGGTAGTCCATAACAGGCGTTACCACCATAATAATCCTCTTGAGGCGCGTCATGGTAAGCACAGAGAATGAGTTAATGATTGATTCGCAATCACCTGGTAGGCTAGTGTTTCTAGTACTTACTTCAAGATGAAAATTATAAGGTTTAGGAACAGATCAAAATTGTATGTTTTGAGATTAAATTTTAGCACGAAATATATTAATAATTTCTCAAGGTGTTTGGATATATTCCCAAAACTCCATTTTTGAATCAAAATATATTTTTTGATTACATAATAAATCCATTGCTAGGCCTTATCTTTGAAGGTGATACTCTTTGATCCCCTACCTGATATATACACTATTGGGAAAAAATGGAGAGACTATTATATTTTTACTTATGAGAAAATTAATAAACTAAGCAAAACTTGCCTTTTATTTTACTATACATATATCATGATGCCTAGGTTAAAAATGCAAAAATCTATAAAGCGAACTCATTTTATTACTAAATACAGTCAATTGATGCGCACAGTAATATTTACAATTATGTTTCTTGTTCTTCATGATTGGTTCCATTCAATTGGCATGTTGGCAATCAAATTTTTCCATATATCTTGATTAATATTACTCTATTTTTTTTAATAAATACTCGCAGCTGTTCACGATTAAATCGTTTCTGTTTAGCAACCGTTTATTAGTTTTAATAATCATAGTGTACAAATTGTCTATAGTTTTTATATCTGGCGAATTGAAGTGATTCGCCTCTGTGTGCGCGCTGAAGCGTTCACGCCTCTTATTTCCAATCGTGAGTGAGTTGGCAATGGAGGCATTCCTATCCTTGAACTGCGACCTTACAAGAAGGCGATCTTGGCCTTCATCAGAAGCTCTTCGGCAGCTTGAAGACTTGTTCAGATGGGTGTGTCCAGTTTTTCAAAGGTCAATAATGATCCTTAAGATGGTGCTCCTTGATGCCATACGCTTAGCAAACAAATATTTTCTTACTATTTCGAGCTACTTTAGTGCAGAGAACAATGGATGCGCGCCCTTCTTTGAAAAGAACATTTTTGGAATTTCAAATATCCAGCAGTATATTTTTTCAAAAATTATTAGGAAACAGTTTAAAATTACACAACCTTATTTTGTCATTATTTTACCGGTTTGATCGAATGGTGAAGCTTAGGTAGAGGAATGCACGGTATTTTATGATTATTTTTAAATCCCTGAACTAATATAGATATTAAAATAATTATTCTTATCACGTACATTCAAAAAACAAATAAAAAACAGTATACCTTATGCTCATAACTTTTGTCTATGACCTATGTCCATTTGATTTAATGAGGGCATTGGAGGTTAATTAATTTAATTCCCAAGAATAAAAGAAACAAATCCTCTACCAAAACATTTAATAAATTTATCATACCTTTAATGTCAACGATTATGCAACAATAAGATCAGAGTAAAAATTAAGTGTTATAAACATTCACGTTAAAATTAAATTGTATTGCCACAATGTATTGTCAGCGCGCAAATGAACCATCAGATAATACCTCATATTTTCAAAATTATTCGGATCTAATTAAGACACAATTATATAAATCCCATAAATCTCATAGCTCTGGTTTGTTAAGTGATATAGTATCTTCATTCAGACTTATTCCTGACCAAAATATAAACAAGTACTAATCTTCATACACCTTACAACGCTGATTTTATTAGTCATTTTATCATCACTTTGTGCGACAGTCATATCTCTGGAGCTCCCTAAACACTAAATACTCAAATCAGTCCACATTTTCCGTCGTAATTTAAATCTTAGTAAACAATAACACTTGTAGACTCTCTTTAAATCTCCATTCCAATCCATTCCTAAACATGATGTCCCACTACAGAATATTTTTGGCTGCAAAAAGCATTTCACTTCACACTTAACACCATATATATTACCTATTAACCACATAATTCTTTCATAAACCAGCCTGAAACCTTAATTTGCTGATAAATTGTACATAAACTCTCTCAATGTTGTTATTTGTTTCCCTTTCTATAGAGTAGTCACACACTCCGAGAATAACTTCGGAACCATCAATTTCATATCACTTTCCCTGGGTTCCAAACTCAAAACCTAGGATATACTTTTTCATCATATAAATCCATGGGTATGCTGAATTCTTTATCACAGTTCCAAATAAACTATAATTATCATAAACATACAAAATTTTCCAGAACCAAAGCAATTTCGAGCGTTTTAAAAGGTGCAGTTGAGGGCATAGCTAAAACAGGGTCACACCCAAAAAACGGGCCTACACACACTTTTAGTGATATATCTTTCATTCATTCACTAATCATCCTCACTTTGCAGGCCATGACAGAAACAACGCCTGTGAACACAAGTTAATCTCAATGGGAGCTCGAGCAAAGAGTATACTGAGTCAAACATTACTACAAGACAAGCTCGTTCAAGAAAGTGCAGGATACTTTCGTTAACCAGTTCGAGTGTGAAAAATCCCCCTCCAAGAGCAGAATGAATTTAGGAGTAAGTGCACCAATTCGAAAACTCTGGGACAGTGGAGAACCTTAATACAGACAGTGAAAACCATCTAAGCCATTTAGAATGCCGCAGAAAGCGTACAGCTGAGCTGGTCGAGAGCCTGAGAAAGTCAGTTCAGCAAAGTCCAAAACGCTCTGTGCGGAAGCGAATTCTGTCCCTCGGTATATCCCACGAGACTTGGAAGAAAGTGCTAGTAATGGATGTTAAGGCTTACCCATACAGAATACAGAAGAAGCAGATCCTTACAGCCTCGGAAAGGGAGTAGAGAAAGACTATGACAGTCAAGATACTGAAGAAGATTCGAGAGACTCCAACTTTCCTTAACCTATTTTCAACCTCAAATAAAGCAGACTTCCTTCTTGATGAAAGGTAAAATCGTTTACAAATGTCTTCTAGGGACCTCGAGACTTAATGAGGTAGCCACCCAGCCCTTATACCTCCCTAGGTACACGGAATGTTTGGCAATCTCAGCCAGAGGCATCATCAGACCATTATTCTTCGAGGAATCTGGCGCGACAGTAACAGTCAGGAAGGAGCGGTATGTTGAGGTCCTCAAAAGCTTCAAGAGAGAACTGCATTTCCTGTTCCTGTCGCTTATGGGGAAGTTCTGGTTTTATCAAGATGGAGCAAGCCCTCTAACCTCAAAACTATCCTGAGATTGGCTTAAAGAGATCTTTGGTGGCCGTGTGATCAATCAAAAGACTGAATTTGAGTAAGCACCTCACAGCCCAACCTTAACCCTTCCAGATTTCTTTCTCTGTGTCTATATTAAAGACAGAGTGTACGCAGGGAGACCCAGGACCATCATGGAACTCATGGAAGCCATCAGAAGGAAATCAGAGCCATTATTTGGTCGGTTTGTTAGGACGTGTTTGACATCTTTCTGCTGCGCCTCAAGAAATGCCCAGAGCTAAATGGCGGTCATCTCGAACACGTGCTCTAGAATAAAGAATAAAAGTTCAAACACTCTCATATTTTATATGTTGTTTTTAAACAGAATAATCTAATTATCACCAAAGTTTCATTCAATCATGGCAGAAAATTAAGAAATAAAGCCTATTGAAATTTAGGACCCGTTTGGGGGGTGTGACCCTGTATGATCAGCCATGAGAGTTCAAAGTAGGAAATTTATCAGAAAATGGAAATGATAATTTTCCAAGATGTCCTCATGGTTTGTGGAATCTGAATAATAGGTAACTAACAAGAGAAAATGATGTACTATTTTTGAAGCAAAATATAATATTAACTGTGTTATAAAATGAAAAAGATATATGTACTCTGTTGCATGTACCTTATATCCATTCCCCCAAATAATCTGTCAAACTCTTGAATCAACTATTCTAAGTCACTCTCGTTTTCACTCTCAACCACTAAAACAATATCAGAGAAAATTTTCATTCAATATTCTGCACACTTTTCTTCGGAATTAAATAAGAATTTTCACGAAACGTTAGGATGTTGTATTTCGTTCTGTCAAATTGGACGCATTCATCCCAATATCGTTGAAATTCTTATATACACTGATATACATCCTTTTACCTGCACATTTCAAATCGTCATTCTCTCTCCAGTAATCATTTATTTTTCCATCCGTAGTACATCTAGGTGAAGCCTTGCTTTTGGTACTCTCAATTCCACAAATTTTCTTCACATTAACTCTACACAGGTTTCAAATTAAATTACTCTCTCCTACTCTACAGCATTCTCAGTCTGTTGGAGATAGTGGATAAGTCTAGCTTAACTATCAAAATATCAGCAAGACAAGTAATTTACGAAGAAACTAAATTAATTTAATCCACATAAGCAATTATTATTTATATGAAGTTAATGAAGGGATTCTAGTATTCAAGATATTACAAATTTCCAAAGAACCTTTTCCTCCCTATTCTCGTTTTCTAAAAGATTTACGGGATTAAGGTGTGAGGTGGACCATCAAAGACCTTGCCTCATATGATATCGCGAGGGCTTGAGACCTTCAAGCAACAACGCAGACAGCTCCTTTTGCTTGTTCACTTGTTTTAAGGACAAATCGTCACAAACGTTCAGGGTGCAATGCCCTCTTTGTTCTCACTTTAAATTAATTATTTTTCCTAAAATAAAAGAAAACAGTCCAGAAGAGGCGGCAATTACTAACTGCCAATAACAAAATAAAAATTTAACATGTATGAGTATCTTATCAGTTTATTATTTCTGGTTTTCATGTCTGTGATAAAAGAATATCAGTGGTACAATAGCTATCCAAACTATACTAACCGCTCAACCGCTTTTTCGAATTATTAAAACTCTGCTACTTTGCGGCTTGGTCTGAAGAACAAGCATATATCTAAAGGAGCACATGATAAACTAGGGTTATACGATTAAGTAATAAATAAGCATCTCGATAAATGTGTTATTAATAGATAAATGAACACCCATAAAATAATACGTTTAGATGCAGCTGAATGTTTTTTTTGTTCAATCCAAGCTGTGTTTTATGTTTCTAAAAATAACTCTTAGAATGTTTTTAAAACAAAGCTTTTTTGTATCCTATGATCGATTGCTCTGAATTTTTTGCTCTTACTTAGGGATATTTGATTAATATTTAGAATACCTACTTTGCATTTAGGTGGCAAATTTTTTAGCATATTTAGAAATACTTGTCTTGTTTTTAGGTAGAGAAATTTGATGTAATTTTAGAAGTGTCTATCTACCTAATATTCGATAATAGTGAGCTAATATGATCAATTTTCGTCTGTTTATGTCGATGGAAATAATTTTAAGAAAACTTTATTAACGTCTAAATTGGTTGGGCATGCTTAAAAGAAAATTGTTAATCTGAATTATGAAATTTCATATCTTTTGGCGGGCCTTTTTATCATAGGAGTTAATTTATGAAGCTGAAAGCTTTTAAATGATGAAAAAGTTGTGATCAATTCATTTTAGTTCTTTGATCTCAAACTTAAAAGTTCTGTTAATTGGTAGCGAGATCCGCAGAACGGAAAAGATTCTCATACATAAAAATTAGACTGACAATTACTATTTAGACAATCGCCACCAAGAGTCAGTTTTCCTTTGCCAAAAAACGAAGAAAGAGTTCATTTATACTGTGTTTAAGCCTGCAACCAACACGCAGGAACCCTGTTAATGCCACTATATTTCGAGGGAGAGATCAATTCTCGCTCAAAATCAAACTTTGTTCTTGTGCATGGAAATCCAACTGAGTAAATTCCTTTCAATTAAACACTCCTCATCCTAATGAATTTTCGCTATGATAAATTAGTTTCGTTTGACCTTCGCTGTTGTCTCTTTTTTATCTTCAGTCAAACAATATGAATTAATCCTTTGAATAATGGATTGAACATTTCATTTGACTTGGGATTTGATCGGCTTAAAGTAAATTAGATTTCCTGGTGAAAAAATCTATTTTAGTGAAAATTAATATCTGGGGGAGATTATCTTAGTAATCCCGAGAAAGAAATTATAATCGTTTAGTCCTTTCAAATTTCGGACCATTAATAAAATTTTACTGAAATCGATTTTAGGGCGTGACTGAAGTTAGAATTTCGAATGAATTATTTCAATCAGCTGCCTCTGTTGTCACTAAAGTTTTGTGTTGTATATTTATTAAGGAGAAATTCAAATTATAATAAAAGAGATGCATAAGAGACAAGATAATATTTCTTCCGAAAGCCTTTCATGTAGCCTTAATATTAATTCTAATTGGTAATGCATTTTGCTTCAAAAATTGTAAAATCTATTTTCCTTACTAATTTCTTTTTCTGTGTATAAATTTGGACAGAAATAGAGTGAAAAAATCGGCCTTTTTTTCCCCTAAACCTAAGCCAAAAAAAAGATAGATTTATCTTGTAAAATGGAAGCAAGTTTGCAAAGGTAACTGGGCCGTCGAAGCCGAAACCATTCTTTTCGTCTGAACAACGGGATGTAAAACCGTTGTCTTAAAGCCCCGGTCATCTTTCCCCAGGAGACTCATCATTTGTTTTTTTCTGTGGTGTGGAGGGCCAAGTGAAAACTAACTTCCCCTAGAACTATCAGTTCAAGAATAACTCTTCTCGCCAGGTACACCCGTTCTATTGCACGTCTGCGTCTCCCTCAACACCATCGGAATCTTTTTCTTCCCCCGAGCACTTTAAGTCCCGGCGGCCACCAAGTAAACTTCATGTTTGATAAGAATACCCCTGGTCCCCTTAAGTTTGAATCCGGAAGGATTAATGGCTGCCGTGTATCCACTATTGTGAGAGATACCGGGTGTGTCTACATAGTGGTGTCGTCAAGCTGCTTACCCCAGGAGTCAAGAACCATAAATAATTCGCCGTCGTGCACGACTACTTGGGGCTCGCCAATCGGTTCTTCATCGATACGTGCTACCTCGATTGTGCGTACTTCACTGGCTGGGCAGATGTAGTCGCAGCCAGCTTGGCCAGTTCTCACGGGTCTACCTCAGCTCCGTGGTAAACCAGTGGTTACCTATGCGTAAGTGGTAAAAGATTTAAAGATGCCCTCGCCCCTAGAATCCTCACGTTCTTCAGAATTCCAGGAGGTCATGACTGAAGACATCGCAATGAACCAGAATCTGCAATTCACTCCCACCCCTGTGTGCTATGTCCCAGTCAAAAGACAAAGAAGCCACCCATGAAGACAAGGTCATCTCCTGCAAAGTTACAGACGGCTTAGTTTCCCGTGCGTGCTCAGAAAACAGCAAATCCCACACGCGAGTATTGTGTGTTCCGTGTTCTCATGTTGGTCACTTTTTAAACATTGCCCATAACAGCCTATTTTCAGGCCATTTTAGCAACACGAAGACCAGCCAGACCATCTACAAATATTTTTATTGGCCTAGCGCACATAAGGAAATCGTTCGCTATTGCCGATCTTGCGACATATACCAAACGACTGCCGTCAAAGGGCGAGTTAAGCTAACACCGTAACAGAGATGACCCCTAATCTCAGATCCGTTTACCCGTGACGAAATTGAACTCATCGGTTTGATACATTCCCTGTCGAGGGAAGATCACAGTAACGTGATAAGTTCAGTGGATTTTGCCACCCGTTTCCCCGAGGCTGTGCCATTGAAGAAATAGACAGCCAGTAATCTCGATCTTCTCCTAGGTTGGATTACTGAAAGAAATCATGTATGAACATGGCCGACAATTCAGCTCACAACTGACGGAGTAGGTCGGCAAGCTCCTTATGATAAAACCTCTTTTTACCACCGCTTTTCATCCAGCCGGTAGTGAAATGTGTGAGAGGCTCAACGGCTCCATCAAATCCATCCTTAAAAAACAACTTTTAGAAAGGCACCGTTTCTTGCCGTTAGCCCTTTTCGCACACCGGAAAATTCCCCATCGCACCTTACGATTTTCTCTATTTAAGCTTCCATATGGACGTAATGTTAGAGGGCCCCTCAGCATTCTAAATGAGCTTTTTCCAATTTGAAATTAGACCAGGACATTTAATCCTCCTACGCTTACCTCTTGGAGCTAAGGCAGAGGTTAAAAAAGTGCGCATAGATCGTTTATCAAAATACCGAGACAAACTTTTACTACTCCTCACGGAGAAAAATAAACATTTTAGCCAATAGAAGGGCCCCTTCCCAGTGATCGAGAGACGCAGCCTCGTCACTTAGTTGATTCAAACCTCGCCTGGTACTAAGCTATTCCACGTGAACATTATGATTATGTACCAACGACGCCCATGCGTCAACCAACTTGTGGCCCTGGACGAAGAGTCCGTCTTGGACTCCAGGTACACGCTTGACCCCCTGGTCGTAGTACAAGTCGTCTGCGTGGAACAAGAAGCAGAATTTCCTCTACACGTATTGCTAGATACCCCCGATTCCTCATCGACCGAGTTGAGTATAAAGCCTCAGCTTCCGATCCCCATAGAAAATCCAGTTACAAGCGCTATTTACCAAATTCACCGA
Source organism: Ceratothoa steindachneri (assembly GCA_963969495.1). NCBI lineage: Eukaryota > Metazoa > Arthropoda > Malacostraca > Isopoda > Cymothoidae > Ceratothoa > Ceratothoa steindachneri. Next base: position 34,676,587 of record OZ018323.1, on the reverse strand, counting down.
TTTAATCTCGGATACCCCTGGTTGTGTTGCTCAGTTCGAGCACAATATTCGGCTCACCACCCAGAAACCTGTCCGTTTGAAACTGTACCACCTCCTCATTAACTTAAGAAAAGCGTTCAATGAGAAGGTAGACAAGCTATTGAAGATGGGTATTATAGAGCTCACAGATTCGGATGAAAAGGTCGGACAATTATTACCAGATGTGCCTCGACTTCCGGAAGTTAAACTCCGTTATCGTGCCCGACGCCGAACTGACTCCCATCGTCGATCAGACTTTTCACATGTACGAGACTGACCATAAACCCCTCTTTTACCTACGGAACGTTAGAAACAATAATGGTAACCTCATGAGGTGGAGCCTCTCGCTCTAAGAATAGCAATTAAAAATTGTATACAGTAATGGTTCTGAGAATTTCCTGGCCAACAGCTTAAGTAGAAATCCCCTGGATTTTTAACGTTAAATGGATTACTTTTGTAGATATTCCTGAATAATTTTTGTAGTTTTTTAGTTATGTGGCATTATTTTGTTTTAATTGTGTATATATTTTAGAGGAGTTTCCCTGTTTGTATGTACCTTTTTTGTGTTGTCGGAGCTTTCTGTTTTTAAATATCCTTGTATCTAAGCCCCTGGTTTCAACAATATGTTGACCCCAGCTATTGGTAACTATTTCTGTCTGTCTTATTGTATTATTACTATTATTTTTTTTACTCAATATTGTTTGGTAATAGGAATACCAAGCATTTCACGAGTCCCCTGTATTCGACTTATTTTTGTGTAGAGTACCCGGTACCATCCCTATTGTATTTGTGTCCCTATTGGAAATTTAGCCGTGTAATTACCTTATATTAGTCTCATGTCACTTCCCTCGTAAGCTCGATCTTAGGAGGAAAGGAAATGTCAGAGAGAGAAGTTTACCCCCATTCCTTAGAACCCAACGTCTACCCGCGGCGCCTAAGGAAAGATGCACCTGCACGCCCAGACAGTTCCAAGGGTGAATTGAGAATGTCGTGCTGCCGTGTGATTCATGTTGGATTTCGCTTCACCTCCGTCGCATCTTGTGATCGGCGCCAAACCTACGGCATCAAGGACTTTCTCACGAGCCTGTGATGCTCGCCAAGAATATTCCCTCCCCTCCCTTGCACGCCAATCTAATGAGATCTCTGTCCCCATTTTGAGGTCCTCTGGTGACCCGCTTCTGTTGAGGCAGTATAAATAATTCGGAAAATCCTTGAATAATTAGTACCAAACAGCGCCGTCTTGGTTAGCAGCCACGTGCAGTCTCGTACGCCCTGCTCCGCCTCCTAACGACTTCCAGCTACGAGTGCGATGCCTGACCTCTATACAAAGCCCCGATTGTACCCAAGGCATCTATCACTCAGGGAACGAAATGATCTCGTCTGGAGCTCTCTGTCGTTCATTTCTCAGCAAGGTTAAAGAAGAAGGTATTTGGCAAGTGCAACTTTGCAGTAACCCGCTTCCTCGTCGTCTCCAAAGCATCCGGTCAATTACGCTTCACGTAAGTCTCTTCGTTATTTGCACTCTCCCCCTTTGTCTGGAAGCAATCACCTTACATCGTCTTTCGGAATCTCGCCCGTCGAGTCATTTGTACCCCCACCGTTTGATACCTCGTGTCTCATCTTATTTATTGTCATTTATATACTTTTACTAATAATATTTTCTTTGTATATATTAAAGTTATTTCTCTAAAATTAGTTTCTCTAAACCCTAAACCTCTAAGAATTGATTATTTTAAAAACCACACTCGATTTTGATTAATTTACCAGCGTACTGGGATCTACATTTCGCCCCCCCCTCCCTTAAAAAATTATGTCGTGCTCCCTTCTTCGGTCACCGAAGAGTCAATTCTCAGATAGCATCGACGTTCGACTCTACGACACCTTTGTTGTTTATTTAATTACTCTATAAAACCCTGGAATCGTTGGTGGAAATGATTCAACTTCATTTATGCTAAATCTTATATGAGTTGTTGTCACTCTTTATTTGCAAAATGATAAAATAATTTTAAAATAATTCAAATTGATGCTTTAAAAAATACTTTCGCTTAAGACTAATCACTGTAAACTCATTAATTCGCCTTTTCGTAGGCAAATTCTTTCTTTATTGTATAATCTTTGACCTGGAAAATCCATTGAACTAATAAATCCTTATTTATTAAAACATTTTTGAATTCGGCGTATATATTCCATTAGTAGTGTGATCTTGGGATTTTGTTCTATTTTGTATCAGACAACGCAATTATCTCGCGATAATTTAAAGTTAGTTCAGCAACTTTTACGCTATGGAATATTTATTCCATCTTTTGTACTCTCCATGAAAACTGGATATGCACAATCATCTTTTTTCTGATTCTCTTTGCCCTCGGCTCTCTACTAAAGAAATCTTTCAGCTCCCTAAACATAAGCTACATATCATCCATTAAAATATTCCTTCTTTATTAAAAATCATATCAGGATTTGAGATTCATAAAAATAATATTTATTATAAACTGGAAAGGGTATTTTCACCTTTTAAAACTTCATTGATGAACTTATCATATTATGCTAAACTTATAACGGTATAATTCATATATGTCATCTCTATGGTTATCTTACACTTAATAAATTGTTTAAAAAATGAGATGAGAAAACAGACAGAAATTAACTAAGGGAGAAAAGTGGAATCGGTCGAAAAGTGGTAAATTTATTTACATATCGATAATGTAAGCTAACAAACTTGTAAAACAAAAATCTCAGTGAATGGTATAATATAGGCAGACATAAAGTATCTTTTTATTTATTTGAGGCTAAATAAACGTTCCACCAGACTGTTATATTAAAAAAGGTTGGACTTTCGTATTTAAATTGAAAGACGGTTTTGTTTCATTATATAAATCCATTGTCAGAACGTATTATATATGCTTTTAGATTTTTGTTTCCTTCTCGGCGAATTTAGACCTAAACCTAAGAACTCGTGCAATGAAATGCAACTAAATTAATTCTACATTTCAGACTAAGAGATCTTCTTTAACTGCATTGGGTGGAAAATCATTATTTGCGCACTTAACTGATCGAAATCATTGAAATATTAAACCCTTTTGACAAAAATGAAATTGGAAGTGTCATTGATGTTATATAACAGAACTGCCACTAATAATTTTTCGTACAGAATTAATGAAAATAATACTAACGTACAAAAATGAAAATGATACGCAAATAAGAATAACCTTTTATAGGGTATTTTTGGCGTAAATCACGAATATTACATCCTTCTCTTTCTGTAACTCTCCAGTTTCTCGTAAATTAACATCTTTCCTACGCTCAATACACAGACGATTCCGTAGGGATTGAATGCAAACAAGATTGGTCCGAAAATGAGAATTCTAAAAGAAATAACGGATTTTGATATAATTTTAATGGGGGTGTTCCTAATCTATTTTTCAACCTAATTTATGAAATTTATGTAGAAATACACAATATATTATTTAGTTATATAGGTACATATCTTTGGGAACTCTTACGTAACGCTTGCTAGTTTTATAACTTAGTATAAATGCTTCCTATTATTAGTTTTATTTAATATTTGTTGCTGTTACTATTTATATAATTTTTTCACATACTACAGTGTATTTTCTTTACAGGAGACAGAGCTAGGTAAAATGCCTAGAGAATGCAAATTAAGAGTAAACATGTGAAGAAACTTTGTGTAAAGTGGGTGGCCAAGACAAACGCTGGCTACGTGACAAATGTTGTGTAAGGTGTGCAAATTCCCTTTCTGCCTGGGTGAAAGGAAAATGGCCCCTGGCCTCATGTTTGGCGTACCAATGGTCTGGAGGATGCCAGAGAACCATTCACCGGATTAGTTGGATATTCATTGTGTTTTCTTTCCTGGTCTTTAATATATTTTGAAGAGATGTATTTATAAAAAGATCAAAATCCCTACTATGTTGCATTTGCACTATTTCTATAAGTGATTAAACCCAGTATATCCATTTTTAGCCTGATTTTATTTTATTTCACTGCAGGTTGCAACAGAAAAGGAAACAATCTATAATGAGTCTAGATCTTAAGTCTGCTAGTTGCCCAGTTCGAAATTCAAGTCCTATTCCTGTACCCCAGCTGCCCTTTGAACTACTATCCAATGAAATGAGCAAGTCAGACGATTTATAAGCCCAAGATACACCATATTTGGCCTATTCAAATGTAACTAAAACAACAACTCATCACCCACCTAGAACTCAATGATCTAGTCCGTGATCTAACACTTACTAAGCAACAGAGCGAAAACCTGGCCTTTCTTCCGCAAAAGTAGAACTGTTGAATTAACATGTTCGATTTATATTATGTAGGAAGCGTTCTGCAGATCTAGATAAATTCTTCCGAACTAAAACAACTTGACTTATTGTATTGATATCTGAGGCCCATTCAATGTCCTTAAGCTGACCTATAAACAATATGAGTGTAAGTTATTGATAAATACATCCCTTTCCAGCATTAAAGTGATTCTGTTGCATATTGGGAACACCATCCCTTCAGTCCCAGTCACTCTCTCACTTCAATAGAGAGATATGAGAACCTTGCTTTTATTCTAGATCGCCTAATTTATAAGAAGCATGAGTTGCTAATTTAGAGGGAATTAGAAGTAAGAGCCGTCCTCAATAGGCTACAAACTGGAGACCCCGTTTATGTCCTTCACTTGCAAGTGGAACAAAAAGGCCAGAACCAAACAATATTTAGGGTCACCTCGAGAAACTATGACGCCTGGATGCCATAATGTAACTCATGAGCTACTAGTTAAGAAGGAGAAAATCATAATGTCACCACTGTATATAAAACTAGGCCTAATGACTCACTTCAGCAGGGCCCTGCAACATAACAAGCCTGTTTCCATTACCTCAAAGCAAACTTTTTAGTAATAAGTGATGCTAAGTTTAAAGAAGGAATATTCCTAGGCTGATGACAACTTCGAGGCGACAATGGATGAAACTCAGCTAGAGGCCTGGCATGCATTTAAAGATGGATGCAACGGACTTCAGGGAAAGCATCAAGGGGCCCAGCGAGAGCTTATAGTGGTGAGCCTAATCAAGTGTTACGAGGATCTCGGATGCAATGTGTCACTGAAGATACACTTTCTTCATTCCAATGTGTACTTCTTGGCAGAGAATGCAGGAGATGTGATTGATGAACATGGAGAGAGGTTCCTCCAAAATGTAGCGTCAATGAAAAACACGTATATGGAAAAATGGAGTCCTGCTATGTTGGCTGACCTCTGCTGGAACTTGAAGCATGATCCACCTGAGACTTCATAAAATTAAGAAGTAAATAATGGAGTTTAGTACATTATATAATGCTCATTATATATTCCTGAATGAATTAAAATGGGAAAAATTTAATCTGACTATGGGAACAAAATACATTTATGGTATCGTGGAAATCCGGCTATGTTAGCTAACTTCTGCTGGAACTTTAACATGATCCACCTGAGATTTCATAAAAATGAAGAAGTAACTAATGTAGGTTAATACATTATAAAATACTAACAAACATACCGATTCATACATATATGATATCGTGGAAATCAGGATCAGATGAATAATTATTATCTATACAATTTACAAGAAAATGTTACTTGATTAGAAGTTTTGCTTATCAAATACGAATTCAGCACACTCAAATTAATGACATCTCGTTTTTGTTCTTTACACCTAAATTTGTCGTAATGTAATTTACCTTCATAATTCTTTAAAATTACCGTATATATAATGTTCAATAAGACAATATATAAATATTATTTTAATTTTACTTCCCCTTCAACTATTTCTCTTGTTAGTACTCTTATATTATAAAGCTGGTAGTAAATTCTAGAGCGACAGATGAGATAGTTTCCTTAGGGATTTATAAGTGGGAAATCGGGTAAAAGTGCTGGTAGAAATGTGTTTGATTTACGAAATCCTTACAGTCGAATTTGAACATGAAAGTCAGAGATACCATAAGTGAAGGAAAAAATTGATTTTTATGTTTAGACTCATTATCAAGCCATTGAAGTAAGGTTATGTTGTATATGATGAGTTCAATATCGTTTAGTAAATTTTTGCGTGCCAGAAAATGTAAAACTCAGCACCCATCTGCATTCGATACAACGGACTTCAGTGTGAGAAGATCGAGGGTCAATTAGAGCTAAGATTGAAATGAAGATAACAGGGTACGACGTTTTCAGATCAGAGATGCCAAAACTAGGAAACTCAAAACGAGGATGATAAACCTTTATCTCTTATATAAATGTCGATCGAGCGACCGCCTACAAGGGCATTAGTCGCAGTAATTAATTAGAAGCCAAATACTAGGCTATATTAAAAGAAAGAAATAAGTTAGAAACACCAAACCCAAAACAAAACTCATGATAAACAAAACGAAAAACACAAAAGAACACGTAAAATGCAAAAGTAAGAAGAAATATGCCCACTCCAGCGTAGGTTAGGGGATACCTCTTCCTGTCGTAGGAACATGGAACCAACCTAAAAAAAGAGTAAAATATAATGGAGGAAGCCAAGCCTCCTCAAAAAGTAAGATAGACAACAAGTTTATATGTGCAAACACTTATCATGTAAAAGGGACATAATTACTGAACTCGCTCGTCCCGTTACTAGGAGAAGTAACTTGCGCGAAGATCATTCAGACTAGGACATTCAGCAAGAATGGAGTAATGCAGTTGATATATTCTTTCCATCGGATGGTTCCTCTCTTTTAAATTCTATTCCGAAAAGGCGAAACCAAGATTACTATTCTAATACAATATCCGAGAAAGATGCGCATAGTCTAGGTGAGGAAGTTGAGAACCTAAAACGAGGGGAAATTATACATCGCTGCATCTGAGTCATATAAATATTTGTGTTTGTATTAATTTTGTGGCCGCGCTGGTCTTCGAATATTTCTACCTCCCGTAATCAAATTAAACCTTTTTATTGAATTATTAAAAGTAATTTAAAATTGTACACCACTAATTTATTATTAAACGGAAAAGAGTAAATGACATGGCTTCTATGACATTTTTCCGATCCTCCTTGCACTGTGGATTTTATACCAACCTCGAAATAATCCTAAACCGACTAGCCTTATAAATCCATGACAATCATTACGCCCCAAATAGAATTTGCTGTTGAGAACGATTACCTTCAAACTACATTAAACAGTTTACCAGACATGCGCTTAATAAAGAAGATTTCATAGTGTTCCATATTTGATAACAGTCCTTCAGTGGACTGGGATATTGAAGCTACCTTCCTTTGTTCCTAGCCGGTCATTAAAAAATTTAGAAGAGTTTAGTCACAATCTCTCTTTAGCATCTAAATTATTCTGCTCAAAGACATTATTTTCCCTATAGGTTCACTCCATCTAAATTCACTCATTTCTTCAGAAAGTTTATAAATAAATGTTCAAGTGAAAGATTCGCTTTTGGTTTACTCTTCTTTCTTTACAAAATAAAGAGAAATTAATCGTTTTTTGTTTATCCTTAAGGCTATTATGAATTCCTTTTACAACGCAATTATTTTACAATTTACATCATTTTTATTAAGGTCGAAATCCCCTTAATAGGATTTTCGGTAGATTTCCTTATTATGATCTTAAATTTCCTATAATTATTTGAAATTATAAAGAATATTAGGCCTGTGATCAAGAATGATAAAAGAAATCCTGAAAAAAGAATCCTGTTCCAAAATAGGAAAAAGATGTAAGTTTTATAAGATTTTTTAAACTTTATATTCCACTTCAAATGAAATATACAACTCCTATTACGAAAAGGTGCAGTATGGTACTGAGTTTTATATACCATCTGAGTAGAAATAAGGGAGAATAACGCAGGAAAGACTGAAAGCAAATATTCGAAAGTAGGCAAACGACTTATGAGTTTACCAAAGTAAAGAGTGACGAACAGTAAATGTGAATAACATCACAATATTATGTAGATTAGTTACCAGCATTTAAAAGTAAATCATAGTTGTGCCGTTAGATCCGATGTTAAACAGAGATCTGTTGTTACACCGTTATCTTCATTTGAAAAGAAAGAAAAATTCAAATTTTAGTATGGAAGTTTATAGTATACTTTAATACAATTATTTGTTTGTGTACCTACATTGTTTAACGAAATAAGAGAACGATTGGTCACGAATAATCGTTTATGTATATCTAATTCTAAGTGTAATAAAGAGTCTGGAGAACAAAGGAGAATGGGTAAATTTTCAACAATTACAAGACAATTAATTCAAAGCTTTGACTAAAAAGAGAAAAAAATCTACTTAATCAAGAATATGGTGCTCTCAGATTATCGAGGTAAAGAGCTGCATAATATGTTAGAGCATCAGAATATCAATAAACTACATTGACTTGTTAACTTTTTTCTCCATGAAAACTAGATATTACGATAAATGGTTTTTAAAGATTAGAATAAATTTGGATTTCTTTTTTGATTAAACAATGAACAAATATCTCGTCAAATAAAGCATATAGAAAAAATGGGTATGACATCAAAACTTCCTGACAAAGTAAACATCTATGGTTTGCTCTACATAGAAACCTCATTAACCTGATAAAATATTAAGCCATGGAGATAAAATACATTTTGTTGTGAGGCAAGAGGTTAATTCTACCAAAACTTTTGGCGATGGAACCCAAGTAATATAAAGGATTCACAAGTAGAACATCCATTGAATCACTGATTTTACTCATTACCTGAAAAGAAAATGTACTTTATTTTAAACGCGCCTTCATAATTCAGGTTTATTGAATCACCACTATGCATTAGTGAAAGTTTAGCCAAAAGGAATCTTTAGTAAAATTCCTTTATGCAGAAGAAATAAAGTAACGTGAGGACAATTAGACCCGAAATTCCAAGCCAAAACACACTTTATTAATAAATACACCCAATGGATGCGTGTAGTCAATATTTGCAATGTTTTCCCTTGTTCTTGAGGATTGATGCAATTCGTTATTGATTACTATCTTGACTGATAGGATATTGCTCATGAAATTTGGGATTAGGCGAAGGAATGACATTTTTTATCATTATTATTTTTTGAACTGTTGACCTTTTAATAAACTTGCAATAATTTAACTATTAGAAAAAATGTTTTGATTCCGTAATTTATTAAGACGAATGGCAAATAAAAAATATATACTGTATTACTCTAATCTTTTCCCCTGGTTTTTACACTTAGTAGGTGCCGCCTTAGGTGGTGTAGGTGCAGTTAACAGTAATAATAAATATAATAATAAATACTATATTTCCAAAAACCTTACAAAAGCATTATTATAATTTTTAATCAAGCGACTTGAATAACAAAATTCAACTAATATACTAATAATATTTTTACATAATTATAAGTAATACTAATATTTTAAACAAAATAAAGTTTAGACTATTATGGTATTACAGTGATTTCACTATCACATAGCTCTAGGAATATCGTTATTGTGTACAATCTCCCTAAGTAAGGAATTGTAGAATTGTGATACCATGTTATTCTGCACCTAATAGATCTGAGAGTTCTTGAACCCCTCCCGTTATCCAGATTGTCTATTTGATGTAGGTATGGTGGTACCAGGTTCCTATAATGTTCATAAACCAAATCATCACTTGTGAATTTAAGACAGAGATGCTTCCTCCTCTCCTGAAATGTCGAAGTCTCAAGAATACAAAATGCTGTTTCATAACCCGCATAATGATCACGAAGGATGATACGGAAAACTCTCTTTTGTATTCGTTCAATACGCAGTATCTGCTGGCTCCTTATAATTCTGAGTCCCACACGGGCACAGGGTACTCCAAACTAATAGGGATGAACGGGGTATACAGTGCAAACATAGTTTTCCCACGGAATTTAAATTGCTTTGTCCTACAGATAAAACATTTGTTTACCTTTTTGATTGGATATTCAAGGTTCGTTTTCCAATTTAAGATGTTGTTGAAGTAAATTCGTTGTAGTTAAGACCCACTTACAATTGTTAAATCTCCTCCATTGAGATGTAGATGTTGGTGGATAATAGACCTTTTGAGGGAAGATGGAATCAGAACCTCACACTTGATAGAATTAGTCACCATAATATTGGATTTCCACTCATTGGAGAGAAAATCGAGTGTAGTTTGCAATGTATAGTTGATCACTTCTTGATAAATAAAATTTTAGCCAAGGTAAGGTCGTCTACAAATTTCATATTACTGGCGTTGTTCCGTCCCAAGTTGTTTATTCGAGCACTGAATACTATGGGTCAAAATTAGGACCTTGAGAAACCCCACAAGTTATACTTTCAAATTAAGACAAAGCATCTATATTTATATCTTACTATATGTTGACGATTGGTTAAAAAGTTTAATATTAACTTGAGTAGAGATGGACAGCACCTTTCCATTTGTTGGAACGAAAAAGGTTTTTCTTTCTTTTGAAAATTAGCTGTAATTAATTTCGTTATTTTGTTCTATAATTTTTGCAGTCTAGTATTTGGCTATTTTGGTTAGATGTTTACTTCTATAGTACAAATTTCTCAGCTCATCCCATCTACCTCTTGCCTTCCATCTGTCGTCCATGAGTTTCAGTATGCGAGAAGTTATCCAAGGTTTATTATGACTGCGCATGCGCAGTTGCCTTTTCATGAAGTCCTGCTCATAATGCAGGCGGAGGATAGTATTCAGCTTCTGTATCTCCTCAGCTTGGTCGTTGATGATAGTGATGCCACGCCAGTCGTATTCGGTCATCCACTCTCCGAACTCCCTGACCGAAGAGTCGAGCAAGGGGCGTATTTGTCGCCTAACTTGTGGTGGCGGAGGTGGACTGGCAGCAGGGGCGACCAGGACGCAGTGTTGTTTGCCGATTGGGATAGGTGGCTGAAGTTGAAATTATTTGCAACAGTGTAAATCAGTTAAAATTTGATCAAAAACTGAGTTTTATTGTGTAGGCCTATCAGCCATTTATTTTAATTTCAGATCGACACAAAGCTGTTTGTGTTTAATCATTGCCTTGCCCCATCACTATTTTACGCACATTGCTGTATTTTGATCGCAATTCATATATGGTTGAACTCAAGTGATCCAATATAGAGAAAAGTGTAAGTGGACTCGGCAGATGATAGATTGCGCATACAGTGATTATTTTTCTATCACGCAAGATATTCTGGCAAATACCTATCTCCACGCATTCAAGGTTCTGTGCTACGACGATATTCCTTTATTTAATACGCAATGATTCGTGAATATACATCGCTAAACCTCCTCTGTGTGTAGGCCTATTTTGGGGGTACATAAAATAATTACTTACTTCGTATAACTGACCTGGTTTATTATTCAAAAAACACGTTTCACTGATGGCTACGATATGTGATTTGTACATATTTACGCATTTAATAAGATTTTCAAACAAGTTCGTCAAACTTTGAGGGCTATTCAAAAAAGGTTTGGGTAGGTCCTTTAAACTCAGTTTTCTTTTATCCAGTTTGACAATTGTCACGTGACCTCTTCCCTGATCAGCCGATTTCACCAAACAGTGTTTACGCTGTGTTCAGTGTAAAAATTCTTCTTTGTTTTTTCTTGCCACTTTGTGCACAGATGAATTTAAATATATTCAATACTTTTAATCTACAAGCTACATTACTATGACTGTATTTATTTACGTATCTCAACTTCATGATAGCATAAGTTAAGTAGGTGATACGTAGATGGACTGGTAAACTTACGGGCTGGATGGTGACAAGTCGGATGGGCAGCCATTTCTTCTCGTACAGCAGGGATAGGCTGCTGGAAATCTGTTGGGAATCGATGGAATATTCCCTGATGTAGATCCGTTTATGACGAGTAAAGATGAAATTCAAAGCCACTCTGTGAGGAAATGCCCTCGAGGAACCATCGTGAGAGGAAGCCCTTTGGCGATACCCTTCTATTCTTTCAAGACAACGTGAGTCAGCGTGAGAATTTTAGAAAGTCGAAAAAGAATCCGTCACTCGCTTAATACCCCGTCCCAGCTGTTTTTGTTTTCAAACGCCGATCATCCCCTTCCTCACTCCCCTGCGAGAACGCCGTGCGCGGCCATATTAACCCTACCCCCATATCGCGACGCAAATTTGATCGTTTGGAACGACGCGTTATCACGAATTGTGTTTGCTTAGACTGGCGCCAAGTATCCCTTGGATACAGCGAGGGCTGAGGCGTCTAGAAGAGCAGCCGCCTGGGTATTTAATCAGAAGCTCACCATCTCTCGAGGATTTTGAAAGCCCGCCATTCACTCCGTCCAGCCTGCCCTCTGTTTGCCGTGAACCCATGTAACTCGTCGTCGGACGTCGTCGAAGATCTCGTCAGCAGATCTACCTTCGTTTAGCTTTGGCCCCTATTCAAGGGAAACTATTGAGCCCCATTCTTGCCGGGGAATTGTTCGGCCCTCTCATCTTCACAACCTCTTAAGATACCCTTCTTTCGAGATTAAGACTCCCTTCTGATTAGCATAATCGTCTCGAGTTAAGATTACGTCTCTCCGGAGTAGAGAAAATATCCTTCTTCATCACGAAGTAATCCAACCCCAACTTTAAGACCTCGTAGTCAGGAGTCCCCGAAGTATCTTCTTGAAAGCCTGCGCCATTGTCTCCCAATCTTTCATCAAAAATAGCCCGCGCTTGAAGGTAAAGTGATCGTATATGGTCATCCCCATATTACCTCATTAATCATTATTAAATTCATTTAGCCACCATAAGTAATTTGTTCTCCCTTTTGTATATATATATATATATATATATATATATATATATATATATATATATATATATATATATATAATTTGCCCCTTTTTGTTATATGTATTAAAATTAGATTTCTGGGTTTTGTCTTTATATATCCCCTGAACTGCAATTTGGCAAGCCATTAATCTAAACCTGGTCAGCCGTAATTCGCACTCTTTATTTCTTACCCAGAGATAACTCAATCGCTCTGTGGCCAACTCTCTGCCCGTACTTGTGGAAGAATCTGAGCGCCGAGCTAGTCTATACAGGAATACCTCGAAACACTCTATATTCCTGAAATTGTTTGCAGGTATAGGAAAGATTTCTTTTATATTAGGTTGAGGAATAAGTTCTTGCGTTTTTTTAATGTTCTGTTGATTTAAGTTTTTTATGTGATTTTGCACATATTAAGAAACAATAACAAATAATGAGAGCGAAATTTGCAAAAGTTAGGCTACGTCTCTTAACAGCGTAGACTATTAGGCTTTGGCTTAGGCAACGTCTTGAAGTTGAGTAATAGGTCATTGCGGTTTATTTAAAAGTTGTGTTAATTTAATTTTTGTTCGGTACCCTCAAAATGGAATGTCGAGTTGAAAGAAAGGCGCATTTTCGACACGTGTTGTTATTCATTTTCAATCGAGAAGGGAACAAGGCAAACGCAGCTATGGCTCGTTGCTATATTTGTGCTAGGTACGGAGAAATTCTTTATCAGAAAGAAAAACTCAATGGTGGTTTCTACGTATCAAAAATGGTCATTTCAATCTCATTGAAGAAGAACGTTCTTTTCGCCTCATTAAGTTGGATGAAGATCGACTGAACGAACTTCTTCATAAAAATCCTTGTCAATCAACTAGAGATTTGGCTGTACAATTGGCGTGGGATCAGAAAACTGTAGTGAATAACCTTCATTCGATGGGGAAAGTTCAAAAACTCGGTGCATGGGTTCCGCACGTTTTGACTGAAAGCAACAAACTTCAACGCTTCCCGATTGCCGCAGGTTTGTTTGCTCGTCACAAGTCTACTCGTAGATATAAGGACAGATTTCTCCAGAAAAAACTGGCGTCAAAAAGTGGTGTAGATATGTCAACATGAACCATCGAAAACAATGGCTTAGCTCCAATAAAAAACCACTTTCGCAATCAAAGCAACGACTTCATCCGCGAAATACGATGCGGTGTGTGTGGTGGGATTATGAAAGCATCATTCTTTCTGAGCTCCTTGCGAACAACGAAATTGTCAATGTATCGAATCACCGTAGCTATTCGTGAACAACGACCTTATCGACGTTATGGAGGCCTTTGGCAACACGACAATGTTCGTGCTCTCATTACCAATATGACAAAAGACGTCATCCAAACGCTTAATTAATAAATCCTGCCGCATCCCCCATATTAGCCAGACTTGGCTCCATCTTATTTTCATCTGTTCCGTTCGCTCTCTAGCATTTGCGCAGCGTTTCGTTCAATAGTGATGTGGAATTAAGAACCTGGTTAGACGAATTCTTCGAGTCAAAATCCAGACATTTTTAGTGTAGAGGCATCGGAAAACTAGTTGTACGTTGTGTAGAAGTCGTAAATAACAACGGAGAATACATTATTGATTAAATTGCATATTGTTATCAATTAAAAATTAAGTTTTTCTAAAATTGTTAATTGTAATGAAAAGATTTGATAAAACCCCAATAACTTATTTCTCAACCCAATAGTTCTTTTTATATGTTAAAAATTAGGGAAACACAGAAAGGTGTTGGCAGCAGTTGCTTCCACAAAACGATCATCGACGAAAGTCAGTCAAATACCTTGTATCCTCTTTGCCGTTGTCGACTTTTGATCGTTGGATTTATTAATTAGATGGAGAAATGGGCCAAGTCATTGACTTTTCTCGTTCATTATTTCCAAAATGATGCCCTGCTAAATACGCTCCTTATCTATTGGTGACATACGAACTTATGGCAATTGCAGTGGTCAGGAAAGCTCGGGAGCAGAAGGCACGTGACTGGCATTCACTGGTTCATGAATTCAACATTATTCAATATTTTTGCAATTGCATATAACACTAAGCTCCAGAAATTAGAAGTAAAAAATGAGATGACAAAATGGAACCACATTGACCACAGCGATATTACAAGCAAATAAACAAGTGAGAAACGTTAACATATGTCGTATATATTTGTAAATGATACTTATATTTGGGGCATCAGATTCCTCAAATCTGATATAACATTTTACAGTAGAAATTGGAAGAATTGATATATATTAATCAAACTTTTCATTAAAATGCTAATTAGGTATTCTCTAAGAGCAGTATAATCCGAAGAACCTCGTTCAGCGTAAATAAATGAAGATGTTGAGGATATTTAGGAATGAATCCTTAATGCCCCTACGCAACAAAACCTTCTCTGTTGAGGAAGCTTGATACGAATTGGCCTCAAAGGTAGGGAAGAAAGGCATGATATTCGATTGGTAAAATATTCAAGGTGTTTGATCTTAATGAAACAAAAAAGATTAATGAATATACGGATGTAAACACGGAACAAAACCTAAGAACAATTACTTAATTTTCAAAGCACAAATTGCATTTAGCAAACGAGGCATATTAGCTCCTCACAAACATGTATTGCACAGATATCACTTAGGAGCAATAACCAGATAAATTGAAAGAGAGTAAGAGAGAGAGCAAGAGAGAGAGAGATACAGT